>JAIFGZ020000298.1:1483750-2967500 GCA_019925245.2 Oryza australiensis
ATATCAAGCATAGGTATTCATTTGTGTATAGCATGCAATTTGTAATTTGAAATCAATATTATTTCACAAAGTAGGATCAATATGTTCAAAGAGTGTGATGACTTGCCTTGCTCGCACGCTTGAGGGGTGGTGTCTTCAACGGGGTCGATGCCGGTCTCTTCAGGTACTACCCGTACGTGCGAAAAATCAATTGATTCTGATTAGAATCCCAGCTAACACCAAAAGGTCGAAAAGATTCGAAAAAGTCTCAGAAACGATTCCAAGCGCTAAGCCCAAATTCCTACTTAAATTTGTACTACGATCGCCCCGGAAAACTCCAAGTTTTGCCATCGGGTCGACGACTTAGGGTTTTCGTAAAACGACGATCGCGATCTGTTCGAGAAAACGGATTTGAAAATATCCGCGGAGGGATTGGGGCTATAGGTTTTGAAGGTCCGAGCTCAAAATGGAAACATATTAAAACGGCGAGAAAGGTCTAAGCGAAATTCGGATTCAAAACGACGCAAACGGAATTTCGGAGAAGTCCGGATTTGATTTCCAAATTTTTCACCGAGAAATCATGCAAGAAAATAATTTATTTTTGCCCAAAATTTTACCCAAATCTTCCCAAAATATTTTTCCAAATTTTCTAAAATTTTTCCCAATTTTCCCAATTTTCCTTTTTTTCTTTTTTTTTCTTTTCCATGCGCGCTCTTCATCGCCCGCCATCCGTTCGACCGGGGTCCCGGCAAAAGCAGGCGGCGGCACGAGCGCCTTGGGAAAGAGAGAGCACGGCGGGGCTTACCGGCGACGGCGGGCTCGGGAGGAGGGCTTTGCGCACGGCGGCGACGGTGTTGGCGCTCGGGAACGGGGAGAGAGAGCGGCGGCGGTGCGGCAAAAGAGGCGGGCGCAGCCTTTTATAGGCACGGCGGGAGGCGCGGCGCGGGCGCGGGTGGAGATGGGAAGGACCGGCGTGGCGCGGGCGGTGGCGACACGCGGCGAAGCGCGGGGACGGGCGGGTACGGCGGCGCGACGCGCGGCGGGCGAGGGGCGCGGCGCGGCGCGGCGGGTCCGGCGCGGCGGCGCGCGCGGCGGGGTCCGGCGCGGCACCGGCGCGTGGCGGTGAGGGCGCGGGCGGGGCGCGGGCCGGTACGGCAGCGTGCGCGGCGCGGCGGGCGGCGCGCGGTCCGGCGTGGGCGGCGCGCGCGCGCGTGGCGCGCGTGCCGCGTAGCGCGTGCGCGCGCGGGTAGGGGCCGACGCGCGTGCGCGCGGTGCGAGCGAGGCGGGCGCGGCGAGCGCGGCGCAGCGCGTGGCGAGCACGCGCGCGCGGCCGGTACGGCGTGTACGGCGTCGAACACTGGCGCGATATGAAGTGCACTTTTCTATTTTTCCCGATTTTCAATTTTAATTTCCCATTTCTATTTTCCTTTCCACATTATTTTCTAAAAACTCCAAAATAAATTCCTATAATTCTTTTGAATATTTTATTATTTAAAAATAATTTTTAATATAATATTTTCAACTTTTCATCACTTTTATTTTCCCACATTATTTTTCATATTTATTTATTTAAAATAAATCAAAAGGTAGTTTTCGGCCCACAAGCAATGGGTATTAGATGCTTATGAAACATGGAGTGGGATGGGAGTGATCAAGATGGAATGTTATTGCCCATGAAATAGACATCAATAAGTATGTGACTTTGGAGAGATATCATATGTCATTGGAACAAATATCGAGGTAATGGATTATGGGAAATGCATGACCATGCTAAGTTGATTGAGGAGTCAATCCAACATGTAGTAGCTACTTGGACTACAAGCATCGTGAATACGGTTAAAGGTAGTTTGTTTGCTATGAAACATGGGATGGGAGTGAATGGTTAAGCTATTGAAGGGATGGCATACATCTTGCCTATAAGCTATTGAAGGAACACTGCCTTAGTACGGTATCGTGAGGCAAAGGGATTTGTGTACACATTACGAGTTGAGCCGATATTATTCTTGTATACTATGGTGTCAATATGTGCTGCTAGGCGCCTTGTTGGGTCGGCTGAGTTGGACTCGAGCCGACGATCGGCTAAGTTAGACTATAGCCGAAACCGAGTATACCGAACCTACTGGTCGCACGCTTAAGGGGATAGAATAGATATTCGAGTTGGACTCGGATACGGCTCGATCGGATAGGGATCCGATCGGATAGAGTCCTATGGGCTTACGACGTGTGGGCGGCCAACTCTATGAGATACGGGTGAGATCCGATTCAAAATAGAGTCCTGATCGGCCACTAGTCCCAGTCGGCCAACTCTATATAAAGGGGCGAGGGGTGGAGAGTTTCTGTATTGCGTTGAATCGAATCCGCAACAAAAGGCGCCGAGATCAATCTCCACGAAAAACCTCCCCACTTTCGAGCCAAACCCTAGCCTTGCATCGCGTGCTAGCACACGGGTGTACGGCGTTTTGTCCCTGGACGTGTGGATACCGGTAGAGGCGCTGCTACGTTGCGCGCTGTTGATCGGCTTCGGATCGGCTGCGGTCGGGCGCATCGGAGCACGGCGCAAGAACGTGACCGGACGACTCCGCGAATCGGCTGATTGGCGAATCGGCTGTCCCCGGGAATCGGCTGTCGGCTTGCGGGAATCGGCTACACAGTTCCAGATCGGATAGCCCTGATTGGCTATTTCCGCTGCATACTCCAATCGGTAACGATCTATCGGCCCTTACTTGCAAGTGTTCCTGGTTTGCGCGGTAGAAAAATTTTTGTTTTTCGGCTAGCGTAGCCTCCGCGTAACCCTTCAAGAGGTACACTTGTGGTGGTGTCAGGGAGCACATCCTAAGAATGAGCAACATAGCATCCAAGCTAAAACCCATGGAAATGGGGCTAAGTGATGCATTTTTAGTTCATCTTATTTTTGCCTCCCTGCCCAAGGAATTTGAGGCTTTTGTAGTTAATTACAACTCACAGCCCGAAAATTGGGGAATTGAAAAGTTAATTGCCATGTGTGTTCAAGAGGAGGAAAGTTTCAAGGGTTCACGTGGTGATTCCATTAACTATGTGAACCACAAGAGGGAAGAATTATTATAATTCTTCTTCGAAGAATTATAATAATTCTTCCCCATCTATGCCACAAGGGAAACCTCAGTGGAACAACGCCTCCTCCTCTAGGCCACATGGAAAAGCTCCAATGCCTGAATACAATCAAAGATCCGAGCCTGATTACCATCAAAGACCTCAATCCATTCAGCTTGAAAGGGACCGGTGCTTATGGTGCAAAAAGAAGGGGCACTATAAGAAAGTGTGGATTTCTGAAGCACTTATGCAAGAGAGGTGAGGATATTATCACGTTTGTAGATGAGTCCCTGTACGTAAGTTATGAAAAATCTACCTGGTGGATTGACTCAGGTGCAACTGTCCATGTTGCTAATTCTCTATAGGGATTCGAGTATGACGAGGATCTTGCAAAGAGGAAAAAGAATCATTAAAGTTGCAAATGGTGTCATTGTAGAAGCCAAAGCCATTGGAGAACTCCCGCTAGTATTAAGAGATGGTTTTGTACTTCATTTACACGATGTCCTCTATGTACCCTCTTTGCGAAGAAATTTGATTAGTGTCCCACGATTAGATCGTGATGGATTTCAATGTGTTTTTGGAGATGGACAATGTAAGGTTCAGTTTAATAATAAGTGTTTAGGCATAGCTTTCAAACAAGATGAGCTTTATTTGTTATCACTTGGTGATACCGTGAATGATTTGAGTAATGAGAATGCGTCCTCATCTATGAATGTGAGCAATAAAAGGAAAAGAATTGATGATGTGTCTTCAAAATTATGGCACTGCCGTTTAGGCCAAATTTCGAGGGGGAGGATTGAACGGTTGATGAGAGAATCAATTCTTCTGCCCTTAGAATTTTCAGATTCAGATCAATGCATAGATTGTATTAAAGGAAAGTACGTCAAGAAAATAAAAGAAGACGCCAAACGAAACACAGGAATTCTAGAAATAATACACACAGACATTTGTGGTCCGTTTCCTGTGACATCTGTGGATGGTTATGATTCTTTTATAACATTCACGGATGATCATTCTCGTTATGGCTATATTTATCTTATTAAAGAACAGTCAGAAGCATTAGATAAGTTCAAAATATTCAAGGCTGAAGTTAAAATCAGCACGATTTAAAGATCAAGATAGTAAGATCCGACCATGGGGGGAGTACTACGGTCGTCATACCCCGTATGGCCAAGTTCTTGGACCTTTTGCAAGGTTTTCACAGGAAAATGGTATAGTTGCCCAATACTCTACGCCGGGCGAGCCTCAGCAGAATGGAGTAGCTGAAAGACGCAACCGTACCCTGATGAATATGGTGAGAAGTATGATAAGTTACTCTACTCTACCGATTAATTTGTGGATGGAGGCGTTAAAAACCACCATTCACATATTTAATCGGGTTCCTAGTAAGTCCGTGTCTAAAACTTCATATGAGTTATGGACAGGGAGAAAACCCACATTAAACTATATGCGTGTGTGGGGTTGTCCAACCGAGGCAAAAGTGTTTAACCCGAATATTGGGAAATTAGACCCCAAGACAGTCAGTTGTCATTTCATTGGCTATCCAGAGAAATCAAAAGGGTTTCATTTCTACTGTCCTGACAGACACACCAAGTTCGTGGAAATGAGACACGCTGTTTTTCTAGAGGATGACATGATGAGGGGAAGCATGGTAGCCCGAGAGATTAGCCTTGAAGAGAAGCGGATATTTGTACCTACTCTGATGATTCAAGAACCTTTTTTCTCGATACCTGTTCCTGTTGCACCGACAGTACATGACACTGTGGTGACGACACCTGTTGTTAGTTCTCCCATGGCAACAAGTGAAAATCAGGAACCTATCCTTCAGCATCCGATAGAACCTGTTGTCAGACATGAGGAAGAGCCGCAACAGCCCGACTCAGAGGGTGCGCCAGATGATGAGGCCCCCAGGAGGTCTCAAAGAGTTAGAAAACCGACTATCCCAAATGACTATCAAGTGTATCTTAGTGAATAAATTCAAATGGAGGGAGATCCCCCCTCATTTGAAGAAGCCATGAGAAGCGCTCATTCGTCCAAATGGCAAGAAGCCATGGAAGACAAAATGAAATCTATGAGTTGTAACAAAGTCTGGGATTTAGAAGAAATTCCCAAAGGAGCGAAGACAGTAGGCTGCAAATGGGTCTACAAAACTAAGTGTGATTCCAAAGGGAATGTCGAGAAATATAAGGCGCGACTTGTGGCAAAAGGCTTGACGCAAAGAAAAGGAATAGATTATAATGAGACATTTTCTCCAGTCTCATGCAAAGATTCTTTTAGGATTATAATGGCTTTAGTAGCGCTAATCACATCAAATTGATGTAAAGACGACATTTCTCAATGGAGATCTCCATGAAGATGTCTACATGGCACAACCGAAAGGTTTTGTTGTAAAAGGAAAAGAAAGTATGGGATGCCACCTTAAGAAATCCATTTATGGATTAAAGAAAGCCTCTAGACAGTGGTATTTAAAGTTTGATGAGACAAGAAGAAAGTTCGGGTTTGATGAGAATAAGGAGGACAATTGTGTTTGTGCAAAGTTCGAGAATGGGAGATTCATCTTCCTCATCCTTTATGTGGATGACATCTTACTTGCCAGTAGTGATGTCAGTCTGGTATTGGAGACTAAGAAGTTTTCGTCCTCAAACTTTGAGATGAAAGATCTTGGTGAAGCATCATACGTTTTAGGAATTGAGATTCACCGAGATAGAAGAAAAGGGGTATTAGGATTATCGCAAAAGATATACATAGAAAAGATTTTGAAGAAATATAGTATGCATGCGAGCAAACCTATGCCTGCTCCCATAGTCAAGGGTGATAGATTTGGGAATTTTTTGTGTCCCAGGAACCAGTATGAGATCGATCAGATGAGAGCGATTCCATATGCTTCAGCTGTCGGAAGCTTAATGTATGCTCAAGTATGTACACGCCCTGACTTAGCTTATGTAACCGGGATACTTGGCAGATATCAAAGTAATCCAGGCATAGATCACTGGAGAATGGTTAAGAAAGCTCTGCGTTACACGCAAGGCACGAAAGGCCTTATGCTAATGTATACAAGAACTGAATCGCTTGAAATAGAAGGGTACTCAGATTCAGATTTTGCGGGAGACTTAGATGATAGAAAATCCACGTCAGGTTATGTGTTCACTCTCGCAGGTGGGGCTATATCGTGGAAAAGCTCCAAGCATGTTGTTACGGCGTCATCTACGATGTTCGCGGCATGCTATGAGGCCACGGGACATGCGAAATGGTTAAACAAATTTGTACCCGGTTTGAGAGTGGTAGACAACATTGAAAGACCGCTCAGAATGTACTGCGACAATGAGCCAGCAGTGTTTTATGCTCACAACAACAAGTCAAGTGGTGCTGCCAAACACATTGACATCAAGTATTATGTCGTGAGAGAGAATATTCAGGATCATACTATTAGTCTTGAGCATATAAGTACAAAGAAAATGCTTGCGGATCCGCTAATGAAAGGCTTACCGCCCAATGTGTTTAAAAAACACTTAGCCGACATGAGATTACGGGAAATTCTATGATTCCTAGATAGAGAGGGGCCCAAAGCGAGTCAAAGAATCCATTTCAAAGTAGAAAAGTGTATCGTAGTTGTTGAATCCAATAGTACGTAACTGACTGTTATGATGATACACACTATATACCGATCTATAATGAAATGGGTATCAAGTTAAGTATAGTAAGTTTAGCTAAGGTGAGATCAAGGAGGAGAATGTTAGGATTGATCTTCCGTGCAACGGTCCAACGACTATTGACATGCGTGATCCGCTCCCTGATCGGGGGCACACAACCAACTCATGGTTGGTGGGCCCCCGTCACGCAGCACCAGATAAAAGAGGAAGGAGGAAGCCAGGGCATGGACGCCGAGAAATGTTCGTGCACGCATTCGCTCCTAACATACCCTAAACCCTAGACCGATCGAGAGGGGGCGCTATGAGTGGTGGAAAATCCACCAAAACCACGCTGTCGACGCCGATGACATCACCGCCGACCCCATAGCGAGCTCATCCATGAAGTCGGACGGTGAGTCTCGCTTCTACCTACTAGATCTGTGCCTAGCCAAGATCCCTACAACCTAACAATGAATATTGTCGTTTAGGGTGTTCTGATGTAAGTGATCTCCAGTTATTCTCAATTTGAAATTGAACGTGTTGTGGTGTGGAGCTTCAACATTACTTGAAAGAGCTATATAAGGCTGTTGTCACTGGCTTTTAGTTGCAGAAACTTTATCTTCGTTTCTGCCGTTGCATAACTGAACGTGCAGATTACAGCCGGCTAGAGCATTACTTCAGCATATCTGTATTACAGAAGTTGATTCTAACATGAAAATGGATGAGGGATGATGATTGCTAGACTAAAAGGAAAGGCAAGATGGATTGATGGCTACTCTTGTATCAATCATACGTAGTCATGTTCAGGCATTCAACTGTGCTGTTTCCCGTTTTTCTCCCTTTGCCCAGTTTTTCGCCAACCCCTGCTTTGCTCTCTTTTTCCCCAACACCTGCTTTGCTCTGTTTTTCTCCAATTTCTTTTGTACTGCAACTTGCAAGGAGAAGGATCAGAAGAGGTGCAGCGATTCCGCAGCGCAGAAGTGTTGTTATCTTCTTCATTTTCTTGGTGTAGCAAGTTCGCGACAATAGTCTGCAGTAGATGGACGCAATGGCGCCAAATCAGACAAGTGCACTATAAATTTCCTCTAGTGGTTAAGAGTTATTAGAATTGAACTTTGGAAGTCATCAACGACCATATCGAGGCTGCCAATATCATGATGCTTTATCTTTACATCGCTTTTACTCAATCCTTTACAAGAGATTGAAATTAAATCTCCCAAAATAAGCCATTCTGCTTGCAGGAAAAAAAAGGAGTACGAACTTGACAAGAACTAAGTTAATTAGCTGTTGACTAATTATTTTTGGGTTATACGTGCTACAAGATTCCTATTCTATACAACAGGAAATAACCAGATTTCAAAGAAAAGAGAACAGAAAGAGAAATTACCTGTAAATCAAACCATTAGAACTCGGCAACCAGTCATGAACAGAATGATAAACAGACAACGGGAAGATTTGTGACAATCCGACGACCATACCAAGCAAGCACTTCGTGTCATTTGATTGTTACCAATCAAGGTTCAAGCATACGCCGCCCTGCCACGGCCGCCCAGTGGCGGCGGCGTCCGGTCACCACTGCAGCTCGACTCCGGGCTGTACCCAGCTCTATGGGGTGGCGCGCGGCTGCCGGCGCCGCCGCTGCAGTTGTTCGTGCTCCATCCTGAGGTGGCGGTCGAGGCACCGGCGAGCGCCACCGAGCTGGACCGACTCCGGGCGTGTCCCTGCGCCCTCGGGCCGACATGGGCGGACGCCGGCGCCATGCGGGCCTTGGCGCGTGCGGACAGCGTTGCCGCCATGTACCCCGGGACAGCCGGAGGGCGCACCGGGTAGAGGTCCTGGCCGGGGCTCAGCTTCCTCCCGGCGTCCATCTCCACTGTCTTCTCCGACACCCCATCGGTGGCCGCCGCCGTCACGTACGACGTCTCCGCGGCGGCGACGTGGTGGGCGGCCTGCTCCGGGATGTGGCGCGGCGGCTGGACACCGGCCATGCATTGCTCCAGCCACTGCCAACCAACGGCGCACTCGTCTTGCCCCTCCCGCTGCAGCTGGACGCGTTCATGCATCGACGCATTCAGAACAGAACATCATTTTTGCTCGCCACTGTTGTCTCCTTTACCAGGAAAACACACAAAGAAGAAAATGGAAATGAAGCATATAAAGTTATAAACACGCACCTGCTGCTGGTAACCACACGTGGATGTCGGGGCTATCTCGCGCCGGGGCGCCGGGTCGTGCCGGCGCCGGCCTTCGCCGTAGGGGACGGCGTCCCGCCAACCCCTGTTCAAAGGAGGGCGCACGTAGCTAGGGTCGTCGTCGACGTGGCTGTTGTTCCTCCTTGGTCGCGCTACCGTCTGCATCATCTCCGTCTCGCCGGCGTCCTCCTCCTCGTCGTGATGATGGCCGCCTTGCCCGTACGAGTGTAAGCCGCCGTGCGGGGTTCGGCGGGCGACGACGTGGGAGGTGAGGCGGCGGGCGCGGACGCGGGCCTGCGCGCGGACGAGCGCCTGCATGCAACGCATGGTGAGGTGGACCTGTCGCCGCACCTGGTGGCCGCGGACCAGCGCCTGCAGCCGCACCAGCCCACGCAGAGCACGCAGGGCTCGCCTCGCCTGAGCACATGTTATAAATCTCTCACCGTTAGAAACAGTGAACGAAAAAAAATTACAACTGACTACAACCTCGCTTGCTCCTTTATGTGACTTACAAAATGGTCAAATTAAAAGACGTTTTAAAGGTTTTTAAAAAGCTAAAACTTTAGCAACATCTATAATATCTATCTATTTATTATACACTAAAACCATTAAACTTCTTTAAAACGCTCTCAAACTGTCACGTGCAGGGTTTGCAATGCCGGCGGAATATACTGTGCCGCCCGTCGGCGGCACGGCGAATTTCACCAAAATTCGTGAAACCGGTGACAATGAACAGTAACAAATTTGAATTTGAACGATTTCGTGCGTACCGCGAAAACCGCAAAAACCGCGCAAAACACGCGAAAACCGTGAAAACCATAATTTAAATTTGAACCAAATCGAAATCCACGTCGTGCCGCGGTTTTCGCGAAAACCGCGCCACATACCGCGGTTTTTCGACAAACATCGCGAAATTTATATTTTTTATAAAAAATATATATTTTTTGTTAAAATGAATTTTTTCAAATTTTTTGAATTCCCATGAAATTATTTAAACGAAACGGCGGGGATGCCATGCCGCATCCCTGCGAAGCGGGTGAAAGCGCGAAGCCGGACCGGCTTTCGCGAAATCATCAACCCTGGTCACGTGACACTTTAATAAGAAAAAAATCCTAAAAATTCTATATGAAAAACAAAACATCTATCCTTTTATTTTTATTTAAATCAGTGAATCTAATATATAAATTGTTAGATTAATCTCAAAACAGATATTTTTCGTATATAGAGAAGTTGTGATACCAATTATTACTGGTAATAATATTTTTTAATAATCATAACTTTATATCATCGTATAACTCTTTACAAACATATACAAATAAATTAGCTCTATAGTGTTTGAAAATAAAGTTTACACCATTATATTTTTAACCATTAAATTAATAATATAAGATAATTTTCACTTAAATCGGACCCATTATTGTAGACTATTATTTACAAATAACACACTATTTAAAATAAATTTTACACCATTATTATGTACCCATTAAATTAACAATCTGAGATCTATATTGATAAATTTATGTGAACCATTATTTTATATTTTTCTATTAAAAATATTTTCCCATCGATTTGCACTGCCAGTTTACCCATTATTCAGGCATTTGGATATATCTTTCGGTAAAAGAAGCTTCTAAACACCTCTCTATGGCCCTCCACACAACCCGCATATATACGTCTTTGCCTTTCGCACGCACAATGAAGCGGCATTGGCCCTGAGGTAGATATGGTGATCACGACCGCTGCAGCGTTATTGATTTCTTAAGGTGTAGATGGATCAAACCATCAATAGATAACGATTGGTTTGGTTAATAATGTAAAAATAAATTGAAGGTATAGTGCAACAGATGAATCAAGCACCATGGGGATTAAATTCATTACTGGAGAAACCATCATTGGTTAAAGTAACAAAAACCACAGTAGTCCCATGTTAGTGATATGCCCTAGAGACAACATGAAGATGTTGGATATCATGATCAATGTTTATGTATTTATGAATAAAATGTTATTCATTTCCATGAAATAGACATCTTGTATTGATCAATAAATACGTGACTTATTTATGAGACTCTATATGTATGAATCTATTTCTAAATGATCTCTGATCATATATCATATTATTGGAACTAATATGATTCTAAGATCGACATGTTTATTGATTGATGATCATGTCTCATAGATTATGGGTATAGAGATACCAAATCAATAAACATGGACATATGTGTTAGAGAACATATTGTTGGATAGACTCACTATGAGACACTACAGGAATTAATGTGTCATTAGTTGGTCTCAGGTAGTGTTGGTACAAAGTCCTTAGACCTGAGATCACCATGGATTCCAACATGTGTAGTAGTCTACTTTGGGACAACCAAACGCTATTTCGTAACTGGATAATTATAAAAGTAGTCTTCAGGTTTGCTATGAAACATGGAGTGGGATGTGAGTGATCAAGATGGAATTTGCCCCTCCTTTGGAGAGATATCTCTGGGCCCCTCGAGGTAATGGATTATGGAAATGCATGGCCATGCTAAGTTGATTGTGGAGTCAATCAATAGACAGATAATCCAATACGGTTCGAGTGAATGGTTAAGCTATTGAAGCGATGGCACACATCTTGCCTATAGCTTAATTGGTATCATGAGGCAAAGGGATTTGTGTACACATTACAGGTTCAAAGCCGATATTATATTCTTGTATACTATGGTGTCAATATGTGCTGCTAGACGCCGCTATTGACAGGTCGGCTGAGTTCGACTCGAGCCGACGATCGGCTAAGTTAGACTATAGCCCAAACCAGTATACCTGAACCTACAAGGTCGCACGCTTAAGGGGATAAGAACAAGCATTCGAGTTGGACTCGAATACGGCTCGATCGGATAGGGATCCGATTAGATAGAGTCCTATGGTCTTACGACGTATGGGCGGCCAACTCTATGAGATTTGGATGAGATCCGATTCAAAATAGAGTCCTGATCGGTCACTAGTCCCAGTAGGCCAACTCTATATAAAGTGGCGAGGGCTGAAGAGCATCGACACATCAGTTGAATTGCATTGCGCCGAGATCAATCTCCACGGAAACTGTCCCCACCTTCGAGCCAAACCCTAGCCTTACATCGCGTGCTAGCATACGGGTGTTCGGTGTTCTGTTCCCGGACGTGTGGATACCGGTAGAGGCGCTGCTACGTTGCGCGCTGTTGATCGACTACGAATCGGTTGCAATCGGAGCGAAGCGACTGCGGCAGATCGGCAACGAGAACGCGGTCGGCGATTCGGATTGGCTGCGGCATCGGCGAATCGGCTGATTGGTGAATCGACTGTCCTCGGAAATCGGCTGTCGGCTTGTGGGAATCGGCTACACTATTCCGGATCGGATAGTCCTGATTGGCTATTTTCGATGCATACTCCAATCGGTAACGATCTATCGGCCCTTACTTGCAAGTGTTCCTGGTTTGCGCGGTAGAAAAGTTTTTGTTTTCGGCTAGCGTAGCTTCCGCGTAACCCTTCATCCCGGTTTAAGTTGCACCCGGGACTAGAGATGATCTCTAGTCCCGGTTTAAAAAGTCTACGGATTTCTAGGAACATTAGTCCCGGTTCGTGTCACGAACCGGTACTAAGATCATCTCTAGTCCCGGTTCAAATGTTGTCGAGTCGTCGGAGCGCCGGACACCTTTAGTCCCGGTTGGTAACACCAACCGGGACTAGAGATGCTCACCAACCGGGACTTAAGATGTTTAATGCTCTGATAGGTTCTGACAGCCTCTGACACCATTTTTAGTCCTGGTTGGTAACACCAACCGAGACTAGAGATGTTATTTTTTTCCCGGTTGGTAACACCAACCGGGACAAAAGTGAATGTGCTTATTTTTTAACAATAAAAATATATAAATTTTGCTACATGATTCAAATGGCCAAAAATTAATTTAAGGGGATCTGTAATTTCAAAGAATGTCTTGTTGTGTGGAGGTGGGTGATTGAAGATAGAAGGAAGCTTTAATTTTGTTATTACATATCATCATATTGTTATTAAATAATGATTCTCAATATACAAAATCTTTTGTAAAATTATTTTGGTGATAATATACGAATCGGAGGGATGTACAATATTGATAAGAACATTAAAACCCTGGTTGTCACGTCTAGTTTATACGCGTTTAACAAGTTTTTCGCGCATTGTTCCCGTTTCGTCCTCTAACTCGGAGTCGGTTTTTAAAACGGCCATAACTTTCGTATACAGACTCCGATCGAGACGTTTGATCAGAAAAAAATTTCGGATGCGTTCATTCATAGCTTTGCCGTGTTCGGCGATTTTATTTTGCCCAAAAAAGCCTCAGAAGGTTGCCTTTTCGAGCCCGGAAGCTTTTTTTCGATTTTGAGCGTGTCTTCTGAATTCTCCACAGGCCACGTCTTTTGCTTGTTTACGCTCAAATTTTATGTGGTTACCTATTGTGTACTCTTAAGTCCATAAAAAATATAAAAAAATAAAATAAAAAAGTGAAATTTTTTCTGTCTTGCTCAACAACAGATGAAAAGAAAGAAAAGAGAGGGGCAAAAGAGGAATAGTATCTAGAGGAGCACATTAATGTCTAGGATTATCTATGTTTGATTAAAATTTTCATATTATTGTTTTAAACCTATATTTAATGAATTTAATTTGGCCCTATTTAATGGATTATTTAATTATTAACCCTAGCTAGGACCAAATAAATTTGGAAAATTACGGAAAATTATCTTTAGTCTCAGTTGGTGGCACCAACCGAGACTAAAGATGAATTGGAAATAGCGGAAAATTATATTTAGTCCCGGTTGGTACCACCAACCGGGACTAAAGATGAATTGGAAATAGCGGGAAATTATCTTTAGTCCCGGTTGGTGACACCAACCGGGACTAAAGATGAATTGGCTATATATCCCTGGCTCGCATCGTCTTCTCCAACGATTCAACACATAGCATATTTTTCAGATCTCTCTCCCTCTCCCTAGCTCTCTCCCTCTCCCTCTCTCCTCGGCAAGCAAGGGGAGGGGAGGAAATGGCGGCAGCGGGGGAGGAGGTGGCGGCAGCGGGGCACCATCTTCTCACCAGCGGCGACCGGGAGCGGGAGCGGGAGCCGACGGTAGCGGCGAGCCGAGCGGAAAATTTATGTTGTTGTATTTTATTGTATATAGTGGATTTTGTTGTATATATGTGTGAAGAAATTTGTGGACAATTTGTTGTATACATGTTTAAATTTTGTTGTTGTATTTTATTATATTCGATTTCGATGTTGTTTGTATATATATGTATGTGATGTGTGTTATATATGTGTGTGTTATGTATTTAGACATATATGTATATATATGTGTGTAAACAGGCAGCAAGCTAACAACAGGAGGAGGAATTAAAAAAATAAAAAAATCTTTAGTCTCGGTTAAAGCCACCAACCGAGAATAAAGATGGCGAAACCAACCACGTGGCGCCGTCATCTTTAGTCCCGGTTGGTGGTTTCAACCGGGACTAAAGATGTATCTCTAGTCCCGGTTATTTAACCGGGACTAGAGATCGTCCATCTCTAGTTTTGAATTCGTAGTCCCGGTTTGACAACCGGGACTATTGAGGGTTACAAACCGGGACTAACGTGACTTTTTTCAGTAATGATTTTTCTAACATTTACCTTTGTGTTTACGTGTTTAGATTACATATATGAGTATAATGATAGGTCGTATTTAGATTTTGTACTATTTGTTCATGTAAGGAAAAGAAAATACTATGTTATGAATGTAATTAATTTCTCTCTCCGTGTATATAAACCATGGGCGAAGATGGAATAAAATTAGCATTTGTCCAATGCATATATATATATATTACAAGTAATAATCTAATGACATGTCTGACGTGCTTTGGGAAAAACATTTGGTCCCCGTGTCCCATACGTGAGAAAGGAGCAACGCGGTGTATGTAAACTAAATAACTATATATAATTAGATAAAATATGTTCTATATTATCATAATTAGATAAAATATGTTCTATATTATCATAAGATGATGGGTGAATGGAAGATAGCACAGAGTAGTGCGCATATTGATAATAATGATAAGTAGCTTATATTTATATATGAATGTTGGCATGTCAATTTTACAAAGAGTTTTCTTTGATTATGTATAGCGACAAAGACATCAATAAGAAGAAGAATACGTGCTTATTTGAATGAAAAAAATTAGACGAACCAATTCTTTTTGTTAAGTATTCATGATTGGTTTAACTAAGTTTCATTAGTTCTGGTTTTGTAAACCATATTAAATTTATTGACTGTAATTTACATGTCAAAACTTATATTATTGATATAACTGGATTATATGACAGAAATAAAATAACTATAAAACACAATTTGTAAATACACTACACATACTAATTAAATTTATATAATAATTGCAAACAAATATTGTTTCGAACAAACCAATCAAACATGAAAAAAGAAATTAGCTTCAAACAATTATTGATATTTTGCACTACCAAGACAAGCTATTGTGTATGTGATTTAGGTGCTAACATACCAAAACCCTTTAAAGTTCTTTAAAATTATGAAGAAAATATGAAATTATTGAACTTCTATACAGGGAAAAAACCAACCTTCAGTCTATCCTTAATTTGTTGTCACTACATCATACGTCTTCATGAGGTGATTCCCAAAAGACCATTGAATTCCTTTCTCTCACAACGTTTGATTGTAGATATATTGCACAATGTGAGTACATACATGATAATTTTATTATTTATTTAATGCAAAAGTCGTACGGACCTATATTTGACCTTTGTACTCGAAAGTCAATGAATTATTTTTAGATAAAAATAATAGAACCCATCAATTATTATAAAAGAATATTGCCCGGTCTTTGGTTTGCTATCTATAGGACATAATCTCTGAACAAAATATAATCTTACCTTTCGACAATATAAAAAGCCCAGGATCCACGTGAGCCGCCTTTCTAGTTCCATTAAATCCAACATTAGATATATAATGATAATATATTTGTTTTGTCCTTAAAATGTTGTTATCTTTTATATAAACTTGATTAAAACAAAACATCGTTTTGTGAAGATGTTATGAAAGGATTAAGAAATATAGTAACTTTTAGCTTTTTTAAGAAGATATTAAGAAAGGAAAGTAAAAAAAATAATCCTCTACATATAAAATTCCATATGTCAAAAGCTCTCTGAAACATCCCTATTAATGAGGGTCATATTTTTTTGTCATTGTTTGAAAAAGCTATGCTATTAAGACCCCTTATGTAAAAAAAACTATGACCCTCATTAATAAGGGTGCTTGTACAAAATTCCCAGTCACAATCACGCATGCCAAAACCCTCTAAAATGACATATGAATCATGCTACAATCGCTCATATGCATATCTGTCCTTGCACACAACTGATCATATATATTGGCACAGTTTTTTTTGTGAATCTACATAAACAATAGGACCCACTTATATGGATTTCCCAAATTATGGATCAAATTATTAGTTTCAGCTACACCCATGGATGGCTAGAAAACAAATGATCGATATTTAATTGATCGATTATGGAATCCAAACACCCGCCGGTTGTCGTGGCCACTTACTCCCGCTGCCTGAGGGCGAGGGCGACATATCCGCCCGTCGGTGTCGCTCACATGGGTGGCACGGTGGATCTGCCCGATGGCCGCTCTAGCCGCCGCTTCCAATGTTGGAGGCGTCGGATCCGCGTGGCAGCGCCCGCCCATCCCCGAGGCAGCCGTCTCCGTGACACCCACCCACGAGAGCAACAATGGAGAAGAGAAGGGGAGAGAGAAGGGGAAGAGATGAGGAGAGGCAGTGGAAGAGGAGTGATGGAAAGGAAGGGGAAGAGTTGGAGAGGAGGAGGACGAGAAGAGAAAAAGGAGATATGCGTGCTCGAGAAAAAGGCGGAGGAGGAGTAGGACAGGTGGGGTCCATGTTGGCCGTCTATTTTCGCATACGGCTCCTAGCCACCCATCGGAAAAGCAATTTTTATAGGCGAGAACAGTTATGACTCACCTGTAACCTGTAGGAATTTTCGTGTAAAAAATCGTTTCTGTACTAATGACCAACATTACATTATGGTTGTTCTCAATGAGATCCAGCTACTGTTTGCTAATAATAGTACTTTGTCCATATCAAAGTTTGTTTGCTAACCGCACTAAGTACTCATGCAAGGTGCCTGGGACCAAAAGTTTGCTAACAGTGTTGACACTTTTTTTATTTTTCTGAACTAATCAGTGTGGCCAAGAACTTCAAAACCTACTGCAAAATTTTTATCACATACAACCCCATCCTAAAACAAGTCTATGTCCAGATTTGTACATATAAAAAGTTTACTTAGAACGACGGAAGAGAGTATAATCTACCCATTCCAATCTAGATGGTAAATATCTAGATGGTACGCATATTCTGATTTAAATTTAAATTCCCATCTGTCATAGGATATGGATGTTTATTTTGATAATGGATATTTTCTTATGTAAATGAAAGTATCCAGCTTTCGCACCAAGAGTATTAAGATCTGGCATTGCTTTTACTAATTTTCATTTCTTAGTAATGTAATGTTGCGCACCGTTCTAAAATGTTAATCGGAGATTTCCATGTAGATGAAAGGGAAGGAGCTTTATATTGACAGTAAAAGAGGAAGATCACTGGTGTGAAAATTTTCTTGTTTCCATATATAAAACTCAACAAAACATGTGGTTAATTTGGAGGGCCCAATGTGGCATTTTGATAAAAAAATGTTTAACATGCTGGAATTTTAATTGCATTTTATTGTCAAATGTTAATGGAGTTAACAGTATGAGAACAAAGAGCAATAGCATGCATTTCAAATGGACTAACACGTACCAAATTTTTAGTGACACATTGGAGAGAAAAGACCAATTTTAATTTTCTAGTTTCATACAAGAAGTAAACATCTGTAAATCCTCGTAAACCCTGAACTAAAATCATATACACCACATACTGATTTTTGGAATTATATCATTTTGAAATCCGCCATAAGAAATAGCCGACTAGGAGCTGTACGTATAATCGTCAATATAAACGGATCAGGGATGCGTCGTTGACTCGTTGATTTCCGTCAAGAGATGTATTTGTAACACTATGAGAGTATAGTGTGGCGTGTGTACGTATATGTCTGCATGGAATCGAAAAAAACGGAAGCTGTGTGCGTACCAAGTATCCTCTGTAGAACGCCTGGATGCGCACGGCGGCGCGTTCCTCCCTGCCAGCGGCCCTCCCGGGCGCGGCCGCGTTCCTCACCGCCCTCGACGCCGCCATGCCGCGACGGGCCCTTCTGGCACCCTCCGCCTCGTCACGGTAGATGTGCAGTCGCTCCCTGCCGAAGACGGAGCCGCTGCTGCCTTCATTCGTTACCTCCGGCGACGTCTCGGCGGCCGGGAAGTGCTCTACCGAGAGTACCTCCACCACCTGGGCCACGCCGGTCCCGCCGCCTCCCGCGGCCTGCTGGTCTCCTCCCCTCTGCTGTTCCACCGGTCAAACACGTCCATTACTGAAAGCTCCCAGCAGAGAAGTCGAGAAAGAAATGAACCATGAAAAGAGAGAGCATGGACCTTCTTGGCGTGGCGAGGGTCCTTGGAGGTGCCGGGCTTGAATACCTTCCTGACGGTGGCCAGCCAGCCGGCGCCGCCGGGCTTCTTGCCCATGTACGACGAGAACGTATACACTAGTGCTGCATGGATGGACGCCTCTAGCTTCTCTGGTACCTCGCGAGGAGGGAACGATAGGAGGTGGTTGGTGGTCGGTGGAACGGCAATAAGTGCAGCGGCGTGAGGCCGCGAGAGTGTCGTGAGCGAGCCGGTGCGGCTGCGGCTTTACCGTACGCATGGCAACCGCCACGCCGTCACGGGAGACGCGCGTGCGCACTTCGGAGTTCAGATAGTGAGAGCGCTGCACTGCCGAGTGTCTGAAGTTGCTCCAGGTTTGCTGTTCAACTTAATTATCAGTACTAGCTAGACCGCTAGAGTTCTTTTTTCCCGAATCCAGCAAGGCGCTGCCAGCGTTTTTCATTGCTACATAACCCTAAATACCGGTTAGGAACCCATCACAAATACCGATTTTCTAGCCGATACCAATTTAATGACACTAATATCCAACTATATAGGTGCCGGTTTTAGAACCAACACCTATAAAGATTATAGGTGCCAGCTCTTACTCCACAACCGATACTTATAGTATTCAATGAATAAAAATAGTCGTCTCGATGCCTCGATGCCCTGACGATGATGGCTTGATCCCCGTGGCCATGGTTGCGACCGACGACTCCGACGCTGCCTCTCCTCCATCAACGGCGGGTCGCACACCTCCACCCACCGTAGGGGAGCCTCTACCTCTCCCCCCGCCACCGCCGTCGCCTCCTCGCACGGCATAGGGGGGAAGAAAGGGGGGAGGAAGAGAGAGACAAAGGGGCAAATGGAGGTGGTGTGGCGGACTGAGACAGAGGAGGGAGGAGCGGTGGATGAAGAAGGAGGAGGAGGGGAGGAGCAACAGAGAGGAAGGAGGAGAGGAGGTGGATGAAGAGGAGAGGAGATGCAATGGAGAGAGGATAAGGAGGAGATGTGGATGTGGATCTAGTGGGTGGCCAGTTTTTTGTGTGCCGGTTTTTTAAAAATCAGTATTGTAATAATTATATGTGCTGGTTTTTAATTAACAGTACATATAATATATTATAGGTATTGATTCTTTTTTCAAAAAAACGCGGCACTTATAGTATTAGTGTGATCCAGCATCTATAGCTGTACAAATGTGCCAATTTTATACTTTTTTCTTTCCATGGAGGTGCAAAAAGGTGCATAGATGCCGGTTTTAAATAAATCAACATCTATAAGCCGATACCTACGAGGAGTTTTGTAGTAGTGTTTTATAATAGGAAGTTGTCTTATTTTAAGCAGAAACAAGATCAAACCTTACAATACCTAGTTAATCAAAGAAAACTAGGTGAAAATCATAACTACATAGACTTTCAACACTAGACTTCAGCGACCGATTAGATTGAAAGAACGTTGTTTGCTTGCTACTAAATCTGATATTAATAAATTGATCGCTTCCACTTCTATTGTCTATGCTTTGGTATGCAATGATTCTTTGATTTTCATTCAAGAAGTGCAGAATTCTTTGCCCCCTACTGTTGCTAACATTTTGCAAGAATATTCGGACATTTTTCCAAGTGAGATACCCGCGGGGCTGCCACCGATATGAGGGATTGAGCACCAAATTGATCTTATTCCAGGTGCATCCTTGCCAAATTGTGCACCATACAGGACGAATCCAGATGAAACAAAAGAAATTTAGTGACAAGTGCAAGAACTACTCGACAAAGGTTACATACGAGTCTCTTAGTCCTTGTGCTTTTCTTGTTATTTTAGTGCCTAAAAAAATGGTTCATGGCATATGTGTGTGGATTGTAGAGCCATTAATAACATCACTATTCAATATCGTCATCCTATTCCACGCTTAGATTATATGTTTGATAAATTAAGTGGTGCTGTTGTGTTTTCAAAGGTTGATTTGCATAGTGGCCATCACCAAATTCGCATGAAGTTGGAAGATAAATGGAAGACTGCTTTTAAACTAAATTTGGTTTATATGAGTGGTTAGTCATGCCTTTTGGTTTAACTAATGTCCCTAGCACTTTCATGTGATTAATGAATGAGGTTTTGAGGTTTTTCATTGGGAAATTTGTGGTGATCTATTTTGATGATATATTGATTTACAACAAGTCTATGGATGAACAGTTAGACCACGTACATGTTGTTTTTGTTGCTTTACGTGATGCACGTTTATTTGGTAATCTTTAGAAGTGCACCTTTTGCACGGATCGAGTCTCTTTTCTTGGCTATGTTGTGACTCCGCAGGACATTAAAGTTGATCAAGCCAAGGTTGATTCCATACAAGGATGGTCGGTCCCGAAGACTATCTCACAAGTTCAAAGCTTTTTGGGCCTTGCGGGATTCTGTCGCCGCCTTGTAAAGGATTTCAGCACCATTGCTGCACTGTTGCATGAGCTTACAAAGAAAGGAGTGCCTTTTGTTTGGGATACGCCACAAGACCTTGCTTCCAACACGTTAAAAGATAAGTTGACACATGCACATCTTCTCCAACTTTCTGATTTTAATAAGACTTTTTAACTTGAATGTGATGCTAGTGGGATTGGATTGGGTGATGTTTTATTACAAGGAGGCAAACCTGTTGCATATTTTAGTAAGAAGTTGAGTGGGCCTGTTCTGAATTATTCCACTTATGATAAAGAATTATATGCTCTTGTGCACACTTTAGAAATATGGCAATATTATTTGTGGCCCAAAGAGTTTGTTATTCATTCTGATCATGAATCTATAAAGCATATTCATAGTCAAGGAAAACTGAACCATAGACATGCTAAGTACGTTGAATTTATTGAATCTTTTCTTATATTATTAAGCACAAGAAAGGTAAAAGAAAATGTCATTCTGATGCTTTATCTAGGAGATATACCCTGCTCAATCAACTTGATTACAAAGTCTTTGGTTTACAAACAATTAAAGACCAATATGTCCATGATCTTGATTTCAAAGATGTGTTACTGCATTGTAAAGATGGGAAATTATGGAACAAATTCATTATTAGTGATGGGTTTGTATTTAGGGCTAACAAGCTATGCATTCCAGCTAGCTTTGTTCGTTTGTTGTTGCTGTAGAAAACACATGTAGGTGGCTTGGTGGGACATTTTGGGTCAAAGAAGACGGAGGACATCCTTGCTGGTCATTTTTTTTGGCCAAAGATGAGGAGAGACATGGAGAGATTTGTTGATCGCTGCATTACATGTCAAAAGGCTAAGTCACGATTAAATCCACATGGTTTGTATACTCCTTTACTCATTCCTAGTGCGCCTTGGGAGAATAGTTGAATGGATTTTGTGTTAGGCTTGCCTCGTACTCGGAAGAGACGTGATAGTGTTTTTGTGGTTGTGGATAGATTTTCTAAGATGACACATTTCATACCTTGTCATAAGACTAATGATGCTACACATATTGCTGATTTGTTCTTTCGTGAAATTGTTAGTTTGCATGGTGTGCCAAATACAATTATTTCTAATCATGATATTAAATTTCTTACCCATTTTTGGAGAACTTTGTGGGCTAAATTGGAGACAAAGCTTTTATTTTCTACTACCTGTCTTCCACAAACTGATGGTCAAACTGAGGTAGTGAATAGAACTTTGTCTACTATGCTTAGGGCTGTTTTAAAGAAACATCAGGATGTGGGAGGAATGTTTGCCTCACATTGAGTTTGTTTATAATCATTCATTGCATTTTACTACCAAGATGTGTCCATTTGAGGTTGTTTATGGATTTTTGCCTTGTGCTCTTATTGATTTAATTCCTTTACCATCTTCTAAAAAATTGAATTTTGATGCTACGCAATGTGCCAAGTTGATGTTAAAACTACATGAAACAACTAAAGAAAACATAGAGCACATGAATGCTAAGTATAAGCTTGCTGGTGATAAAGGAAGAATGCAATTGACTTTTGAACCTGAAGATTTAGTTTGGTTGCATTTGAGAAAAGAAAGATTTCCTGCATTGAGAAAGTCTAAGTTGATGCCTAGAGCTGATGGACCTTTCAAAGTTTTATAGAAAATTAATGACAATGCATATTTGTTTGCAGACTTTGGGGTTAGTCCCACATTTAACATCGTAGATTTGAAGCCATATTTGAGAGAAGAGGATGCGTTTGAGTTGAGGACGACTCAAATGCAAGAAGGGGAAGATGATGAGGACATCAACACCATCGATATATCTACTCCAACCCCAACCCCGCTTGGTCCTATTACTCGCGCTTGTACCCATCAACTCAACCATCAAGTAAGTTCATTCTTAAGGTCCTGTTCATCATATTTAGACAATGAAGATGCATGCTCTCTTGCCTTGCTTAGGAATGATGGAGATGATCAAAAGGAAAAGGGATTTGCACGGGCTAGAGTCGGACTGCAGGACAGCGCCAACTTATGATGGTTGTCACGGCTTCATACAAACTCCGATTTGGACGTTCAAGTATTTCATGGAAATATTATGAAGTATACTTTCTAATGGATCTGGCCTCACTACCATATCTATTCAGAATAGTTCGCAATCGTTAAATTAGCACATGTATCTTTCTTTGTCCGAGGTATTGCACCACCAAATTGGGTCGATGGGCCTTGTATCAAGTCGAGTCTATTACGGACGCATCCTAGGGTTGGAGGATGCCCCCAATCCGTTCTCCCACCTCTCTCTCTCTCTACGCACACAGACATATATATATATATATCCTAGCCGTCATAGAACAACTTGCTTACTTGGGTTTTGTTTATGTAAGTTTAGCTATTGCTATTTTCTGATAGACGCGTGTGTCGATTAGACCATCCGTTCTATTTGATTCGGAACCTCACCTTTTCATGTGTATTCAGATCTGAAACTAATATTTGCAATTTGAGTTTATGTTCATCTTGTTCTTGCTAGTTCTTCAGTTGCTTCCAGGAATAACACTAGTGGTTTGGTTGATCGAGCTTCACAAGATCGCATCAACAAGTGGAGCTGGTGCATCAGTCACTAAGGCGCAATTACTCCGGGGAGTATTGTAGTCGGACCGTGAACATCACTCTATTAAATCGAAGTTATCATCTCTATCGAAAGATCGGGACACCCTAGTGTATATCAATTGTGGCCACAAGACAAGATATGATGGCAACGGGGTGTCCAATCTTCTGTCAGGTGAGGATATGTAACTATCGATTTGGCAAACACTTGACATTCACAATCTATCTTTCGATTGACACGATCCGAACCCTGCAATCCCAGCACCACGTCTCCTCTGGTTATCAACCATGCGTTATTCGGTTGACCTCATCAAGAAGGATAATTTGTGCATATGAATCGAAGAACACATGTAAGAACAAGAAAGATTACAACTCAATTGCAGATGAATTATTCATAACTCACAGTTGGGGTTTTAGAATCAACAAACTGTGAAACTATTTAATGACAAATTAATCTAAGCAAAACCTAACACTAACACCATCCCTGACCTCGTTGTGGCTAAGGTGGTTACGTGCACCTCCACATCTCTGGACTCCATGCAGCTCGAAGTTGGTGAGGACATCACCTGCACCACCATCATCGACAATTATGACCATTCCAAGGAGACGCACACTAAGTGTTCGACGTTAGGCCTTGACGTCAAATGACCATTCCATGGAGATGCACACTGGGTGTACGACGTTGAGCCTTGACGTCAAGGGTGGTGCAGAACACACCAGGGTTGTGTTCCTAGCAACTACGGTGTGTCCAAGGCTGTTCCAACATCTATCAAGTCAATTGACAACTTCTTGACGAGGTTTCATTAACTATCCCACATGAAATGATACTAAAGTTTCTAAGCATGACTAAGCAATTACTCCTAATATCTAGTTAAACCATTATATAAAGTTTAACTAGTCAAATTATATCCCAAGGTATCAAGGAATAGGGAATCAATGCTAATTTGGCCATAACTAAGGAATAAGTTCATACCACCCAATGACATTTGAAAATAAATGCAGATTCAAATAAATCCAGAATTTAAATATAGGATCAACATGATCAAAGGAATTGTATTTGAGATCTGTGTGACTTGCCTTGCTGGGCTTCAAACGCTTCAAATCCTTATGTAGTGAAAACGGACCAAAATCAACAAAACAACTTAAAAACACACATAAGACATGTGGACATTTTTAACATGTAGATCTTGATTTTAGATAAATTTAGAAATTTGAACCACCTAAAACCGAGCTAAAATGAATTAGTTGTGAATTCTTCAAGTTTAAACCGATTTAAAACATTTTAAGAGATTTATTGGATTTATGACACAATAAAGAATTATTTTTGAAAAGGAAAAGCTTATTTATTGCGTCAGCCCTAGATTCCTCAGTTCACAGAGAGGTCCACAGGTCCAGAGGGAACAAACGACCGAGATTGATCGGATCCATGTAACTCTAGATCGGACGGTCCAGATCAGATCGACTTGGATTGCACATGGAAGCAACACGCAAGCAGCGGAGGGCGACGTGGCGCTAACGTGGCGCGATGTGGCACTGACGGAGCTCTGACGTGGCTTGACCGGCGGTGAGCGGCTCTGAACCCGATGGCCGCCGACGTTCCACGGGGCGGCGACGAAAATAGAGGACACAACTAGACATGGCTTGACGCGGGGAACTCACTGGTGTGCGCTACGGTGACGGACGGAGATGGCAACGAGCTCGAAGCTATGGATGGCTTCGGGTTGTCGGCGACAGCGATGCTGCTGCATCTTCCAGCAGTGAAGGAGTAGCGGACGAAGATCCTATCCTCCTCGTGATCCCAACGATGGTGACAACGACCGAAGACGACGACTAACAGCGACCGGCGACACGGCTGGAGCTTGCGGCGACAGCGAAGCTTCAACTTTCTTACGGTGACGACGCTACAAGCTGCGAGAAGCTAGGGCTAGGGTTTGGATGGCTCGCGGATGACTTGGAGCACTATCTAAAGTGGCGAAGGGATGGACTCCGGGCCTGAATCGAACTCACCGGCGTTGGAAAGTTTAGGGTTCAAAGTCCGATTAAGAACTCAAATCCTTGGCCTTTCCAATCGAATTCGCGATAACTTCCAAAAGAGAAAAGGGAAAGGAATACTAGAGGAAAGTTTCCCCTCTGTTGATTCGGCCGAGGAAGGAAAGAATCAATGGGATTGGAAAGGGGATCGACATCGGCGCTGAAAAGCTCGGCGACACGAGAAGGACGACAATCCTGACAGCGGGACCTACCTGTCAGTGAGTGAGAGAGAGGGAGAGTGGTGTCGGCCTGCCTGGGCCGAAGTGGCACTACACAGGAATGGGTCGATTGGGCTAAAATCGGCCCAGGAACAGAAAAGAGATTTAAAAACCTTTTTCTTTTAAAATAATTAGTGAAATGATATTTCATTTATGAAAATACTTTCCTTGCTCAAATAATTCCCAGAAAAATCCAGAAAATGTTTAAGAAGGAGAAGTACTTAATAAAATTTTATCTTGCCCACTTTTATATTGAGATTTATAAGAAAAAATAATTCTTCTCTTCTAGGCTTTTAATTAAATTTCTAAAAATTAATTAAAATATATATTATTAATTTATGCGATTTTTAGAGCGTGACAAACCTACCCCCTTAAACATAATCTCATCCTTGAGATTCGGAAGGACTGGTGAAAAGATGAGGATGAGCTGACTTCAATTCATCCTCTCGTTCCCAGGTAGCTTCTTCTTCTGAATAATTACTCCACTGGACCTTACAGAAACGAATGACACGATTCCTTGTATTTCTCTCACTTGTCTCCGAAATACGAACCAGCTTCCAACATAAGTCAAGTCTTGTTGTACCTCTATCGATTTAGGGTTAGCTTCCTGTGTAGGAACCCGTAAACATTTCTTCAGTTGCGACACATGGACCACATTATATTCCTGCCATAGACTAAGGTAACTCCAATTGATAGGCGACCTCACCTCTTTTGCTAATGATCTTGTATGGTCCCACAAAATGTGGTGTCAACTTCCTTTGGTTTGAAACTGATGAGCTCCTCAAAGTGACGTAACTCGAAGATACACTGTTAACGCCAGAATTTGGTAAGCCCGGTGTCCCCATCGGTTGTGTTCATATCGGCTCAAGGCTAGTATCGGCTTAGAGTTCTGCAGTAGCCGATGGGGGTTTTCTCTTATCAACATCTTAAGCAGGCGGATTCTTGTTAGATTCGATTTGGGAAAATCTTATCCAGAATAAACCGAGTTTAGAAGGGATGCAACTTGTATCTATTAATTAAGAAGAGTTTCTTAGCTTTCTATTTTATCTTAGGAAAGTATGTTCACTACTAGAAAAGTCCACATGTAAGACGATTCACTTTTGTCATAGTAAAGGCCAATAGCGTCATGAAAATATATCGCTGACGAAGCTATGATGAAATTCTGTTCGTCATCTTTGTAGCGTCACAAATATTGCACAGTGATGATTTGGCATATTTCGTCATAGATAAGGTTACATCCATGATGATTTTACCCCCGTCATTGAACTATTTCAGCCGGCGTTGTAGTGGACACTTGTCTGATGGAGAGAGCGACACATGTATGATGGTGAGGTTGACACGCGTATGATGGTTGTGGTTGGCACGTGTTCAGTTTTCTAGTTGACACATGGCATTCTCTTGTGCATTTATGTGGCAGCAAGTCTGTGATGACATGGCAACACGTGAGCGATGACGTGGCGGCACATGAGCGATGACGTGGCGACATGTGAGTGATGACGTGCGACACGTGAGTGATTATTGGATATAATACACATGCAGTACCAATGTTGCCCAGCCTATGCACTCATTCCAGCAACAGAACATAATTTCACACATCCAACAATTCATACATCATACATAAAGGTAGGTTCATACATCACAACTTTAATGTTCATACAACCAAACTTCCCAAACACATCATAGGTTCGCATCACTAGAACCACAACCAAACAAACAAGTAATAAGTTCATAAGTTCACAAACAAACAAGTTCACAAGCGACAAGCGACAACCGAGAGACAAAGTTCGGACTAGAACAAGCTAAGTAGCTTGATTACTCCGACTGAGGCCCAAGATGCGCGAAGGATCGATCACTAGCTTCTTGTTTCTTCTTGAACTCCTCCAGCTCTTGTTGGGTCCCGAGCACAACTTCTTGGGTCTGGCCATTGATTCTTTGTTTCTTCAGTTTTCTTCTTCGGGTGTCCAGTTGTTCTTCAAGATGATCGCCGTTCCTTCTCCGCTTGTAGTGTTCTCGAAGTTGTGCTTCTCTTGCTGATGCACAGATTTGCTTACCGGTGTTTCAATACCAACATTCTTGAGGAATGTAGAAGCTGCCTTGTTTTGTGAGAGAACCTTGAAACAATCTCGTACTAGATCTTGGTGTCTCCAAATCTTGAGCGAGTTGTGCCAACATATTTTCCATGGCGAGTCTACTACAAACGGTGAAAAAGGATAAGTTTATCACGGATAATCCATTTCACAAACCAAGATATGCAAATCATGTACTTAAACATATCTTTTCTATGTACTAATCCCATCCAGCAAGCATATAGGAACAACTTAGCATTTCACAAGCACAAAAAGAACCATGCACACACAACATATGATTGACATATATACTCATCTCATCCAGCAATCACACTTACAACTATTTCTTTGACCGCATCAGTCATACCCTTCTTCTTGCTGGTATGCAATTCCTTGAAAATATCCACTGCATCAACTTCTCTGTCCTTGTTCTTATCCCTTTGTATTTAATTTTAGTGTGAAATGTAGGAAAATTAGCTTCTGTTTCGTGTGAAATGCAGGAAAATTAGCTTTTGTTTCTAGACAATTTTATAGGAAATAGATATGTATGTTTTCATAAGATACAATATATTGTCCCACTGTTTTAGCACTTACAAATGCGTACAAGTGTGAGATGTAGCTTCGAGATCCCGTCGCTTGATGGTGCCTGACCTTAGCACAGTTTCTCCTGTTCTTCTCAGCAGTTTCCTATAAGGCAAACATTTAAATTGCAGGCAACATAGATAGAACAGAAAATTTTCTTTTAGAAGATCATCATACCTTTGCTTGTGCACTAGACCACATTTGCACCAGTTTAAGCCACTGCTCGTCTGTAATACTAGGAACAGGGAAAGTAGTTCTAACTTCATTAGCCGGTATACCATTGAAGTACTTCTTCTTCAAGAAATATCTACTCTGGCGTACAACACTTTGGAGTATATTGCCGCAGGCTTCCACTATTGGCTTATCCTTGTCATCAACTGCCAACCTAACCTGGAGAAGTCAATCACCCATCAGATTTAGATCTTAGCATTTGGTATAGTTACCTATTGAAGGTACCAAATAGATATGGAAGGTATCAATTTACTTACAGATAACTTTCCAATGAAATCTTTCATTTGGGTTTCATCATTCTTGTAATGTTTCCAGTGAGTTAGGATAGACATGCTCTTCCTAGTGATAATTCCAGCCTCTGAAGCTAGCTTAGCAGCTTGTACAGGCTTCTCTGGCCTTCTCTTCCCTACAACAATTTCAATTGGCAACCTTCTTCCCATAGATTTTGTCATATTGTCCAACAATTTGCCTTTTGTTGGCGGTCTTGGTTTTCTTGGAGGACGTTGTTGAACTGCAAAGGTGATGCTTATAGTGTTAGAGTATAGTATAAAAAATACATGTGAGGAAGCATGGCCTATTACTTGCCTTTAGGAACTGCCTCTATCTCAGCATGGACCTCATCTTCATTTCCACCGATTTCTTCATCAAAAATAGATTAGTCCAGAACATGACTTGGGGATGTTCTTCTTGGCCTTGTCCCATAGCTGTGGCATTGTTCTCTGGTTGCGGATTGGACTGTTCCTCATCCCTAGGTGCTTGGTGGGTGATGTACTTTTTCCCAGACCTTGTTGCAACTCCAGGAGCTATATCACTCCCTGGAGTAGCCCACACTCTTTTGGTTACACCTGGAGGCATCTTGGCCTTCTTCTTCTTCGATGCTCTAGGCAACTGTTTGTTGTCGTCAGTTTCCTAATACACAGGGGGACATAAATCTATTATTAGTAGCTGCATGAAAAAAATGTCTCAGAACAGATATCAAACATTGTAATGTGAAGAAACCCCCAACCATAGTATGAGAAGAGACCTTTTCTAAGCTATTAGAAACACTTTCATCTTCGTCTTCCTAGCCCTCATCAGCTCTAGGAAGATAGGATGAATCTGTCCCCTCACCACGATCTTTCTTGCTTGTTTGCTTGTTAGGCTTCTCAAAACTTGCATTTGTAATGTTACTACGAACAAAATTGGCCAAGTTGCTGATACCCAAGGCCTCTAGCCTCTTGTTGTTCTCCGCGACTTGCAAGTCCCCCAGCCTTTCATATTGCACTAGTTGTAAACAAAATTTAGTCCCATTGAACCCTAAACCGTTATTCATAAACCCTAACCCAATCATAGCAGCACCTTGTACCGAGTCAACTAGAAGAACATAAACCCTTATTTATAAACCCTAAACCGTATATTGTAGCACCTTGTACTGAGGCAACTAGAAGAAAATTTCGTAAACCATAATCCCAAATTTTAGCGCTACACAGGGGAAGCATTTACGAAGAACAAAACCCTAAACCCTAAAAGGGAAGCATTTAGGTAGAACCTGGGCTCGGGGCAGTGGACTGATGCGCGCTGTTTAGGCATCCTCGTGCCTCCACCTCCTCCTTCACCGGGCAGGGCGGCGGCGGGAGTGCGGACTGGATCTAGGATGCAGCGACAAAAGAGGGGAAATGAGAGGCCTGGGGTGGGGATTCACGGATATATAGTCCATAGTAAATCACTATTTTATCCTTGGTCTTGTGAATAAGGAGGCGTCATCCATGAGGGCAGTATGGGGATTTCGTAGTAACGAAATTTTTGGCGGCGGGGCGAGATGCACGCCGACGGCTGGAGCGTCGGCGGGAACTAGAAAAGTATTGTCTTTTTCCTCATAATCAAAAGAAATGGTCATTTCTTTTGGTTGTGTACCATTATATTGTCATGTAAAATGATATTTTATTTCTATGAATTTAATATAAATGTCCATGTTTTTGGGATTCAAATTACTTCTGTCTACAATAGTACTATAGTAATCCACTATGATGTTTTATTTGTAGTACATGTAACTTTCTTTGATACATCACAAGTACAAAATATATACTCATTTTAAGTGAAAGATGAATGTCTTCTTTGATTTACACAGTACAATATACTTGTGTGCACTATACATTTATGTAGGGAGATATACATGTGCCCTTTTTTGTAGTTATATATACACTATGTACTTATATAACTTGTGAATTAATGGATTAAACACTTAATATAAGATCATAACAACACACCTATAAAATTGTGCATTAATATGAGTTTTACCACTTCATAAGTTCATATACATCCATGTACATTGTGTGCTTTGGTTAACATCATAAGATAGACAGATTGTCTTATCTTTCTTCTTATTATAGCTAGGTAGTTATATGCACTTCTTAAACTATGAACTACATATATAAGATCATACATATACATGCTTTGTTTTAACAACACACATAGCTAGGCACTACATAAAGATCATATACAAGCTTGGTTACATCAACACATATAGCTATGCACTTCATTCTAACATGCTTGGTATACTTATACACTTGATATACACCATATAATGACCATTAGAGGAGGAGTTCTATAATTATTGTACTTTAATGTACCACTTGAACAATGCATTGAAAATTTAGCTCAATTTTGTTTCAAAATTAAGCTCAAAACATGGTTTTGACTACCATTTGACCATCATGGACCTACCTGTCAGCCTCATCACCAAGCTGAACCAAGTCTAGCTAGTTGATGAGCTGACCGGCTGGGCCAACCCTGTCAGCCTTAGAAGGCAACGGCCTGAAATCCCCAAAATCTACTGGCTGTTCACTGAATCCCCAATCCACCACGCCACTGTTCTTTCATGCATCGCCGCCGTGCACCAACTCCACTGGCCAGCACGCACCGCCACCGCCACTGCTCGCTGACCAGCACACACCGCCGCTGCTCACCCACGCCAGCTGGCCGCATGCGCCACCACTCCATCGGCTAGCACGCACCGCCACCGCCGCCGCACAACCACTCCATCGGCTCCATGGCAACCACTACTGGCTCAAGCTCATCGCGGAGCTCAATGGAGCGCTCAGGGGAGTGGTCCGGGGAGCGGTCCCCGTACTCCTCTGTAATTCCCTATCGCCATCCCCCCTACGCGTACACACCGGCTCTCAACTGCCACTACGGTCAGAAGACTCCCAAGTGGATCTCATGGAGTACTGGGAATCCAGGAAGGAGATACCATTCCTGCTACAAATATCGAGTGAGTTCTTTTTACATTAAGTTTGATTGTTGTGATGGGGTGATTTGAATCCAAGATGGTGGATGCAATTCAATTATACTGTCTGACATATTTCACATTTGTTGTGAATGCAAGGATGGTGGATGCAGTTTTTGGGAGTGGTTAGATCCTAAGCCAACAGATCATCAGATCGAAATCCTAAATGATTTGCGAAATGCTGTTAAGGACCTGCGTAACAGGAACGAAACACTTCAGGTGGAGAAGAATGAACTTTTTTTTTTGCTTGATGAAGCACAGTTGAAGCATGCCCAACTAGTAAAGGAGAAGGAGGAGGCCAAGGCACTTGTGAAGGAGCTTGAGGTGAAGGCACTAGCCAATGAGCAGGAGATCGTGGTCAGGAAAGGTGCCAATGCGTGTTGTGGTCAGTGTTTTCCTAAACAGGTTTTGCTAAACAGTCGATGACCTAGAGTTTAGCGTTTAAACGGTTTACACGAATTTAGACGGATTTTAGACGGGCTAAACGGTTTGCTACTGTAGCATGATTTTATATGTATAAATAACAAAATTGAACTTCTAATCTTTGATCTTAGCTCATATCATACCAATTTGAACAATCCTTTATGTGTTCAAACTGCAAACAACAAAAATCCTTTATGTGTTCAAACTGCAAACAACAAAAATTCCAGCAGCTAGCAAACATTCAAACATTCATAGAGACATAATTAAACATACACATAAAGCAATTCCGGTTCGCGGGTGATGACGCGGCGAAGGTCGCGGGCGGCGGCGCGGCGGAGGTGTTGCGGCGGCGGCAGCGTGCGTTCTCTTTGAGTTGTGAGGACTTGTGAGCGGCGTGTTGTTTAGGTTTTACCCACTCATCGGCTTCATTTTTTGGCTTTTCCCGCGCTGTCCTAAGCAATATCTCCTAAACGGTGGATTAAACCGGTTCAAACCGCCTAAAGATCGCCTTGTTTAAGTTTTGTAAACCGTTTTTTCGTCTCAGACCGATTAGACGGGTCAACCGTTTAGGAAACCGAATAGGTGCAAAATAGGACAGGTAACCTCCGTTTACTGTTTAAAACCGTTTAGACGGCCGTTTAATTCCGTTTAGGATAACACTGGTTGTGGTTCAGTTATCCTTGTTGCTGTGGTTTTGGGACTCCTGCTGGCCATGTTCCATAAAGATCCCAAGCCCCTAAAGCACCAACTGCTATGAATGAGTCTGAATTAGCTTAGTGAATTTGCTTACTATTGTGTGAAGTTAGACTGAATCAGTAGTATGAATGAGTTGTATGAATGAGTTGTCTGAATGTATGAAACTATGAATGAGTTGTTGAAATGAGAAGATGTCAGTTATGTGTTGAAATGAGAAGATGTCAATGAAATGAGAAGAGGTCAGTTATGTGTTGGCATATATGATGGATGACAAAATGCCTCTGTTCACAAAAAAATGAGTCATTGTTACAACTCCATAACATCAACATCCAAATAAAAAAGGCAGTGCACTGCCAAAAATAGTCATTGTTTGTGCTCCATCAACATGCTAGATAACCTAATCATCATCGTTACATTCCATGGGATCTCTATCATTCTCACTAAAATACTCTAAGACAGTGTCATCTTCACCATCATCGTCGCTGTCTTCACCAATGTCTTCTTCCCTTCTATTGATCAGAATTTGTAAGTTACCAGGAACACTTGAAGTTTCTCCATCTACACGCCGTACACCGGTACAGCTCATCTAAGCCATCATTAGCAATTTGTTCCCCTTGATCTTGCACCCAAGTTCATTATCAGAACCTGTCTCATCTTGGTGCACATTGGTCAATTCTGTTTCATTTACATCATACATGCTCCTGTGTTCAAATTTTTGCACAACACGCCAATTTTGGCCAAACATTCTGTCCTCCACGTAGAAGACCTTTCTTGATTGAGTTGCTAATATAAATGGATCTGACTTATACCAAACCTCTCAACATTGATGGATCTAAAATGTCCATCATCTCTAATGGCTCTAGCTTTGCCCTCTTGATGAACCATTCACACCGAAAAGTACCACCTTTCGATGGAATTCCAAATTTGAGTTGTAGTTCAACTCAATTATCTATGTGAGCCGACCATAAAATTCAGTGAACACCCCATTATGTGATCCATCCACCAACACACCACTATTTTGTGTCTTCCTATGTCTCTCATGGTCTACAGTGTTGTACCGAACACCATTGACTGCATGATGCCCAGATTTTCACTCTAAGGTCGGACGACATGATAATGCATATAGCCCTTCACTAACCTCTTCACGATTATCCCTCCACAGCTGCTTGATCTGCAATATCAAAATAGTGAAAATTTTAAATATATGAAAATAACCTCTAAATGACGAGATGTGAATTTAAAAATAAATTGTAAAACAACTTACATGACTCCTAAACCAAGCAGGAAATTCATCTTCTAACCTTTTCTCAACATCATGGGCACCTTCTTTTTGCAACTCTTCTCTGAACTTGCTACACTCACAGTACAAATGTATTGGTCATGCAAGTTAAAAAAAACAATGCTGAAATTAGACATGCATGTTATACAAAAAAAAACTCACCCCAAATATGGCTCTACCTCATCACAGTTGTTTAGCACATACCAACAAAGCTTATCAAATTCTTTGGCCTCAAGATATGTCTTCGTGTTTGACTCCCAAGAGTTTAACACCATGCTGAAAAATAGGGAGGTCACCATGTGATGCTCCCTCCCCTTTGTCATCGTCCCTATTGAATCTAGTGACAACATCTTCCATGTACCTTGAACAAAAGGTCAAGGCCTCATTAGCTATGTACGCCTCAGCGATGGATCGTTCAGGTCGCCCTATTCCTCACATACCCGTTCAAAGTGCCCATTTCACGTTCGAGTGGGTACATCCATCAATATTGCACAGGACCTCTTAAGAGTGCTTCATCTGGTAGATGGATAGCCAAGTGGACCATCACATCGAAAAATGCAGGAGGGAATATTTTTTCCAACTTGCATAGAATCAAAGGAATTTCTGCTTTCAGACGTTTGATTACATCAACCTTTAGTTTCCTACTGCAGATCTCTCAAAAAAATTTACCCAACTCTGCAACTGCTTCATATATGTCCTTGTGCACTTGTCCCCGGAGACCAACAGGTAAAATTCTTTGAAGCAGGACATGGCAATCATGGGTTTTCAGGCCTTGCACCTTGGAACCATCTGCACTAATGCATCTTGTCAGATTCGAAGCATATCCATGTGGAAATCGAATACTTTTCAGAAATGCACAAAATGCAAGCTTTTCTTCTTTCTCCAAGGCATACCATGCTGCTGGCATGGAAACTAAATTGCCATCATCTTGTTCTAAATGCAATTCAGGTCGTATGCCCATATCCTGTAAATCAAGTCTCGCATTAAATGTATCCTTATTTTTCCCTCAAGACCGAGTATAATGGCCAGAAGGACATCACATATATTTTTCTCTATATGCATCACATCAAGATTATGTGGCAGCTTCAAGTGTTTCCAATAAGGTAGTTTCCACAAAGCAGACTTGCGGCTAAACAACTTTGGCTCATCATCCTTCTGTCCACGCTTCCTTTTCTTCGTACCTTCAGCCTTACCAGGGTTCACATCTTTTATCTTCTCTAGACACTCCAATGTCTCCTCCATACTCAACTTTCCTGGCTCAACCCGATTTTCACGTTGTCCATCAAAGGCCAAGCTTCTTCGCCACTTGTGAGTTTTTGGAAGGTAGCGACGGTGTCCAATGTAACATATCTTTTTCCTCAGATTCCTTGACATGATCTCTGTTACAACGGATACATGCATAGTAACCTTTAGTAATTCTCCCTGACAATACACCTAAAGCTGGATAATCATGGATGCACCATAGTACTGCAGCGCGAAGGTCAAACTTTGAACCAATGAATGCATCAGAAATTCTGACACCCTCCCTGAGTTTTAACAAATCCTCAATAAGAGGTTCTAAAAATATGTCAAAGTCCTTGCCTGGAGACTTTGGTCCTAGAATGAGCAATGTCATGATGCAGTTGGATGCATCGGTGCATGACCATGGAGGTAGATTGTATACCTTTACAAGTACAGGCCACATGTTATAACTAGTGTTCATGTTCCCGAATGGATTGAACCCATCTGTAGCTAAACAGCCTTAGGTTTCTTGCATCAGCAGCGAAGCTCGAAAACACATCATCAAAGTCTTTCCAGGCTTCGCCATCGGCTGGATGGCTCATTTCATTTTCCATAGGAACCCGCTTATCCTTATGCCACCGGGTCTCCTCAGATGTTGCTTTGTTTGCAAACATCCTCTTCAGCCTGGGTATAAGAGGAAAATATCTCAAAACCTTCTTAGGAAGCCGTTTGGCACCATCTGCATCTACCCACCTAGATTCATTGCATTTTGGGCAGTTGTCCTTTTCGGCAAGATCTTTCCGAAACAACACACAATTATTCTCACAAATAGGAGTGAAAACGGATCGGATACGGTCGAAAACTAGCGATACCGTATTTGTTTTCATATTTTTTTCGGAATCGGATTCGGAATCAGAAACCTCGGATACGAAAACGGAAACAAATACTATCGAAAACAAATATGGACCAGATATGAATCAAAACAAATACGGTAACGTATATTGATAGGATATTTCACGACCTCAAATATCATTATAAACAAACATTGTAATTTTAGACATCCATAATAAAAAAAATAATTCACTCACATGAGTGATGATTGTATTCCATTCCATAATTTAAGTAGTTTATCATAAAATAGTTCATCAATATGGTCCATAATTCCACGTATCACAAACTCACAAATAGTTCATAAGTTATAACATATTGAACATAACATTCACAACCACGGACTCAACCAACATAGTCACAAGCACAACTCATATCACAATATTACATAAACTTAGGTCATCTCAACATGCATAGTTCATGACAAACATATTTTAAAATTTAGGGACAACAAACAAATTTAATTCAGCAACATTTTCCATCAAATATCCTCAATCCTCATCATCAAAATACTCCGCATCACCATCTTCCTCATTTGTATCTCCAAGCTGTAAAAAAATATTGTTCATGATTCATATATTAGTGCAAGTACGAAAGTAAAGTAATTAATTTTAAGCAAGTAATAGAAGCACAAACCGTAGTCAACAAGGTAGTAAAGGTTCGCTCAAGGCTATCCATGTCAATCTCATTGATGATAGACCCAACCATATTTCCACCTAAGTGTTCACAATCACATAATTACTTAAAATTAGCATATTTGCTTGCTGAAATATAGGACACAATTGTACAAACAACCTAAAATTACCTTTTCTTGATGCTGCAGTCCATTGTTTGGTGCAAATCAAAGCTTGCACAATTTCAGGATCTAAACGACTACGAAATGGATCAACAACACGTCCACCGGCACTAAAAGCTGATTCTGAAGCTACAGTTGATACCTAAATAGATAGCACATCGCGAGCAAGCCGAGAGAGAATAGGAAGCTCATGTTGTTTTACTGACCACCAATTCAAAACATCAAATGTTTTGTCTGATATGTCCCATTCCACTAATGGTTGATCCATATACACTTCCAACTCAGGTTTAGTACCTTCTCCATGGGCAGTTCTCCCACGCAAAATTTCACAACATCAGCATCAAGCTCATCATCGCTCTCCCCATTCTTATCCTTGCTAACTATAGAATCTTTTTGCACATTTGTAGCTGCTACATTCTTTGAATTTGATGGACTAGTCACATAAGCTTTAAATAGTTGGTTGACAACATCCATAAAGTTCTGAATTTGTTCTGTACGTTTGTCACCATATATCTTATCTGCATAATACTCTACAAGCTGTGTCTTAAACCTAGGATCAAGAAAGCAAGCTATAGAAAGAGCCATATTAGACTTTTCCCAGTACTTATCATATTTAACTTGCATTTTGAAGCCCATAGATGATATAATTGGATCACGACTATTGCACCATTCAGATATTGCAAGCTTAATTTGACAGAACTTAGAAAAAAGATTTGCTGTTGGGTATGCACTGCCAGAAAAGATCAAAGTAGCATCATAAAATCTCTTCAAACATGAACACAATGATTTTGCCATAGTCCAATCATTAGCTGTTGGTGCACAATGAATATACTTGAGCTTATGACGAAGAAAAAGCCTCTCAAAAGCTGGCCTATAATAAGTAGCTTGCTTTAACATGAGATAAGTGGAGTTCCACCTTGTTGGAACATCTAAAGACAGACCATTATTGGTATCTAAACCATCACATTCCGAGGCACATTTCATAAATTCTTCCCATTGCAAGGTAGAATTCTTCATAATTGTAATTGTGTTTCTGATATTTGAAACAGCTGATGCAATTTGTTTCAGACCATCTTGAGCAAAAAGATTAAAAATATGATTCAAACATCTCACATGAAAAAATGCTCCATTGCAGATCAAGGGTGATATCTTGTTGAGCTTTACTACTAACCCCTTAGCACATACATCATTGGCTGATGCATTATCCAAAGTAAGTGCAAGCAATTTTCTATCAAGGTTCCAATCCAATATGCTATCATAAAATTCCTTGCACAAGTTTTTCCCTGAATGATGGCCCTCTACATGCATAAACTCGATAATCCTTTTTTGCATGCACCAAGTATCATCTATCCAATGCACAGTGATGCACATATAACCTTTATTTTGGTTTGAGGTCCACATGTCCATGGTTGTGCTAAAACGGCATGAAAGTGTTTTGAAGTAGTCATACAATTTTTTCTTTTCCTCCACAAACATATTCAGTATATCTTTCCTAACAGTTATACGACTTTTATTGGAAAAGTAGGGCGCAAGGATTTAATAAAATCCACAAAATACTCATGCTCAACAATATTGAAGGGATACTCATGCATAATGATTGCCAAATAAAATTTCTTCAAGCTACTAGGATCATCATACCTGTAAGTCTCAATTGTTGTAGTTTCACTGCTTCTCTCATTCTTTTTAAGGTTTAGAAGCTGCTGGCCACTTTTGATTTGGTGCTTGTGAGACATGTGATTCCAAGATACCGATGTGCCTCTATTAGTCTCACAACGAGATTTATAGCTGCATTTCTTACACTTAGCCCACAACTCTACAATCTCTGTCCCATCATCTTGTTGTATCTTTTTCTCAAACTTATCAAAGTGCTGCCAAACCTCAGAACTACACTTCTTTGCTTTTTTTGCAGGAGGAATATCTTGATCAGCAGTGGCATCCCCCGTCAAATCCACATCAACTCTAGCTGCTGCTGTTGAGGTGGTTGCAACAATTACTTGTCGATTCTCATTAAAATCCCCCATTATCGTGGTTGGTTCTGATGATTGCAAAGCTGCTACACTAGCACTCCACGCAGTTGCACTGCTATTACTGACATGAGATGAATCCATGACCTGTGATTTAGATAGAACAAACATAAGATAGTGAACACCATAACAAACAAAAGAAACATTCCTATATATATGAATATGCCATTTGAATTTTAGATGCACCAATTCCTAAACAGTTGTGTCCATCTCCTCTTGTAAGTTCTAATAGTGCATTACTCCATAACATCAAACAATAATTTGTTATTATTTTAATCATGAAAAAAATGTGCAGATTGACTGCAGGACAAAAATGAAGGGCTATGAATCACAAATACATTAATCAGGAAAAACCCATACTGATCTTTGATTAAGAATTATTATTTAATAATGAAATTAAGAATTATTATTTAATAATGAAATTTTGCAGACTTATTTGCGCTAACAAAGCATTGAAGAAAAAGCTTTGTACTGCAAGAAAAATAAGCATTGGCCTTGAAGTTTTTGGGTCAATAAACCAGGTACAACATTGATAGTGAACAACTGATGTCATGTTTGCATCATCTAAGTCACAGACCCAACTTGTAGAGCTTCCAGAATCTATTGACTATTGAGAGGCTCAGAAGCCTGCAGTTCCTGATACTTCGACGCTGCTATGGGCTCCAAACCTTGCCGGAGGAAATTAGTAATCTGGTCAGCTTGCGAAGCCTTGATTTGGAAGGGACTGCAACCACATATAGTTTTGGCAAGATTAACAACTCTCAAGCAGCTAGTTACACAGCATGGTTTCATAGTAAAGCACAACGCAGTACCCGGGAAAGATCATCAGAAATCAATGGATGGCCTATAGAAGAACTCAGACCTTTAAACTCATTGCCGATGGGGCGTCGGCCGGCTGGGAGGCGCGGGCGCCGAGACGTGGGCGTCGGCCGGGACCTGGGACTGGGAAACGCGGGCGTCGAGACGGGGCGCCGGCCGGCGGCGCCGGCTGGGACCATGCACCGACGTCCTTTGCTGTTGCCTGTTGGAGCCGAGGCTGGACGCTGGCGGCGTCGTGGGAGCCTGGGACTTGGGAGGAGTGAGACAGTGGAGTGCAGAGGGATTAGGGTTTTGATTTTTTTGGGCTTTTGGAGGGTTATGGGCCGGCTGGGCTAGGTATGGTAGGATATTATCCGGTGAGGTATCCGGATATTATCCGACCGAATCCGCTATCCGCCGGATAAGCCTCTACCGTATTCATATCCGTATCTGGAAAAAATTATCCGTTTCCGTTTCCGAATCCGAAAATTATCCGAAAATCACTAACCGTATCCGATTTTTCGGACGGAATCCGGATATTATCCGTACCGTTTTCACCCCTACTCACAAACATGGATTAACTGATATCCAAGGCCCAATTCTTTGAGATACTTCTTTGCTTTCTCGTATGAATCTGGAAGACCACAATTAGGGAATGACTCTGACAATAACTTCAATATTGCACTGAATGCTGTGTTACTAATCCTATAGAATGACTTTATATGTAGCATTCTGACTAGAAAAGAGAACCTAGACTGAACAGAACCTGGGCTAAGAGCATGTTTTGCATCTTCTAGAAAACTTTCACAAACATAGGTTGTTCTCCATCTTCTTGTATAGCTGTGTACAAGTCTGCAAGCATCTCTGTCGTACCCTGATCATCTTCATTGTCGGGCTCATCCACATCCAACACATCACCTAGATAGTCAGGTTGATTTGCACCATCTACATATTCCACAATCTCAGCATCAAAAGCTTCTCCATGGTGTACCCACCGAGTATATGTAGTTGACCATCCATAGAGATAGACATGGTTATGCACATCTTTCTGACACAATGAAGACTGATTCAGACAATTGCGACATGGGCAAGGTATAGCATCATCCGCATTGAATCTATCTTGAACAAAAGTCATAAACTTATCAACGCCATCGTTGAAGTCATCGCTAAATCGAGTAGCATGAATCCATGTCCTGTCCATCTACTGAATGCAACAGAAATTACCTCTAGTTAGCCATGTCTAAACAACTATGAATTATCTAGCAAATATGCCCGACATGATATGAATTGCAGGGAATGCGAGAGGACAATACCTCTAAGTGGCTAAAGTAGCCGCGCTAGCACCCCATCTCATAGCCGGTGCAGGCATGTGGACCCCCGTTTTTGAGACGAGAATCTTTCGTGTTTATAGTACCATTTCCCTGGATCGAGTAGTTGGTACCCACGAATACAGTACTGGATAATCAGGTGCACATGCATGAATATTCTTACATCAACATTATTACATCAATAGGCCCGAAGGCAATGTTCAACCCACAGGACCTTATGGTCCGAATACAACACAAAAACGAATTTAGATACGGCACGAATAGAGGGCGGCTTGTCATTTGCCACGTGCAACGACCGGAGCTAAGATCTAGTATGCGCCGTCAGTTCCTTCGCCCTCCTGGTAATACGCGTATGGATCCTCCGGCTCTTCAATTCCATCAGCTAAAGGTTTGTGCGTATAGCAAGGGTGAGTACCAACCGTACTCAGCAAGCCAACACGGAATTGATGCATATGATAGGGTTATTCAAAGAATGGTCTGGGTTCTTTTGCATAAAGCCAATTTTCACAATTCTTTTCACAAGCCTATCAACTAGCCAAATCAAGTTTTAATTTCACAGTTCATTAATCCGGTGACGGTTCGTCTACCATCCATCGTGATTCCAAGGATGGCTTCCCGCCTCCGATTCGTCATGATTTTCTGGGAATCTACCCTTCTCGCATCTCGAGAAGTTGATCCACCGAATGAAATCATCATGCAACCCATCCCAGCAGTCTTAAGTTTAAAAATCTAGCCAAGCGAAAGTCTTGTCACGATGCTCAATATCCGCGAGCACGGCTATTCGCATAGATTGATTCACTCACACTGCAGTGGATGTACACTTTACCCGTACTCCGCGACAGCCCAACAAATGAGCCTACGCCTCAACACATGAGACGGTCACGGCAAAGCCTTTCGATAACCTCGCTTTGGCAGTACCCGCTCCATGAACTTAAGCCCTCATGCACTCTAGCCGTCCTTTTCTAGCAGTGAGAGGAGTTCTGGCGCACCCGGGGTAAGGGAAAACTTCCTCAATCTTTAAGTTTGGTTAATATCGATTTAATTCCACCAACAAAGGCCGCAGCCTCATTCCCATCACATAACCACATCATAGAGAACCATCTATGCAAGGATACTGCCTCCACTCGGCTATCTAGTCACCTAGGTCTATACCCATTCGAGAAGTACGGTTGTACTGGCTCGTTTCCCGGCTATCTCATGGCTCGGTCCCTTAATTGACCGTGGTCGGCACTTGCCTTTTCCGGAATCCACCCAAATCATCCAGCCGCCCATCTAAAACATTTGTATAGCATTTTCAATTTTCATCAAGCCTAGTTCAACATTCTCATGGCCATGTGGCGCTCATGTCTCCACAGGTCATATTTCAACTACCTTCCCTAAGGTAGTTGCCCGAGCACAAAGCTTTCTTGCAAAATCATGAGTATGCAGGGATCTAGTGTAAGCAGGACTAAGCATTTGTACCGAAGTTATCCTCCGGTCATATCACATCGAAGGTTACAAAGAATAAATTCTAATGGTGATCAATATCAAAGCGGGTATATCAAGCATAGGTACTGTTTGTGTAAGGCATGCAATTTGTAATTTGAAATCAACATCATTTCACAAAGTAGGATCAATATGTTCAAAGAGTGTGATGACTTGCCTTGCTCGCACACTTGAGGGGTGGTATCTTCAGCGGGGTCGATGCCGGTTTCTTCAGTGCTACCCGTACGTGCGAAAGGTCAATTGAATTCAATTAGAATTCAATAAAATACCGAGAGATCGAAAAGAACCATAAAGGCCACGAAAACGACTCCGAATGTTTTGCCTAAAATTCTTCTTGAGTCGGGATAAAGGTCGCTTTAGGAAAAATCGAGTTTTGAAATCGAGTCGATTTCCTAGGGTTTTCGCAAAGACGGCGATCGTAATAATTTGGGAATTTAGGTTTGAAAATATCAGCGGAGGAAATTCGTGCTCGAGGTTTGAGGGTTTGAGCACAAAAGAGAAGCCTATTTAAATGGCGAGAAAGAATTAAACGGAGTTCGGATTTAAAAATGACGCGAAACGAAATTTCGAAAACGTCCGATTTCGATTTTTCAAACTTTGCACCGAGAAAACATGCGAGAAAATAATTTATTTTTGCCCAAAATTTTACTCAAGTCATCCCAAAATATTTTCCAAATTTTCCAAAAATTTTTCCAAATTTTTCCCTATTTTTCTTTTTCTTTTTCTTTTTCTTCTTTTTTTTTTTTTTCTTTTCACTAGCGCAGCATTGTTCATTTGCCTGTGTCTGCTCGGGTGACCGGCCGAAACAGAGGCGGGCAGCGACACAAAAGGCGGCGCAAGGGGCTTACGGCGACGGCGGGCTCGGGAGGAGCAGTGGGGCACGGAGGGAGTTTTGCGCACGGCGGCGACGGCTCCGGTGGTTAGGGGCGGCGGCGGCGCTGGAACGGCGAGAAGAAGCGGCGGCGGCGGCGCTCGGGAACGGCGAGAAGAAGCGGCGGCGGTGCGGCAAAAACGGGCGGGGTGCCGCCTTTATAGGCGCGGCCGAGGGGGAATCGGCGCGGCGCGGGGTGGAAGAGGAGGGCCGGCTCAGCGTGGGCCCGGGAGGAAACACGCGGCGGCGCACGGGGGAGGGCCGGGTACGGCGGGCGCAACGCGGCGACGTGCGGGGTCGGCCCGGTGACGGCGGCGCGCGCGGCGGCGAGGCGCGCGGCGCGGCGGGGTCCGGCGCCACGCGGCGCGCACGGCGTGGGGGTCCGGCGCGGCACGGCGCATGGCGGCGGCGCGCGCGCGCGGGTGCGGGGCGTACGGGCGGCGAGTGCGGGCGGGCGCGGCGGCGCGGCGCGCGAGGTCCGGCGCGGTCGGCGCACGCGTGGCGCGTGGCGCGCGCGGCGCGGTGCGCGCGCGTGCCGTGGCGCGTGGCGTGCGCGGGGTAGGGGCCGGGCGCGGCGGCGCGGCGCGCGCGCGTGGGCGGGCGGTACGACATGTACGACGTCGAACACTTGTCGCGCAATGAACAGTGCCATTTCCGATTTTTCCCGATTTTCCATTTTAATTTTCCATTTCTATTTTTCTTTCTTCTAAAAATTCCAAAATAATTTCATAAAATTCCAAAATAATTTCATAAAATTCAAAAATAATTTTTAACACAATATTTTCAACTTTTCTCCACTTTTATTTTCCCACAATATCTTTCATATTTATTTATTTAAAATTCCCTTTTCAAAATTCAATATTCTCCCCATTATTTTTCCAAAACTTTCCCGGATTTCGAGTACGACTCCGAGAATTTTATTATATATTTTGTGTCTTAATTTATCTTTTCCCAACCAAAAAATTTTATTTTATGTTTCCCAAAACGCGTTTTCATAAATCCGTGCTTTCCCCGATTTCCCTTTTTTTTAAAAAAAACCCTGATGCGGCTTTCGCACCTCCATTTTGACAACTCCAAATTATCCAAAACACCAAAAGGGAAATTGATCACGTCAAAATTTATGCAACTGAGCTGGCAAATAAGAAGCAACAAACCCGAGAAAAGCAACAAGCGACGGTGTTTGAAAATTCCGATTTTTACGTTCCGATTTCGGGTCTTCGATTTTCAGAATGTTACAAACCTACCCCCTAACAATAAATCTCATCCCCGAGATTTCTTACCGGTTGTTGAGTAGGTGTGGGTATTCTGTCCTCAGGAACTCTTCGCTCTCCCAGGTAGCCTCTTCTTCTGTGTGATTGCTCCATTGTACTTTGTACATGCGCCATGACTTGGTCCGTGTCTTCTTTTCTGCCTCGTCTAGTGTCTTGATTGGATGTTCCGGGTAGGTAAGATCACTGTGGACATGGATGGTTTCTAACGGAGCTTGCTCTTTCGGTACCTGCAAACATTTCTTCAGCTGCGATACGTGGAATACTGGGTGGACATCGGAGAGGTTCTCGGGCATCTCCAACTGGTAGGCCACTTCCCCTCTCCTAGCGTTTATCAAGAATGGGCCCGCGTATCTTGGTGCGAGTTTTCCTTTGACCTTGAACCTCTGAGTTCCCTGTAGTGGTGAGACCTTCAAATATACGTAGTCACCTTCTTTAAACTCTAATTCTCTTCGGCGGGTGTCCGCGTAGCTCTTTTGTCGTGATTGAGCAGCTTGTAATCGGTCCCGAATTAGGCGAACTTTTTCTTCGGCCTCTTTGATTATGTCAGGCCCGAACACGGTTCGTTCACCGGTTTCTGACCACATTAATGGGGTTCGGCATCGGCGACCAAATAGAGCTTCGTTTGGCGACATCTTCAGACTGGCTTGATAGCTATTGTTGTAGGAGAACTCGGCGTACGGCAAACATTTCTCCCAATCCTTGGTGAAGTCCAACGCACAGGCTCTCAGCATATCTTCTAGTACTTGATTCGTCCTTTCAGTCTGTCCGTCAGTCTGGGGGTGATAAGCGGTACTGAAGGCGAGGTGACTTCCGAGTGCCTCGTGGACTTTGCTCCAAAAATGAGACATGAATTGGGTACCACGATCCGATATAATCCTCTTCGGTACCCCATGGAGACACACAATCCTACTCATGTATAGTTTCGCTAGCTTGGCACCGTTGTAGTTAGTTTTCACGGGAATAAATCTGCGAGTCTTGGTGAGCCGATCTACTATTACCCAAATGGAATCGTAACCGACCACGCTTTGGATAGTCCCACTATGAAATCCATGCCTATCTCGTCCCATTTCCATTCGGAATCTTGAGCGGCGCAGCAAGCTCGCTGGTCGTTGATGCTCGGCTTTCACCCTTTGGCACACATCGCACATGGCTACGTATTCGACTACATCCCTCTTCATATTGGGCCACCAGTATTCTTCCTTCAAATCCTGGTACATTTTCGTGCTTCCGGATGTAACGAATATGCCGATTCGTGGGCTTCTTTTAAGATCAATCCTCTCAAACCACCTCGTTCGTGCACGTAGATTCTTTTCTTGTACCACGGGATTCCCTTGTCGTCTACGAAAACTCCTTAGCGCGTCCAGCGCCATGCGTTCCTTGATTTCCGGGTTTCCTCATTCCCTTTTTGGGCTTCTTCTATTTGAGTCCTCAAAAGGGGTTGGATTTCCAGTGAGTTCACTTCTCCGTGAGGAATCGGTGGATTAAGTCGAGCCATTTCTTCTTGGAGCTCATTGGCCATACCTCCCAATCCCATGTGGTTGCATTGGGCTTTGCGGCTCAGCGCATCGGCCACTACATTTGCCTTGCGGGATGGTAATGGATTCCTAGATCGTAATCCTTGATCAACTCCAACCATCGCCTCTATCGTAGGTTGAGATCAGCTGAGTAAAGAAATATTTTAAGCTCTTGTGATCGGTATACACAAGCACAGTGTTTCCCGATCGATAGTGTCTCCGATCTTCAATGCGTGAACAACCGCGGCTTATTCCAGGTCATGTGTGGGGTAATTCTCCTCGTGGGGTCGTAACTGTCGCGAGGCATACGCTACGACCTTCCCATCTTGCATTAACACGCCTCCTAGTCCTTGCCGAGATGCATCACAGTACATCACGAAATCCTTCCGTTGTCGTAAGGTTAAGATTGGGGCGGTGGTTAACTTTTCTTTTAGTTGGTCGAAAGCTTTTTGACACTTCTCGTTCCACTCGAACTTCTTTTCCTTCTTCAGAAGTTGAGTCATGGGTCGGGCTACGGTGGAAAACCCTTCGATGAACCGTCGATAATACCCGGCCAAGCCCAAGAAACTCCGAACTTCCGTCACTGACTTGGGTGCCTTCCATTCCGTGACAGCTTCGACCTTGGCGGGGTCTACCGCTACTCCTCCGCTGAAACCACGTGGCCAAGGAAAGCGACTTCCTTGAGCCGAACTCGCATTTGCTGAACTTTGCATACAGTGGTGCTCTCGTAGTTTTTCCAAGTACCAGACCGTAGATGCTCCGCGTGTTCCTCATCGTTCTTGGAGTAGATAAGTATATCGTCGATGAATACCACTACGAATTTGTCCAGGTATTCCATGAATACCTTGTTCATCAGGTTCATAAAATATGCCGGGGCATTGGTTAATCCAAAGGACATTACTGTGAACTCGTATAAGCCGTAACGTGTAGAGAACGCCGTCTTAGGAATATCCCCAGGTCTAATCTTCAACTGATGATATCCTGACCGAAGATCAATCTTTGAGAACACTTGCGCACCCTTAAGTTGATCGAATAGGTCATCAATTCGAGGTAGTGGGTACTTGTTTTTGATAGTCACTTCGTTCAACGATCGGTAGTCCACACACATCCTCATACTCCCATCCTTCTTCTTGACGAAAAGTACTGGGGCACCCCAGGGAGAAGAACTGGGGCATACAAATCCCTTCTCTTGTAGCTCCCTTATTTGCTTCTTGAGCTCCTCTAACTGGAGTTGGCCGGCATTCGATAAGGCCTCTTGGATATGGGGGCAGTACCAGGCATTAGGTCGATAATAAACTCTATGTCGCGATCCGGGGGCATTCCGGGCAACTCCTCGGGAAATACGTCCGGGTATTCTTGTACTATGGGCATTCCACCTAGAGGTAGCATGGTGAATATTCCTGCAGCTTGTTCGCATAGCTTCGGATTCTGATCCATAGTTATGCTCATCGGTGATCCCCATGGGGCGGATACCGTGACTTCCCTTCGACTGCAGTCTATAATTCCATTATTCTTGGTCAACCAATCCATCCCGAGTATGACATCAATGGTTTGGGGTGATAACACCATAAGGTTTGAAAGAAACACCACGTCCCTAATCCGTATGGGCACATTGATGCAAACATGGGGTACGGTTATGTCTCCCCCAGGTGAGTGTACCAACATAGGCCTCTTAAGTGCTACTTGGCGTAGGTGGTGTTGTTTGCTTACTTGGGAAGATATGAATGAATGTGAGGCTCTCGAATCGAATAAAACTTTAACTGGTGTAGAGTTGATAGAGAACATACCCATCAATACGCTCTGGTCCTCCTGAGCTTCTTCAGCCCGCACATGATTCACTGGCCACGTCGAAACCCGGTGGCGGCCTCGTTGGGTAGCGGGGTCTGAATGCACCGCGTCCCGGCGGGGTGGGGTTTCTCGGACGGGCGTTGCATTGGCGCCGGTGCGCATAGGAGTGTTGCGTGGTTTGGGGCAGCTGTTGGAGTAGTGCCCGAATTCTCCACAATTGAAGCAGCTCACATTCCTTCTTCCAGGAGCGGCTAGGGTTGGCGTCGGTGTATGGAACTGAGGTGTGGCTGCCTGCTGACATGGTCGGGAGCGGGGGAACGACCGGCGGCCGGAACGTTTGGCTTCCATCCCGACGGGTGGCTCCCTTGGGGCGTTGTGGCGCTCCCCGAAATGGGCGAGCCATAGCGAGCCTCCTTTGTGGTTATTTTCTACCATCTTTTGGTCGTGTTCAAGCCGAACGACCTTGTTGATGAGGCTTTGGAAACTGGTGTGATCCTGTCCGATCATCGGTCCTCTCAGCTCGTCATTTAGTCCCTCAATGAATTTATCCATCTTCTCTTCCTCGTCTGTCAGGTCACTTGTAGCGTAACGGGCAAGTGGGTGAACTTGTTCGGTACTCTTGTACCGAGGTGTTTCCTTGACGCAGCTGCGGAACTCATTTTTCTTCATCCTCATAACCGCATGCCGGCACGAAATTCTCACGGAACGCAGCCGTGAATTCTTCCCATGTTGGTTCTCCCGGCATCTTCAGCTCGCGTTTCCTTGTAGGTGTCCCACCGTCACTTGCGGGACCTTCTAGCGGTTAGTGGCGAAGACAACTCTATCGGCTTCTCGAACTCGGACAAGGGTTAGCTTTTTCTCGATCACCCTCAACCAGTCCTCAGCATCCATGGGTTCTTCGGCCATGGAGAAGGTTGGTGGCTTAGCTCGCATGAACTCTCCTAGACTTGATCCTCCTCGACTTCCTTCGTTGTTGGCAATCGCTTGGAGTAGCTGGGTCTGTAAAGCCATAACCTCCGCAGAGTGGAGGGGTTGGGTTCCGGCGGGTTCTCGTTGGTTGCTGCTGCTCTGCGGCGATGTGCCATCTGAAGAAGATAGATGAATTAAGAGATCGGACCTGTTAAGGTCATGGTTCCTAGGGGATTTTTCTTCAAGTTGTTTTTAAATGATCTTCAATCAACAAGCATGGTAAAATAATAGTAAGCTCAAGAATTAAGATACCACAAAGCGATGCTTAGGTTCATCATATTACATCAACGGGGTACACGGACTGTACATGCACAGTCCTTCATGCCATGATAACAACAACAACTACATCGTCTAACTGCATTAACTAATTAAGGGGAAATAGAGTGTGGTCCGTGCTGCCGAGCCGTTCAGAACGAGATCAAGCTGGGGTGGTCCTCCCGCCTAGTCGTCCAACCATCCGCAAGAGCCAGGTGCAGGAAGTGGGTGGTCCGCTGCTGAAGAAAACCGGAGTCCCCATGGCTCGGAGGTGGTGGCCTCGGAGTCATGCCGAATCTTCCTGCTCGGTGGTCGCGTACTCTTGCGAGCGGTCTGGTGGGTGAGGGGGCCTCCAGTGTGAGTCAGGCGACGAGTGGGAGCTTCCTCCTCCATTGGATCGGTGTCGTTGGACTCCCATTTGACCTCCATAGGTTCCGCCTCAGACTCCGAGTCAGTGTGGATCTGGATGGGGTTCTCCTCTCCCGATCCGGGCTCGGATGGCACTGCTACGGAGCTCGAGGTGGGTCCCATGGACGTGGCAGCAGTGGGGTCTATCAGGTACGGCGCAGGCTCTGTGCTCAACATAAAAGCTTGCTCCATCATGGCTTGAAAGGTATCCAAGCATGCTGGAGTCATAAGGTAATAGTGGTCGGGCACGGGAGCGGGAGGTGTTGGTACAATCTCGGTGGAGGTACTTGCCGGCGTGGACGGGGCGGGTGCGCGGTGCTCCTCCAGTGGTTGACTTGCTTGCTTGCTCTTCCCGAGCTGCTCCTCCAGCTCTACCAGGGCTTCCCCACGGGCCATGTAGCGGTCCGAGAGTTGCTCGTATTGGGCACCATTGGCTTGCAGCTGAGTCTGCAGCATGTTTATCTGATCCCCACAGCCTTGGTGGCTCTCGACCAGATCATTGAGGCGTGACTGCTGGTCGTTGATCTCAAGCAAGGCCTCTTCAGTAGCAGTCATCGCCGTCTCGCCTGCCGTGATAGACGTGTGACCATCGGGTTGTAGCAGCAGGGGGTGGCCTCAACGGTGCAAACCGGGTTGCCTTCTTCGCGATAGGGATGATGCACGAACTCGTCACCGTGAGTTCGGCACGATGTATCGCATTAAGGCGAAGAAATGCTTCGCGGGCCGCATCTTGGATGGTCGCTTCCGCTAAATCCCGGTGATAGCGGGTGTGGAAGCGTAAAGATGTTTCACTTCCCATGCGGGCTTCTATGGAAACGGCTGCCTCCCATGCTGGATATCCTTCGAGCCATGCCTTTTGGTGTGATAGGTGGGTGGTTCCGGTATCTCAAACACCACAGCAGGGATCGAAGCCGTGCCACAAACCCCTCGTCTCGTGGGATAGTGACCTCCCGGCTCCGTCATGGTTCGACATCCGCTCTTGAAGGCAACTTAGGGTTAGAGGGAGAGAGCTATTATAATCATTTGGTAAATAAAAGGAAATACAGATGTAGACATGGTATATTTGTATTTTCGGAAATAATAGTTTAAAAATGATCCTATGTAGGGATATTTCCCTTTAGCCAACTAGTCAGGGGTAGGGCGCCATTTGGTCTTAGCCTACGGTCGCATGGCTCTCATACCACTCGTGGACCCCCGTTTTTGAGACGGGAATCTTTCGTGTTCATAGTACCATTTCCCCGGATCGAGTAGTTGGTACCCACGAATACAAGATCTTGGATAATCAGGTGCACATGCACGAATATTCTTACATCAACATTATTACATCAATAGGCCCGAAGGCAATGTTCAACCCACAGTGACCTTATGGTCCGAATACAACACAAAAAGAATTTAGATAAGGGCGGAATAGAGGCTGCGGCTTGTCATTTGCCAGTGCAACGACCGGAGCTAAGATCTAGTATGCGCCGTCGTTCCTTCGCCTCCCGGTAATACGCGTATGGATCCTCCGGCTCTTCAATTCCATCACTGAAGGTTTGTGCGTATAGCAAGGGTGAGTACCAACCGTACTAAGCAAGCCAACACGGAATTGATGCATATGATAGGGTTATTCAAAGAATGGTGGGGTTCTTTTGCATAAAGCCAATTTTCACAATTCTTTTCACAAGCCTATCAACTAGCCAAATCAAGTTTTAATTTCACAGTTCATTAATCCGGTGACGGTTCGTCTACCATCCATCGTGATTCCAAGGATGGCTTCCCGCCTCCGATTCGTCATGATTTTCTGGGAATCTACCCCTTCTCGCATCTCGAGAAGTTGATCCACCAGCGAATGAAATCATCATGCAACCCATCCCAGCAGCCTTAAGTTTAAAAATCTAGCCAAGCGAAAGTCTTGTCACGATGCTCAATATCCGCGAGCACGGCTATTCGCATAGATTGATTCACTCACACTGCGTGGATGTACACTTTACCCGTACTCCGCGACAGCCCAACAAATGAGCCTACGCCTCAACACATGAGACGGTCACGGCAAAGCCTTTCGATAACCTCGCTTTGGTAGTACCCGCTCCATGAACTTAAGCCCTCATGCACTCTAGCCGTCCTTTTCTAGCGTGAGAGGAGTTCCGGCGCACCCGGGTAAGGGAAAACTTCCTCAATCTTTAAGTTTGGTTAATATCGATTTAATTCCACCAACAAAGGCCGCAGCCTCATTCCCATCACATAACCACATCATAGAGAACCATCTATGCAAGGATACCGCCTCCACTCGGCTATCTAGTCGCTAGGTCTATACCCATTCGAGAAGTACGGTTGTACTGGCTCGTTTCCCGGCTATCTCATGGCTCGGTCCTTAATTGACCAGGGTCGGCACTTGCCTTTTCCGGAATCCACCCAAATCATCCAGCCGCCCCAGTCTAAAACATTTGTATAGCATTTTCAATTTCCATCAAGCCTAGTTCAACATTCTCATGGCCATGTGGCGCTCATGTCTCCACAGGCCGTATTTCAACTACCTTCCCTAAGGTAGTTGCCCGAGCACAAAGCTTTCTTGCAAAATCATGAGTATGCAGGGATCTAGTGTAAGCAGGACTAAGCATTTGTACCGAAGTTATCCTCCGGTCATATCACATCGAAGGTTACAAAGAATAAATTCTAATGGTGATCAATATCAAAGCAGGGTATATCAAGCATAGGTACTGTTTGTGTAAGGCATGCAATTTGTAATTTGAAATCAACATCATTTCACAAAGTAGGATCAATATGTTCAAAGAGTGTGATGACTTGCCTTGCTCGCACACTTGAGGGGTGGTATCTTCGGGTCGATGCCGGTTTCTTCAGTGCTACCCGTACGTGCGAAAGGTCAATTGAATTCAATTAGAATTCAATAAAATACCGAGAGATCGAAAAGAACCATAAAGGCCACGAAAACGACTCCGAATGTTTTGCCTAAAATTCTTCTTGAGTCGGATAAAGGTCGCTTTAGGAAAAATCGAGTTTTGAAATCGAGTCGATTTCCTAGGGTTTTCGCAAAGACGGCGATCGTAATAATTTGGGAATTTAGGTTTGAAAATATCAGCGGAGGAAATTCATGCTCGAGGTTTGAGGGTTTGAGCACAAAAGAGAAGCCTATTTAAATAGCGAGAAAGAATTAAACGGAGTCCGGATTTAAAAACGACGCGAAAGGAAATTCCGAAAACGTCCGATTTCGATTTTTCAAACTTTGCACCGAGAAAACATGCGAGAAAATAATTTATTTTTGCCCAAAATTTTACTCAAGTCATCCCAAAATATTTTCCAAATTTTCCAAAATTTTTTCCAAATTTTTCCCTATTTTTCTTTTTCTTTTTCTTTTTTTCTTTTTCTTTTTTTTCTTTTTCACTGGCGCACTCCTCATTTGCCGCCAGCTGTTCGACCGGTGACCGGCCGAAACAGAGGCGGCGGCAGGCGACAAAAGGGCGGCGCAAGGGGGCTTACCGGCGACGGCGGGCTCGGGAGGAGCAGTGGGGCACGGAGGGAGTTTTGCGCACGGCGGCGACGGCCGGTGGTTAGGCGGCGGCGGCGGCGCTGGGAACGGCGAGAAGAAGCGGCGGCGGTGCGGCAAAACGGGCGGGGTGCCGCCTTTATAGGCGCGGCCGAGGGGAATCGGCGCGGCGCGGGTGGAAAGAGGAGGGGCGGGCTCGGCGTGGGTGCGGGGTGGAAACACGCGGCGGCGCACGGGGAGGGCCGGCACGGCGGGCGCAACGCGGCGACGTGCGGGTCGGCCCGGTACGGCGGGGGCGCGACGCGGCGGCGGCGGCGCGGCGCGGCGGGTCCGGCGCACGCGGCGCCACGGCGTGGGGTCCGGCGCGGCACGACGCGTGGTGGCGGCGCGCGGCGCGCGGGTGCGGGGCGTACGGGCGGCATGGCTGGCGCGGGCGGGCGGCGCGGGCGTGCGGGGTTCGGCGCGTCGAGCGACGCGCGCGCGCGTGGCGCGCGCGCGCGGGCGCGCGTGCCGTGCGGCGCGTGGCGCGCGCGGGTAGGGGCGGGCGCGGGCGGCGGCGGCGCGGCTGGCGGCGCGGGCGGCGGCTGGACGACATGTACGACTTCGAACACTTGTCGCGCAATGAAAGTGCCATTTCCGATTTTTCCCGATTTTCCATTTTAATTTTCCATTTCTATTTTTCTTTCTTCTAAAAATTCCAAAATAATTTCATAAAATTCAAAAATAATTTTTAACACAATATTTTCAACTTTTCTTCACTTTTATTTTCCCACAATATCTTTCATATTTATTTATTTGAAATTCCCCTTTTCAAAATTCAATATTCTCCCCGTTATTTTTCCCAAAACTTTCCCGGATTTCGAGTACGACTCCCGAGAATTTTATTATATATTTTGTGTCTTAATTTATCTTTTCCCAACCAAAAAATTTTATTTTATGTTTTCCAAAACGCGTTTTCACAAATCCGTGCTTTCCCCGATTTCCCTTTTTTTAAAAAAAAACCCTTATGCGGCTTTCGCACCTCCATTTTGACAACTCCAAATTATCCAAAAACACCGAAAGGGAAATTGATCACGTCAAAATTTATGCAACTGAGCTGGCAAATAAGAAGCAACAAACCCGAGAAAAAGCAACAAGCGAAGGTTTTTGAAAATTCCGATTTTTACGTTTCGATTTCGGTTCTTCGATTTTCAGAATGTTACAAGGCACCCGCAGTTGGCCGTCGCCACAGCTGATGAAGTTGGAAGCCGGAGCGTGGAGAACCGGTTGCCCGTCGAAGCCGTCCGCAATAGTTGCCCACCAAAGTAGAGAAGCCGCATCGGCTCCCCACCGAACGAGCGCGCTAAACCGGAGCACTGACCTCCGCCGCATCCCATACAATCTGACTGCCGGAGGAGCTAGGCCACCGGAGCTAGCTGCCCGAGCAGTCCGCCGGAGCTGGCCATCGGACAGGTTTGCTGTAGATGCCCGACGGTCGCTGCCGCTGCTCCTGCACTCGCCCGATTGGATCCGGGTGGCATCACGCGACACAGTGCAAGGCTCATATGAATGATTCAAAACTCCAATAATAAAAAAAGTTCCCATCTCTTACCAAGTTTCAACTTGTATTCTGATGGTAATGCAACTTGCCTCCAAGCTAGCAGGTGCCGGGTTCGATTCCTAGGCACCGCACATTTTTTAATAAGTTTCACTTTTACGACGAAAACAATCATATGACAGGTGGGACCTGAACTGAGTTTCACTTCTATGACAAAACTTAGAACATTTGAATGTCGATTTTTTTTCCAATTTGTCACAGTTAAAAAAAAGGTTGACGGCCAAACCAAGCATCCATGACGATCTCCGTCATTTCTTCATTAATTAACTTATTCAATGACCAAAATCAGAATCGTCATTCCTATATCGTCATAAATGAAAGGATTTCCAGTAGTGGTTCGTGTCCAATAAGGACTCAGTTTGTTTCCTTTTATCTTTAGGAAAGTTTGGATTTGTAATTTGTTAGGGTCTTTATTAGCCTACGGGTATAAATATGTAAGCCCGAGGTCCATGTAATATCATCTCTCGATCAATACAATTCGGTGCATGGCCACCTTTTTCATCTGTTCTACTTTATCATCCGGTGGAACTTGGCACCTGATGTGGGGCTGCATCAACTTCGATATCCGGCGAAGGGATAAGTCCAAGGTCCCGCTGGTTCAGGCAATCATATTGGCTACATTGGCGTCGTCCAAGGCTGCATCAGTACATTCAACCTCTTGGATTGCTTCGATTCAGTTAACATCTTTGCCTGATTATTTATCATATGTCTTTGTTGAATCTAGTCCTAGTATCTCGATTTGGCTCTATCGGTTCTCTTGATTTAGGGTTTTTGCCGATACCGGTTAAATTATTTACTAGATTAGATTAGCTAAGACATCTACCACCCTAAAAATCAGTCAAGGGCTTGATTGTCTATATATTGTGTTTCTTTTCATACTTAGTGCTGCATCAGTTCAGTTTGATCTACTAAGTCATGTTTAGAACCGTAATCTCTAGCCTGCTTGTTGGCGGCTAATAAGGGTTTCATCGGGGTTTCAACCGATGAGTTATTTGGACATTACATCGGGTATGTTATGAATACATTAATCTTTGTCCTGAGGTATATTTAGACATAAGTGATTTATACTGTCTCGGTATGCTAACGATTTATCCCAGTCACTTGGTTTAAACATATTTTGAGACCTAGATTATATGCTATTAATATCTACAGTCGATCGAGTAATTGTCAATCCCATGGAGGTTGCATCGGCTTACAAGGGTTACATGCAAGTTGGATTTAGCCGATTGCAGCAAAGGTTTCATTGATTACTTAATCATTCGGATTTAAATCCATCGGACCTCCAGCCGATGTGTGCTTTGATATTCAGATCAATATCTATGTCATCATGTGATCGGTTTATGCTATTATATCATCATATTTTCGTCGGCCGATCGCCTTTATATAGATGTTTGCTCAGCACACTACCGATGGATTAAAACCCTAACTGCATCGGTTGACATCGGCATCGGCTAGAATCACTCTATCGGTTTATCAGCCGATCGGCTATCAACAGATCGACTGTTTTGTTTATCGGCTTATCGGTCGATATGCTTTATGTTCTGCTGTTTTGCATATCTTGTCAGTGGCAGGATCAAACTAACTGGCACGCCTCTACTTCATTAATTTTAGGACTTGTACTGGAGCTAAGCAGATCTCCCAGGCCAGCGTGTGATTCGACGCCAACACATCTTTTGGCACACCAGCGGCGGTACGGATTTGGCGTCAACATACACGTAATCTCCTTCTTTAAAACTCAAGTCTCTACGACGATTGTCGGCATAACTTTTCTGACGCGACTGAGATATGAGTAACCTTTCTTGGATAATCTTCACCTTTTCTTCGCTTCTCTTAAGATATTGCGACGTCCTCAAATTATGCACATTTGAAAATGTATAAAATTATGAAGAAAATTTTTGCGAATAGTTTTGTGTTGTGATTAATGTTAAAACATTTAAAACCCTAATATTTATTAGCTTTTTCCTTATTTTAATTTAGAAAATCAAATTTTATTAATTGTTGATCCTTACCTTTGAAAAGTTCAAATTTAACTTTTAATTCAAGGAAATTCCAAAAATGCATTTAAATTAATTTTAAACCCTAAATTAAATTGTTTCTAAAATTTCCTAATTCTAAATTAAAAATCAAAAATCAATTAAATCCTTATTCTTTATTTTGAAAAAACCCTAGTTTGACTTTTATTTTGAGAAAAATTTAAAAATTGAGCTTAATTGATTTTAAATTCTAAATAAAATTCCTCCTATAATTTTTCCTAAAGTGTTTTCCCTTTTATTTTTCCTTTTTCCCTTTTCTTCTTTTTCTTCTTTTCCTTCTTTCCTCCTTTTCCTTCTTTCTCTGTTTGAGCAACAGCGGCCGCCGCTGCTTAGGCCACCAAGCCATGGGCGTCGGCCCTTGCCCACCAGAGAACCAAACCGATGTTTTCCATCACTATCCTCCAACACAAGTGGCAGTGAATGATTGGAGCAAATGCATCATCACCGAACCGCCATGGATGAACCGACCTCGCACCGTGGCTCTTATCCCGTGCGCAACCGACCTCACTCACCTATAAATTGAGCAAACCATGCAATGATTACCAAACAAAAGTTCTCCCTTATCCTCTCTTCTTCCTCCCTCCAGGGCTTTCCCCAATTTCTACACATCGGATAAGTTAATTTTGACAAAATCCAAGGAAAGATCGAAGAACCCTAGTTCTAGCCGCAACGAGCAATTCTCAAAATCCGTTGCCTTCGGTCGATTACTCTTAAAATTAAAGGTACATCTATGTTCTACTCATCAAGAACTTTATTTCCCCTACCTTTCCCAAGACTAAAACTCACCGGAAATATACTGTCGGTGAGACTGCCGCATTTCCTCTGTTTGGCCGCCGCCATGCACGCGACGCTAGATCACCGCAGTACATTTAAGGCCAAATGAACTATCTAGCTAGCTTCCCTGTGATGTGTAGATGCTCCCACACCTCTTGGTCTGGCCGTGATATCACCGAGGGACCATGGTGACGAGCACCGCCGCCGCCACGACCACCTCATCATCGTCAGCCCGTTACGCCGCCTCCCTGGCTTGACCGAGCTCGGAAATGGAACCCCCATGCCATCTAGATAGAGGTGGACCTCTTAGTTCCCGAGCTCCGGCTACCCTCGCAATCGCACGCCTTCATTTCTCCCGGCCGCTGGCGCTAGAAGGGAAAAACAGAGAAGAGAGAAAAAGGAGTAAAAGAAGAAGAGAAACAAGAGAGAGAGGAAAAAAAGAAAAGAAAAAGAAAGGAGAGAGAGAAATAAAGGAAGAAAATAAAGAATAGAAAAGAAAAGAGAAAGAGAAAGAAAAGAGATAGAAGATTAAGAAATTTAGAAATAATTTTTAGAAAATTACTTTATTCCCTAAGTCGACCAATAAATCCTTCTATTCCTTTCAAAATTTCATTATGTAATTTCTTCTATTTTTTTTCAAATTTATCTATATTCCTTTTAAAAATATTTTTTAACCTTTGATCCTTTATAAATTATTTAAAAACAAGCCCAAATCTTAAACTCGAGAATTTAACAAATAATCTTCCTATTTATTTTTTCTTAAAATATGGTAAATATTCCTTTTAAAGTTTTTTATTTTATTTACCCAAATTTTAAATTTTAGGATTTGACAAATAACCCTAGAAAAATAGTTTGACCCTTTTGACCTTTCAAATTTTAATTTTATAACTTTAAATCCCTTCCATTTTTCTCAAACCTATTTATTTTATTTGAAATATTTCTTTTAACTCTATTTATTATTATTCAATCTCAAATTTCAAATTTTAAAATCTAGCAAACAAACTCCCTATTTAAAACTTTGAAGACTATCTATTTTCCCCTTTAAAATATTTTAAATACTCTTTGTATTCTTTTTGTTTATTTTATTCAAACCTAAATTTTAAGTTGTAGGATCTAACAAATAACTTTCCCTTAAAACCTCAAAAATCACCTTTTAAAATCTTTTTGAAATTCTATGTTTATTTGGTGTTTATTTGGAGTTGTTTGTTTGATTTATTTTATCGTTTACCGATAGATCACGACATTGAGTCCGTAGAAGAAGCCAAGCTCGATCATATCATCAACGCAAACACTTTCACTACTGTTTAAAGAAAAGAAGGATTTGAGACTATTGGTCTTGAAGGCAAGTCAAACTGTTCTTGATCATTTAGTTTAAAAAAGTGATAAATTGTTATGTTTTAAATAACATGGATAAAAATATTTTGCGGGATGGGTTAGATAGACACAACTTGTTATTTAATAAAATATTAGATATTCTATAGATTTATACATCATTATTTCATATAAATTTAAGGAATCATTTAGTCTATATATGTTATTATTTCATACATTAGAAACAACTTATTATTTTATGGATAGCAAAAGAGAAGTTCATTATTTCACATTATTAGACATATTCTCCTTCTCCTTAGACAAAATATGGATAGGTAATAGTAATAAAATCAGCATTATTACATTTATTAATATTTCCTGTATGGCCATAGAATGTTATGTCATCATTTCATGAATAAAAAGGAAAATGGCCAAATATTATATGTGATATAAGTTTTGGGTGTATGCCAGAAAACATAAAAACTCTTATGCCAGAATAAGGACATAGTTTCGCCCATCCGATGGATCGGTTATACCGGCATAGCATTTATATATTCCTCTCCGATCTCCCTGGGGACTCAGGAGATTTATGCGATTCTATGCATTGGAGATTTGTAGTGTTGGTAAAGTCTCATTGGTGAACAGTTATGTAAACAGCGGATAACAACGCCGATACTAACCAGATCGGTACCGTCTGTTAAGATAGCCCCTATGTCTCACCAAGCCGGGGCAAGTGTGTGACGAACAACTATTTAAATAGTAGATGGATCCACCAATTACTGGTTAGAATTGGTGCTCCTATTAAGATAGCCCTTCAGGTCTCGTTCACACATCAGAAAAGGTTAGAACTATATAAATGCTATGTTATCCTTAGCCTTGCAACCTAAGATTAATCCTCGGGTAAAACTGAGCAAACACTACAGGGTTGATTGTATTCGAAGACGCCATACTCCCGGTCAATGGAGTTATGTCTATGGGTGAATCCAGAATAATGGCATGGGTACTTTTCTTAAATATTATTATAAAAATTGAATGTTCATATTTAAGTATTTCTAGGAAGGGATTGGTTATAGAATTAAGCTCTTGATTAATATTCTTAAATATTCATATAAAATATTTTAAAAAAGAATAGGATATATCGTCATGCTAGGAATATATTTATAATTCCTTTCTCTTGCCGATATATCATGCATGTTTATCTATATAAAGTTGCATTCAGTTTGGCTTGCTGAGTACCATCAGTGCTCACTCTTGCATAAACTATCTCCAAAAAACCCCCAAAGCAGAAGAAGAACTCCCAAGTACCCTAGAGGACTGGGAAGACGAGTACGATTTTTAGGTCGACTCTACACTCGGGTTATCCATGTGGAAGTGTCGCGGATATCTTGTAGTGTGTGAGTTGTACTTAAACATTAATAGTTTGTATTAATAAACGAAGTTCTTGTATATGTACTATCTCACGCACCTGAGAGGTTCTGTGATATTGTGGGTGTTGACCTCTCCGGAGAAGACCCCACAGATATCTGTTCCAAAAACTTGTGTTTTCCCGTTTGATCCCATAGGAGTGGAGTACGACACTTGTGACCATACAAAGCTTCATATGAGGCTATTTGAAGACTAGCTTGGTAATTATTGTTGTAGAAAATTTTGCATAAGACACATTCCTATCCCAACTTCCACCGAAGTCCAGGGCACAAGCTCTCAACATGTCTTCTAGGATCTGATTCACTCTCTCGTTTGACCATCTGTCCGAGGGTGATAAGAAGTACTAGAATTCAACCGGGTACCCATTTCTTCCTGAAGCTTCTCCCAAAACTTTGAGGTAAATTGACTGCCTCTATCTGATATTATTTTCTTTGAAACACCATGTAACCATATGATTGTTGCCATATATAATTCTGTCAATTTACTTCCGGAATACGTTGTCTTGATAGGGATGAAATGTGCGGCTTTAGTAAGCCTATCAACTACTACCCAAATAGAATCATGTCCAGACGATGTTCTGGGTAGACCAGTGATGAAATCCATCCCAATTTCTTCCCACTTCCATTCTGGTAACTTTAGCGGTTGATGCAATCCTACCGGTTTCTGATGCTCTGCCTTAACTTGCTGACATAGGTCACACATGGCTACATATTCAGCTATCTCCCGCCTCATACTCGCCCACCAAAACTTCTCCTTAAGGTCTTTATACATCTTGGTACTTTCGGGGTGAATGGAATACAATGTATCATGGGCTTCCTTTAGAATGGTATCTTTCAACTCCTTGTTATCGGGTACACTAATTCTTTCGCTCAACCATACAGTTCCCTGCTCATATTCCAAGTAACCGATGGCTTTTCCTCTTATCATATTCTTCTTGATTTCCTATACATCCGAATCATTGACTTGAGCTTCCCTCACTTGATCTATGAGAGTAGGTTGTGTCTCTAAAGCTGCGACAAAACCTTTGCTAACAATTCCCAAATTCAACTTCTCGAACTCCTTGCATAACTCCCAAGGCAAGTTTCATCCTTCCTAAGCATTGCAATAACTTTTCCTATTGAGGGCATCTGCCACGACATTGGCCTTTCCCGGATGATAATGAATTTCCATATCATAGTCCTTGATTAACTCCAACCATCTTCGTTGTCGCATATTAAGATCCAGCTAGGTAAAAATGTACTTTAAGCTTTTGTGATCCGTATACATCTCTATACGATTTCCAAACAAATAGTGAGCCAAATCTTCAAAGCATGAACCACTGTGGCTAACTAGAGATCATGGGTTGGGTAGTTGTTCTGATGGGGACGTAGTTGTCGGGACTCATAGGCAACAACCTTCCCGTCTTGCATCAAAACATAGCCCAAACCAAGTCAGGATGTATCGCAGTAGACTTGAAAACCTTTCCTTGCATCAGGCAAAGTCAATACTGGTGCAGATACCAAACACTTCATCAATGCTTGGAAACTCTGTTCACATTCTTCTGACCATTCGTATTTCACATGTTTCTGCAATAGTTGTGTCATTGGCTTGGCAATCTTTGAGAAGTTCTCAATGAATCTTCGGTAATAACCCGCAAGACCTAGAAAACCTCAGATCTCTGATACAATCTTTAGTTGCTTCCAATTGATTACGGACTCCACATTGCTTGGATCCACGAAAACTCCTTCGATTGGGATGACGTGCCCAAGAAACTTCACTTCAGACAACCAAAAATCACACTTACTGAACTTGGCATACAACTGATGCCCGCGTAACTTCTCAATTACGAGATAAAGATGCTCTTCATGCTCTTCCCTGGTCTTGGAGTAAATGAGTATATCATCAATAAAACTACCACAAGCTTATCTAAAAACTTCATAAACACCTTATTCATCAAGTTCATGAAGGAAGTTGGGGCATTGGTAAGTCCAAAAGACATGACTGTACACTCCAACAACCCATACCTAGTAGTAAAAGTTGTCTAAGGTATATCTTCTTCCTTGATCCTCAACTGATGATATCCTAATCACAAATCTATCTTGGAAAAAGATGGTAGCACCTTCAAGCTAATCAAATAGATAATCAATTGGGCATAGGGTACTTATTCTCGATGGTGACATCATTTAACGCACGATAATCCACGCACATCCTCTGAGTATGATCTTTCTTTTCCACAAAGATTAATGGGGCTCCCCCATGGCGATGTACTTGGTCTGATGAAACCTTTCTGTAGCAAATCATCCACTTGCTTCTTTATTTCTGCTAACTCATTAGTTGTCATCCTGTATGGTCTCTTGTAAATCGGTGTCGTTCTTGGTACCAAATTGATTCTGAATTCTATATCTCTCTTGGGTGGCATACCCGGCAAATCATCCGGAAACACATTTGGATAGTCTTGCACGATAGGAATCTACTCCAAGGTAGCTTGGTTTAGGATCAACCTCTGAGATTTGGGTGAAGAGGCAAAGAAAATTACTTCCTATCCGAGACTGCTGGTTAAGGTAACCTTTTTGGCAACCCAGTCTATCACTCCTTTATGTTTAGTCAGCCAATTCATCCCTAGGATGACATCAAGATCCTTAGATTCTACAAGGATAAGGTTGGCTAGAAAATAAACTCCTTGAATATATATAATGATAGATGGACAAGACTGGGCAGTAGGCATCTGTTTCCTAGGGGTATGGACTATCATAGGGGTTCGAAGTTTCTCAAACTGAAACCCATTCTTCATAGCAAAACACACAAATAAAAAGGAATGTGCAGCACCAGAATCAAAAAGTATTGTTGCAAGAACTGAGTTAACATGAAACATACCCAAAACAACATCTGGTGCACTCTGAGCTTCTTTAGCAGCAACATGGTTGACACGCGCCTTGACCATGTTGGTGGCTTGACTAGGCACCATTGGCTTGACTCCTTGCTTCCTGGGCTTGGTGTACGGTTAGAGAAATGACCAGACTCGTTGCAGTTGAAACACACCACAGGCATGTCTCCTTGCTCCTTCTTGACTTACTGATTTTGAACCGGGGTTATAGTTGTACGAGGGACAAAGGTGTGATTGTTGTTGCTACCACCAACATTGTTGGTGAAATTCTAACACTGAGGGTGAACAGCTGAAGATGATCCTCCTTGCGGAGTTGCATGAGGTCCCATAACCAGACGTGACCTCTGACTATTTCGCTGCTGAGCCTTGAATTGAGCTATCCTACACTTCTTCTGCTCAATCCTGTTGTACTTGTCTTCTTGTCGGATAGCCTTGTCAACCAATTTCTAAAAAGAGTTATCTGTCATGTGAAAGTGAGGTGAATAATATACACAATATATCTTTTCTTCATGCATATTTGGTTTCTTCATGAAAGGTCAAACATAATTACTAAATGTGTACTACGATAATTTGCTGCAACACCTCGATTTTTGGGCTGCTAAAAACTATTTTAATAAAAATCCTATTTGCGAAAATCATGATTCTTTGTGTGCATTAAGGACCTGAGTACCAAATACCTTGGTAAAATCCCCCTTTGAGCCCTCTAAAATCCCAGTCAAAAATTCTTGTCCAAAATCCAAACTTGAAATTTGAATTTCCCCAAGGTCCATTCCAAAATTCCCCCAAATTTCACGAATCTCAAAATCCACCTTGATCTCCTTTCCTTGAATTCCCCTTATTTTCATGAATTCAAATGTCACAAATGCAAATCCAAAGTCACCAAGTTTCCCTCCAAAAACTCCCCATGGAAAATTCCCAAAAGTCAATGTTTTCACATGTCTATCAATAATATGTGATGAAAATTTATCAGTATTGAATCATACAACTGTGACACAAATTCACACTAATTACTAAAGTGAGGAATTAATCCATCACAATTGTGTACATTGGTGATGCCGTTGCAGTCACTAGTACATCTCATATTTGTTACCACATATTAACACTATTGTTATGGTCAGTAGTTATGAGACTTTTGGTCACAAATAGAAATAATACCTGTGGTGAAAAAATACATCATTATGTTATTTGTAACGCCAATTTCAGTGATGACATAGTGCGACTCAAAAATTCATCACAAGGTAGTAACTGTAATGAAAAACATAGTTACAGTGATGATTTTTGTCATCAATGAAAAGCCAATCCCGTGTAGCGTGCACCCTCTGCAGAGATTAAAAATTTATTCGAGCAGCCGTACCTACGGTATTGGGCGAATCTGAGGTGATTCCTCTAGTGTAGATTTCTTTGCCAATGCTTTATGAAAATTGTTTGTGGTTGGGAATCGTTACCAGAATTGGTCATGACGACTGATGGATGACCATTACATGGTTTGAAATGATCCTGTGTGGATCGAAATGCCGAATGACATCATAGTTTAGGATTCTCAAGGGGAAACAGTGTGTTCTGGAGAATATGGACGGCTCTAGGAGCCAAAGTGATGAGATTATGAGATAAACTGATGCTCTGAGATCGAGAAAGTGAAAAGAAACTAATAGAAGAATGAGTTGGAAACTGCCTGTTGGCAGAAGGTTGTGCGCCGATGTTATGGTCAGGTACCTGGCAGAATAGTTCTAATCAACTAAAATTTGTTTGTCTGTCCACCCATGGTAAACAACTCCACACTTAATGTTTTCAAAAGTTTGTGAAACAAACCCAGCTGTCCTTTGCAACCATCATATTCACATTTCCCATGGCTTATTGGGTACGTTTGTACTCACCTATTGCTGTTTTTCCCTCCCCCCAGAAGACAAAAGTGAAGGTTACGGTTTCCTTCCTAATCCCAAGCCGTTGCTTGTGGATTGGGTCTAGTTGCGTTAAGTTCTGATGTTGTTTCTCTGTTTGCTGGTTATACTCTGGGAGTTGTTCCGAAGATGTAACCTCCTAAAGTTATATCTATTTATATTACGTTTAGTTACTAAGATTTATCTTAGTTGACCGCATGTAACAGCATTTGTGTCCTAGGACTGGCATCGGCATCGTGGTTTTGCAGGAGTTGGTTCACACCAATCTCCTGTGGCACACTCCCTCTGGTGTCACTGTTAGGTGGTGCCAGGGTGAGGTGTGACATTTGCATAGCACAAACCGATGAGTCCAATTCTGATTCACAAGCATAGCTTTTATCTTCGTTGCTAGCTATCAACATTTCTTCCATGTCCCTAACTGTATTAGATCTTTATCAGGTTTACATAGCGGGTGGTTGTACTCACGCGGTAACCACCGCTTGGGTGATGCTAGCTCTCATTTCTTCTGGGCAGATCATTTTTCATTCTGTATGTGAAATATTGCAAAATTAACAATCATAAATTAAACTATTTTCATATCGCTGCTTGTTGCTTACATATATAAATGGAACGTGACCAAATACCACTACATCGTGCCGCAAAAGTATTAATAAATATGCAGTTGGAGACGAGTGACTTTCCTCAACAAGTCAATTTTTGGCGCCCGCATACTATATAGTCATATCAAATTTTAGTTTATATATGAAATTATTTTTAATTCCATTACCCCAACTCTACGTGAATACTCATGATTGGTAGAAGTTTGTAAAACTTGTGTTAGCCTGCCCTAGTGTGCAAGCAATATTTCCTTACTTTAAATGGAAACGCATTAGTATTTTTCAGCATATGTAGTTTTTGCTCACTGCTTAATTAATAGTTCTATCATGATAAAACGATGGAGTAAAAGACGGGATAAATCCCTATGTCCCCTAAATTAGAAAATGATATGTGGTGGAGTAGAATGTTAAGACCAGCCCACGTTAGTTTGCGATCCCCGGGGAAATCGGATCTCCGATTCCCCACTCCGCCCGCGCATCCTGATCGGGGACGCCAGCCACCCTTGGCTATGGGCCCCTATCACGCAGTGTAATATAAAAAGGGGAGCCGTCGGCGCACGCGAAAAAACACTTGCCGTTGCACATGCGCTCCCCACAAAACCCTAGCTCTACCGATCTAAGACATGCGCTGAAGTGAGGGGATTTCCCCACCGCCACCGCCATCGCCTCGCCGTTGACATGGCCGCATCAAGCTCCAAGGCCGACGCCGGTATGGGTTCCTTTCCTCCCCCCTCTCTCTCTCCCCCGTTTACTCTCTAAGACTACCACATTATCTCCATGAGCTAGTCAACCTCTAGATCCGCACCTATGAAACCCTAGAATCCTAACAATGGTATCAGAGTTGCGCCTAGGTGTAGATCTATTAGGGCTAGAAGAAGAAAGAGGAAGGGGTCTCGGATTCCCCGAAGAAAAGCTCAAAGAAAAGCTAAAAGAAAAGCAAAATCCTAACCACTGCCACCGCCGGTCGTTGCCGACGCCGTGCGGGAAGTCCACCACCGCAGTTGGCCTTCGCTGACGCACGCGGGTAGTCAACCGCTGACGGCGGCCTTCGCCGACGTCGGGGGCAGCCAACCGACGCAGCCGCGGGAAAACGAGGGGAGGCGAGGTACATCACTGCGGCACGGCCGCTCGACGGCGGCGTGCTCAGCCTAGGGCGACCGCGCATGTCGGCGAGGGGGCGTGTGGTGGCGCTGCCGCGTTTCGTCCGAGCTGCGACCGAGGAGAGGGAGAAGCAGGAAATGGGCTAGGGTTTCGGGTGGCGGTCGGGACCTGTTGATGAGAAATTTCTCTCACGCGCTGGCCTGGGAGATCTGCTTAACTCCAGTGCAGGTCCTTCTCGGCTGCCTGTTCGGTGCAGGGCGTGCCAGTTGATTTGATCTGTTAATCAACAAGAAAAACAAGGGAATATGCGTTAAGTGTTAAGTTAGATCCTCACTGGACCGGCTGAGGGAATCCATAAACATATATATGCTATTCTAAACTATATTTAAGCCAAGTGACTGGAATGGATCGGCTATATCGAGACAATATCAGCCGCTTAACCCAAATACAGCAAAGAATAACAAATATATGAATCGATAACCTAGCCGATACTGGAAAGCTAACAACGGACCGGCTAGTACTCCGATGAATCTTATAGAAAGATATCATTCTTGAAATAGATGCATAGCCTGGAAATCGGCCATCGGCTATTAAAGGTAGGCCGATTTCGGCTGGCAATGTCCGACAAGAATGCGATCTTAACATAAGAGACAGTCCTAATATAGATCTAATAATAAATATATTAAAAGAAACATATTAGGGCAGATAAGGCCGACTGAAACCCCGGCACTGTCTCTAAACAATATAAATCTTAGCCAAACAAATCATCGATAGTTCTAAAAACGACTTAATAGTTCGAACCCAATGCAGCATTAAGTATAAAAAGAAAAACCTGATCTGTTGTAGCCGATTTATACCTCTCGAGACGGTGGATACCGCATATAAACCAGCCGACCTTTAGATCTAGCCCTATTGGCTGCAAGTTCTTGCTAGAACTGGCCAATGGCAGGATAGATCTAAACATTGATCTAATTTATATGTGCTATATGATAAATAGCGCAGTATAAACTCCTGATTCTAATGTGTCATTACGATGGAAGCACTAGAAACAAAAGATTATACCACTAATGACAAGCATTTACCTAGATCTGGGGATCAAAACGATGCAGCCCGTAGCCAAACAAAGTGCTCGTCTGAAGAGAAAAGGTTGGCGATGCGCCGAAGGTTTGATTGATTGTGAATGATCCTAATTACAGAGGGTCTCGGGTCCTATTTATACCCAAGATACAATTATCTGTACAAACCCTAGACTCTATCTAAACTATTATTTAAAACACAACATTATCCCAAGCGGGACCCACGCCGTGTTACGACTAACAGTTTAAACAAACCCCTAAATTACAGATACAATTGTCGTTACAGGACTCTATCCATAAGTGACAATATCGTTTAACGCGCAATTAACAACCGAATCTTCTATTTATCTTTAATCTGCTGCATCAGAAACGTTTTCAACTCTTTCGGACCTGGAATCGGCTATCAGCTACCCCTGTCCGATCTAATCCTTAGCCGATTGGCCTCGCAGCCGATCACTCTTCCGCCGATGCCACCCCTGTCTCCAGCCGATCTGACTGCTTCGCCTTTGCAGACTTGGGGATTCGATTACCAAATTTCAGTGTTAACACATGCCCCCCAAGTCCGTGATACGAAGTGTTGCGGATTTGCTTGCCTGTTCAAACTCCCGCTTCTTTCTTGACCTAGATCGCTTTAGTTTCTCCCCAAGTGCTCTTTAAATACCCACTCCCCTCGGCCGAGCTGCCTACGCCTTCAAAGCGCACTCAGCCTCCTTCGCAAACAAGCCTCTTGCCTTCTCTCTCTTCTCCGGCGATCTCACCGGCGCCCGTCGAACTCCGTCGCGTTCTTCAGATCCATCTTCACCCTCGAGCATTCCGATGGCCTCCACCGTCGCCGCATCGAGCACCTCCGTCTCGCTGGCCACTGCCGCCACGCCAGCCGCAGCCGCAGCGCCATCCGCCGCCGACGTTTCGGCCGTCGCCACAACCGAGTTCCCTGAGGTACTCCCTTCCGATCCATAATTTTACTTTTGAATCTGCTCCTTTAAACACATTGCATCAATATTACGTTCGGCCATTTCAAGTAATACTTTACTTCGTGTTCTTCTTCTCGACTAGTACTTTTCCCCTCTTTGAACTGTAATATGCAACCGTTCTTGATTAGCACCCCACTTTTCCTTTAACTGTAGCGCTTGTCACACCAAGTGTTTATCCCCAACCTGACACAAGCGCAAAGGTACTTTCTCGGCCCCATCGGCAACACAGATCCAGCCAATATAATCATAGCCGAAACCAACCGGATCCCTTTCAATACCGCCAAGCCATCCCTCACCCACTGGAATGGGACTTTTAAATCCTGGCCGACCACCGACGTAGCCTGGATTGAGTGGTACAAAAGGGTGCAATCGGCCAAGTACACTCAGTGGGAAGAGACCGGGATCGCCCAGTGCCTGGCCCTATCCATCGCCTGCATGGAAAAGGACGAACCGCTTCTGTCGGCTGCAACATACTTCTGGAGCGACAGCTTCAACGCCTTCATCTTTCGGCAAGGGCCGATGACTATCACGTTGGCCGACGTGTATGTGACAACCGGGCTGGACATCGAGTCGTCGGCCAACCCCAGCATCTTGAGCCGAAAAGGGCAACATTAGTTTAAAACCAAGGCCATCGGCGGGTGGAGCGGCTTTATCGCCCAGAACATGAGGGATGGAACAGTCGGCCACAGGGAGCACGCTGCATTCTTGATGATGTGGCTCGAAAAATTCGTGTTCTATGGATCGAGCTGCGGGCCAACCGTCAACTGGCAGGTCGTAGCCGAAGTCCTGGCCGATGGGGGAAAACTTACGCTGGGGAAGTACCTCCTCGGCTACTTGTATCAGACATTGCATCAGGCCGCCACGAAGATAGCCTCCAACGCCCCCATCACCACTGGCGGCCCCTGGTGGTTTCTTCAGATCTGGCTGGTGCTCGCGACCCAAAAGATAGCTGGTGAGCTCCCTCTGACAGAAGCTGAATATCCAAGGCTGGAGCCGATTGAAGATGACGACGACAACCAGATCACCACCAGGAGGTGCATGAGCTACGGAGAGGCAGCAGCCGCCTACGTAGGCTCAAGGCAATCGGCCGAACTGCTGACCGAATGGTTCATAGCCCTCTACGATGGGCTGTCTCACGAAAACCGTGCCTGGTATTTTTACCGAGACCGGAGGCTGTTCGAGTTGCCGGCCGACTTCAATTGGGAAGACGTCAACTCAGCCGACAACCCGAGATGCAGGGAGCTGTTCATCGCCACCCTATCCCTCTGCATCTTGCCGACCGGGGTCCATCAGGGCCAATCAGTGCCCAAGAGTTACGAGTTCTATTACCCAGTCGGCAGCGAGGCAGTTCGGTCTTGGGCAGCTGCCCATCGGCTTCTTCTATGCCGATAAGATCGAAACGAGGGGAGTGGTCAGCCAGGATCTGATAATCGATCGGCTGCTGAACATAGCCGGCCCTCCCCTCGGCGACGTCAACGTGATGACATTGGCATTGAAGAAAAGCGCCGCTTACGACCGATGGTGGGATGAAATCAAGCGCCATATCTTTCGTCGCGGTCATCTCATTACGTCGACCTTCTCCCGCTCGAGGAGATCCCCTTGGTAAGCTTTAAGTCCCAACTAATTTTTTCCTTCTTATCATCGGCTAATATAGCCGATTAACGTTCACCCTTTGATTCGCAGGAGACGGAGACGGAGCGGCCGACGGTGAGCGACTCCGGGCGCCCCATCAAATACAGCTTAGGTGTCCTGGATGGGGGCGGCCTCGCTCCGTCGGCCATCGGCTGGGGGCAGCGAAGCTGGCGTCGCTGCTGCGAGGGCAGGTGCGTCAGCCGATCGCACAGAAGAAAAAGGCTGCACCACCTCCATGGCCGTCGGCCGCGCCTGCCCCCAAGAGGCTGAAAAAGATGAAACCGGCGGCGCCAGCAGGTAGCCTTCCCCCTTGGATCCGGCGGTCGCGCAGTTCCTCGATACCGTCGCCAGCGAGGAAGTGTCGGCGACTATTGGGGCGGCGACCGAACCCGGGGTTTCAAGCCCTAAGTCGGTCAACGCTCCAGCCGACGTCCCGCCGGTCCCAAGTTCCCCAGCAAAACATCGACCGGTAAGCCTTTACTTCACCAGATTTGGCTCCGTGATAATCCCTTGCATCTGATCGAACCGTTCTTTTCAGGTCAAGAAATCGGCCAGCCGCACTTCACTCCCCGCGCCATCAGTAATCACCTCTTGCCGTTCGACTTGTAGTAACTAGCCGTTTTGCCCACTGACTTTCTTTTGCAGCCCCCGCGATCTCCATCGGCTGCCCCCCAGGCGTCCAGCGAGCACGCTACGCCTGCCGCGGGTGGTGGTGATGACTTCGACGAAGAGGCGCCGACGGCTGCAGGCGGTGATCCAGCCGAGCTGATTGCTCCGACCCTGGTGCCAACGGTGAGCCGACTGAAGCTGATGATCGGCTTCTGTCAACTCAATGTCTTCTAATCATCTCTCTTTTCCTTGCTGCAGAACATAGCCGACCTCCCCGACTTTGACTTGTCGGAGTTCGAGGAGCCTGCTGAAATCGGCGAGGAGGCGTTGGCGACGCCGGCTGAGGACCTGAGGGCCACCCTAACTGACATTGGCAACTGGCTGGAGGCCTCGCTGGATGCGCTGGTGGTTGACAGTGGCTCGATTCGTGCGCGCTTCAAGGAAATCCAAGGCCAGCTGCCGAAAGCTCTAGCCGACGCCATTGTGCCAGCCACTTTCTTAGAAGCCCACCAACTCAAATACAAGCGGGCACGACAGCGGATAGCCGATCTTCGCAAGAACCAGGCACGGTCGGTCACCCTCCAGTCGGCCAAGGACGCCATCAAGAGCCGGAAGGCCGCCTTCGACCGCCTGAAGACTGAGCCGATGGCCAAGCTCGAGCAGCTCCTCACGCGCCAAGACCAGCTGATGGCCGATCTCGTTCAAGTCACAAACGAGATCGATGTTCATAAGGAGTACATGGCTGGTTTGCTGGCCGAGATCGAAGCTGAACGCCAAGGCATCAAGGCGGCCGTGGCACATTTGCGCAACCTGGTGAAGGGTATCCGACCAGTGGCAGGGTCCGAGGCCGATCACATGAAAGCCATTGAAGAAATAGACCAGATTAGGTGGAAGGCGCTGTCGGCCATAGCCGATTTTTTGAACCGATGAGATTGTAACATTCTGATATCCTGAAATCGGCTAATGCCTCTTGTACTATACTTGTCACATTTTTGTGATGGGATTGGACGATCATTTTACTCGTGCTTGTACTTGGCTTCGAATCGTGTAACATAATTTATCGATCTTCTGCCACTGTGCTTGTAGATAAGATCGGCTGTACTTGTAGATAAGATCGGCTTTCGGCCACGCGCAGTGTCTCGAATTGCTTACGTTGAAATCGGCTCCAGCCGCCTGTATCGCTTTACGTTGCTGATCCCGAGACCGCACCACGATAGTTAGTGTCAGCGTTTGAATATTAGTCTCATTGGTTATCGGCTGGTAATATCCAAACGCGCTGCCGATTTGGCTTCACAGTCCGTCTTATCCGAACACGTATTTCAAAGACTCGTGAGTCCTGAACAACATGTATCCGGTCTTGAGTAGTCACCAACCATTCAACGATTCCCAATGCTTTTAATGATGACCTCTTCGACTTTCATATCGACAGCGATCTTTCACATCCGAATCCGCATCTTTTCTTTCTATAAATAGACCTCTTCAGGCCTTCCCGAGCACTTCACAGCCGAAGAAGAAAGTCCCTCTCTCCAGGTGTACACATTTCAGGTTTCCAAGCTTTCGGCAGGACCCCTCATGGCATCCTCAAGCTCATCGGTGAACCAAGTGATTTTCCAACCCATCCATCCTCACCATTTCTTTTCTCTAAGTACTCAGGAGTTAATCTTCTCGCAGCCGCTCCATCCCCTACGAGTGATTCTAGCGATCATGGACACCCCGTATGAACTGACGGCTAGCCAAGCCCGACAAGTGAGAATCAACTTGCAGTGCTTCAGGGAACAAGATGCTCGTCATCCGGCGGCCAGGCCTCTAATCAACCTCGGTAGTGTTCCGACCGCTATTCCTTTGGCGTCTTCAACACTCATGCATCTCGACAGGATGGTAGGAAGGCAAACACGACTTGCCAATGAACTGTTAATCACAACCACCGATTTAAGGGTCACTAGGCTAGATTATTTGATCTTGGATGCTTTAGAGATAGAGTCTCCAGAGGCCGTCAACCGGGCCCTGGCGGCCATCAGAGACTACCTAGGAGACATGTAATCGAAATCGGCTTCATGCCGATTATGAATAAAAATTGGTGACTATCACATCGATTCAAGCATCGAGGCAAATACTGGGGTGATATTTCTTCAGATATTTGCAATCGGCCCGATTTACCATCGGCTAGTGTGCGTATATGCCCCCCAAGTTTTGTTGATAGCTTCGGTGTCGACAAAATTGTGAGTTCGATCCATTCGCGCATCCTTGCCGTTCCTATCAGCCAATCGTGAGCCGATCGCAGAAAACTTAGCAAAAAATGTTGCATAAAAATGCCTAAAGGCGATGCCTTGTTAACGTAAGACATCGGCTGGTGTAAATTGGCTGAAGTAACCATAGCCGAATCATGAGTTGATCCATACGCTTGGGTAATATTTCTTCAAGTATTTTCCATTGAGAGCCCTTCCAAATACCTCTCCGTCCAGTCCTTTTAGCATGTAAGCTCCTTTAGAGACGTATTTGTGGATCTTGAAAGGCCCTTCCCAATTTGGTGACCATTTGCTGAACTTGTTGTCTCTAGATCCGATCGGCAGTATAAGTTTCCAAACGAGCTCACCTTCCTCGAAAGATTTAGGCACCACCTTTTTATTATAATGTCTGGCTACTCGTTCTTTATCTCTGGTGACTTTTTCCAAGGCCCTCATCCTAGATAAAACTAAATCTTCCGATTCGTCCACCATCAGGTGATAATAATCGTCGGCTGTGAGTTGATCCTGTAGCTGAATGCGCCTTGAGTCGACGACACTTTCCCATGGCAGCACTGCTTCATGTCCATAGACCAGTTTGTATGGATGGACTTGAATTGACCCGTGGCATGACATCCGATACGCCCACAGTGATTCGGCTAATCGGTTGTGCCATTGTTTAGGGTACTCAACGATCTTTCTTTCAATCAACTTGGTCAAACTTTTGTTTGAAGCTTCCGCTTGCCCGTTGGCTTGTGCATAGTACGACGAAGAATTAAGTAGCTTGATCCCCATGCCGTTGGCAAACTGAACGAATTCATCCGATACAAAGATGGATCCCTGGTCTGTTGTTATTGTTTGTGGAACGCCAAATCGGTAGATGATGTGTTTTTTGACAAACTCGATTGCGTCCTTAGAATCCACTTTTCTGAGGGGAATCGGTTCCACCCACTTCGTGAAGTAATCCGCCGCAACCAGGATAAATTTATGTCCTTTGCTTGAGGGTGGATTGATCTGGCCGATCATATCAATGCCCCATCCTCTGAATGGCCATGGCTTGATAATTGGGTTCATAGCCGATGCTGGTGCTCGTTGTATGGCGCCGAACTTCTGACAATCCTGGCAGCCCTTGTAATACTTGAAACAATCATCCAGCATCGTCGGCCAGAAATACCCTGCTCGGCGAAGTAGCCACTTCATTTTGTGGGCCGATTGATACGTGCCATAGATTCCTTCATGTACTTCCCCGATGGCCACTGTAGCCTGATCGGCTCCCAAACACTTGAGTAGCACGCCATCGATCATCCGATAGTACAGGTCTTCATCGAGCAACACGTATCGTAATGCCTTGTATTGTAGTTTCCTTGTGGCCGATTGAGAGGGGTTTTTGAGATAGTTGTAAACTTCGAACCTCCAATCATCGGCCGTAATGGCGGCCACGTCTATGTCTACTTCTTTCAGCATCGGCCGATAGCCTGATGCCCCTTGAGCCAAGTCATTGGCCTCTATGTTCTGCTCTCTGGGGATATGCTTCAAAGTAACTAGCCGAAAACCGTCCATTAATTCCTGGCATTGCCGATAATAGACCATCAGCGCGTCATTTTTGCATTCATATTCTCCTGATAATTGGCTGATGACCAATAATGAATCCCCCATTATTTCGATGGCGTCGGCTTCGACTTCCTTGAGCAGGTGCAATCCTTTAAGGACGGCTTCGTATTCGGCTTGGTTGTTTATAGCGTGGGGGTTGATGGCAAAAGCAAACTCGAAGCTTGCCCCCCTGGGCGAAATAATGACCAAGCCGATGCCACAGCCGTTGGTGTAAACCGAGCCATCGAACGTTAAAGTCTAAGGCATAATTTCCACTGAGCCGACCGAGTCGTTTCTGTGTTCCACGGCTATGGCTTGCCCCTTGACTGCTCTTGGTGCCTGATACCTCAGATAGAACTTCGTTAGCGTGAAGATCCACTTCCCAACTCTTCCTTTGAGCACTGGAGCCGATAGCACATACTTAACTACATCGGCTTTGCAGATTACTGTGCACTCGTTGGACAGCAGATAGTGCCTTAACTTCGTACATGAAAAATAGAGGCATAAGCATAGCTTCTCCACCGGTGAATACCTTGTTTCTGCGTCTAGCAACCGCCGGCTGAGATAGAAGATGGCTTTTTCTTTGCCATCGATATCTTGGATTAGGACTGAGCCGATTGATTTGTCATCAACTGATAAGTACAGCTTGAACGGTATCCCCTTTTGTGGAGGCATTAGAACTGGAGGGGAGCTTATATAATCTTTTATGTTGTCTAACGCCTTTTGCTGCTCTGCCCCCCATGTGAACGTCTGATCGGCTTTCAGCCAAAGCAGTGGTGTGAACGGCTCCATCTTTTCTGAGAGATTGACTATGAACCGTCTGATGAAGTTTATCTTGCCGATCAATGACTGGAGTTGCTTCTTATCTTTCGGAGGTTGAATTGTCTTGATAGCATTTACGCTCCTTGGTGTAACTTCAATCCCTCTTTCATGGACGAGAAACCCCAAGAATTGCCCGGCCGATACGCCGAACGCGCACTTAAGCGGATTCATCTTTAGACCGTATTTCCTCGTCCGTTCTAACACTTGTCTTAGATCGGCTATGTGGCCTTCTATCTCCCTTGACTTGACAACCACGTCGTCAATGTATATCTCTACCAGCGAGCCGATCATATTGTGAAAGATGTAATTCATGGCCCGTTGATATGTTGCCCCAGCATTCTTCAAGCCGAACGTCATTACTACCCATTCGTACAGGCCGATTGCGCAGGGGCACCGAAAAGCGGTCTTGTGGATGTCCTCGTCGGCCATGAATATTTGGTTATATTCTGCATTGCCATCCATGAAACTGATAATTTTGTGGCCTGAGGCAGCATCGACAAGCAGATCGGCTATCGGCATTGAGTATTCGTATTTAGGGGTTGCCTTGTTTAGACCTCTGAAATCAATGTACACCCTAAGTTTACCGTTTTTCTTTAACAGTGGGACGATGTTTGAGACCCACTTGGCATATCGGCAAGGCCGAATGAATCCCACGTCGTATAGCCGAGTGATTTCGGCTTTAATTGCATTGTACATATCGGCCTTAAACCTTTTGGGAGGCTGTTTGAACGGCCGATAGCCTGCCTTAATCGGCAGCTGATGGACCACTATTGATCGACTGAGACCGGGCATCTCAAAGTACTCCCAAGCAAAACAATCTTTATATTCTTTTAACAATTCAATAAGCTGGGATCTACAATGAGGAGACAGATTTTTGCTAATGTACGTCAGCCTCGGCTTGTCACCAGAGCCGATGTCGATTTCCTCTAATTCGTCGGCCGACGTAAAACCTTGCCCTAGCTTGGCATCGTCTTCGTCCGCGGTGCCCATGCCGAGAACGCTCGAGCCCTTCACCATGTCTTGTTCAAAGTAGCAGCTGCGGCTCGTCATTTCCAATCGGCTGTATTGTGGAATTGGAAACATTCAGAAAATTGGCTTGCCAGATTTTCCCGGATAAACAATCGATGCCTTCGATTTCCCAAAGCGGCAAATCGGCATTGACGATACTAACTGACCTGTCGGCTGGCACGATCTCGATCTTGTCGCCGTCCCATTGGATCAGGCTCTGATGCATTGTAGAAGGGATGTAGCAGTTAGCGTGTATCCAGTCCCTTCCGAGCAGCAGGCTGTAAGACCCCTTCCCATCAATGACAAAGAATGTTGTGGGCGCGGTCTTGTTGTCGACGGTCAGTTCAACGTTGAGAACACCCTTGGTCTCCGATGGGTTGCCGCCGAAGTCTTTGAGCACCATGTTGGTTTTTATCAGGTCTTCGGCTCCCTTGCCTAGTTTTCTGAATGTTGCGTTAAGGCATGATGCAGCTCCCCCATCAAGTGCCGATTTTCGGTTCCTTCGGGTTTGTCGAAGACGGCTTGGTCTGGTGAGATTGCAAGTTTCGCTAGGTCATCCTCCACGGCGTCTATATCGGCTTCAGGAGCGCCGAACTCGGCCGGCAGCACGAATACCATGTTAACCGATGCAAAAATTTTGTCTTTTCCTTTGGCTGCCCTCCTGGCTTGATCGGCTAGGCCTTTCTCGGCTTGCTCTTCGTCGACTATGGCAGCTTTCTCTTTGGGTACCCATCGCCTTTTCATTTTTTTGAGCCGACGACGCTGTTCGTAGATCATTTGCTGGACCTCGTCTTCTCTCCCTCCGCGCTTAAGCCGTTGAACCCTTCTTTTCTGCATCTTCGTGAAGAGATCGGACGGGCACCATTGGGGTTGGCCGATTCCTCATCGTCGGCCTCTCCATCGTCGCAGTTGTTCCCATCGCGGTTTTCATCGTCGAAGAAATCCTGGTGGATCGGACCGAGCCAATCATGGACAGATCGCCGCCTTTGGTTTAACTGGACGGCTCTGGGAACGAACCGAGTTGGACTTGCAGCCGTTGAGCTCCTGTACTCGTTGTCGCGGCGATCGTTGCATGCTGGGCAGTCGTCCAGTGTTGGCAATCTCATGCCGGATTCCCAGCAGTACCTGAAGAAATCGCAATGCCAATGCGGATCGGCATTGTCGTGGTTTACCTCGTACCGCCGGCTTTGGGTACTCAGCTCGCGCCGACGAGGTGCTTCATTGTAGACTTCTTCCTGCCGAGACCAGTACTGATGACGGTATCGGCTATGTTCATGGATCGGCCGTCGGTCAACCAATCTGATGACTGGGCGCACCATATTAATTGGCACGGCGTGACATCCAATTTGATCGCCTTCTGCCTTGGCCCCGATCGATGTGTTGACTAAGCCGTGCGCCATTCTGTTCTGTCGATCGGCTTGCCTGGGGCCGGCTTGGACCATGTTGACCGGGAAGGGATTGCCGTCTACTTTCATCGGCCGATTCGAATCGGCGAACTTCAGCTTCCCGGCCTCGATTGCCGACTGGATTTGCGTGGGATGTGGAGTTATGCCACTTGCAATACTTCTTTTTCTTCAACTCTTCGGCCGATGGGATCATGTGATTTTCTGGCAATTGAATCTGCTTCTCCTTGAGCAACAAATCGAAGATCTTGTCGGCCTTGGTGATGTCGAAATCGTATCTTTCCTCTTTGGCAGTCTTCAGCAGCCATTGGCAGACGATGGCCTTTTTGTTCTTGGCCCATTCGGCTGCCGCCACTTCTGCGTCGTCGTCGTCGGACTCGTAGTCTGATTCAACGACGACCTGAGTTATATTTTTGACGGTCTTCCTGGTGTCTTGGAATCGCTGCTCGTGGGCCGTCACCTTCTGCGCCAAGTGGGCTAAGCTGTCAAAGTCTTGCGCAGAGAATCGCTCTTGGATTGGCGTGATCAGACCATGAAAGGCCAAATCGGCCAGCTGGGCATCCGATAGCACCAGGCTGTAACATCGGTTCCTCATCTCCCTAAAGCGTTGGATGTATTCTTGGACCGATTCATTGTGTTTTTGCCTGATGCTGGTGAGGTCCGACAACTTCATCTCGTGGTTGCCGGAATAGAAGTAGCTATGGAACTGCTTTTCAAGATCGGCGCAGCTCTGAATCGAATTGTAGGGCAACGAGGAGAACCAAGTAAAAGCCGATCCTGAAAGAGAGAGAGGGAACAATCGGACTCTCAAGGCATCCGTAGCCAATGCTTCGCCACACTGTGCCAAGAATCGGCCAACATGCTCGTAGGTTGAAACGTTGTCCTCCCCTGAGAACTTCGAAAAATCTAGGATCTTGTATCGGTTGGGTAACGGGATCCGCTCAAAGTGCTCCGGATAGGGATACCGATACATGTTCCCTGAGTCTTTTGGCTTGAGGCCGAATTGATCGCGCATAACATCTGCGATCAGATCGGCCCATGTCCTGTTGTCTTGCTATATCGGCTCGTATAGGTTATACGGTGCGGGTGCTTGCCGATACAGCGGTGGTGGCGTCTGAGGCCTATAATGATGATGTTGGCGGCGCCCTTGGTACTGATAGTGGTGATCAGCGGGAGGTGGCCAAGGTGCCGGTGGTGGCGTTGGCGGTCCTGGAAACAGCTGTCGGCCACCGGCGTTGCCCCATCTATCTGGATCAATCGGCTCTAACTGCCGATTGTCATTGAACATATTGGCAATCTGATCGTGGGGCAGTGGCTGTTGTCGGTTCAGCATAGTAATCACTGGCCTTATAGACGATTCTCCTGGATTTGGCTGACCGAGGACTCCTCCCGGTGGCCCTTCTTGCGCTAGCGATGGGATCGGCCGATTCTGCGTGACCAGCGTCCTATAACCAGGAAATTGGTCGTCCATGAAGTACGTCGGCCCCCGTTGCAGCTGGTCGGCTATCTTGGCGTTGACCACAGTAGCGATCATGTTATTGAGAGTGTTGACCAAGATGCTACTTTGATTGACCAACGCGTGATGAACGGCCGAGTCAATCCGGTCTTGCAGAGAGTATACAAATGGATCATCTCAGACTGGTCGGCTCCTCCATCTTCTCGTTTGCCTTTGTATCACCGCAGGAGGATGCCTTGGTATCGTTCAGGCTGAACTTATATTTCTGATGCACGGCCCCGGATCTTGTTTCGGTGAAAGATTGCAAGTAGTTAGCCTATAGCTCTTCCACCATCTTCTTATACTCGACTTGCTGTTCAGCCGATAACTATTCAATCTTTACAGGCACGATGTTGTCCTGTGTAATGCTGGGGCTCTTGGAGTCGACCATCTTGCCGGCTGAATCTATGCGTCCGAGTCAAGCCAACAAAGAAAGTCCCACCGGGTGTGCCAAGAAGCATGTTGATGAGAAATTCCTCTCACGCGCTGGCCTGGGAGATCTGCTTAACTCCAATGCAGGTCCTTCTCGGCTGCCTGTTCGGTGCAGGGCGTGCCAGTTGATTTGATCTGTTAATCAACAAGAAAAACAAGGGAATATGTGTTAAGTGTTAAGTTAGATCCCCACTGGATCGGCTGAGGGAATCCATAAACATATATATGCTATTCTAAACTATATTTAAGCCAAGTGACTGGAATGGATCGGCTATATCGAGACAATATCAGCCGCTTAACCCAAATATAGCAAAGAATAACAAATATATGAATCGATAACCTAGCCGATACTGGAAAGCTAACAACGGACCGGCTAGTACTCCGATGAATCTTATAGAAAGATATCATTCTTGAAACAGATGCATAGCCTGGAAATCGGCCATGGGCTATTAAAGGTAGGCCGATTTCGGCTGGCAATGTCCGACAAGAATGCGATCATAACATAAGAGGCAGTCCTAATATAGATCTAATAATAAATATATTAAAAGAAACATATTAGGCGTATAAGGCCGATCAAACCCCAAGATCTGTCTCTAAACAATATAAATCTTAGCCAAACAAATCATCGATAGTTCTAAAAACGACTTAATAGTTCGAACCCAATGCAACATTAAGTATAAAAAGAAAAACCTGATCTGTTGTAGCCGATTTATACCTCTCGAGACGGTGGATACCGCATATAAACCAGCCAACCTTTAGATCTAGTCCTATTGGCTGCAAGTTCTTGCTAGAGCTGGCCAATGGCAGGATAGATCTAAACATTGATCTAATTTATATGCGCTATATGATAAATAGGGCAGTATAAACTCCTGATTCTAATGTGTCATTACGATGGAAGCAATAGAAACAAAAGATTATACCACTAATGACAAGCATTTACCTAGATCTGGGGATCGAAACGATGCAGCCCGTATCCAAACAAAGTGCTCGTCTGAAGAGAAAAGGTTGGCGATGCGTCGAAGGTTTGATTGATTGTGAATGATCCTAATTACAGAGGGTCTCGGGTCCTATTTATACCTAAGATACAATTATCTGTACAAACCCTGGACTCTATCTAAACTATTATTTAAAACACAACATTATCCCAAGCGAGACCTACGCCGTGTTACGACTAACAGTTTAAACAAACCCCTAAATTACAGATACAATTACCGTTACAGGACTCTATCCATAAGTGGAAATATCGTTTAACGCGCAATTAACAACCGAATCTTCTATTTATCTTCAATCTGCTGCATCAGAAACGGTTTCATCTCTTCCAGACCTGGAATCGGCTATCAGCTACCCCTGTCCGATCCAATCCTTAGCCGATTGGCCTCGCACCGATCACTTTTCAGCCGATGCGACCCCGTCTCCAACCGATCCGACTCGCTTCGCCTTTGCGACTTGGGGATTCGATTACCAAATTTCAGTATTAACAGGATCGGGGTTTTGTTCCCCTGATATCGACACCCGGTTATCGAATCGAAACCCTAGAATCAGACGGCTGGGATTAGGCGGCCGGCTAGAGGCCGCGGGCCAAATGGGTCGTGCCAAAAATAAGTCTAATTAAGGTCCCTCGGGGCCATAGTAAAAAAATAAGTCTGATTTTGGTCCCTCTGGGCCAAAGCAAAAGAAAATAAATTTGATTTAGGTCCCTTTGGGCCAAAGCGAAAGAAAAGAAGTCTGATTTTAGTCTCCTTTTTCAGAAGCTTTTATAATGTAAGTTTATTGAATGTTTTTTAATTTCTAAGCAATTTAAACCCGCGTGAAAATTGTTTAGAGTAGATAAATGTAAGAAATGCTTCTGAAAATGTATGTAATTTTTTCCTCTGCTTTTTTCGCTGCTATAATGCGTTATTTAAATGATAGTAATGTTGTTATTAAGACCAATGTTGTTAATAGAAATATTAAAATGGTGTTTATTAGTTTTTCCATGCATTGGTTCTATTTATGCCCAACGGTGATGTAGAATTAATGTGATAGTATGTTGTATGTTTTAATTTTGACCAACGTTAAATTAAAACATACATGAGTTTTAAATGTTTCTCAATTTCTTTAATTTGCTTTCAGGAACTACTAACCCAATAGTATACATCTCGGTCATTGAGCCCCTTAACGGGAATAATTATGGCTCATGGCGAGAGAAGATAGAGATAGCACTTGCACTGTCTGACATAGATGAAGCTCTCACCAAGCCTCGCCCCACTGAGCCTGTTGATCCAGTGAGGGGGGAAAGTGAGAGTGAAGATGATTTCAAGCAAAGGATGCTTGATCATGCTCTAGTAAGATTAAAGTACGATGTTGATCGTGCGAAGTGAGAGTCATCAAACCGCAACTGCTTGATGGTAATTAAGAGCTCCATTATGGAGGCAATAAGGGGAGCAATCCTAGCATGCACCACCGCTGCAGAATACTTTCAAAAAGTGCAGAATTAGTTTATTGGTTCTTCAAATGCTTATGATTGCACCCTCAATAAGAGCTTGGTGACTATGAAGTATACTTGCGAAGGGGTTAGAGAGCACATCTTGAAGATGAGTGGCATCACATCAAAGCTCAAGAAGATAGACTTGGTGCTCCGTGATGAGTTCCTAGTTCACCTAATTTTTGCCTCCTTGCCTTCAGATTTTGAGGCTTTTGTTGTGAACTACAACTCATAGCCTGAAAACTGGGACATTGAGAAGCTCATTGCCATGTGTGTGCAAGAAGAGGATAGACCCAAGGCTCGTGGTGACTCCGCCAACTACGTAAAGCACAATAAGAAGAGGAGCACCTATAGCCAGAATGTCGCCTCTTCTAAGGCGCAAGGAAGTGCGCCACCAAGCAATCCACGTCCACGACCAAGCAACACGAAAGTGGACAAGGACACTTGTGGTGCAAGAAGAAGGGACATTATTAGAAAGATTGCCCTGAATTCCTGAAGCATCTCATGAAGAAAGGTGGGGACATTGTTACATTTATAGATGAATCCCTATATGTAAGTTATTCTCGATCCACTTGGTGGGTTGATTCATATGCGACTATTCATGTTGCAAATTCATTACAGGGATTCTGTACGAGGAGGATCCTAACAAGAGGAGAAAGATGCATTAGAGGTGCAAATGGCATCTAGGCCAAAGTTGAAGCAATTGGAGATCATCCAGTAGAATTAAATAATGGCTTCACCCTTCATTTGCAGAATATTCTCTATGTACCCTCTTTAAGTAGAAACTTGATTTATGTATCATGTTTGGCGGATGATGGATATAATTGTTATTTCAAACCAGATTTGTGTTCAATTATATTCAAGAATAAGTGTGTGGGTCTTGCCATCCGACAAGGCCAGCTTTATATGTTGCCTAAACATGAGAATGTGAATGTTGTATGTAATGAAGAGAATGTTGAGTGCAGTAGTGTGTCTTCCCCGTCTACGAATGTAAGAAATAAGTGCAAACGATGCAATGACGAAACATCTGCGAAATTGTGGCATTGTCTTTTAGGCCACATTTTGAAGGGGAGAATTGAACGATTAATTAAAGAAGAAAATTTGCATCCGTTAGACTTTACGGATTCAGAATATTGCATCGATTGTATTAAAGGAAAGTATGTTAAACAAATAAAGAAAAGAGTCATATGAAGTCTAGAAAAATTGAAAATCATACACACAAATATTTGTGGTCCTTTTCCAATTAAGACTGTGGAAGGTTATGATTCATTTATAACATTCATAGATGATTATTCACGCTATGGCTACATTTATCCAATTAAAGAATGATCAGAAGTTTTGGATAAAGCATGATCTAAGGATTAAAGTAGTAAGATCCGACCGTGGGGGAGAGTATTATGGTCGGCATACCCCTTATGGCAAAATACCTGGACTTTTTGCGAGGTTTCTAAGGAGAATGGCATAGTAGCCCAGTACTCCACACCGGGTGAGCCTTAGCAGAACGGAGTAGTTGAAATACGTAACCGCACTCTAATGGACATGGTCCGAAGTATGTCAAGCCACTCCACTTTACCGATAAGTCTATGGATGGAAGCATTAAAAATTGTTGCCCATATTCTTAATCGAGTACCAAGTAAGTCGGTGCCTAAAACATCGTATGAGCTATGGACAAGAAGGAAACCCACGCTAAATTATGTACGGGTGTGGGGTTGTCCAGCTGAGGCAAAGTTATTTAACCCAAATATTAGGAAGCTAGATCCAAGATAGTAAGTTGTCATTTCATTGGCTACCCTGAGAAATCAAAAGGTTTTCATTTCTACTATTCTGACAGACACACCAAGTTCGTAGAAACGAGACATGTAGTATTTCTGAAGGATGAGATAGTCAGGGGGAGCATGGTACCCTGAGAAATTAGTCTTGAAGAGAAGCGGGTATATGTACCTACTCCAATGATTCAGGAACCTTTTTTCTCGATACCTATTGTTGCTACACCGACAACACAGAACGCTACGATGTCAACACCTGTTGTTAGTTCTCCTCTGACAACAACGAATGAACAGGAGGAACCTGTTGAACAGGATCCTATAGAACAAGTTGTCACACAAGAGGAAGAGCAATATCAGCCCCAAACAGAAGATGTACCACAACTCAGAAGATCTCAAAGCGAGAGAAAGACAGCTATTCCTAGCGACTATGAAATCTATGCTAGTGAAGAAGTTCAAATAGAGGGAGATCCCACGTCGTTTGAAGAAGCCATGAGAAGTGCTCATTCATCGAAGTGGCTTAAAGCCATGGAAGATGAAATGAGATCTATGAGTACCAACAAAGTTTGGGACTTAGAAGAAATTCCTAAAGGAGCCAAAACAGTAGGCTGCAAATGGGTCTACAAAACAAAATATGACTCCAAAGGAAATGTAGAAAGGTATAAAGCACGACTTGTGGCAAAAGGTTTTACTCAAAGAGAATGAATAGATTATAATGTGTCATGCAAAGATTCCTTCAGAATTGTAATGGCACTGGTGGCACATTATGATCTAGAGCTACATCAAATGGATGTTAAGACGACATTCCTTAATGGGGATTTATATGAAAACATTTATATGGCACAACCCAAAGGTTTTGTTGTGGAAGGAAAAGAACGAATGGGATGTCTTCTGAAGAAATCCATTTATGGATTAAAACAAGCCTCCAGACAGTGGTATGTGAAGTTTGATGAAGTAATAAGAAGGTTTGGGTTTAATGAAAATGAGGAGGACAATTGTGTTTACGCAAAGTTCAAAAATGGAAGATTTATTTTCCTTATCCTATATGTAGATGACATCCTACTCGCTAGTAGTGACGTTGATCTACTATTGGAGACGAAAAGTTTTTGTCCACGAATTTTGATATGAAAGATATTGGTGAAGCCTCATTTGTTCTAGTAATAGAGATTCATCGAGATAGAAGAAAATGGGCTTTAAGATTATCGCAAAAAGCATACCTGGAAAAGATTCTAAAAAAATAAAGTATGCATGCGAGTAAGCCTACACCTGCTCCTATAGTCAAGGGCGATAGATTTGGGAAATTTCAATGTCCTAGGAACTAATATGAGATCGATCAAATGAAAATTGTTTCATATGATTCAGCTATTGGAAGCTTGCAAATGCTCAAGTATGTGCGCGCCCTGACTTAGCTTTTGTTACCGAGATACTTGACAAATATCAGAAAAATCCAGGAATAGATCACTGGAGAATGGTAAAGAAAGCTTTGTGTTATGTGTAAGGCATAAAAGGAATCATGCTAGCGTACAAAAGATCTGATTCCCTAGAGATAGAAGGGTATTCAGATTCAGATTTTGTGGGAGATGTAGATGATAGAAAGTCCACGTCAGGTTATATATTCACTCTCGCAGAAGGAGCCATTTCGTGGAAAAGCTCCAAGCAAACCGTCATAGCATCACCCACGATGTATGCCGAGTTTGTAGCTAGTTATGCGGCCATGGGGCAGGCAAAATGGTTAAAACAAATTTGTACCCGGATTGAAAGTGGTCGACAGCATTCAAAGGCCACTCAAGATGTACTGGGACAATGAGCCAGCAGTGTTTTATGCTCACAATAATAAGTCCAGTGGTGCTGCCAAATACATTGACATTAAGTTTTATGTTGTGAAAGAGAATATCCAGGATCATACCATTAGTCTTGAGCATATAAGAACAAAGAAAATGTTAGCGGATCCGCTTACAAAAGGCTTACTGCCCAATGTGTTCAGAGAACACTTAGCCGGCATGGGTTTACAGGAAAGCCTGTGATCCTTGGATTACGAAAGGGATAGTGTTTATTTCGAGATAGAAAGGTGCATTGTGGTTGTTGTGTCTGATGGTTCAGTGGTGACTGTAATGATGAAACATGCCCTATGCATCGATCTATTTAGAAGTAAATATTGAGTAAGAGAAGTAAGAAAGGCGGAGATCAAAGGGGAGAATGTTAGTTTGCGATCCTCGGGGGAATCGGATCTCCGATTGCCCACTCCGCGTGCGTGCCCTAATCGAGGGCGCCAACCACCCTTGGCTGTGGGCCCTCTCACGCAGCACAATATAAAAGGGGGAGCCGCCGGTGCACGCGAAAAAATGTTTTCCACTGCACACGTGCTCCCCACAAAACCCTAGCTTTACCGATCTAAGACACACACTGAAGTGAGGGGATTTCCTCGCCACAGCCGCAGCCTCGCCGTTGACATGGCCGCATCAAGCTCCAAGGTTGACGCCGGTATGGGTTCCTTTCCCCTCTGTCATGCCCAGAAATTCAGACCCGAATTTCCGAAGCTATATGTGTATTAAAATCCCTGTCCAGGACTAGCCAGGGTACACATACAACAATTGTTGATATTACAGTTCCACGTCTTAGAAACAACACAAAAAGATTACAAAAGAGCAGTGAAAAAAGAAAAAGGGCCTAAGCCTAACCTTGACGCTGGCCACAGGGCTTCGACCACTCCACAGGCAGCTTCCAGAGTGTAGGACAAGCCTACTCCACTTCGTCTCCTTCTTCAGCTTATGGCTCAGGTTCTGGTGAAGAGGCAAGGATGAGTACTTCCACGTACTCCACAAGTCACACCGAAATAGGAGAGGAATAAATGCAGGGGAGACACGAGTCTGGCTAAGGTTTGCTTTTGCACAAACAGTAGGGGTTTTCCAATCAAAAGGAATTTTGAACACAAACAACACAATAATAATTTAAGTAATTTAAGCATTTTGAAAACCAACACTGTCCAACGTTATCCCCACGTTGTGACAGGCCCAAACCGCCCACCTATACTAGTCATGTTTCCTTTAAATAGGGTGAAATAGGGTGAGACTAATCACGGAGAGCTCGGTCGATCGCCCCATTACCGCGGGCACGGATATTCGAATAGGTTTATTTGGGAGAGCTAGTGAGTCTAAGCCAGGCTAAGCAAAACCTAGTCCTGAATCTAATCATATTATTTTCCAAGTTTAATGAAAGGGTTTGGGGTGTCAAACCTAAGGCATAAACTAAGCATAAGGTGTACTCTTCCCCATGAAAATGACAAGATAAAAATACATGCAGTTCACGTAATAAAACAGTGTTTTAGCAAAATAGGAGCAATATGATCAATAATCTAGTATGACTTGCCTTGTTCTTCGGCTTGGGGGACTTCAGCGATGACTTCAAGTAGCCCGGGACGGAGGGGCTACCGGGATCTACATGGCAAACAAGCACTTCAACAAAACAGGCTAAAAAGCTATTAAAACAGGGAACAAAGCCATTTTTAATGGATTCTTGGCATTTTTATGGATTTAATGAAATTTGAATGGACTAAAACGGAGGTCGGATTGAAAAGATATGATTTTTAGAAGTTTTCTGGGTTTTACTAAAACAAAAAATCCTTAATCCATTTATTGCGCAATAAGTTCCGGGGAAGGCGTCAGCGGCTAGGGCTGACGTCAGCGCCCGAGGGCTGACGCTAGCGGCCCGCGGGAGCGCCGGTCCACGGTGGACCGGGTCCATGGCCGAACCCGGCGGTGCACCACGTGGCGCACACGTGGTGCCGAGGTGGCGACCATGTGGCTTGCAACGTGGGTGAGCGGGGACAGACGGTGCCGATCAGACGAAGCTGATCGAACGGCCGAGAGGAAAGGGCGCGGTGTTAGTGATATGCCCTAGAGGCAACATGGAGATGTTGGATATCACGTCAATGTTTATGTATTTATGAATAAAGTGTTATTCGGTTCCATGAAATAGACATCTTGTATTGATCAATAAGTACGTGACTTATTTATGAGACTCTATATGTATGAATCTATTTCTAAATGATCCTCGATCATATGTCATATTGTTGGAACAAATATGATTCTAAGATCGGCATGTTTATTGATTGATGATCATGTCTCATAGATCATGGGTATGGAGATACCAAATCAATAAACATGGACACATGTGTTGGAGAACACATTGTTGGATAGACCCACCATGAGATACTACAGAATTAATGTGCCATTAGTTGGTCTCGGTAGTGTTGGTACAAAGTCCTTAGACCCGAGATCACCATGGATTCCAACATGTGTAGTATCCTACTTTGGGACTACCAAACGCTATTCCGTAATCGGGTAGTTATAAAGGTAGTTTTCGGGTTTGCTATGAAACATGGAGTGGGATGTGAGTGATCAAGATGGAATTTGCCCCTCCTTTGGAGAGATATCTCGGGCCCCTCGAGGTAATGGATTATGGAAATGCATGGCCATGCTAAGTTGATTGAGGAGTCAATCAACGTACGATAATCCAATACGGTTCGAGTGAATGGTTAAGCTATTGAAGGGATGGCACACATCTTGCCTATAGCTTAACCGGTATCGTGAGGCAAAGGGATTTGTGTACACATTACAGGTTCGTGAGCCGATATTATATTCTTGTATACTATGGTGTCAATATGTGCCGCTAGGCGCCGTCAGTGACATGTGTCGGCCGAGTTGGACTCGAGCCGACGGGCCTGGCTAAGTTAGACTATAGCCGAAACCGAGTATACCCGAACCTGCTGTGGTCGCACGCTTAAGGGGATAGAATAGATATTCGAGTTGGACTCGGATACGGCTCGATCGGATAGGGATCCGATCGGATAGAGTCCTATGGGCTTACGACGTATGGGCAGCCAACTCTATGAGATACGGATGAGATCCGATTCAAAAATAGAGTCCCGATCGGCCACTAGTCCTAGTCGGCCAACTCTATATAAAGGAGGGAGGGGTGGAGAGTTGCGACACGTCAATTGCATCGCGTGCAACAGAAGTCGCCGAGATCAATCTCCACGGAAACCCTCCCCACTTTCGAGCCAAACCCTAGCCTTGCATCGCGTGCTAGCACACGGGTGTACGGCGTTTTGTCCCCGGACGTGTGGATACCGGTAGAGGCGCCGCTACGTTGAGCGCCGTTGATCGGCTTGGATCGGCTACGGCATCTCGCGAATCGGCTGATTGGCGAATCGGCGTCCCGGTATCGGCGTCGGCTTGCGAGAATCGGCTACACCTGTTCCAGATCGGATAGCCCCGATTGGCTAATTCCGCCGCACACTCCAATCGGTAACGATCTATCGGCCCTTACTTGCAAGTGTTCCTGGTTTGCGCGGTAAAAGTTTTTGTTTTCGGCCAGCGTAGCCTCCGCGTAATCCTTCAAGTGGTATCGAGCTAATCTTGCTTAGTTCGGGTTTTAGATTGGATCTGGAACAAGTTTTGCGCACGGGTTGATTAGATCAATCGGTTTTACGGGATCGTTGAGGAGAGTTAATGGTAATTGCGTTCCTTGATAGTGTATCGGAACGGCGTAATGTGATTACGTCGAAGCAATATCCATAGAACTCGGTTTGAGTCGGCTTCGAGATAGCGTTCCTTGATAGTGTATCGGAACGGTATAATGTGATTATGCCGAAGCTATCTCGTAGTCCGATCTTGTTAGCTGCCTCACGCCTGCGGGACCGCCGTGTGCGTACCCCCTTATAGGTCGTCTCGATGCCGTAGCTCTGTGATAAGTAGAAAACGTTTCTACGCCTAACTTGTTTTTGCAGAGAATGCTTTGAGATGGTATGGCCCTATTGTATGTATGAGATGTATGAGATGCATGTGATGCATGTAATATTCTTTCATATGTGCAATCCTGTAATATTCTTTCATACGTGCAATGCTTGTAATATTCTTTCACGTCCTGCGAGTCGATGTAATCTTCAATTAGAGCTTCTATAGTAGTAGCTTGGTTTGAAGAAATCAAGCATTCGGCACTCGAAAGAACAGTGATGAAGATGGGGTTCCTCAGACACCGCATGGAGATGGAGATCACCATGTGAAGGGGGCCATACTATTTCACTATATGTTATTCTTCTTGCTTTCATATGTGTTATGTTTGTTTGATAGGATAGCATCCCTCGCAAAATTAAGTAGTAATGATGCCCTTCCAAATGTTGCACTCGCCACCGTTATGCTCGTCAATGGTGGGTCCGCCAAAGCAGAGTGCCATTCTCTATCATAACACGAGGGGTATATGTCGACATATACATGCAGAGCATTTGGTTTACTTAACAAGGCTATCAAAACAGTTTTGGGCCTTGGGGCATAGGTTGGGGCCGGGCATGGAGATGCCATACCAACAACAAGAGTCACATAGAGATGTGATTAGCAAGGAGTTGCTTACCAATGTTATTAATCTTCTAGCAGTGATGCCAAAGCTCACTAGAAAATTAATTAACATGTGGATCTTGACCCAATACGTAACCTAGAGGGAAGGTGGAAAATACGTAATGGGAGTCTTATGTTAAATTGTTTAACAAAAGACATAGCATAAACATTGTGCTAAACGTTGCTTTTTCTATTGTAGAATAAATGACGGCTAATACTACACCCACCTTTAATTTGCGATCTATTCTCGAAAAGGAAAAATTAAATGGAACAAACTTTATGGATTGGTATCGCAAACTTGAGAATTGTTCTCAAGCAAGAGCGTAAGGAGTACATTCTTGAAGTACCCTATCCCGAGGATTTGCCAAATAATGCCACCGCAATCGCACGGAGAGCTTACGAGAAGCACACTAATGATGCCCTAGATATAAGCCGTCTCATGCTTGCTACAATGTCCCCCGAGCTTCGTAAGCAATATGAGAGCAGCGATGCTCACACTATTATTCGGGACTGCGTGGCATGTTTGAGAACCAAGCTCGGGCCGAGAGGTTTAACACCTCAAAGTCCTTGTTTGCGTGTGCTTGTTGAGGGAATCCCGTCACCCGCATGTGATAAAGATGATTGGCTATATCGAGAGTCCGGAAAAACTAGGTTTTCCCTTAGCCAAGAGTTGGCTACCGATGTGATTCTCCGCCGCTCCCTCCGAGCTTCGAGCCATTCATATTAAACTATCACATGAACAATATGGATAGAACCTTGGCTGAATTGCATGGGATGCTAAAGACAACGAGGAGAGTATCCGAAGAATGGTCATCATGTGATGATGATGCGTAAGGCTAAACGCAAACCACTGTCAAGAAACTTTGCACCAAGAGGAAGTTAACTCCCGATGAGATCGCGAGTGCCTCTAATGCAAAGAAGGGCAAGAAGGGGTCGGCGGCATCGATGCCGTTTGCTTCTATTGCAAGGAGACAAAGCACTGGAAGAGGAACTGCAAGAAGTACATGGAGGATCTCAAAAGGAAGCAAAGTACGACTTCGCCAGGTATTAATGTTATAGACATTAATCTTGCTACTTCACCTACGACTCTTGGGTATTTGATACCGGATCGTAGCTTATATTTGCAAATCGCTGGGGAATGAGAAGAAGTAGAGGATTGAGAAGGGGCGAGGTGAACCCGCGCGTCGGCAATGGAGCAAGCGTTGCTACGCTTGCCGTCACACGCACCACTTCATCTACCTTCGGGATTAGTTTTGGAATTAAATAATTGTTATTGTGTTCCAACAATATGTCAAAACGTTATTTCCGCTTCATGTTTGCAAGCGGAAGGATATGATTTTAGATCAATGAACAATGGTTGTTCAATATATCTCGAGATATGTTCTATTTTCATGCTTCATTGGTGAATGGATTATACGTTTTGTATCTTGAAGCGTCTCCCATCTATAACATTAATACGTAAAGGCAACTCTCTAATGATATAAACCCCACGTTTATCCGGCATTGTCGCTTAGGCCATATAAATAAGAAACGCATGGAGAAGCTCCATAAGGATGGATTGCTTCACTCTTTTGATTTTGAATCATTTGAGACATGTGAGTCTTGTTTACTTGGTAAGATGACAAAGGCACCTTTCACGGACACAAGTGAGAGAGCAAGTAACTTATTGGCACTCGTACATACCGATGTATGTGGACCAATGAGCTCAACGGCCGAGGTGGTTATCGCACTTCATTACCTTTACGATGACTTTAGTAGATATGGTTATATCTACTTAATGAGGCATAAGTCCGAATCCTTTGAAAAGTTCAAAGAATTCCAGAATGAAGTACAGAATCATTTAGGGAAAACAATCAAGTTTCTACGATCGATCGTGGAGGGGAATACTTGAGCCAAGAGTTTGGTAATCATCTGAAAGATTGTGGAATTGTTCCACAGTTGACTCCGCCAGGAACTCCACAATGGAATGGGGTGTCCGAACGGAGAAATCGCACCTTGTTGGACATGGTGCGGTCGATGATGAGCCAAAGTGATCTTCCGTTATCCTTCCGGGGATATGCTCTTGAAACAAATTGGCCACACTAAATAGAGTTTCATCTAAGTCGCTTGAAAAGACACCATATGAGATATGGACAGGGCAACCCCTAGTTTGTCTTTTCTCAAAATTTGGGGATGTGAGGCTTATGTAAAACGTTTACAATCCGACAAGCTCACACCCAAATCCGACAAGTGCTTCTTTGTGGGATATCCTAAGGAAACTAAGGGATATTACTTTTATAATCGGAACAAGGCAAAGTGTTTGTCGCCCGACATGGTGTCTTCTTGGAGAAAGAGTTTCTTTCAAGAAGGGTTAGTGGGAGCAGGGTGCATCTTGAAGAAGTTCAAGAAACACCGTAAAACGTTTCAGCGACCATGCGTAACCACAACAGAGGAACAAAGTGTTGCGCCACCGCTTGTAGATACACCGCCGCCACGGAGGTCGAAAGATCACGTCGTGCGCCCGATGTGTACACAAGGCGGAACAACGTGATATATTGTTGTTGGACAACGATGAACCTAAGACCTATGAGGAAGCGATGGTGGGACCCGATTCCAACAAGTGGCTTGGAGCCATGAAATCTGAAATAGAATCCATGTACGACAATCAAGTTTGGAACTTGGTTGATCCACCGATGGTGTCAAAACCATTGAGTGTAAATGGGTTTTTAAGAAAAAGGCCGATATGGATGGAAATGTTCACATCTATAAGGCGCGATTGGTGGCGAAAGGTTTTAAACAGATTCAAGGAGTTGATTATGATGAAACCTTTCTCGCCCGTCGCAATGCTTAAATCTATTCGGATTCTCCTAGCGATTGCGGCATATTTCGATTATGAGATATGGCAGATGGATGTCAAAACGGCTTTTCTAAATGGAAACCTAAGCGAGGATGTATACATGATACAACCTCGGGTTTTGTCGATCCAGAATCGCTCGGAAAGATATGCAAGCTACGAAATCCATTTATGGATTAAAGCAAGCATCTCGGAGTTGGAATATTCGTTTTGATGAAGTAATCAAAGGGTTTGGTTTCATCAAAAATGAAGAAGAGGCCTGTGTTTACAAAAAGGTCTGGGAGTGCAATTGTATTTCTAATCTTATATGTGGATGACATATTACCGATTGGAAATGATATCCCTATGCTAGAATCCGTCAAGTCTTCATTGAAAAATAGTTTTTCCATGAAAGACTTAGGGAGGCAACATATATATTAGCATTCGGATCTATAGAGATAGATCCAAGAGGCTAATTGGATTAAGCCAAAGTACATACATTGACAAGGTGTTGAAAAGGTTCAACATGCATGATTCCAAGAAAGGTTTCTTGCCCATGTCACATGGCATTAATCTTAGCAAGAATCGTGTCCTCGACACATGATGAGCGGAATAAGATGGGTATGGTTCCATATGCTTCGCAATTGGATCCATCATGTATGCCATGCTTTGTACACGCCCGCATGTCTCGTACACTTTGAGTGCTACGAGCAGATACCGCCGATCCAGTGAAGGTCACTGGATCGCAGTAAAGAATATCCTTAAGTACTTGAGAAGAACTAAGGATATGTTCCTACTCTATGGAGGTGAAGAAGAGCTCGTTGTAAGTGGTTACACCGATGCTAGCTTCCAAACGACAAGGATGATTATAGATCGCAATCGTGTTCGTGTTCGCCCGAACGGAGGCGCAACACTGGAAGAGTTCCAAGCAGTGGTACCGTTGCTGATTCTACAACGGAGGCCGAGTACATTGCGCTTCTAAGCCGCAAAGGAGGCCGTTTGGATCAAGAAATTCGTTTCGAGCTTGGTGTGATGACTAGTACGACGGTCCAATGTCTCTCTATTGTGACAATAGTGGAGCCATTGCGCAAGCCAAGGAGCCGAGGTCACATCGAAGTCCAAACACATACTTCGGCGATATCATCTCATCCGCGAGATTGTGGATGAGGTGATGTCAAGATATGCAAAGTGCACACGGATCTCAACATAGCCGATCCGCCGACAAAACCTATCCCTCACCGAAGCATGAGGCGCACACAAGAGCAATGGGTATTAGATACTTACATGATTGACTCTAGTGCAAGTGGGAGATTGTTAGTGATATGCCCTAGAGGCAACATGGAGATGTTGGATATCACGTCAATGTTTATGTATTTATGAATAAAGTGTTATTCAGTTCCATGAAATAGACATCTTGTATTGATCAATAAGTACGTGACTTATTTATGAGACTCTATATGTATGAATCTATTTCTAAATGATCCCCGATCATATGTCATATTGTTGGAACAAATATGATTCTAAGATCGGCATGTTTATTGATTGATGATCATGTCTCATAGATCATGGGTATGGAGATACCAAATCAATAAACATGGACACATGTGTTGGAGAACACATTGTTGGATAGACCCACCATGAGATACTACAGAATTAATGTGCCATTAGTTGGTCTCAGGTAGTGTTGGTACAAAGTCCTTAGACCCGAGATCACCATGGATTCCAACATGTGTAGTAGCCTACTTTGGGACTACCAAACGCTATTCCGTAATCGGGTAGTTATAAAGGTAGTTTTCGGGTTTGCTATGAAACATGGAGTGGGATGTGAGTGATCAAGATGGAATTTGCCCCTCCTTTGGAGAGATATCTCGGGCCCCTCGAGGTAATGGATTATGGAAATGCATGGCCATGCTAAGTTGATTGAGGAGTCAATCAAATGCATGATAATCCAATACGGTTCGAGTGAATGGTTAAGCTATTGAAGGGATGGCACACATCTTGCCTATAGCTTAACCGGTATCGTGAGGCAAAGGGATTTGTGTACACATTACGGTGTTCGTGAGCCGATATTATATTCTTGTATACTATGGTGTCAATATGTGCCGCTAGGCGCGCCGTGTGATGTGCCGCCGAGTTGGACTCGAGCCGACGGCTCGGCTAAGTTAGACTATAGCCGAAACCGAGTATACCCGAACCTACGTGGTCGCACGCTTAAGGGGATAGAATAGATATTCGAGTTGGACTCGGATACGGCTCGATCGGATAGGGATCCGATCGGATAGAGTCCTATGGGCTTACGACGTATGGGCACCAACTCTATGAGATACGGATGAGATCCGATTCAAAAATAGAGTCCCGATCGGCCACTAGTCCTAGTCGGCCAACTCTATATAAAGGAGGGAGGGGTGGAGAGTTGCGACACGTCAATTGCATCGCGTGCAATGAAGTCGCCGAGATCAATCTCCACGGAAACCCTCCCCACTTTCGAGCCAAACCCTAGCCTTGCATCGCGTGCTAGCACACGGGTGTACGGCATTTTGTCCCCGCACGTGTGGATACCTGTAGAGGCGCCGCTACGTTGAGCGCCGTTGATCGGCTTCGGATCGGCTACGGCATCTCGCGAACCGGCTGATTGGCGAATCGGCGTCCCCGGCATCGGCCGTCGGCTTGCGAGAATCGGCTACACTGCCTCCAGATCGGATAGCCCCGATTGGCTAATTCCGCCGCACACTCCAATCGGTAACGATCTATCGGCCCTTACTTGCAAGTGTTCCTGGTTTGCGCGGTAAAAGTTTTTGTTTTCGGCTAGCGTAGCCTCCGCGTAATCCTTCACGGCGCGGCCGGCCGACTGCGGCGGCCGGTGGCCGGAGGCCGACCGGCGCCATTCGGACGGCGGCGCGGGCGGCAGGATGTCGTGGATTTACGCGCGGGCGGAGTCGCGTGTACCCCGACAGCGGCACGAGCACGGCCAGGAGGGCGAGGAGGAGCGGCTCACCGCGGTGTTGCCAGAGTTGAAGCAGACAACGGCGACGGCAGTGAGGGAGACGGCAGGAGCTCGCGGGCAGGGGTGGCCGAGGTGGCGCGGGCACCGGCGACGAGGGGTGGACGGCGGTTAAATCCGGCCATTAAGGGGCGCGGAGGAGGCGGCAAGGGGCGTCACTGACCGGCAGGGGCAGAGGGGAGTAAAGGCGATGTGGTTTGGGGGTGCGGGGTGGCCGGTGGCGCGAGATTCGCGCGGGCGCGGCCGCCGAAAATGGCATGGGCGCCGGGTCGGGACGACGGCCCGACAGTGGGACCCCACCGTCGGCGACCCGGCGAAGGGGAGGCAGGGTGGACTTTTCCCACGGGCGCAAGAGGTCAAGGGGCCGTGGCCTTCGCCGGCCGCGAAGGAGAGAGGAGAGAGGCGCGCGGTGGGAACGGCCGGGCGCGCTGGGCGGGGGTTGAGCTGGCTGGCTGCGGCGGCGGCCCATGGCTGAAAATGGGCGGAAAGGACAGAGAGAAAGCCGATTTTTCCTGGATTTATTTATTCCAATTTTGATTTTAATTGGTTAAAAAGTATTTCTTGTGCTCGAAAATTCCACTAAAAATCCCGTTAGTGTATTTTGACATGTAGAATTTAAGAAAAATCCTACCATCCCATTTCCATTTAACATTTGGCTTTTAAAATTATTTATTCTCTCCAGTTAATTCCAACGATTTTCTTTTACAATTTTCTTTTGGATTTTTTTTAAAAGGGGAAACACCTTAGGGTGTTACAAACCTACCCCCTTAAACGGAATCTCAACCCCAAGATTCGGAGGTACTGGCGAACAGATAGGGATGAGCGGCCTTTAGCTCATCTTCCCTTTCTCAGGTTGCTTCTTCTTCGGAGTGATGAGTCCATTGAACTCTAGCAGTAACCTAATAACCTTGTTCCGGTCCTCCGTTCACCGGTTTCGAGGATCTCGTGCCGGTTTCTCCACATAAGTCGATCTTCCCAGATTTTGATCTGATCTGGACTGGCTTGTTCTTCCGAAACTCTTAGACACTTCTTGAGTTGGGAGACGTGGAAAACGTCATGGATTCCTGCCATGGTGGGTGGCAGTTCGAGTTGGTATGCCACTTCACCTCGTCGCTCTTGAATCCGATATGGTCCCACATAGCATGGTGCCAACTTGCCTTTGGTTTGGAATCGGTGCACTCCCTGAAGTGGGGTGACATGAAGATATACATAGTCTCCGACTTTAAAAACTAGCTCTCTGCGACGGTTGTCTGCATAACTCTTTTGATGAGACTGTGCAACTTTCATCCTTTCTCTTATGATTCTGACTTTCTCTTCGGCATCACTTAACACTTCAGTCCCGAACAACTGACGTTCGCCGGTCTGATCCCAGAAAAGCGGGGTTCGACACTTTCGTCCATAAAGTGCTTCGAAAGGAGCCATCTATAAGCTGGCCTGGTAACTGTTGTTATAGGAGAACTCTGCATAGGGTAGGCTCTTATCCCAAGCTCCTCCGAAATCCAGAGCACAAGCTCGCAACATATCTTCCAAAACCTGGTCTACACGTTCTGTCTGACCATCGGTTTGTGGGTGATAGGCCGTGCTAAAATTCAACCGGGTGCCAAGTTCCTCGTGTAGTTTTTGCCAAAACTTGGAGGTGAATTGACTACCACGATCAGATACTATCTTCTTGGGTACCCCTAAAGACACACAATCCTTGCCAGGTACAATTCTGCTAACCTTCTGCCCGTATAGGTGGTAAGCACTGGGATAAAATGAGCCACTTTGGTGAGGCGGTCAATTATAACCCAGATAGAATCGTATCCTGATGATGTCCGGGGTAAACCAGTGATGAAATCCATTCCGATTTCCTCCCACTTCCATTCCGAGATTTGAAGTGGCTGTAATAATACAGCAGGCCTCTGGTGTTCTGCCTTTATTCGCTGGCATACATCGCATAGTGCCACGAACTCTGCTATTTCTCATTTCATGCTAACCCACCAGAATTTCTCCTTAAGGTCCTGGTACATTTTGGTACTTCTCGGATGGATAGAGTACTGACTCTGATGTGCTTCAGTAAGGATTAACTTTTTCAATTCCGTATCTTCCGGCACACATATCCTGTTGCCCATCCATATAGTTCTGTGTTCGTCTTCTGTGAAGTCACGAGTTTTTCCCACTCTCATATTCTTCTTAAGCTCAGCTATGTCAGGATCCAAGGCTTGAGCTATGCGAATTTGATCTAAGAGTGTAGGTTGGGCTTGAAGAGCGGCCACAAATCCGTGTTCAACAATTTCCAGGTTTAGGTGCTCTAGATCTTGTAGTAACTGTTCACATCTCCCTTCTATGTGAATAGAGTTGTAGTAACTCTTTCGGCTCAAGGCATCAGCTACCACGTTAGCTTTGCCAGGGTGGTAGTGTATACTGAGATCATAATCCTTGATCAACTCCAACCATCGTCGCTGACGGAGGTTCAAATCCGGTTGGGTGAAGATGTATTTCAGGCTCTTATGATCCGTATAAATTTCACAGCGATTACCGACGAGGTAATGTCACCATATTTTTAGAGCATGGACGACTGCTGCTAGTTCCAAGTCATGTGTTGGGTAATTAGACTCATGAGGTCTCAACTGGCGGGAAGCATAAGCGACCACTTTTTCATCTTGCATCAACACACAGCCTAACCCTTGGTGAGATGCATCGCAATAGACTTGGAAATCCTTGGTTTGATCTGGCAAGATCAATACGGGCATAGACACCATTTTTTCTCTTGAGTGTTTCAAAACTCTGGTTGCGCTCGGCAGTCCATATAAACTTTTCATCCTTCTTTAACAACTGCATCAATGGCTTGGCAATCCTTGAGAAGTTTTCGATGAACCGACGGTAATACCCCGCAAGTCCTAGAAAACTTCTGACTTGGGTGACGGTTTTGGGTGGAGTCCATTTGGTTACTGCCTCCACATTGGAAGGGTCCACTGCAACTCCTTGGGCATTCACGATATGACCAAGGAATTGCACTTCCTTCAACCAGAAAGCACATTTGCTAAACTTAGCATAGAGCTGGTGGTCTCTTAACTTTTCAAGTACCAACCGGAGATGGGGCTCATGTTCCTCTTTCGACTGTGAGTAGATCAAGATGTCATCAATGAACACTACGATGAACTTGTCTAGGAATTCCATGAACACTTTGTTCATCAAATTCATGTAAAAGGCAGGGGCATTTGTAAGTCCGAAGGACATGACCGTGCACTCGTACATACCGTACCAAGTGATGAAGGCAGTCTTGGGAATATCTTCTTCTCGAATTCTTAGCAGGTGATAGCCTGACCGCAGGTCTATCTTTGAGAACACCTTTGCTCCCTTTAATTGATCGAACAGGTTGTCAATCCTAGGAAGAGGGTATTTATTCTTAATAGTGACCTCGTTGAGTGCGTGATAGTCGACGCACATCCTTTTGGTCTTATCCTTTTGTCCACAAAAATGACTGGCGCACCCTAGGGCGATGTGCTCGGGCGGATATAACCTTTCTGTAACTGTTCATCTACTTGCTTCTTGACCTCTCGCCAACTCATTGGCTCCCATTCTATAGGGCCTCTTGTGAATCGGGCAAGGCTGGGACTAGGTCAATCCGAAACTCTATTTCTCTTACAGGTGGCATTGTGGTTAGGTCTTCCGGGAAGACTTCCGGGTACTCACAAACCACCGGAATATTTTCTAATTTTGCCTGGTCCTTTCCTTTCCCTTCAGGATTCTCCTTAACCGAGATCCGATTCAGACTTGCCACTACCCTCAATGGTTTAGGGGAGCGGTAAATCACTTTCTTCCCTTCGCCATTGGTCAAGGAGATCGTGCGGCTTGCGCAATCGATCAGACCTTTATGACGGGTCAACCAGTCCATCCCAAGGATGACATCCAAGTCTTTGATTCTACAAGGATAAGATTGGCTAGAAAGGGGAATCCTTGTATTTTTATTGCCACTAAAGGGCAAAAGTGGGCAGTGTTCAAATGGTTCCTGGGAGTTTGGACCCGCATGAGTATCTTAAGTTTTAACACCGACAACCCATGTTTTCCCACAAATGCTTTTGATATGAAAGAATGGGTTGCACCCGAATCAAACAGGACTGATGCATTAAAGGAGTTCACAGGGAACATACCCATGACATCCGTGTGTCCTCGTGCCTCCTCGTCGAAGCATGATTCACTCTTGCTTGGATGAACCGGGCGCGCTTTTGGTCTTGGACACTTGTCTCGTGAAATGTCCAGTTCCCCACGCTGAAACAAGCATTCGGTTTGAATCCCGAGTCCTTCTTTGGTGGCATTGGCTTGGACCGCGGTGGCGGCTGCGTTGTTGGCGGACGTGGGGCTGGATTCCGCTGCGGCTGTCTGGGACGGCCTCCGCTGGGTTGGAAATTCTCGGGATGGTACGGGCGATGTTGACAAAGGATCATAGTGGTAGGTCCACTCGACCACCCGGAGTGAAACGCGCGCCGCCGAGGATTCCCTTGCCGAGGTTGTGGCCTAAACCGGGTAGCCTTCCGTTTTCGAGCATTTTATTGCGTTGATCTTCTTGACGGATGGCTTTGTCAACTAATTTCTCGAAGTCGGCGTATTCACTGGAGATGAGTTTGTCTGTTAGCTCGTCGTCCAGCCCGGTCAAGAACTTCTCTTAACACTCGACGTCAGTGCGTACGTCCTCTGGAGCATATCGCGCTAAGCGATTAAACTCGTGCAGATACTCGATGATGGTTCGCGTGCCTTTCTCCAAGGATCTGAACTCCCTCTTTTTCTGGGCTACTACCCCTCCGGGGATGTGAGCCTCCGGAATTGGTGGCAAAACTCTGCCCAAGTAACTGTGGGTGCGTCCGCCCGACGGGTAACCAAGAAGTTGTCCCACTAGGCTGAGGCGGGGCCTTGGAGTTGGTGGGTGGCGAAAGACACCCTCTCCTGGTCCGTGCACTAGAGAAGGTCCAACTTCTTTTCTATGGCGATGATCCAGTCATTAGCCTCCATGGGGTTGGTGGTGCTGGAGAAAGTTGGGGGTCGGACTCAAAGGAATTCTGACAGTTTGTTTGGGGGAGGTGGTGGTGCGAAATGGTCGTGTTGATGCTGGTTCTGCTGCTGAAACTATTGCATCATTTGCAACTACATCTGCTGATGCTGCTGTTGCATTTGCTGCATCATTGCGGCCATCATCTGGTCTGGTTGGCTAGGACTTGGGCCAAAGTGATGTTCTCAGGTGGAGGAGGTGGGTTGTTGGCATTAGCACGGGTGTTGTTCTCGGCTGACTCAGTGTCGGTGCTGCAATTCCTGGTGTTCACCATCTGAAGAAGCGGAACAAACAAGGCGGGGAGAAGGAGTAAAACATATTGGACAGAGAAGTCGATCTTTATTACTTGTTTTGATCTGTTCTTTAATTAAAACACACTCAACATCCTTAATTGGACAACCCATACACACACTTGATACAGGTTGACCACTACCCACACACAGCACTCCTAACACACAGCAACTAAGCAAACAGGAAAACTAGGAAAACGGTAAACTAAGGGTGGCGACGCTCTAAGGGTCGGAACGGCTTCCGCGGTCGGAGGAGTCGAAACCACTCCCAAGGGAGTTCCCATCTTCCTTTTCCTTCGAGCGGCTTTGAGAGCTTGCTAACTCTTCTTTTTGCCCGGGGCTCTTGGAGCTGCCGCTGCTACTGCCCTTGCTGCTACTGGACACCGAGATCCATCCTCCTCCTCCGCTAGCGTGGGACCGAGCAAGCATAGGATCCGGCACCGGGCGGGACTGGGAAGGTGGCGGTGCAGAGGTGGAACCCCGGGCGCCACTGCATCCGCACCGGAGCCTTGGTGTTCTTCCGCGGCGTGATCCTGATCCGAAGGATGTTGGGAGGTGGAAGCCCCTTCAGACTGGCGATTTCTCTCTTGAGACGATCCACCTCATCCTTCAAACTCTTGATCCTTAAGATCTTCTGGTCATTCAGAGCCTTTGCCGCCATGTGAAGATCTACATGCATCTTATCCAGTCCTTCAATCACTGTCCTCATGTGGGAGAAGGTGGTGTCGTTCTCCCCTTCAGCAGACTGGAAGGTGTTGATTGCTGACAAGTTCCTCGCCGAGGATGGTACCGGTAGGCAAAGTGGCGGAGATGGTAGTCATGCATCTCCCTCATTCAAGCCAGCATCAGATAAGCCGCCTCTTGGCAGGCATGCTCATCTGTTCCTCCCGACGCAGTGACCACCATGTTCGGGATGTTGGTGCCGACGAACCCGTGCACCTCCAGGCGGACTTGGTGAGGCAACTCATTGCCGAACGGTGAGACGACAGTGTACTCGGGTGCATCCGGATAGCCCACTGCCAAGGCCATCCTCGCCAGCTCTGCGACAAAACCCTTCAAGCCCTGACCGTTGTGGGTGACTGGACGGCCTGCCATCTAGAGAAGACAAGGTAGGGGATCAATGCATGCTCAAACCCAAGTTAGATAAACGATAAAGGACTCAAGTAAAGTAAACGAGAAAAAGAGGGTTTTTGAGAAACATTTTTATGAGGCTAAGTAAAACTTCTAAGGACATCCCCTGGATGATGCTTCAAAATAGATGCTTAGTTATAATATAAAATTGGCGATCATTCCCTCCTATCTCGACTTAGAACTTTGATCCCTTAGAAAATCCCATCTTGACGGCTGAATAAGAGATCAAATAATTTTTCCAAATTTTAACTCTAAAATCCTATCACTTAGACTTGACTGAGTTTTCAAAATGTTTTGAGAGAGACTTAAAATTTTTCCCAATCCTGAGGAAACAAGACCCATTTTTCCGAAACGACTTCAAAAGCCAGGGCTTATGCATATGAGAAGATTCAGAGGGCTCCTAAGGTTTTTCCGTTTGGCTTTTCCTACGGTCTGGAAATTGGCTCTGATACCAACTTGTCACGCCCGGAAATTTAGACCTGAATTTCCGAAGCTATATGTGTATCAAAATCCCTGTCCAGGACCAGCCAAGGTACACATACGACAATTGTTGATATTACAGTTCCATGTCTTAGAAACAATACAAAAAGATTACAAAAGAGCAGCGGAAAAAGAAAAAGGGCCTAAGCCTAAGCTTGACGCTGGCCACGGGGCTTCGACCACTCCACACGCAGCTTCCAGAGTGTAGGACAAGCCTACTCCACTTCGTCTTCTTCTTCAGCTTCTGCCTCAGGTTCTGGTGAAGAGGCAAGGATGAGTACTTTCACGTACTCCGCAAGTCACACCGGAAGAGGAGAGGAATGAATGCAGGGGAGACACGGGTCTAGCTAAGGTTTGCTTTTGCGCAAACAGCAGGGGTTTTCCAATCAAAAGGAATTTTGAACACAAACAACACAATAATAATTTAAGTAATTTAAGCATTTTGAAAACCAACACTGTCCAACGTTATCCCCACGTTGTGACAGGCCCAAACCGCCCATCTATACTAGTCATGTTTCCTTTAAACAGGGTGAAATAGGGTGAGACTAATCACGGAGAGCTTGGTCGATCGCCCCATTACCGCGGGCACGGCTATTCGAATAGGTGTACTCTGATCAGAGGTGTACAATTGTACCCACAAGACACAGCCCCACAACACGGTCTCCCATGCGCCGGAATACCACCGCGGTACCCCGGAAAGGAAACTGTGATAGGCCCTTTCGTATAACCCCCTCTAACCAAGCGAACCCCACCAAGGTTTCGCCCCCACTCCCGGACCCTAGGACGGACCCTGGGAGTGGGAATCCCCCCCAAGTGCCTCGGTGAATCCGGCAGCCCAGCAACCCTTATACCGGGGTCGTCTGAAACTCCATCCCGCTCACCCTTGTCGATGGGTCCGTCAGCTAGGAGAGGCTACACTACGGGACCTACCTTACGCATTTCGGCTAGTGGTTTGCATGGTCATTCTCCCGAGGGGTCCCATGAACCGGTCCTTAACTGCCATGGGCGCCGCTAACCAAAACCATAGCACCCACAGCCCACCATTTGTCATATTTTAGTTATTAGTCCGGTTCACCTAAAACTAATTATTAATCCTCCGAACAGATGTCCAGGAGAGGCATATTAAGTGAGAATGACCCATTTATTGAGCTAGTGAGTCTAAGCCGTGCTAAGCACAACCTAGTCCTAAATCTAATCATATTATTTTCCCAAGTTTAATGAAAGGGTTTGGGGTGTCAAACCTAAGGCATAAACTAAGCATAAGGTGTACTCTTCCCCATGAAAATGACAGTATAAAAAAAATACATGCAGTTTCACAGAATAAAACAGGTGTTTTAGCAAAATAGGAGCAATATGATCAATAATCTAGTATGACTTGCCTTGTTCTTCGGCTTGGGGGACTTCGCGATGACTTCAAGTAGCCCGAGACGGAGGGGCTATCGGGATCTACACGCAAACAAGCACTTCAATAAAACAGGCTAAAAAGATATTAGAACAGGAAACAAAACCATTTTTAATGGATTCATGGCATTTTTATGGATTTAATGAAATTTGAATGGACTAAAATGGAGGTCGGATTGAAAAGATATGATTTTTAGAAGTTTTCTGGGTTTTTACTAAAACAGAAAAATCCTTAAGCCATTTATTGCGCAATAAATTTCGGGAAGGCGTCGTGGCTAGGGCCGACGTCGCCGCCCGAGGGCCGACGCCGCCGGCCCGCGGAGCGCCGGTCCACGATGGACCGGGTCCACGGCCGGACCAGCACCACATGGCACACACCTGGTGCCGAGGTGGCGACCACGTGGCTTGCCACGTGGGTGAGCGGGGACGGACGGTGCCGATCGGACGAAGCCGATCGGATGGCCGAGAGGAAAGGGCGCGGGCACGGTCGGCCGGCGGCGGCGGCCGATGGCCAGAGACCGGCCGGCGCCATTCGGACGGCGGCGCGGGCGGCGGGATGCCATGGATTTATGCGTGGGCGGAGTTGCGCTTACCCGAGCAGCGGCGCGAGCATGGCCGGGAGGGCGAGGAGGACCGGCTCACCACGGTGTTGCCGGAGTTGAGGGAGACGACGGCGACGGTGGCGAGGGAGACGACAAGAGCTCGCGGGCAGGGGTGGCCGAGGTGGCGCGGGCACCGGCGACGAGGAGGGAGGCGTCGATGGAGCTCGGGTGCCTCGGAACAGCGAGAATGTACGGCCGAAGACCGGCGGCGAGGTCCGAAACGAGGGCACATGATGCGGGGGCAAGGAGAGAGAGAGAGAGAGAGGCTTGAGTGGAGGTGTGGGGAGGACGGTAAGGGCGAGGGGGTGCTTTTAAAGGTCGCGGGGAGGTCGGCGGCGACCAGATAAGAGCGCAATTGCTCGCCGGCGCAATTTTTTGGGAAATAATGGCCGACGGTTAAATCCGGCCATTAAGGGGCGCGGAGGAGGCGGTCGGGCGTCACTAATCGCCGGGGCGAGGGGAGTAAAGGCGACGTGGTTTGGGGCGCGGGGTGGCGGTGCGCGAGATCCGCGCGGGCGCGACGGCCGAAAATGGCCCCGGGGCGGCCGGGGTCGAGGACGACGGCCTGACAGGGGGACCCCACCTGTCGACGACCCGGGGCGAAGGGGAGGCAGTGTGGACTTTTCCCACGGCACAAGAGGTCAAGGGCCGTGGCCTTTCGGCCGCCCGCGGCGTAGAGAGAGAGGCGCGGGCGGAAACGGCCGGGCCACGCGGGGAGGGTTGGGCCGTCGGCTCGAGCCGGCGGCCCACGGCCGAAAATGGGCGGGAAAGGACAGAGAGAGAAAGCCGATTTTTTGCGGGATTTATTTATTCGATTTTGATTTTAATTGGTTAAAAATTATTTCTTATGCTCTGAGAATTCCACTAAAAATCCTGTTATTGTATTTTGACATGTAGAATTTAAGAAAGATCCTACCATGCCATTTCCATTTAACATTTGGCTTTTAAAATTATTTATTCTCTCTAGTTAATTCCAACGATTTTCTTTTGGATTTTTTTAAAAGGGAAAAACACCTCAGGGTGTTACACCCTCTCTCTCGTTTACTCTCTAAGACTACCACATTATCTCCATGAGCTAGTCAACCTCTAGATCCGCACCTATGGAACCCTATAATCCTAACAATCCAATCTCTTATTAATACACCACCGCAGTAATGAAAAGATATCTCTGGTGATGACTAACTCCATGTGTATGGCTTTAATTGTAAATAAATCAATGTTGGTGCTCAAAACAGCTACTATGGGGACGTGACTTCCCATTTCCTCGATGTCACATTTGCTTGGAGATGAGAAGAATGGGTTGTACTCACCCCAATACTATATGTATCAGGATACTACTAAAACTACACTTCTCCCACAATCTTCAGAACAAGCATATAACATAAATCAACATGAATATGAGACCGTAAACAACAACTGAATACTTTCAAAGAGTAAATCAACAATACAAAAGCGTCATATTTCAACAATATAAGATTGCTCGACCAGTAATGGACCGTAACAAATCACATGAACAATAAAAAAAGTTTAGTCATCCAACTAAGACAAATAAAAAGAGTGACGATCCAAAAGAGAGCTAAATAGTAGAGGTCCATATTTATTTTATTGAAAACATGGTGTAACTACTGCAAGTCCTTCCTGTATGCTCGCTAGCATATTATGATAGACCTGAGAACAAAAGCAAGGGTGAGATTGGATTATCTCAGCAACTAAATTTATTATCATGCTATTGGAAGGCAGTAAGATTATCGTTCATAGTTACAAAGAGATGTTTTAACACGTTGATAAATAATTCCCATCTAACACCCAAGTTCACACATACCTGGAGTATCACACACCACATAACACATACCCGTATTATATAAGGGACATTGATGAACATGATAACTTGACCAGGAAAGAGACCACATGAACTCTATCACGATTGTAAAAAAAACAACTATGTTACACCCAAACATGTTAGATTCAGTTAAGCACATGTGCACTGAGTAGTTTTTGGAGTAGGGAAGATATTTGCAATAGAATGACTTTGGGGTGCAACGTAAAATTTAAAACAACTTATGGGGTGGGTTTTGGAAATTTACCTTTTCCTTTTATCTCTAAATCCCATGTGGCTTTATTTAAAGGGGAAGGATTTTTTATTAAAAAACAATGGCCTACATTGATCCAGTTGCCACAACTTCATCTAAACTCTAATTTTGACAAAACTATAGTCTATTTCTCGCAACTCAATGAGTTCTATGCACCTGTGGTCCCTGATCGTCCATACAAGCAAATTATAAAAACTCATTTTTTCATGTTTTTATTTAGTTTATAAATTCCATTATAAAAACTTATTTTTTCATGTTTTTATTTAGTTTATAAATTCCATGAAGAAACTAAAATGAAGTGTGGATATTAGAGATCTGGTATTATAAAGAAGACTCCAACAAATTCTTCATTTCGCATGCAATTGAATGCACATGGCACCATGCCATATTGTTTCTCACCTTATCTCTTCTCGGGAATGTGCAGCATTATACTGATATATTTATATCACTATGCATAACATTACTTTCAATACCTGAGATGCAATGCTTTTCATATAAGATAATGATATCACTTTCATAACTAACTGTCTCATTCTCAAGATCAAAGATCAAAACAAAAACAAAAAAAATACAAGAGATGAATATTCATGCCATAAATAGTAGGTATATAGATCAAACTTAGCATATTAAGCTATGGTGATGTGCTGCAATATAAATTCAATGAAGGAAACCAAATAACAACATAAAGTGTAGCATCACCACTACATACGGATAATGAGTCATGAACTCTACCTACATCGTGATGTGGCACCACCTGAGTAAGCACTAATCCAGCCACACGCAAGACAACAAAATTATATAAGAATCACATATTCACTTCTTACGCCAAAAACCTATTGCAAACAACACAAAACAAAAAATCGATAATTTGCCTACAACAACACCGTGGCTTAACAATTTTATTTTTGACTTGAGTGACTCAATGATTTTATACCTTCAATTTTTACACCACATAACATATCAAAAAAGATATTATTTCTGAAATCTACAAAATGAGACTTCAACTTTAGCGAGACACCAACCTTTACCTCTTGCATTTACATGGCCTAAAATATGATATAAAACAGAAAGATACATTTACCAAAAACTGCATAGCAAGTAATCAAAAGAGCATTTACGACAAACCCTAATTGAAACATTAACCGCTATTATATAGTAACTAGATATAAACATGTCCTACAACCTTCATAATTGTTAGGTTCTCTGATTCAAGCATCAAGACCCTTTAAAAGCCCTTTAAATCTCAACTGCAGAAAAAACATCCATGTTCAGACAACCAACTGCACATCGAATTTTTAGCATTTTTAATTTTATTTTTTAAAAGATTTGCAAAAATAATTTGTGGTTTGAAAATATTGCAAAACTAGTCGTCTCTCGTCCTCTGGGAGGGCGAGATTTAAAAATCGCGCTCCCAGAGGGCGTTTTTTCTGACTTGGCAGACGGCCGTTGGTCGCCGTCTACCGCGCGCGTGTAATTTTGCATTTTGCCCCCTTCCCGCCCTTACAAAGGACGTTTTTTCACTGTGCAGTGAACAGTGATAAAAAGTGAATAGTAAAATGGCAAAGGAATGCTGATGAACAAGACAATAATGCTGATGAACAATAAATGAACAGTGAAAAAACGCCATTTGTAAGGGCAGGAAGGGGGTAAAATGCAAAATTACATGTGCGCGACAGACGGCGGCCAACGGTCGTCTGCCACATCAGAAAAAACACCATCTAGGAGGGCGATTTTTAAATCTCGCCCTCCCGCAGAGCGAGAGACGACTAGTTTTACAATATTTTCAAACCACAAATTATTTTTTAAATATTTTAAAAAATAAAATTAAAAATGCTAAAAATTCCTGTAAATCAGTCTATCTCCCAAACTACAAGCCCAAGAAAATGGAAAATTATATAGGATCTAGGCCTTCATGTTGGCTACAACTTTCATATATACAGGAACTAGGCCTTCCTGTTTTGCAACCCAGGTTTCTTGCGGGAAAGGGGGTCGGTTGGGCCTTGGGCTAGCCCAGGTGCCCTCCCCCCATTATATTTATTTATTTATTTTCTATTTTCTGACAAGAAATGCTTAGGTATTTCCAATACAACTTTCAGGGCATTATTTTTTTAGGGTGTTACATAGGTTGAGGCTGGTCGGTGGTGTTAAATATGTGGAATTCGGATTATTTTTTTAATAGAAATTTGTTTTATAGGATTAATTTTTTAAGTACGATTCTATATCTTTTATTTTCTATTAAGTCATACGAAAAGAGATATGTTTTTATTGTTATTTTTTCTATATTTATAATTAACTTCTCAATAGTGTACACTGTCGATCGATATCCGTAGTTTTTCTTGTAAAGGTTTTTTATATAAAAATTTATGTCTACAGTATGTATCTATTTTTTATAATAAATTATATAAGAGCATCGGAGATTTTATCGATGGCAGCGAGGGTGCCGTCTGCGTTGTCATCTAAGATTTTTTTTCGATGGCACCAGCACGCGCAGAGAAAAAACCAGCGCAGGAGGCAACCTGCGCACTTCCTGTCGTCCTGCCATCTGCTCTCTTGGGGGGGAAAGAAAGGAATAGCAACCAGAGGCATCCACACGGTTCTGAAGAAAAAGTAATCAGCCGAAGGCCAGCACCACACAGCGCACGAATCTATTGAAAGAAAAGCAAGTAAGGCCGCAGACAGGGACACGTGAATTCAATTTCACATCGGAAATTGCTGAGTGCACATATCCATATCCTAGCGTACCAGAAGTCTGCCTAGCTTCTCTTTATCCACGTGAATACAGGTTGGTTTTTTGCTACATCCACACAGCTATTGTAACAGGAGATTTCCAGATCATCACTACGTACACACGAGAAGTGTACACAAAGATTCATGATTCTGCTAGGTTTACGCTAATAGATTCAGGATTAATTTCTATGACGAGTTTAAAGTATGATCTAATGCTCCTGGACCAAAACACAAGATTCTCTCTATGACAAGTGAAGATACGAGAGCAAGATCTAGGTGATGTGCTATCTGGATTTTACAAAAGGACTATGAATTGGTTCGACGATGAGAAAAAAAGGGATCGTAAGGCTATGTCATATATTCATGTTCATCTATTTAATAATATTTTATAGGAGATGCTTAAGCAGAAGATACTCGCTGAGCTATGGTTAAAGCTGAGTAGAAATGCATGACAAAAGATATGACCAGTAAAATGCACCTAAAGCAAAAAATATTTTTGCACAAATTGCAAGATGATGAGTCTGTGATGGATCATCTCTCCACTTTTCAGGAAACTGTTACTGACCTTGAGTCTATGAAGGTAAAGTACGATGAAGAGGATTTAGGTATTATTCTATTATGTTCGTTGCCTAGCTCATATGCAAATTTAAGAGATACTATTCTTTACAGTCGTGATACTCTAACTTTGAAAAAAGTTTATGATGCTTTGCATGCCAAAGAAAAGATGAAGAAGATGGTACCCTCTGAAGGTTCAAATTCACAAGCAGAAGGCTTGGTTGTTTGGGGCAGGCAATAAGAGAAGAACATAAAGAACCAATTAAGAGATAGAAATTCAAGTAGCTAACATGGGAGATCAAAGTCCAAACATAGGTATAAGTCATGAAAATACTGCAAGAGAGATGGACATGATATCTCTGAGTGTTGGAAGCTACAGAACAAAAACAAGAGAACAAAAAATTATAGACCAAAAGGTAATAAAGAAAATAAGGTAAAGTCGTCATTGCTACTGATGATAAGTCTGGTGCAGAATTGCTTGTTGTTTATGCTGGTTGTGCACAAACTAGTGACCAGTGAATTCTTGATACTGCTTGCACCTATCACATGTGTTCGAATAGGGATTGGTTTGCCACCTATGAAGTTGTGCAAGGTGGTACTGTTTTGATGGGTGATAATACGCCATGCAAGGTTATAGGTATTGGAACAATTTAGATCAAGATGTTTGATGGTTGTATCAGAACATTATCAGATGTGTGACTTATTCTAAGTTTGAAGAGAAGTCTCATCTCTTTATGTACTCTTGATCGAAAAGGATACAAATATTCCGGTGGAGACGGAATTTTGAAGGTAACCAAAGGCTCTCTTGTTGTGATGAAAGCTGATATTAAAACTGCCGACCTGTACCATCTGTGAGGTACAACTATATTAGGTAATGTTGTTGTAGTTTTAGATTCATTATCTAATTCCGATGCTACTAATCTTTGGCATATGCGTCTTGGGCATATGAGTGAAATTTGTTCTGGCAGAATTGAGCAAGCGATGATTGCTAGATGGACAAAGCATCGAAAGTTGAAATTTTGTGAGCGTTGCATCTTTGGCAAGCATAAGAGGGTGAAGTTCAACACATGTATACAAACTACTGAAGGTATTCTTGATTATGTGCATTCTGATTTATGGAGTCCTGCTTGTAATACATCTTTTGGAGGTGCTCGTTATATGATGACTATCGTTGATGATTATTCATGAAAAGTTTGACCTTATTTCTTGAAGCACAAATATCAAGCTTTTGGTGCGTTTAAAGAGTGAAAGACTATGGTTGAAAGATAAACTGAAAGAAAGGTGAAAATACTTCGTACTGACAATGGGATGGAATTCTGTTCTAAGATATTCAAATCATATTGTAAGTCTGAAGGCATTGTGCGTCACTACACCGTTCCACATACACCTCAACAAAACGACATAGCTGAGCATATGAACAAGACAATTATATCAAAGGCATGTTGTATGTTGTCTAATGCAGGTTTTCCTAAATAGTTTTGCGCGGAAGCCGCTTTCACAGCTTGTTATCTTATTAATCGATCGCCTATTTATGCCATTGACAAGAAGACTTGAATTGAGGTATGGTCTGGTTCCCAGCAAGTTATTCAGACTTTAAGAGTATTTGGTTGTACTGTTTATGCTCATGTTGATAATGGTAAATTGAAGCCTAGAGCTATTAAGTCCATTTTTCTTGGTTATCCATCTGGTGTGAAAGGCTATAAGTTATGGTGTCCTGAAACAAAAAAGTTGTGATTAGTAGAAACGTTGTCTTTCATGAATCAGTTATATTACATGATAAACCTTCTACTAATGTTCCTGTTGAGAATCAGCAGAAAACAAGTGTGCAGGTGGAGCACTTGAACAGTTCAGGGCACACACACCAGAAAAAGAAGATGTTGCTATTAACCAAGATGCGCTATTAACCAAGATGCACCTGTTACTGAAGATTCTGATTCTTCTACTGTTGAGCAATCACCAAAACATTCTATTGCATAAGATAGGCCCAAAAGAAATATTAAACGACCTCAAAGATATATTGAAGAAGCGAATATAGTTGCCTATGCCTTGAGTGTGGCAGAAGAAATTGAAGGTATTGCAGAACCTTCTTCATACCCTGAGGCTATTGTTTCTGATGATTGCAATAGATGGATAACTGCTATGCATGATGAGATGGAGTCACTTGAAAAGAATCGTACTTGAGAATTGGTGAAATTGCCGAAGGAGAAGAAACCTATCCGTTGCAAGTGGATCTTCAAAAAAAGGAAGGTATATCTCCAAGTGATGAGGCAAGATACAAAGCAAGAGTAGTTGCTAAAGGTTATAGCCAGATTCCAGGACAAATCAGAGATAGCAAAGTTGAAGGCACAATTGAGTAGTGAGTTTGAGATAAAGAATTTGGGTGCAGCGAAGAAAATTCTCAGTATGAAAATTACTAGAGAAAGACAGTCTGGCAAGTTATATCTTAGTCAAAAATGTTATATTCAAAGGTCCTTCGTCGTTTAAATATGCATGATGCAAAACCAGTGAATACTCATTTAGCTGCACATTTCAGATCATCTTCATATTTATGTCGACAGTCAGATTATGATATTGAGTACATGTCTAGAGTTTCATATTCAAGTATAGTTGGTTCACTTATGTATGTTATGGTATGTTATCGTCCTGACTTATCATATGCATTGAGTGTTGTCAGTAGATACATGGCTAATCCTGGCAAAGAGCATTGGAAAGTACTTCAATAGATTTTTAGATATCTGCGTAGTACTTCTAGTGCTTGTTTGCAGTTTGGAAGATTTAGAGATGGACTTGTTGGTTATATGTATTCATATTTTGCTGGAGATTTGGATAGAAGAAGATCGCTCATAGGATATGTTTTCACTATTAGAGGTTGTGCTGTTAGTTGGAAGGCAAGTTTGCAAGCAATTGTTGCCTTATCTACTATGGAAGCAGAGTATATGGCTATTTCTGAAGCTTGTAAAGAAGTTATTTGGCTTAGAGGTTTGTATACTGAGCTTCGTGGAGTTACGTCTTGCATTAATATATTTTGTGATAGTCAAAGTGCAATACGCCTTACAAAGGATCAAATGTTCCATGAGAGAACAAAGGACATTGATGTGAGATATCACATTATTCGAGGTGTGATTGCTAAAGGTGATGTCAAAGTATGTAAGATAAGTACTCATGACAATCCAGCTAATATGATGACAAAGCCAATTCCTGCTACTAAATTTGAGCTTTGCTTAAGTTTGGTGGGTGTTATAGTATAGTCCAAGAAATTATTTGGCGCACGGTAATTTTGCCTACATGAGGTATGGTGATTGATGTTTTTATATTACAAGAGAAAATTCATCTCAAGGTGGAGATTGTTAAATATATGATCCGAATTCAGATTACTTTCCTAATAGGAGTTTGTTTTATAGGATTAATTTTCTAGTAGGACTCCATATCTAGTTTTCTATTAGGAGTCTTTTCTTTTATCTTCTATATATACTCTTGTAAGCTGTACGAGAAAAGAGATGCTCTCATTGTTATTTTTCCTATGTTTGTAATCAACTTCTCAATAGTGATCATTGCTGGTCCGTCGTGGTTTTTTCCCGTAAGGATTTTCCATATAAAAATTTATATCTCTGTTGTGCATCTATTTTCATAACATGTGGGTGAGAGGACAATTACAACCATAGAATGTTTGAAGGTTGGGTAAAAACTTTTATGTTAAAATCGGGATATTTTTAAAACCACATTAGTTGTTAGCCCAAACCACATTAGTTGTCAGTCCAATCCACTCCATTCCAACAAGAAATCTCAGCCCACTTGAAACCAACCGAGCAGATCCAAATCAACATCCAATCCACTGAATCCAAACAAATCCATCCCATTAGCGGGTTTGGTTCGGGTATCCGTGGATTTTGGGTTTTCGGGTTTCGGTTTTGGTGCCTGTTTTTCGCCCACGGGTTTGCGGTTTTGGATACCCGAAATATTTCGGGTTTGGTTCGGTTCTTAGTTTTAACCCACGGATAACTCAAACTCGACCCAAAAATATACACCCCACCCACCCAGTCTATCTCCAACCGGACCCAAGTCCCCCGCGGCGCCCCAGCCCACACGTGACGCGAGCCGAGCCCTAGCACCGCGGCGCACGCTTCCTCTCCTAGCTTCGCCGCCGCCGCAAAAGAACCGTGCGCGCCCGCGATCTGCTCCCTCACCTCGCCTCCCCCCGCGCGCCGCCGGCCGCCCTCACCCCGTCCTTGCGCGCTGCCGCATCATCACCACCGCCGCCACAAAAGCCCGCCACGCGTGCCCCGCGGTCCGCGCCGCCCTCACCCCGCCTCCCCCGTGCGCCGCCGCATCATCGCCGTCGCCGCTACAAAACAATAGCGCGCTGCACACGCGCCCGTGGTCCGCGCCGCCCTCACCCCGCCTCCTCCCGCGCGTCGCCCACCCCGCCTCCTCCCGCGCGTCGCCCTCCTCCCGCCTCCTCGTCACGCCGCCTCCCCTCGTGCGCCGCCCTCACCCTGCCTCCCCCCGCGCGCCGCCGCATCATCCCGTCACGTGCGCACGGCGCACGGCGCCGCCCCCTTCTCTCTGCCTCACCTAATTTTGGGTTTCGGTTAATTCGTCGGGTTTGGGTATCCGCGGGTTTCGATTTTGGTGATGGATTTTCATCCGAATTGGTTTCGATTTTGGTTTTTGGGTTTTAGGTTTGGGTTTTGATTTTGGGTGCCCAGAGACTCTACCCGAACCAAACCCGCCCCGTTGCCATCCCTACCCACGTGAAGTGATTACATGAGTATAATTGCAGTGTTATGCACATGTCGACACATCCTCATACAGCGTTGGGAGTAATTGGAATGTGAATAGTGTTACAATGTGTTCTAAATAATTAATGGAGGTATAGATAAATCGTGCCACACTTTAAAAAATATACATTGTTTTCAAAAACTGTATAGTATTTCTTATATAATTTTTTCTAAGGTAATTGTTAGCTTTATAAAATATAATTCATCTATATATGTGTGATTTCTTCAAGTCCATATATCACTACAACGGTCATCCTCATCTTCATCGGGCGGTAACCCTCATCTGTGTAGGGTATGTCCTCCATCACGGAGCAAAGATCACTGATGTGAGTAATCATCTCTGTCGGGCAAATGCCCGTCATCGATGTGTGTCATCTTTGTTGGGCCTAAAGAACAGCTCGTCACCGATATGTTTGACCCACAAGACCAGTCGAACAAGGGCCCGACACCGATGATATAATCTCAAACGGGCCCTAATTAGTGTCCGTCACGGATGACTAACATCTCAATCGGGCTTTAACATAAGCCCGTCACAGATGGCTAATATTTTCATCGGGCTTAAGTTAAAGCCCGTCACCGATCAGTCTTTCCCAAAAAAATTACTCTGTTTTTTGGTTAGCCTCAGGCCTTTGCTAGCCATGCCCACTGCAAAAATGACAGAAACAGAGATATTTCACATACATTCACATACATCTGACACTCCCATAAATCTATTCAATCCATTATTCACACATATTTTACATTGCAAGTATAAAACACATATAACAAAATTATAATTTAATAATATCAGAATTGATTACATATTTATATGTATTTGTCAAATTACAAAATGTATTTGTCCGCTATTTCATTTCTTTGACTTTAACCCTGTATTCTTATAGAACACATTCCATTGGAATTTAATATATCATGGACTATAAAGTCTGCTATCTCTTCTCTAATCCCGTCAAAGCTAGTAGGTGTAGACTTGGATATATTTTTCTACATGTACATTCAAAAATTAGTCGATCGATATATATATATATATATAATTCAAAGTAGTTAGTACATATCACAATTGAGATCACAAACCTCAAATTCGGTCATAGTCTTGAACTTGTTGTTGTACAGGAATCGCATGTTGTGGCACACATGGAATCCGCACTGATCGCCTACTTGCTGTTTGACGGGGATGTCCTTTTTGTGGATGAGGGTTTGTTGATAATTGCTATGCCACCCTCCTTTCTTCACATATGTTCCCCATGCTTCGTGGATTGCTTGTTGGATTGGGGTCCAGTTATACGTCTTACTGATTTTGGAATTTATGTAGTGGCATGTGCTCCACTTTGGTGTAATGACCAGAAGCATCCAATGGGCACTGTGGCATTAATATAGTAAAAGTTAAATTCTAAAACACTACATGTCATGCAATTGCATATACTTTGGATACACACTTACTATTGATTATAGGCGCAGAGAAAATAGTACTTGTCTTGTTGGGCCAGCAAGGTCTCACAAATATAGTCCACCATGGACTTCCTGTCATGATCTAGAGTGGCGACCAAGACAATTTGTGGATCCAAGAAGGCCACTTCCGGTGCATTTCTCTGGCATCACTTTTAAGCCTACACATAAGACAAACGCTCTTATAAGCGTGTTATAAGGATTGTTTTTTACCAAAATTGAGAAAGGCAAGAATACTTACAAGGAGTAGCACTTAAGTAGACTTGTGTCCACCGCTCGTAGTTTGTAGAGGTCGAACAAGTCCTTGAAGTCTATGACGAGGTAGGTATCATGCCCAAAAAATGGTTCTTTGCCGTGACAACCTACGACGTCAGTGCCCTTGTTCATCCTCTTGGCGCTTGTCCTCTCCATGTAGTAGTGGTGGAGATCCCTGCATGCGGTGCCCATCGTTCGTAGGGCGTCATCTCCAACCAAAGGCATGCCATTGGTGAACTCCGTTGATATGTTCTTGCCTATTTCTAGCTTCTTTGGTTTTAGACTCGAGGGCTTGGCCTTGCCTTGGGGTCTTCCTCTCCCCCTTGTCGCAGGTTTGTCGTTAGTTCTTTGCGGAGGAGAGGAACGCGCCTTCCTTGATTTCTTGAGCGGTGGGGGATTAATTTCTTTTGCCATGTTGTCGGCCTCCATTTCAACGGCTGGAGCAGCGGGAGCTGGACAGGCTGGAGGGGCTGAAGGAGCAAGTGTCGGTCGGGCGGCGGCTGAACGCTTGGTGGAGTGGCTGACTTCACAGTCAACTTGATATCAATAAGCTCCTTGGGCCATTGGATAAACTTCCACGTGCAGCTTCTAGAGTAAGGATCTTGTCGTTCGGTGGGTACTGCAGTGGCAAATGAGCCCATTCGTTCTTGACCGTGTCAACTTGCACTTTTTTCGTGCCGGCTATCAGTTGCGCCCCATGCACTTGTATCTGGGGTTAGCTTAAATGCAAGTCCCTCGGCCACCGCAGCAGTGAAGGACGACATCACCATAATCAATAGTGTGCAGTGTGTCGGTTCATGCGACAGATTCATCCATATTTTTAGAATACTATATTAGAAGGATTGTTAAAACTGTTACGCCTTGTGGCCAAGAGTTTTATCGTTATTTGATCGATGGTGGTTGTGAATGATTGTTGAGGTTCTGCCACCTTAGTTGATGCGCAACTGCTTCGCCTTTGTGTCGGACTATCTCGGTGCGGAAAAACGGCACGCTCGGCATTCTGCTGCGCCTGCTCTTGTCATATCTCTTCCCTTATCTTTACAGCCATGTCATCGAGCTGTGCCTTTACTTCAACGCTTATCTCGGCTCTGACCTGCTCCCGGATCTCTTGACCAGTCGAGCATCTTTTTCAGCCTTTGATAGGGCCTGCTTCTTGTATTGTCCCACGTATTCTGGAAATCCATATTTCCAGGGGACCAAAGCGCCAACTCCCCGTGTACGTCCACAGTGTTCGATGTTGCCCAATGCTTGAGTGAGGATGTCATCCTCGTGTCTAGAAGAGCAGTCCTTCTCTTCGGACGTCTGTCTCACGGCAACCAACTCTTTCTGCAATACAAGTGAGTTTAGTATAAATCGATAATACGATTTGTGGAAAGAAACATATTATGGTGAGATACTTACGATATTTTCATATACTCATTGGTCTTGGGCATTTGGCCATATGATTGTTCCATCGCTGTTCTTCACAGCCCTTGCCCTTGCGTGCGGGATATCGGCAAAAGGAGCCAGCGTGTTGGATGCCTCTGCCGCCTCATCCTCTTTCTGCCATATCTCTATCTTCCTGGCATATCCCCCCGTGCCAAGCCGGTGTGGGTGCACGTTCCGAGCTTGGAGTGCGCTAAAAGCCTCAACTTTCGCTCGGGCTTCCTCACTATTTTTCTTCTCGATGAACTGCTCCCACACCTCTTGCGTGATGAAGGGGCATTCCCCGAAAGGCTCCCCGGCGCTGGGGTTGTTGATGTACTCGTTCACTAGCCTGGACTTAAAGTTCTTCCAAGCAAGTCCCATCGACCTGAAGGCCATAGTCTTTATCCTTTCCTCGTCGGCTGCGGGATAGTCGAAGCTCTCCTTGAACTTCAGCCATGCAGATTCCTTCTCCACTTCCGGCACGTCCTTCACATTATCATCCAAGATCGTGAAGCTCTGCCTCCCTATAATCCCAGAAATTGAGCTAAATTTTTTGCACACGTGCTTCGGTGCTATCGCTTTCCTAGGAGGTCCACCTTTGTTATGGTGTACCTCTCCCTTGAGATTCTATTGCCGCTCCTAAGGGTTCGTGACCTTGTGGACCCACTAGTTGTCGGCGACGGTGTTCCATCGTTCGCGACATCCTCTAAATAGCTTGCAATATCATAAAATGAAAAAATTAATTTAATCAAGAAGAAGAGGGATTGGAAATAAAGAAAGAAGAAGAGGAGACAAGGAAATTCAATAATTTGTCATATGTCAAAATTCTCAAACTTTTTGAAAGTATTTTTGAAAGGGATGAGAAAGGGAGGATTATAAATTTTTGAAAGTATTTTTGAAACTAATAAGAAAGAGAGGAAAATAAATCGTTGAATTAATTTATAAATCTATGAAATTTCTTTTAAAGCTTTTCCAAACTAAGTATATTAATTTGCTTGTTTAATCATGCAATTATAAACCTATTATAAATCCTATCCAAACATAGCTTTTCGCGCAATAGCATTTCATAAATCCTATCCCAACATAGCTTTACAACATTCACTGTCCAAACATAGCTTAACAGTCCCATTATAACAGTCTCATTATACAACATTCACTGAATAATACACAGATTTCACAATGTACATATACAAGATCACAACATGCATTTTCAAACATCATGGCATACTGCAGTTTCAAACATCACTTCATATCTCACATATACACACTTCATATCTCACTTCACAGCAACTAACATCAGGGCATCAGACATCAAATATACACACATGAAAAGATTAGAGGGCTCTTAAGGTTTCCAGTTGGCTCGTCCTACAATCAAAGGCCGGCTCTGATACCAACTTGTCACGCCCAAAAATTCACACCAGAATTTCTGCAGCTAATTTATGCATTAAATCCTTGTCCAGGCATCAGCCGAGGTACACAAATCGACATTATTGATAATACAGAAACCTCATCTTAGAAAAAATATAAAAGAGTTACACAAATGCAGCGGAAAGGGAAAAAAACAGACTTAAGCTAAACTTGACTCGAGCGAAGCGAAACACCAACACAACACCACAGCTAACCCTTGACGGCGAACAAGCCTACACTTCTTCGGAGACCTCGACCTCAACCTCTGGCACTGAAGGGGGGAAAAGAAGCAAGACTGAGTACAACCACCGTACTCAACAAGTCATACCGGAAGAGGAGGTATGATGCAGGATAAATATCAAGGAAAGGGATAATAGGCTCAATTTGCATAAACAGCATTTCAGAAATAATAATAATAATAATAATAGTTGAAAGCGGTAAAACAGTAGTAATAATTAAGCAATATTAAATAAACACTGTCCAACGTTAAAGCCACGTTGCAACAGGCCCATCCATCCATCTTTACTAATCAAGTTCCAACAATTCATTCATGTAAATAAGTGAAACTAATCAAGGTGAATCTAGTCGATCGCCCGTAACCATGGGCACGGCTATTCGAATAGTTTTACTCTGATCAGAGGTGTACAACTGTACCCACAAGACACAATTCCACGACATGTTACCGTGTGCCGGTGTACCACCACGATACCCCGGAAAGGAACTGTGACAGGACCCTTCACATAACCCCCTCTAACCAATTGTACCACACCAAGGTTTCGCCCCCACTCCCATCGAGGTAATGGGCAGCCTCCCCTCGTGCCGCGGTGAATTCGGCAGCCGATCAACCCTTAAAACCAGGGCCGACCCAACTCCATCACGCCCACCCTCACTAGGGTACGTCGGCTAGAGACAGCTACGCTACAGACCCAGCCATTACCCATGCTGGCTTGTGGTATGCACGGTAATTCTTCCAGGGTTTTCCGAGAACCGGTCCTTAATTGTCATGAGCACGCTAACCAAAAACCAACCATGTGCTCACAACCCACCATTGTCATAATTCAGTATTATTAGAGTAGAGTCACAAACTTGACCTCATCTTAGAATTAGTCTCTAATATAATAATTGATTAATGTCATCCCCTTAAGTGAGCTAGTTGAGCTAAGCATGGCTAAGCAACCCCTAAACTAACATCTAGTCATATTGAACCCAAGTTATCAATGATATAAGGTAAACAATCCCTATGGTTGAGTACAGTAGGTATAATAATCCCATAGAATGACATCCTAAAACATATGCAGTATTTGAGAGAAATGAGATATTTAAATAAAATAGGTACAATATGATCAATGTAAAGTATGACTTGCCTTGCTCTGGAGACTGAGGAACCTCGGCGACTACTTCGAGGCAGACGGACTCGCCAGAAAGCTCGGAATCTACACGACAAACAAAGCACTCAACAAAACACCCTAAAAGTCTACTAAAACAGCACTAAAAAGTATTTTTAATGGATTCTTGACATTTTTCTAGATTTAATAAAATTTGAATGGACTAAAACGGAGCTCGGATTAAAAAGATATGAATTTTAGAAGTTTAATTGTGATTTTTAAACTAAACAGAAAAGACTAAATTAATTATTGCGCAATTAATTCCCTGTATGACGCAAGCATTGCGCGGTGGCAAGGATGACGCCATGCCGACGCCGCATGGAGCGACGCGGCCAAGACCGACGCGCCGCTGGGCGACGCTGTCTGTCGGACGCAAGCGGTGCGGCGGCTCGGTCCATGGTGGACCGAGTGCACGGTGGGAGGCGAAGGGGTGGCGGGGACGCCTGGCGCGCATTGGCGAGGGGGCGACGGCGATCGGGCGGATGGTTGACACGCGGCGGCCATCCGGGGCATGCGACCGGATCGGACGGCGGCGGCTTGGGCGAGATCGGATGGCTTGGATGCGCCCGATCCGCCCGATCGAACGGCGGGTGAGGCGGCGGCTAGGGTTAGGACACGGCGGCGGCGGCTCAAGCTCGCTCGCCGGCCATGGCTTCACGGCGGCCGGCGGCTCACCGGCGACGAGGGACTAAGCGCAAACGATAGCGGCGGCGGGCTGGCGCATTGAAGACGGCGCAGAAGAAGACGCCGCGGCTCGGGAACGATCGCTAGCGCTCGGGTCGAAGGAAAGAGAGAGGAGAGCCTAACCGGAGATGGGGAAGATGACGATGGCGGCGGCGATTTAGGGCACGAGAAACGGCGACGCAAAATGGAATCGGGCGGCGGAGCTCGCGGGGGATTTTATAGGTGGGGTTAGAGATTGGATTGCACAAGGGAAGCCCGCGAATCGTTTTCCGTGGGTTTCGGACTCGGGTTAGGGGAGAGAAAAAAACGGCGGCCGTTTCGGGGCGGTGACGGCCGGTGCGGCGCGCGGGAAGGCCGGCGCCGAGTGCGGCGACGCGCGCCGGGCCGGCGTGGGCCCAACGTGGCACGGCGCGCGCGGAGAGGCGGGCGCGACGACGCGCATGGCAGCGGCGGCGGCTGGGCCGGCCGGTCGCGGGAAGACGGGTCCGTACGGGATGAATAGGAAAATAATTTTGGGACTTAATTAAATTACAGATTTCTTATTTAATTGATTAAAATATTTTCAGTGCTCTGAAAATTCCCGTAAAATTTCTGTTAGTGTATTTTGACATGTATAATTTAAGAAAAATCCTACCATGCCATTTTCATTTATTAAATGCATTTTAAAATTAATTGTTGACTCCAGATTAATTCTAGAAATTCGATTATTTTAGGGTAAATTATTTAAACGATTTAGGGGCAAAACGGGGTGCGACACAAAGGTTCTGAGTGAGAGTGAGGGACTTAGAAAATTTTCGCGCTAATGTATAGATCTGACCAGATTTGGAATCACATCGGTGACGGGCTTTACATTAAGCCCGATTGAGATGAATCATCTCAATCAGGCTTAATATAAAGCCCATCACGGATGATGAAGGATTCCGCGCCCTAACGGCCGACGGAAAAATATTATCGGTAACGGGCCTGGTATAAGGCCCGTCATGGATGACTCATCGGTGATGGGCCTTAACTTGAAGCCCGATTAGTAAATTAACCATCTTTGTCGTATGAAATTAAGGCCCATCACCGATGACTCATCGGTGATGGTCGTTAAGTTAAAACCCGATAAGTGAGTTAATCATCTCGTCGGGCTCAAAGCTTAAGCTCGTTTGCTCTGGACATATTCCCTATCGGTCTATCATATAAAGCCCGTCACCGATACAATTTTTCCACTTGTATTTATTTATTTCACTGAATAATGCACTACATAATTCAATAATACAAGAAATCACTAAATAATTTAGTAAAGTTCACTAAAGTACTATTATCATATAATTCACTAAATTACTATTTTCATACAATTCAATAAATAATTCAGTACAGTTGAAATTAAGTCACTATATAAATATCCAAATTAACTAAATTCACTATATTAATTACTATTTTCATAGTATTCACTAGATAATTCAGTAAAGTTCAATAATTTATTTTACACAAAAGTCTTGTTCATACAAAATACTTCATTCATTACAACAAATAGAAAAATAAATAAGTACAAAGTCATCAGTCACAAGGTTATGTCTTCCGTATGATCTAACCGAGCATATGCCACATCCTCTTGGGGATCATCATCAAGGTTGATTTGATGTCTGACATGAAGATTTTGATTGTATTCTTCTTCATCGACGGCGTTGTCAACCCCGACAATTCGGTGCTTGCCATCCCTGACAATGTGCATCTTCTTGTTTGCAGGGTCTTTTATGTAGAATATCTGCTCGACCTATTTCGCAAGCACAAATAGTTCATTGGTGTATCCAACCTTGGATAGATCTATTAAAGTGAAACCTTCCTTGTCGACTTTGACACCGGTACGTATATTCACCCAACTGCATCGAAACAGAGGGACTTTGAATCTCACGTAGTTCAGCTCCTAGATCCGTTCAATGTGGCCGTAGTATGTGTTGGACCCAACTTGATCCTGCTGGAATGCATCTATACGGACTTCGTTGTTTTGCACTGTGTTTTTGTCATCTTGTTGTACGGTGTAAAACGTGTAACTGTTGATATTGTATCCTTGCCATGTGTCTATCTCCCAACACTATCTCATCGCCAACAACCGTAGTGCCTCAGTTGAATCATCTGTCGACGTTGTAATACGCTTCTTGAACAATTCGTTGAACCTAGAGTTATGTTCTCTGTTAATCCACGTGTTCGATCGCCCCAAATTCTCCTGTCGGATTTACGCTAAATGCTTCTCAAAGTATGGGGCAACTTCTGCCATATGTTGGAGCACAGTGAAATGAGTCTGCGAATAGGAGGCTCGATCAGGCACAACTCTTTTCTTGCCTATTGTGCCAGCGCCTAACAACCTTCCTTCGTGACGAGACGCTGGTACTCCGATAGGATCGACCTCGGCCATATAATCAATGCAAAATTCAATAACATCTTCGGTCGTGTAACCTTCAATGATGCTCCCCTCTGGTTTTGCTTTGTTTCTCACGTAAGACTTTAGAACTCCCATGTACCTCTTGAACAGATACATTTCTCTTAGAAATGCAGGGCCACAAAATTTTGTTTGCTTCACAAGATGTACCGGGAGATGAGTCATGATATCAAACAAAGACAGAGGAAGAAACATCTCCATGTGAGAGGGTATTGACAATATCAGTCTGCAATCCGTCTAGGTCTTCAGGATCTATAACCTTCTGACCGATTGCATTAAAGAAGGCACACACAATTGGATCGTGTGGCGGACTTTGGGTGGTAGAATGCCTCTGATAGCAATTGGCAAGATTTGCGTGATGAGCACGTGACAATCATGAGACTTCATTCCAACTAGTTCTACCTCGCCCAAATTGACGTATTTACTTATCCTTGCTGAATAGCTTGATCGAACTTTGATATCTTTGAGGCATGATAGCATTGTGATTTTCTCATCCTTCGCTAATGTGTGGCAAGCTGGAGGGAGGTACACTCTGCATGTCTCTGTATCTGTTATAGGCAGGAGTTGACTGTGAATATTCATCTCTTATAGATCAAGGCGTGTGTTCAACCCGTCCTTTGTCTTCCCAGGAATATTCAGCAGTAGCCCTACCAGACTCCCACACACATTCTTCTCGACGTGTATCAGATCAATGAAATGACGGACCTCGATATCTTTCCGGTAAGGAAGTCGCCAAAATTTGGATTTTTTTCTTTCACATACCTTTGTCTGTTGCCTTATTTCGTTTTCTTTTGTTGCCAAACTCATTAGTTAGGTCCTTGACCATGTGATGGACCTCATCTCCAGACAGATGCTTGGGTGCAGTCTGAAGTTCCCTTATACCGTTGAAAAGTTTCTTTTTCCTTCTAAATGCATGTTGGAGAGGGAGCCATCTCCTATGACCCATGTAAACCATCTTTCTAGATTTCTTTAGCCACCTGCTACGTGTATGTTCCATACAGTCAGAGCAGACCTTCTTTCCTTTCACGGTTTATCTAGAAAGATTGTCCAGTGCGGGATAGTAATTAATAGTGTAGAACAATAGAACCCGTAGGTTGAAGTTCTCCTGGCCATATGCATCCCAAGTTTCCACACCTTATTTCCAGAGAGTCTCAAGGTCATCGATAACAAGCTCCAAGAACACATCAATGTCATTGTCGGGCTGTTTCGGTCCTTGAATTAACAGGCATAGCATAATGTATTTCATTTTGAAGCACAACCATGGTGGTAGGTTATAGTTTGCAATCAAAACTGGCCACGTGCTATGAGAACTGCTCATGTCTCCAAAAGGATTCATGCCATCTGTACACAAACATACTCTCATGTTTCTAGGGTCGACTGTGAAATCTGGGTATTTTCGATAAATATTTCTTCATTGAATGGAATCTGTGGAGTGTCTTAGCATATCATCGTTTCTTCTCTCCGTGGCATGCCAACGTACTAATTTTGCTTCATTGGGGTTGGCAAATATTCTCTTAAAACGAATGATGATAGGTAGGTACCACACGGTCTTTGTTGGACCACCTCCGCTTTGACTGCTTTCCTTCGTCAGCACTTTTTGTTCTCTTGTATCAAGAAGCCTTGTAGACAGGACAAGCATCTAGGTCCGTACATTGCTTGTGATACAGTATACAGTCAATTGGACAAGCGTGAATTCTATGGACCTCTAACCCCAGGGGACACAAAACCTGCTTTGCTTCATATGTCGTCTCGGGCAATGTGTTCTCATCTGGAAGCATGGTCTTTAGAATTCCCAAAAGTTGTGTGAAACTCTTGTCTGTCCATCTACTGCTTGCCTTCAGCATCATTAGCTCCAAGGTAGCTGATAATTTTGTGTGTTTTTCCTTGCATCAAGCGTATAGAGGCTTCTCCGAATCACTGACCAACCTGCTGAACTTCAAGGAATCTCTCTCGTTGTAGTTCTTGTCCTCAACGTCACGTAACATGTCTTGTAGTATATCATGATCCACATCAACCCTTTCATTGCCCAATGGAGAAGGTACAAACATGTCATGTTCATCTTCATCTTCTTGATTTTGTGCATCACTTCTGTCTGCAGCTGCACCACTGCCTGATTCTTGCTCTCTATGTTTCACCCAACATGTGTACCCCCTCCATGAATCCTAGTTGTATCAGATGAGCATGTACATCCACTCTATTACGAAGCATAATCTCATTTTTTGCAATCTGCACATGGACAACACATGTAATCGCTCTTTTTAATTTTCATATCCTCCTCCGCGACGTTTATAAAATTTATCACGCCATTTCGATACTCTTCGCTATAACGACACATATTTTTCCCATACATCCAACTTCGATCCATCGCTGAGCTGCAAAAAAATGGAAAAATATTAAATTAACATTTTGTACATAAGTATCTATTAGATTTATGAGAAATGACTACTATTTTTCAATTACCTTTGCACTTTCTGATTTTCTGGATAAAAATGACAAATAATCGCTCTCTTTCTCATCCCACCAATACAGTGAATAGTAGGATAACCACTCCAACTGTCTGCTTGGGGTATTTATAGAGCGCAATAAATATCTGTAACGGTCAACGAACCAGTAACTGTGATGGGTATTATAGTTATCTTTGTCAAGCCTAACTTTAAGCCCGTCACCGAAGGCAATCATCGGTGACGGGCCTAATTATTATCTCAATCGAGCCATGAGTTAGAGCCCGTCACCGATGACAAACATCGGTAACGGGTATATATTGGGGCCCGACAAAGATAACATTTATTATCTTTATCGGTCTGTTAGTTTGGCCCATCATAGATGTTTGTCATCCATGATGGGCTCTAAAATTATGTACATATGACATGTCTGTGCGACTATATCTTTGTTGGTCTCTTTTTAGGCCCGTTTGAGATGAGTTAGTTGTGACGGCCCACAAAACTTAGGATGTTATGGCTCGTCATAGATAAAAGGATCTGTAGTAGTGTATATCGAATCATCCAGATAGAATGTACCCTTATAGTCCTAGATAATGAAACAATCCTTCTGCTTAAGTTCATCCATAGAACTCTTTTAGAATACATCTGCCGACCGTGGAAACAAATAAAAAAATTAATTATGAATTTTACAATGTTTTCTACATAGTTCTTGATGCGTAAATAAGGATGAAAATAGCTCCGAATTAGATGGAAACCACCCCTATCGTTTCCGTTTCCATACTTTCTCGGAATCGGGATACGAAAATAGAATCATACTATTGAATAGAAAAATGAAGCGAATACGGTGACGGATATTTATTGAAATATAAAAACCCATTAAACTGGACTATGTAGCTAATTATTTTTTCTAAATAAATAGGTCAAAATTTCTAAGTTTTATCAATTAATAATAATATCTATATTTATACTTCACTTTCCAGAGAACCAGAACCATATTCATCTATAACTATATAGTAGTATGGCATAGCCTAATAAAAAATAGTCATTAGGCAAAATAAAAATAGATCTAAAGCACCGGACTAGAAAAAAATATCTTTATTCAAGTAACCACCTCAATACTAAGTATAAACCTTAACATAGTAGAGAATGCTGAAGCTAATCAATTGTATGTGAAAAGTAATTAATTTTTGATTCTGAGGAAAAACTCTGAATTCGTTTCTGCAAAGTTTTCGACCGATTACGTTTTTTGACATATAGTATGTTAGTTTCCGTTCCGAGGAACAAATTTCGAATTCGTTTCTGTTTCTAAAACATTCCCAAAAAATTATGACCGACACTTTACGTTTCCAAAAACACAATAAACTTTCTCAACAATTTTCATCCCTATGCATAAGTTATACTTTGCACTATGGCCCAGTTATTTTTGTCGATCTAGATGATAGATTATCTAATTGTGTCATAATATTTGCCGAGGCTGTCCGGACCTTTCGTTCTATTTGCAATATGAGTTGAAATGGTTCAGCTCATATGACAAGTATAACGAAACACCCGACGTCTCGAGAGAGGGATAAATGAGACATCGCTGGGCCTTTAGCCTGCCAGTCAACTTTAGCTTGAAGTGTGCCTGTCAAACCACATGAAGGCGGGGACAAGATGTGTTACACACTCAAGAGACTTAACAAAATGGCTAAAGATCTACGACGCCTCAAATAGTCCTAACTCATACTCATGTGAATCTAGCTCCCAGGATATATGCTAGATTCACATTTTCGGCCAAATAAACATATCAGAGAGCAGCGAACAGCAGTGGCTCTCTACCCATTCCACAAGCACACTGACTAGGGGTTTACCCCGTTAAGTTCTCATCCTAGAAGAAATAGTCGAGTACCCGCATCACCCAAAAGTCTAAGACTAATACCTGCAAGCAAAGTGGATATTCCAGCGGCAAGAGTCAGTACATTAATCTAGTTAATGTACTGACAAGCACAAATCAATCCTAACATACTACATGCGAGGCATATAATCAAGGTGGGCTATATAGGTGGTTTAATTTCAGCAAAAGGCAAGTTTTGTTTCGCAATAGTTTTTCAAAAGAGTTGATGCTTCAATTAACAAAAACAAGTTTATAAGTTTTAGTTATTAACTACACATTGGGTTCCATCATGATAAGGCCTTGTCGTCCTCTGACAACAAGTCACAATTCATCACCATACTCACACAACTCAACGCGTTTTGTTGAAAACACATGAACATATTTTTAAAACAATTGAGTCTATACTCATGACACGTCACCAAAGCGTTCTTGACCGTGAGCACGGCTAATCGATTAGTTTTATTAGCTCTGCAGAGTTTGTACAGCTTTACCCACATGATATGAACACTCTAGTTTGTTTTGAGTTTGCAAGACTCTAACACACTCTACACGTTGAGTGCGATCTAGAGGTCATAACATAGCCTTTACACTACTTAGTCCCGAGCCTTGCACCAGCACGATATGTGTTTCCTCCATCCTAGGTCATACTGGAATAAGACCTAGAACCGTTAAGTGGTGGGCCCACGTCTTAACTTAACGCCGTGATGGCGGACACGATGGGAACCCACCCAGGTGGCATGATATCGTTGTATTTGACAGACAGCCGTCTAAACTACCACGACGGGGTAAATAGGAAGTTTCTCTCGGTTATCCGAACCCATACACTTCGGCCTACCATAATGCAAGGCTAGGTGCTAAATAGATTACTCGGCTAAGGCTATCCCATACTAGCACATGTGGATGTACGGTAAACTTTAAGTGGGTTACACAAGTTTGGTCCTTACAGACTCGGGCAAACACTCCCCCTATAGGCAATGCAAATACATCAATTGCACGCCACTTGCCGCCCAAGTCAAACTCATATTTCCACACATTTTATTTCACAAACACTCATCATATTTTGCCCATTTCAGCAAGAGCACACTTTATCAAAAATTCACATTTTAATTATAGATGGAACAAGTACTGCAAAATACTAGGCAAGGCTAAGCAAGTGGTTGTATAAAGCAATTTAAACCCATTTGAGCACAATAGATGTACTCTAACCATTTCTAGGGGTACAAACAGCAAGGAACTAAATTATTAAGGAAGGGAATGCATCAAGTAGGTTATATCTACCATACCCAAGTTTTAAAATACCGATACAACCTAAATTCACATGCAAGTTTACAAACAAATATTTTCATCCCTCAAAACATGGGATTCAATATGTTCAAAGGAAGAGAGGAAGAACTTGGCTTGGCTGAAGTAACCCTCCCTAGGATGAGTTAGTATGCACATCTTCTCACCGTCGCAAAGTTACTCGCTAAAATAAAAAAATATCGATAACGGGTAAATACCGAAAACATGTAAAAATTAAATATGCTCTAAAATGCATGAATTCCTTATTGTGGATAGGTTATATGCGAATGTGATTTATGGTGGAGGAATTTTTATTTTCTCTCTTTTATTTTGGGAGTTATTAATTCTTGAAGCTTGCTCGGGGTAGGGTAGGATTTGTTCGGGTATTGGCCTAAAATGTTGCTACCAATAGTTTTATGTTAACCTAGACCTTCGAGAGGTGATGGAAAATGCCTTTCTAGGTATAATGCAATTTGGTTTACAATTTTTAGAGTTTTAACAATTTATAATGTAGTTTACGAACCTATAACGGGTCTTTAGTCCTATAACGTGCTAGCGAGGTGTCATATGGCTTTAGGTCCCGAACTTGTTTATTTGTCTTATGGGGATTTAAAGTGGATAATGTAACAAATAGGTCTAATGGTCTTTCTCTAAGTATATATTTTCCATGCTAGGAAATACTACTAGGTAGGTGTCTAACTTATTGATTCAAGTCTTGCCTATGGAGCTAAATGTGCTGAGTTTTTGGTAATTTGGGATGGACATGGAGGTTCACTGGCCCACATGTTCTATTCTAATATACCTAGAGCTAGGGTTATTCTTCATGCTTGTATGATTACCTATATTACACATTTAGATGGGTATACATATGACATTTACCTTGTTTACTATCTAGGCTATCTATTTAGGGTCTTTGCTTTATATTCCAGTAGATGAGTGGCTATGTTTTATTTTACTAAATGAGAGTTCATTAACCCCTGGTTTTATAGAAACTTGTTTCACCAAAAAAGATTTAAAATTGATTTCTCTACAGTTTTTGCATGTTGGAGGGTGCAGTGACCCACTAGTTTCATTTATAATTGCCTTACGGGATTATACTACACAGGAGGCATATGATTTTATTTTACATTCTAAAGGTGCATGTTTGATGAGTCTACAGAATCTAGGTTCACTCAAAATGGTGGTGAATTGGATTTTTAATAAATCCCTAAAGGTTGACTGTCCTAAAATGTACTTTCTTCCTAAAACTAGATTTACCAACATTTGGCTCAAGGGAAGTATAACTTTTTATTTTCCAAGGTTAGAGAGGGTGAGATGGTGAAACTATAGGTTGTGGGTTTGCCTAAATTGGAGCTGATTTGAATTTTCTAAGGATTTTACAATTTTAAATTTGAGGTAGGTATGGTCTGCCTTATTTAAATTTTTGGGGTAAAGTTTGTACTGTAAGAGCCTTGTTTTATGGTTCCATACTAAAGTTCACTTTCTAAAGAATCTACAGAATTTTGTCCCATTCAAAAATGTGCTCAAATGAATTTTATATGAATTTTATATTTGTCTTAAGTTTTCAGGGAAAAGCATATGGTTACTGCTCTTTCTCTTTTTTTATTTCCAAAGCGTACTGTACAAGGGGGCATGGTTCAGCCGCTGGCAATTTTCCGAAAAGGCCCCTGGGCGTCCAGCATTTAGGCCCCACGGTCCTTAACACGTGGTGAATGTCAGTTCTTTAAGAGCCCCCTGGGTTTTAACTTATTTGCTAACCGGTCCCTGGTCCCACATGGAAGTCTAACCCATTTTGTATCTAAGACCTCGCACGTTTTAAACACTTGCTAACCGGATTTCATAGCGCTAAATGGTGTGGGGTCCGCTTGGTAGTGGCATGGCAGAAGAAGAGCAGAGCTCCGGCGGCCAGGGATGCTTCGCGGCAGAGCCGGCGGCGAACGGCTTTGTCTTTGACGCCGCCACCAAAAGGAAAGATGGAGAGGACTAGTCGGCGAACAATATGGTGGTGCATGCATAGCATATGGTGGCCGGGAACGATGGCGACGGCGGTGCAAGCGGCGGCTTGGCTTGGCATGCATGCATATGTCGAGCTAGGGGCTTGATCCATGCGATTGCGAGTGTGCTCGTGGTCCTAGGGGATACCAGGAAACATACTCGAGGTTGCGCACGGGCCAGTGACGAGTGGCCGACGCCTGCGAGGCGAAGAGGGCTCCGACAGCGGAAGAACTTGGTGGGTTGATGTTGCCAGCTCGTTCGGGTTGTAGGACCTCCAAAACCAAAGCATGCAAGCTATTAAGGGCCACGTAGGGATGGTGTGTTTCCAAGGAATCGGGCTGAGCCTCACCGGAGAGGACGGGCTTCCCGCGACGGCGGCTTGGCTGGAGTTGGGGAAGAGAGAAGGGATCTCCAGATTCATGGCGCCTTGGTTCGATTCGGTTGGGGAGAATGCGGCTACTAGCGAAGCAATGCTGCTGGCGGGGTGGCTCGGCCGACGGTGGTCGGAGTTGGCCGGAACACCGACGTCGAGGTGGCGGCGACGCCCCGGAGCATGTTCCTGGCTCCGGTGACGAAGCCGCGTTCCCGTTGTGGTACTGCACCAAATGCGGTGGGGTCAAAAGAGAAAAGATTTGGCATGGAGTGGTGAGTATGGAACGCATAAAGATCAGAGCTGACTGTGGCTGATTGGCGACAGTGACGGTCGCCTTCTTCACGGCCGGCGGCAAAGGAGAGGGAGAGATGGGGGAGCGAGGCTTCCCTTCTCGAGTTGAGTAGCCTTGATGTGTTGTACGGGGCAAGGCGACATGTTCGTGAGAATTTGGGGACAAGAGATGAAGCGTGGCACGTTGACACGTCGGGCACACGCGTCGTCGGCATCCGAAGGCTGTCGGCCCGCGCTCTGGCGCCTTCAGCGGTGGAGAAAGAGTGGTACGGAGTGGGAGCTAGCTAGAGACGCTGACAATGGGCCCAAGTCCGCGGTACACAAGGCAGAAGAGTGAGGGATGGGTATGTCTCGGTGTGCAGCTGATCTTCAAACCTATTTTTCGAATTTTCCTTCCTCTCTCAATTTGCAGCTCTTTAACACATTTGTGTGGGTTAGGTAAATTTATGAAAAATTTTCTGGGGTTAGGAGAGCAAACATAGAATCCATTTTCTTTGGTTTTACCCAAAGATCACTTATGGTTTTCTCCCGGAAATTAAGCAAATTTGGATATTTTGAATCTTATTTGAATTTTTAGAGGGTTCAAATTATGGAGAAAAATTCTAGAAAAATTATATTAAGTTTTGGTGATTAACCTAGTATTTGAATAAATTATTTCCTATATATGTTTTTCTGCATTTTAACGTCATTTTAGGCAAGTTGTATTTTTAGCCAATTGGGACGCTATTTTGCCTATTTATTCATCTGTCTTTGTCTAAAGTGTTTGGGCACCAAACCTTACTATTAAATAGTTCAAAAATCATATTTAAGTTGTCCATAATATCTGACACCTACATGAATTTATCTTATTTGGTTTAACCTAGAAAATTAGGTTACCCTCCTAGGTTTAGGTGTTTATTATGCGCACACGTGCCTACTAAAATATTTGGGTTTGTATTATTTCTCCTCTTGGACTGAGGAGATGATCTTTGGTTTAAATTTTCATGTTCACTGGTCATCACCCACGATTAGTTGTAAGTTTGCTTGGTAAATTTAAATCATCTAGGCTATGCGCATATGACCTATAATGAGATGTGTTTTCGAAAATCCGGATACACGTAAATGACCTAAGTCAAGGTGGGCTTTATTTTAGCATGCATGCTCTCGTATGAGCCTGCATTTTTATCCTAGGCCATAAATGGAAGTTTTTAATTTACTAAAGTTTAGGTCTGCCATGCATAGGCCTAGATCGGTCTCACCTAATTAGAAAAGGAAAATTTTAGTTCTAAAATTTTTGAATCATGTAAATAGGTTGGAGTTCCTTAACCTAAGGTAGAAAATGAAAATTCCTGGTTCACAAAATTGGAAAACTTTAATTTTATTTTGTTTAGACAAAATTTCTTCGACCCTAGAATTTGGGTATGTGACAGCTCTATCCCCCTTAAAGGAAATCTCGTCCCCGAGATTTGGGTTAGGGCATGGTTGGAAGTTCATCGGTTCAACTAGGTTTGTTGCATCTAAGGCTTCATCTTATCAAGTCAATGGATAAGATGCTTGCTTAGGATAATACGGGCTTCGTTGACGATTAGGGTCTACGGTTGTAGGATCCAGGGGAAAAAGAAGTCTCTTTATTGGCTCATGGAAACGGATAGATTTTGTCGTCGATGACGACGCTCGGGTAATAGTGGTGCCGAGGCGCTTTGGTCGCGGAGGCTACATTCTGGTAAAAGGGGTTGCCGCTTGACGATAGGTGTGGGCAAAGGTGTGGCATGTCGGTTCGGTCATTCATACTTTATGTTAGTGATATGTCCTAGAGGCAACATGGAGATGTTGGATATCATGGTCAATGTTTATATATAAATGAATAAAGTGTTATTCAGTTCCATGAAATAGACAACTTGTATTGATCAATAAGTATGTGACTTATTTATGAGACTCTTTATGTATGAATCTATTCCTAAACGATCTCTGATCACATGTCATATTGTTGGAACAAATATGATTCTAAGATCGGCATGTTTATTGATTGATGATCATGTCTCATAGATCATGGTATGGATATACCAAATCAATATACGTGGACATGTGTTAGAGAACACATTGTTGGATAGACCCACCATGAGACACTACAGGAATTAATGTGCCATTAGTTGGTCTCAAGTAGTGTTGGTGTAAAGTCCTTAGACCTGAGATCATCATGGATTCCAACATGTGTAGTAGCCTACTTTGGGACTGTCAAACGCTATTCTGCAACTGGGTAGTTATAAAAGTAGTCTTCGGGTTTGCTATGAAACATGGAGTGGGATGTGAGTGATCAAGATGGAATTTGTCCCTCCTTTGGAGAGATATCTCTGGGCCCCTCGAGGTAATGGATTATGGAAGTGCATGGCCATGCCGAGTTGATTGAGGAGTCAATCAAGAGACAGATAATCCAATACGGTTCGAGTGAATGGTTAAGCTATTGAAGGGATGGCACACATCAGCGAAAAGCCGGAAGAATGAGGCCAGCCAGGCTGCTCCACCTAAGAGTGCAGCCACTGAAGCCGGTAAGTCTTGAATCAAGGTCTTGTCATTACTCTTTAGTTTAAATTTGTCGTGTCTTCATCTGTTCTTCTTAATCCGCCAGCCACAGTGGAGGAAATCCCCAGGTTGCAGTCTTCTGAAACATGGGTTCCCCCGATCAAGATCGAGTGGCGGGACTCGGAAGGCCAGAGGCAGGGCATCATCTTGGACAAGCAGGCCGAAAGCGAAGAAAGGGATGCCCTCGTCAACAGCCTAAATGAGGCGACTCGGCTACTCAATGTAAGCCCAGATCTTCTCTTTGTCTTGTATCATTACTTCTCTTCAGTCGGCCAACCTCGGATATTGCGTGCAGAAAGAGTATTGTCGATCCATGGCTAAATCTTAGGCGCTGGAGAAACTGGTTCCTCACCTGAACTCCTTGGAGGACATCCAGCGGAAACTGAAGACCACTCAGGAGGAGGCCACGTCGAGGGAGGCAGCTCTGAGGAAGGAGAAAGCTGAGCTCCGGGAGGAAAACCTCGACCTCCGCGGTTCAGTCGGGAGTAAGTCCAGTCTTCCCAGTTTCTTTATGAGTTTTGTACTGATCTCGACCGCTAATAGTCTTCTGTGTTTGCAGAAAATTCGTCGGAAGTCCACTCGCTCCAGGTCCAGCTGGAGGCAGTCAGCCTCGACAAGACCGAGTTGGAGGTTGGAGGCCGAGCTCGAAGGTAAGCTTCTTCAAAGTAACATTCTTTGTGCTGCTTTATTTTCGAGTGCTCTGCGTGATCGAATTCTTTTGGGCAGCTTACAAAGTCAAGACCCGAGCTCAATACGACGTCTTGCTCGAGCGGGTCAAACGAGCCGGAGAGGTCTGGGAAGAGGTTGCCAACTCGGCAACGCCCATCTTGCTATCCTTGTTTCACAATGGAGTCGGGGCCAGCTCACTGGACCCGGTCGAAATCTTTGACAAGCTGTGAAGAGCCCCGACCAATACTTGGCCAACATCACCGAGGCTGCAACCATGGTGGTTGGTCTGGCTCTTGCGCAGACCAGGTCTCTCTACCCCCGAGTGGATATCAACTCAGTCGGGGAAGGCTTTGCCGACGGAACCTCGGACGAGCAAGCGCTGGACATGCTTAGTGAAGCGCAGGAGTCGGCGAAGAAGATTGCTATAGATGTAGTGAACAACTTTCGGCTTTAATCTGTCTCATGAACATTGTCTTGTAAATATTGTATGGTTGTGATGCTCTGACGTAGTCTTGTGAATATTTAGTTTATTTATGTTAATGCCCTGATCCGAGTTTTTGTGTGAAATTTTTTAAGTAATTTTCGTCCGACTGTCACCGAGCCTAGGCTCGATTAGGCCATCAGAAAACTCTCAGTCTTTAAACACTAAACTTGAATTGAGGAACATTAAACAATGATAAACCAAATCATGCACAAAAGATATTGAGGAAAACTATGCTTTATTGACATATGTACAACCCCCGACTGCTAACTCAAGAAGTCGTCTTACTTGAGGTTGGCAGTCAAGAAAAGCATGAAACTTTGGTCAATTTAAGCATAAAATCGTCGAAGATGCTCGATGTTCCAGGAGTTCTCCACCATGGATCCGTCTTCGCGCTTTAGTCGGTATGCACCGGGCCGAGTCACCTCAGCGATTATGTATGGTCCTTCCCATAAGGGGGATAGCTTGTGACGGTCTTTGGTGGTTTGAATCTTGCGCAGAACCAAGTCGCCAACGATGAAAGCTCGTGCTTGAACGTTCCGACTGTGGTATCGTCTGAGCCCTTGAAGATATTTTGCCGACTGGATGAGGGCTGCCTCTCGGGCCTCTTCCAGTTGGGTGAGGTCGTCCACTCGGTCGGGGTCATAGCGTTCATCGTTGAAGCTGCGGACTCGAAGGGATTCATACTCCATCTCATTTGGCAACATGGCTTCTGCGCCGTAGACCAGAAAGAAAGGAGTTTGGCCGGTAGCCCGACTGGGTGTGGTCCGCAGAGACCATAGAACCGAGGGAAGCTCTTGAACCCACTTGCCTGCATAAGGGCTTAGACGATCGAATACGCGGGCCTTGATGCCTTGAAGGACCATGCCGTTGGCCCGTTCGACTTGTCCGTTGCTTTTGGGATGTGCGACTGATGCATAACAGATCTTGATTCCGAAGTCTTCGCAGAATTCCTTGAAGATGCCTCCCGTGAATTGAGTCCCATTATCGGTTATGATCCTGTTTGGGACGCCGAAGCGGTGCACGATGTTGAGGAAGAAATCCCGTGCCTTGTCAACAGTGATTGTGGCGACCGGCTTGGCTTCAATCCACTTGGAGAACTTGTCGATGGCGACGAATAGGTGTGTAAATCCTCCTGGAGCTTTCTTAAAGGGGCTGACCATGTCTAAGCCCCATACCGTGAACGGCCAGGATAGTGGGATTGTTTGTAGCTCCTGGGCTGGGACATGGCTTTGTCGGGCGAAAAATTGGCAGCCTTCACAGGTTCGTACCACTTTGTCCGCGTCGGAGACCGTGGTAAGCCAGAAAAAACCCTGTCTGTAGGCTTTGCCTACCAAGGTGTGTGCTGCCGCGTGGCTTCCGCATACGCCCGAGTGGATGTCTTGGAGCAGTTGTCTCCCTTCCTCGGGTGTAATACATCTCATTAGGATTCCGGAGGGGCTTCTCTTGTATAAGTCGGAATCTACCATGACATATGCTTGGCAACGACGTCGGACGCGCTCTGCCTCATCCCGGTCTTCCGGCAGCTCTTGCTGAGTTAAGAATTTGATGAGTGGCGTCCTCCAGTCGGCATCAGTCATGGCGACTTCGTTTGCAGCTTGTTCGTTGGAAGTTGTCTTTGCCGTCATGGTTGGCTCATAGAGGTGCTCGACAAAAACGTCTGTTGGGGCGGCTTCACGCTTGGACCCGAATTGTGCCAACTCATCAGCTGCTTTATTGTTGTGTCTCAGGACATGTGATAGTTCGAGTCCGTCGAACTTGTCTTCAAGTTTGCGGACCTCTTGTCGGTAGGCCTCCATGGTGTCGTTTAGACAGGACCAGTCCTTCATTACTTGGTTGGCGACCAGCTGGGAGTCGCCTTTCACAATGAGCCGACGTATCCCGAGTGAAACTGCGAGCCGCAGTCCATGTAGCAGGGCTTCGTACTCGGCAACGTTTTGTGAGGCGGAGAAGTGGAGGTGAAGGACGTATCTTAGCCTTTCCCCAGTCGGGGAGATCAGAACCACTCCTGCTCCCAAGCCGGTGATCCTCTTGGATCCGTCGAAGTGCATGGTCCAGTGTTGGAGGTCTTCCCGGGGTACGTTCTCTTGTTGCTCAGTCCACTCGGCCAGGAAATCCGCCAGGGCTTGTGACTTTATGGACGTCCTTGCCTTAAAAGTCAAGTTCAGTGGCATCAGCTCCAGAGCCCACTTAGCGATGCGCCCAGTTGCTTCCCGGTTGTGGATGACATTGCCGAGTGGAAAGGAGGTGACGACGGTGACTGAGTGACCCTGAAAATAGTGTGCCAATTTCCTTGCGGTTATCAGGACACCATAAAGCAATTTTTGTACCTGGGGGTAGCGAATTTTGGCTCGTGCCAATACTTCGCTAACAAAGTAGATCGGCCTCTGGATCTTCTGGGCCCATCCTTCTTCTTCGCGCTCGACCACGAGTACCGTACTAACCACTTGGTGAGTGGCTCAAACGTACAGCAGCAAGGGCTCCTGGGGCTGAGGCGAGGCCAGGACAGGCGGCGTTGTAGGGAATTCCTTGAAATCTTCAAAGGCCTTGTGGGCTTCCGCGGTCCACTGGAAGTCGTCCGTTTTCTTTAGTAATCTGAAGAAGGGCATGCCTCGTTCGCCGAGTCGAGAGATGAAGCAGCTTAGCACCGCCATGCAGCCAGTGAGCTTCTGGACGTCCTTCTGGTTACTCGGGGGCTTCATGCTCAGGATAGCGTTGATCTTCTCTGGATTGGCTTCAATGCCGCGATGTGACACCATGAAGCCGAGCAGTTTGCCTGATGGGACGCCGAAAGTGCACTTCTCCGGGTTCAACTTCATTCTGAAGGCCCGGATGTTTGCAAAGGTTTCTTCTAAGTCAGCGATCAGGTCTTCTTTCTGCTTGGTCTTGATGACAACATCGTCGACATAAGCTTCTACGTTCTTGCCGATCTGCGTCTGGAAACATCTCTGGATCATGCGTTGATATGTGGCGCCGGCGTTCTTCAGGCCAAAAGGCATAGTGATGTAGCAGTAGGCCCCGAACGGCGTGATGAACGATGTCTTCAGGCAGTCGGACTCTTTCAAGCTGATCTGGTGGTAGCCTGAGTAACAATCCAAGAAGCTCAGGAGTTGGCAGCCGGCTGTTGAGTCCACGACTTGGTCAATGCGAGGCAGCCCAAATGGATCTTTGGGACAGGCTTTGTTGAGGTCGGTATAGTTGACGCACATACGCCATTTCCCCGTCTTCTTGCGGACCAGGACTGGGTTGGCTAACCAGTCGGCATGTAGGACTTCTTTGATGAAGCCGGCAGCCAAGAGCTTTGTGAGCTCTCTTTTCGATCCTGCGCGAATCTGCGTAATCGTTGTTTTATCGGTTTGGCGTCATCTTTGACGTGCAAAGAGTGCTCGATCACCTCCCTAGGAATTCCAGGCATATCAGATGGTTTCCAAGCAAAAATATCTTTATTATTTTGGAGGAAGATGACGAGCGCGCTTTCCTATTTGGGATGTAGTTCAGCGCCGATTACAGCAGTTTTTGAGGGATCCGATGGATCAAGGGAGATCTTCTTGGTCTTGGCGTCGCCGGATCCTGATTTGGCTATCTTCTTCGCGGGGACTTCGCCCTCTGCCGAAGTCGATGCAGCCAATCGGATTTCTTGCTGGCCACGCAATCTCGTGAGATTGGGCCATGTCGCAGCTCTCCTTGCCGCAGGTGAAGGCTTGCTTCACGTCGCTGCGAAGAGTGATGACGCCGTTGGGACCCGGCATCTTCATGCAGAGGTAGGTGTAATGTGGGATCGCCATGAATTTGGCAAGCGCAGGCCTTCCGATGATGGCATGGTAGGCCGTTTCGAAGTCGGCCACCTCGAAAGTGACGTTCTCTGTTCGGAAGTTCTCTCGAGCCCCGAAGGTAACCGGGAGGGCGATGTGCCCGAGTGGTGTAGATGATAGCCCCGGGATGACTCCGTGGAAGGGGGCTGAGCTTGCCTTCAATTCGGCCCTCGGACTGCATCTCATCCATGGTCTTGGCGAACGGAATATTGAGGGCGCCGCCCCCATCGATGAGGACGCGCTTGAGCCTGATGTTGCGGACCACGGGATCCGGGACGAGTGGGTAGCGCCCGGGTGAACCACTCGGTCGGGTGATCCGAGTGGTCAAAAGTGATGGCCACTTCGACCATCGCATGTACCGAGGACTTCGGGTTGAGCCGCGTTGACCTCTCGGTCGGTTAGTTTCTCGTTTCCTCTTGGATTCATAGGCTAGCGGCCCCCGAAGATGTGATTGAGCTCTCGCACGTGGTCTTGGAAAGGTTCGGCATTCTCGCCGCGTTGTTTTTCTTGGCGCCCGATGGACCAGCCTCATCGGTCGGCTTCTTGTTGAGTTGCGCCGCGCACGCTCGCGAACTGTTTGTAGATGAAGCGATCCTTTGCCGCGTGCTTGTGATTGGGATGGTGAGTGCATTGAGCATTCATGATGGCGTCGTAGGCGGCGACTCGGGGCGGCGTTGAGTGTTGGAGGTTGCGGCCACTAGATCCTCGGATCGGCGCTTGCGGTCTTTTGGCCCCGGTTGTTGTTGTTGTCGTTATCCTTCTTAGGATTCCGCTTCCTCCCGCCCGCTTGTCTTCCCTCCTGTCGGGCCGGTCTTGACGGGCTGCCTTGATGGCGTCATTGGATTTGGCATAGGAGTTCGCCGTCTCAAACATTTGTTTCACCGTCTTCGGCGGCTTGCGCCCGAACTTGCCGATTAATGCTCATCACGGACTCCCTTCGGAAGGCGGCGATGATGATGTCATCGGTGATGTTGGGATCTTATTGCGCTTCGGAGAAGCGCCGGATGTAATCCTTCAGAGGCTCGTCCGGCTTCTGGATGACATTGTATGAGTCGAAGTGGGTGCCAGGCCTCTCGAAGGTGCCTTGGAAGTTCGCGATGAAGTGATCCCTCAGCTCACTCCACGAGCCGATTGAGCCTCTTGGCAGGCTCGTGAGCCAGTTCGTGGCTGAGTTGGCGAGGGCCACGGGCAGATAGTTGGCCATAGCTTTGTTGTCACCGCCTGCTGCGCGTATGGCGAGAGTATACACGGTAAGCCACGACTCGGGGTCGGTCTTGCCGTCGTATCTCTCTATTCCTGTTGGCTTAAAACCATTCGGCCAGTGCACTCGGCGAAGCTCCCGAGTGAAGGCTGGCACTCCGTCGTCGCCGCTATTGGGTGATCCCCTCCGATCTTCCCGGGTGCGTCGGTCTCGCTCTTGGTAGCGGCAATCGAGGACTTGTCGCAGATCATTCGGCGGGGTCTTTGGTTGGCTGGTTGGGTAGCTGGAGCTGTTGTCACGGCGGACGCGGCGGTGGATGGGTGGACGTCCATGTCGTTTGTCGCAGGAGTCGGCCGTTTACTCCTGGTACTTCTGTGTGGACTCGTGACGTGGGCCTCTTGGCCTAGTCGTGGACCGGTCGGGCTCGGGCCTCTTGTAGTCTCCTGACCTTAGAGGCGGGAATCGGCTTTTGTCGGGCGTTTCAGCCAAGGACTCAGTCGGCCTTCGTGCCGAGGTGGAGGGATGACCGTTGGCAGTGGCTGCGACGATGGTCTTGATTTTGTCAAGTATTGGAGTCACGTCGGCGGGTGCCGTCTCCATGACGGTGTCCAAGAGTGTGAGTGCGGCAACAGCGTTCTGCTGTGGCGTCTGGAAGATGTTGGCATTGTGGACCCGCGTTTGAAGGATGGCCTCCTGAGCGGATCGTCCAGCTGCGTGTAGATCTTGCTTTCTCTTGTCAGCCTCTTCCCTGCGTTTCTTCTCCTCTTCAGCCAGCTTGCGCTCCTGCTCGATCTTGGCTCGCTCTTCCTCAGCAAGCCTGCGAGCCATAGCTAAGTAGGACTCGTCCGGCTCAGCCATGAGGACATCGAAGCACTTCGGCCCATAGTCCTTGTGGCAGTCGGAGTCGTCAGCTTCATCTGAGGGGATACCATAGAGGTCATCAAAGCCGACGGAGCTGAGATATTCGTTGAGCTCCGAAGATGAGCAAGAGCCAAACGGCTGGAGGATGACAGCGATCTCCCTCGATCCTGGGTAGCCCGGGTCTGGATCGTTCCAGTCCGAGTCAGAGCTTGGTGATGCGGGCTCCTCCGAGTGGGTCGACCTCGACTCGGGGGAGAGGAGTTTGCCGTAGATCTCGGCGGCGTTTGGTAGTCCAAACGGCACCGAGAGGTCTTCTTCTGAGTAGATCATCTCCGTTGGGGAGACGAGAAGATCGGTGCAGATTTCGGTGGTGTTCGGCAATCCGGGCCGAGTGAAGTCCTTCGTTGGGGAGGGTGGATCGCATCTTGGACTTGAAGATGTCGTCGAAGATCTCGGCGCTGTTTGGGAGCCCGAACGGCGCCGAGTGGGTCTCTCCTTCTGACTGGTTTGAATCCGAGTCGAAGGAGGAGTGCTTGTTGAAGTTGTCGCGCGAAGTCGCCGAATCCCGAAGGACATCCCATCACGCTTGTCGGCGAGATTGTTGAAGAAGTCTTTGACGCGTGGCCCCTACTGTCGCGCCAACCGTCGAAACTCGGTTTCGGCAATGCAATTTCGGGGTCGCAGTCAAGATCGCCAAGCACAATGGGTTAGAAGGAAAAGAGGATTTAGACGAGTTCAGCCCTCTCGTGAGGTAATACCCTACTCTGTTTCGGTGGATTCGATCCGCCGAGTGTCTTTATTGATCTCAAGATCTAAGGCTGAAAGCTAAAGGCTCATAAAGCATAAAATATCTGATCTCCTATCGGAATATCCCTCAAGGGACGCCCCTTACTCCCCTTATATAGTCTTGGGAGGTGGGCTTACAGATCGAGAACCCTATCTTACTCTAAGTCGGTTTCCTCAATCTTACCAAACCGTGACTATGGGCCGTTGCCTTATCTCAATCGGCAACGTAACACCCAAGTCATATTTGGTTTACAGATATGGCAGGCGCAATCTATCCCTACCTCCAGTCGGATAAGCTTGCCATGTAGATACCCGATTGCCATAATCTCCACAATCTCCATTAATTTGTTCGTCACCAAATTTGAGTCAATCACTCCTCGAGTCTCTATCTTGTCGGCGTAATAGCAGCCGATCGGCAGCTGTCCAAGCCGAAACTATCTTCCAGCCAACATTGGGTAGTAAAATTCGTAAGTCTTTGTTACATTGCGGCCTTGATGTACTCCAGTCGGCAAGATACATGGGGTGAGTGCTGTGGTGAAGATTTCTCTACACTTGGGATATTTTTCCGAGTTGATCTCGTCCAAGTTTAAATCAATCGGCAACTCAAATTCCATTCGGTCTTCGTAGAAGAACCAAGTCTTATTGTTTTTGGCCAGCCGTCATAAAAGGAGATGAACCACTCAGCCAGGAGCTCACTTGATTGCTTTGATCCAGAGTGAGTGGCTGCGGCTTCCCCAAAGGACAGACATCTTCTAGTAGTCACTTCATTTCCATCATCATCTTCAATCGGCTCCAGGAGGGGGAAGCGTGCGTCGGTTAATCTTGGCCGACCAGATACTTTCTGGGTTAGCAACACAAGCCAGAGTTGCAGAAACCACCAAGGGCCTCCAGTGCTAATAGTGGTGTCGGATGCGATTGTGGACACGGCTTGGCTCAACATCTGATAAAGGTAGCCAAGGAGGAATTTGCCTAAGGGGAGTTTTTTCTTATCAACTAAGGCCTCGGCTAGTACTTGCCGGTTGGTGTGGGACCGCAACTTGACCGTAGAATATGAACTTCTCCACCACATCATCAAAAAGGCGTATGCTCCACGGCATTAATCGGCCCAGTTCCCATGTTCATGGCCACATATCTGTTCCAACCCCGATTGCTTTGGTCTTAAAGGAAAACGGCCCTTGCTATCCGGTTGGTTGGGGTTAGCCGATGACATGATGTCAAGACCCGTTAGCAGACATCGACTAAAGTTGGGGTCATGGGACCTTGTTGGAAAAGAAAGGCGTTCAGTGTGTTGTTACAAAAATATGTGGCAGCCGACACTAATGGTTCGTCCTTGGGCATGTCGGCTATGGATAATGCGAGGCATTGGGCTATTCCGATTTCTTCCCAATGACTTTGTTTGCTGGCCTGCATCCTTTTGTACCATGACGGCCATGACTTGTCAGTTGAAGGCCAAGATTTAAAGGTGTTGTTCCAGTGGCCTAGGTTTGGGTTCCTTATTCTATAGGGCACTCTGTTGGTTTCGGCTATGATGAACTCAGTGGGATCCTTATTGTCGATAGGCCCTAAGTAATATCTCTCGTCGTTGACTAGGCTTGGAATTGCTACTTGATGCGCGAGATGCTATAATCGGAAAAAGAGGTGGATTTTAGATTTGGAAAACCTAAAATTCAGACCTACGGTTAAAACGCGGGAAAAAGAAAAGGGTTGGCCGATTGGGCGTGCCTCGGGGAACTCGGCGGGTGAGAGCCTGGTTGAGCGGCGGGGGTCACCATTGCTGCGGTTGAGTTCGCTGGAGAGATGGGATCGCCGCGACGGGATTGAGGAAGCCGAAGAGGTCGCCAGGGAACTCGAGGACGTTTGCTGGTTTGTAGATCGTGTTGACGGCGTGAATTGTTCGGCACGGAGAGGCATTATTTAAAGGGTTTTCATAATGACCGAAACAAACTCGACCTAGGGTCGTCTTGGGAATAGGATTGGATAAAATCCGCAACATTATCAATGCCCCGGACTTGGGGCATGTGTTAACGACCAAATTTGGTAACCAAACCCCGAGTTTGAAGCGTGTTTGAAGTAGAAATTTGAGCGGAATTTGAGGAAACGCGCAATCTACAGAAACAGAGGCCGCATCGACTAAGTCCGAATCGGCTACGGAGCCAGTCAGCTGAGTCCGAGTCGGACTAGGATAGCCGATAGCCGATTCCGATTGAAGATGGAGGTGGAGCCAATCCCGAAAGGAAAGCTTAAAGATAAATTATTGGATTCAGTTTCCGAAGTGTGTTAAAGATATTGCCATCTACGGATAAGATCTTACAACAACAATTGTATCTTTAAGTTAGGATATTTTCTATAGTTTTCTTTATAGATAATGTCGGTTTGTTTAGAGATTTAATCTGTAATACGAATCATGTCTGTTACAGACTCATTGTATATTTGGGTATAAATATTGTTAGTGATATGTCCTAGAGGCAACATGGAGATGTTGGATATCATGGTCAATGTTTATATATTTATGAAGAAAGTGTTATTCAGTTTCATGAAATAGACATCTTGTATTGATCAATAAGTATGTGACTTATTTATGAGACTCTTTATGTATGAATCTATTTCTAAACAATCCCTGATCATATGTCATATTGTTGAAACAAATATGATTCTAAGATCGGCATGTTTATTGATTGATGATCATGTCTCATAGATCATGGTATGGAGATACCAAATCAATATACATGGACATGCGTTAGAGAACACATTCTTGGATAGACCCATCTTGAGACACTACAGGAATTAATGTGCCATTAGTTGGTCTCAGGTAGTGTTGGTACAAAGTCCTTTGACCTGAGATCATCATAAATTCCAACATGTGTAGTAGCCTACTTTTAGACTACCAAACGCTATTCCGTAACTGGGTAGTTATAAAAGTAGTCTTCGGGTTTGTTATGAAACATGGAGTGGGATGTGAGTGATCAAGATGGAATTTGCCCCTCCTTTGGAAGAGATATCTTTGGGCCCCTTGAGGTAATGGATTATGGAAGTGCATGAAGGGTTACGCGGAGGCTACGCTAGCCGAAAACAAAAACTTTTTACCGCGCAAACCAGGAACACTTGCAAGTAAGGGCCGATAGATCGTTACCGATTGGAGTAGAGTGCAGCGGAATAGCCAATCAGGGCAATCCGATCCGGAACAGTGTAGCCGATTCCCGGAGACAGCCGATTCGCCAATCAGCCGATTTGAGTCGTCCGGCCGCGTTCTCACGCCTCGCTTCGATGCGCCCGACCGCAGCCGATTCCACCACAGCTGATCGCGTCGATTGCAGCCGATCCGAAGCCGATCAACAGCGCGCAACGTAGCAGCGCCTCTACCGGTATCCACACGTCCGGGGATAGAACGCCGTACACCCGTGTGCTAGCACGCGATGCAAGGCTAGGGTTTGGCTCGAAAGTGGGGAGGGTTTCCGTGGAGATTGATCTCGACGACTTACGTTGCACGCGATGCAATTGACATGCCGCAGCTCTCCACCCCTCCCTCCTTTATATAGAGTTGGCCGGCGGGACTAGTGGCCGATTAGGACTCTATTTTGAATCGGATCTCATCCGTATCTCATAGAGTTAGCCGCCCACACGTCGTAAGCCCATAGGACTCTATCCGATCGGATCCCTATCCGATCGAGCCGTATCCGAGTCCAACTCGAATGCCTGTTCTTATCCCCTTAAGCGTGCGACCGTAGGTTCAGGTATACTCGGTTTCGGCTATAGTCTAACTTAGCCGATCGTCGGCTCGAGTCTAACTCAGCCGACTGTCAACGACGGCGCCTAGCAGCACATATTGACACCATAGTATACAAGAATAATATCGGCTCGAACCTGTAATGTGTACACAAATCCCTTTGCCTCACGATACCGAGTTAAGCTATAGGCTAGATGTGTGCAATCCCTTCAATAGCTTAACCATTCACTCGAACCATATTGGATTATCGTCGTTGATTGACTCCTCAATCAACTTAGCATGGCCATGCATTTCCATAATCCATTACCTCGAGGGCCCAGAGATATCTCTCCAAAGGAGGGGCAAATTCCATCTTGATCACTCACATCCCACTCCATGTTTCATAGCAAATCCGAAAACTACCTTTATAACTACCCGATTACGGAATAGTGTTTGGTAGTCCCAAAGTAGGCTACTACACATGTTGGAATCCATGGTGATCTCAAGTTTAAGGACTTTGTACCAACACTACCGAGACCAACTAATGGCACATTAATTCTGTAGTGTCTCATGGTGGGTCTATCCAACAATGTGTTCTCCAACACATGTGTCCATGTTTATTGATTTGGTATCCCATACCCATGATCTATGAGACATGATCATCAATCAATAAACATGCCGATCTTAGAATCATATTTGTTCCAACAATATGACATATGATCGAGGGATCGTTTAGAAATAGATTCATACATATAGAGTCTCATAAATAAGTCACGTACTTATTGATCAATACAAGATGTCTATTTCATGGAACCGAATAACACTTTATTCATTTATGCATAAACATTGACGTGATATCCAACATCTCCATGTTGCCTCTAGGGCATATCACTAACAATCTCCCACTTGCACTAGAGTCAATCATGTAAGTATCTAATACCCATTGCTCTTGTGTGCGCCTCATGCTTCGGTGAGGGAAAGGTTTTGTCGGCGGATCGGCTATGTTGAGATCCGTGTGTACTTTGCATATCTTGACATCACCTCTGTCCACTATCTCGCCGATGAGATGATATCGCCGAAGTATGTGTTTGGACTTCGATGTGACCTCGGCTCCTTGGCTTGCGCAATGGCTCCACTATTATCACAATAGAGAGACATTGGACCAGTCGTACTAGTCATCACACCAAGCTCGAAACGAATTTCTTGATCCAAACGCCTCCTTTGCGGCTTCCGAAGCAGCAATGTACTCGGCCTCCGTTGTAGAATCGCAACGTATCCCGCTTGGAACTCTTCCGTTGCGCCTCCGTTCAGGGAACACGAACCCGCATTGCGATTTATAATCATCCTTGTCCGTTTGGAAGCTAGCATCGGTGTAACCACTTACAACGAGCTCTTCTTCACCTCCATAGACTAGGAACATATCCTTAGTTCTTCTCAAGTACTTAAGGATATTCTTTACGCGATCCAGTGACCTTCACTGGATCGACTCGTATCCGCTCGTAGCACTCAAAGCGTACGAGACATGCGGGCATGTACAAAGCATGGCATACATGATGGATCCAATTGCCGAAGCATATGGAACCATACCCATCTTATTCCGCTCATCATGTGTCCGAGGACACCGATTCTTGCTAAGATTAATGCCATGTGACATGGGCAAGAAACCTTTCTTGGAATCATGCATGTTGAACCTTTTCAACACCTTGTCAATGTATGTACTTTGGCTTAATCCAATTAGCCTCTTGGATCTATCTCTATAGATCCGAATGCCAATATGTATCTGCCTCCCTAAGTCTTTCATGGAAAAACTATTTTTCAATGAAGACTTGACGAATTCTAGCATAGGGATATCATTTCCAATCAACAATATGTCATCCACATATAAGATTAGAAATACAATTGCGCTCCCACTGACCTTTTGTAAACACAGGCCTCTTCTTCGTTTTTGATGAAACCAAACCCTTTGATTACTTCATCAAAACGAATATTCCAACTCCGAGATGCTTGCTTCAATCCATAAATGGATTTCGTAGCTTGCATATCTTTCCGAGCGATTCTGGATCGACAAAACCCGATGTTGTATCATGTATACATCCTCGCTTAGGTTTTCATTTAGGAAAGCCGTTTTGACATCCATCTCGCCATATCTCATAATCGAAATATGTAGCAATCGCTAGGATAATCCGAATAGATTTAAGCATTGCGACGGGCGAGAAGGTTTCATCATAATCAACTCCTTGAATCTGTTTAAAACCTTTCGCCACCAATCGCGCCTTATAGATGTGAACATTTCCATCCATATCGGCCTTTTTCTTAAAAACCCATTTGCACTCAATGGTTTTGACACCATCAGTGGATCAACCAAGTTCCAAACTTGATTGTCGTACATGGATTCTATTTCGGATTTCATGGCTCCAAGCCACTTGTTGGAATCGGGTCCCACCATCGCTTCCTCATAGGTCTTAGGTTCATCGTTGTCCAACAACAATATATCACGTTGTTCCGCACTGTGTACTCGGGTTCACGACGTGATCTTTCGGACCTTCGTGGGTGGTGTATCTACAACGGTGGCGCAACACTTTGCTCCTCTGTTGTGGTTCCGTGGTCGCCGAAACGTTTTCGGTGTTTCTTGAACTTCTTCAAGATGCACCCTGCTCCCACTAACCCTTCTTGAAAGAAACTCTTTCTCCAAGAAGACACCATGTCGGGCGACAAACACTTTGCCTTGTTCCCGATTATAAAAGTAATATCCCTTAGTTTCCTTAGGATATCCCACAAAGAAGCACTTGTCGATTTGGGTGTGAGCTTATCGATCGTAAACGTTTTACATAAGCTTCGCATCCCCAAATTTTGAGAAAAGACAAACTAGGGGGTTGCCCTGTCCATATCTCATATGGTGTCTTTTCAACGACTTAGATGGAACTCTATTTAGTGTGAGCGCAATTTGTTTCAAGAGCATATCCCCGAAGGATAACGGAAGATCACTTTGGCTCATCATCGACCGCACCATGTCCAACAAGGTGCGATTTCTTCGTTCGGACACTCCGTTCCATTGTGGAGTTCTGGCGGAGTCAACTATGGAACAATTCCACAATCTTTCGATGATTACCAAACTCTTGGCTCAAGTATTCTCCTCCACGATCGATCGCGAAACTTGATTGTTTTCCCTAAATGATTCTGTACTTCATTCGGAATTCTTTGAACTTTTCAAAGGATTCAGACTTATGCCTCATTAAGTAGATATAACCATATCTATTAAAGTCATCGGTAAAGGTAATGAAACGATAACCACCTCGGCCGTTGAGCTCATTGGTCCACATACATCGGTATGTACGAGTGCCAACAAATCACTTGCTCTTTCACTGTGTCCCGTGAAAGGTGTCTTTGTCATCTTGTCAAGTAAACAAGACTCACATGTCTCAAATGATTCAAAATCAAAAGAGTGAAGCAATCCATCCTTATGGAGCTTCTCCATGCGTTTCTTATTTATATGGCCTAAGCGATAATGCCGGATAAACGTGGGGTTTATATCATTAGAGAGTTGCTTTTCTCGTATTAATGTTATAGATGGGAGACGCTTCAAGATTCAAAACATATAATCCATTCACCAATGGAGCATGAAAATAGAACATATCTCTAAGATATATTGAACAACCATTGTCCATTGATCTAAAATCATATCCTTCCGCTTGCAAACATGAAGCGGAAATAACGTTTTGACATAGTGTTGGAACACAATAACAATTATTTAATTCCAAAACTAATCCGAAGGTAGATGAAGTGGTCGTGCCGACAAGAACCGTAGCAACGCTTGCTCCATTGCGACGCGAGTTCACCTCGCCCCTTCTCAATCCTCTACTTCTTCTCATTTCCGCAACGACTTGCAAATATGAGCTACCGATCCGGTATCAAATACCCAAGAGTCAGTAGGTGAAGTAGCAAGATTAATGCCTATAACATTAATACCGAAGCGTAAGTCGTACTTTGCTTCTTTTGAGATCCTCCATGTACTTCTTGCAGTTCCTCTTCCAATGGCCTGTCTCCTTGCAATAGAAGCAAACGGCATCCGATGCCGCCGACCCTTCTTGCCCTTCTTTGCATTGGAGGCACTCGCGATCTCATCGGGAGTTAACTTCCTCTTGGTGCAAAGTTTCTTAACAGTGGTTTGCGTTTTGCCTTCGCATCATCATCACATGATGACCGTTTTTCTGGATACTCTCCTCATGTCTTTAGCATCCCATGCAATTCAGCCAAGGTTCTATCCATATTGTTCATGTGATAGTTTAATATGAATGGCTCGAAGCTCGGAGGGAGCGACGGAGAATCACATCACTCTTGGCTAAGGGGAAAACCTAGTTTTTCCGGACTCTCGATATAGCCAATCATCTTTATCACATGCGGACCGACGAGATTCCCTCAACAAGCTCGCACGCAAACAAGGACTTTGAGGTGTTAAACCTCTCGGCCCGAGCTTGGTTCTCAAACATGCCACGTAGTCCTTGAATAATAGTGTGAGCATCGCTGCTCTCGTATTGCTTCGAAGCTCGGGGACATTGTAGCTAGCATGAGACAGCTTATATCTAGGGCATCATTAGTGTGCTTCTCGTAAGCTCTCCGTGCGGTGCGGTGGCATTATTTGGCAAATCCTCCGGATAAGGTACTTCAAGAACATACTCCTTACGCTCTTGCTTGAGAACAATTCTCAAGTTGCGATACCAATCCATAAAGTTTGTTCCGTTTAATTTTTCCTTTTCAAGAATAGATCGCAAATTAAAGGTACTGGGTGTAGTATTAGCCGCCATTTATTCTACAATGAAAAAGCAAAGTTTAGCACAATGTTTATGCTATGTCTATTGTTAAACAATTTAACATTAGACTCCCATTACGTATTTTACACCTTCCCTCTAGGTTACGTATTGGGTCAAGATCCACATGTTAATTAATTTTCTAGTGAGTTTTGGCATCACCGCTAGAATATTAATAACATCGGTAAGCAACTCCTTGCTAATCACATCTCTATGTGACTCTTGTTGTTGGTGTGGCATCTCCATGCCCCGGCCCCAACCTATGCCCCAAGGCCCAAAACTGTTTTGATAGCCTTGTTAAGTAAACCAAATGCTCTGCTGTATATGTCCGACATATACCCCTCGTGTTATGATAGAGAATGGTACTCGCTTTGCGACCCACCATTGACGAGCATAACGGTGACGGTGCATCATTTGGAAGGGCATCATTACTACTTAATTTTGCAAGGGATGCTATCCTATCAAACAAACATATCACAAATATAAAAGTAGGTAGAATAGCATGAAATAGTATGGCCCCCTTCACATGGTGATCTCCATCTCCATGCCGGTGTAGAGGATCTCCATCTTCATCACCGTTCTTCCGAGTGCCGAATGCTTGATTTCTTCAAACTAAGCTACTACTATAGAAGCTCTAATTGAAGATTACATCGACTCTGCAGTCGTGAAAGAATATTACAAGCATTGCACGTATGAAAGAATATTACGGGATTGCACATATGAAAGAATATTACATGCATCACATGCATCTCATACATACAATAGGGCCATACCATCTCAAAGCATTCTCTGCAAAAACAAGTTAGGCGTAGAAACAGTTTCTACTTATCGCAGAGAAACGGCATCGAGACGACCTATAAGGGGGTACGCACACGGCGGTCCGATACACTATCAAGGAACGCAATTACCATGAACTCTCCTCAAGAAATCCCGTAAAACCGATTGATCTAATCAACCCGTGTGCAAAACTTGTTCCAGATCCAATCTAAAACCCAAACTAAGCAAGATTAGCTCTGATACCACTGAAGGGTTACGCGGAGGCTACGCTAGCCGAAAAACAAAAACTTTTAACCGCGCAAACCAGGAACACTTGCAAGTAAGGGCCGATAGATCGTTACTGATTGGAGTGTGCAGCGGAAACAACCAATCGTGGCTATCCGATCCGAATGTTGTAGCCGATTCCCGCAAGCCGACGCTCGATACCCGGACACCTGATTCGCCAATCGCCCGATTCGCAGATGCCGTAGCCGATCCGAGTCGTCCGACTGTGTTCTCGCGCCTCGCTCCGATGCGCTCGACCGCAGCCGATTCCTCCAAAGCCGATGAACAGCGTGCAACGCAGCAGCGCCTCTACCGGTATCCACACGTCCGGGGACAGAACGCCGAACACCCGTGTGCTAGCACGCGATGCAAGGCTAGGGTTTGGCTCGAAAGTGGGGAGGGTTTCCGTGGAGATTGATCTCGGCAACTTTTGTTGCGGATTCGGTTCAACGCGATGCAGAAACTCTCCACCCTCGCCCCTTTATATAGAGTTGGCCGACTAGGACTAGTGGCCGATCGGGACTCTATTTTGAATCGGATCTCATCCAAATCTCATAGAGTTGGCCGCCCACACGTCGTAAGCCCATAGGACTCTATCCGATCGGATCCCTATCCGATCGAGCCGTATCCGAGTCCAACTCGAATATCTATTCTATCCCCTTAAGCGTGCGACCCAGAGGTTCAGGTATACTCGGTTTCGGCTATAGTCTAACTTAGCCGATCGTCGGCTCGAGTCCAACTCGCCGACCGTCACGACGGCGCCTAGCAGACATATTGACACCATAGTATACAAGAATAATATCAGCTCGAACCCGTAATGTGTACACAAATCCCTTTGCCTCACGATACCGTTAAGCATTAGGCAAGATGTGTGCCATCCCTTCAATAGCTTAACCATTCACTCGAACCGTATTGGATTATCCGTCCGTTGATTGACTCCTCAATCAACTTAGCATGGCCATGCATTTCCATAATCCATTACCTCGAGGGGCCCAGAGATATCTCTCCAAAGGAGGGGCCATCTTGATCACTCACATCCCACTCCATGTTTCATAGCAAACCCGAAAACTACCTTTATAACTACCCAGTTACGGAATAGCGTTTGGTAGTCCCAAAGTAGGCTACTACACATGTTGGAATCCATGGTGATCTCAGGTCTAAGGACTTTGTACCAACACTACCTGAGACCAACTAATGGCACATTAATTCCTGTAGTGTCTCATGGTGGGTCTATCCAACAATGTGTTCTCCAACACATGTGTCCATTTTTATTGATTTGGTATCTCCATACCCATGATCTCGAGTTGAGTAGCCTTGATGTGTTGTACGGGGCAAGGCAACATGTTCTAGAGAATTTGGGGACAAGAGATGAAGCGTGGCACGTTGACACGTCGGGCACACGCGTCGTCGGCATCCGAAGGCTGTCGGCCCGCGCTCTGGCGCCTTCAGCGGTGGAGAATGAGTGGTACGGAGTGGGAGCTAGCTAGAGACGCCGACAATGGGCCCAAGTCCGCGGTACACAAGGCGGAAGAGTGAGGGATGGGTATGTCTCGGTGTGCAGCTGATCTTCAAACCTATTTTTCGAATTTTCCTTCCTCTCTCAATTTGCAGCTCTTTAACACATTTGTGTGGGTTAGGTAAATTTATGAAAAATTTTCTGGGGTTAGGAGAGCAAACATAGAATCCATTTTCTTTGGTTTTACCCAAAGATCACTTATGGTTTTCTCCCAGAAATTAAGCAAATTTGGATATTTTGAATCTTATTTGAATTTTTAGAGGGTTCAAACTGAGGAGAAAAATTCTAGAAAAATTATATTAAGTTTTGGTGATTAACCTAGTATTTGAATAAATTATTTCCTATATATGTTTTTATGCATTTTAACGTCATTTTAGGCTAGTTGTATTTTTAGCCAATTGGGACGCTATTTTGCCTATTTATTCATCTGTCTTTGTTTAAAGTGTTTGGGCACCAAACCTTACTATTAAATAGTTCAAAAATCATATTTAAGTTGTCCATAATATCTGACACCTACATGAATTTATCTTATTTGGTTTAACCTAGAAAATTAGGTTACCCCTCCTAGGTTTAGGTGTTTATTATGCGCACACGTGCCTACTAAAATATTTGGGTTTGTATTATTTCTCCACTTGGAATGAGGAGATGATCTTTTGTTTAAATTTTCATGTTTACTGGTCATCACCCACGATTAGTTGTAAGTTTGCTTGGTAAATTTAAATCGTCTAGGCTATGCGCATATAGCCTATAATGAGATGTGTTTTCGAAAATCTGGATACACGTAAATGATCTAAGTCAAGGTGGGTTTTATGTTAGCATGCATGCTCTCGTATGAGCCTGCATTTTTATCCTAGGCCATAAATGAAAGTTTTTAATTTATTCTAAAGTTTAGGTCTGCCACGCATAGGCCTAGATCGGTCTCACCTAATTAGAAAGGAAAATTTTAATTCTCAAATTTTTGAATCATGTAATAGGTTGGAGTTCCTTAACCTAAGGTAGAAAATAAAAATTCTTGGTTCACAAAATTGGGAAACTTTAATTTTATTTTTTTTAGACGAAAGTTCGTCAACCCTAGAATTTGGGTATGCGACAATATTTCACGGGTACAAACAAATATGAATTAGCTATTAGTTAAAAAATACTTTAAAATAATATTCTATGATATTTATATATAGAAATGTTTCAGAAACAAATGTTTATGTGCCTAGAAAGTGTGTCCGTGAGAATGTATATATAGAAATGTTTCCAAACAACAGCCCCATTCGTCTCGCATGTTATATTTTCTTCAAATCCACCGTATTTACCCCAGTTCAAAATGTTGTCGTCTTCTTCTTCATCTTCTTTTATTGCAACCTCTACCTCTTCATGCGATGTCCAATATAAACCCCGACTCAAACAAGTGGACATGAATAATTCTTGATGTAGAATATTTTTTCTTGTTCTGTACTTTTTATATGGGCAGCATATGAAGTCCTTGTTAGCATTGGCTCAAAAAATAATGCATGTCTTGAATAAACTATGTCGACCGTCGGTCCGCGGTGTATATCCATTGCCGTTCCATTTACCTAAAATGCACAAAAATCGTAAAATAAAAATCCACAAAAATCAAACTAATTAAATTATGGTACAATAATTATATATAAATAATCATACAATAATTATATAATAATCCCACATACTTAATTTAATATTGTACTTAATAAAATTTGAAATTATTTTTAAAAGTTTTTTAAAGTTCTAAACATATTTTTAATATATGTACTATTTTAACGATTTTTAAATTAACTTAGTTCTTAATTTTCTATATTTTTTGTTATCTCTTTTATAACATTTTATCCATAAGTATCTAATTTTAGAAAGTAACATAATTTTCTCTAAACAAATTTTCTCTCTCATCATTTTTCATAAACCTTTTTAGAGATAAAAATATATATACAAATGTAGTATGCTAATGATACATCATCGAGAGGATGGAGTTGCTAACCTTTTAGATCCATCCGATTTGTATATTATCACCAAAACAATTTTAAAAAAAATTTGACAGCACCTCCTTACTCCTCTAAACATTTATAGCAATGACTCGAGCTGAAGGAAGAAAAACAAGTACAAATAAAGGACATTCATCGTAGTACGGTTGGTGTTACCAACCGGGACTAAAGATGATCTTTAATCTGGTTAGTATTACCAACCGAGACTAAAGCTAAGATCTTTAGTCCTGGTTTATGTTACCAACCGGAATTAAAGATCCCGACGACCTGACACAGTCTAACAAAAAATAAACTGGGACTAAAAATAATCTTTAATTTCAATTGATAACATCAACCGAAACTAAAGATCATAAAGTCACGTTGCACTTTTTTACCGGGAGTAAAAATATTTTTCAGTCTCGGTTTCAATACAGTCTCGGTTTCTATTGAAACCGAGACTATTATATATTTTGGCAAGTGAAGCAAAGACTACTTCTCCAGTAGTGATAATATGTAGGAGGAAAAGAATAGGGCTTATATATGTGCCGATGAATACTACTCCCTCCATCATGATAAGACGTACGTCTTGGCCTTATCTAGATTTATTAACATTTATATAAATTTAAACACATACATGAAGCACATACATATGAATTTAAAATCCAAAATATGGGAAGTCATTACTATTTGTGTTACTTGTGGTATCTATATTTGTAATATATTTGTAAGGCATACATCTTCTAGAACGTTTTTGCTATTGTAACAGTTTCAGCATATATTTGCTCTGTGTTCGTGCCCCCTATTATTTGGAGCGGTATTTATATGCAAAGAGAGTTAGTATATGCAAAGAGCAGAATCCGACCAAAACTGAGTCGATTTTACTCTTAATATTTAAAAAGATCAGTAACATTCAAGTCACAGTTCAGACTTAACACATGCTTCTTCTGCAAAAAAAAAAATGATCATCCAGCCTAGACTGAATAAAACACATGTACAACATGAGTTCCAACAATGGACATGTTCGGTGCAGCTTCATGCGGCTGCACAGCTGCAGCGCTCCCATTTTTACATGCTGTTCGTGCGGCTGCTACAGCTAACGGGCCAATTCTTTCTTTCCTCCATCTTACGAGATTAACCTTTTTTTTTCTCATGACACATATTTATTTGTATTCTGATGATGACAGGAACATGTTGGGTGCTTCAACTCTTCTGTTTACTTTAACCACCCCAATTACCGCAATCTATCCCCAATTTAAGCTCTCGGGGAGTATCGTTGAGGACTTATATGAAAGATATATAATGGTATTTTGTCCGTACGACTGTATTAAAGCTTATTTTCATTGTTTTTAGTTAAAAAAAAAGATAATAAAATGATGTCATCTACGTTGCAACACGGGCTACCTATGGGTAGCCTATAGAAATTGGTTTGGGAATCCAATTTAAATTATTATCATTCCCTGCATTTGCTATTTATAACTTTTATTTGGTAGATTAGCCTTATGTAATGAAATTCATGTCACACTCATGTTCTGGTTTTTTGCATTATACTGTGTGAAATAAGATATTTGTATGACTCTAATATTAGAGAGTTGATACGTATATTAGTCACTGATTATGGGACTACTACAATAAACAACAAACAAAAAGAACTAGAATTCAATTAGGTGCTTAACACAGGGTATGTTTTGGGAGATGATAGGGGATATCCAACATTGAGATCCATTATCACCCATCGAAAATCGGTATGACAGAGAGCAAAATTGGAGGAAAAAAAGGCGAATAGAAGGTGCCATAGACCATAGACCACAAGGCAGGAGTAGGAATCAGATAAGTCCTTGGATTTATACATGTACGACACTAATAGAATTATTCATGGTATTAAGTAAATGCATGGTAAAAATATTAAGCATTAAATTATGTACTGTCACTTATAACACCTACAGCTATAGATCTCGATATATCACTACTACTGTGATATATTACTACTAATATCCAAAGTTTATGTCATTAGTACTCAGTGGCGTAGCCAGAATTTACAACTATGATGATCTATTGTCTAAAATTTTTTTGACGTGATAAATTAACATATCGTACACAAGTATATGAATTATAAAACACAATTAAGATAAAAAGACATATAAAGATTCATAAAATAAATGAGTATAATTTCTTAACATAGAATTTAAAAATTGCGTACCCATAATAGTTGAAGAGCAATATGTCACTTCTTCCTCTTGTCGTCTGCGTCTTTTAATAGCCATGAAAGTGTTGATGATCTCTTCTTCACTCAATTGTAAGAATATATCACGCTCAATAAAAGTCACTAGACAATCATCCATAAGGCTATCGCCCATCTTATTTCTCAGCTTGTTTTTGATAAAAGTCATTGCAGAAAATATTCTTTCAACACTTGCGGTAGCCACCGGTAGAAGCAATACCAACTTGATAAGTAAATAGACCCAATGATAAACTTTGTTCCTCTTTGGTTCAACAAGCTTTACTGAGAGGTCAACAAGATTATTTGTCTTTGAACAATTCATCTTTTCTCATATCATCAATAAAGTTTTCAAGTTGCAAATCGAGTCTTAGCAAGTCTGAGCTTGAAAATTCATTAGGGTAAAATTCAGCAAGTCTGTGTACCTTGTTTGCATCAAAAGAAGCGAAGGAATCTGCTAGATTCAAAGCAGCCATACAAGTAAGCAACTCCATATTTATCTCATCAAATCGACTATCAAGCTCTTGGCTAATTTTATCAATGACTCCAATATACACTTCTCTTCTGAAGTGATCATCATTTGTTTGGACTGGAGCAAAACGTGCTGATCTTCCATACGGCACATAATTATTTTCCATTCCAGGAACTTGAATGCCAAATTTGTTGTAAAACATTGTAACCTTTTTAAGAAATGAAATCCACCCATCAGACCTCATTTGTTGCATTTTACTCTTTGTCAAACGGACTAGTGACATTGCATTAAGAATATCTTGGTCTTTTCTTTGTAAACACTCAGATAATTCATTTGTATGTCCAAGAATGTCAAGCATCAAATGAGCATTAAAAATAAAATCAAATGACTCAAACGCTCCAACCATAGTACGTTTTTTGGCCAATCACCTCTTTGTGAAGTATCTTGTCCAAGAGATATGAGTACATCACGAATTGTGGGATACATAGCAATCATGTTGACCACGGTTTTATAATGAGAACCCCACCGGGTATCACCAGGTCTAGGCAACCCCATCTCTTGATTTAACCCACTACCAGATTCTAGTGTACCACACTCAAGTGCTTTCATGACATTATCATATTGCTGATGTCGAAGCATTCCATGACGCTTACAAGAACTACCAACAATATTTAGCAAGAGGGATACTCGATCAAAAAACCATACACAATCACTATTGTCTTTGGAAACAGCAACTAGAACTAATTGGAGTTGATGTGCACAACAATGAACATAATAAGCAGATGGTGATTCTTTCATGATCAAGGTTTTAAGCCCTTTAATCTCTCCTTTCATGTTACTAGCCCCATCATAGCCTTGTCCACGGATTTGAGTTATAGTCAAACCATGACTAGCTAGTAAAGATTGAATTGCTTCCTTAAGTGATGAAGAAGTAGTATCATCTACATGAACAATTCCAAGAAATCGCTCACATGGTCTGCATGATTTATCAACATAACGCAAGCAAAGGGCTAGTTGTTCTTTATGAGAGACATCACTAGACTCATCAGCTAAAATTGTAAAGTAATCATCACCAAATTCCTGAATTATTTGATCTCTAGTCTCCATTGCACAACATTGAATAATTTCTTTTTGTATGTCAAGGCTAGTTAATGTGCAATTATCTGGAGCGTTCTTCAAAACAAACTTGTCCACCTCTTCATTATTTGCAGCAAGCCACCTCAAAAGCTCAATAAAGTTCCCTCTGTTGCTAGACTCTTCACTTTCATCATGCCCCATGAATGGTAATCCTTGCTGCAAAAGAAACCTCAAACATCTAAGTGAATAAGTCAACTGATCTTGTAGAGACGACGCTCGTCATTATCCGCCTTCACAATTTTATCATCAATTGCTCCATGTGGAATTATAAATAAATTATATCTTTCTTGGGCTGCGTTGTGAGCACTTTTCACACCACCCACATGTAAATCAAGTGCATCAATTCTATTCCAATTTCTCCAACCACCTTCAATAAATGCTGATTTTATACTTTTCTCCTTTCCAAACAAGTAGCACACAAAGCAAAATGCTCCTCTTTCTTGACACTATATTCAATCCAAGGATATTTATAAAACCATATGGGATTGAATTGTCGATCCTTATTTCCAATTTTTCTACTTTCAAATTTATGTGCATAGGGTTGCAATGGGCCCTTAATAATATATGATCGTCGAACTGCATCTTGATCATTGACGGGATAATTTGAAATGGGTTGTCTTTCACCCGGATCAAGTGATAGCCGACTGATATCATAAATTGCTTCTTTTTGGGCAACTGGATGTGGATTTGGAGGCATTGGAGTTGGACTTACATTTTCTTGAATCACTCTATATTGATCTTGTCCATCTTCTTGTTCTTCTATTTGCTCTTCTAGAAGAGTTGCAGCCACCGAAGGAGATTGAGAACAAGCTTTCTTCTTAGATTCATATTTCTGGAAAAGAGAGGCAATATCACCACTCCTCTTCATTTTTAACAAATCTGCATAAGAATTATAAGATGTTATACGTATACTATACCAATAATAAGATGTTATACATATACCGTATCAATAATTTTTAACAAAACTGAACCAATAATTATAATGGATAAAAACTGAATACATATGATCATATCGAGTCCTAGCTAGATGGGATACATAGGATCAAGTGGTGTAACATTGAATAATACATAGAATCATACATTGTATCAAGCTCATGGAAAACAAGGACAGTTTCACTAATACTTTGTCTTACTAAAAATAATACATATGATCAATAATACATAATTCATTCATTCAATAATACATATGATCAATAATACATATGATTCATTAGATTTAGAAGCATCTCATTGCAAATTGCAAGTACATAATACATTAGTGCATTTACCGGAGCTACTGCCTCTGCCTTGTTGGTGTTGGGAGCCGGCGGCCGACAGGAACGGGGCTGGGCCGGCTGGGCGGCTGGTGTCTGGCGGCAGCGACGTTCAAGAGACTCGGTGGCGGCGGCGGCGTACTCGGCGCGATGGCGCGGCGGCGTCGCACTCGGCGCGACGGCGTCAGACTCGGCGCGATGGCGCGGCGGCCGTCGTCGGCCCTGGACTTGGACCGTCGCGCGGCTTAGGGTTTGGCTTTGGCGCGGCGCGCGGCGACGGCCCGGCCGTTGTCCAGGCAGCTGCTGGTCGCGCGCGCCGCGCAGTCGCGTTGCTCCTCCGGCCGACGGCGTCAGCATTCTGGCGCTCTAGATCAGGCGACGGCGTCGGCGTCTTCGTCTACACTCTACGTCTACGAAGGAAACCGAACCGACGTCTGCGTGAGTGCTAATCCTGCCTGCGGGCCTGGGTGGGCCACGGACCACCCTGTAGCTCCGCCACTGCTAGTACTGATCTGTCGCACAATAGCATCTTTCATATTCTGTATTATGATAGATTGCAATATTTAATCTTCAAAGCCACTACAAACATTTGCCATGCCACACTCCAGAATTATTGTCCATTCCCAACAAGGACTCCAATTTCATATCCTACAGCATGACGTTTCAGTCTCAGCGCAGAAAATTGTAAAATAATAATGAAAAAAGAACGGCTAAATCAAATAAACCGCAACCCCTCTACCAGTACCAATCTGGCAGCGCAGCACCCCAGACCTGCTCTCCGCTCTCCTGGTTTACTTTACCCAGGAACAGGAAGGAGTCTAATTTTTACTTTTTTTTATTGCAACAGAGGAAGTGAAGGATTTTAGGAAGGGTTAATTGTATCTGCAAGTTTATCAAATTAAAAAATATCATTACTGTTCGTGATATCGGTTAGATGCCATCAATATTTTGTAAATTTTGATATATGCCACTATCTATGTCTCCAACATAGTTAGACCATGTTTTTCTATACCATATTCTTTTACAGACCAAAATGTCCCTTGCCTTTATATAGGCTAACAAGTGAGACTCACGTGTCAGACTTATATTCTACTAGAAACTACTAGAAACCCTCCCTGTAGATACGTTATAGTAGTAACGTAGTCTAAAAAGTCTCTACTTCGACACATAAAAATGCTTTTTGACACGATTTTGAAAATGTGTTAGACTGTTACGATATTAGACACGCTTATAGTGTTACTAGTCATATAGAGATATTTTGTAACACGCTATTGAAGTCGTCTCAAAATGAGACAGAGGTAGACACGCTTTGAAGCGTCATTATCCCATAGACACGTTGTAAAGCGTATCAAATAATTGTCTATAGCCAGGTATATATGCTTTCTGACTTGATTAGAAAAATATATCAAATTGATACAAAGTTTGACATGCTTTCAATCGTGAATAGCATGTATATACGTCGTAAAACGTATCAACTAACTATCAATAAAAAATGACACGGAGTTAGACACGCTTTGAAGTGTCATTATCCCATAGACACATTGTAAAGCATATCAAACAATTCTTTATAGCCAGGTATAGATGCTTTTTGACTTGATTAGAAGAACGTATCGAATTGAAACCAAGTTTGACATGCTTTGAACCATGAATAGCATGTAGATACGTACACTAATAAATTTTGACCCTTATGCCACGCTTTTTTGTCGGAATGAAAAAAATGGTTGCAACAGGGGGTGTTATCGCAACCATTTCAAATGTCGGTTGCTGTAGATGGTGTTTTTTCCACGCAAATTGTTTCGTGGCCAAAAGTATGGATATCGTTGCGAAAAGCAAGTGATATCATAACCAATTGTAGAACGGTTGCAATAATTGCGTTGCAGTTAGTTTTATTGGTGTTGCAATACTACGATGATATTGCAACTCTTTAATTGATGGTTACGATAGCTCGTCTACAATGAATATATTTTGTTGTTTATAATAGTCGCTTGCATTGGAAAAAAATAGTACATGTATCAACTAAACTTTGCATCGTTGCAATACCGAAGGTTCTCAACAAAAAAATGAAAAAAAAATGTTACAAGGTTTAGCAAAAAAATGAGGAAAAAACAAAAAAAACGAGGAAAACGTTACAAGGTATAGAAAAAACGAGGAAAATGTTACAAGGTCCCATGTCGGCCACGCCGCCGCCACTTCTTCCAGCGCCGCAGTCGCTGTGCTGCACCTAGGGTTAGGTGATTTGTATGACCATAGCCCAGACGGTTGCCTCACCTATTGTAGTCGCTACGCCCCACCTATTGTAGAATACCCTGCCCATACAAGTGAAAACTAATATGACTTGTTGGCTCAATGGCAAGTGTGGCCCTGTTTTTCACAGCCAACTAAGGTTCAATTCTAGTGTGAAGCACCAATTTTTTTTTATTTTGTAACCATTTCTTTGTTCCATAAATTTTTGCTAATTCATCTTTATATAAACTTCATAAATATATTTTCTTAATTTATATTTCATTGTAATGATTTTTACAAGTTTCTTCATAATTTTTCTCCAATCATATTTTTACTCATTTGTTTTGATAAACCTTGTAGCGTTTTGAAGTAATGACGGAAAATACGAGCTCAATTTATTTTGTACCCAGTTTTTGTTCTATAATTTTTTTCTAATTCACGTTTATAAACTTCATATAAATACTTTCTTAAGTTATATTTCATTGTAATGATTTTTCCAAGTTTTTTCATAAATTTTCTCGAATCATATTTTTTCTTATTTGTTTTGATAAACCTTGTAGCCTTTTGAAGTAACAACGAAAAATATGAGCTCGTTTATTTTGTACCCATTTTTGTTCCATAAATATTTGCTAATTCACATTTATATACGACCTCGTGTTTTCCTTCATTACTTCAAAATGCTACAAGATTTATCAAAATGCAACGATTGACGTCCCGCAAAACGAGGCAGCAAATTTCTTTATGGAGTAACATGAACCATTTTTAATAGTCTAAGGGTGTAAAACGAGGCAAAGCAAATAGTCCGTGGGTTAAGTGATCGGTTAAAATATTTGAGCGAGTTAAATGGACTTTTTGATAAATTTAATTTATATGAAAAACAGACTTTCATAGAGTCTAAGGGGAAAAAACAACCCAAAGAGCGATTCATCCAAAGAATCAATCGAGCGGCGGAGATGTAATACCCTGAAAATTATTGTTTTAATTTTGGTTTTAGGATACTTTATAATAGAATAACAGTATTTAATTAAATAAATATTACCTTTAAAATTGGGCCAAGACAACTTGGGCCAAGGCCCAATAAGTGTAGCCCACATCCTTTCCCAATTCAAAACCCTAGAGGAGAAGGGACCGGCTCCCCACCCCTCCCCTCGACGGAGCCCCTCCCCTCCTATTCATGCATGTGCCTCCCTCTCCTCTCCATCAAAACTTTCTCTCCCTAAATCTCCACCATGGCATCTTGGATCAAGATAAAAGCTAAAAAAAGGGATTGAGGAGGAGAGGAATAGGAAAGTGTGCTGAATTGATGTTTTCCCGTCGTTTTTCTTGTGGGTTCTCCAAGAAAAATCATAACTAATGTTTGATTCCTTATTTAGCAGACGATTAGGGGTGTTTTTGATGTCCTAAGTCATGGTTAATAGGGATTAGAGGAGGGATTTGGGCGTAGGTTTTTAGATTGGTTGCGCAGGGTGAAGGCAGATTTTTAGGGCTTCTATATTTCGAAGATTAGACAGTCAAAACGATTTTTTATGTAAAGGTGTCTAAATAGAAAGTTGTGTATATCTTTGTTTCCTATCAGTTGGTAAAATTTTATAATTTTTGGATAGCTATAACTCCATATATTGCCGTATTACTCTTTACTATTCGAGTTTCTAGGCAGATCTTCATAGCTTCTGTAGATGATTAGACGGCAAAAACGATTTTTAATGAAAAAGTGGCTAACTATAAAGTTGTAGATATATTTTTTAACTATCTTATGGTAAAATTTGATAATTTTTGGATAGCTATAACTCCAGATATCGTCGTATTACTCTTTACTATTCGAGTTTCGTGTAGATTTTCGAGCTTCGTATTTCGATGATTAGACGGACAAAACGATTTTATCTTTAAAAGTTCCTAAATATAAAGTTGTATATATCTTTGTTACCTATCTGCTGGTAAAATTTAATAATTTTTGGATAGCTATACCTCCAGATATCAAAGTACTACTCTTTGATTCGGTGTCTTTGCAATTCATGTTCGTTACTTTGTCGCTGCCATCCAGGATGCCGCCAACACCGCCTCCGTCCAAGACACCCCTGACACCGCCCATCGATATGTTGAAGCCACCCTTTAAGTAGAAGACAAACATAGGTATATTGCCTGAGAAGGGGTATGATGCAGCTTCATACCTTGTTGGGTATGAAGGCAGTGGACATGCATATGCATTGCATTTGCACTCGAGGATTATTGGGATTGAAGTTTTATGTTGCCATGAAGAGAGGATGTGGAGTATTCTTTTTATTTATACAAGGTGTATTGTTCTATTCGTTTGTGGTCATGATTTGCTTATTATATATGATGTCCTTTATTTCTTTACAAGAATTTTATTGGATAAATATTCCCATCATGAACCTTTATATATTTATGACATGTATTCTTCTATGTTTAAATCGATGTTTTATGAACTTGTAGTTTGTATGACATGTTCAAGCAATTTGCTTGCTGAGATTTATTCTCACCCCTCTTATCTTTCCAGGTGCGTGATTTGGATGCTTGCTTGAAGGGATGGGAGCAGCGGCACATCTTCACTATTTCACGTACTTTTAGAGATAATAATGATATTTTTGTCTTTTTTAGTAAACTTAGAATTAACTAGCTTGGTGACCATTTGTGAATAATAATAACCTTTGTGTTGGAACTTATCTTAATCATACCTTTGTTCTTATTGTTTCTACCGTTTTACATAGTTGATGGGTGTTTGTTGCCGAGTTTTCGCGCTCTAGCATGTGGGAAGGGACGTTAGTGACATCCTGTGTTTTGTGGCGCCTGGGGTGTTACAACATGTAAGTTTTTTTAAACGTTAAACCTACAGTTTTGTAATATCTTCAAATTGTGTTATTCATCTAACCCCATGCGGCCCCGTTGCAGGTGAAGAAAGTTACAAGTTCTCAAGGGAGAAGTGAAGCTGCGATGGAGAAGGGCAAGAATGGACAATGAAGTATATGTTTTATTTGTTAGTGAAAAATTTTGAACTATTTGTATGATACTGTCACTTTTGTGTTTCTTTATCAAGACAATTGTTTTGAATTGTTCGCAGTACCTTACGTACTATACTTGTTGGTTCAAAGTACTCAGTTTATTTTTGGTGAAGCAAAGAATTGATCGTCAATGCAATGTCATGGATCATTTATTTATAAATTATTAGCCAATTAAAAATATAAAGATATATTACATTTATAAATACAAATAAAAGAATCATTATATATTAGCAGACAAAAAAATAGATGTATCTATAAATCGTCTATACAATTCTTAATACACAATATGGTGTAACTATAAAACGTGTCTATATCCGTAGACGCGTAATAAAAATATATGTACGATATTGTTTCTATATTTGTTAACACGCATTTTGGTGTTACTATAAAATGTGTCACCCGCCATATCACCTGACACATCATCCGCCATGTCACCCACCACATCATTCGCCACGTCATGTGTAACATCATCCGCCATGTCACATGCCACGTCATCTGTCACGCTCTACTAAATCATCTCTACAATAATTGATGTGCTATAAGGCGTCGTTACAAACGTGTATATATTAGTAGACATGTTTTGTACATCTATCTATAAATTGTTTCTATGTTTCTTAAAACGCAATGAAGTGTTACATTACTACGTAACTACACCACTAGAGACGTTTTATATATGTGTTTGTAAAATTGTATCTATATTTTTAGATATGCATAGACGTGTTTATGAAATGTCTCTTTCTTTCATAGCAACGATTAAAAAAATTTATATCTACAAGGCCTGACGCGCTACGTGCGAAGACGTTTCTATCACGCTTTATGAAAGCGTGTCTATATTGACATAGAGACAAAATAAATCGTGTCTATCTCTGAATCTGACGTAGCTAAAGGGGGTTTTCTAGTAGTGTGGGCGATTCCGGTTATCCGATAGAGGTAGGGGAGTGGCGGTGGCAGTGGTGAAGGGGTCGGCGTTAGGGCTCACCAGTGACAATGCCCTCGTGGCTTGTTTCCCGAAAGCATGGCGATGAGCTTGAGGCAGATGGGTGAGATCGGGACGGCGAGGAACAACAGCAGCAGCCCCGATGGTGGTGTACTCAAGCTCGAGCGTCGAGCTGCAGCAGCAGTCGCCCCGACGGCGACGGTCACTCCTTGTCTCGTCATATTCGATGAGCCCCTGCGCTGACCCCTTCACCACCTCACTGTCGCGGAGCTCGAGGGAGCTAGACAACATTCCTCCCGTGACACCTCCATCGCTGGCTTCCTGACGGCGTGGCGGCAAGATCGGGGCGGGTGGCTAGATCGGAGCGGCGAGGAGCAATGACAACAGGGGCCCCAACAACCCCTCCACCACTGCTGCCGCCGTCGCCCTACCGCTCCCAACCTTGCTGAGCTAGAGGAAGAGTTAGGAAAGAAGATGAGTCTGTCAAGGGTTGGGGTCTTTTGGTCCGTTCAAAAGTGACTTCTTGCCAATATCTAGTATTTTTTTGATTTGGTAAAGTTCCAATTAGAGCATTCCAACAGAACCTCATAAGATAATTTTTAAAAAAGAGTATATAGGAAATCCTTCAATTAGAGCATAAAATCAAAATTCTACCCGACAGATTTTTTAGAAGCTTGATAACTAAATGGGTCCCACAAACCAATTGGAAAATTTATCATCTATTTTTCTTTCTTTAAAAATTTGGAAATATAATAATCAGTTAATAGAGCATTCATTTTTTATATTATATACATGATACAAAGTGCAATATCAGTAACCCATCAGACAAATGTTCATATCCAGAAACAAAGTGCAGAAACTCAGCTGGGCCTTCCCACTCCGTCGGGCCTGTTTGACTCCGCGCAGCCTATCCGGCGCGCCGCCGCCCCCTCTTTTCCTCCGCATGGCTAGACAGAGACGGCCACGGCTCCGTACATACCGACCGACTAGGACGATGAAGAAGGCGTCAGCTCCATTCATATCTATACGCTGGAAATATTTTATGGGAGAGTAAATCTGTTTTATATGTGAGAGGGTCTGATATGGTTAAAAATATTAACAGAATGTGTGTGTGGGAGTGTTTAGAACAATTTTTTCAACTAATATCTCTAAAAGTTTTCGGAAACCGTTTAGGAATGCAGGCAGGGTTTTAGCTCCGCCTCCGCCCGTCGCCATGGCCATCCCAATCCCCACTCCCGTTGCCCTGCCCGTCGTCTACCTCGAAATGGCCGGCTCCGCCTCCTCCCCGCCCGTCGCGCCCCTCGTCTCCTCCCGGATCACCGGCCGCCTCGCCCCCACCACGGCGCGGGGCATATCTGCCGCCGCCGCTGTGAGAGTCCGTTCCTGGAGGCGCTTCGCGGGTGCCCGCTGCGAAGTCGCGCTCCTCCCGGCCCGGAGGATCAGCGCGCAGCCCCGTCGCTGGAACGCCCTGCGCGAGAAGGCATCGCCGCCGCCGGCCGATCCGCAGGTGCGTGCTCAGTATGACGATTCCCCGGAACCGGGTCGCGATACAAACAAGAATCCTTTTCTTTGTGGCCATGTAAAACTTTCTTCGAGATCCCTTCTTGATTGCCAGGTACTAAAATCCTGTTATTTTGATGTGCAGCGACTGCCGGATCTTGATCGCGAGCCGGGAATTTCTGGTGGTCTGGATGCCGTTACAAGTGGAAATGTTGTTTCGAAATGGAACTTGGAAGGTGGGAGTGGTGTGGTTGGAGATGCAGAGACTGGTCCTGGAATCGTTGTCAGGGGTGGCAATGCAGAGGTACAAGGGCGCGGTGGCAATGGGGAGGAGGTTATGATCTCTCGTGCAGGAGCAATGGCTAATGAATTTGGAAGTGATGAATGCGAGGTTCCAGCACTTAGCTCATCATTTCAGTTTCTCACAGCTAAGGTGAAGGAACCTCTTGTTGTAGATGCTGAGTTTTTGGCTGTGCAGATAGACAAGCCTCGTTTGAGGGGCATTGCATGGAGTGGTTTTGCTGCGCTGTGTGCTGCATGTGTTTTGCTTGCTGTGTCGAAGTTGATTTGGGGAAATGGTAAGAAATACCTGTCAAGGAACATGTTTGACATTCTTAGGCCTGGGATGAACGAGGGTGAATCGGGCGAAGGTGGAATCAAGGTTCTCAAGAATGTAAAATGTCCAGAAGATTTATTGGGAAGACCACAATTAGACAGGTGCAAATTGATGAATAACATCAAAAGAGCCAAGCAATCTAGAGAATTGTTTGACCTCAGTAATGTATTTGGTTACTGTAGTGTTGCTACTTGTTATAATATAATTATAACAGAGACCAGAAGAATGGTAACAAATGTTCACACGTTACTTGAAGGAATCCTTGAACAAAGCAAAACAAAGAGCAAAAATTCTGTGTTGTTTCGACACCCTGTTGCTACCAATGGCCAAGAGGTTTCAGCAAGTCATGGTCAGTCTTCTGTATATCTCAATGATGTGTTAGGCTGTACTGAATCACGTGATGTCAGTATATCCAATAATATCATTGGGGAAAGTGTGGAGTCATCTCTGGATTTTAAAAACAGTGCACAAGTCATGGACAATAGTGTCAAAAATCATAATAATGTTAGAGATATTGAACCACCTGAGGACACACATACTAATGATATGCTGACCGATGCAAAGGATAGTATACCCATGGTGCACGTGGCTGAAATAGAAGAACAGATTGGTTCTCGATATGAATATATTGACGGTCTTAATAGTATCAGCATCCCATCATCTGAATTTGAAGGACAAAGGCAATTTCCGGACATAAGTGTGAAGAATGTGGATGGCATTTTTGGAACAAAATCATCTTCACAGATCAGTTGTGATACATATGTGATTGGTACAAATGATAATTCACACAAGTTTAGCATTAACATTACCTCAAAAACAACTGGTGATTTGTCATCTGGTTGTTCCAACGTCACACCATCTGAGTCGGTAAGTAAGGAAATACCCATGGATATTAATCGGGATGATCTGAATTACTTTCGAGAAATTGAAGCACCGAGTACCTTTGCAAATTATGATGCTCAGACAGTTCAGTACGAAGAAATTTCTCATAGAGTAAGCATGATAGCTAAAGAAGCTTGTATAAATCCAGCAATGGCTGATATTTTGACTACAAAATCACCTCAGAGAATCAGTGAGGGGCCTGATCAGATGAGAGCTAATGCACAATCCATGCAAGAACTAGAACCATCCAGCTCTATTAGGGATGGCAAACAGATAGTTCTTGCAAATCAGAAAAACAACAAAATAAGTAGAAGTCACAATGAAACACAGGCTAGTTCAGAAATAGACAGTATTGGGACAAATGATAGTGCTAGCACATCATCAGTTTATGACCTGCCGGAAGAATCAATACACCAAAGTGCAAAAAATTCAACAAAGAACACATCTTATAACAAAGAGCCTGAAGAATCTATTATTAAAAGGACAATCAAATTACATCAAGAAATGTGCAATGATAAGGATGCTAAGCACAAAGTAGAAGGTGTATCTGGAATTGGCCCTGAGTTTGGTCCATCAAATGGTGTATGTAAAACCGAAACAGTGGCAAAGAAACGGTCAAAGAAAACGCCATGTGATAAGGGACTTAAAGTTAAAGTGCCAGAACAAGATATAGTTCAAAGTAACAGCATGGCTGATAAGAAAAGCAGTAGCAAGAATGTCAAAAGGACAAGGAAAAATCTGAAAAGTGCACTTCGCAACCAAGGAGCTCAAACAAAACAAGAAATTTCAGAAAATGCACTCGTGGTAAATTCACCTGATGATGCACCCAGAGCTGAAAACATAAGACCTTTTGGTGGGTCAGGTTCATCGACTGAAACGCAATCTCCAATGTTTTCAGTAAGTTCCCTTTCTGTTATGGTTTTTTTACTTAGATCTACGGAAATTGATTGTATTTGTAATGGATGATCAGAATGTTTATTGCCTGCGAACATAATAATATATTCTTATAGGGCATTCTTGTGATGCCCCATCCAGCATATTGATATTCAATTTTTTGTATTGATGACTTGAAGTCTTTACATCTGGTTTGATTTGATTTCAGCCCTTCTACCATAGGATTTTATTCAATTAAACACCTTTGCATCTAGATATTAGCTAATTTTACCTTGAACTGATATATCTTTGTTATGTGATGACTTAATATGAGGCTACAAGGACTGTCAATTGTAATGATATCAACTATTATGAAGATCAATTGCCATTGTCTAGGAAAAATGCTATGAAATAAACTGTCAAAAAATGTATACGTATATAGAAACTAATATGTGATATGACTTGCCCTGATCCTTGCCTGTACATAAGTTCTTTAAGAAGCTGCAATAATAACTTGATCCTGCATTCTAATTGAACTAACTGTCATATGGCTCAAGATATTTTACACACGACATGCATGATGTTTCCCATAAGTGCATTCATATCTTCTTCACTGTCCTACAAGACCTAGAATGGATTGAAGACTTCGAATTTACAAGTCCTTTTGTATTTGTAGCTGTCTTTTTTAGTTGGAAGTTTTTCATATAAAGTACTGATGTCAAATTCTTTCCTGTTTGTATCCGTTGTCCTGTGTTTCTCATTAGTTATGTCCGTGGCTCTATTGCAGGATACATTTAGTGAAGCTCAGCCAAATGGGTTCAGTATTAGTACAATGAGGAAGGAAAAATCAAAACACAATTTCCAAGCTCTGGAAAGCGTAGAGGCAGCAGCAGTAAAATTCAAAATCAATAGGCATGGTGACAATATCATGAACGAGAGAGCAATTGATTTTGACATATCAAATTTGGGTGTAACCACCACCAAGAAAATGACAAAGAGGTAACTTTCCTGAAAGGAATTTCATTTTCTTTAAGTCAAAGACCATATCTAATAACAGTTTAAATGGTAAATTACTTGTTTGAATCGGTCATTGCACTTTCTTTCTCTTTACAGAAGGTCATTGTCGAAGCATAGAAAGTCTGCTAATGGACTCGGAGGAGCCACTGATGTGCCACCAGATGTATAAATTGTTCTGTTTATTGCCCTTCATGTATATCGTTTTTCGGCAGAGTTGCACGCACGTAGTTAATGTGCAACAAATTGCTTGGTGAGCGATTGTGTCAATATTGCACATGCAGCCATCAGCTAAACAGGATAAATCATATCATCAATATTAGCAATAATTCATCTTCTTGTCGCTGAAAGATGATTGAGCGAAACAAGCTGCAGCAAGAAAAACTTGGTAATGTATTGCCTGACTGGATCTCTTTTTTAGTCCAACTGGATTATGTTCAATTTTCACATTAATTGATAACTCCTATTCTGTTTGAACTGGAGTGTCATGGTCGGTCTGTCTTACAGGCGGCGGCGCCGTCGGCAACAGCAAGTGCAAGGGTGAAAGCGAAGAAAGAGGAACGGATGCATCTGGAACGCGAGTCGTGGGGAACGCGCGACAACTTCGGATTGAGTTGTGGACGCGAGCGCCAGATCGTGGGCATCGCGCGCGTCGTGTGCATCATGTGTTAGTTATGCTTTGTCAATATCGTATCATGTAAAAGGAATTGAACTCTTTCGTTGTCAGTATGCAATAGAATCATCCTAGTTCTCATCTCCTTTCTCTGTTTCTCATCTCCCTGCTGCTCTCCCCGTCGGCACGACGGGGAAGAGGAAGCCAGCGCAAGAGCGGCCGGCGTCCTCGCGCTCATATCGACAAATTGGTATCACGATCCAGCGCCGATCCCTGGGCTCCCCATCCGATCCCTCGGAGCTCCAGAAGTCCATCACTGAGCAGCAGTCGGCCATCGAGAAGATCATTACGCGCTTGGACCATCTCGAAGCCACCAACGTCAAGCAGGACACCACCAATGACAAGATCCTCGCCACGCTCGACAGGCTCCACACTCGTCTCGATCATCTCGACGCCACCACCGCTGTCGCATCCCACACCACCACCGCTTCAATCACCGCCGCCTCCACCTCCACCCAAGCAACTCCACCTCCACGGCCACCCACGCCGCCAACACAGCACCCACCACAACCCCCACCTCTGTCATCTTCCGCCCACGGCGCGCCAGTCCTCGGAGGCAAGGGCATTCTCTACACGGATGGCGTTCTCCACCATGGCTTCGATCTTCTGCCCAAGGTACTGATCGCCGAGCACGCCGAGCCGACCTTCAACGCAACTCCGGTGCCCGGCACGAGCGCCCCGGCCGACGGTCTGGTTCCACGCTATTTCAAGCTCGATTTTCCCCGTTTTGACGGCAAGGATGACCCGCTGTCGTGGCTGAACCGCTGCGAGCAGTACTTCCGCGCTCAGCGGACGGATCCTCATCAGCGTCTCTGGCTTGCAACGTTCCATCTCGACGGCGATGCCTAGCATTGGTATGCCCACTTGGAACGGGCCAGGGGTGCGCCCCCATGGGAGGAGTTCAAGGAGCTGTGCAACACGCGATTCGGTCCTCCAATCCGTAGTAATCCCATTGGCGAGTTGCGCCAGCTGCGGCAGGCCGGGAGCGTCGCCGAGTACCAAAGCAAATTCCTTGCTCTATTAAGCCGCGTTGAGCCGCTCTCCGATCGCCATGAACACCAGGTGTTCACGTCGAGTCTCTTCGACGATCTGCGCGTTGACGTAGAGTTGCAGGCACCGAGGGACTTGGAGCAGGCATGCGCGTTGGCGCACGCATACGAGAAGCGCTGCAATTCACTGCGTGCCTCGACGTTCCGTCTGCCGCGCTCTACGCCACCATTGCTGGCCGGCGGAACCACTACTTCTCCCGCCTCGCCTCTCACCCGTCTCAGTCCTCACCAAGGACGGGTTCACATGGTCGGCGGACGCCGAGTCGGCGTTCCAGAAGCTCAAGATGGCGTTGTCTACGGCACCGGTGCTCCAACTGCCAAACTTCGAGCAACCGTTCATCGTCGAATGTGATGCGTCCGGCTCTAGCATGGGCGCAATGCTGCACCAAGGCCACGGTGCAGTGGCCTTCTTCAGCCACGCCATGGCACCGCGGCATGCCGGCCTCGCCGCATACGAGCGCGAGCTCATAGCGCTGGCACAGGCTATCAAACACTGGCGGCCATACCTCTGGGGCCGTGCCTTCGTCGTGAAGACCGATCATTACAGCCTCAAATTTCTACTTGATCAGCGCCTGTCGACGATTCCACAGCACCGGTGGATCAGCAAGTTGATGGGCTTCGATTTCTCGGTGGAGTACAAGCCCGGCGCCACAAACACGGTTGCTGATGCTCTGTCACGCCGTGACCAGGAGGGATTGGAAGCACTAGCAGTCTCTGCCCCGACATTCGCGCTTTGGGAGGAACTCAAGCAGCAGCTTGCACAGATGGCATCGTTCAAGAGCCTATCTGACGACGTAGCCTCTGGGAAGAAAGGACCAGCATGGCAGCTTAACGATGGCCTGGTGACAGTTGGCCGTCGCATCTTTGTGCCTGCCCAGCTTGCGGTGGTCCAGTCCATGCTAGCACAGGCGCACACCACAGGCCATGAAGGTGTGCAGCGCACCCTGCGTCGTCTCCGCTCCTCCTTCAGCATTCCAAGTGACAAGAAGCTGGTTCAGGATTATGTTCGAGATTGCTCCGTCTGTCAGCGCAACAAAACAAGTCACTTGCACCCCTCAGGACTTCTGCAGCCCCTGCCCATTCCAACTCAGATTTGGGGCGACATAGCCATGGATTTCGTGGAAGCACTGCCACGCGTAAACAACAAATCGGTGATCATGACGGTTGTGGATCGGCTGTCCAAAGCAGCTCATTTCATTCCATTGGGCCATCCATATACCGCCACATCAGTTGCTCGTGCATTCTTTGATGAAGTGGTCAGACTCCATGGCATTCCGGCATCGATCGTCAGCGATCGGGATCCAGTGTTCACCAGCAACATGTGGCAGGAGCTCTTCCGTCTCTCCGGTACCAAGCTCCAGATGAGTTCAGCATTCCACCCGCAGAGTGACGGGCAGTCGGAGGCAGCAAACAAGGTCATTATCATGTATCTGCGCTGTTTGACAGGAGATCGACCCCGGCAGTGGCTGCACTGGCTTCCTTGGGCTGAATACTGCTTCAATACGGCCTATCAATCCTCACTCCGAACAACACCGTTCAAGCTAGTTTATGGCAGGGATACACCGCTGATGGCTGCTTATGAGTCGGAAGTTGCAAGAGCCCCAAGTGTTGATCATCTGTTGCGAGAGCGTGATGAGTTCCTTGTTGAAGCAAGGGAACGGCTGCTCCAAGCGCAGGAACATGCTAGGCTCTACTATGATGTTAAGCATACGCCCATGGCGTTCTCGGTGGGCGATTGGGTATGGGTCAAGTTGCTCCGTCGCCCTGTTGCTTCCATGCCGCAGCAAACCAAAGGGAAGTTGTCTCCAAGATTCTATGGCCCGTACCGTGTTCTGGAGCGTATTGGCGATGTTGCATATCGTGTTGCATTGCCGACTAGGGCCAGGATTTACAATGTCTTTTGTGTCGGTGTGCTCAAGAAGTACCATGGTGCGCCGCCGTCTGATCTCTCACCGTTGCCGGCTACTGTCAATGGCCGCGTCTTACCAATGCCTAGCGTCGTGCTTTGCAATCGTCTGGCACACGGAAAGTGGCAAGTCTTGGTGCACTGGGACGGCTGTCTGGCAAGCGAAGCCACTTGGGAAGACATTGACACATTCCAGCAGCACTATCCGGCTTTCCAGCTCGAGGACGAACTGTTTCCTAAGAAAGGGAGAGATGTCATGGTCAGTCTGTCTTACAGGCGACGCCGCCGTCGGCAACAGCAAGTGCAAGGGTGAAAGCGAAGAAAGAGGAACGGATGCAGTTGGAACGCGAGTCGTACGAGAACGCGTGGCAACTTCGGATTGAGTTGTGGACGCGAGCGCCAGGTCGTGGGCATCATGCGCGTCGTGTGCGTCATGTGTTAGTTATGCTTTGTCAATATCGTATCGTGTAAAAGGAACTGAACTCTTTCGTTGTCCGTATGCAATAGAATCATCCTAGTTCTCATCTCCTTTCTCTGTTTCTCATCTCCCTGCTGCTCTCCCCGTCGTCACGACGGGGAAGAGGAAGCCGGCGTCCTCACACTCATATCTGCTGCGCTCGTCGGCGTCGGTGGCGTAGGGCCACGACATGGAGCTCCATTGTGAAATTATATTCACCATAGTAGCATGCATAATGTGATTATTCCTAAAAATAATGTGAACTCATGCAGCTGGAACATTTTAAACTTTGGTGACTAATATTTACAACAGTATACATATTTTTCCTGTTTAAAATGTTGGTCTATTGGAAACAGAAGTACTTCCTATTTTTAAATACTCCCTCCGCCCCAAAATATAACAATATAATTCTAACTAGACCACCTTATATTATGAATTTGGACAGAGAGTCTAATAGCTATATTTTGGAACGGGAGAATACTAAATAAAGAATATATAACTGAAGGAGATATGTTCATAATTAAGGCAAAGGGACTAGAGAAGTAGATCAACTGAGACATATAGAGTGGTTTTAGAGATTTATCTTTTGCTTGGTTGATAATGGATGCATGCTATGACTATGAACTTCTCTGACAGCTACCGCATTGGATTCCTTGGGCCATAAGACCATTTGGTCAACAACATATCATTGTTGTGCACATGTGAACATCTATGCTACCGCTGCTCTGCACCTGCTTCTTTTGCTGTGGCAATGCCCATGATGCCTAGGCGTTTGCCTGGTGCAGCCATTTCCAAGTTCTATCAGAAAAATATTATGAGTGGGAGTGTCCCTTGGTCCTCGTGTGATGATCCTTTAAAAGAAGTGTAACTTTGCAGTACTATATCCAATTATGAACTGGTCAGCTGGTAGCTGTTGATCAGAACATGAACCGTTAGTCCATTACACATATGCTTCTATTTATCAATACAAACACTAAAATAGAGTGGATTACATCAAGGGTTATCAAAATCGTTCAAGCTTTCTCTAAACTTTTATGTTTGTTAAGAGCCTGTAAAAGCATAACTTTCTTAACTACAAGAAAATAATATGTATTAATAGTCTATCTGGAGAAGCTTATAAACTTTTTGGCAGATATGGTGTGCTGCATAGCATCATGCCATGTCAGAAGAATTATGGATAGATAATTAGGAATTCCAGGGGGCGTTTAAAGACGAATTCATGGGTTTGAATACCCAAAATTTTGAATAATTTTGTTTTGAAAAAAAGGAAATATGGCTGGGACACTGGTGGGTGTGGTTATTCCACACCTATTGTGGTTTTGAATTATTCCCCCCTTAATCCCCTCCAAACCGAACAAGGCCTTAAGGATGTGGCACTGATACAACCAAACAACTTGGAGAAGATAGGATTGTTATCCTTGAAACGGTTCGAATAGCAGCTACTCAGGACCTTGTTTCTTTTGGTGATCTGCATGTATAAACTGTAAGCCACTAGGCCTGAAGGACTATGCTTTGTACATATTGATTATTGAGCTGGCGCAGATGGTTTTGAACTTCCCCCCTTTTGAATGTGGTGAGTTCTAATCCAATCTCAGTATTTGCGGTGTAAGTATGCAACGCATGAAAGATTCCCATGAAATTTTGGTGAACCATGATGAAACATTACTTAGTTGGTCTTTAATACTTTAAAACTCAAATATCTGCCAGCGGATACCTTATCTATGAGCACTGCACTTGATGTAGAACAAAGGTATATGTTATTCATAAAAAAACATGTGTTGCAACACCGCATTTTAGTATGATAATATTCTTCTGAAGCACTAATTATAGTGTAGATTACAGCATTAATGAAATCTTGCAGTTTCTCCAAGGGCTGCCTTCTATTTCTACAGATGCTACAGCATTGCTGACAAGTGTGGTGCTCAGTGAGTTACAACGGTAGAATAGAACCATGTACTTACATCAAGTATTTCTTGATCTCATGGATATCTATACCTCTTTGTGAGATGTCCTCTGACGTGTAGTCCAACATAATTATTTTAATTACTCTTATTTTAATCACAGATATCGTTTTTATGCTGCTTCTCAAGTTATTAGTAGTGTTTCCTAACCTTGCAGAGAAGCACATTTTTTTCTGGCACATTATTAACTCATCCACGACTGGAAGCAGGAAGGTAAGATAAGAGAAAGGGGCTTGGATGTTCTGCCTGTGGAGATGCCAGAACTTACGGGGCTTGCAGGCTGAAATTGACTGGTGATGGCGTTTCTGGTTCTACCTGAATGCACCGGGTCTGCTCTGCTGAGGTTGCTATTGGATCTGAAGAACTCAATGTAAGTACAAACAAATGTTGGTGCATCCAGTGTTGAACTTTGGGTAGCGATGTTTTCCCATATATTTAGCTTTGATACAAAAAAAATAAATATGTAGATTCGTCTCGAGAAATGCCTTCATATATTATGATGTCGTTGGCTGTTACAAAAATTAGTGGTCATAGTTTTATTTTGGAGAACATGCTATGTTCCATTACCAAATGGACAAGCCTATACACTATTTACCTGAACTTTGCAGTTACAAGCCTATTAACTGATCATATAATTGAGAGCCAAAATGCAGCCATGACCACCACAAACGTCAGGAGGTGTGTTGTGATCCCTTCGTCGACGTTGCTACGCCGGCGTGCTTCGCTACGGCTGGCGGTCTTCTTCTTAGCCCCGCCGTTGCCGTTGCCGTTGCCATAGCTCCCGTTCATCCCCTGATCATCATCAGCCTTCTCACCGTCGGCGCTCCTCTTCGACTTCTTGGATGAAGGCATTACGACGGCCTGAGGTGGTGGTGAATCGACGGTGGTCTCGGTCGCTGTTGCTGCCTCTGTTGCTGCCGGTGGCGCATCGGTCTGCTCCTGCACCAGCACTGGAATACGGCAAAATTGCAAGGAGCCAGTGTTTGTCAGTGTTCACGATTCACGATTGCCAGGCTGGATGCAAGAAAAGAAAAGGTTTTCGATGCCAGTTAATTTTACCTTGGCAAGACAAGACAGGGGGAGCGTAGAGGAGGCATCCAGGCAGCGGCAGCGCCAGCGGGAGCGCGGGGAGCGCCGCGGCGAGGCTGGCCAGCACGCGCACGCCGGCGGCGGCGCCGTTCGACGCCAGCAGCAGCGAGCAGAGGCAGCGGTGGCCGGCGTCAAGCGCCTGGTTCAGCGACGAGCAGCAGGCGCCGCTGATGTTCCCACCCGCGATGCCGGCGCCGGCGACCGCGTCCTGCAGGCACGGCGCCAGGTCCAGCCCTCGAACATGCCACAGCACGACGTAGGGATCGCCTGCGCCCTCGCCATTGCTCCTCCACCTAGGAGGACCAGCATATGGAGAAGAGCAGCGGCTGCGTGTAAACTGCAGCGTAAGTGATGATGATGCGGTAGATTAACTGGAGATGTCATGTTAATTAGCTGACTAATGATTAATTCGCTATGATATGTTGGTTCGCCGATACATTTTCATGTTTAAGAGAAGGTTTATATAGGGCAGTAACAGCATTGGTCAAACGAAGACCTGTACTGGTAGCTCATTTTATTTCATGTTTATGGAAATTAAAACGATGCATCTTTTTGCAGTTGACTCATGCTTAATATGTGGCCGCACTCATGCATGCAGCCCATGCATATGTTTCCTCCGCACCAAACCGTGTTCCCCTCGCCACGCGTGAGTGAGTAACAAGCTAGAAAAAAAAATCAGTAAAATTGTTCATGTTTATTTTTTCAGATAAGTGAACTCGAAAAATAATGCTGCACCCGTAGCCAGTGTTGTAAGACCAAAGAAGGAAGCTAGTTCATGCATATGGTCTTGCATTTTAGACTCGGAGATGAGCAAACGAAACACAGAACGAAAATGCATCAGAGGAGACTGGTGCAAACCATGGCAAACACCACACTTGGTTCTTATTTGTGTACACAGCATCACACGCTCGACTCATCTAGTCATCTGACTGCAGCATATATACACACAAAAGGTACAGGGACACACTAGCTGTGTACATATTTGTTTCAGGGCCGGCACAGTGATACCACAAAAAGTAGAGGGGGGCTGGTTCACTCTGCGTCGTCGTCGGCTTGGTTGAGCCTCGCCGCCGTGGACACCGCGGCGCCCACCCCGCCGGCCCTGGTCCGAGCTGCGGCGTCGCTGTACGTCTCCGCCTGCACAACCTTCGCCGCGTCCTCTGCCGCCGCCACCTTGTCCCCTGCCAGCTTCGCCGTCGCGTCCTGCACGAACGCGCGCGCATCGTATTGTTATTACAACTCCAAACCGTTCGTACAACTACTCCCTACTTGGGGGAAGTAGTTTCTCGACTTACCGTGAGGACATCGCCGACAGTGATCTTGTCGTCGTCGCGCTCGGCGTCGGCGTTGGAGCGCGCCGCCGCTTGCGCCTGGTCGGCGAGGCCGCTGGGCATGGTGACGTCCGACTCTTGCGCTGCCATCTCCGCCGCGCGGATGGCCTCCACGTCCGTCCTGTCCACTGGCCGTTCGCCCGCGGCCAGCGCCGTCGCCTCCAGAGCCTCGCCCACGGTTATCTTGGTCGCGTCCTGCTCCACCGGCTGGTCGGCAACGGAGTACTGCCCCACCACCTACACGAACGGCGCAGGGTCGTGAACATGATAGCCACTTGTGTATGATTGCAAGAAAGAAGACGCCTGAAGTATGTATGTACCTGGCCAGCGACGAACTCGGTGATGATGCGACCGCCGGGCACGGCGGTCTGGGTGACGGCGATTCCCTGGTTGGTGGCGGCGTCGCTGGCCTGGCCGGGACGGACGGCACCGACGGCCTGGTTGTACGCGGCGGCCGTCTCCATGGCGATCCCGGCGCTGTAGCCCCCGCCGATCTCCTGCGGGACGGGGACGCCTGGCACGCTCTCCTCGGCGGAGCGCACCGCGGCGGCGTCCCGCGGCGCGATGGGCTGGCCGGCGAGCTCGCCCGTGACGGCGAACACGTGGCCGTACTTGATGGCCTCCGGCTGGGCCTGGCCCTGGGCCTGGGATTGCAGCTGGTCGTCCATTCTCTGCGGCTGGGCCTGCGCCATGGCTAGCTCTCTTTCCTCTTTCCTCTGGCAAGCTATCTCGTAGTAGTAATGCTTACTCCGGTGGTGCTCCGGCGGACTCGAGAGTATGATCGGCCGTGGTCCTCGGCGCCGCGGCCGCTTTTATCCCCGTCGCGGCGCGCGGGCGACACGTTGGTCAGGCTGTGGTGATGCGGTGGCCCGTGAACGCACGGGACGGAGGACACGTCGCGGGGCGGCGCAGGATGCGTCGTCGCACTGATCGGCACGGGCGTGTGTGGTGTCAGCACGTCATAGGCGGGGACGTGAAGGGGGCGGTGCATGCGTGGATCACTGGATATTTCCTGCGGGTGTACGCGCGTGGACACATCCTTGGCATATTGGTGATTTTGACGATGGAATTTCGATTCGTACGTTATCTTTATCGAAGTTTCATTTTTAGGTTTTTATTTACTTGTATGTTCATATTAAACTCATTTTTATTTCTTTAATTTTGGTTTTTTTCTCGGACTTTTACCATTTCAAAGTAGATTGTGGACAGAACGCCAATTCCATGGTGAAGGTAAAAGAGCATGCATGCTAATGAGAAGGTATACGATGGTCAGATGGGCAGTCCAGATACGCGTGTACTGTAGCATAGCCTGACACGTCCGTCATGTGGGCCGTGTCGATATGATGGCCTGATACGTCGTCACGTGGGCCGTGTCGACATGATCCATTCAGTCGTGCCATGCCTAGGCCGACGTCGTAGCCTATGGATCGACATGGCACAAACACTGTAGCGTGTCGGCCCGGCACGGCACAGTGCTGACGGGGTAGATGTCATCACGCCATCACAGCTATAGCAGCAGTAGGCGCCTATCATTTTGAGTGGTGTTCGAAGTGTTTTTTTTAATTACGTTTTGCATGTGTAATTATGGCTTCGTTTGAATAATCCGGCCCATAAGAATGGAAGGCCCACGTGCCTATCATTGACTGGTAGGCCAATCCTTTCATGGGCCATTGCATGCTAACCTGACTCTCTAGCCAGTTTTATGTGGGTCAAAACTGGCACGTGGTTCTTGTCGGGCCCATGCCGGCACGGTCTTCTCTTGGACCGTGTTTGGGCGGGAGGTGGCGTGGTACGTGGGCCGACATGGCACGACTCGTTACAGGAGCCGTGTCGTGTCGTGCCGGACGGTCCGTTTGATATGCTATATGAGAAGGTCGAGGTGACAATCGAGATAGAAACCAGAAAAGAAAACGTGAAAAGGTATAAAATGAAATAAAACTAAAATAAGAATATGGGACAAAGAGGCATGTTTTGTTTGGTGAAAACAGATTTATATTGAAATTCACTTTTCGGTGAACTAATTAAGGTAGCACTAATTAAAAAAGGTTTCATGCGGTTAAATCGTATTTTCGCATGTAGAGTTGTCAACGGCTTGCACGTAAGCGGTTATAAAAATAGCAATTTTCATAGACAGTTGCCGCAGTTTTCGGCTGCTCCCACGCCCTCCCATCATTGGAGGAACTATAGGAGAGGAGGGAAAGCAGAGAAGATGAGGAGAGGAGAGGTGGTGGAGGAAGAAGAGGGTGAAGCGGGCAGGAAGTGGAGGAGAGGAGGTGGAGGAGAGAAGAGGTGGAGCGGATTAGAAGATGAGGAAGAGGAGAAAGAGGAGGGACTTGGATATTTTAAGGATGAGCTTGATTAATGGACCGGTGGTAAGTGGTCGTCATAACATGTCCGTCTGCAAAAATTGATTTTCATATATGGTCCTTAAACATTTTTTGAAGGAGCAATTTTTATATACGTAGACAATTATGGTCCGCCTGCAACTTAAAAGGTATTGTTAAAAAAAATCGATTTTGTAGTAAGGCAGAGTTTTTTTTAGAGATTATTGATAGATTGATGATCTAGTTATTATCACAATAAATTAAATATTATAGTTATACACGAAAGAAAAAGCTTTACAAGATCGTTTAAGCCACGCGGTAGAAAAAAATTTTAAGGAACATCTTTTAAGAACATGAAACAAGTAATCCATGGTAATATACAATTCAGTGGTTAATCTGAAAAGAACAAGGTGTGTGCTTTCGTAGGGTATAAAAGATGGGGCATTCTTGTTTTCTTCAGTGGCAAAGTCGGTGCTGGGTTAGGTGGGTTGCTATGCGGTAGTGATATATATTTAATCTTGTTCAAATATTATTAGAAGCTACTATTTCTGTAATGCATCATTTTTACGGGGTATAAAAGATAGTATTCTTGTTTTATTCAGTGGCAAAGTTGGTGCTGAGCTCGGTGGGTTTGCTATGGTGCTAGAGCATGTCCAACAAATTCTCAAAAAACAATTTAAAAAAACTCATTTAGAAAATTTCTTAAAAAAATTAGAATTAGAGAATAAAATCAAAAATTGATACGGCAGATTCTCAAAATTGATTCTTTGTTTTTTAACTAACCGGACCCATCAACCGTTAGGGTATTTTTTTTGGCGCGACAGCAGATGCGTGTGCTGGTACAAGCGACAGAGGGCACAGCCGGTGCAGGTATGAAACTGATGCTGATCTGAGAACTGTTGCTGGTCTAAAAGATGTTGTTGAGCTGAAAAATGTTGCTGCTCTAAAAATTTTAGCCGTTGCTAATCTAAAAAATGTTGCTTATAAAAAATACTGTTGTTGATCTGATTCTGAAAATAGTTGAAATATACATTGAGAGGCATTGATTTTAAATTATTTTCCCTTTTCCAATCGCAATACATCCATAGCAGCTGAAAATAAATAGGCTTGGAGATTTCAGTATGCTCGAGTAGTAGCAGCACTGATTTTTTTACATACACGAATGACTAAACCGAGTAGCCGACTTATGCAGGCGGTGGCATGTGCCAAGATGTAGCGGCAAGCTTTTTCAGGGAGATGCAGGATGGCGACAGGCGACGCAGGCGGCAGATGACACAAATTTTCGCGTAGGTCTCATGGTAAAATAATCTTCACGATGACGGGAGCTATTTTAGAAAACCAAGATTAATTTTTGAGATAGAGTCTCGTTGTAGCTAATTTTTTAAAGAAAATTCTTGATTCGTTTAGAGATATTGTTGAAGATACTTAAAAAACGTTGTACGGTAGTGAAGTAAGAAAAAACAGAAAATTTGTTGAACTGCCTCTCGTTTGTGCCATAGATACTGTCTTCCCCGTCGATTCTGGAGTGTTCGTTTTGTTTCTTCATGAGTTAGGCTCTACGTCTTTTGGTAGCGTAACCCTACATTGGCACTCTTTCTTTTTCTAATAAATTGCTTACTAGGTTATAAAGAAAATACTATTTTTTTTTTAAAATATAAAAGATTTTAGTCTTTCATATAAGTATTAAGTTGTTTTTCTGAGATGGATCCGATATAGATCCAAACTACAGTTTAAGTTTAATGATATACGTTCTTTTTAAAAAATATTAATTTGCTATATTTATATAAAATTTAAACTTTAAAATTTTTTATATTTTGAAACGAAAAAGATGTGTCATATTTTCTCATGTTAGTAATATAGAATGTTTTAACACTATGGACCGGAGGTAATATGTTATTTTATTATCTTGGACTGTAGCAGGGATACCCTGAAAACCACATGTTCTTGCTTTGGAGGGAAGTAGAAACACAGCAAATTTCAGAAGTAATCGTATCATTTAAATGACAAATGAAAAACATACCAATTTAAATGACACCCTTTTTCCTTGTACCTACGGTCTTTTGTCGGTGTTCTTTCTTAATAGTATCACGGGAGCCAGGAAGGTTGTAAAAACGAGAGTGAGGTTACACAAATTGTTCTTTTGGGCTAAAATGGGGTTAACCATGGGCCTTATTGCTTGAGGTGGTGTTAGGCACTCTTGAATTTTATAGCTACATGTTATAGTTGATTTAGGGGCATTTTGTCGTTTTTTTTATTTTTAACCTTATTTTTTGAACCATTGCTCTATTCACGTGTCTTCGGCTTAGCTGCAGCTTTAAAATTACCCTCCAAACAGGGCCCATCTGGGCTTGTTTATCTGGACATGGAGGGTCAACCTTCAACCACATATGCATTCGTATCATAGTTTGGGTAAAAGTCCGAGACCCCATCCACCCATTCACATAACCCCTTATTCTCTCCAATCATCGATTCGAACCCCAAATCATAGAAACTACCCTATATATGAGTTTCTTTTCTCGCGTTTTAATGGAACTCCCTGGATATCAACACATGGATGCAAGTACATTTATGCTTTATTTATCAAGGCCCAAATCCTGGTCCATTGATGGGCAAATATAGGCCGGGATTTGAGGATGTACAAACGAGGCCTGGTTTTATATTATCTCGAGGGGAGCTCGTGGTAATCAAAATTGTAAGTTTTGAACAATAAAAAAAAGTTTCATTACTTTTTAAACTAGAGATTTCCAAAATACAGTTATTTTTAGAGGAGCTTAAGATTAAGATTTTGAGGAATAACTTGCAAGAACCTAAAAAAAGCTTAGTTAAGTTTTCAGATTCTGAATTCTAGTTATTTCTCTAAATTTTATAACTACCGTTTCTTAATATCTCAATAAAAATTTAGCCTGTTTGCGAAGCTAGACACCAAACAGGGCCCAGGTATCGCCTACTGCAACTGCAAGCGGCTGATGGGTTGCATCTTCTCTGTTGCATCGTTGCATGGCGCCCTTCGTTTTCTCCTCCTTTTTGTGTGTCTCTCTATGCATATAACAAAAGAGACTTCATTAGCAGTGATTATTTTCTTCTAAGCTATTTATCCGCTCTGCAATAAGATTAAATCGTTATATTCATTTTAATTAAATATTCATAATAATATATTATATGATTGTATTTTGTTATATATATATATATCAATGCTAAAATTTGACGTTATACTATTTAATTCTTTAAAAAATAACCTTACAGTGGCCACCATTAATTGAGTTTCCACTAAGGCTTAATTCAAATGTACGCTTTCGCTTAGTTTCCACTAAGGGTTTAGCTTTTTGATCGTACACAAAATTATCAAAATTAGTCATTAATATATGATTTATTCTGTATTAATATAAATTTAGAAATGGGTTAAATAAACTTCTATATAAAATAATTTTTAAAAATTTTTGGGAAGCATGATTATGGTAAATGAGAGAGTTGAAAAGTAAAATGAGGAAATGAATGAGTCCTAAGTAAAAGAGAGTTACTTATTGATTGTGAAAGACATAAAAAATGGGTACGGTAAGGTGGAATGTAGTACCGGGATGAGAGAAGGTTCCGATAGTAATCAAAGGCTAATCTTTGAATTTTGTTTTTGCGAGGAGCTAATCACTACTTAAAAAAGTATGCGCTCAAAACTTTTTTTTCATGTGGTTGAGCCGTCTGTCTGCCAAAGAGATCTGAAAAATAGCGATTTTTCCATGCGGTAGCGCACCCGCATGCAAAAAATGATTTTTTCATGTGGTTGAGTCATCTGTCTGCCCGAAGGAATCTACGAAAATAGCGATTTTTCCATACGGATGATTATGTCATCTACATGTGAAAACAAAAAATCACGAAAAAAATAAAAAAACACAAAAATCAAAACCCAAAACCCTAGCCCCGCTGTCCCCACTCCTTCGTCGGCAGCGGCGAATCCCATGCCCGCCGGTCGTCCAAGCTCGCCATTGCCCGAGCTCGCCACCATCGTTGGATCCGTCGTGGCCAGATCCACCGTCATGTGCCCTTCGGCCGTCGAGAGAGAAGCCAAGGGAGAGAGGGAGGAGAGCTGGCAGAATCTGCGTGGTCGAAGGCCAAGCTCGCCGCAGCTGCCACCGTCACTGGATGCACCCCGGTCGAATCGGAGGCCGACAGATCCACCGACTGCGACCTCCAGCTGTCAAGATCGAAGAAAACAAGAGAGAGAGGGAGGAGAGGCGGCAAGATCCATGCGGTCGGAGACCGAGCCTGTCGCTCAAGACCTTGTCGATGCCGCCACTCGTCCATGCCACAGCCGTCGCCTGCCAAGTCCGCCAACCCCAAGCGAGAAGTAGGAGAGGATGGGAGGGTTGGAGAGAGAGGGCGGAGAAAAATGAGTGAGGAGAGAGAAGGTAGGGAGATAAGGATGAGACATAAAAATTTTAAAGATGTTAAGAGGAAAGATAGAAGGGATGTCAGACTTGTAGGTGGGCTCTTAAAGGCTCACCTGCGAAAATACATTTTCGCATGTGGCCGCTTAGGAGGCCCATCTGGGAAAATAAGTCTACTTTTGCAGGCGGGCCTCTTAAGCGTCATATGCGGCCCTTTAACTGACCCTGTTGAACGTTTTTTATAGGAATAATTATGGTCCGTCTACAATCTAAAGGGTCTTGTCCAGAAAAATCAATTCTGTAGCAGTGATTTCTAGTAATAACTTTAGGTAGATTTCTTACCTTTTCTTCTTAGCAACAATTGGAAAAGGGGTGGGCAATCGAACCGACGAAGAATATCTAAAGTTAATCCTAAAATCAAAATTTAAATTTTAGAACCAGCTTCGAATGGTATTCCAAATCTTAACCAAGCATGCATGCGTTGGAGTATCCTAAGAAAGATAACGTCATCTCAATAAGAGCATCTCTAAGAAGCTCCTTAGATAACTCTTTATAGTTAATTTTAGAAATTTTGTTAAAAAATTGTGTTCTAACAGACTCTCTGAACCTATCCCTATCCTAAGGAGCTCCTCAGATCCCCTCTCCCGCTCTCTACATCGGGCAAGCAGTCAGCCTCCCCATCGCGTCTCGCCATTCCATTTTTTCCTCCCATGTGCCCCCTTCCTCTTCCTCCATCCTGCACCCACGCCGTCTGTGCCGCCTTGTCGTCACTGGCCACGACATCATCACCGCCTGTGCCGCCTCCACCTCTTCCGCTGGCCGCCCCTTCCTTCGGCCGTGCCACCCCCACGGCCACACAGCTCCTCCCTCCGACCGTCCCGCCCCCACGGCCACGCTACCCCAATGGTCGTGTCGCCCCCACGGGTTTCTCAAGCATGGACAAGATCCTGGCTTTCTCGATCCTGAGCTCGTCGTCGGTGGAGATTGTGGCGACGAGGAGCAGCAACAGAAGACGATGGCGACAGAGAAGGCGCTGAAGCAGGAGGGAGAGAAGCAGAGCTCCTGCTATGCCCCCTCCCGTCGGTTGACCCCACGGCCGCGCCACCCGCACAGCCCTCGTCGCCGCCGACCTCACGGGCGACGGCCACGCCGCGTTGCCCCACCGACACCGCCCGTCCCTCCCATCGGCCGACATCATAGCCACGCCCATGGCCACACCATGCCGCTCCTTCTGTGACAGAGAGAAAAAAAGAAAAACATGAAAAAGAAGAAGAGTAATAAGAAACGGATACATGAACCTTTCCTGTCATAAACATAAAATAGAACATAGATGAAGAACCGTTGGAGGAAATAATGAGTGAACTCACTAAAACAAAAAGGACTGTTTGGAGAGCGTAATTTATTGAGCCAGTTAGAGATGTTTTTAGTTGGCCACCCAACCAATTTCAATCATTTTTCCCTAATCATTGATGCTATCGGACAAATATCAATTCCGCCAACTGGAACGCACATGGATTTGCTACTAAGGAACAGGACTATGCAAACCACATCATCCTTCAATAACCAAACAAGATTTTAATTTAATCTACCACTAGAGAAGAAGTAGCAGATTCCACGGAGAAACCTAAACAAAATTGTAAGCCAGTGGCCAACTCCAATAATCTCAACGGGAGTTCATCGTCTCCAAATAAACAATAAATTTCAGCCGAAAGCTGCACTCCACTGCATATCATCACTCAAAATATAAAAAATCCAGCCGAAACATGCGACAGCCACAGCTCCATGGCCCACGGCTGGGCCTCCTCTCCGTCAGAGAATTCGGAGTAGTCGGTGATTTAAAGAAGAAAAAGAATTGTTCTAAAAAAATAATAGAAGAGAGATGCTGGAGAGAAAAATGTAAAGGCGATTGCGCGTACGCCTGAGTCGACCGTTCGGAGGGTTTAAACGAGTGAGAAAATTAACGGGGAAAACAAAGGGAAGCTCGAATGAGAGAGGGCGGGACGCGTGTACCAGCCAATGGGAGCTTGCCATGTCGGAAGCGGAGGAAGCGCGTCAGCACGGGGTTAACGTTCGAAACAGAAGTCGTGGTCGTTGGAGCCAACCCGGTCTGTATGTGGGGATTCCTCGTGGGGCCACCTTTTTATACTTTGTTCAGGTGGGGCCGGCTTCTTTGCACGTGTGGGTCCCACTAAAAACTCTCAGAAGAATACTACCCTCCTTCCGAAATATAAAGATAATTCAAATCTTGTTTTATAATAACGTAAATAACAATTGAGCAGGTAGATTACTTGAGAATTGAACTTCCATATATAACAACTTGATAAATGAATACGTTTTATTATAATAAGAACTTGATCATTTATCATTTAGTATTTTGGTGTAGCAATTTGTTACCGGCATGTTATAAGTATTAAATAAATGAAGAGATTATATCCTGTTTCTTTTATAAACAAAGAGGATCATATCTCGCAATAACGCAAGATATATGAGCATATGAGCACAACATTGATCAACTCTGGTACAAATAAAAGCATATGAACGAGTATATTATCTAACATCTTCATCCTTGGATAGAATAACAAACTGACGCCATGAGAAACAAGTTAGTGCCCCACATATAATGCCGGGGAGAGAAGAGTGGACATCAGGTTTCGCTTGCTTGTTTGTTTTTTAAGAACCGATTTGTTTATCGGCGAAATGACCGATAACTCTTTCTACGTTAAACAAAAAAATAAGTGTATCCAATATATTTAGTGGTAAAAATGTTTTTACCAATTGTTTCTATAATACATCATTAAAATAGACATTTTAAATAAAATGCTAAAAATGTCATTTAATTGATAATTGATTGATTCCAGAGCATCAATTAAAAGAAAGCTCAATTATCAGATAACCATTGGTGTTGAATGGCTTGTAGGACCAAATTAATGGAACGTTCTTTCGGACCAAATTAATGAAACGTTCTGTCGGACCAAATTATAACAGGCATAGTTGATAGCAATCGTTGTAAATAAAATATAATAAAAATAGAAGAAAAGAGGAGAGTTGTACATTAAATCCCATCATAAATTTAATATCTGTTGTATATAAAATATAGTTGTATGTATAAAAATTATAAAAGTTATAATCAAATCTAATTCTAGCCCTTAGTTATAGTTCAAATTAGGTTATTAGATTAGATTTTCAACGTGATTTAAAATGAATCATTGGTTGATACATAATTAATTAAATATTAAATTTTACAAACTTAAAAAATTAATTAATTTAAATTTTTTAAAATAAATTTTGTGTAAAAAGCTTGTAATAAATAAGGAAGTAACGAATCTGAGAATGTGTTTGAGATGTAGCTGGGTTAAATTGCTTCAAGCAAAACGAGACTGATATCACTAGCAAATTAGTAAATGATTATTTAAATACTGTTATTACAAACTTAAAAAATCAATTTGTTTAATTTTAAAAAACTTCTACATATAAAGTTTTTACATAGTTTGTAAAACATTCTCACAGAAAATAAGAAAATAGGTCGGCCCAAGTAGCGCAATCGAACTCAGCCTGAGAAGCGCGCGTTTGGACATTTTATAACTAAATGACATTGACATCCGTAATTTGGGTAGCATCATCGGAGTAAAACGTCCTTCCGCTGCACAATAAAGCAACACTAATCGCAATGCTCAATTCCCATTTGTTCGTAGACGCACACCACGGACCTCTCTCTCTCTCTCTCTCTCTCTCTCTCTCTCTCTCTCTCTCTCTCTCTCTCTCTCTCGCTCGCTCGTGTACAGTAAGCACTACGCAGGATTGAAAGGAATACGAGAGTGACGGGCGGAGAGCGTGAACCGGGACTCCATGCATCGCGGGGAAAAGGCAAGTGGAAGTGGTGGGCTAAAAAAATGCAGACGTGCCCATGTAGAGAAGGGGACACAGAGGAACCAAAAAAAAAGGGGGAAACCGCTGGGTCGACGCCCGTGGTTTCCCATTCCTTCCTTGCACCGGCGGCAGTCGCAGTCGCATATTCGCAGTCGCACCCGCAGGAGGCACAAGCAGCCACACGTAGGCACACGCGTCCTTCGCGACGGACACGGACGGCGCGCGGCGCACCGTCTATTATTACTAGTAGTATTCCTGTTAGACGACGATGCGTCACGGCCTACGCACCCGGCCTAATCCCCCCTGCGGCTAGTTTAATTATGTTTTTTCCCTTTCGTCTTCCCCACGTCCACGTCAGAGGGACTGACCTGACCGACCATCCTCGTTTGGTCTGACTCTTCTTCCGACCGTTCTGAACATAGTATGTGTGCCCCACAAGGCAGTGAGCTGGCTGTGTTTCTTTTGTTTTGTTTTGTCGATTGATGGCAGGCAGGCACGTTGGGTGGAGAGGGGCCCAGGCCGGCTTTCTACATCTCCATTATTTGTATTTTAGCTTATTATGAGACAGAGCTAAAATTTAAATTTTAATTGTACATCAGTGTAGCGTAGATTTTGATGTTTTTATTATAGTTTATTTTTATATGAGATTTTTAAATGGTAATAACCCATATATATAAGTTTTTATCTACAGATTATTTTTAAGTCGTTAATACACGTTACCATTTATAATTAACTGTAGGCCAAACTACGTCGAGTATTTCTTTCTTCCATAATCATCAGCATACATTTTTACTTTTCTGGGGAGTTTTGGCATCCGATGTGCGCAAGAGTTTCTTCACACATCTTTTTTGTTCTTTTTGTTTTGCCTTGTTCGTTTGCCTCGTTTGTACTATGAATCCGTTCGGTAGAACGGTAATTTTCACCTTTACCACGAGCATGTTTTCTTAAAATATTTTTAAAAATAAATAAATTTAATTTATAAATCTTTAGTACTTAATACTAATTTAATTATAAGCTAATATCTTATCTCATTCCGCTTGTCACAGAGTTGCCAAATCCTAATGCTTCGCCGAATGTAGCACATAAAAAGAGAAAATCTTTCGTTCTCAGGCATACGTTTTCGAATTGCTAAAGAACATTTTTTGTAAAATTTTTTATAAAAAATTGTTTTAAAATTATATTTATCTACTTTTAAAATTAAAATAATTAATAATCAATTAGTTAATTAATTATGTCTAACTGTTCACTTCGTTTTTCGTGTTTATCTTTCCCTGCTCTCCAACACATCCGCCGGTGTCAGAAATAGCGATGGCAATAACAGAGAAAAATTTAAGGAGATGTTTGGTTTGATATTCTCGCGACAACTAAGTTGCATGAACTAAAAATAAAATAAAATAAAATAGTTAGCCACAGTTGCAACGTAATTGGCTCCAGTTTAAGAATACCATTGGTTGGATATAAGATCAACAAAAGTGGGACACGATGTATCGTAACAAAATCTGAGGAAAATTCCTACACTAATAAGAAAAAGTTAGAATTTCTACATTAAATAAAAACTAAAATTCTTAAAAACCTATCAATTACATCGACCACTAACATCCAATATATAATTAAATATACAAACATACCACATCATTATTCACTACTTTATCTAATATATCACTATGAATCTCTCTGAACATGTCTCATTATTACATTAGGTTCGACATGCAAATACGTTAAACATCATCCTTACATTTTCATAATATTTTAATATATACTCATTCATCATATTTTAATATTTAATATACATTAATATAGAGATGGTATGTGACAAACATAAATATTAATAAAAAATATAAATAGCATAACTTAGAAATGAAGTCTGGGGAGTTTTTTCTTCGATAATCATCAGCATATATCTTTCCTTTTTCTGGGGAGTTTTGGCATCCGGTGCTGGCAAGAGTTAGTTTTCACTCATCTTATATTTGCTTGTTCTAGATATTGCTTCGCTGGCTAGCAGGAGACCCCGTTCGGTAGAGTGATAGGGAGCGGTAACTTTCTCGTTTATCACGAGACGGTACATTTTTGAAAAATATTATGTATAAGATTTTAAAAATTAAATAAATCTAATTTTAAGTTAATAGTAATTAATACTAATTTAATTATACGCTAATATATTGTCTCATTTCCTTTGGTCGTAGCTACTCGGCCGAAATTTATTTTATTATCTTAAAGAAATTATCTCATTTTACATGTCACTAAGTTGCCAAAACCTAATGCATTAGCTGTTGCGTTCGTTTGTACTTTATATATTGAAGAAATCCTCTCTTTTTTTACACACGCTTCTCAAACTACTAAAATATAATTTTTTAAAAAAATATTGAAAATTAAAATCATATTAATCTATTTTTAATTAAAATAATTAACACTAAATTAATTATGTGCTAATTTTTCATTTTGTTTTACGTATTTCTTTTTTTCTCAAACATACCCTAAGCAGGTATTTGAAATAGCGACGCCAGTAACCGAGAGAAATTTAAGGAGATGTTTTTGTTTGATGTTCTCGTGACAATTAAGCTGCATTAACTAAAAACAGAAAAAAACAAAGAGAAAAGTTCACTTTCGGCCTTTTTATTGCCCACGTATCACTTTGGACCACCCAATCAATGTTTTTATTTTGGATTAGTTAATTTTATCTTTGTGATACTTTAAACTACCCCTCAACTCCCTCAACTAGACTGGATAATTTTACCACCACTTCAACTTTTTTTTATCTACATACAATTTAAGGTATATAAAAAGGTCTACATTCACTAAGAGAATTTATTGATGAATAGTAACCCACTTATTTAGGGTCGTTCGTATGTTGGAAAGAGAGATCAGGATGACCCAAAGGACAAAATTATTCGGTCTAAAGTGAAATATCGGTTAAGGAATGATCCAAAACGAAACATCATTAATAAAAAAGATGACCCAAATAAAATTTACTCAAAAGTTAGCCACAATTACAACATAGTAATAGGCTCCAATTTAAAAGTACAATAGGTTGGATATAAGATTAACAAAAGCGTGACATAATGTATTGTAACAAAATCATGAGGAAAATTCTTACACCAATAAGAAAAGCTAGAATCCCTACATTAAAAAAACTAAAATTCTTAAAAATCCATAAATTACATTGACAAGTAATAATCCCCCCTCTCTCTCTATATATACCAGCAAAATGTCCGTGCGTTGCAACGGGACGACGACGCAGAAAGGGAAGCAGGCGACGGCGTGGGAGCTCCGAGCAACGACGGGATGGAAGGGCGCAGGCGCGGCCTGGGAGCTCCGAGCAACGACGGGAGGGAGGGGCGCAGGCGTGGCGCGGGGCGCGGCGCGACGTGGATGGGGACGGGAGGGAGGGGCGTAGGAGGTCTTTTTTTTCCATCCAAGCCATTTCTTTCTTTTCAGCATTGGGACTGCGGGTTAATTTTATAAATACTCAAGGGGTTTTCTGTAAAATAACCAGGTGGACGAAAATTTTGGGTAGAAACACTACTTACTTTATAAATAGGTATAGATAGATTATAGATATAGCAATTGTGCCGTGCGTTGCAACGGTGAAGTCGGGCACGGCGTGGATCGGGGGAGGAGGGACGTATGCGCGCGCTTTTAAACACTTAAGGGGTTTTTTCGCAAAATAGCTAGGTAGATTGCGGGTTAATTTTATAAACACTCAAGGGTTTTTCGCAAAATAGCCAGACGAACAAAATTTTAGGTGGAAACACTATTTACTTTATAAATAGTTATATAAATTATAGATATAGATATATATAGCAAAATGCTCGTGTGTTGCAACTGGACGACGATGCGGGGAGGGAAGCAGGCGGAGGATGAAGGTCCAGGAGGCGACGCTGGAGCTCCGAGCGGCGACGGGAGGAAGGGGCACAGGCACGACGCGGATGAGGGCGCAAGAAAAGGGACGCAGGGGGTCTTTTTTTCCATCTAAGCCTTCCCTTTATTTTCAATATTTGAACTGAGTTAATTTTATAAACAGTTAAGTGTTTTCTGCAAAATAACCCTCTTTTCTTCTTTAACTATTTTTTTTAAAATAGCCAGACGGACTGGGGTTAATTTCTAAAAAACTCAATTGATTACAAAATAGCTAGACAAAACAAAATTTGGATGAAAACACTACTTGCTTTATAAATATATATATATACCTTCTATATGTCACAATCCACTGGATCCGAGAACACAGAAAACCAAATATACCACATTATTATCCACTACTTTTTATATATAATATATCTATTTTCTGGATACGAATTTGGACATACTACATGTGCTATATTAGGGCTCAACATGCAAATTCGTTAACATCATCCTTATATTTTCAAAATATTTTAACATATACTCATCGAACAATTTTATAATATTTAACATATATTTATTTATGTATATTGCAGTAAAACACAATGATAAATATGAAGAGTGTATGTGACAAACATAAATATTAATGAGAAAAATATAAATAGCACATCTTAGAAACGAAGTCTTTTAGACGAAGGTGATATGTACTTAAATTATGTTTAAAGCAAGAGCAGAGCTACGTGCAGGATGGTTTAGACTTGAGCATAAATTTCAATGGGAAACACTAAAATTTACATAGAAATTGAAATTTTTATAACTAATTTTGATAAAAATGCTGCCTCAGCATTGTATACGAATGGATTAATGTCAAGTTCTACTACTTTATCTTAATATAAGCAATATCTTAATATAAGCAATTTAGGATGAGATAATCCATCTTAGAAATACAAATATTTTATGTTTGAACTAATTCTAAATTACTTGAAAGTTATTTAAAAATATATTTTAGGATGATAGGAGTACGAGTAATAATAATCATCATGAACTCGTACTCATCAGAGATCAAAATAATCCAACCATTTCTTATGTAATAATGTCTCTAGAACCATCTTTCCACTCTGTGCGAAGCATACCACAAAAAAAAAAAAAATCCTCAAACCGCTGTATACCCTCGAGCCCTGACAATGAGATATTTTTTCTTCCGTTTCCATCGAGCAAAGAGATGGGCCCCACTTCCGCGAAGGCGCGTCCTCTCCCCCCGGCACGTCACGTTACGTTGACGGCGTCAGCCAGCAACTGACGGCGACGGCCGCCCGCCTCCGTCGAATAAATCAGCTGTCCCCACACCCATCACCATTTCCTCCCTCTCTCTCTCAATTTCTCAACCTGGCCAAAGCTATCTCCCCCTCTTTACTGTTTCTTCCTCCCCAAACCAAAACCAAACCGAAACTTCCCATCTCGCGTGAACTGCGGAGCAAGGAAGAAGAACAAGAGGAAGAGGCGCCGCCCCGGATTTAGCCCCGCTCCTCGGGGTATCCTCCCCCCCTCTCCTCTGGTCGGTTCATGCGGTGAGTCCCCGGCTGGTTTGTCTTGTGAATTTTTGTGATTTTTTTGGGGGCGGTTGGCTTGGGATTTGGATCGGTGGGGAGTTTTCTGATCTGTGGTGTGGTGTGGTATTGTGTTGTGTTGTGTTGCAGGGTTTGATTGGAGTGAGGTGAATCGGTGAGGTTCTGGCTCGGTCGGTGGCCGGATCGGAGGGCTTCGGCCCTTCCTGATTAATCCTCTTCTGGTGAGGAATTTCTCTGGTCTTTGCCTTAATTTGAGCTGAATTTACCCTGAGGAGTGGGTGGATTTGATAGTATTGAGACTGATCGCTCCGGAATGATTTCTCCTTTGTAGATTCCGTGGTGGGGGATTCAATCACTGGGGGGCAAAGGCGAGATTTTTCGTCACTTCCCCTCTCATCTAACCATGCCTGGTACGTTTCTCTTCATGCTCTGGAATTTCTCCCCTTTGGTTGAATGTTTTGGTGGTTAATTACGAATGACTCTGAATTTTGTGCAGGTTTGATGTGCTTGGAGATCAACATGGGGTTGTAACCACGGTGGTTGTCTCGCAATCGCAGAGGGTTTCCTCCATCCTGTAAGGAAGGAAAGGAGCCCTTAGCCCTTCTCCATGGCTTCTAATTCGTAGTGTTAAGGATCTGATTTTTAGGTTAGTGTAAATAGTAGTAGTAGCTGAGGAAGCTTCGGCATCCTAAGACCTCCCGTGAAGATGTCGTCAGCTGCCATGGCTCTTCGCCGGATACCGGAAGAGTTCGCTCTCCCGCCCATCTGCTTCGACGGTAGCAGGTCGCCCCACTGTTTGTCCACGTCCCAGCTGCAGGATTCAATTCTCATCTTTCTTGCTGTGCCTGGTGCTCCACCGATGCCGATGAGTGTGCTCGGTTCTGAGTCCATCGCCTCAGTCAAGCTGCGCATTCAGCGGTTCAAGGGGTTCGTGGTTAACAAGCAGAGGCTTGTGCTTGATGGGCACGAGCTGGCTAGGAACAACTGCCATGTGAAGGATTATGGGCTTGCTGATGGAAATGTTCTGCATCTTGTTATCCGCTTGGCTGATCTTCGCTTGATTAACATCGAGACTACCAGTGGAAAGAAGTTTCAGTTCCAGGTGGACCAGAGCCGCAATGTCAAGTATCTCAAGAGTAAGCTTGCAGTGGAGGGAGACGAGGACCTTGGTGAGGACCACAAGCTTGAATGTGATGGCAAGGAGCTTGAGGACCACCAGTTGATTGCTGATATTAGCAAGAAAGATGATGCTGTGATCCATTTGTTCATCCGCAAGCCAGCAAAGTTACGGACACAGCAAGTTGATAAAGACACGGTGGTTACAGTTGTCACTCCACAGGAGAAAGAGAACCTTCAAAATGAAGCACATGCTGTGAACCCTGCTAAACCAGCTGGTGCTAGGCCTGCTCTTGTTGAACCAATTATTGTTAATCAGAAGGTGAAGCTGTCACCTGAAGTGATGAGAATGATTGGCTCAGCCATAGCTGGTCTTGAGAACGGATACTTGCCAGTTATGTCAGCTGAAGGTTCAGGGGGTGTTTACTTCATGCAAGATGCATCAGGAGAGAAGAATATTGCAGTGTTTAAGCCCAGAGATGAGGAACCTATGGCTAAAAACAACCCAAGAGGGCTTCCAGTGACTACTGATGGAGAAGGCATGAAGAGGGGGACACTTGTAGGGGAAGGTGCATTTAGGGAAGTTGCTGCTTATATTCTTGACCATCCAATTGGTGATCATGAATCTGAAAAACGTGTCGGGTTCTCTGGTGTGCCTCCCACAGCATTGGTCCGGAGCCTACACAGGGGGAAGAGCTTCAAGATTGGATCACTGCAGATGTTCATTCAGAACAATGGAAGTTGTGAGGATATGGGTCCCCGAGCATTTCCAGTGAAGGAGGTCCACAAAATAGCAGTGTTAGATCTTAGGTTAGCAAACGCTGATCGTCATGCAGGGAACATTTTAGTGTGCAGGGAGGAAGGTGGCAATTACAAGTTGGTTCCAATCGACCATGGTTACTGCTTGCCAGAGAAGGTACACATTACTCTCTAGCACCCTCTTTTCTTCTTGCATGAGATATAGTTCTTCTGGTGGACTGACGATAATTTTGTTCCATTTTGATGCAGTTTGAAGATTGCACCTTCGAGTGGCTGTACTGGCCCCAGGCTCGTGAGCCATTCAGTGATGAAACCATTGCATACATCAAATCACTAGACGCTGAAGAGGACATCAAGCTTCTCAAGTTCCATGGGTGGGAGCTGTCTGCAAGATGTGCTCGTGTCCTGCGCATCAGCACCATGCTTTTAAAGAAAGGTGCAGCACGAGGCCTCACACCGTATGACATCGGGCGTATACTGTGCAGGGAAACTGTGAATAGAGACTCTGAGATTGAGGACATCGTCCAGGAAGCCGAGGACCATGTTCTCCCAGGGACAAGTGAAGTAATGTTCTTAGAAACCGTATCTGAAATCATAGACCGTCACCTCGACAAGAAGTTCGCTTAGAACCCCAGAATAACTGATCTAGTTGTTCATCTGTAGCCAGTCAGTTCGGTGTAAGTATGTTGACAAGGCGAGTTCAATGGACTAAATGATTTCATTTGTTTGTACCATCTCAAACGATCTCGGTTGTCTGTAGTCGCTCAAGTGCATTACCTACATACATTTTGTGAATATGTAAGCATGTGCTGTGTGTTGGTCGTGCGCATCATCAGCATGGTACTGTCTGAGAGACGAAATAAAATGTTGATTTAGTGCTGTTTTTGCTGGTGCTGTTTTTAAACGGTACTTCCAAGTTTGAAACTGCTGTTCTTAAATACTTTTCCAACTCAACTGGAGCAGTTATCTTTTAAGCTTTCAATAGAAACAATGGTTCGCCTTTGCCTGAAATTAATAGTAGATTATATGCACCTGGCATTCTAGATTTCAAGTCCATTCCTCATTAAATTCAAATAAATTTATAATACAATTTGAATTTTCAAATAAATTTATAATACAATTTGAATTTTGAATAAATTTTATACGGTTAGCATGGTTTTTATGGTTATCGTATGGTAACCGTGTTTATGGTGTGATAATTCTCTCTTTTTCGACTGTTTTATAAACCCTGATCCATTCTGTGTACATCTGAATGGTCAAACAACCATTTTTAAGGGTGGCTTCTGGTCAAGGATCACAAGTTGCAGCACTTCTCATTTTCGCAACTTGTAATTGTAATTTTATAGGGGAGATTCTCTTGGCAGGTTCACAGTTTACTCTTTTGACTTTTATTAGGACAAGCCAGCTGAGGTCTGAAATCGTGAAAGGCACGTACAACAATCTACTCTGACTTTGGCATCAGTTTCTCCATCGAGCGATCCGTGACTTGTTCCTTCTTTTGCCGAGGTTCAGACGATGACGCGATGCCCAGGCCCAAGCTGAAGATAACTTGTGATAGTGATAGCGATGCAGTTTCCCTGAAATTTCTCAGCTTCCGCGTTTATCATCAAGGGCTCTTGGCAACGGCAAATGTGGGAGTAAGATCATTTGACTTAATACTTTTTTATAGACAACCTGTCAGTGGTCCTAAAGTCGAGTGGCTTAAGTCTCAATCCACCAACCGTGCCTATAAACTGCATCGCTATTTAGTGGACAATTACCATTTTTCGAGACTCCCTCAATTCAGGTGATGTAATAAGTCTTGATTCAGGTGGTTTAAGTCTCGATTTTGTCTAACGTGACAAGCTGAGTCAGCATGAGACCCATATATGCCTTATATATCAGTTACCCTTGGCTCTTTTTGCATATCTCTTTCTCCCTCCTTTCTGTTCCCGTCTCACCAGGGTGGCGCTTGAGGCGGACCGTGAGGAGCGACAGCCGGCGGCATGTGGTGAGGAGGACGACAGCCGACGGCGGCGGGTGAGGAGGACGGCAGCCACGCAGGGCATTGCGGTTGCTGTTGCTATTACAGTGAGTAGGAGGAGAGGAAGTGGAGGGATCAGGGATTGATATGAAAGATGGCAGGGGGTCGGAGAGCAGGGGAGCGGCGGCGGGTGCGGCGTTGCCGGCATTCGACTGTTAGCCTATAGTAATTATAGGATATGTAACGCCTGTGCGGTTGGCTTATAATTGGCTTATAAGTCACCCCAGCCTCCATATGTATACATGCACATTGTCATGGAATAGAATTAGCTCTCACGTTTGCATGGTATTAGTTAGCTTTTTCAATCTGCTACTCTTCCGCACACCAAGCGCCGTCGCCGATCCGCTCGCTGCCCCGTGCCTGCTACGTCGCCGGGTGCAGCCGCTGATCCCCGCCTCCCGATCGTCCACCCCGTCGTTGTCGCTAACCACCGGGTGCGGCCGCTGATCGCTCCATGGCCGACGACGACGACGTCGCCGCCGCCGCCGCCCGCGCCGATGCGGCACGTCGGGCCGAGGAAGCGCGCCTACGTGCAGCTGCCTTGGACGAGTACGAGCAGGCGCACGAGGCCCTCTGGGCGCAGGCCACCGCCGTCGTCAACGTCAAGGCCCTCATCCCCATCGTTCTCGACAAGGCCACGGACACCTACACACAGTGGCACGGCATGTTCCTCGCTGTCCTCGGCAAGTATGCCCTCACTCGCTGCGTCCTCGAGGATGAGGCGTTCCCCGCCCGCCCGGCGTGGCTCCAGGCGGACTGCTGCGTCCTCCTAAGTTGCACGATACGGGGATACGGATACGGCGATACGGATACGGCGATATGTCGATACGAAATTCTTGAAAAACAGCAGTAAGGGATACGTCGAGCTATTACTGTTGCCGGCGACCGTATGGTCTTCGACCCACAACGCCTGCCTACCTTCCACTGCTATTCGGTGGCGATTCGGCGGGCGAAACGGCCCCGGCGGCGAGCGGCGACGGCGACGGCGTGGCCGTGCGGCGGACCGGCGTTGGAGCGCGGGTGTGACGGCACGGCCGTGCGGCGTGGAGGCGGTGGAGCCTGGAGCGTGGAGCGCGATGGCGACGTTGTCCGCGATGGTGGCGACGAATTGGCGACGGCGGCGGCGAGTAGATCGATTCGAGGGCGAGGTTCGAGTGCGAATCGACGCAACTTCGAGTTACTTATATGTATTCCGTACGTATTTATCCCGTATCTCTCTGTTTTTTGAATATTTTCGGTGGCAAAATAGGATACGTCCGGGATACGCGTATCCCCGACGTATCCCGTACGGGGACACGGCGGTGGAGCGCCGTATCGGTGCAACATAGGCGTCCTCACGTGGATCTACGACACCGTCTCCAGCGACCTGCAGCAGCCGCTAATGATGCGGCAAGGTCCCGCCCGCAACGCATGGTGCCATCTCGAGGATGAATTCCTCGGACAGGAGTCTCGTGCTCTTCTCCTTGAGACGCAGTTCCGTACCTTCCGCCAGGAGGCCCTGAGCGTCACCAACTACTGCCACCGTCTTGAGTCCATTGCTGCCTCCCTCGCCGAATTCGGCGACCCCATCGGCGATCGGCAAATGGTACTCATGCTCCTCAGCGGCCTCAGTGGCAAGTTCCGCCACATGGTCTCCATCCTCAAGATGCACAGGCTGTTCCCGACGTTCGCTGAAGCCCGTACTCACCTCCTGTTGGAGGAGATGGAGATCGTCGCTCGTCCTCCGTCCCCACCGCCGCCCTCGTCACTGCGACGCCGCGTCTCGCCACCCTTGGTGCGCCCCGCTCCTCCACGTCCAGGAGCGCCACGCCCCGCTGCACCGACTGGTGGCCCGCGCATCGGCCGTCGTCGTGGCCGCGGTGGCCGCAGCGGACCTGCTGGTGGTGCGCCCCCGGCTGGATAGGGCAGCGGCCCTCCCGGCACGGGCGTGTACCCGTCGTTCGCCCATCCTTGGGACGACACCGTGCGCATGTGGCCGTACGATCAGTCGGGATGCCCTCCGCCGCCACAGCCTGCGTTCCACGCAGCTCCGCAATATGGCGGCTTCAGTGTTCCTCCCGGCGCCTCACCACCCCCATACGACACGTGCTATGGGGGGCTACACCGCCGATGTTCCAGGCGCCCTCACCAGCGTACCATGCGGCGTCCTGGAACCCCACTCACGGTGGGTCTTGGCACCAGGACTCCCTGGCGCACTCCTTCAACACCATGGCGCTAAACCTGCCGGCCTCGACTTCTGCGTGGTATGCTGATTCAGGTGCTGGCTTGCACATGACCTCGGAAGCTGGTATACTCTCCACCATTTCCCCGCCCTCTTCTTTTACTCCTTCGTCTATCATTGTGGGAAATGGTGCTTTGCTTCCTGTCACAGCCACTAGATCACATGTTTTTTCTCTACCACAGCGTAACCTTGCTCTTAATAATGTCCTGGTGTCACCCACCATTATTAAGAACCTCATTTCCATTCATCGTTTTACCACCGACAATAATTGTTCCAGTGAGTTTGATCCATTTGGTCTTTCTGTGAAGGATTTGCAAACCAGGAACGTGATCGCCAGGTGCAATAGCTCCGATGACCTCTACCCGTTCTATGCACCTTCCACCAGCACCTCCACGCTCATCGCTGCACCCACCTCCCTTTGGCATTGCCGTCTCGGTCACCTTGGGCGTGAAGCTTTGTCCAAACTTATTAGCTCCAGTGTTATTTCTTGTCATAAAGATGATATCGATCATATCTGTCATGCATGCCAACTTGGCCGTCATGCCCGTTTACCCTTTGGTTCATCTAGCTCTCGTGCTACTCGTAATTTTGATTTAATACACTGTGATTTATGGACATCTCCCCTTGTTAGTGCGTCGGGCTACAAATATTATCTTGTTATTCTTGATGACTGTTCTCACTACATTTGGACTTTTCCGCTTCGCCTCAAATCCGAGACATTTTCCACTCTTTCTAACTTTTTTGCTTATGTTCGCACGCAGTTTGGCACCACCATCAAGAGTGTTCAGTGCGACAATGGCCGTGAATTTGACAATTCCCAGGCCCGCACGTTCTTCCTCTCCCATGGTATTGCCCTCCGCATCTCGTGTCCATACACCTCCCAACAAAATGGTAAAGCAGAGCGTGCCCTTCGCACTATCAATAACACTCTGCATTCCCTTTTGTTTCAGGCGAGTCTCCCTCCAGCTTACTAGGTTGAGGCCCTTCACACTGCCACATATCTTGTGAACCGCCTCTCCACTAAAACTCTCGCCTCCTCCACTCCCTACAACGCCCTCTTTTCTACCCAGCCCTCTTATGATCATCTTAAAGTTTTTGGGTGTGCTTGCTATCCTAACATGTCCTCCACCGCGCCCCACAAACTTGCTCCCCGCTCCTCCTTATGCATTTTCCTCGGCTACTCTTGGGAACACAAAGGCTGTCGGTGTCTCAAGCTTCAGTCGAATTGCATTCTCATTTCTCAACATGTCATCTTTGATGAATCTTTTTTTCCTTTCTTCGACATGTCTACCACACCCAAGGCTCCCTCTGCACTGGATTTTCTCGTTGATGATCATGATCTTACCGCTTCAGTTCCTGGAGCTCGTTTTGTGCGTGCAGGTACCGCAACGCCACACCCGTGCCCGAGGCTCCTGTGATGCCCATTCCTGGCACAGGACCACGGTCCCCTAGGTCCAGCACCACTACCCATGGCGCCACCTCCAAGCTGCTGTCCGCGTCGACTGGTGTTGCTGCCCCTGTGCACCCCGCACAGGCCGCTGCCAGAAGCACCATCCCCACGGCTCCCATGAGTACTGCTGGTTTTGCCGCCCCTGGTGCTCACGCCCAGGCTGTTGCCAGCGGCACCGGATGTACAGCTGACACTCGACTGATCGCCATCCCGCCGGTCACTAATGCGCACTCGATGCGCACACGAGGCAAGGCTGGCATCACACAACCCGTGGATCGCCTCAACCTCCACGCTGTGCCCATGTCGCCTCTTCCACGCTCTGTTCGTGATGCACTGTCAGACCCCAATTGGCGCGCTGCTATGCAGGCCGAGTATGATGCTCTGCTTGCCAACGACACGTGGAGTCTTGTGCCACGCCCTCCTGGTGTCAATGTTGTGACTGGCAAGTGGATATATTGACACAAATTGCTCGCAGATGGGTCTCTTGATCGCTACAAGGCACGTTGGGTCCTTCGGGGTTTCACACAACAACCTGGTGTTGATTATGATGAGACTTTCAGTCCTGTTATCAAGCCTGTGACAGTTCATGTTGTTCTCTCCCTGGCATTATCTCAGAATTGGCCCATTCATCAGCTGGATGTGAAGAATGCATTTTTGCATGGCACTCTTATTGAGACAGTGTACTGTGTGCAACCGTCTGGTTTTGTGGATTCCTCTCACTCAGATTATGTCTCTCGTCTCAACAAGTCCTTATATGGTTTGAAACAGGCTCCCAGTGCTTGGCATCACAAGTTCACCTCTCACTTGGTGTCACTCGGATTTGTTGAAACAAAGTCTGATACTTCGCTCTTCATATATCGCCGTGGACCAGACACAGCTTATTTGTTGCTGTATGTGGATGATATTGTTCTCACAGCCTCCTCTGCCGGTTTTCTGAAGCATATCATCGCAACACTTCAGCGTGAATTTGCTATGATAGACATGGGCCAGCTACATCATTTTCTGGGGATCTCTGTGACCCGCTCTACAGATGGTTTGTTCTTTTCTCAGCGATAGTACACTCAGGATATTTTGGAGCGCGTCGGGATGAGTGTGTGCAAGCCTTGCAGCACGCCTGTGGATCTCCACTCCAAATTATCTGCTGATGGGCCTCCTGTTGCTGACTCTACACAATACCACAGTCTTGCTGGCGCTCTGCAGTATTTGACCTTCACCCGTCCAGATATTGCTTTCGCAGTTCTGCAGATATGCCTCTATATGCATGATCCTCGGGAGCCGTAACTGGTTGCTCTCAAGCGGATCCTGCACTACTTGCAGGGAACACTGTCTCTTGGATTTACCATGCGTCGATCTTCACCTGCAGAGCTTGTTGTGTACACGAATGCCGACTGGGCTAGATGTCCCGACACTCGTCAGTCGACCTCAGGCTATGCAGTGTTCCTCGGGGACAACTTGGTGTCCTGGTCCTCCAAGCGTCAACACATTGTCTCCAGATCTAGCGCCGAAGCTGAATATCGTGCTGTGGCGAATGGTGTTGCTGAAGGGCTGAAGCTACTTGGCTACGTCAGCTGCTTCTTGAGCTTTGCCACCCACCTCGCCGTGCCACCCTGGTCTACTGTTACAACATCAATGCTGTATACCTCTCCAACAATCCAGTGCAGCATCATCGGACAAAGCATGTTGAGATTGATCTCCATTGTGTTCGAGAGAAGGTTGCCCTCGTTCACGTTCGGGTTCTTCATGTTCCTACGACATCATAGTACGTCGATGTCTTTACCAAGGGCCTTCCTACCTCACTATTTCAGGAGTTTCGGTCCAGTCTGAATGTTAGCGATGCTCCCGATTAGACTGGAGGGGGGGAGTGTTAGCCTATAGTAATTATAGGATATGTAACGCCTGTGCGGTTGGCTTATAAGTCACCCAACCTCCATATGTATACATGCACATTGTCATGGAATAGAATTAACTCTCACGTTTGCATCGACGAGTTCCGTGAACATGGACGAGCTGTTGAGGAGCATCTGGACGACGGAGGAGAGCTAGGCGATGATGTCGGCGTCAAGGGTAGGGAGAAGGACGGGAGGGCGTACATCGGGGGTGAGGTCATGAGCGTGTCGGGGGCGAGGGCGATGTTGAAGCATTAAATGTGAATAACCCATCCTCCTCTCTTTGAAACAAGGGAACAAGCACGTAGGCGAGGCTCGCCGGGAGCACCGGCTGTCGCGTGTACTCGATCCACCCTTGCCTCACGATAACCACAACCTCTTCCACTGTCAACAATTGATCAAGAAACATCGCGATAATCACGAGAAAATCAGAACGGCCAAACACCAAAAAAAATCTCCAATCTGAATATCTGATACTAGGCTACACGCTGGATGAATCACCGGTTTTTCCTATGCTGAAATTGGAAGTAGGAGGAGCAACAACGTGTGAGGTTGTATTTTTAGAGTGATCGAAGATGCCGTCAGTGAGCCGGTTCATCTCCCCATACAGGAAAATCTGCGAAATTACGGTAGTTGCATCCAAAATGTGAAAAATTTTAGGATTTTAGGTGTTTTTTGGGTCTTTGAAACTATTTAGGAGGGTGAAAACTGAACATGAAAAAATTTTAGATTTGGGAGTGTTTTGGCCCAAGAAAATGAAATTTTTATTGAAAGTAGAGCCGGACGCCCCCTACCCCGCTGGCTGCGCGTGGCTCAGCTCTCGTCCGCACGATATCGTTTTTTCTCTGCTCACGCCGCCCTTCTTATCCAAATCGCTCCAAATCACGCCAGAGTCTCCGAAACCCTAATCCAGTCCGTGCCGAGTCTCCAATCGCCGCCAGCTCCTGCACAAGTTCATCCGCCGCCGGCCAGCCATCCCCATCTCCATCCCTTTCTCAAGCGTCAACGCCGGCTAGCCATCCCATTTTCCAGATCCGCAGCGTGGAGCGGATCTCCTTCGACGGCAAGGTCAGTGCTTTCACCCCGTCCGTCGTCACGGTGGCCGCCAGCGGCCCCGCCCCGCCCCGTCCGTCGTCACCGCCACCACCACCATCCGCACGGCCGGCGAGCTCGCCGTCGTTGCCGTCCCCGCGGTGGCGCGCGGGAAGAAGGACCTCGCCGAGATAGCCACCGAGCTCGACGAGTACTTCCTCAAGGCGGCGCGCGGCGGCGTCCGCGTCGCCGCGGCGCTCGAGGCCCCCAAATGCGAGCCTCCTGAGACCAACAACAACAGTTTCCCCAGGCAAGACAATCTCCAAATCAGTCACTTGATTGAGCTCCATCTTGTTCGCATTTCACTTATTTCTGACTTGTAATTGTGCCCGTGCGTTGCAATGGGTGAAGTCGAGGCGCGACATGGATGGGGATGGGAGGGAGGGGCGCGGGCGCGCGCGGGGCTCCAAGCGGCGATGGGAGGAGGAGCGCGGCGCGGCGTGGATGGGGACGGGAGGAGGGGCGGCGCGGGACACGGCGCGGATGGGGATGGGAGGAGGAGCGGCGCGGGACGTGGCGTGGATGGGGACGGGAGGGAGGGCGTTGGGGAGAGGGGTGCAGGAGGTTTTTTCATCCAAGCCCTCTCTTTCTTTTCAACATTAGAACTGCTGGTTTATTTCGAAAAAACTCAAGGGGTTTTCTGTAAAATAGTCAGATAAAACAAAATTTTGGTAGAAACAAGAATAGATAGTTAATTATAGATAAATTATCTGTTGCATGCAACTGAATCGACGAATGCTGCAGGGAAGGTACTGAATTACGGCAAGAACTTGAGGCGGATGGGATGGTCATGGGGCGGAAGCGGCTACGGCAAAGGTAGCAATGGTTTCTCAAGGTTCGGAAGAGCAGACGAAGGGATGGCCAATGGCGGAAGCAGCGGAATTCTTAGCCATTCATCCACCGTGGAGAAGCTCTACGCCTGGGAGAAACTGTTTCTTGAGGTCAAGGTAATTACTTTGATCTTTAACTTTATTGACAGCATTCTGAACTTTGCTTTCTTGCTGTTAAGAAGTAACTAAGCAAGAACAGACAGAAGTGGTCGAAATGTACTGCTCAGTTAGATCTCAGTGGGTGAGTGGTTTGGGCTTTTGAGGAGCCGTCCTTTTTTTCAGTTTGATTATTATGCTGTGATGGGAGATACTAACATGGATTCCGTTTGGTCGCAATTGGTTTTGTCCGATGAAAAGCAGCTACTAGTGGGCACAAGTACTAGTAGTGCGTAATGCACATGTATACTGCTAGCTTTATTGTTTCATGTAGCAATATCTTTTCCCTGTGTGTCAGTGTTCAGTAGCTTCTGTAAGTATGATATGCGCTATGCTTTTGGAGTGCATCGAAGTAAAAGGATCATTCGAATTGTATTACTACCATGGAAGGTTTAGCTGAATGAGACTGCAGATAATGAAATTCATGTGCAAGTATGTCTTTGAAATTTTTGATCTCAGGGATGTAATACTTGGATAATATAATTTGTTTTTCTGTTTGGTTTAATTTCTTTGCCAATGTGAAGATACGATTTTTTGGTATTTTTGTTACTTTCGATAGTCTCCACTAAGCAATCATGAAACATCGACTTTATATGTAACTTGGTGTTTTTTACTTGTGCAGGGCTCGCCGACGTCGAGGGGGAATGGGTGGAGGAGGGCGACCGGCGCGGCGGAGGGCCGGTTCGTGCTGCGGTTCGACAGGCTACGCTTCATCGAGACCCTCGTCACTGCTCACCGTTGAACCGCCATGGCAGAGCAGGATCCATGGCTAGTTAGGTAGCTAGATTAGCATTCGCGAAGAACAGAATGGATTTCAGTTAGCCTCATGAATCAGGATGGATTTCCAGATTAGTAACTCCTCTCTTTTTTCTTCTCTCCTGTTGCTTCCTTGCAAGTCTAGTTAGGAGGATCTTTAGTAACCAAATCATGCATTTATTAGGGGTAAATTTGTCTTTATTACAACAGCCCAAAAAGTTTTCACATGCAACTAAACACCTTCTCTTATGAGTGAAAAATTTTCACTCAAATTTTGGAACTAAACAGGGTCTACAACCAACAGGATCGAATTTTTTCTTGAGCGGGTGAATGATAATGTACTAAATCTGCAAAACATTTTTTATATGAATTTGTAGCCTAGTGTACCAGCTGAGGCAGCAGAGCACAGAACGAGATGACATAGGAGAGCTTGATGCAGGTGAGCGGGTCGTTCTTGGAGAGCAGGAACGCGAAGATGGCTCCTACGTCTGCAAACAACACGAAATCCATCACGAACATACACAGATTACATGCAATTTTTATAACTCATAATCAAGAAAAGATGATTCAGATGTAGAAGTTCTGAAATTGCAGACCTCGCAGGGGAGGTCGACTCTGCTGATCGTCGTGTTGGCCTTGGCGAGCGCCATCAGCCTGCCTGCCCCTGCTAGCTTCAGTCACACAATCTGTGGAAAAACATTGAAGAGAGGTTGAAGAAAGTGACGACGAGCTATGTAATCAAATGGAGGTGGCTGAGAGCTTCGGTCATCGACATGATGAAGTCCCGCTTTGCGATGATGCCGAGCGCGACGCAGGCGAGCCTGTCGACGGCAGTGGACGCCACCATCACGGCGAACCACAGCCACAGGAGCAGCATCGATGCCGGTGCGACAAGAGATGCAGTCGTCACCGTAGTTGAGGGAGAATGGCCGAGCTAGCTTCTCCTCACCAGTCGCCGTCCTCCTCACCACCCGTCGTCGGCACCCGTTGTTGGTACCGTCCTCCTTTGCCGCCGGCTGCTGCTCCTCACCGTTGTCTGCCAGCAGCCGCCATGGTGAGATGGGAACAATGGGGAGGAAAAGAGATAGGTGAAGAAAGATAAGGGTCACTGATATATGGGATCTATATGGGTTGGGTCTCACACTAACTCAGCTTGCCACGTTAGCTAAGCATAACATTGTCTAGAATCTCGGGTGATTCGATTTTGTAAATTGAGAGATCCGTTATATCTGATATTTTGGTTTAGGAATAAATTTCAGACTCAACGATAAATTAAGGGATCTAAAATAAACTTATTCCAATGTAAGATGGGGATTTTGTCGGGCCGATTTTAGCGGTGATCCAGTTATAGGGGTAATGGTTTTCAGCCTGTATTAGCTTCGGATGGGTAAATTTGATTCATGCCATTAAAATCTGCTATATTAAAAAACATCTATTTGTATCCATGCTTTTGCAACCGACTTTTTTGCTTTTTGCCCTCTTTTAAAGTTTATCACAAATACGCCCTGGTAGTGACATTTCAAAAAATGGACCCTGACCTCGGCGCCGTCACTATTGGCGGAGGTCACACATCACGGCGTCAGCCAAATTGGCGTCTAGGTCTCTTGTCCATGTTGGCATCACAGAAGAGGTGGCGATGACATGGCAACCAGCTCGGCGCTGTGGATCTTGGCGCCGAGCCTTGCTTACAGGTGGGTCCCATCTCCTTTCTTTATCTCTTTCATCATTTTCCTATCTTCTCTCTCTTCGCACTCTCGCCCCCGACGCCCTTTTTGGCCACCGTGCCCACTGCCCCCTCCTCGGCTGTTGCGTCCACCCAGGCCGCCGTGCCCTCCCTGGTCAGCCGCCTCCTCCCGGCCGTCGCGCCCCCACCATTCCTCGTTGCATTCATTTGGATAGGTAAAATTTTTGAATATGCAATGTAGGTACTTAGTAAGCTTGAACTGTAGTGCAACTTTGATTAGTTAGCTTGTTGATTTAGTTAGCGAGATGACTATAGTTAGATAGCTGGTGACATAGTTATTTAGGTACGCTTTAGCTAAGCAGTTAATATATCATATTTATAAAGGGTGTAGTTGGTTAGTATGTATTACACAAACATTGAATAAAATAATTATTTGGACTGATTAAAGAATACCGTTCCGCTACAAGTTCTTCTTTGAAATGAGTAAGGGGTTCTCGTTTAGGTCGGCTCAAATTAGCACATCCTCCGATGGAGTGTATGGCGTTGGGTGGAGGTAAATCTTATCCCAAAATCTCCGATTTTGATAATGAAGTTCAGGATTGATTAATTTCCTATGGGCCGGAGTTCGCTTTAGAAATTCTCAGGTTTTTAAAAAACTTCAGTGGTTTCGAGAAATTCAGTACTATATATCAACTACTTTGGACTAAACGAACTGTTTTTCATTTTTTTTGAACTACTAGATGGACAACTTAGTGAGCATATATCATGGAGCTACCGTGAAAAGAGATCGCTATGGATATCTCGAGTTTGTTGACATGCAAAGCATGCCTGTGTTATTCCATGAGAAGCCAACATTTAGTGAGTTGGCTGGTAGGGCTCGAGAGGAGCTACATTGCCATGGAGATGATGGCATCGCAGTTGAGGGTGTACTTCACCTAGGTTCCCATCCCAACATCCTAAGAAAGATGATCCCAATTAGGTGTACAGATTGGTGGGAGAACTATGTGAGATCGGCTATGAAGAGCCAATTCCAAAGTTTGGACGTGGTTGTGCGTTGGGTGTTGGTTGATACCATTCCTCATGGGTTTTCCCCACGATGGGTGATCAGGCATACCTTGACATGGAGGTCCTGGAACCTGATATGGATGCTGAGGTTGCACGTACGGTTCCCAATGCCCAATCTATCCCCAATGAGGTCCAGATTTTTGAGGCAGTTAGAGATGCTTGTCGGACTCATGATGATGTGACAGATCCTCTTCAGAAGATCCCTTTGACACAAAATCATCTGAGTAAGTGTCAATTATGCATCGGTCTTTGTAGCTTACCCACTTCTTTTCATCCATTTATCTCTTTCTTTCCTCGTATTTGTTCTTATATTGCAGGAGACATTCCCGACAATGTGGGTGCTCCTCCTATTGATGCTCAAGTGCACTGTGGTGATGGATTCTGTTACTCCAATAGTGTTGAAATTATGAATAATTCAGAGCCATACGAGATCGCAAGGGCTGTTGATTTTGATGATGATCGTTGTGGGGGGTGTCACCCCGGGGTACCCTATGGACAGGAATCTATGACCCATTGAAATGAAAACCGAGAGTCCTAGGGACATGGTCGATGGCCCGACCCCCCTCTAGCGGGGTCGAACGTCCCGACCTTACCCCGAGTCCGACCTCGGTTTTCCTCTCTCGACCCGTCAACTATGGTCCGACCTCAACCATCCTCGGGACAAGACTTGGCGCACAAGAAGGAAGAGAGAGAAGACAACCCCGGCAGAGAGTGACGTCACCCGACAGCACATTACAGACATCTCAGGTGGAGGAGGGATCCCAAGGCAAGAGAGAGAGAGAGCACAAGATGCCCATCGTGTATAGGATCTAGCAGAATGTTTTGTACCTTTTAGAATGTTGTTTGTACTCACCTTTTAGCATATTAGACATAGTTTTCTTGGCCCCCAAGCTCTCCCTGTTCCTGCCCCCCTTGAGCTATAAAAGGAAGGGCAGGGCGACGGGGCCAAGGGGAGACATCTACATTCCGATCGAACTCCAGCATTTCTCATTCCCTGTTCTTGGTCCGCTTGCTTCAAGCACCAAGAACACCTCCTTGTAACTCTTGATCATCATACACCCCAACAAAGAACACTGAACGTAGGCTTATTATCCTTAGGGAGGGCCGGACCAGTATAACCCCCTGTGTCTTACTCTTTGGCTCGTCTTCGGACTCGAGTCAACCATCGGATCCATCAGGGAATGGCTTATCTACCATTCTCTTTCACCTCTTTGGGCACCCCCCTTTGAGGACTGCTGACCCACCCGTCGACAGTTGGCGTGTCAGGTAGGGGTGCGCGGTTCTTCGTATCTTGCGATCTGATGGCGATCTTCTTCCGCACCGATTCCCATATAGATACATATTTTTTCCTCATCTTTATCTTCAAAAGCAACTTCAATACTTGCACATGTGGCGTTTGTTGCTTCCCGCCCGGTCACCGAGCAACCTTTTGTGTACCCAATAGCTTTCGCGCACGAACTCATGACCAGCTCTGAGATTCGTGGCCCTGACCTTTTTGGTCCGGGTTCCCAGGAAGGAAGTTTTGTCGAGTAAACACCAACTGCTCGGGGGCTCGGTGTTTTCTCCCGAACGTCAAGAAATGCTCTAAGCAACCCAATAACTTTCGCGCAAGGACTCATGACCAACTCTGAGATTCACGGCCCTGACCCCTCATGGTCCGGGTTCCCAGGACGAAAGAATATCGGGTGGGTCTGAGACAACTTGACGCTCCGACAAATCTCCCCGAGTATCGGATTAATGTGTCTCAGCTCACAGCAATGGCTCGATTTCATGCCCTCCGGTCAGAGTTGGGCTCTTTCCCTCCCGGAGTTGGACTTGGGTCGGGTTTCAAAGCGCGTTGGCTTGGCACATTATCAAACTACTCGGGGAACTTGGTCTTCTGAGACCGTCAGACTCACCTATTTCGCAAAGCAAACGACAACCGCGCTGAGGATCGGTCTGCAACCTGTTGGGGTCCGGTCAGAGAATCCTCCTGGATCCTGCGGCCCAAGATCGTTATCTAAACGCTCAGATGTCGGGAACGATGTGAATAGACGAAGCTATCTCTGCTCGTACTTGGCCAAATTTTCTTTGGCTAAAAAATGTAGAATTCTCAAAATAAAAAGGACTTTAAGTTTCAGCTTTAACATGAATTCTCTCCTATTTAATAGGGATCATTACAGGGAGGCTCGGCTGAAAGTCTAGGAGGGCGGCGATCTTGTCTGCGGTCGCCTCAACTTCAGCAAGGATATCCTCCACGTCGCCAGGCTGCACGCTTGATGACCACCCCTCACCGAGGTTGGGAATCCTAACCTCTGGGTATTAGCGGAGGATGCCGAGGGCCACTACTATGCCAGCCTTTGCTGTGTCCTTCATGAAGATATCGAGGCGATGAGGGCCATCCTGCAGGCGCTCAAGGAACTCGGTGTCAGACTCTCGGGTTGGCGGGAGTTGGTGATCGGCCTTGTTCAAGATGCCGATGGCGCCTTCTCGGACTTTGGTTGATCAAGCTTCCGCCGTGTCCAAGCGCCCCTTGATGTGCCCGATCTGTCGAAGGGAGATCGAGGCGCGCTCTGCACAAGACAAGGTTGAGAGGCGGGGTAAGGGCAAGCGAAGGAAGACAAGAAGGCGGAAGAGGATAACGAGATTAGCACTTGCCTTTCACGGAAGCCTTGGCGGCCTTGGCCTCCTTCAGCTCCTTGGCCAGGTGTTAACACCAGAATTTGGTAAGCCCCAAATCCCCATCGGCTCAAGGTTCATATCGGCTCAAAGCTAGTATCGGCTTAGAGTTCTGCATCGGTCGATAGGTGTTTTCACGTTTCAACATCTCCAGCAGTCGAATTCTTGTTAGATTCAGTTTGAGAAGGTCTTATTCAGAAGAAACCAAGTTCAGGATGGATGCGTCTTGTATCTATTAATTAGGAAGAGTTTGTTAGCTTTCTAGTCTATCTTTAGGAAAGTGTGTTAGTGTCCAATAAGGACTCGGTTTGTTTCCTTTTATCTTTAGAAAAGTTTAGATTATAATTTGTTAGGATCTTTGTTAGCCTACGGGTATAAATATGTAATCCCGAGGTTCATGTAATCATCATCTCACGATCAATACATCTACTTTCGGCGTATCACCACCCTAGTCTTCTAGGTTTGATTTCGACGAGTTCTTATTTTCGAGCATGGGCTACATCGATTGAGTTCGACCTCCGACAAGAAGTGAGTTCCGTCATCTTCGATTGCGCTAGCGTGGCTAGGACTTCCTCGGTTGAGTCCGATATTCTAATCGGTCCTATGCAAGTGTTGCCTATCTGGTATATCATCTCTATCTTTAGTTCCATTACCGTTTATAGTCACATCGGCTTAGTTAGGACTTTCTTGGTTAGGTCCGATATTCTGATCAAGCTGATGTTTCTGTAAACATAATGTCGCTTTAGATAGATTTGTTATATTCATCACATTAGACAGATCTATCGGCTCATTAAGTATTAGATTATCATATACAATTTTGTGCTGCATCGGTTAGGTCCGACCTACTAGATTGTTATTGATAATCTAAGTCTTGTTAAACTGATAGATTTATGCTAATGTTTCATCGGAGGGTTAGCCGGTCTTGTCTGATGTGTTAAATTTCTCTTTGATAGTTTTGCTGTCTTGGTTAAATTTAACACATGACCACTTTGATCGGTGTCATATCAGCTGATTTAAATCTATCAGGCAGTCATCAACCTCGTGCTGCATCAGTTAGGTCCGACCTATGAGGTTGTGGTTGTAAGTTAGACATCAATCATTGTTTCATCGGGGTTTCAGCCGATGAGTTATCTAGACATTGCATCAGCTTGTAATGATTATTTACAAGTTGGATTTAGCCGATTGCAGCAAAGGTTTCATTGGCTACTTAATCATTTGGATTTAATGACATTGGACATCCAGCCGATGTATGCTTTGATATTCAGATTAACGTTTGTGTCATCATGTGATTGGTTTATGCTATATTACATTGCTATATCATTGTGTGATCGTCGGTCGATCGCCTTTATATAGATATTTGCTCAGCACACTGCCGATGGATTAAAACCCTAACTGCATCGGCTGACATCGGCATCGGCTGGGGTCACATCATCGGCTTACCAGCCGATCGGCTATTTTAGTTATCGGCCCATCGGCTGATATGCTTTATGTTTTGTGCTTTGGATATCTTATCAATGGCAGATTCAAACTGACTGGCACGCCCGCACTTAATGATTTTAGGACCTGCATTGGAGCTAAGCAGATCTTCCAGGCCAGAGCGTGTGTATTGACATCAACATATCTTTTGGCATGCCAGCGGCGGTATGGATTTGGCGTCAACACCAGGTCGACCATCGACCTTTCCGTGGCAGAAAGTTCCTTCTCCACCCCGGCCTTTGCTGCCTCAGCCTCGGCTTTGGCAGCCTCCGCCTCAGCCTTGGCAGCCTCCGCCTCGGTCTGAGCTGTCTCAGCCGTGGCCTTGGCCGCTTCGGCCTCAGCCTTGGACCGAGCCAGCCCCTCCGCCTCAGCCTTTGCAACCTCAAGGTCAGCTCGGGTTTTCTCAAGTCTTTCCTCTGCCAAGCCCCGGGTAGCTTCGCCCGTCTTCAGGGCGTCGTTCGAGAGCCCAAGGAATTCGCGGGCGCTGTCTTGCTCAGCCCGATACACCTCAGCCAGCCTATCGGCCTCCTCGGTGCCTGCAAAACACCGAGAGTCATTTCGGGGTTTAAGAGAAAGGACGAAGGATGGAAGAAGGGAGCTCATGGCGACAAGCCTCCTCCAGCTTTAGTTCCAGCTCCTGCTTGACTTCTGAAGGTTGAGTTGGTTGAGCGTCCTCCTGTAATGACAAAATGTTAGCGTGGCTACTCCGGGGGCCTCCGGGCCGACGGCACCATCGAGGTCGGGTTCCCTCGTGCCGAATTGCTCCTCGGCGCATTCCACCGGCTAAGCCACAGACCCTGTGGTGCGCAGGACGGAGGTTCCCGCCGCGGTCGACTCAGTCCCGATCTCCTCCTCGATGATATGGGGAAATCGGTCCCAACTGATCATGGTCGAACCCTCCCCCTCCTCTGCCACTAGGCTTGCCATGGCCCTAGCGGCTGCCCCGGCAGCCAGCTCGATGATGCCTGTGGCAACCTCCACCACCCACTCGGCAACCTTGGCCTCTGTAGCCGCTATCGCCGCCAACTCGGCTTCGGCAGTCGCCTGGGCCGCTTGCTCGACCTCAGCAGCTGCCTTGGCCGCCAGTGCGGCCACACTCTTGGTCACCTCCTCGACCCCGTCGGCGGTCTTTACCGATGGGGACTCCGTCCCTCGAACATCCACCGGAGCCGCAGACCCCGAGCCCACGGCGGGCTGAGCAGAGCCTGCTGCCCCTGCGACACTTGGTGCAACGACCTCAGCCGCCCTTGAAGATGCCTCGATACGAGGCCCGACGTCTCCAGTGGGTCCGATCGAGAAGAATAATCAAAACAAAAGCAGAAGAAGAGAGCCGTGTCTGAGTCAAGGTTTGTACTTACGAAGTGAAGGCCTTGAACTTTATGCCAATTCGCTTCGCCACCTTCCTTGGTGGCGGGGTCGGCCTCGGTCTCGAAATGTCCGATTCGGATGAGTCGTTGCTCCACTCCTCCTTGAAGGAGGAAAGCACCAGCTTTCGCTTAGTGCCCCCCGACGCCGCCTCACTAGTCCTCGGCTGCTGTTGGAGGAGCCTAAGCTCCTTTCCCCTCCCCTCCTCTCCGGCCTCACCGGAGGACTCTGAGCCCTCGGCTTGTAGACCGAGTGTGCCTCGGGAATCAAGACCAGGGATACATACGCCTCCCGACCCTGTCAGTGTCGACCCTTGGCAGGTGAGGTTTTGGGCAAAAAATGTAAAAGTTCAATCGGGACAAGAAAGAGGGAAAGGAAGGTCGAGCTTACCTCGGGACGGTGGTTGAGCGCGCTGAAAGGAGCCACCCCTCCCGAGCTGAAGTCTACCGAGCCATGGAAAAAGCCCAACAATCACTGATTCACGTGCTCGACGAGGATTGTCCTCTCAGGGTCTTAGTCGCCCCCGCACAGGTATGTCGGGTTGGCCCTGTCCATGCAAGGCTGGAGTCACGGAGGGTGAAGTTGAATGCCACTTGGGCGCCGGTCAGGCCCTGTTTCTTCAGATCCTCGACCAAGACAACAAGTTTGTTGACCTGGTCCTGATCGCAGGCACGAGGGGCGGACGTCTAGTTGGGATTGGGGGTCGGTTCCCAATGGGTGTCGGCGACGAGCGCTGGCTCGTGGTTCCAATGTAAAACCACTCAGCGTGCCAACCCTTGTTGGATGAGGTCGCACCGACGGGGATGTAGCTTTCCAACATCCCTACCCGGAATTGGATTCCGGCCCCACCGACGACTCCACCGCTTCCCGTTCGCCGCAGATAGAAATAATGGCGAAAAAGAGCAAAATGTGGGTCTATCCCGAGATAGGCCTCGCAGAGATGGATGAAGATATAAATCTGGAGGATAGAGTTGGGGTTAAGGTTGCAGAGCACGATACCGTAGTGCTCGAGTAGACCACGGACGAAAGGATGGGTTGGGACCTTGAAGCCGCGGAGAAAGAAAGCGGAGAAAACCACCAACTCACCGGTTTCCGGGGTTGGGAATTTTTCCCCCTGTGCAGGGCGCAACAGGGAAATGCTTCGATCAGGGAGGACGCCCAGTCGCTCCAACCCCTCTATCATTGCCCTTCCGGCTCGCGAGGTAGTAAAGGTCGAGACAGCCTCAACTTCGTCCTGGCTGGCCGACGGTGTCTTCATCGCCTTGTTCAATGTCTTCTTCGGTGCCATCGGCTTCAGCCAGAAGAGTCTGCGACCCTTGCGATAGAAGACGATGCACCGACAGTGGGGATGGCGATTCTGGCGGTTGAAGCGAGGAGGAGCTAGGGTGGAGGCGCGAGCGTGGGAGTCATAGAAGTCCCTTGGGATTTCTCCAACGGGGAAAGGTAGCGTGAAGGAGAAGAGGAAGCCGGGCGGCGGTAGGGGTTATAAATGAACAATGATGAGTCAGGCAGCGTCAATATCGGAAAGCCTGCGACACCGTTAATGATGGACGCGGAGTGTCCAAGGCGTTCCTGCTAACCTCCCTCGTTGGTAGGCCACGTCTCTTTGGCACTGGATCCGGATCGTCCATCTTCAGGAGCGCGTAATGGCACACATAAGGTTGCTGTTACGACTTCCGAAGAAATCGTCGGCAAGCACCTTCCCTTTTTTCTCACCTTAGCCGTCAACTTCGTTTGACACTTGGGAAAAGTGGGGAAATGGAAGCACAATTAACTGTTGTGCCGCTCCGACTTCCACGGTCCCATTATAAGACATGACGGGCACCCTCGATCAAAATGTCAGGGGGGGCACGGTTGAGGAGCAGACCTCGAGGCCAAGTAACCGCTTGGCAATAGGGTCTGGGAGAATTCCTCTTTGACTTCGCTGTCCGAGAAAATTCCTCGAGCCTCGTGCGTGGGCTTCCAAGCTAGCCCACCGTCGGGGTCAGGATTACTACTGGCCATCGGGCGGTAGTCTCGACCGTCCCCACTACCGTGGCATTCATCGACTCGGGGTCTGGCTTTCGGTCCAACCCCTAGTCAGGTTTGGGACTACCAAAAGCCTCTGGGCAGTAGTCCCGACCACATTGTTGGCTTCCGTTGCTTCAAGGCAATGGATTTCGAGGACTCTAGTATGGGCTTCCGAGCTAGCCCATCGTCAAGGTCGGGACTACTGTAAGCCTCTGGGCGGTAGTCTCGACTGCACGACCGACCTCCACTACCCGAGGAAGTAGCTTTCACCCACTCGGGGGCTGGCTTCCGGGCGAATCCCCAGTCAAAGCCGGGGCCGCTTGCTTCCCTAGGGAGTGGAACCGGTCATCTCATCAAATTCCCCTCACCTTCGGGTTGTGGTATCCTTAACCTTGCCTGTGGCTTCCGAGCCACGATGGGGGATAACACGGGGACTACTGTATGCTCCGAGGAAGTGAGCCCGTCGGATCCAAAAGAGACTTTGTTAGATCACCGGGCTATGCTCAAGTCAGAAGGTGAACGAAGGACACTTCAGACGACTTGACCCTAGGCTCGGATGTGTCATTCGACCCTAGGCTCAAGGGCTAACCTGCCAGGTGCACCTGGACGGTGCACCTGTAAAACCGAGAATTCCCAAAACCTTGACGACCTGCAAGGGACTAGCACCTTGGAAGGAAACTTGACCCTAAGACCGAATGTTCCACTGGCCCTTAGACTCGGGGGCTACACCTGGCAGGTGCACATGGGCGGTGCACCTGCCAAAACCTTGGCTCAATGCTTTGAGGATCCTTTGAATATGATGGTGAAGAAGAAAACTCTGATCCTCAGGATGGATGTTCCATTCCTCCTTAGGCTTGGGGGCTGCTGTGGGGGGTGTCACCCCGGGGTACCCTGTGGACAGGAATCTATGACCCATTGAATCGGAACATGGTCGATGGCCCGACCCCCTCTAGCGGGGTCGGACATCCCAACCTTACCCCTGAGTCTGACCTTGGTTTTTCTGTCTCGACCCCATCAACTACGGTCCGATCTCGACCATCCTCGGGACAAGATTTGGCGCGCAAGAAGGAAGAGGGAGGAGACAGCCTCGGTAGGGACTGATGTCATCCGACAACACAATACAGGCATCTCAAGTGGAGGAGGGATCCCAAGGCAAGAGAGAGAGAACACAAGATACCCACGGTGTATAGGATCTAGTAGACCGTTTTGTACCTTTTCTGATATTGTTTGTACTCACCTTTTAACATATTAGACATAGCTTTCTTGGCCCCCAAGATCTCCCTGTTCCTGCCCCCTTGAGCTACAAAAGGGAGGGCAGGGCGACAGGGCCAAGGGGAGACATCTACATTCCGATCGAACTCCAGCATTTCTCATTCCCTGTCCTTGGTCCGCTTGCTTCAAGCCCCAAGAACACCTCCTTGTAACTCTTGATCATCATACACCCCAACAAAGAACACTGGACATAGGCTTATTATCCTTCGGGAGGGCCAATTCAGTATAACCCCCTGTGTCTTACTCTTTGGCTCGTCTCCGGACTCGAGTCGACCATCAATCCATCAGGGAACGACTTCTCTATCATTCTCTTTCACCTCTTTGGGCACCCCCCTTTGAGGACTGCTGACCCACCCGTTGACAATCATCCTGTTGGAGAGCCGACAGAGAGTGAGTTGAGATGCTGAGACGTATCTTCCCCAGCTGTCATGATCCTAGAGTTCATGAGTTCAGTGATCTTACTCATTCCGATCAGGCGTTTGCCAAAGGACGTGATGATGAGCTTTAGGAAACTCTAGAGGTGAGTCCTAGTATGGACATTGGGAAGGACATGGTTTCTAAGGACCTCCCTGCATTGAAGAGGTGGTTTCAAGCGTTTGTAGTGATACACAAGAGACCTTACAAGGTCCTGCATTCATATGCGGAGCGGCGTTACATGGTTGTGTGTGACCAGGAACATTGCCCATGGAGGGTTTGTGCAAGGAAGCAAAAGGTCACCAGAAAGTGGAAGGTCACAAGAGTTGTCGGGCCACATACGTGTGCTTCACTTGACCTCAACATGAACCATCGGTAGTTAACATCTACCCTCATTGCCAAGCGGTTGATGGGAATATTGCAAGGAGAGCCCAACATGAAGGTAATGGCAATTATCAGGACAATTAGGGAGGTGTATCAAGATTATGTGATAACTTATGGTAAAGCCTGGAGGGCTAAGCAGCGGACATGGAAGATGATATATGGAGACTGGGAGGATGGTTATGAGCAGGTTCTAGTACTTCTCAATGCAATCAAAGCGGTGAATCTAGGCATGCATTATGAGTACATCCCTAGACCAGACACATGGAAGGATGAGAGGCAGATATGCTTCTGTGCTTTCTGGTGCTTCCCTTAGTGTGTCGAGGCCTTTAGGCACTGTCGTCCCGTCTTCTCCGTCGATGGTATGTTCCTGATTGGCAAGTACCAGGACACACTTTTTATAGTCATAGCCTGTGACGCAAACAACAAGTTGGTTCCTTTGGCATTTGCTTTGGTTGAGAAGGAGAACAATGACAGTTGGGGATGTGAGTCTAGTCCGAGTACATGTGGTTGGGCCTGACAGGAGGTTGGCGTCATATCTGATAGGCACCCGGGCATACTTAATGTTGTGCGAGAAGAGATAGAGGGGTATGCACCTTTGCACCATCATTGGTGCACTCGGCACCTTGCCAAGAATCTACTCTGGAAGGATGGTGTGAAGGATAACTGTGATCTTTTTTAGGATGGTGAGAATAACGTGCACGCTTGCAATGCAATTTTGAAAAGAAAACATTTAACACTAGGAGAAATATGATCAAAGGGTGTCTTGCCTCTGTCATCATCTTTGAAATATTCAAAATCTCAAGTCCAAAATAAATTCCATCATCGTCGACTACACGCAAAATAGATAAAACAAAGAAAAACCCTAAAAATAAAATACTATTATTAGTAACTAATCTAAGACTTGAATGGGGTCGATCGGAGTTACGGATAGCAAGATATGAATTTTTGAAGTTAAAATCATTTTTGGGATTATGAAAAATCTTAAAAGAATTTTAGAAAAGAACTGAATTTGAATTAGAGGCTAACCAGTGTGCTTGGGTATTGAGAGGAAAGAGGGAGGTAAAGTGGGACTTCCTTTTTGACGAGATGGAAGGTTTACAATGCCGAGGCCCAATGCATTCGGTGACATGTGCATGGTGGGCTGAGGGGAAGAAGGAATGCCAATGACCTATTAGGCCTAGTGAACTGCACCAGCATGGCCCACAGGAGTTCACCGCGCGTTTGTCAAGGCAGCCTGTGACCGCGTCGGTGTTGACCCCATTAGGGATCAATGGCCGGCAGCGACCGGTGGTGATTCGACAAATGGTAATGAGGTTTGTGATCTGGGGAACACCAGAAGAAGAAGTGGAGGAGGGGAGTATAGTGGTCGGTTCGAATAGGGGGGAGGAGGAGCAAAGATGGCCGACGGTGATGGATTCGGCCGTTGCATAACATTAGGTCACCGGTGGAGGGGTTCGGGGTGGGAAACGGTTGGATTTGGTCTTTGGAGAGGGAGCGGAAGGAGGGAATAAGGAGGATGGGGAGAGGTTCACCAAAGAGGAGAGGAAAAGGAGCCGAGGGCGGTGTAAGCCCAAAAATTTAGCCAGATTTCAGAATATTTTGTGTATAAATCCCTATGCAGGAATCAAGTTAGGTTACACAAAATGACAAATTAATATACAAATCCAAATATAAATAAAACATAAAATACTTACAGGAGAGGCACTTAGTCCTCATGCTGAAAAGAATGCAATAGCGGAAAAAGTGTGATCCTAGAAGGGCTTCAGCTCCACCACAGGCAAAACTCAATTGGAGTATAAGTCTTGGTCCACTAACTCCGTCTTCGACTTAAAAGCACTACATTTCTGAAAAAGATGAATAATAGCATGACTGAGTACAACCATCTTACTTAGCAAACCACACCGATAATGCAGACGTGCAAGGGAAGACAAAGGGTGGTTTGTGGCTATTTGCATAAAGGCAGTTGTAAACATTTATAGTTAAAAACAGTAAAACAATTGATTAATTAAGTCAAGATTAAATCTCCACTGTACAATGCTATAGGAACAGGCCCAACCAAACCACCTGAACTATACCAGTTCATTAAGTCAAGTTAATTAATAGAATGAGACTAATCACGGTGAAGCCGATCGATCGCCCATAACCGCGGGCACAACTATTCAAATAGTTTTACTTTGATTAGAGGTGTACAACCGTACCCACAAGACATGATTTCACTCATGTTTCCGTGCCCCGAAGTACCACCATGGTACTGCAAAGGGGAAAATCGTGACAAGACCCTTCGCATAACCCTTCCCTAACCATCTACACTACGTTGAGGTTTCACACCCACCCCTAAACCGGGGTAGGTAGCCCCTCCTCCCCCTGGTGCGCCGCGGTGAATCCGGCAGCTAATCAACCTGTAAGCCTCAGCGACCCAACTCCATCACGCCCACCCTCGCCTCGGTGCCTAGGAAAGGGTCGAGCTATACTACAAGACAGTAGTTATTTATTCTTGCTTGTGGTAAGCACGGTAAGTCTTCTAGGGTTTTTTGTGAGCCGGTTTTGAATTTCCATGGGTACGACAAGCAAAACCATGCACCCAAGCCCATCATTAATCCATATTTTAGTTGACTACTTGCGACCAATAAAACATGGCCAGATGTCTCGAGCTCACAACTCGTCAAGATACTAAGAGTAGATAGTGTGGTTATCCCATTAAGTGAGCTAGTGGTAATTAAGAATGGCTAAGCATATCTTAATTCTAGCAAGGTCAACATAAGTGACATAAGCTAGTCAAATTATCACCCAAGTTTGACAAAGAATGAACATCAAGTAAACATGACACAAGCAGACAGATAGGTAGTCCCTACTCTCAGGTAATTAGCAAAACATGTAATTTATTTGCATAGGTAAAACATTTTATAAATTAGGTTCAACATACTCAAGGGAAATGTGTGACTTGCCTTGCTTCTTCAAAACTCGTATGAAGCCATTTTCTTGTGACCACGATCATCCAAAAACGGTGGAATCTACACGCTCGCACACAAAATAAGGAAATACCCTAATAAAAACAAAATAAACAAACATGTAGAGCTCAGTTTTAGATAAATTTTACAAATTGAATGGATCAATTTGGAGTTTGTATGAATTAGTTATTAATTTAGAAGTTTTGGGCCATTTAAATCATTTTTAAAAATAACTCGATTTATTGGAAAAAATATTTATTTTCTCAAAGAAAAAGGGCGACACCGACGACAGCAAAGGGCGCCAGTGCCTACACATGGGCCCCACGCGTCAGTGCCACAAAGGGGGCTGGCCCGGGTGTACGTCCACCACGTGGATAGCCAATATCGGTCGGGACGACCAATCGGGCGGCCATGGGCAGGCAACGGCAAGCGGATGGTTGTACCCAGGAGGAGAGCGTCGGCCCGACCGTTGGCAACGGCACATGCGCGGCACGCGGCCCGATGATCTCCATCGGTGACCACCCGACGGAGAGGCAGCGAGGAAAAGCGGTGAAGGAAAGGAGAAACGGGATGGGGTCCTCACCGAGCGCCCAAACAACGAAAGCGACGGCGTGCAAAGTCCGATGAGGAGAGAGGGACGGCGGCGGGCATGGGTCGACGGAGGAGAAGGCACTCCGGCGACGAGAGGCAAGGGTGAGGCAAGGGCCGCTTGTCTTCGGGACCTTGGAAAGGCGGGGAAGGGATTAGGCAGCGGAATAGGGCGGCTGGGTACTGGCGATGAGAAACTAAGCTCACCTTCATGGTGGTGATGGGGTTCCGGTGATGAGTGATGCTGAGGACCGGTGGCTGAGGCACACCCCGATGCGACGAAGCAGACAGTGGCGACGATACGTCGCGATAGCAGCCCTAGCAACGGCGGTGCCCGGCCAGAGGAGGCGAAGCGGTGGTGGCTCGGGTTTGCGGAGGTGGTGCTTCAGTGGCAGATTGTAGGAGTGGAGTGGCGGCCAGGGAGCGGCGAGGCGCGACAAAGCCGTTGGTGCTAGCGGCGCAACGTGGGGGTGGTGAGCGGCGGCTGAAGTACGACGACCGAGGGGACAATGGGGTTTGTGGCGGCGGGATGGTTTCGAGCATGGGCGACCTCGGCTAAAGGGGAAAATGAGAAAGGGGAGGTCGAGGAAGTGTTTATGTAGCTTCGAGGGCCGAAATCGTGGCCGGGGTCACGGGGAGGGGCGGTAACGGCCAGCGGGGTGGGTCGGGCGATGTGGCAGGCGAAGTGGGCTCGAAACGGCGCCGATTTTCACGGGGAGAGTGGGGAAATCAGTGGAGAGGGAGGAGGAGACTGCGTACACTGCTTGGACGCGAGGGCGCACGCTAGAGCGGCGTGGATTCGGCGAACGGCGTGGGAGAGTGGCGATCGGTTCTCCCAGTCGGAGGTTAATGGTGAACCCGACAGGTGGGCCTCACTTGTCAGTGACACAGGAGAGGAGAGGGAGGTGAAACGGACTTTGTGAGGAGGGGCCGTGCCAAAAGGGAGGAAAAACATACTTTGCAAGGGAGCCGTCAAGCCGAGCGGCCTGGGTCGACGGGGAGAAAGGAGAGGGAGCCGGCTCGAGAGGGAGAAAAGGAAAACAGGTCGAGCCGAGGGAGGAAGGGTAGACTTCATCCGAGAATGGCCCAAAGAGATAACGAGATTTTAATTTTTTTCTATTTAATTGATTAAACAAACTTTATATTATTAAAATTAGTCCTTGAGCTCTAAAAATTCACAGAAATATCAAAGAGCACTTTAGAGGCATGGAGAATATTAGAAAAATATTTTCATCCATGATTTTAAAGAAAATTTTATTTCCCTCATTAATTTGAATTACTTAACTTTAGTATTATTTCTAGAAATGATTTATTAAGTGATTTTTATTCCCAATGAAAATCGAGACGTGAGAGGCAGCTTATGAGGTCTAGCTCTATTCCAGCGCGTCGGTTGTTGCCGAGGGAAGGGGAAACCATGGCTTTTATAGCGGTGAGGAGGTGGAAAAGGACAATGGAGAGAGGCGGTGGTGAGAGGAGCAAGGGTGTAGTGGCGGCTTGGCGCAGAGAACTTGTCAGGCTGAGGGAAGAAAGGGCAACGCGTCAGCGGGGTTTTCAGATACAGAGAAGATGTAGTGGTTTGTTGGTGAGGCCGGCGCGAGGAGTCATGGTGGTTGGCAAGATTTTGACGAGATGACGACGCGGTGACGTAGCTCGTGGCTCAGGGTGACCAGCACCCGTGACGAGGGCAACGCAGTGTCGATGGCACAGAACATGGACCGCCTCGGCGGACATGGTGGCCAGATAGCAGTGAGGGCGGCAGCGCCATGATCAGGGTTACTGATGCTGGCGGCATATGCCGTGCCGCCCCTCGGTGGCACGACGAATTTCGCCGAAATTCGCGAAAGCCGGTGGCAATAAACAGTAACAAATTTGAATTTGAACTATTTCGTGCGTACCGCGAAAACCGTGCGAAAAACCACGAAAACCGTGCAAAACACGCGAAAACCGTGAAAACCGTGGAAACCGTGAAAACCGTAATTTAAATTTGAACCAAATCGAAATCCGCGTCATGCCGCGGATTTCGCGAAACCACGCCATATACCGCGGTTTTCGCGCAACATCCCGAAATTTATATTTTTTATAAAAAATATATATTTTTTGTGTTAAAATGATTTTTTTAAATTTTTGAATTTCCACGAAATTTTTTAAACAAAACCGCCGAATGTCGTGCCACACCCCGTAAAATCACCGAAAACCACGAAAGCCGGCCGATTTTCGCGACATCCGTAACCCGGCCATGATATTGCCTGGTAGGGGGAGGAGGAAGAGAGGATGTGGCAGAGGTGTCTCGTTGGCAGGTGGCGTCGATGTGGTGACGGGCAGCAGCACAGTAGCTATGGCTGCCGGCTGGGAAAGGGAAGCCGTGCACACATGGGCATTGCAAAATTTGAATTCCGGGATTTAAAATTCGTATAGACATTTTCAGTTTCGGATTTCCTTGTCTTACGGAGGGATTTTTTGAGATCTTTTGGCACTTAAATCCTTAAGCGCACACAAAGAACCGAGACTTTTACCCACCCCAACCTTCCTTCATTGCCTACCTCTACCAGAAAGAGGAGAAGCTCATCAAGTCATCATCACCAACATCGGGCTCCACGCGCACGCCTCCCGCCCGCTCTGCCTTGCCACCCATGCACTCTTGTCCAAGGGCATTGTAGCCTTGACAACCTCCTCTTCTTTCACCCGGTTCCTCAGCCCCACCATCTCATTGGAGATCACCCTAGGCTCGCGCGGATCTAACTGAGGGATGTGACAAATGACGAAGGATGGAGGGATCGGGTCGGAGCAGACGAAAGCCACTTTGGAGTAGTTGCTAGGTGGAAGAGGAGAGATGACGGAGGTCTCACTGCTTGGTGGGACCCACTATTTCTCTTGTCTACACTGCCATGTAAGTACAATATAGGTGTCAGATCCGTCCAAACCATTCGAGGAGGCCAAATGAACAAGTTCGATAGTTGAGGGTGCAGAATCAAACTTGGGCTATGGGTGACGGTTCAGCAGCCGAGGTGCGTGACATAGACTTTTGTCCTTTTCCTTTCCTAGCCCGATTGGGCTCTCTCGGTAGATTCTAATATAAAAACCGGTCTTCCCATGCGTATATTTTGATCCCAGCTGGACAAATATTATTGGTGGGTGGGGGAAAGGGGCGGGGGGGTGGTATTACACTGATTTTGGACCTGATATTTTGTGATTGTTTTGGGCCTAAAATCAGTCTTCCAAACATGTCCTCAACGAAAAAAAGAATTGTACAGAACAGACAAAAAAGAGACAAAAGGAACTGTCGAGTTGAAGCCTATTTAAAGTTGACTCATAGTCACGTGAAAGCAATTTGCCTTTTACTAAGGTCGTACCAAAACATGGTGCGTAGAAATAACGTAGTTTCCATGCTGAGACTTAGTCAACCTTTGTTCCATCAAGGGGTCCTTTTCCTTCCATTGATTGTTTTTGTTTAATTTCCTTAAAGCATACATCAAATCGAAGCTATCCCAAGTATCCGCGATGACTGATGAGTGGATCTAAGTGGGATTAGCAAGTCAAATGGGTAGATGGGAAGCAACAGCTACATGAGCAGTACTAGTCTCGTCTGTACTTGCCGGCAGGGAAATGAAGCAAACAAGCAAGCTTAATTCCAGCGCACGCAGACTTGGGAAAACAGCAACATAAATTACTTAAAATTGTAGGGTTGTTCGAACATCTTATGATTAATTAGCCACTTTAGCATGATTAAAACAGAAAACAGTTAATAACTAGTCCTTCCTAGCTTCGACATAATTAATCGGAGAGAGCGCATATATGTGTAGATGCAGGTTTTGGTACTGCATCTTCATAATTTTGTCCACCATTGTTGCTGCGTAGAATTCCTGTTTATTGCTTCCCTTTATGCTCCCCTTAATTTCTTCCCAGATGAGCGATAACTGAATACTGCTTAATTTTGTACTTCTGAAATAAGCCTACACATTTTTTTCTTGAGATAAAAGATCTTTTAGGTAAGGGAAATGTTTTACATTAAGTAATGAAACTAGTTATCTAAATGTTGCAAAGGCGAGCAAGCTTTTATATATATATATATAGATGATCTCTTGTGCGCGCCGACAGCTATCTACATCCGTGTGGCATGGCGAATCTACAATTTGAAAACTCAAATTAAAAATCCGAACCGTTCAAATTGTTCTACATATTAATATCGCCTTGTATACCAAATTTTACATTTTTTGAATTTTTTACTATTTTATCGAGATAGGTCAAAGATGCAATAAAATAGATACTCCTAAATCGTTGGATTAATGCATCTTTGACCTATCTCGATAAAATAGTAAAAATTCAAAAAATGTAAAATTTGGTATACAAGGCGATATTAATATGTATAACAATTTGAACGGTTCAATTTTCAATTTGATTTTTCAAATTAGAGATTCACCATGCCACACGGATGGGCGTGCGCGCCCACACAAGAGCCCATACATATATATATATACATATATATATACATATATATATATATACATACATATACATATACATATATATATATATATACATATACATATACATATACCTATATACATATACATATACATATATATATACATATATACATATATATATGTATGTATGTAGAGATGGGCTACTGTGTGGCGCGCCGCACAGCCCCATCCCGTGTGGCGTGGCCGAATCTCTAATTTGAAAACTCAAATTGTTCTACATATTAATATTGCCTTGTATACCAAATTTTACATTTTTTTAATTTTTTACTATTTTATCGATAGGTCAAAAAGCAATAATCCAACGATTTCGGAGTATCTATTTTATTGCATTTTTGACCTATCTCGATAAAATAGTAAAAATTCAAAAATATAAAATTTGGTATACAAGGCAATATTAATATATAGAACAATTTGAACGGTTCGGATTTTCAATTTGAGTTTTCAAATTGAGATTCGGCCACGCCACATGGATGTGCGGCGCGCCACACAGTAGCCCATCTCTATGTATGTATATATGTATGTATGTATATATGTATGTATGTATATATGAATGCTTGTGAAAAGCAACAAACCATATACACGCAAGAACTGTGACCCAGAGATCGCTGTTGTCGGGTGAGGTGTCGTGCATGGAAGCATTAAGGATGCAATTAGCTCAAGCTAAAGACATCTAAACTAGCTACTAGTAGCTGAGGCCTGTGTGGTGCTTGCAAAAAATTATCAGTCTCCATCAAGGTAGCTAATTTCCCTTTCACACCACCCAACCTAACTACGGTTGTGTTCGACATATGGGGTTGGGAACTAATCCCGCTGACACGTAAAACGAAATGACTCATTAGCACATAATTAATTAAATATTAATCTATTTTTTTTATAAAAAGTGGATTAATATAATTTTTTCACAACTTTCGTATAGAAAATTTCTTAAAAAACATTTCGTTTTACGGTTTGAAAAACGTGCGTGCGAAAAACGAAAAAGATGAGTGGGGAAAGATGGATGCCGAAGACAGCCTAAGCTAGGCAGGCAGCTACCTGTCGTCCACTGCCGGAGAACCCTCTATAGTCCCGATTTGCAACTCTTTTTAGTATCGGGTTGCAAAACGAGACCACAAAAGCGGGACTAAAGATACCGATCTTCGTCGATTGAAATATTTGGGACTAAAGATGACAGCATCATATGCCTGTATGCGTCATCTTTAGACACCAACCGGGACTAGAGATGTTTTTTTTAAAATTTTGTTCATGCTTCTTGCGGCTTGTTTATATATAAAATTATACACACATATATATGCATAATATATATATATATATATATACTATAGATGTTTTCTTATTTTTGCTCCTCTTGCTTGTTGCTTGTTTATATATTATGCATATATATGTGTAAATACATATATATGCATAATATATAATTGATATGTATGTATGTAATATATATTTATACATATATAGACACATATAAATATATACATATATTGTTTTTATTCTTTATTTATAATGTTCTATATCGTATATTACAAAATCTAATCTCGTGGTGGGGTTGATCATCAATAGAATATCCATCATAGTGGAACTCTCCCGTGGGATAAATAATCTGCTTATTGATAAATCCCATCCGTTATTCTTGAGCAATTTTTATGAAATTACCATGGGGGAGTTTTTCCCTCATACAAATAACCTATCATTTGAAAAAAATGAGAAATAAATATATAAAATCAATAAAAATCGAGACATAATGTATGAATGATTTTTACGTACATCCATATCTTTGTCAGATTTGATTTGGTGAACTAGGTGGTGAATATAGTCGCAGACGTAGTAGCCACATAAGTTCGTCCCCTGCTCTTGTTTTGCACACTAAAGAAGAAACAACGAGAGATTTAATATACATTTCTATTTTAGAATAAATTAATGATTCAATATAATTTTGGAGCATGTACTCACTGGAAATTTCATCCTCACAACAAATTTTTCTTTCCAAGTCCCGCAGAGCAATACACGGAACTATGCCCATGCCCTACGTACAGTTGCAGGCTATGAGTAATTATTCGAGAACTGCATAGTACCAATAGCAACTAAAATGATATTACATGTCTATCACTTTCAAAATCTTGGAGGTAGACTCTGGTTTATCCTTTGAGTCATATACATGGATTATGGACGAGGAAAGATCAAAAAGGAAAAGCGCCCAGTAGAATCTGCAAATTGCGTGAGATTATATATAACTGTATATGTACGAGATGAAAATTGGTACGAAAGACAGAAAAAACTCACGTTGTGTTGTAAGGCAACAGTATCCAAGTCTTGTAATGTTGCCGCATCAGCTAAGGTTTACAAAACTGTCGGTAACTGCGCTTACCGCAGGGGTACGGTAAAGGTAAACCACGATAACCCTATTAAATTCAAATAAATTTAAAAAATAATTTGAATTTTTGATAAATTTTATATGATTTTCCATGGTTTTTCATGGTTACCGCGGTTACCGCACAGTAACCGTGCTTGCTGCCGGGATACGGTAACCCCCTCCCCGACGGTAAAGGAAACCCTGGCACTAGCATATGGACGATATTCTCCATTGTTTCCTTCTCATAATTCCGTATCATGTCCATGTTAATTTTGCGGAGGTCCATAAATCCTATATTGAACCACCCCCGCTTACATCACACTTGGATCTCCATTCTACAAGGATAAAAGGAATTTTCATCAACTATCTCCATTCTACAAGGATAAAAGGAATTTTCATCAACTATCTCCATTCTACAAGGATAAAAAAGGAATTTTCATCAACTATATATAAGGAGCTAAGGTACGAAATAAATTTAACTAAATGATACTTACAAAAGCCAGCCGCTGAGAAGAGAGATGTCGAGGGCGTCTTACTGGATAGGTCGAACACATCCTCGAAGCAGATCCACATGATATCATCTCCTTGGAGGAAATCTGCGTTTCTTATCTGCATGCCAAGCATCTCTCTACTTCTGCTTGAATTTTCCATGTACCATTAATGGAATTGGTACGTCTGTGTAGAGAGAGTTATCACCTGAGAAGGCTTTATAAGAGGTTCACTGAGACTAAACTTGTATTTTAAATCCTCTTTTGTTGCCTTTTCAATTGTTGCACCTCCAAACAGTTGCTTCCTCGTTAGTCCCATCTTTGTCACAAATTTTCTTAACTCATCTTCATAAGGTGGCAAACACAGCTCAAAGGATTTTTCTGGTTGCTTCTTGAGCTATGGGACATCTTTTGCTTTTCCTTTCACCTTATGAAAAGACTTCCTAATTGTTCGATCATAGTCGGACTATAAGGCCAGTTTAACCGGTGGTGCGCTCATCTTCTTAAAGAAGGCCTTAGTCGTCGGTTCGATAGGAATCTTATTTTTAGGACTCCGAGGCTTGAAATGCGCCTTCACTTTCACAGCTACGATCGCCTCAATCTCCTTGGGAGTGCAGTCATACACCCTTTTCTTTAGAGTAGGGAGCTTTGGCGTGTCAAGTCTTGGCTTCTTTGTTTGTTTCATTGACCTTGACGGCACATCATGAGTTGGGCGCGAAGGAGGCGGTGGAGTCGGTGCTCGTGAAGGCGACAGAGGAGGCGGAGGAGGTTGAGGAGTCAGTGATCGTTTAGGAGTCGGTGCTCACGGAAGGGACAAAGGAGGCGGAGGAGATGGTCCACGTGGAGGAGACGGAGGAAAGGAAGCCGCTTCTCGTCCGAGAAACACGATGAATGGCTTGCACCATAGTATAATTGCGTGGGCTATGTCTCCTAGTTTCGTGTCCCCGTCTCCTCCGAGGATATCCAGTTCGAGATCTTCAAAGCATCGTTCCACTTGCTCAATTTTGACCTTCGAATAACTAGGTGGAATGGGCTTGCAGTGATATGTCCTATCTTGTTCAACTAGTATGGCCATGCCCAGCGCCACCTTCACGAGAAGAGAGGTTATTAATTAGTAATCAACCTATGCACCAACTTTCGCAATGTACAATTCATATATCATAAAACTACGAGCATACTTTGATTGACAAGTTCTTGAAGGGAATATGTAGCTCACAAGGTGTCCGCCGCATGATCTCATCAACGGGGCATGGGGGTTCATCTTCCGCTTGAATGGCCTGTTCTGGTACTTGGCCTATAGATGCGCAGCTGCTGCGCTTGCCTGAGAGGCTCACAATGACTGGTGGAATTTCTGGTTGGCTTTGCTGTCTGTTCAGCCAACTGTTGGTCCACCTTTCTGGGCACCTCCTCTTGCATCCTGAGCTCATGGGTCATGAGCCTATACTCGAGATCTGTTAGCTTCGCAACCGTATCTCGCTTGCTCCTCATGCGACTACTGTATGTTTGAATGTCCTTTTGGAATCCATATTTCCAGGGAACAGTGCCTTTTCCTAGTGTTCATCCTAGATGCTCGGGATTTTGTAGTGCAAGCGTAAGCTCGTCTTTCTCTCTGTTGGGCTGGAATGTGCCTGAAGCAGAGGCCTCTATTGCATCCTTCAATCGGCTGGCGGCTTCACGAATCGTATCGCTGAATATCAGGGAGCCATCGCTTGGATTAAGCGTTCCACCGAGAGTGTAGCACCAATGCTTTGAACGTTCCGTCCAGTCAGCTGTTGCCGGAATGATATCTCTTGCTATCAGGTCAACTTCCATTCGGTCCCATCTCGGCACTGCCTTGTTATGGCCGCCTAACCCAGCTTGTGATGGTAATGCTTTTTAGCGACATTGGATTTATTTTAGTCAATCAGCGCTTATGCTTGCTCTCCTGTCTTGTATTGGACAAATGCATCCCAATGATCTCTCAACTTTGGGAATTTGTCGAAATCCAGTGTCTGGCCCTTCAAGATGTATCTCTTATGTAATTCCTTCTTGTAGTTCCTAAACAGTTCGGCCATCTTCTTTAGTGGTCATTACTTCACTTTGGGCTGTTTTGTCTTAAAGGTTGGTGCTTTGGCTCGTTGGACCTTTTTCCCTTCTTTGCTTTGCTAGACATGTCCTTCACGTAGAAACACTAGGTCGCCGGTGGAGGGGTTCGGGGTGGGCAGCGGTTGGATTTGGTCTTTGGAGAGGGAGCGGAAGGAGGGAATAAGGAGGATGGGGAGAAGCTCACCAAAGAGGAGAGAAAAAGGAGCCGAGGGCAGTGTCAAGCCCATAAATTTAGCCAGATTTCAGAATATTTTGTGTATAAATCCCTATGCAGGAATCAAGTTAGGTTACACAAAATGACAAATTAATATACAAATCCAACTATAAATAAAACATAAAATACTTATAGGAGAGGCACTTAGTCCTCACGCTGAAAAGAATGCAATAGCGGAAAAAGGGTGATCCTAGCGGGGCTTCAGCTCCACTCCACAGGCAAAACTCAACTGGGATATAAGCCTTGGTCCACTAACTCTGTCTTCGACTTAGAAGCACTACATTTCTGAAAAGGATGAATAATAGCATGACTGAGTACAACCATCTTACTTAGCATGACTGAGTGGACTTTTATTGTTCAAGTTGATTAGGTAAACAACCTAGTATGGTCACATCCCCACCACTGATGTAAACCATACACTTACACACAGCAAACAACACACGACCTAGGAACTATCGATACTACACTTCTAGGGAAGATTGGGTTTAGGTATGCTCCCGAAAGACTTCGCTTGATCCTCGAGAAAGCGACGCGGGCGGCTTGGCTTGATCTTCTTGCTTGAAGCTTGAGGCTTGACTTGACTTCCATCGGTTGACGAGCAACTGGGTTTGTCCTCTAGGTTCAACATCTAAAAGAGGTGGAGGGGAAAGAGTGAAATTTGGCAAGTTACTTTGCAAAGAGCTCCTGGAGGGATAGAAGAGACATTTTCGGAAATAAGGTTTTCACAAACTTGTCCTTAGTGTTTGACCATTTGGCTCAACCTACATCGAGATGGCTCGATACCAACTTGTCACGCCCGAAATTTATCCCAAATTTCCGGACTATTTTGTGTATTAATTCCCCGTCCAGACCAGCCGGGTACACAAAATGACAAATCAATACACAGATCCAAACGTAAATTAAAGTGTATAAATATACTTACGTAAGAGGCACTTAGTCCCCGCACTCAAGAAAACGCAAAAAAAAGGACGATCCTAGCGGGGCTTCAGCTCCACTCCACAGCAAACTCAACGGGTTCGAGCCTTGGTCCTCTAACACCGTCTTCGACTCGGAGGCACTACACTTCGAAAGGGGAAGGAATTCCAAGGCCGAGTACAACCACCGTACTCAACAAGCCATGCCTGGAGAATGCAAATAATGCAAGTGGGTACAAAGAATTCATATATAGGGTTATTTTGCGAAAACCAAGCATTTCATGCATTTAAATATTTTAAGGCATTTTAATAAACACGAGCCTATCTCTAGTCAAATTATTATCAAGTCGCGCACCAACGCGATCTTGCCTTCACTGAGCCAACATGTGCTAACTCCAAATCTTTCAGTTTAAACGAATTAAACTCTAACTTGGGTACATTGCTCGGCTTGCCCATAACCGAGGGCGCGGCTATTCGAATAGATTTACTCGATCGAGGTGTACATCTTTACCCACGGACATGTCTTCCTCACGTGTTGCAACGTGCCACATGCCACCATGGCATACGGACGGAAGCCATGACATAACTCATCGCTTAGTACGCCCTAAACAAAGAAGACCGACATAGACTTCCCCCGCCAGTGCCCCGGGTCGAGCAGACAGCCTATGCCCCCGGGCATCTCAACTCGTTCGAGCCTTCACTTGCCGAGACGTCGCCCATGGGCTTCAACCCTTCCTAGGGCTTCATCCATCCCTATCCGTGTCTTTTTGTTTCGACCATACTAGTCGACGTGTTAAGCCTTACCCATTAGACAGGTGGTAGTACGGAAATGCTTTGCAACAGAGGCCCGAAGACCGGTCCTTATGACGGCCGAGGTGCGACTAACAAAACCATGCACCTCGTGCCCAGCCAAAAACATGTTTGGGGAAATTTGAAGGGGACATTTATTGCCACGGCTAAACAGCCAAAATTTCCATCATTTACAAGTTATTCCTTAGTCTCATTATTGAAAACATCTAATTGTTTCTATTCAAGCATGTCTAAGCATATTCCTATGTTTGCTAGTGAGTACCACATACATAAAGTGCTCACTAGTTTTATTTTTCCTAGGGTTATCAAGGATCATAATACAAGTAGTAGGGCTATAACAAGGAGAATCGGTAAGGCTAAATAAAACAGTGATAGACGCGGAATTTAATAAAGCAAAATGCAATAATTTAAATCAATATAATTTTGTAAACTCGGATAGCAATATGATCAAAATGACATGACTTGCCTTGCTCCTTCGAACAAATTTTCTGGACTCTTTTCCTCGCGAGCGCGACATCCGAAACGATGAAGTCTACACGCGACACGCAAAACAAGCAAAAACCCTAATAAAAACCAAATGAACAATACAAGAAAAGTAAACAAACATGTAGAGCTCAATTTTAGATGAATTTTACAATTTGAATGGCCCAATTTGGAGTTTGTATGGACTAGATATGAATTTTAGAAGTTTTGGACCATTTAAATGGATTCGGAAATTAAATTGATTTATTAGGCAATTTTTAATTATTTTTGGAAGGAAAATAGTAGGATGACGACAGTGGGCAAGGGGACCGTCGTCGGCGAGTGAGAGCGGAGAGAGGAGGAAAGAACTCACCGGGCGCACGACGGTGAGCGGATGAAAACGGCGTACTCGTGCAGCGCGGGGACGAGGACAAAAACAACCGGAACGGTGAGAGGACGACGACGCGGCAGCCGACGGCGGCCGCACGGTGGTGAGGACGGTGTGGAACACGCTGCCACGTTGCCGTTAACTGAGACGATGAGGCCATGGGGCGACGTGCAGCAAGGAAGAATAGCTTGCCGAAGATGGTACCGGCGAGGACGATCACGGGACGCTGGCGACAAACGGCAAACCAAGCGGAGGCCGGCAAAGGATACGACGCCACGATACCGGGGAAGGATATGACGACGTCGGATAGCACTCCGGCAAGGCGGCAGGGGCTGCCGGAGTGACGCCGGCGAGGCCGATGGAGAGGCACCATGGGCAGCGGGGTTTCGGTGCATTCTGGGCAAAAACGGGCCTTGGCCGAGGTGGAGGGCGATGCTGCAATGCCGTAGGTGGCGATGGCACAGCCAACCGGCGCACGGGTGAGGAGGAAAGGCCGACCGGAGTTGCGCCGGTGAGGTGGATGGACAGGCCGGCACGGCGGTCTCCGGACGAAACGGAGGCGAGGCCAGGGGAGAGGAGGTTGCTGCGGCGCTGATGGAGGTGGTGGCAAGGTCTTGTGCTGCTCGACATGACAGGGAAGGGCCGCCGAAGTTCGCCGGTGCCAAGGAGAGAGGAAGCCGAGCGGAGGGATGGAGGGAGAGCAAGGGAGCTCGAGGTGGTGTGAAGGGGAGTGAGAAGGGGCTGGGGCCCCTTTTATAGGCCGGGGAGGGAGAGGGAAGGGCGCCGGGGAGGGCAATGGCCGGGAGAGGAGGAGGTTGGCCGGCCATGGTGGTGCTCAACCATTGAAGAACAAAATCAAAATCCACCACAAATTATTACGGGATTGGGTGGGAATTATGGGGGAAGTGGAGAGGAAGAGGTGAGGATTAATTTCCCTCAATTAATTTTGGATTTGAGCAAGTGATTCGACGGGATTTGCGAAGGGAGGAAAGAGATGCTGTTCGGATGAACAGTACACAGACAGCTCTTGGAGGAAGACGACACTGTAGCAGAGGGACGCAAAGCAGACTTTTCCTTCCAAATTTCCTTGAATTTTTATCTATACTTCCAATGCTCAAATAATTCCGAGAAAAATCCTGAAATTAGATGAACACTCAAAGTATTTAATAAAAATTCAACCATATTATTTACTGATTAATTTATTTATTTAAATAATTACTTAAATGCACTTTGTATTATTAAAATTATTTCTGGAGCTCCAAAATTTCACGAAAAATTTAGGAGAGTACTTTAGGGCATGGAGAATATTTGAAAAATATTTCTAGCCATGATTTTTAAAGGAAATTTTTATTTCCTTAATACTTTCACTTGATTAATATGCTTTTCATTTTATTTAATTTCTAGAAAATGAATTATTTAATGATTTTTAATCCCGAACGAAAATCGAGGCGTGACAGTGCCTAGGAAAGGGTCGAGCTATACTACAAGCACAATAGTTATTTATTCTTACTTGTGGTAAGCACGGTAAGTCTTCTAGGGTTTTTCATGAACCGATCCTTAATTGCCATGGATGCGACAAGAAAAACCATGCACCCAATCCCACCATTAAGCTATATTTTAGTTGACTACTTGCGACCAATAAAACATGGCCAGATGTCTCAAGCTCACAACTCATCAAGATACTAAGAGTAGATAGTGTGGTTATCCCATTAAGTGAGCTAGTGGTAATTAAGAATGGCTAAGCATATCTTAATTCTAGCAAGGTCAAAATAAGTGACGTAAGCTAGTCAAATTATCACCCAAGTTTGACAAAGAATGAACATCAAGTAAACATGGCACAAGCAGACATATAGGTAGTCCATATTCTCAAGTAATTAGCAAAACATGCAATTTATTTTCATAGGTAAAACATTTTATAAATTAGGTTCAACATACTCAAGGGAAATATGTGACTTGCCTTGCTTCTTCAAAACTTGTCTGAAGTCGTTTTCTTGTGACCACGATCATCCGAAAATGGCGGAATCTACACGCTGGCACACAAAATAAGAAAATACCCTAATAAAACACTTACGCTTGCTCTCCTGTCTTGTATTGGACAAATGCATCCCAATGATCTCTCAACTTGGGGAATTTATCAAAATCCGGTGTCTGGCCCTGCAGGATGTATCTCTTATGTAATTCCTTCTTGTAGTTCCTGAACAGTTTGGCCATCTTCTTTAGTGGTCATTCCTTCACTTTGGCCTGTTTTGTCTCAAAGGTTGGCCCTTTGGCTCGTTGGACCCTTTCTCCTTCTTTGCTTTGCTAGACATGTCCTTCACGTAGACAACTTGTGTTACAACATTGGCAAGGATGAATGGTTCGTTTGAGTATTCAACCTAGTTAAGGTCAACCGTTGTCATTCCACTGTCATCAATCGTTACGCCTCCACCAATCAGCCTAACCCATTGGCACCAAAACAGAGGGACCTTCATAGGTCCATAGTCAAGTTCCTGTATGTCTTCAATGCCACCATAATACATGCTAGTTGTATCATCGTATCTCATGGCATCGATACGAACAACACTGTTCTGGTTCGTGTTCTTTCTGTCTTGGAAGCTTGTGTAAAAATATATACCCATTGATTTCATATCCTTGGAATGTCGTGATTGAGCAAGATGGTCCCCTCACCAAGAAGGCTAGTTGTTGGTCAATCGTCTCGTTACCCATGAGATGTTGTCACAGCCAAGTAGAGAAAGTATCAATATGATGGCGTGTAATCTAGGCATCGAACTTACCAATGTTTTTGGAGTAAACAATCGCCAAGTGCTCCTCAATGTAAGGGGCCACCAACGAAGATTGTTGCAAAATCATGGAATGTGCTTTACGAAATAAATCGTTGTCTAAAGTCATTATTGCTTTCCTTCCAAAAGTCCCCTTTCCCCATAATCTCCCTTCATGGCTTGATTTGGGCACCCCGATTGGACGAAGGTCTTCAATAAAGTCTACACAGAACTCAATGACATCCTCTGTTTCATACCCCTTGGCGATGCTTGCCTCCGAACGAGAACGGTTATGAACGTACTTTCTTTAGAACACCCATGTACCTCTTGAAAAGGAACATTTTTGTGTAGGTATACAGGGCTAAGAATAAGGATCTCTTTGACAAGGTGACATAGAAGATGCATGATTATATTGAAAAAGGAAGGTGGAAAGATCATCTCAAAGCTGACAAGGCATTGCACCACATTATTTTGAAGGGCTTCTAATCTGTCTAGATCAATGATCTTCTGCAAAATTGCGTTCATGAAAGCAGATAGCTTTGTTATTGTTGCCTGGACATTATTAGGAAGGATACCCTGAATTATAATAGGAAGCATCTGTGTCATCAACTCGTGGCAGTCATGAGATTTTAGGTTTGTGAACTTCTTCTCCTTCGTTTTTATTATTCCCTTTATATTCGAGGAGTATCCAGACGGTATCTTGATACTCTCCAAGCATCCAAACATGCTTTCCTTCTCTTCGTTGCTCAGAGTGTAGCTGGCTGGACTCAAGTAATGACTTCCTTTCTTCTTTGGTTCTGGATGAAGGCCGTCGTGTTGTTCCATATGCTTGAGATCATTACGTGCTTCAAGTGTATCTTTCAACTTCCCATATACACCTAGGAAGCCTAGCAGGTTGACGCAAAGGTTCTTAGTGAGGTGCATCACGTCGATTGCGTGGCGGATGCCCAAGACTTTCCAATAAGGTAACTCCCAAAAAATAGACTTTTTCTTCCACATCGCCGCTTGACCAACTTCAATTGATGTAGGTTGGCTGCCACGTCCCTTTCCAAATACTACTTTCAGATCTTTCACCATAGCAAACACGACTTTTCCATTACGATGTTTTGGCTTAGTATGGTGGTATGTCTTCTGTTCAAAATGTTTGCCTTTCTTTCGGACAGGGTGGCTTGCAACACGAAATCGACGATGGTCTATGTACACAACTTTCTTAAAATGTTTCACATACGTACTTTCAGTTTCATCCATACGGTGGGTGCAAGCCTTGTACCCCTTGTTTGACTGTTTGGATAGGGTGCTAAGTGCAGGCCAATCGTTTATGCTTACGAACAACAACGGTCATAGGTTAAATTGCTCCTATTTGTCCTCATCCCTCACGGGGCGCCTTCTTTCTTCCATGGTAGTTTCAAATCTTCAACCAATGATCTTAGGTACACATCAATGTCGTTACCAGGTTGCTCTGAACCTTGAATAATAATCGACATCATGATGTACTTCCGCTTCGTGCATAGCCAAGAGGGGAGGTTATAGATACACATCGTAACAGGCAAAGTGCCATGGCCGCTGCTCATCTCTTCAAATGGATTCATGCCATCCTTACTTAAACCGAACCTTACGTTTCGTGCATCCTCTCCGAAGTTTTTAAATGTTCTGTCGATGTTTCGCCACTGCAACCCATTGGTGGGGTGTCTCAGCTTCCCGTCTTGTTGATGTTCTTCTGCGTGCCAACGCATCATTCTAGCATGCTCTTTGTTTCTGAACAAACTGCTGAGCCATGGTATTATAGGAAAATACCACATCACATTAGCAGGAACTCTCTTCTTCGAAGGTTGTCCGTCAACTTCACCTGTATCATCTCGTCTAATCTTTTATCGTAGTGCTTTACAAATCAGACATGCTTCTAGGTTCTCGTACTCCTCACCGCGATAGAGGATACAATTGTTTGGACATGCGTGTATCTTCTTGTTGGTGTGAATTTTTTACATGCACTGGCCTAGGAGATCTGCTTAACTCCAGTGCAGGTCCAAAATTGGTCGCCTTTGGTGATTGAGCGGGCGTGCCAGTTGGTTTGATCCTGCAACCAACAAGAAACAAAAAGATAGGCGTTTGGTTAAGGTTAGATCTTACTCGATCGGCTATGGGTATCAATAAATACACAATTGATATAACAAAGTACATTTAGATTAAGTGATTGGGATAGATCGGTAGCATACCGAGACAGTATAAATCACTTAGATCCAAAAGTACGTTAGGACCACAATTATATATATTCATAACCTAGCCGATGTCGCAGATCTAATGTAAATCAGCTAATACTCCGATATGTTTTATAAAAAGATATTAATCTGAACCAAATGCGCTAAACTAAGATCAATTAGCTGTTAGTATAACCTAACATATTGATATCGAGCTTAACACATTTAAGTAGATTAAGATCTTGATATAAAAGGCAATTCTAATACATCTATCAGTAATAATACATAAAGAAGATTAGAACAGGTAAGACCGGCTGAAACCCTGGTACTATCTCTAAAAGTAAACATTGAACCGAATAGATCTGTATAGCTCTAAGAGTGACTTAATAGATCAACTTGATGCATCATTAAGTACAAAAAGAGATACAAGATCTATTTAGGCTAATGAGAACTCCTCGAGATGGTAGATACACCATATAACCTAAATCAACATCTGGATCTAGCTCTGTCGGCTGCTACCTTCAAAGAGATATTAGCCGATTGTGAGATAGATCTAGACATTGATCTAGATTATTTGTCGCATATGATAAATTAAGCAGTTTAGAACATAAGAATTAGAGTGTCATGACGATGGAAGCACTAACCCCGACGATACAAGCCACTTGTAACAAGAAATTACCTTTCTTGAAGATCGAAAGCGATGCAGCCCGAGAGCAAAGCAAGAACTCGTCAAGAAAACATAAAACAAAAAGGTTGCGAAGCGCCGAAGTTGTATTGATGTGTGTTGTTATTTTTTACAAGGTCTCGGGTCATATTTATACCCAAATATACAATGAGTCTGTAACGGACATGATTCCTATTACAGATTAAATCTCTAAACAAACCGACATTATCTATAAAGAAAACTATACAAAATATCCTAACTTAAAGATACGCGGAAGCTAGATAGCTAATAACGAAAAATTTTCTACCGCGCAAACCAGGGACACTTGCAAGTAAGGGCCGATAGATCGTTACCGATTGGAGTATGCAGCGGAAATAGCCAATCAGGAGCTATCCGATCCAGAACAGTACTGGCCGATCACAGCCAATTCGCTGACAGCCTATCCGATGTAGCCGATTCCACAGCCAATCTTTCACAGCCGATTTGCCGATTCGATCTACCGCAGCCGCCTTGCTCCGATGCCTCTGACCGCAGCCGATTCGTAGCCGACGAATAGCACCGCAACGTAGCAGCGCCTCTACCGGTATCCACACGTCCGGGGACAGAATGCCTAACACCCATGTGCTAGCACAAGATGCAAGGCTAGGGTTTAGGCTCGAAGGTGGGGAGGGTTTCTGTGGAGATAGATCCCACCGACTTATGTTGCGCCAAATCAGATTGATTCGGTTCAATGCGATCATGCAACGCTCCACCCCTCGCCCCTTTATATAGAGTTGGCCGACTGGGTTTAGTGGCTGATCGGGACTCTATTTTGAATCGGATCCTATCCGAATTCATAGAGTTGGCCACCCATACGTCGTAAGCCCATAGGACTCTATCTGATCGGATCCCTATCCGATCGAGCCGTATCCGAGTCCAACTCGAGTACTTGTTCTATCCCCTTAAGCGAGCGACCCTGTAGGTTCAGGTATACTCGGTTTCGGCCCGAGTCGAACTCAGTCGACCGTCCGCTCGAATCCAACTCAGCCGATCGTCAGCTCGGGTCCAACTCAGCCGATCTGTCAACAGCGGCGTCTAGGAGCACATATTGACACCATAGTATACAAGAATATAATATCGGCTCTGAACCTGTAATGTGTACACAAATCCATTTACCTCACGATACCAATTAAGCTATAGGCAAGATGTGTGTGCCATCCCTTCAATAGCTTAACCATTCACTCGAACCGTATTGGATTATATGTCTGTTGATTGACTCCTCAATCAACTCGGCATGGCCATGCACTGTTAGTGATATGCCCTAGAGGCAACATGGAGATGTTGGATGTCACGTCAATGGATACCGGTAGAGGCGCTGCTACTTTGCGCGCTGTTGATCGGCTTCGGATCGGCTGCAATCGGAGCGATCGGCTGTGGTGGAATCGGCTGCGGTCGGGCGCATCGGAGCGAGGCGTGAGAACGCGGCCGGACGACTCGAATCGGCTGATTGGCGAATCGGCTGTCTCCGGGAATCGGCTACACTGTTCCGGATCGGATTGCCCTGATTGGCTATTCCGCTGCACTCTACTCCAATCGGTAACGATCTATCGGCCCTTACTTGCAAGTGTTCCTGGTTTGCGCGGTAAAAGTTTTTGTTTTCGGCTAGCGTAGCCTCCGCGTAACCCTTCAGTGGTATCAAAGCTAATCTTGCTTAGTTCGGGTTTTAGATTGGATCTGGAACAAGTTTTGCGCATGGGTTGATTAGATCAATCGGTTTTACGGGATTTGTTGAGGAGAGTTGATGGTAATTGCGTTCCTTGATAGTGTATCGGAACGGCGTAATGTGATTACGTCGAAGCAATTTCCATATAACTCGGTTTGAGTCGGCTTCGAGATAGCGTTCCTTGATAGTGTATCGGAACGGTATAATGTGATTATGCCGAAGCTATCTCGTAGTCCGATCTTGTTAGCTGCCTCGCGCCTACGCAAACCATCTCCCTTGATAGTGTATCGGGACGGCATAATATGATTACGCCGATATGGTTTCCGTAAGCGATTTCATAGATTGGATCTATGAATTCCGTGTGCATACCCCCTTATAGGTCATCTCGGTGCCGTATCTCAGCGATAGGTAGAAAACGTTTCTACGCCTAACTTGTTTTTGCAGAGAATGCTTTGAGATGGTATAGGCCTATTGTATGTATGAGATGCATGTGATGCATGTAATATTCTTTCATATGTGCAATCCTGTAATATTCTTTCATACGTGCAATGCTTGTAATATTCTTTCACGACCTGTGAGTCGATGTAATCTTCAATTAGAGCTTCTATAGTAGTAGCTTTGTTTGAAGAAATCAAGCATCATGCACATTGAAAGATGGTGCCGAAGATGGAGATCCTCGGCATCGACATGGAGATGGAGATCACCATGTGAAGGGGGCCATACTATTTCATTATATGCTATTCTACCTGTTTTCATATGTGATATGTTTGTTTGATAGGATAGCATCCCTCACAAAATTAAGTAGTAATGATGCCCTTCCAAATGTTGCACGCATCACCGTTATGCTCGTCAATGGTGGGTCCGCCAAAGCAGAGTGCCATTCTCTATCATAACACGAGGGTATATGTCGGACATATACGGCAGAGCATTTGGTTTACTTAACAAGGCTATCAAAACAGTTTTGGGCCTTGGGGCATAGGTTGGGGCCGGGGCATGGAGATGCCACACCAACAACAAGAGTCACATAGAGATGTGATTAGCAAGGAGTTGCTTACCGATGTTATTAATCTTCTAGCAGTGATGCCAAAGCTCACTAGAAAATTAATTAACATGTGGATCTTGACCCAATACGTAACCTAGAGGGAAGGTGGAAAATACGTAATGGGAGTCTAATGTTAAATTGTTTAACAATAGACATAGCATAAACATTGTGCTAAACTTTGCTTTTTCGTTGTAGAATAAATGGCGGCTAATACTACACCCAGTACCTTTAATTTGCGATCTATTCTCGAAAAGGAAAAATTAAATGGAACAAACTTTATGGACTTGTATCGCAACTTGAGAATTATTCTCAAGCAAGAGCGTAAGGAGTACGTTCTTGAAGTACCCTATCCCGAGGATTTGCCTAATAACGCCACCGCAACCGCACGAAGGGCTTATGAGAAGCACACTAATGATGCCCTAGATATAAGCTGTCTCATGCTTGCTACAATGTCCCCCGAGCTTGAAGCAATAGGAGAGCGCGATGCTCACACTATTATTCGGGGACTGCGAGGCATGTTTGAGAACCAAGCTCGGGCCGAGAGGTTCAACACCTCAAAGTCCTTGTTTGCGTGCGAGCTTGTTGAGGGAATCCCGTCATCCGCATGTGATAAAAATGATTGGCTACATTGAGAGTCCGGAAAACTAGGTTTTCCCCTTAGCCAAGAGTTGGCTACGATGTGATTCTCCGTCGCTCCCTCCGAGCTTCGAGCCATTCATATTGAATTATCACATGAACAATATGGATAGGACCTTGGCTGAATTGCATGGGATGCTAAAGACAGTGAGGAGAGTATCCGAAAAACGGTCATCATGTGATGATGATGCGAAGGCTAAGCGCAAACCACTGTCAAGAAGCTTTGCACCAAGAGGAAGTTAACTCCCGATGAGATCGCGAGTGCCTCTAATGCAAAGAAGGGCAAGAAGGGGTCGGCGACATCGATGCCGTTTGCTTCTATTGCAAGGAGACAAAGCACCTGGAAGAGGCGCAAGAAGTACATGGAGGATCTCAAAAAGAAGCAAAGTACGACTTACGCGGTATTAATGTTATAGACATTAATCTTGCTACTTCACCTACCGACTCTTGGGTATTTGATACCGGATCGGTAGCTCATATTTGCAAGTCGTTGCGGGGAATGAGAAGAAGTAGAGGATTGAGAAGGGCGAGGTGAACTGCGCGTCGGCAATGGAGCAAGCGTTGCTACAATTGTCGGCACGACAGCACCACTTCATCTACCTTCGGGATTAGTTTTGGAATTAAATAATTGTTATTGTGTTCCAACACTATGTCAAAATGTTATTTCCGCTTCATGTTTGCAAGCGGAAGGATATCATTTTAGATCAATGAACAATGGTTGTTCAATATATCTCGAGATATGTTCTATTTTCATGCTCCATTGGTGAATGGATTATACATTTTGAATCTTGAAGCGTCTCCCATCTATAACATTAATACGAAAGGCAACTCTCTAAAGATATAAACCCCACGTTTATCCGGCATTGTCGCTTAGGCCATATAAATAAGAAACGCATGGAGAAGCTCCATAAGGGATGGATTGCTTCACTCTTTTGATTTTGAATCATTTGAGACATGTGAGTCTTGTTTACTTGGTAAGATGACAAAGGCACCTTTCACGGGACACGTGAAAGAGCAAGTGACTTGTTGGCACTCATACATACCGATGTATGTGGACCAATGAGCTCAACGGCCGAGGTGGTTATCGTACTTCATTACCTTTACCGATGACTTTAGTAGATATGGTTATATCTACTTAATGAGGCATAAGTCCGAATCCTTTGAAAAGTTCAAAGAATTCCAGAATGAAGTATAATCATTTAGGGAAAACAATCAAGTTTCTACGATCGATCGTGGAGGGAATACTTGAGCCAAGAGTTTGGTAATCATCGAAAGATTGTGGAATTGTTCCACGTTGACTCCGCTAGGAACTCCACAATGGAACGGAGTGTCCGAACGGAGAAATCGCACCTTGTTGGACATGGTGCGGTCGATGATGAGCCAAAGTGATCTTCCGTTATCCTTCGGGGATATGCTCTTGAAACAACTGCGCTCACACTAAATAGAGTTCCATCTAAGTCGAGTTGAAAAGACACCATATGAGATATGGACAGGGCAACCCCTAGTTTGTCTTTTCTCAAAATTTGGGGATGTGAGGCTTATGTAAAACGTTTACGGTCGACAAGCTCACACCCAAATCGACAAGTGCTTCTTTGTGGGATATCCTAAGGAAACCAAGGGATATTACTTTTATAATCGGGAACAAGGCAAAGTGTTTATCGCCCGACACGGTGTCTTCTTGGAGAAAGAGTTTCTTTCAAGAAGGGTAGTGGGAGCAGGGTGCATCTTGAAGAAGTTCAAGAAACACCGGAAAATGTTTCGCGACCACGGAACCACAACGGAGGAGCAAAGTGTTGCGCCACCGGTTGTAGATACACCCGCCCACGGAGGTCCGAAAGATCACGTCGTGCACCCGATGTGACACAGGTGAGGAACAACGTGATATATTGTTGTTGGACAACGATGAACCTAAGACCTATGAGGAAGCGATGGTGGGACCCGATTCCAACAAGTGGCTTGGAGCCATGAAATCCGAAATAGAATCCATGTACGACAATCAAGTTTGGAACTTGGTTGATCCACTGATGGTGTCAAAACCATTGAGTGCAAATGGGTTTTTAAGAAAAGGCCGATATGGATGGAAATGTTCACATCTATAAGGCGCGATTGGTGGCGAAAGGTTTTAAACAGATTCAAGGAGTTGATTATGATGAAACCTTCTCGCCCGTCGCAATGCTTAAATCTATTCGGATTATCCTAGCGATTGCTGCATATTTCGATTATGAGATATGGCAGATGGATGTCAAAACGGCTTTCCTAAATGAAAACCTAAGCGAGGATGTATACATGATACAACCTCGGGGTTTTGTCGATCCAGAATCGCTCGGAAAGATATGCAAGCTACGAAATCCATTTATGGATTGAAGCAAGCATCTCGGAGTTGGAATATTCGTTTTGATGAAGTAATCAAAGGGTTTGGTGTCATCAAAAACGAAGAAGAGGCCTGTGTTTACAAAAGGTCGTGGGAGCGTAATTGTATTTCTAATCTTATATGTGGATGACATATTGTTGATTGGAAATGATATCCCTATGCTAGAATCCGTCAAGTCTTCATTGAAAAATAGTTTTTCCATGAAAGACTTAGGGAGGCAGCATACATATTGGGCATTCGGATCTATAGAGATAGATCCAAGAGGCTAATTGGATTAAGCCAAAGTACATACATTGACAAGGTGTTGAAAAGGTTCAACATGCATGATTCCAAGAAAGGTTTCTTGCCCATGTCACATGGCATTAATCTTAGCAAGAATCAGTGTCCTCAGACACATGATGAGCGGAATAAGATGGGTATGGTTCCATATGCTTCGGCAATTGGATCCATCATGTATGCCATGCTTTGTACACGCCCAGATGTCTCGTACGCTTTGAGTGCTACGAGCAGATACCAGTCAGATCCAGGTGAAGGTCACTGGACTGCCGTAAAGAATATCCTTAAGTACTTGAGAAGAACTAAGGATATGTTCCTAGTCTATGGAGGTGAAGAAGAGCTCGTTGTAAGTGGTTACACCGATGCTAGCTTCCAAACGGACAAGGATGATTATAGATCGCAATCTGGGTTCGTGTTCTGCCTGAACGGAGGCGCAGTCAGCTGGAAGAGTTCCAAGCAGGATACTGTTGCTGATTCTACAACGGAGGCCGAGTACATTGCTGCTTCGGAAGCCGCAAAGGAGGCGTTTGGATCAAGAAATTCGTTTCGAGATTGGTGTGATGACTAGTACGACGGTCCAATGTCTCTCTATTGTGATAATAGTGGAGCCATTGCGCAAGCCAAGGAGCCGAGGTCACATCGAAGTCCAAACACATACTTCGGCGATATCATCTCATCCGCGAGATAGTGGACAGAGGTGATGTCAAGATATGCAAAGTGCACACGGATCTCAACATAGCCGATCCGCCGACAAAACCTTTCCCTCACCGAAGCATGAGGCGCACACAAGAGCAATGGGTATTAGATACTTACATGATTGACTCTAGTGCAAGTGGGAGATTGTTAGTGATGTGCCCTAGAGGCAACATGGAGATATTGGATATCACGTCAATGTTTATGTATAAATGAATAAAGTGTTATTCGGTTCCATGAAATAGACATCTTGTATTGATCAATAAGTACGTGACTTATTTATGAGACTCTATATGTATGAATCTATTTCTAAACGATCCTCGATCATATGTCATATTGTTGGAACAAATATGATTCTAAGATCGGTATGTTTATTGATTGATGATCATGTCTCATAGATCATGGGTATGGAGATACCAAATCAATAAACATGGACACATGTGTTGGAGAACACATTGTTGGATAGACCCACCATGAGACACTACAGAATTAATGTGCCATTAGTTGGTCTCGGGTAGTGTTGGTACGAGTCCTTAAACTTGAGATCACCATGGATTCCAACATGTGTAGTAGCCTACTTTGTGACTACCAAACACTATTCCGTAGCTGGGTAGTTATAAAGGTAGTTTTCGGATTTGCTATGAAACATGGAGTGGGATGTGAGTGATCAAGATGGAATTTGCCACTCCTTTGGAGAGATATCTCTGGCCCTCGAGATAATGGATTATGGAAATGCATGGCCATGCTAAGTTGATTGAGGAGTCAATCAACGGACGGATAATCCAATACGGTTCGAGTGAATGGTTAAGCTATTGAAGGGATGGCACACATCTAGCCTATAGCTTAACCGGTATCGTGAGGCAAAGGGATTTGTGTACACATTACAGGTTCGAGCCGATATTATTCTTGTATACTATGGTGTCAATATGTGCTTGCTAGGCGCCGCGTTGATGTGGTCGATGATTAGACTCGAGCCGACGATCGGCTAAGTTAGACTATAGCCGAAACCGAGTATACCTGAACCTACTGTGGTCGCACGCTTAAGGGGATAAGAACGGGCATTCGAGTTGGACTCGGATACGGCTCGATCGGATAGGGATCCGATCGGATAGAGTCCTATGGGCTTACGACGTGTGGGCGACTAACTCTATGAGATACGGATGAGATCCGATTCAAAATAGAGTCCTAATCGGCCACTAGTCCCGATCGGCCAACTCTATATAAAGGAGGGAGGGGTGGAGAGCTGCGGCATGTCAATTGCATCGCGTGCAACGTAAGTCGTCGAGATCAATCTCCACGGAAACCCTCCCCACTTTCGAGCCAAACCCTAGCCTTGCATCACGTGCTAGCACACGGGTGTACGGCGTTCTATCCCCGGACGTGTGGATACCGGTAGAGGCGCTGCTACGTTGCGCGCCGTTGATCGGCCGGATCGGCTGCAATCGGAGCGATCAGCTGTGGTGGAATCGGGCTGCGGCCTGGGCGCACGGAGCGAGGCGTGAGAACGCGGCCGGACGACTCAAATCGGCCGATTGGCGAATCGGCTGTCTCCGGGAATCGGCTACACCGTTCCGGATCGGATTGCCCGATTGGCTATTCCGCTGCACTCTACTCCAATCGGTAACGATCTATCGGCCCTTACTTGCAAGTGTTCTGGTTTGCGCGGTAAAAAGTTTTTGTTTTCGGCTAGCGTAGCCTCCGCGTAACCCTTCATGCACTTCCATAATCCATTACCTCAAGGGGCCCAAAGATATCTCTTCCAAAGGAGGGGCAAATTCCATCTTGATCACTCATATCCCACTCCATGTTTCATAACAAACCCGAAGACTACTTTTATAACTACCCAGTTACGGAATAGCGTTTGGTAGTCTAAAAGTAGGCTACTACACATGTTGGAATTTATGATGATCTCAGGTCAAAGGACTTTGTACCAACACTACCTGAGACCAACTAATGGCACATTAATTCCTGTAGTGTCTCAAGATGGGTCTATCCAAGAATGTGTTCTCTAACGCATGTCCATGTATATTGATTTGGTATCTCCATACCATGATCTATGAGACATGATCATCAATCAATAAACATGCCGATCTTAGAATCATATTTGTTTCAACAATATGACATATGATCAGGGATTGTTTAGAAATAGATTCATACATAAAGAGTCTCATAAATAAGTCACATACTTATTGATCAATACAAGATGTCTATTTCATGAAACTGAATAACACTTTGTTCATAAATATATAAACATTGACCATGATATCTAACATCTCCATGTTGCCTCTAGGGCATATCACTAACAATATTTATACCCAAATATACAATGAGTCTCGTAATGACATGATTCGTATGATTAAATCTCTAAACAAACCGACATTATCTATAAAGAAAACTATAGAAAATATCCTAACTTAAAGATACAATTGTTGTTGTAAGATCTTATCCGTAGATGGCAATATCTTTAACACACTTCGGAAACTGAATCCAATAATTTATCTTTAAGCTTTCCTTTCGGGATTGGCTCCACCTCCATCTTCAATCGGAATCGGCTATCGGCTATCCTAGTCCGACTCGGACTCAACTGACTGGCTCCGTAGCCGATTCGGACTTAGTCGATGCGGCCTCTGTTTCTGTAGATTGCGCGTTTCCTCAAATTCCGCTCCAATTTCTACTTCAAACACGCTTCAAACTCAGGGGTTTGGTTACCAAATTTGGTCGTTAACACATGCCCCAAGTACGGCGGCATTGATAATGTTGCGGATTTTATCCAATCCTATTCCCAGCACGACCCTAGGTCGAGTTTGTTTCGGTCATTATGAAAACCCTTTAAATAATGCCTCTCCGTGCCAAACAATTCACGCCGTCAACACGATCTACAAACCAGCAAACGTCCTCGAGTTCCCTGGCGACCTCTTCGGCTTCCTCAATCCCGTCGCGGCGATCCCATCTCTCCGGCGAACTCAACCACAGCAATGGTGACCCCCGCCGCTCAACCAGGCTCTCACCCGCCGAGTTCCCCGAGGCACGCCCAATCGGCCAACCCTTTTCTTTTTCCCGCGTTTTAACCGTAGGTCTGAATTTTAGGTTTTCCAAATCTAAAATCCACCTCTTTTTCCGATTATAGCATCTCGCGCATCAAGTAGCAATTCCAAGCCTAGTCAACGACGAGAGATATTACTTAGGGCCTATCGACAATAAGGATCCCACTGAGTTCATCATAGCCGAAACCAACAGAGTGCCCTATAGAATAAGGAACCCAAACCTAGGCCACTGGAACAACACCTTTAAATCTTGGCCTTCAACTGACAAGTCATGGCCGTCATGGTACAAAAGGATGCAGGCCAGCAAACAAAGTCACTGGGAAGAAATCGGAATAGCCCAATGCCTCGCATTATCCATAGCCGACATGCCCAAGGACGAACCATTAGTGTCGGCTGCCACATATTTTTGTAACAACACACTGAATGCCTTTCTTTTCCAACAAGGTCCCATGACCCCAACTTTAGTCGATGTCTGCTAACGGGTCTTGACATCATGTCATCGGCTAACCCCAACCAACTGGATAGCAAGGGCCAGTTTTCCTTTAAGACCAAAGCAATCGGGGGTTGGAACAGATATGTGGCCATGAACATGGGAACTGGGCCGATTAATGCCAGGGAGCATACTGCCTTTTTGATGATGTGGCTGGAGAAGTTCATATTCTACGGGTCAAGTTGCGGTCCCACAGCCAACTGGCAAGTACTAGCCGAGGCCTTAGTTGATAAGAAAAAACTCCCCTTAGGCAAATTCCTCCTCGGCTACCTTTATCAGATGTTGAGCCAAGCCGTGTCCACAATCGCATCCGACACCACTATTAGCACTGGAGGCCCTTGGTGGTTTCTGCAACTCTGGCTTGTGTTGCTAACCCAGAAAGTATCTGGTCGGCCAAGATTAACCGACGCACGCTTCCCCCTCCTGGAGCCGATTGAAGATGATGATGGAAATGAAGTGACTACTAGAAGATGTCTGTCCTTTGGGGAAGCCGCAGCCACTCACTCTGGATCAAAGCAATCAAGTGAGCTGCTGGCTGAGTGGTTCATCTCCTTTTATGACGGCTGGCCAAAAACAATAAGACTTGGTTCTTCTACGAAGACCGAATGGAATTCGAGTTGCTGATTGATTTAAACTTGGACGAGATCAACTCGGAAAAATATCCCAAGTGTAGAGAAATCTTCACCACAGCACTCACCCCATGTATCTTGCCGACTGGAGTACATCAAGGCCGCAATGTAACAAAGACTTACGAATTTTACTACCCAATGTTGGTGGAAGATAGTTTCGGCTTGGACAGTACCGCGATCGGCCGCTATTACGCCGACAAGATAGAGACTCGAGGAGTGATTGACTCAAATTTGGTGACGAACAAATTAATGGAGATTGTGGAGATTATGGCAATCGGGTATCTACATGGCAAGCTTATCCGACTGGAGGTAGGGATAGATTGCGCCTGCCATATCTGTAAACCAAATATGACTTGGGTGTTACGTTGCCGATTGAGATAAGGCAACGGCCCATAGTCACGGTTTGGTAAGATTGAGGAAACCGACTTAGAGTAAGATAGGGTTCTCGATCTGTAAGCCCGCCTCCCAAGACTATATAAGGGGAGTAAGGGGCGTCCCTTGAGGGATATTCCAATAGGAGATCAGATATTTTATGCTTTATGAGCCTTTAGCTTTCAGCCTTAGATCTTGAGATCAATAAAGACACTCGGCGGATCGAATCCACCGAAACAGGAGTAGGGTATTACCTCACGAGAGGGCCTGAACCTGTCTAAATCCTCTTTTCCTTCTAACCCATTGTGCTTGGCGATCTTGACTGCGACCCCAGAAATTGCATTGCCGAAACCGAGTTTCGACAGTTGGCGCGACAGGTAGGGGCCACGCGTCAAAGACTTCTTCAACAATCTCGCCGACAAGCGTGATGGGATGTTCTTCAGGATTCGGCGACTTCGCTGCCGACAACTTCAACAAGCACTCCTCCTTCGACTCAGATTCAAACCAGTCAGAAGGAGAGACCCACTCGGCGCCGTTCGGGCTCCCAAACAGCGCCGAGATCTTCGACGACATCTTCAAGTCCAAGATGCGATCCACCCTCCCCAACGAAGGACTTCACTCGGCTCGTTCGGATTGCCGAACACCACCGAAATCTGCACCGATCTTCTCGTCTCCCCAACGGAGATGATCTACTCAGAAGAAGACCTCTCGGTGCCGTTTGGACTACCAAACGCCGCCGAGATCTACGGCAAACTCCTCTCCCCCGAGTCGAGGTCGACCCACTCGGAGGAGCCCGCATCACCAAGCTCGACTCGGACGGAACGATCCGGACCGGGCTACCCAGATCGAGGGAGATCGCTGTCATCCTCCAGCCGTTTGGCTCTTGCTCATCTTTGGAGCTCAACGAATATCTCAGCTTCGTCGGCTTTGATGACCTCTATGGTATCCTCTCAGATGAAGCTGACGACTCCGACTGCCACAAGGACTACGGGCCGAAGTGCTTCGATGTCCTCATGGCGAGCGGACGAGTCCGACTTAGCTATGGCTCGCAGCTTGCCGAGGAAGAGCGAGCCAAGATCGAGCAGAGCGCAAGCCGGGCGAAGAGGAGAAGAAACGCAGGAAGAGGCCGACAAGAGAAAGCAAGATCTACGCGCAGTGGACGATCCGCTCAGGAGGCCATCCTTCAAACGCGGGTCCACAATGCCAACATCTTCCAGACGCCACAGCAGAACGCTGTTGCCGCACTCACACTCTTGGACACCGTCATGGAGACGGCACCCGCCGACGTGACTCCAATACTTGACAAAATCAACACCATCGTCGCAGCCACGCCAACGGTCATCCCTCCACCTCGGCACGAAGGCCGGCGAGTCCTTGGCTGAAACGCCCGACAAAGCCGACTCCCGCCTCTAAGGTCAGGAGACTACAAGAGGCCCGAGCCCGAGGTCCACGACTAGGCCAAGAGGCCCACGTCACGAGTCCACACAGAAGTACCAGGAGTAAACGGCCGACTCCTGCGACAAACGACATGGACGTCCACCCATCCACCGCCGCGTCCGCCGTGACAACAGCTCCAGCTACCCAACCAGCCAACCAAAGACCCCGCCGAATGATCTGCGGGAAGTCCTCGATCGCCGCTACCAGGAGCGAGACCGACGCACCCGGGAAGATCGGAGGGGATCACCCTATAGCGGCGACGACAGAGTGCCAGCCTTCACTCGGGAGCTTCGCCGAGTGCACTGGCCGAATGGTTTTAAGCCAACAGGAATAGAGAGATACGACGGCAAGACCGACCCCGAGTCGTGGCTTACCGTGTATACTCTCGCCATACGCGCAGCAGGCGGTGACAACAAAGCTATGGCCAACTATCTGCTCGTGGCCCTCACCAACTCAGCCACGAACTGGCTCACGAGCCTGCCAAGAGGCTCAATCGGCTCGTGGAGCGAGCTGAGGGATCACTTCATCGCCAACTTCCAAGGCACCTTCGAGAGGCCCGGCACCCACTTCGACTCATACAACGTCATCCAGAAGCCGGACGAGCCTCTGAAGGATTACATCCGGCGCTTCTCCGAGAAGCGCAATAAGATCCCCAACATCACCGATGACATCATCATCGCCGCCTTCCAGAAGGGAGTCCGTGATGAGCTGTTAATCGGCAAGTTCGGGCGCAAGCCGCCGAAGATGGTGAAACAAATGTTTGAGACGGTGAACTCCTACGCCAAATCCAATGACGCCATCAAGGCAGCCCGTCAAGACCGGCCCGACAGGAGGGAAGACAAGCAGGCGGGAGGAAGCCGGAATCCTAAGAAGGATAACGACAACAACAACAACCGGGGCCAAAAAGACCGCAAGCGCCGATCCGAGGATCTAGTGGCCGCAACCTCCAACACTCAACGCCGCCCCCGAGTCGCCGCCTACGACGCCATCATGAACGCTCAATGCACTCACCATCCCAATCACAAGCACGCGGCAAAGGACTGCTTCATCTACAAATAGTTCGCCGAGCAGTACGCGGCGCAACTCAACAAGAAGCCGACTGATGAGGCTGGTCCATCGGCCGAACCTTTCCAAGACCCTGTGGGAGAGCTCGATCACATCTTCGGGGGGCCGCTAGCCTATGAATCCAAGAGGAAACAGAAACTAACCGACCGAGAGGTCAACGCGGCTCAACCCGAAGTCCCTAAGTACATGCGATGGTCAGAAGTGGCCATCACTTTTGACCACTCGGATCACCCCGACCGAGTGGTTCACCCGGGCGCTACCCACTCGTCCCGGATCCCGTGGTCCGCAACATCGAGCTCAAGCGCGTCCTCATCGATGGGGCGGCGTCCTCAATATTCGTTCGCCAAGACCATGGATGAGATGCAGATTCCGAGGGCCGAATTGAAGGCAAGCTCAGCCCCCTTCCACGGAGTCATCCCGGGGCTATCATCTACACCACTCGGGCACATCGCCCTCCCGGTCACCTTCGGGCTCGAGAGAACTTCCGAACAGAGAACGTCACTTTCGAGGTGGCCGACTTCGAAACGGCCTACCATGCCATCATCGGAAGGCCTGCGCTTGCCAAATTCATGGCGATCCCACATTACACCTACCTCGCATGAAGATGCCGGGTCCCAACGGCGTCATCACTCTTCGGCGACGTGAAGCAAGCCTTCACTGCGACAAGGAGAGCTGCGACATGGCCCAATCTCGCGAGAGTGCGTGGCCAGCAAGAAATTCGATTGGCTGCATCGACTTCGGCGAGGGCGAAGTCCCCGCGAAGAAGATAGCCAAATCGGGATCCGGCGACGCCAAGACCAAGAAGATCTCCCTTGATCCATCGGATCCCTCAAAAGCTGTTGTAATCGGCGCTGAACTACATCCCAAATAGGAAAGCGCGCTCGTCACCTTCCTCCAAAATAATAAAGATATTTTTGCTTGGAAACCATCTGATATGCCTGGAATTCCTAGGGAGGTGATCGAGCACTCTTTGCACGTCAAAGATGACGCCAAACCGATAAAACAACGATTACGCAGATTCGCGCAGGATCGGAAAGACGCTATCAAGGAAGAGCTCACAAAGCTCTTGGCTGCCGGCTTCATCAAAGAAGTCCTACATGCCGACCGGTTAGCCAACCCGGTCCCGGTCCGCAAGAAGACGGGAAATGGCGCATGTGCGTCGACTATACCGACCTCAACAAAGCCCGTCCCAAAGATCCATTTGGGCTGCCTCGCATCGACCAAGTCGTGGACTCAACAGCCGGCTGCCAACTCCTTAGCTTCTTGGATTGTTACTCAGGCTACCACCAGATCAGCTTGAAAGAATCCGACTGCCTGAAGACATCGTTCATCACGCCGTTCGGGGCCTACTGCTACATCACTATGCCTTTTGGCTCGAAGAACGCCGGCGCCACATATCAACGCATGATCCGGAGATGTTTCCAGACGCAGATCGGCAAGAATGTAGAAGCTTATGTCGACGATGTTGTCATCAAGACCAAGCGAAAGAAGACCGATCGCCGACTTAGAAGAAACCTTTGCAAACATCGGGCCTTCGAATGAAGTTGAACCCTGGAGAAGTGCACTTTCGGCGTCCCATCGGGCAAACCGCTCGGCTTCATGGTGTCACATCGCGGCATTGAAGCCAATCCAGAGAAGATCAACGCTATCCCGAGCATGAAGCCCCGAGTAACCGAAAGGACGTCCGTAAGCTCACCGGCTGCATGGCGGTGCTAAGCGCTTCATCTCTCGACTCGGCGAACGAGGCATGCCCTTCTTCGATTACTAAAGAAAACGGACGACTTCCGGTGGACCGCGGAAGCCCACAAGGCCTTTGAAGATTTCAAGGAATTCCTTACAACGCCGCTCTGTCCGGCTCGCCTCGCCCCGAGCCCTTGCGCTGCGCGTTTCACCACTCACCAAGTGGTTAGTACGGTACTCGTGGTCGAGCGCGAAGAAGAAGGATGGGCCCGGAAGATCCAGAGGCCGATCTACTTTGTTAGCGAAGTATTGGCACGAGCCAAAATTCGCTACCCCGTGTACAAAAATTGCTTTATGGTGTCCCGATAACCGCAAGGAAATTGGCACACTATTTTCGGGGTCACTGCCACCGTCGTCACCTCCTTTCCACTCGGCAATGTCATCCACAACCGGGAAGCAACCGGGCGCATCGCTAAGTGGGCTCGGAGCCGATGCCACCGGACTTGACTTTTAAGGCAAGGACGTCCATAAAGTCACAAGCCCGGCGGATTTCTGGCCGAGTGGGGCGAGCAACAAGAGAACGTACCTCGGAAGACCTCCAACACTGGACCATGCACTTCGACGGATCCAAGAGGATCACCGGCTTGGGAGCGGGAGTGATTCCGATCTCCCGACCGGGAAAGGCTAAGATACGTCCTTCACCTCCACTTCTCCGCCTCACACAACGTTGCCGAGTACGAAGCCTCGCTACATGGATCTGCGGCTCGCGGTTTCACTCGGGATACGTCGGCTCATTGTGAAAGGCGACTCCCAGTGGTCGCCAACCAAGTAATGAAGGACTCGTCTGTCTAAACGACACCATGGAGGCCTACAGGCAAGAGGTCCGCAAACTTGAAGACAAGTTCGACGGACTCGAACTATCACATGTCCTGAGACACAACAATGAAGCAGCTGATGAGTTGGCACAATTCGGGTCCAAGCGTGAAGCCGCCCCAACAGACGTTTTTGTCGAGCACCTCTATGAGCCAACCATCATGGCAAAGACAACTTCCAACGAACAAGCTGCAAACGAAGTCGCCATGACTGATGCCGACTGGAGGACGCCACTCATCAAATTCTTAACTCAGCAAGAGCTGCCGGAAGACCGGGATGAGGCAGAGCGCGTCCGACGTCGTTGCCAAGCATATGTCATGGTAGATTCCGACTTATACAAGAGAAGCCCCTCCGGAATCCTAATGAGATGTATTACACCCGAGGAAGGGAGACAACTGCTCCAAGACATCCACTCGGGCGTATGCGGAAGCCACGCGGCAGCACACACCTTGGTAGGCAAAGCCTACAGACAGGGTTTTTTCTGGCTTACCACGGTCTCCGACGCAGACAAAGTGGTACGTACCTGTGAAGGCTGCCAATTTTTCGCCCGACAAAGCCATGTCCCAGCCCAGGAGCTACAAACAATCCCACTATCCTGGCCGTTCACGGTATGGGGCTTAGACATGGTCGGCCCCTTTAAGAAAGCTCCAGGAGGATTTACACACCTATTCGTTGCCATCGACAAGTTCTCCAAGTGGATTGAAGCCAAGCCGGTCGCCACAATCACTGCTGACAAGGCACGGGATTTCTTCCTCAACATCGTGCACCGCTTCGGCGTCCCAAACAGGATCATAACCGATAATGGGACTCAATTCACAGGAGGCATCTTCAAGGAATTCTGCGAAGACTTCGGAATCAAGATCTGTTATGCATCAGTCGCACATCCCAAAAGCAACGAACAAGTCGAACGGGCCAACAGCATGGTCCTTCAAGGCATCAAGGCCCGCGTATTCGATCGTCTAAGCCCTTATGCAGGCAAGTGGGTTCAAGAGCTTCCCTCGGTTCTATGGTCTCTGCGGACCACACCCAGTCGGGCTACCGGCCAAACTCCTTTCTTTCTGGTCTACGGCGCAGAAGCCATGTTGCCAAATGAGATGGAGTATGAATCCCTTCGAGTCCGCAGCTTCAACGATGAACGCTATGACCCCGACCGAGTGGACGACCTCACCCGACTGGAAGAGGCCCGAGAGGCAGCCCTCATCCAGTCGGCAAAATATCTTCAAGGGCTCAGACGATACCACAGTCGCAACGTTCAAGCACGAGCTTTTATCGTTGGCGACTTTGTTTTGCGCAAGATTCAAACCACCAAAGACCGTCACAAGCTATCCCCCTTATGGGAAGGACCATACATAATCGCTGAGGTGACTCGGCCCGGTGCATACCGACTAAAGCGCGAAGACGGATCCATGGTGGAGAACTCCTGGAACATCGAGCATCTTCGGTGATTTTATGCTTAAATTGACCAAATTTTCATGCTTTTCTTGACTGCCAACCTCAAGTAAGATGACTTCTTGAGTTAGCAGTCGGGGGTTGTACATATGTCAATAAAGCATAGTTTTCCTCAATATCTTTTGTGCATGATTTGGTTTATCATTGTTTAATGTTCCTCAATTCAAGTTCAGTGTTTAAAGACTGAGAGTTTTCTGATGGCCTAATCGAGCCTAGGCTCGGTGACAGTCGGACGAAAATTACTTAAAAAATTTCACACAAAAACTCGGATCAGGGCATTAACATAAATAAACTAAATATTCACAAGACTACGTCAGAGCATCACAACCATACAATATTTACAAGACAATGTTCATGAGACAGATTAAAGCCGAAAGTTGTTCACTACATCTATAGCAATCTTCTTCGCCGACTCCCGCACTTCACTAAGCATGTCCAGGCGCTTGCTCGTCCGAGGTTTCGTCGGCAAAGCCTTCCCCGACCGAGTTGATATCCACTCGGGGTAGAGAGACCTGGTCGTGCAAGAGCCGACCAACCACCATGGTTGCGGCCTCGGTGATGTTGGCCAAGTATTGGTCGGGGCTCTTCTGAGCCTTGTCAAAGATTTCGGCCGGGTCCAGTGAGCTGGCCCGACTCCATTGTGAAACAAGGATAGCAAGATGGGCGTTGCCGAGTTGGCAACCTCTTCCCGCACCTCTCGGCTCGTTTGACCCGCTCGAGCAAGACGTCGTATTGAGCTCGGGTCTTGACTTTGTAAGCTGCCCAAAAGAATTCGATCACGCAGAGCACTCGAAAATAAAGCAGCACAAAGAATGTTACTTTGAAGAAGCTTACCTTCGAACTCGGCCTCCAACCTCCAACTCGGTCTTGTCGAGGCTGACTGCCTCCAGCTGGACCTGGAGCGAGTGGACTTCCGACGAATTTTCTGCAAACACAGAAGGCTATTAGCGGCCGAGATCAGTACAAAACTCATAAAGAAACTGGGAAGACTGGACTTACTCCCGACTGAACCGCGGAGGTCGAGGTTTTCCTCCCGGAGCTCAGCTTTCTCCTTCCTCAGAGCTGCCTCCCTCGACGCGGCCTCCTCCTGAGTGGTCTTCAGTTTTCGCTGGATGTCCTCCAAGGAGTTCAGGTGAGGAACCAGTTTCTCCAGCGCCTAAGATTTAGCCATGGATCGACAATACTCTTTCTGCATGCAATATCCGAGGTTGGCCGACTGAAGAGAAGTAATGATACAAGACAAAGAGAAGATCTGGGCTTACATTGAGTAGCCGAGTCGCCTCATTTAGGCTGTTGACGAGGGCATCCCTTTCTTCGCTTCGCCTTGCTTGTCCAAGATGATGCCCCGCCTCGGCCTTCCGAGTCCCGCCACTCGATCTTGATCGGGGAACCCAGTTTCGAAGACCGCAACTGGGGATTACCTCCACCGTGGCTGGCGGATTAAGAAGAACAGATGAAGACACGACAAATTTAAACTAAAGAGTAATGACAAGACCTTGATTCAAGACTTACCCGGTGGTGCACTCTTAGGTGGAGCGGCTGGGCGGCCTCATTCTTCCGGCTTTGTGAGCGGTCCTCGCCTCGGGGTTCCTTGAGCCGTGCTCAGGGTTTCTTCGTAGCCATTGGTTCCTAGTTGGGACGTCTGGGCGGTCGGGGCTTTTCCTCGGGACATCCTTCTTGGGAGGCGAGTGTTTTTCGCCGGAGCACCCTCGCTCGGGAGCGGGCTCCGGGTCTTGGCTCCGCAGCTTGGATGCCTCGGGAGCTGCCGTGAGTAGGCCCCTCACCCTTCCGGCGGGATCTATGTCCGGGGCCTCCTGCAACAACGGATGCGATCGAATGAAGACAAAGAAAATTTTCAACAAAAAGATCGGACTTCAGTCATGAAGCATGCCTGGACGACCGGCGAATCTTCGGCGCCGCCTTCGGCGATGGCCTTGGAGGAGGAGTCTCGACTGGAGGAGTCGGGACGTCGTCGTCCGAGTCGTCAATGACGAGCCTCCTCTTGCTCGCCCGCTTGTTGGCGTCCTCACTCGGGGCCGCCCGTTTCCCGACTGGATCGCTTTGAATCTTTATCCCGACAGTCGGTTTCTTGGTAGGACGAAGCAGCACGTCATCGTGAGGCACCTTGTACGATTTTGAGATAACAGAAGCATTTTCCTGCAAGAGAAATTTTTACAATACTAAGAGGCATGCCATCAAGGTTGCAAGACAATGCAAAGAAGTCAGTTGGCTTACCGGAGAAGGAGGCCGATGGATGCTGAAGGGAAGAACTGGCAGTATGAGGGCACGCTCGACTGCAATTCCGGTCGAGAAGATCTTGTACATCTGGATCTTCAGGATCTCGTAATTGAGTGGATCTTGATCTTCCCGATTGGGGTCCTTCCCGCCTTCATACTCGAAGGCTGGCTTCGACCGCTCCTTGATTGGAGCCAGTCGGCACGTGATGAAGTGCCGAGTGATCTGCTCGTCGTGAAGACCTCTTTTCTTTATTGCCAAGATCTTCGCTAGCAGGTTGTTGGCCTCATCCCAATCTTGAGCCACTGGTACAGTGCTCCAAGTATGCTTGGGTACTGGAGGAAGGCCGACAAAGGCTGGCAGGCTGGGTTCGAGATTGCTAATGTAGAACCAGCCCGCGTGCCATCGCTTGTTTGAAGATTTCAAGGGGAGAGAGAAGTACTCCTTGCGGGGAGATCCGCGGAGTTGAAAACCCGCTCCACCAACAACGCATGGACGGTCCTTATTCGGATGAGGTTTGAGGTAAAACATGCGGCGGAAGAGATGAAAGTGGGGGAGGATGCCAAGGAAAGCTTTGCATACGTGGATGAAAAGAGCGATGTGAAGCATAGAGTTGGGATTCAGATGATAGAGCTGGAGACCATAGTAATCCAAAAGCCCCTGAAAGAACTCGGAAGTGGGGAGGCTGAACCCGCAATAAAAGAAAGAGGTGAACACAACAAGCTCACCGGTGTTTGGGGTTGGGAAATCTTCACCCGCTGTCGGGCGCCAGCCCACGATCTCCTTGGGGGGAAGCACGCCGTGCTTCACCATCTCCTTGAGGGTAGATTCCCTCACATCTGATGTGGCCCATTGGTCGAAGGGGATTCTCTTTTCATCCACCATGAGTGTGGTTTGGGTGGGAAGTGGATCTGGTCAGAAAGGATGGGGTTTGAGCAAGGGATCTTGGGAGTTGGTTGCGGAAGCTAGTTTGTGGCAAGGAGCGTGCTCCTGGGTGGATGGATTCGGGTGCGCGCGAGTTTAGGGTTTTTCGCAGGGAGCTGGTGAACAGCGCTGTGAAAAGAGGAATTTTTCGGAAGATGAAGAGGCGGGGATGACCTCGAGGTTTTATAGAAAGATTTAAGGGTTGCGCTAGGTTTTCTCGTGATTGGGCCGAGCCCATGAGAGACCTGCGGCCCAGCTAAGGTGTGGCCCGACGCGTGTCCTTAGGGACTTAAGCGGATGAGCTTAAGCAGATTTGCCTTGGCAATATGCACGTGTCCGAATGCCCTGTACCTTTGGAAATCCTTTCATACCGCGGTTTGCCTGACTTCATGAGAAGCTGGCACAATGCAATTTGGGAGGTGACCAATAGCTAAGCTTTTATAGCTGCCTTGATGACAGGGGCTGTTTGGTTTTTTAGCATTTGGTTAAGAGATTATATCAATGCTATTTTCCACCTTGTGAAGATCTTTAATGATTGAGACCAGTATTATGGCAAGAGCTGTTTAATAACTTGATCGTGTTTTTCATACGATTGAAAAACTCGTTTTCCCATGAGGGACGATTGAAATACTTGTTTCGAAATAACTCGGGCAGATCCACTCGGATAAGCATGAGCTTACCGAGTGCTTTCCACCCATAAGGGCTGATTGAATTATTTGTTCTGAGATGACTCGGGCAAATTCACTCGGATGAGTATGAACTTGCCGGGTAATGAGATTTTATGATTGCTTTAGCGTGAGCTAAGTATTTATATGAGAATGATTTTTTATAGTTCTTGACTATATGCTTAGTCTGTTTTTGACTAACCACATAGTCGGGGGCTACACCTAATTAGGTGCATCAGGAGATGCACCTAGATATTTTCCAGCCCTTCACAGTCTTTGGAGCCACTCGAGAAGATTCAGGCAGAGATGATGGAATCACTCGGCGCCAGAAGCACTCGGCCAAAAAGATTTTTGGTTGCGTAACGTTTTGGTTTGAAGCTGAATTGTCTCGTCGACTGAAAAGGACTCGGGGGCTACTGTGGATATTATGGCAATCGGGTATCTACATGGCAAGCCTATCCGATTGGAGGTAGGGATAGATTGCGCCTGCCATATCTGTAAACCAAATATGACTTGGGTGTTACGTTGCCGATTGAGATAAGGCAACGGCCCATAGTCACGGTTTGGTAAGATTGAGGAAACCGACTTAGAGTAAGATAGGGTTCCCGATCTGTAAGCCCGCCTCCCAAGACTATATAAGGGGGGGTAAGGGGCATCCCTTGAGGGATATTTCGATAGGAGATCAGATATTGTATGCTTTATGAGCCTTTAGCTTTCAGCCTTAGATCTTGAGATCAATAAAGACACTCGGCAGATCGAATCCACCGAAATAGGAGTAGGGTATTACCTCACGAGAGGGCTTGAACCTGTCCAAATCCTCTTTTCCTTCTAACCCATTGTGCTTGGCGATCTTGACTGCGACCCCAGAAATTACATTGCCGAAACCGAGTTTCGACAGTGATAAAGAGCCTACCCCTCGGTAGCATCGGGATCCTAGAGTTGGCCCACAAGAGGAGCACGGCCTATGACAGGTGGTGGGTGGAGATCAAGCAACACATCTTCCATCAACACGCCTCCATGTACCTCACCACCCTCCTGCCAGATGAAATCCCCTAGGTAAGTATTTCCATCCTTACGCATCTTTTCTTCTTGATCAATCGACTATCGTCTCTGGCTAACACTTTAAACATTTTTTCCTTTTGCAGACGACAGATTCAGATGCCCCCACGGAGCAACTCTGGCATCGCCATTAAATACCGGTTGGGCGTTCTCGCGAACGGATGTGGATACGCTCCGTCGGCCATCGACTGGGACCCGTCGAAACTGAAGACCTCAATGCACGACCAAACTCGCCAAGCAGTGACAAGGAAGAAAAGGGCCGCCCATCGGCTACGGGATCGTCGGCTGTCCCCGTGAAGAAATAAAGGAAACCAAGGCCGACTGCACCAGCCGATAGCATGCCTTCACTCGATCCCAGCATTGACGAAGCCCTTCACAAAGAAGTCATGGATGAGGAGATCTCAGAAGCTGTGAAACAAGTGGCCGAATCGAGCAGCTCCAGCCATAACTCCGTCAGCCCGCTGGCCAATGATCCAACTCCACCAAGCCCTCCTGCTCCGAAGCGATCGGTAAGCATCTTGTTTTCTCTAATCTGGCCCTTAAATTATAATCATTCAAACCCTGACCAAATCCTCTTTGTAGTTCAAGAGATTAACTAGCCGACCTCCTCGTCTAGCCTCACTAGTAATTTCTGAACTTATCTTTATCCTCTTACTCATGCTTGCGTTGACCGACTCGTACTAACACTTATGCTTTTTGCAGCCCCCTCGGTCTCCATCGGCTGCCCCCCATGTATCGAGCGAGCGAACTCTGTCGGCTACGGGCAACCATCACACTGAAGAAGCAGTTGCGCCAGATCCTGCTGTACGAGTAAGTTCGCTTCTCCTCTTCCTCAAAAGTTTGGGATCGGCTGTCATGCTTTGTTTTAATCGTGAAACTCTTTCTGCAGACTCTAGCCGATTTGCTTCCATTTGACATCAAAGAGTTTGTCAGTGAGTAAGAAGAGGCCACTAGCCAAAACCAGACTACCATAGCCGACGACATCAAGGAGAAGCTTCAAGACATCCATCGTCGGCTCAACATCGATGTAGATCAACTGGTCATGGAGTACGGGCCAGCCCAAGCGCGCTTTAATGACATTCAGGGTCAAATCCCCGACGAGTTGGCCGAAAAGATCTCCCGAGCCATCTTCATCGACCAGCACCTGTTCAAACTGGAAAGGGCTGTACAAAGAATGGTCGACCGGTGAGCCCAAGCCAACCTAGCGGCCTCGATCAATGCAACCATGGAGAACATAGTGGCCGAGAAGGCCATGTTGGATGAACTGATAGTTGGGTTGTCGGCTACACATACTAAGATCGGCCAACTCAAAGAAGTAGAGGCTAGCTTGCTGGCAAAACTCGAACAGTGTAGGGCCAAGCTTGTGGCAGAAAACCAGGTGCTAGCCGATCTCCCCAAGGCAACCGAGGAACAGAAAGTAAAGGTGACTGCCACCATTAAGTACTTGGGAGATCTCCAAAAATCGGCCAGGATGATCCCGGACACCGAAGAACAAGACATGGCGACGGTCGAAGAACTATTGATGTCTTGTCTTGCATCTTGACTCTGTATATATAATTTTTGTAATCGGCTCGCTGTGCCCTTAGTGTTAATCATATGCCTTTCGCCGATTCATATATTTCCATGTCCTGAACTGCTTGAAAAAAATTCAAAGTCCCCAAAAATTTTGAAGCTGTCTGACTCTGATCTCTGGCTTTGTATAATATATGCCCCCTAATTTTCTCAATGTCATCCTTAACATTGATAAAATTATAAGACAAAACTTTGCATCACCTGTCGGCTAGATTTAGCCGATTGGCAAAACTTAGAGGGAAAAACTTAGAGTAAAGATGTGCTAAAGGCGATGTGTATTACACATCGGCTAGCATGGATCGGCAAGGAAGTAGCCGAATCATGAATTGATCCAAACACCTGGGTAATATTTCTTCAAGTATTTGTCATTAAGAGCCCTTCCAAACACCTCTCCATTTAATCCTTCTAGCATATAGGCTCCCTTGGAGACGCATTTGTGGATCTTGAAAGACTCTTCCAAATTAGGTGACCACTTGCCGAATTTGCTATCTCTTGAGCTGATCGACAGTATCAGTTTCCAAACAAGCTCGCCTTTTTCAAAACACTTAGGCACAACCTTCTTGTTATAGTGACGAGCCACTCAGTCTTTATCTCTGGTCACCTTTTCCAAGGCGCGCATCCTTGACAAAACTAAGTCCTTGGACTCATCCACCATCAGATTATAATAATCATCGGCTGTCAACTCGTCCTGTAATTGAATTCTTCTTGAGCCGATAACGTTTTCCCATGGTAAGACTGCTTCATGTCCGTAGACCAATTTATATGGAGGCACCTGGATTGCTCCATAGCAAGCCATCCGATAAGCACACAATGATTCAGCCAATCGGCTATGCCATTGCTTTGGGTACTCAGCGATCTTTCTCTTTATCAACTTGATCAAACTTTTATTCAAAGCTTCGGCCTGTCCATTAGCCTAAGCATAATATGATGAAGAATTTAACAACTTAATCCCCATGTTGTCGGCAAACTGAACAAACTCGTTGGAGACAAAGATAGATTCCTGATCCATTGTGATAGTCTGAGGGACACCGAATCTGTATATGATATGCTCCTTAACAAACTCGATTGCGTCCCCGGAGTCAACCTTTTTCAAGGGAATTGCTTCCACCCACTTGATAAAATAATTGGTTGCCACCAATATAAACTTGTGTCCTTTGCTCGAGGATGGATTTATGTGGCCAATCATATCGATTTCCCAACCTCTGAATGGCCAAGGCTTGATGATGGATTCATAGCCGATGCTGGTGCACTCTAGATGGCTCCAAAATTCTGGCAATCTTAACAGCCCTTGTAATACTTAAAGCAATCTTTCAGCATAGTTGGCCAAAAGTATCCTGCTCTCCAAAGTAACCACTTCATCTTATGAGCCGATTAATGAGTGCCACAGATCACCTCGTGCACCTCTCCTATGGCAACCTTTGCTTGATCGGCATTCAGGCACTTAAGTAGCACGCCATCAATCGTCCGATAATATAAATCTTCATCGAGCAAAACATATCGTAAAGCCTTGTAGCGTAATTTTCTTGTGGCCGACTGAGAAGGGTTTTGTAGATAATTGTAGACATCAAACCTCCAGTCGTCGGCTGAGATGGTTGCAATCTCCACTTCGACATCTTTTGTCATCGGCTTGTAGCTCGATGCCCCCTGAGCCAAATCATTTGCTTCTGAATTCTTCTCTCTGGGGATGTGCTTTAAGGTTACTAGTCGAAAGCTGTCCATCAAATCTCAGCATTTTTGATAGTCGATCATCCACGCGTCATTTTTACATTCATACTCTCCTGATAATTGACTGATGACCAACAGTGAATCACCTATTATCTCGATAGCGTCAGCTTCAACCTCCTTGAGCAGTTGTAATCCTTTGAGAACGGCTTCATATTCGGCTTGATTGTTTGTTGCGTAAGGCACAATGGAAAAGGCAAACTCGAAGCTTGCCCCCCTGGGGAGATTATCACTAAGCCGATACCGCATCCGTTTGTGCACACCGAGCCATCAAAAGACAGAGTCCAAGGCATGATGTCCACTGAGCCGATTGAATCATCTTTATGCTCCACTATAAAATCGGCTATGGCTTGCCCTTTTACTGCCTTGGGTGCTTGATACCTTAAATCAAACTCTGTCAAAGCAAATATCCATTTCCCAACTCGCCCCTTCAGAACTGGGGCCGATAGCATATATTTTACTACATCGGCCTTGCATACTATGGTGCACTCATTGTATAACAGGTAGTGCCTTAACTTCGTGCATGAAAAATATAGGCACAAACATAATTTCACCATGGGAGAATACCTTGTCTCTGCATCCAGAAGCCTTCAGCTAAGATAGAAAATTGCCTTCTCCTTCCCTTCGATCTCCTGAATCAGAATCGAGGCGATAGACTTCTTGTCGGCTGATAGGTATAGATTGAACATCACCCCCTTTTGTGGAGAAATCAATACTGAAGGGGAGCTCAGGTAATTCTTAATATTGTCCAAAGCCTTCTGTTGCTCTGCCCCCCAAGTGAGTGCTTGATCGGCTTTCTGCCGAAGCAGAGGTGTGAATGCCTCCATCTTTTCTCATAGATTGGCTATAAAGCGCCTGATGAAGTTGATTTTGCCGATCAAAGGCTGCAATTTCTTCTTGTCCTTTGGGGGTTGAATAATCTTGATAGCATTGATGCTTCTCTGGGTGACCTCGATTCTCCTCTCATGAACAAGAAATCCTAAAAACTGGCCAGCCGATACGCCAAACGTGCACTTCGTAGGGTTCATCTTCAGGCCATATTTCCTTGTCCTCTCCAAAACCTTCCTTAAATCGGCTATGTGGTCTTCCACATCCTTGGATTTGACAACGACATCATCGATGTAGATCTCCACTAGGAAGCCAATCAAATTGTGAAAGATGTAATTCATGACCCTCTGATAGGTGGCTCCATCGTTCTTCAAGCCGAAAGTCATGACGACCCACTCGTATAGGCTGATTGCTCCTGGGCACCTGAAAGCTGTCTTATGAATGTCCTCCTCGGCCATAAAGATCTGGTTATAACCAGCATTGCCGTCCATAAAACTTATGATTTTGTGGCCAGAGGCGGCATCTACCAGCAAATCGGCTATGGGCATAAGGTACTCATCTTTAGGGGTGGCCTTGTTCAAATATCTGAAAAGTCGATGCATACCCTAAGTTTGCCATTCTTCTTCACCACTGGAACTATGTTTGAAACCCATTCGGCGTATCGGCAAGGCCGAATGAAACCAGCATCGTATAGCCGAGTGATCTCGGCCTTAATCGCATCATGCATATCGTCTTTAAACCTCCTAGGAGGCTGTTTGTACTGCCGATATCCAGGCTTAATAGGGAGCCGATGTTCAACAATAGATCGGCTAAGATCAGGCATCTCAAAATATTCCCAAGTAAAGCAGTTTTTATATTCCTTTAATAAATCAATAAGCTTGGTCCTAAAATAAGAAGACAAATTCTTGCTAATGTATGTTGGCCTAGGCCTATCCCCCGGACCTATATCAACTTCTTCCAGCTTGTCGGCCGACAAGAAACCCTGCCCTAGTTTGCCGTCGATGTCGTCCACGGTGTCCTTGGTGTAGATGCTCGAGCCCTCCACGACGCTCTCAAAGTAATAATTGGGGCTCTTCATCTCCAATTGGCTGCATGTCAGAATCGAACACCTTCAAAAAATTGGCCTACCAAACTTTGCCGGACAAGCAATCAATACTGTCGACTTCCCATAAAGATAAGTCAGCGTTAGCGACGTTGACTGACCTGTCGGCTGGCACGATTTCTATCTTATCGCCTTGCCATTGGATTAAGCTTTGATGCATTGTGCAAGGGATGCAACAGTTGGCATGGATCTAATCCCTTTCGAGCAGTAGGCTGTATGATCCCTTCCCGTCGATGACGAAAAACGTTGTGGGCATGGTTTTGCTACCGACGGTCAGCTCGACATTCAACACTCCCTTGGCCTCCGATGGGTTGCCACCGAAGTCCTTGAACACCATATTAGTCTTGATCAAGTCATCGGCTCCCTTGCCCAGCTTCCTGAAGGTTGCATGAGGCATAAGATTGACAACGGGTCCTCCATCGACTAGCATTTTTGACATCGGCTTCCCATTAACAAATCCTTTGACATATAAGGGCTTCAAGTGCCGATTTTCTGTCCCCTCTGGTTTTTCAAAGATGGCCTGCTCTGGGGACAGCACTAGCTTGGCCAAGGTATCTTCAACGGTGTCTGCATCAGCCTCAACAGCTTCAAATTCGGCTGGCAATATGAACACCATATTGACCGGTGCAGAGACTATTCCTTTTCCTTTTGCGGCCCTCTTGGCCTTATCGGCAAGGCTCTCATCGGTTGGGGCTTCCTGTTTCTTGACACACCACTATTTCCTACTCTGTCGACGTTGTTGATGCTGAATCATGTGCTGGACTTCTTCCTCCTGTCCTTCGCTTTAGCCTATGTATTCTCCTTTTCTGCGTTTTAGTGAACAGGTTCGAAGGGCACCATTGGGGGTTGGCCGATTGTTCTTCTTCAGCCTCCTCTTTGTTGTCCTCTTTGTCCTCTTCTTGGAAGAAGTCCTGAATTGGGCCGAGCCGATCGTGGACGGAAAGCTTCCGCTGGTTGAGTTGAACGGCTCGGGGGACGAATCGGCTAGAGCTTTCCATTGGTGGTTTTCGGTATTCGTCCTCCCTGTACTCACTGCAGGTCGGGCAGTTTTTGAAAGTGGGTAGCCTCATTCCTGATTCCCAATAGAATCGGAAGAACTCGCAGCGCCAATGTGGATCACAGGCATCATGGTGGCGAAAGTATGCTACACCCAGCCGATTGGGTGTCCTCTGGTATGGTTTGCCGCATCGGGCTTCTTCTTCTTTCTGAACTCTCCGCTGGAATCACAGTCGGTTGTCCGCCTGTTTGGGCCGGCGATCGGTCGATCGGGCGCTGGTGTAGACCATGTTGATTGGCGCGGTGATAGTTGCAGTCGGCCCGTTGGACGACTCCTGTTGGTCCGAGTCGGCCGCGGTTGTTTGTTGGTCTTTGGCTAAGCTATACGCCATTCTGCTCTGTAGATCAGCTCGCCCAGGACCAGCTTGGACCGTGTTGACAGGGAAAGGATTGTCGTCGACCTTCATCGGCTTAGCCGATTCTTCAAACTTGATTTTCCCTGCCTCGATGGCCGATTGAATTGCTGGCGAAAGACCTTGCAATCGTTGGTGCTGTGGGAGGTGGTGTTGTGCCACTTGCAATACTCTTTCTTTTTGAGCTCCTGGCCGATGGAATGATGTGGTTGGCCGAAAGCTGTATCTATTTCTCCCTCAGCAGTAGATCGAAGATCCTGTCGGCTTTGGTTATATCAAAATCATATTTTTCCTCCTTAGCCGACTTCTTCAGCCATTGGCAAGTTATAGCCTTCTTATTCCTGGTCCACTTGACTCCCGCCACTTCCACGTCGCTGTCACTTGAGTCTGAGTCCGTTGCGTAGGCGACGTGGGTGACTTTCTCGAAGGCCTTTGATTCTTGAAAGCTCTGCTCATGAGCCATCATATTTTGAGCCATGTGGGCCAAGCTTTCGAAGTCCTGAGCTGAAAACCTTTCCCTGATGGGGGCCAAGAGACCATGGAAGGCTAAATCGGCTAGTTGGGAGTCTGATAGTACCAGGCTGTAACAACGATTCCTCATGTCCGTGAATCATTGGATGTAGTCTTGCACCGACTCCTCGTGCTTTTGCCTGATACTGGTGAGGTCCGATAACTTCATCTCGTGCGTGCCGGAGTAGAAATAGCTGTGGAACTGCTTCTCGAGATCAGTCCAGCTCTGGACCGAGTTGTAAGGTAGGGATGAGAACCACGTGAAGGCCGATCCCGAGAGAGACAATGGAAACAAGCGTACCCTGAATGCGTCTGTGGCCGATGCTTCTCTGCACTGGGCTAAGAATCGGCTGACATGTTCATATGTCGAGATGCTCCCGCCTGAGAACTTTAAAAATCGCCACCTTGTACGGTTCTGCAGAGGCACCCTCTCAAAATATTCGGGTATGGGTACCGGTACATATTGCCGAGTCCTTCGGCTTGAGGCCGAACTGATCACGCATAACGTCTGCGATTAAATGGGCCCACAGCCTGTTTTCTTGCAATGGTGGTATCGGCTCATATTGCTCGTGGTGGACGGGTCCTTGCCGATACTGGATTGGTGGTGTCTGAGGCCGATAGTGATGCTCGTAGTTGCCTCTTGGGAATTGATGCTGAAATTGGTTCATGGTTTGAGGCGGCCGAGAGGCAAATGGCGGTGTTTGCTTGGGGAGAGGCCGATTGCCGTCGGAGTTATGAGGCGGGTCTGGCAAATAGTTACCAATCGACATGTTTTGTGTGAGGGGTCGCCGATTGGTATTGAACATATCTTCCACCTGCTTTTGAGTTGTCACTGGGACATTGAGGCCCTGGTGTTGAGACTGCTACCGAAACCAGAACCTTGGCATGCGGGTGCATAGCCGATGACTGTGCATTCGGCTGGATCGGGGCTCCCCCTGGAGGAATTGGCTGCCCAAGTGGAGGGACTGGCAATCCGTGGGTTGACAGCGCCCTGTAAGGCGGGAACTGGTCGTCAGGGAAATATGTCGGCCCCCTCGGCAACTGCTCGGCTATCTTTGATTCAACCACGGTGCTTATCATATTGTTCAAAGTGTTGACGAGTATGCCTGATTGGTTGACAAGCGCATGCTGGACAGCCGAGTCGATTCGGTCTTGAAGTGTGTGCAGCCCCGAGTCGTCTTCTTCTTCCACCTTTTGTCTTTGGTGGAAGAGGCGTAAAAGTCTTCGGGGATTGCAAACTTGTATTTTTGAATGACCGACCCAGACCTGGTCTGGGCGAAGGATTACAAGTAATGCACTTGCAACCATTCCACCATCTGCTGCTAGTCGACCTGGTGTTCGGCTGACAGCTTGTTCGTAGTCACTGGGATGATGTTGTCTTGGTCGAGGTCAGCCGACGAGACGTTCACCATCGTGCTGGATGCAGATGTTGGGGTCCCACTGGGCGTGCCAAAAGCGTGTTGGTGTGAATTTTTTACACGCACTGGCCTGGAAGATCTGCTTAACTCCAGTGCAGGTCCAAAATTGGTCGCCTTTGGTGATTGAGCGGGCGTGCCTGTTGGTTTGATCCTGCAACCAACAAGAAACAAAAAGATAGGTGTTTAGTTAAGTTTAGATCTTACTCGATCGGCTATGAGTATCAATAAATATACAATTGCTATCCCAAAGAACATTTAGATTAAGTGATTGGGATAGATCGGCAACATACCGAGACAGTATAAATCACTTAGATCCAAAAGTACGTTAGGACCACAATTATATATATTCATAACCTAGCCGATGTCGCATATCTAATGTAAATCGGCTAGTACTCCGATATGTTTTATAAAAAGATAGTAATCTGAATCAAATGCGCTAAACTAAGATCAATTGGCTATAAGTATAAACTAACAGATTGATATCGAGCTTAACATATTTAAGTAGATTAAGATCTTGATATAAAAGGCAATTCTAATACATCTATCAGTAATAATACATAAAGAAGATTAGAACAGGTAAGACCAGCTGAAACCTCGGTACTATCTCTAATAGTAAACATTGAACCGAAGAGATCTGTATAGCTCTAAGAGCGACTTAATAGATCAACTTGATGTAGCATTAAGTACAAAAAGAGGTACGAGATCTATTTAGGCTAATGAGAACTCCTCGAGATGGTAGACACACCATATAACCTAAATCAACCTCTGGATCTAGCTCTGTCAGCTCCTATCATCAAAGAGATATTAGCCGATCGCGAGATAGATCTAGATATTGATCTAGATTATATGCCGCATATTATAAATTAAGCAGATTATAACATCAGAATTAGAGTGTCATGATGATGGAAGCACTAACCCCGATGATACAAGCCACTTAACAAGAAATTACCTTCCCTGGAGATCGAAATCGATGCAGCCCGAGAGCAAAGCAAGAACTTGTCAAGAAAACGTAAAACAAAAAGGTTGGCGATGCACCGAAGTTGTATTGATGTGTGTTGTTATTTTTTACAAGGTCTCGGGTCATATTTATACCGAATATACAATGAGTCCGTAACGGACACGATTCCTATTACAGATTAAATCTTTAAACAAACCGACATTATCTATAAAGGAAACTATAAAAAATATCCTAACTTAAAGATACAATTGCCGTTGTAAGACCTTATCCGTAGATGACAATATCTTTAACACACTTCTGGAAACCGAATCCAATAATTTATCTTTAAGCTTTCCTTTCGGGATTGACTCCTCCTCCGTCTCCAATCGGAATCGGCTATCGGCTATCCTGGTCCGACTCGGACTCAGCCGACTGGCTCCGTAGCCGATTCGGACTTAGCCGATGCGGCCTCCGTTTCTATAGATTGCACGTTTCCTCCGATTCCACTCCAATTTCGACTTCAAACACGCTTCAAACTCAGGGGTTTTGTTACAAAATTTTGTCGTTAACACTTCTATACTTCCAGTCCTAGAGGGCAAACTACCTTCTTAGCTTCGTACGTTGATTCGGACAATTCGTTTTCCTCCGAAAGAATGTTCTTCATGAGTTTTAATAACTCGCCAAATGCATTGTCACTAACACCATTTTTGCACTTTCATTGCAAAAATTACAGTGTGCTATCCAACTTTTTGTGCCCCTGTTCGCAACCTGGGTACAAAGATGTATTGTTGTCCGCTAGCATAGGTTCTAATTTCTGGATCTCATTTTCACCTTCGCAGTCCTCCCTAACGTCGCTCAACATCTGACCAAGATCATCCGTACTGTCGTTATTTTCAACAACCCCGTCCGTCTCACCTGCTGTATTTTCTGTTAGTGATATGCCCTAGAGGCAACATGGAGATGTTGGATATCATGGTCAATGTTTATGTATAAATAAATAAAGTGTTATTCAGTTCCATGAAATAAACATCTTGTATTGAGACTATTTATGAGACTTATTTATGAGACTCTTTATGCATGAATCTATTTCTAAATGATCCCTGATCACATGTCATATTATTGGAACAAATATGACTCTAAGATCGGCATGTTTATTGATTGATGATCATATCTCATAGATCATGGGTATGGAGATACCAAATCAATAAACATGGACACATGTGTTAGAGAACACATTGTTGGATAGACCCACCATGAGACACTACAGGAATTAATGTGCCATTAGTTGGTCTCAAGTAGTGTTGGTGCAAAGTCCTTAGACCTGAGATCATCATGGATTCCAACATGTGTAGTAGCCTACTTTGGGACTACCAAACGCTATTCCGTAACTGGGTAGTTATAAAAGTAGTTTTCGGGTTTGCTATGAAACATGGAGTGAGATGTGAATGATCAAGATGGAATTTGCCCCTCCTTTGGAGAGATATCTCTGGGCCCCTCGAGGTAATGGATTATGGAAATGTATGACCATGCTAAGTTGATTGAGGAGTCAATCAATAGACAGATAATCTAATACGGTTCGAGTGAATGGTTAAGCTATTGAAGGGATGGCACGCATCTTGCCTATAGCTTAATTGGTATCGTGAGGCAAAGGGATTTGTGTACACATTACAGATTCAGAGCCGATATTATATTCTTGTATGCTATGGTGTCAATATGTGCTGCTAGGCGCCGCTGTTGACAAATCGGCTGAGTTAGACTCAAGCCGAAACCAAGTATACCCGAACCTGCTGTGGTCGCACGCTTAAGGGGAAGAATAGATATTCGAGTTGGACTCGGATACGGCTCGATCGGATAGGGATCCGATCGGATAGAGTCCTATGGGTTTACGACGTATGGGCGGCCAACTCTATAAGATTCGGATGGGATCCAATTCAAAATAGAGTCCTGATCGGCCACTAGTCCCTGTCGGCCAACTCTATATAAAGGGGTGTGGGGTGGAGAGCTGCGACACGTCAATCGAATTGAACCGAATCAATCTAATTTGGCGCAACAGAAGTCGGCGATATCAATCTCCACGGAAACCCTCCCCACTTTCGAGCCAAACCCTAGCGTTGCATCGCGTGCTAGCACACGGGTGTTCGACGTTCTGTCTCCAGACGTGTGGATACCGGTAGAGGCGCTGCTACGTTGCGGCGCTGTTGATCGGCTATGAATCGGCTGAGGTCGAGCGTATCGGAGCGAGGCGACGAGAACGCGGTCGGACGACTCGGATCGGCTGCGACATCGGCGAATCGGCTGATTGGTGAATCGGTTTGTCCCCGAATCGGGCATTTGTCGGCTTGCGAATCGGCTGTCATCGGCTAGCACGGTTCCAGATCGAGATAGCTCTGATTGGCTATTTCCGCGTCTACTCAATCGATAACGATCTATGACCCTTACTTGCAATTGTTCCTGGTTTGCGTGGTAGAAAAGTTTTTGTTTTTCAGCTAGCGTAGCCTCCGCGTAATCCTTCATTTTCTTCAAATCAACCGTATTGACCCCAGTCCGGAATGTTGTCGTCTTATTCTTCATCTTCTTCCATTGTAACCCCCTACCTTTCCGTGCGATATCCAACAATTATAGTTAGACATGAATCCCAACTCAACCAAGTGGGCATGAATAGTTTTTAATGTAGATACTTCTTTTGGTTTTTACACTTTTTGCATGGACAACGTATAAAGCCCTTATACTTGTTAGCATTGGCCTCACTCAAAAAAAATAATGTATGCCTTGAATAAACTTTGTCAATCGTCGGTCCACAGTGTATATCCATATACAATTGCTGATCCATCTACCTGAAATGCACAAATATCATAAAAATAGAATCTACGAAAGTGAAACTATTTAAATAATAATACAATAATTATATATAAATAATTATACAATAATTATATAATAATCCCACATACTTAATGTATTGTATTGTACTGATTAAAATTGTGAATAATTTTTATAAGTTTTTAAAGTTCTAAACATATTTTTAATGTAGTGTACTTATTTCTAACTATTTTAATGATTTTTAAATTAACTTAGTTTTGTAATCTTTTACCTTAATTTTCTATATTTTTCCTTTATCATCTCTTTTATAACATTTTAATCCACAAGTTTTTAATTTTAAAAAGTAACATAATTTTCTCTAAATAAATTTTCTCTCTCGTCATTTTTCATAAACCTTTTTAGAGATAAAAATATATAGAAATATACCAAGAAATGTAATATGCTAAGCATACATCATTAAAGGACATAGTTGCTAATTTTAAAAAGGAACATAATTTTTTCTAAACAAATTTTTTCTCTTATCATTTTTTATAAATCTTTTTAGAGATAAAAATATATAGAAATACACCTACAAATATAATATGTTAAGCATGCATCATTAAAGAATGTAGTTGCTAACCTTTTAGCGATTTGTATATTATCACCAAAACCATTTTACAAAAAATTTTGGCAGCACCTCTCGTCATCCTACAAACCTTTATAGCAATGACTCGAGATGAAGGAGGAAGAAGAAGTAAAAAAAGGACTTTCACTTTGGTTCCGGTTGGTTTCGGTTGGTGTTACCAATAATGACTAAAGTGAAGATCTTTAGTCTTGGTTGGTGTTATCAATAGAGACTAAAAATCTCCGGTGGTGTGAGAACAAGAAATAAACCGAGACTAAAGATTATTTTTAGTTATAGTTGGTAACACCAACTGAAACTAAAGATTATAAAAATCGGTTGCATTTTAAACCTAGATTTTTAGTCTCGATTCTTATTTTGATCACAGATGAATCAAATACCACTTCTCAGTAATGGTCGCTGCTGCTGGATGGTGCTTATATCTTCTTCTTCTTGATCTTGTTTTTCTCTCGTTCACACCTCACGTCACCCCCGGCCCTTAATTACCTTCCGGTCCATTTATTCGACCATCAATCAGTCGCTGGCTACGTCGCTGTCCTGATTAATTGCCAGTGCATGACACATTGATTGTTGAGTTTGTGGCCCGGAAGATAAAAAAGAAAACGCTATGCCCAAACACTCCATCCTGCATATGGCCTCTGATTGATCGTTGTTCGAGTACTTGCTATGGCTCAACAAGCACATGAGGTGAGTGAGTTTCTATCTGTTTGCAGTTGCAATTCAATCATTGCTTGCTTTTGCCAATGTTTTTTTAAATTATATAATGGAGATGCAATTCTTAGCTAAACTGATTTCGTATATGTACACGAATAGCATGCTCAGGTAAGCACAGGCATGAGAATGGAAGGAGACAGAAATGGTGCCTGGTCGATGCTTTCGATATCCTCCTCCGCAAGATTTGGAAATGATCACCACGAACTTGCTTCTGCTTCTGCTTCTGCCGATGCTTTCAGAGATCAGTCGCCAGATGATTCGAGGAAACCGTCGTCGGGAATGACTAGCAGGCTGTTGCCAGCACGGAGCCTGAGGTCTACCGGCGTTGGTGACGACGGCGATGTGGCCGGTGCTCGGTCGCTGTCCTTCTCCAAGCTCTTCAGCTTCAGAATGGCAGCTACTGCGCATTCTTCGTCCCTGTCGGCGTTGGATTTTGATCATCAGCTACCTGCAGATGCGGCTGGCAGTGATCACTCTTCTTCTGCCGTAAGTTCAAGTTCAATTTTGCCTGGCTAACTAACTAGGTAATATCCAGTCTACTGCCTGCTTATTGTTCGCTCAATTTGCCAAGAACGAGGAGACGACGGCGACGGCGACGAAGACGAAGACAATGGCGAAGCAAGCGAGTGAGAGTGACCACATGAACATCTGCCGCTCACAGTCCGTGCCAATGAGCACCCTGTCGAGATTCTGCTCGAAAGGAGGAGGAGGTTCAAAGAGAGTGGCGGACTCGAGCTCCCTTCGTATTCCCGACGGTGGCAGCGTACGGTTCAGGGTGTCGGTGATAGGCGCCTCTCCCGACGGCAATGCAGATGCTGCCGGAGAAGAGGAGGACGATGCCGGCAGCGTGGAGGCGGAGGAGGAGGCGCTGGTTTGCCGGATATGCATGGTGGCGCTGTCGGAGGATGGCGGTGGCGGCGGCGGCGGCGGTACGCTGAAGCTGGAGTGCCGGTGCAAGGGCGAGCTGGCGCTGGCGCACGGTGACTGCGCCGTCAAGTGGTTCAGCATCAAGGGCAACGCCACCTGCGACGTCTGCAACCACGAGGTGCTCAACCTCCCCGTCACGCTGCGCCGCGTCCACGACCGCCAGCAGCTGGTCCAGGAGGCCGCCGCCGCTGCGGCCGGTGACGACATGGGCGTCAACCGGCGAGGAGGGTATAACTACGGGCGCGTGTGGCGCGGCACGACCATCCTCGTCATCGTCAGTATGCTCGCCTACTTCTGCTTCCTGGAGCAGCTGCTCGTCGGCGACCACGGCACGGCGGCGCTGGCCATCTCGCTGCCGTTCGCCTGCGTGCTTGGCCTCTTCTCCTCTCTCACCACCACCAAGATGGGTAATCATCATCTACATCTCTCTGATTGATTGATTCTCTGTGCGCATCCATGAAGACCATGATACATTTCTCACTAATAATACAAGCAAAAGATTAATTAATTGCTGATCAGCGTACGTGTATATGCAGTGTCCAGGAAGTATGTGTGGATCTACTCAGCTGTGCAATATCTCTTCATCGTGCTTTTCACCCACCTCTTCTACAGATATGTAAGAGAAAAAACCAACCACATCAAAAAATATCTTACCAGCTAGAATCAGGGTTTGCACTTTCGGTTTGGACCGAAATTTTGCAAGTTTTGGTGTTTTCGATACTTCTCGCACGAAATTATTTAAGATTTTAATAAATTTTGATTGAATTTGAATAAATTTGTTACAAATTCACTAAAAAGAATTGGAAAAAAATATGAAAATTTCAGCGAGATAGGTGCTTGCTGCTGCAGTGGAGGGGTGGTCCGATATTACCGACATTTTGAAAATTTCGAACCACTAGAATTAGGCAAAAGAATGCATTTCTGGCATGAAGTCTAATTAAATAGTAATAAATTTTTCAACAAATAGATTACATGGACTACGTCTTACTTATCTCTGTAAACATGTAATGTAAAATTAAAGGTGTATCATACTAACATCAATTACCAATTCAACCGCGATGCAACTATAAACCACCCTATTTATAGTCCAATTTACTATATTGTGTTCTTTTATCATTTTGCGCCGCATATATACATTGCAGGTGCGACTGCAGGCGGTGATTGCCATCATCCTGTCCACCTTCGCGGGCTTTGGCGTGGCCATCTGTGCCAACGCCATCCTCCTCCAGATCATCAGATGGAGGGCCAGGCGCGCGTCCATGTCAGCAGCTCAGGAAGAAGAGGAAGCTCGCCGTGCTCCCACACAGGCGGACCTCGAGGATGGTCTGCCTCCATCCTAGTCCATCTTGCCCAACCTCACTTTAGTTTGGTTTTGTTTGTACATATATTGTGATATACGGTAATATATACAGATAGTAGCATGCATATATACTACTTGGACCATATAGTACTCCCTTCAGTGTATTTGACGTTCAGAGTATCAGATATAATACTCCCAACGTCAAATATGTACTTGACCGGAGGAAGCAATAGACAGCTTGTTTATCTAAATATAGCCAAACAGTTTTGTAGTTATATAAATGAAACGTGGATTTTTTGGGTATAATTGTTCGTTTTTGTTTTTGTCTTTACGAAATCAGGAGTTATGTTTTATTAATCAGGAGTTGGAGTTCAGTCTTTTTTAAGCATAATACACGAAAATCCAAAACCATGTTAAGCTAGATACGCCATTTACTATTATTAGTAGCCTGCTTTGCACATAGATGACTAGAGAAACGGTTTTTTTTTGACGAGGCACCCGATAGGTTTCAGACGGGTCATAAGTGGCCACGCCTGGAAAAACCGAAGATGGATTATCCCGTGCGGTCCACTTAAACGACCGCATGGGATAATCCATTTTTTCGTGCGGTCGCTTAAGTGGACCGCACGGGATAATCCATTTTCCCGTGCGGTCGCTTAAGTGCACCGCACGGGATGATGCCAATGTATTTTTTAAACCAATTTAGAGATGTAAGGTTTTAACTATTTATAAACCTGTTGAATTCTCCATCTAATTCTTGGATATGGAATAGAATCAAATAGAAAATATTTTTTCACAACACAAATAGCAATATAACTATATGTTGTGATATTGAGTTAATGTTTAGGTTATATGCAAATATATACAAGTAAAAAGGTTTATAAACTTAAAACTTAGAGTTCATTTAGATGTAATTAACACAGAGTGGCTCCCACTGCATATAAAATGCAGTTTGTGCGTGTGTAACAAGGCGCACATTGTTCCCGTTTTGTCCTCTAACTCGGAGTCGGTTTTTAAAACGGCCATAACTTTCGCATACGGACTCCGATCGAGACGTTCCATATATGAAAATCAATCAGAAAATTTTTTTGGATGCGTTCGTTCGCTGCTTTGCCGCATTCGGTGATTTTATTTTCCCAAAAACGACTCATAAGGTTGCCTTCTTGAGCCCGAAACTTTTTCTCGATTGTGAGCGTGTCTTCGAATTTTCCACAGCCACGTCTTTCGCTTGTTTAGGCTCAAATTTTCTGTGGTTACCTCTCATGTGCTCCTAAGTCAAGAAAAAAATATTAAAAAATAAAACAAAAAGTCAATTTTTCAAAAAACAACAACATCGATGAAAAGCAAAAATAGAGAGGGGACAAAAGAGAAAAAAATATATCTAGAGAAGCACATAGTCTAGGATTGCAATGTAAACTCAAGCTTCAAAAGGAATATGTTAATTATATATGAGTTACCATGTTAATCTAGCTTCTTATAAGGTATATAAACTTTGAAATGTTTAGATGCAACAGAGGTGTAACCATTTATGAATAACATATAGTCTTACTTGATCAAAACTGATTGAATTTTTTATGATAGTGTTATGAAACAAAAATAAGTTGTCATGTCAATTTATAGAAATTTCTGACAAAATTTAGATATTATTATAATTTTTGTAGTCCATAAGGTTTATTGATTATCGCGTGCGGACGGCTTAAGAGCCCGCACGAAAAGATAGTTTTTCCGTGCGGGCGGCTTAAGCGGCCCGCACGGAATGATAATCTTTCTGTGCGGGCCATTAAGTCGCTCGCACGAAAAGATAATCTTTCAGTCCGGGAGCTTAAGCCGCCCGCACGCGATGATCACCACCGCCTATATAGGTGTGTGCGGGCTCCAAAATTTTCTAACTCCCGACGAAATTTTCTAGCGCCGCCTCCTCCTCCTCCTCCTCCTCGGCCCTCCTCCACCGACCGCGGCCACCGCCTCCTCCTCCTCGGCTGCCACCTCCACCGACCGCGACCGCCTCCTTCTCCTTCGCCGCCTCCGACCGTGGCCTCCTCCTCCGATCGCGACCGCGACCGCCTCCTCCTCCTCCTTCGCCGCCGCCTCCTCCGACCGTTACCGCCTCCTCCTCCTCCTCCTCCTCCTCCTCCGCCGCTGCCTCCGACCGCCGACCGCGGCCTCCTCGTCCTCCTCCTCCGATCGCGACCGTGACCGCGACTGCGACCACCACCTCCTCCTCCTTCGCCTCCGACCGTGGCCTCCTCCTCCTCCTCCTCCGACCGTGAATGCGACCGCCTCCTCCTCCGCCGCCGCCACTACCGCTGCCTCCTCCGACCGTGGTTGCATCCTCCGACCGCATTGCATTGTAAAATTTATTGTATTGTAAAAATTGTTGTAAAAATTGTTGTAAAATTTGTTATAAAATTATATATATGAATATGATAAAATTGTGATGATAATGTGAAATTATTTTTGTGTAATTTGTGATGTGATATTAGTTGTCAATTTAATTCAATAATTCAATATGTAATATAGGACAGATGTATCTTCTCGTGTGGACGGCTTAAGTGCCCGCACGGGATAATTGATTTTCCTGTACGGACGGCTTAAGTGGCCCGCATGGGATAATCGATTTTTCCGTGTGGGCCTCTTAAGTCGTCTGCACGGGATAATCGATTTTCTCGTGCGGTTAGGCCATCCGCACGAAAAAATTTGATTTTCTCAGACCCTCTCGCGCGTGCGGGCAGTCCTTCCGTACAGGAAGATGCCTTTTGGCCCGCACGGAAAAATCAATTCTCTAGTAGTGAAATCCACGACCTTTGCAGCAGGATGATCTCATATGATTGAAATTTGAATTTCTGCTGCCAAGTTTAAATTAGATTTGTTCTAGCCAGTACTTCGTATACCGGTCAGCAATTCCAACGCGGTGACCAGTTATAACGTCAAGAATTTGAACCTTAGACATGAATAATTCACCTTTCTAAACTACTAATGCGTAAGCAATATAAGCAAAGCAGTACGAGACATTGCTATATAGTGTTGCTCTTACCATATTGCTATATAGTGTTGTTCTTACCATCTATTATTCATTGGTCATTATTTTTCTAAACAGGTTTTGCTAAACAGTCGATGACCTAGAGTTTAGTGTTTAAACGGTCTACACGAATTTATACGGTGTTTAGACAGGCTAAACAGTTTGCTACTGTAGCATGATTTTACATGTATAAATAACAAAATTAAACTTTTGATCTTTGATATCAGCTCATAGCATACCAATTTGAACAATCCTTTATCTGTTCAAACTTAAAACAACAAAAATTTCAGCAGCTAGCAAGCATTCAAACATTCTCATTCAAACATTCATAGAGACATAACTAAACATACACATAAATCAACTCTGGTTCTTACAATCAACCAAGACACTAAGATAGTAAAATTAAACACACATAAGTTCATACAAACAACTGAGTTCATAGTAATACAGTAGTAATATGGCGAATTGGTGACTAAATCAAGCGAGCTATGGCGGCGGAGGACGCGGGCGGCGGCGCGTTTGTCTGCGAGAGCCAGGAGCTAGGAGGGCGTGAGCAGCGGTGGCGGAGGCATGCATTTTGACTTGTGAGCTTTTACTGTTTCTCTGGCTCTCTAGTCTCTGATAGTGGCGGCGAAAGGCACGAGCGCGCCCAATTTCCTGCCCATCAGTTCCAATTTCTTCCTTTTCCCGTGCTGTCCAGTGTCCACTATCTCCTAAATGATGTACTAAACTGGTTCAAATCGCCTAAAAACCGTCTTGTTTAGGTTTTGTAGACCGTTTTTTGCCGTCCAGGACCGATTAGACGGGTCAATCATCTAGGACACCGATTATGTGCAAAACAGGGTAGGTAACCTCCGTTTATCGTTTAATTCCATTTAGACGGCCGTTTAATTCCGTTTAGGATAACACTGGTTAGAATGGGGCCAAGGCCATAAGCTTAAAGGATCCCACAAACTCTGTTTTCTTTTTCTTCCTTAATTTTTCTCTTCAATTTTTCTGGGGCGTCACACTTGTGTATCGTATTACACTTAAACTTGGCTGAATACGCATATTATTTTACTGTGAGGATTATTGGTGCAACTAAGGAAGTTGTTGGCAACTTTTTTTGGACAAGTCACAGGACATGATCAAAACACCTTAACGCCTTGCGGTGATATGGAGTTGTCAACCACCTCGATCGAGACTAAGCTAAACCAAGATGAGTTTTGTAGAACCAAACCGGCTAGCGAAGCCGATTTTGATGAAACAAGGATAGATACCCGCCTCATGGGCGAACGAAAGGTTTATGGGACAAACCTACAAAAGGGTATTTCGTACTCACGGGGCGAGGATGGATGGATTTCAACGCAAACCGACGAAGATGGACGAAAACTTGGCTAGAACTACGAAAAAGTAGATGAGATATTGAAAAAGTGATTCAATTGACTAATTATGTTGGAAGTAGATTGGTGCCTAAATTAAATCGGCCCTTGGCCCTTATAAAGTGGTTGGTCTTGCCTACTACAATACCTTCTCCACATCTAACTAAGGGTAGAGACCGAATAGAACTCGAAATATAGCTCCCTAAGAAAGAAAATCCGAGACCCGACGGAATTCAACCTGGACTCAGACTCAGCCGGTCTGACCGACCCATAGGTGGCAGTCAGACCGGCCCTCATGAAGGAAAACCAGTCATTTCCAAAATTTGGTAATGCATTCCTATTTTGAGTCCAGGTGTCAAATTTAGCTGTTAACAGAAGTTATACCACTATACCAACTTAGTACGCTTAATATGTCACAATCTTGTAATTCTGCATATGGGCATCAAACATATCAAGACCAGTCTAAGAGTCGACATGTTGTTGGCCCCTGGTTTGAGAAGACGGGAAACTACATGTGTTTATGATACCAATTAAATCTAGTTTATACTTTATCAAAATGTACATCAATTAATTCTTACAATACTTAATACTACAAGGGTTGCCCAAATAAGTCACAAATAGATCAAGCATGGTTGATTACATTATCAAAGACCCAAAAGATAAGCCAAGGTAGTGGAAACGAAGCTACGGCGGTCCACCTATACTCCACAGGCACGACTGTGAATCAACCCTAAGGCATCTCCTGAGTTTCGTCCTTCTTTGGGACAGCCTTGTACAGGACGTCTATGCCGTCTAATTCTAGAAAAGAGTATATATCCAATGGTGAGAACAAAGTTACTTGCAAGACACTACTACAAACATGTCTATGCTTTTAAGGATTCAAGGATTGCTTGGGTTTATTCTGTATAACACCAATTTTCCTTAAACAATTCGCAAACCTATGACTTACTCAGTTTTAACTTAAAACACATTATGGTTGAAGTTCTTGTTATTCATCGAGGGTTTATCCACCTCCCCATGACCCGCTTGGTTTGGTTTACCCTCAACACTCGTTAATTTTCATTTCCCATACTCATCATCCTTCCCGCTTCCAAGGATAGTTCACAACATCTTCCAATCTAATCTAAGCAAGTACAAATATTATGAGGCTAGTCAAGAGTAGTCCCGATGCTCATTTAACCGTGAGTACGGCTATTCGAATAGATTCATTTCACTGTCACTACAGTAAATGTACGCTTTACCCACACTCCATGACGCGTCCAACACATGGGACTTGTCACGACCCTTTTTTCAGTCCCCCTCGCATTGTGGCACCCGGCCCAAGAACTATAACCATCATGCACCCCAATCACCAATCCCTACCTCAAGCTGGCGATGGAAGGAGTCTTGGCACACCGTGTGATCTTGGCGGTTACATAATATATATACTTATGTGCATTTTAGGTTTGACATGTCATTTAATCAAAACAAATTCACACTTCTTCCAAAATATTCATTTCAATTGCAGAACTAATCATGGCTGGGTATTGCCCCTACTCAGGTTACCTAATATGTCGATTCTATACACATACGAGAAGATAATGTCGTGCTCGGTTTGTTTTTTTGCATAGCTTCGTTACTCATTCCTTAACTGACCAAGGTTAGCGATTAGTGGTTTCATAGAACCACCCAACACTTCTGGAGAAAGCCACAATTATCCCGGTTCGTAACCCTCAGTAGTCCCGGTTGTCAAACCGGGACTACGAATCCGAGACTAGAGATGGGCGATCTATAGTCCCGGTTAAATAACCGGGACTAGATATGTATCTTTAGTCCCGGTTGAAGCCACCAACCGGGACTAAAGATGGCGGAGAACCAACCGGGACTAAAGATGGCGCATCCGGCCACGTGGCTCCGCCATCTTTAGTCCCGGGTTGTTGCTCCAACCGGGACTAAAGAATTTTTTATATTTTTTAATTTTATTCTTTCTCCAACAGTGCTACATACTACATATTACACACATATACATATTTTACACACATATATTTATAAATATATATTATATAATATATATTTATAAATATATAAGTTACACACATATAAATGAACTTAAGAGAGGAAATATATACATATAATATATTACCAAAACATATACACATATGTACAATATCCACATATATTTCGTATGTTATAAAACATCGTCTATTTTGTGGATCCGGTGGTTAAGTTACTTAAATTAAAATAGAACTCCCGTGGGATCAATGATCCGCTCGTTTATAAATCCCATCAATTCTTCCCGAGCAGCTTGTATGAAAGTCTCGTGGGGAGGTTGTCTCTTACTTACATAAGCTTTCATTAATTCGATCAAACGAGAAATAAATATATGAAGTTAATAAGAAATCGATACGTAATGTATGAATAGCTGTTATACGTACATCTATATCGTCGATAGTTGTGACATCGGTCAGAAAGCGGTGAATGTAGTCACAGACGTAGTATCCGCATAAGTTGGTGCCCTGCGACTGTTTTGCACACTAAAAAAGAAACGATGACAGATTTAATATATATTTCATATTTTAGAACAAATTAATAATTCAAAACAACTCTGGAGCATGTTACTCACTGGAAAGTTCATCCTCACGGAGAGCTTATCTTTCCAATTTCCACAAACATTAGTCCGAAGCCGTTCCCATGCCCTACGTGCAGTTAAAACTTAGCTAGTAATTATCAGAGAACCGCATATATGCAATAGCTAACAAGTAAGATGGCATTACCTATTTAGCAGTTCAAATATCTTTGCGTATGTGGACTCTGGTTTATCCATTGAGTCAAAGACATGGATCCGCGAGTTATCTCTTTCAATTACTAATAGAACCCAGTGGAATCTGCAAATTGATTTAGATGACACATATGAAAAATTTATGTATGCACACGGGATTGAAATCGGTACGGAAGGAAGAAAATACTTACGCAGTGTTGTAGGGCAGAAGGATAAATGACCGATAGTGGTTTATCACCAGTGACTTGTAAATGTTGTCCAGTGTTGGATCAGGAAAATGATCAACCAATACGCCGTTGATTTTGCGTGGATCCATGAATCCATGTTTGCTACAGTCGTGCATGTTGCAGTATTGCATCGCCATTCTACAACGGTTAAAAAGAATTTTAGTCAGCTAAATACAAGAAGGTAAGAAACGAAATAACAGAACGAAACTTACAGAGCCCGTGTGGCTAGAAGTGAGACGTCAATGGCATCAAGTTGGTACAGGTCGAATATGTCTTCGAATCGGATATAGAAGTTGTCACCTCCATCAACAAAATAGTACTGTGAATATTTGCTCGTTACCATCTCTCCACCCTTGCTGGATTCTTGCATGTACCACTTGTGGAAGCGGTACATCTGTGTTGGTAGCTTTTTCACTTGATCCGGCTTTACAAGAGGCTTTCCAAGTTTGAACTTGTATTTCAGCGAAGCCTTCGCCAAGGGAGCACGGCCGTGTAATTGATCCATTGAAATTCCAGCAGATTCCATAAATTATCTTAAGTCTGATCTGACATTTGGAACACTGAACTGGGGTACATCTTTGCCCGTTCTCTTCCCCTTGACAACAGCCTTTCGAATAGTCCTGTCGTAGTCGGACGGCGGTTGAGGTTGCGGTTTAGGCTGTGGCATTATGTACGTCTTCCTGAAGAAGTCCTTGGTCTCCTGGGGGATTTCAGGAGGCTTCTCAGGAGACTTCTTTCTGAAGTGGGCCTTGACTTCAGCTTGGACGGCCTCGTGCAGCTCCTCTGGAGTCATGTCGTACGCTGTTTTCTTTGGGGCTGGTGGGAGCGGGTCAAGTTTAGGTCTCTTGCTTCTTGGTCCACTGCTGGTTGACCTTGACCACGTGGCTCGAGATGTTGTCCGTTTAGGAGTCGGTGCTCGTTGTGGCGACGAAGGAGTCTGAGAAGGCGGTGGAGTTGGAGACGACCGTTTAGGAGTCAGTGCTCGTGGAGGCGACGCAGGAGGTGGAGGAGGCGGAGGCGGTGAAGGAGGCGGAGGAGACGGCCCACGTGGAGGCGGAGGAGACGGCCCACGTCCGGGGAATATTATGAAGATCTTCCTCCAGAGAAATATTCCGTGAGCTGTTTCTCCTAGCGTCAGCTCCCCTTCTCCTCCGGGGATATCCAGCTCGAGATCTTCATAGCCGCGTTCCACCTGTTCAATTTCAACTTTCGAGTACGCAGGTGAAACGGGTCGGGAGTGGTAGGTGCCGTCTCGTTCTACTGGAATGGCCATGCCGGACGTGACCTGTTCGAGAAGATTGTTTATTAGTTAGTAATGAACATTGATTGACAAGTTATTCAAGGAAATATACGTACAACATAAAAGTACGAACATACCTTTATTGTTATGTTCTTTAGCGGAATGTGCAGCTCACGTGGTGTCCGTTGTGTGATGTCATCAACGGGGCATGGCGGACCCGGTTCAGCTTGTGGGGCTAAATTGCCTTCATTTCCAGTTGAAGCGCACACTGCTGCCGCCGTAGTTAGTTGAGCGGCTTGCCGGATCCACTGTTGGCTAACCCAATGGCTCCGCTCCTCCGCCAACCTTATGGTCGCCTTTCGTCCACAATCGATCAATCTGCGAGAGCCTCATTTCCATCTCGGCGAACCTCGAATCGTGATCTCGCTTTGACCTCATTCGGCTCTTGTATGTGTCGACGCGCTTGGAACCCGTATTTCCAGGGACGACGCCTTTCCTCGCGTTCGCCCCGGTCCTCGGGTTTTGGAGGGCGAGCGTTAGCTCGTCCTTTCTCGTCGGGCTCGAACGCGCCCGAGGAAGTGGCTCGCGGCGCTTCCTCTAACCTCCGTCCGACTTCTTGAATTTCATCACCAAAGATAATCGTGCCATCGACGGGATTAAGTGAGCCGCCGTGAGCATAAAACCAGTGCTTTGCTCGTTCCGCCAGGTGGGTGCTCGGAATGATACCTCGCGCTTCAAGGTCGACTTCCATTTTCTCCCATTTCTCCATTGCTTTCTTATAGCCGCGACCCAAGCTTGTGATGGTATTTCTTTTTAGCTGCATTGGTCTTGTTCTTTTCCATGATAGCTTGTGCTTCTTTCCCAGTCTTGTGTTCAACAAAAGCATCCCAATGATCTCTGAGCTTTGGGAACTTGTCAAAGTCAGGGGTCTGGCCCTTCAGGATATATTTCTTGTGTAACTCTTTCTTGTAGTTCCTGAAGAGCTCTGCCATTTTCTTTAACGTCCATTCCTTGACCCTTGCTTGTTGTGAGTCTGGGATGGTGAACGTTTGCAGCATTGTAGTCCACAACATTTCTTTCTTTGAGTCTCGGGAGATAGCTCGCTCATCTCCTCCCGTCCTTGATCGCCTCCGTTGGCAACGCTTACGGGCACGTGATCCCTCACCACCTATCCGCCGTGCGCCACAAACTTCCTTGCGGCGTCGTCGGGGCAATAGGGCGACCGTCGATTCTACCTCCGTTATGACATGTCGACCTTCTATGCGCTTGTTGAGACCGCGTTGCCCGCGTGCCCTCTTTCGTCGCGGAGGCGGAGGCGGAGCCCTCATTCTCCTCATCGTTCCCCGCACGTCCCCTCGTCGTTGAGGTATTGATTTGTATCTTCATTCCTCTCCTCGTTGTAAACCTCTCTGTCCTCGTGCGATCTCATCATGGAGAAGCGTTCCTCGTTACGATCCGCCATTTGATTGTTGTGGGTTGAGGACTTAATCAAAGAATTCTGAAAAAAATTATTCGGTTATATCATTCACGTCCGTGAGTATGTTCATCTAGAGGAGAGGAGAGAAAGAGAGGAGAATGATGTGTGGGAGATAAGGAGGATGGGAGATGAAGTGGAGAGGAAATGAAAAATAGAGGAAAGGAGACGTCCGTTCGTCCACGTTCATTCGTCCGTTCGCGAACGTCCGCCCGTCCACGACCGTACGAACGAACGAACACTCTTTCGTTCGTTCGTTCGTCCGTCCGTTCGTTTGTTCACGACCATTTGTTGATTTTAGCGTTCTCGTTCTTTCAAAAATACAAAATTCACAATTCCCATAAACATTCAAATTTCATATTTAAATACATATTCAAAATTCAAAATTCTCAACAGTCTAATAACAGTCCATTAATTACATATAACAGTCCATTTACATACAAAAATCATATATTCAAAATACCCATACATACAAAATTCATATATTCAAAATACACATATAGTCAAAAATCATATATTAACATTCACAGAGTGCGGCGGCGGCGGCGGCGAGGATGCAGTGGGTGGCGGCGGCGGCGACGTGGAGTGGAGGGCGGCGTGCGGCCGTTTAGGGTTTAGGGGCCGGCCGGCTCAGGGGGCCGTGGGAAGGGGGCGCAAGGGGAGTGGGCGGCGTGGGGAGGGGGCGGCGGCGACGGCGACCGTGACGATGGCGGCGATGGCGATGGCGTCGACGGCGGCCAAACCCTAGCGCATAATGTCGGGAAATCTTAGGGGGGCGGCGGCACTATCCTTCGTCAGCGACGAAGACGAAGGAGCGGAGGTCCTCTGGCGACGAAGACGGCGGAGACGGCATGCTGCGGCATCGACCTGGGGCTCGGCGACGGCGACGAAGACGAAGACGATGTAGTTCCGAAGTGCGAAAACGGCTAAGTGTTGGATCCCCAATGAGGCCCTTGCTATATATAGTCACGGCGTCATTTGTCCCGGTTGAATCCAACAACCGGTACAGAAGATACTTTACTCCCGGTTGGTGGCTCCAACCGGGACAACAGATATGAACATTAGTCCTTGTTGAAGCCACCAACCGGGAGTAAAAGATGTCTCGCCCGGTTGGTGGCTTAAACCGGAGTAAAGATCGTATCTTTTGTCCCGTTGAATCCACCAACCGGACAAAATATTGCGGGGCAGCCACGTGGGCAGGTAGGTGGACATCTTTAGTCCCGGTTGGTGGCTCAAACCGGGACTAAAGATGTTTTCCTGCCCAATGAAATTCACCTCTACTCCCAGTTTTTCTAACAAATGGGGACTAATTGTTATAATGCCCTATTCTATTGTATTTTATATTCATATATAATTATAATGTTCATATGTTAATATATTTTATATTCATATATAATTAACATATGTTTATATATAATTAACATGGTGTTTCAGTAAAAGATCGGGTGTTTATAATGGATAGTACGTACCAAGGTTCTGATGTAATTATAGATCTTGAATAAAGTCAAGTGGAAGACATGGATAATATTCAATGATTCAATTTAATTTACATCGTCCATACATAAATTTAGCTATGTAACATTTGTCCTCATGTACTTTCTCCACACAATTATTCCTTCGTTATGATCGTTGGGTGAGTAAGGGGTGTCATCATTTGATAGGAGGATACTCGGGTCAACCGCCACCGTGAACGGAGGTTGCCCGTCAAACTGATCGTAATCTTCGTCAGTTCTATCCTCGACTCCCACGATTTTCCTTTTGCCGGGAGAACCACGTGGCGCTTTGGCTCGTCGGACCCTTTCCCCTTCTTTGATTTGCTAGCCATGTCCTTGACATAGAAAACTTGTCGTACATCATTGGCAAGGACAAAAGGTTCGTCTGAGTATCCAACCTTGCTCAGGTCGACCGTTGTCATCCCACTTGCATCATTGGTTACGCCTCCACCACTGATCCTAACCCACTGGCACCGAAACAGAGGGACCTTCAGAGGTCCATAGTCCAGCTCCCATATGTCATCGATGCTGCCGTAATATGTGCTAGCCGTACCGTCGTATCCCACGGCATCGATGCGGACAGCGCGTTCTGATTCGTGCTCTTTAAGTCTTGGGCCCGTGTGTAAAATGTGTATCCATTGATTTCATATGCCTGGAATGTGGTGATCGAGCAAGATGGACCCCTCGCCAAGAAGGCTAGTTGTTGGTCAATGCTCACGTTGCCCATGAGACGATGTCGCAGCCAAGTAGGGAATGCATCGATGTGATGGCGTGTAATCCAGGCATCCGTCTTACCGATGTTTTCCAAGCGAACAATCGCCAAGTGCTCCTCGATGTAAGGAGCCACCAATGAAGATTGTTGCAGCACGGTCCAATGTGCTTTCCTGTACAAGTCGTTGTCTATGTTTATTATTGCCTTCCTTCCAAGAGTTCCCTTCCCCCGTAGTCTACCTTCATGGCTTGATTCAGGCACCCCAATGGGACGGAGGTCTTCAATAAATTCGACGCAAAACTCAATTACCTCCTCTGTTCCATATCCATTGGCGATGCTGGCCTCCGAACGCGAACGGTTACGAACGTACTTCTTTAGAACACTCATATACCTCTCGAAGGGGAACATGTTGTGTAGGAATACCGGACCGAGGATACGGATCTCTTTGACAAGGTGGCATAGGAGATGTGTCATGATATTGAAGAAGGAAGGCGGAAAGATCATCTCAAAGCTGACAAGATATTGGACCACATCATTTTTAAAGTATTCTAGTCTGCCTGGATCGATGATCTTCTGTGAAATTGCGTTCAGGAAAGCACATAGCTTTGTTATTGTTGCCCGGACATTATCGGGAAGGATACCTCGAATTATAACGGGAAGCAGCTGTGTCATCAGCACGTGGCAGTCATGGGACTTTAGATTTGTGAACTTCTTATCCTTCGTGCTTATTATTCCCTTTATACTCGAGGAGTATCTAGACGGTACCTTGCTGCTCTCTAGGCATTCAAACATTATTTCCTTCTCTGCTCTGCTCAGAGTGTAGCTGGCTGGACTTAGGTATTGGGCTCCTTTATCCTTTGGTTGCGGGTGAAGGCCGTCGCGTTGTGCCATATGTTTCAGATCGTTACGTGCCTCAAGTGTATCTTTTGATTTTCCGTATACACCTAGGAAGCCAAGCAAGTTTACGCAAAGGTTCTTCGTGAGGTGCATCACGTCGATTGCGTGGTGGACGTCCAAGACTTCCCAGTAGGGCAACTCCCAAAAAATTGACTTCTTCTGCCACATCGCCACGTGACCACCTTCACTTGCTATCGATTGGTTGCCGGGTCCCTTTCCAAATACTACTTTGAGGTCTTTCACCATGGCAAACACGACCTTTTCGTTGCGATGCTTTGGTTTAGAACGATGGTCTGCCTTTTGATCAAAATGTTTGCCTTTTCTCCGGACATGGTGGCTTGCAGCAAGAAAGTGACGATGGCCCATGTACACTACCTTCTTACAATGTTTCAGGTACGTACACTCAGTCTCATCCATACAGTGGGTGCAAGCGTTGTACCCCTTGTTTGACTGTCCGGATAGGTTGCCAAGTGCAGGCCAGTCATTGATGGTAACAAACAACAACCCTCGTAGTTTAAACTGTTCCTGTTTATCTTCATCCCACATGGGAACACCTTCTTTCTTCCACAGCAGTTTTAGATCTTCGATCAGCGGTCTCAGGTACACATCGATGTCGTTACCAGGTTGCTTCGGGCCTTGAATAATAACCGGCATCTGAATGTACTTTCGCTTCATGCATAGCCAAGGCGGGAGGTTGTAGATACACATCGTCACAGGCCAAGTGCTATGCCCGCTCCTCATCTCTCCAAAAGGATTCATGCCGTCCGTGCTTAAGCCGAACCTTAGGTTTCGTGCATCCTCGCTGTAACATCCTGAAAAAAATCAAAGAAACTGAAATCGGAACGTAAAAATCGGAACTTGCAAAAAACTTTCGCTTGTTGCTTTTTTTCTCGGGTTTGTTGCTTCTTATTTGCCAGCTCATTGCATAAATTTAGTTGTGAGCAATTCCTCCGGTGTTTGTGAATGAGTTGGAGTTGTTGGGAAGAAAATTTCGAAATGCAGGATTAGGAATTTTAAAAGAAAATCGGAGAAGAGATGCGGATTTATGAAAATACGAATTTGAAAAAAATAAATTATTTTATTGTGGATGGTGGAAGATTAATTAGGGTATAAAACAGACAATAAAAATATTTAGGGGAATTACAAAAAATCTAGGAAATTTTTTTTTGAAAATAAAATAGGGAATTATGAATTTGGGAAAAAGAAATTTAAATAAATATAATATATATATAAATAAAAGTGGAGAAAAAAAGTTGAAAATATAATACTAAAAATTATTTTGGGAATATTGGAATTCATTTTGAATTTTTGGGGTAGAGGAAAATGGAAATGGGGAAATTAGAAATTAAAAATCGGGAAAATATGAAACGCCATCTGTTCATTGCGCGTTAGATGCTCGACGCCGTACTCGGCCCCGGTGCGCGCCGCCGCGCGTCGCCCGCCATATGCGCCCGCACCCACGAGCGCCACGCGCCGCGCAAGTGAGCGCGCGCGCGCGCGCAGCGCCGCTCCGCGCCGACCCCGCCGCGCCCGCGCCGCGCGCCCGCCGCCCGTACTCGCCCCCGCCCGCGCCGCTGCCGCGCCACACGCCCGCCGCCGCGACCCCGCCCACGCTCCACGCTTCGCCGCGCGCGCGCGCGCGTGCCCAGCCCCGGAGCTCGCGCCGCCGCGTGGCAGCCCGCCGCGCGGACCCCCACCTTCTCTCCCCCCCTCTCGGCCACCGCTATATAAAGGGGCCAAGCCACCCCATTTTCCCCACCTCGCCGCCGTTGCCCACCTCCCCTTTCTCCCCGCTCCCGAAGCGCCGCCGCCATAACCGCCGGGCGGCCGTTGCCGTTGTTGCGCCGCGCGCCGACGCCGAGCCCCCGCCGCCCTAGCCGTCGTGAGCCGCCGTCGCCGAAGCCCACGCCACCGCCCTTCTTTTCCCACGCGCTAGCACGGCCGCCGCCTCTGTTCTTCACGGCACCGGTCGAACGCTTGGTGTGCGATGAGCGGTGCGCAGAGAAAAGAAAAAAAGAAAAAGAAAAAGAAAGAAAAAGAGAAAAAGAAAAATAGGGAAAATTAGGAAAAATTTTGGAAAATTTGGAAAAATATTTTGTGAAGACTTGAGTAAAATTTTGGGCAAAAATAAATTATTTTCTTGCATGATTTCTCGGTGAAAAATTTGAAAATCAAAATGCGACTTTTTGACATATTGTTTCGCGTCGTTTTCAAGTCCGGGTTTCGTTTAATCCTTTCTCGCCGTTTAAATGTGCTGCTCTTTTGTGCTCGAATCTTCAAAACCTCGAGCACCAATCCCTCCGCGGATATTTTCAAATCTATTTTCTCGAACAAATCGCGATCGTCGCTTTGCGAAAACCCTAAGGCATCGACCCGATGTCAAAACTTGGAGTTTTCCATGGCGATCCTCGTACAAACTCAAGTATAAATTTAGGCTAAGCGCTTGGGATCGTTTTTGTGGCTTTTATGGTTCTTTTCGATCTTTTGGTGTTATATTGGATTCTAATCGAATTCGATTGATCTTTCGCACGTACAGATAGCACCTGAAGAGGTCGGCATCGACCCCGTTGAAGACACCACTCCACAAGCGTGCGAGCAAGGCAAGTCATCACACTCTTTGAACATATTGATCCCAATTGTGAAATGATGTTATTTTAAACTCTAAACATGCATGCTATACAGAGTTACCTATACTTGTTATGCCATACCTTGCTATTGATTACCTTTAGAATTACTCCCTGTAACTCTCGATGTGATACAAACAACCGGAGAGTATCTTCGGTAAATTGCTTAGCCATGCTATACTTAGATTCATGGATACTCATGACTTTATGAAAATCTTTGTGCTTGGGCAACTACCTTAGGGAAGGTAGTTGAGATGCGGCCTGTGGAGACATGAGCGCCACATGGCCATGAAAATGATGAAACGAGTTTGATGAAAATTGAAAGTACTAAACAAATGTTTTAGACTGGGTCGGCTGGATGATTTGGGTGGATTCCGGAAAAGGCGAGTGCCGACCCTGGTCAATTAAGGACCGAGCCATGGGATAGCCGGGAAACGAGCCAGTACAACCGTACTTCTCGAATGGGTATAGACCTAGCGGAGTAGATAGCCGAGCAGAGGCGGTACCCTTGCATAGTGGTTCTTATGGATGAGATGAGATGTGAAAGAGATGATGATAATCTGAAATTTATTTTAACTTGATGAATGAAATCTCCCCTTACCCCGGGTGCGCCAGAACTCCTCTCACTGCTAGAAAAGGACGGCTAGAGTGCATGAGGGCTTAAGTTTATGGAGCGGGTACTGCCAAAGTGAGGTTATCGAAAGGCTTTGCCGTGACCATCTCATGTGTTGGGACGTAGGCTCATTTGTTGGGTTGTCACGGAGTACGGGTAAAGTGTACATCCACTGCAGTTTGAATGAATCAATCTATTCGAATAGCCGTGCTCGTGGATATTGAGCATCGTGACAAGACTTTCGCTTGGCTAGACTTTAAACTTTAAAATGCTGGGATGGGTTTGCATGATGATTTTGTTCGCTGGCGGATCAACTTCTTGAGATGCGAGAAGGGGTGGATTCCCAGAAAACCATGACGAACCAGAGGCGAGAAGCCATCCTTGGTATCACGATGGATGGTAGACAGAACCGTCGCCGAATTAATGAACTATGAAACTAAAACCTGACTTGGCTAGTTGTTAGGCTTGTGAAAAGATTTGTGAAAATTGGCTTTATGCAAAAGAGCACCAGCCATTCCTTGAATAAACCTATCATATGCATCATTTCCGTGTTGGCTTGCTGAGTACGGTTGGTACTCACCCTTGCTATACGCACAAACCTTCACATGTTGGGAATGAAGAATCGGAGGATCCATATGCCTACTACCAGGAAGGCGAAGAAGTTGATGGCGCTTACTAGGTCTTAGTCTCCGGTCGTTGCCTGTGGCAACCGACATGCCGCTGCCTTTATTCCGCTGCCTTATCTAATTTCTACTTTTGGGTTGTATCCGAACCATGAGGTCCTATGTGATAGACATTGCCTCCGGGCCTACTATTGTAATAATTTCGTTGTAAGACTATTCGTGCATGTGCACCTGGTTATACAGTACTGTATTTCGTGGGTACCAAACTACTCGATCCAGGGAAATGGTACTAAGAACATGAAAGATTCCCGTTCCAAAAACGGAGGTCCACACTCGCCGAAGTCTTCAAATGTTCTGTCGACGTTTCGCCACTGTGACCCATCGGCTGGATGTCTCAGCATGCCGTCTTGTAGGCGTTCTTCCGCGTGCCAACGCTTCATTCTTGCATGCTCCTTGTTCCTGAACAGACGCTTCAGCCGTGGTATTATAGGAAAATACCACATCACCTTAGCAGGAATCCTTTTCTTCGAGGGCCGTCCGTCAACTTCGCCTGGATCATCTCGTCTGATCTTGTATCGAAGTGCTTTAGAAACCGGACATGCTTCTAGGTTCTCATACTCCTCACCGCGGTAGAGGATACAATCGTTAGGACATGCGTGTATCTTCTGTACCTCCAGTGCTAGAGGGCAGACTAACTTCTTAGCCTCGTACGTTGATTCCGGCAACCCTCTGGAAGAATGTTCTTCACGAGTTTTAGTAACTCGCCAAATGCCTTGTCACTGACACCATTTTTGGCCTTCCATTGTAAGAATTCCAGTGTGGTACCTAACTTTTTGTGCCCCCGTTCACGCCTGGGTACAAGGACCTTTGTGGTCCGCCAACATACGCTCCAATTTCTGCACTTCCTTTACGCCTTCGCAGTCCCCCGTACGTCGCGCAACATCTAACCAAGGTCATCAGCACCGTCGTTTTCTTCAGCATCCCCGCCCGCCTCGCCCACTGTATTCTATTCAAACCCACCGTATTAACCACAGTCCGGAATGTTGTCGTCGTCTTCTTCATCTTCTTCCATTAAAACCCCCACCTCTCCGTGCGATGTCCAGCAATTGTAGTGAGGCATGAATCCCGACTGAAACAAGTGGGCATGAATAATTCTTGATGTAGAATACTCCTTCTTGTTTTTGCACTTTTTACATGGACAACGTATGAAACCCTTATGCTTGTTAGCATCGGCCACACTCAAAAAATAATGGACACCTTGAATAAACTCTCTCGACCGTCGATCCGCGTTGTACATCCATTGCCAATCCATCTACATGGAATGCACAAAAATCGTAAGAGAATTCCACGAAATTCAAATCATTTAAATATAACATCAATACTTATATGTATATAATCAGACAATTATTATATACTAATCCAATATACGTGATGTGTTGTTCTAAAAAAATAGAATTATTTTTAAAAGGTCTTTTAAAGTGATAAGCATAAAATTAATTAATTATTTTGTATCTATTTTAAAAGGTCCTTTGTCATCTATTTTATAACTTTTTTGTCCAAAAGATTCTCTCTCATCATTTTCCATAAATATTTTTTGAGATAAAATTGTACGGACTAAATTCCTATAATTGTTACGTGCTAAGCTTACTTTTCTTCCTCTTTATTTTCCCTAATTTTTTTCTCAATACAATATAATGTGCTTAGCAAAATAATTAGTTCAAACAAATTTTCTCTCTCCTCATGTTTACAAAAAAATCTAGAGATGATTAATGTATAGAAAACAACCGTAAAATACAAAGTGCTAAGCATATATCATAAGAGAAAGAAGTTGCTAACCTTGTAGATAGCAAAGATTTGTGTATTATCACTAAAAGAAAATCATAAAAAATTTTGGCAGCACCTTCCCTCTAGCTAGAGAAAAATTTTGAAGACAAGTATAGCAGGCTCGGGCTGGAGGAGGAAGAATGAGTTAAAAGCAAGCCATCTTTAGTCCCGGTTGGTGTTACCAACCGGCACTAAAAGATAATTTTGATCTTTAGTACCGGTTGGTAACCTCAACCGAGATAAAAATAGCATCTTTAGTCCCGGTTGGTAACACCAACCGGACTAAAGATGGTGTCAGAAGCTGTCGAACCCGTCGAGCGCCAGCATCTTTAGTCCCGGTTGGTAGCACCAACCGAGACTAGAGATTCTATCTTTTAGTCCCGGCTGGTGTTACCAACCGGACTAAAGATTCTCGCGCTCCGACACGCTCCGACAACATTTGAACCGGACTAGAGGTGATCTTTAGTCCCGGTTCGTGACACGAACCGGGACGACTGTTCCTAGAGAGCTGTTGAATTTTTAAACCGGGACTAGAGATGATCTCTAGTCCCGGGTGCAACTCAAACCAAAACTACTGTGATTTTTGCCATTTCAACCAATGATGGTTTCTTCAGTAGTGTAAATTCCACCCCATTCAAAAACAGTTTGTTTGATTATGTTTTTTATTTTCATAAAGGTTTTGAATCACAGGGTAGCGCTCATGTCTACACCTGCTTTCCGATAATCACCCGCGTCGAGTAATCACCATGTTCACATCAATAAACAAAGCATGGAGTGTACAATGTCTAAACGAGTGTTGCTACACTAAGTCAATAATTGACCAACACATAATAAGACTTAGGTGACAAGGAACTTGGATAAGGATTTCAAGGGTGGCTTAAAATCAAGTTTTGGGTACACATTTAATAATTAGCATGCAATTTTGTTTTGAAATCAACACATTAATGATTGATGAGCTCTTGGCTCCTCAGGGTATTTCCTTTAATGTTTCTACTAATGCTCAACATGCTGTTGATGTTTTGACACGTAAGACATCCATTGGTGCGGATATAAAGAAGAAGAGAGAAGGAACAAGCTTACTAAAGGAGCAGAACAGAAGCCGTGCAGACAAAGCCAATTGGTGTAGGGCCAATACATGTGATCAAGGCAACAAACATGAAAGTATTCAACCATGGGAGAATTCATTTTCATGTACATCACGTGTTCAAGTCGGCCCAAGGTTGGAGGTTAAAGATAAGGAAAGTTTAAGTCGTCCCGGATTTCTGTCCATCACAGCTAGACAGACCCGAAGTAAAACGGCCATAAATCCTTCGTACGGAGCCCGTTTGGGGCGTATTTGTACTTGTTGGAAAGATAATTCCAAGATCTGTCAAATTGATCCGGTCCTATAGTCACATTATTTGTTTGCGAGTCGCAGTTGTCAAAAGATGTGTCGGGTCCTGTTGAGCCGTGTCTGTTTTGAGTTTAGGTTAAGTCAGAGTCGGAGTTGTGGCTGGCCTGCGCACCATATAGCCTAGGGGCGGCTCCCTTGTATGGGGAGTTTTGTTTTCCTGAGTTTTTGTTTAGGAGTCTTACCTGTGTGATCAGGGATCGATTTTTCCTGGGGCTGAGTTATGTGGAGATTATGGGTACCGGATACCCATAAGGCAAACTTATCCGATTAGTAATAGGGGATATGTTATGTTTCCTAATTATGTAAACCGGCTATGACTTGGGTATTACGTTACCGATGAGATAAGATAACGGCTCATAGTCATAGCTTGGTAAGATTGAGGAGTCCGACATAGAGTACGATGGCGTCTTCGACTTGTAACCCTGCTCTCCAAGACTATATAAGGAGGGTAGAGACGTCCCTTGAGGGATATTAGATTTATGCGGAACACATACGAGCTACTAGACACACGAGATCGTGAGATCAATAAAGACTCGGTGGATCGAATCCCCGAAACAGGAGTAGGGTATTACCTCACGAGAGGGCCCGAACCTGTCTAATCCTTGTTTTTCATCTAATCCATCGTGTTTGGCGAACTTGACTGCACCCCTAATTTCTATTGCCGAAACCAAGTTTCGACAGTTGGCGCGCTAGGTAGGGGCTCGCGTGTCAAGACTTCTTCTTCATCTCGCCGATAAGCGCGATGGGATCTTCATCAGGCATCGACGACATTGCCGTCATCCTCCAACCGCTCGGGTCGTGCTCATCCCACGGAGCTCAATGAGTACCTCAGCTCTTCAGATTTTGATGATCTCTATGGTATCTCCACGGACGAGGCCAACGACTCCGATTTTGACAAGGACTACGAGCCAAAGTTCTTTAACATCCTCATGGCTGAGGTGGCCGAGACCGACTCGGCCATGGCCCGCAGGGTTGCAGAAGAAGAACAAGCCAGACTTGAGCAAGAGCGCAAGCTTGCGGAGGAAGAGAACAGGCGTAGAGAAGAAGCCGACAGGAGGAAACGAGACCTGAGGGCAACTTGGTGATCCGCCCGAGAGGCTATACTTCAGACACGAGTCGACAACACCAACATCTTCCAGACACCTCAGCAGAACGTTGTTGCCGCCCTCACCCTCCTCGACACCGTTATCAAAGAGGCACCCGCTACGGTAACACCAATCCTGGACAAGATCAAGACTATCGTCGCGGCTACAGCCAACTGCTCTCCCTCCACCTCAGCACGAAGACTGACTGAGTCCGTCGCTGAAACACCTGACGGAAGCTGACTTCCGCCGCTACGGTCGAAGGACTACAGGAAGCCCGAGCAGACCAAGACGCCCGCCAGGTCAAGAGACCCCCGCCATCAGGAACAATCGGCCCACTCTCGCGAAAGAGGACACGGTCGACCACCTGTCCACGACCGGATCCGTCGCAGCTACAACTCCAACTACTGTAGCAGCCCGCAAAGAACCCCGTCGAGTGATCTGCGGGAAGTCCTTGACCGGCGCCATCGAGAGCGTGAATAGCGCTCCTATGGAGACCGAAGGAGATCGCCCGACTACAACGACGACGAAGTGCCTGCGTTCACTCGGGACCTACGTCGAGTGGATTGGCCGAGTGGTTTCAAACCCACAGGAATCGAGAAGTACGACGGAAAGACCGACCCCGAGTCGTGGCTGACCGTGTACACCCTCGCCATCCATGCAGGAGGAGACAACAAAGCCATGGCCAACTACTTGCCCGTCGCCCTCGCCGACTCAGCCAGGAACTGGTTCACGAGCTTGCCAAGAGGCTCGATTAGCTCGTGGAGTGAGCTTCGGGACCACTTCATTGCCAATTTCCAGGGTACTTTTGAAAAACCCGGGACCCACTTCAATCTCTACAACGTCATCCAAAAACCAGACGAGCCGCTGAAAGACTACATCCGGCGCTTCTCGGAGAAGCGGAACAAAATCCCCAACATCATAGACGACATCATAATAGCCTCCTTCCAGAAGGGTGTCTGTGACGAGTTGCTGATCGGAAAATTTGGGCGTAAGCCACCGAAGACGTAAAACAAATGTTCAAGACAACAAATTCTTACGTGAAATCCAATGACGCGATCAAGGCGGCACGACAAGATCGACACGACAAAAGGGACCACAAGCAGTTGGGAGGCAGCCGGCACCCTAAGAAGGACAACAGCAACAACAATCATGGCCAGAAAGATCGCAAGCGCCGGCCCGAGGATCTGGTCGCCACAACGTCCAACTCCCAACGCCGTCCCGGGTTGCGCCTACGACACGATCATGAACGCCGGTGCATGCACCATCCGCATCACAAGCACACGGCCAAGGATTGCTTCATCTACAAGCAGTTTGCCGAACAATACACAACACAACTAAACAAGAAGCCGACTGACGAAGCCGGCCCATCGGGAACCAAGAAGAACAACCCGACTAGCAACTCAGAGCCTTTTCAAGACCCCGTAGACGAGCTGAATCATATTTTTGGGGGGCCACAGGCTTATGAGTCTAAGAGGAAGCAAAAGCTGACTGATCGCGAGGTCAACGCGGCACAACCTGAAGTCCCGCAATATCTACGATGGTCGGAGGTGGCCATCATGTTCAACCTCTCGGATCACCCTGACCAAGTGGTTCACCCGGGGCGGTATCCCCTGGTACTAGACCCGGTGGTCCAAAACATAAAGCTCAAGCGCGTCCTCATCGACGGGGGCAGCGCCCTCAATATCCTATTCACCAAGACGCTGGACGAGATGTAGATCCCAAGATCCGAGTTGAAGCCGAGTTCAACCCCTTTCCACGGAGTTATCCCAGGGCTGTCATCCACGCCACTCGGGCACATTAACCTTCCAGTTACCTTCGGAGTTCGGGAGAACTTCCGGACGGAGAACATCTCCTTCGAGGTGGCCGACTTTGAAACGGCCAACCACGTAATCATCGGGAGACCTGTGCTCGCCAAGTTCATGGCAATACCACACTACACCTACCTCTGCATGAAGATGCCCGGCCCCAACGGTGTCATCACCCTACGCAGCGACGTCAAACAAGCCTTCACCTGCGATAAAGAAAGCTGCGATATGGCCCAATCTCGTGAGAGATCACGTGGCCAGAAAGAAATCCAGCTGGCTACATTGACATCCGAAGAGGGCAAAATCCCCACAAATAAGATAGCCAAGTCGGGACAAGGCGACGCCAAAACGAAGAAAATCTCCCTTGATTCATCTGATCCTTCCAAAACCGCTGTAATTGGCGCCGAGCTAGATCCTAAATAGGAAAGCGTGCTCGTCATCTTCCTTCAAAATAATAAAGATGTTTTTGCTTGGAAACCATCTGACATGCCGGGTATTCCTATGGAGTTGATCGAGCACTCTTTACACGTCAAAGATGATGCGAAACCTATTAAACAACGACTATGCCATTTTGCCTAGGATCGAAAAGATGCTATCAAAGAAGAACTTACAAAACTCTTAGCCACCGGGTCCATCAAAGAAGTTTACCATCCCGACTGGCTAGCTAACCCGGTCTTGGTCCGGAAGAAGACAAGGCAATGGCGCATGTGTGTCGACTACACCAATCTCAACATAGCTTGCCCTAAGGATCCCTTCGGACTGCCTCGCATCGACCAAGTCATGGATTCAACAGCCGGCTGCCAGCACCTAAGTTTTTTGGACTGTTACTCGGGCTACCATCAGATCAACTTGAAGGAGTCCGACTGCCTCAAAACAGCGTTCATTACACCGTTTGGAGCTTACTGCTACATCACGATGCCCTTCGGCCTGAAGAACGCTGGAGCCACGTATCAGCGCATGATCCAGAGATGTTTTCAGACACAGATCAGAAGAAACGTGGAAGCTTATGTCGACGATGTCGTCATCAAGACCAAGCAGAAGGAAGACCTGATTGCCGACTTAGAAGAAACCTTTGCAAACATTCGGCCCTTCAGAATGAAGTTGAACCCAGAGAAATGCACATTTGGCGTGCCATCAGGCAAACTGCTCGGCTTCATGGTGTCCCATCGCGGCATCAAAGCTAACCCAGAGAAAATCAACGCTATTCTGAATATGAAGCCCCCGAGTAACCAGAAAGATGTCCAGAAGCTCACTGGTTGCATGGCGACGCTAAGCTGATTCATCTCCTGACTCGGCGAGCGAGGCATGCCTTTTTTCAGGTTACTGAAGAAAACCGATGACTTCCAATGGACCACAGAAGGCCACAAAGCCTTTGAAGATTTCAAAGAGTTTCTCACGACACCGCCCGTCCTAGCCTCACCTCAGCCTCAGGAACCCCTGTTGTTGTATGTCTCAGCGACTCCCCAGGTGGTCAGCACAGTTCTCGTCGTTGAGCGTGAGGAAGAAGGACGAGTCCAGAAGATTCAAAGGCCAATCTACTTTGTCAGTGAAGTGCTAGCAGGAGCCAAAATTCGCTACCCCAGGTACAAAAATTATTATATGATGTTCTGATAACCACGAGGAAATTGGCGCACTATTTTTAGGGTCACTCGGTCACCGTCGTCACTTCCTTTCCACTCGGCGATGTCATCCATAACCGGGAGGCGACTGGGCGCATCGCAAAGTGGGCTCTGGAACTGATGCCGCTGGACTTAATTTTCAAGGCAAGGACGTCTATAAAGTCACAAGCCCTGGCAGATTTCCTAGCCAAGTGGACCGAACAACAAGAAGATGTACCTAGGGAAGACCTACAATACTGGACCATGCACTTTGACGGATCCAAGAGGATCACTGTCTTGGGAGCGGGAGTCGTGCTGATCTCCCCGACTGGAGAAAGGCTGCGATATATTCTCCATATTCATTTCCCCGCCTCACACAACATCGCCGAGTACGAAGCCCTGCTGCATAGCCTATGACTTGCTGTTTCACTCGGGATACGACGGTTGGTTGTGAGAGGAGATTCCCAGCTGGTTGTCAACCAAGTGATGAAAGACTGGTCCTGTTTAAACGACACCATGGAAGCCTATCGGCAAGAAGTTCGCAAACTTGAAGACAGGTTTGATGGACTGGAGCTATCCCATGTCTTGAGACATAAAAATGAGGCAACTAATGAGTTGGCGTAGTTCGGGTCCAAGCGAGAAGCCGCCCCAACAGACGTTTTCGTAGAGCATCTCTACGAGCTGACTGTTGTAGCAAAACCAACTCCCAACGAGCAAGCTGCAGACCAAGTCACCATGCTCAACGCCGACTGGAGGACACCGCTCATCAAGTTTTTAACTCAGCGAGAGCTGCCGGAAGACCGGGATGAGGCGGAACGAGTCCGACGTCGTTGTCAGGGCTATGTCATGGTCGACTCCGAATTATACAAGAGAAGCCCTTCTGGAGTCCTAATGAGATGTGTCACGCCTGAGGAAGGACGACAATTACTCCAAGATATCCACTCGGGTATATGCGGAAGTCACGCGGCGGCACACACCTTGGTGGGCAAAGCTTATAGACAAGGTTTCTTCTGGCTCACAGTGGTCTCCGACGCCGACAAAGTGGTTCGCACGTGTGAGGGCTGCCAGTTCTTCGCCCGACAAAGCCATGTTCCAGCCCAAGAGCTATAAACGATTCCATTATCATGGCCGTTTGGGGTGTGGGGCTTGGACATGGTCGGCCCATTCAAAAAGGCTCTAGGAGGATTCACACATCTATTCGTTGCCATCGACAAGTTCTCCAAGTGGATTGAGGCTAAGCCGGTTGCTACGATTACAGCTGACAAAGCACGTGACTTCATCCTTAACATCGTGTACTGTTTTGATTTTCCAAACAGAATTATAACTGACAATGAGACTCAATTCATTGGAGGTGTTTTCAAGGAATTTTGTGAAGATTTTGGCATCAAAATCTGCTACGCATCGGTGGCGCACCCTAAAAGCAATGGGCAAGTTGAGCGTGCCAATGGCATGGTTCTTCAAGGCATCAAGGCCCGAGTGTTTGACAGGCTAAATCCTTACGCTGGCAGATGGGTTCAAGAATTGCCTTCGGTTTTATGGTCATTACGGACTACACCCAGTCGGGCTACGGGCCAATCTCCTTTCTTCTTGGTTTACGGAGCAGAAGCAATGCTGCTGAACGAGATGGAGTACGAATCTCTTTGAGTTCGTAGTTTTAACGATGAGCGTTATGATCAAGACAGAGTTGACGACTTGACCCGACTGGAGAGGCCCGTGAGGCAGCCCTGATCCAGTCAGCAAGATATCTTCAACGACTTCGACGTTATCATAATCGCAATGTTCGGGCGCGTGCTTTCATTGTTGGTGATATGGTTTTGCGCAAAGTTTAGACCACCAAGGATCGTCACAAATTATCTCCATTATGGGAAGGACCTTACATAATCGCTGAGGTGACTTGGCCAGGAGCATACCGACTAAAGCGTGAAGACAGGACCATGGTGGAGAATTCCTGGAATATTGAGCATCTTCGACGATATTATACTTGAATCTTTTTGAGATTCATGTTCCTCTCGACTGCCAACTCCAAGCAAGATGACTTCTTGGGTTGACAGTCGGGGGCTATACATATATCAATAAAGCATGGTTTTCTTCGATAACTTGTTCACATTTAGTTTATCATTGTTTAGTGTTTTGATTCGAGTTCAATAGATAAGGACTGATAATTTTTTGATGACCTAATCGAGCTTAGGCTTGGTGACAGTCGGATAAAAATTACTTAAGAAATTGGATATAAAGACTAGCATGAACATAAATAAGCTAACTATTTACAAGTTTGCATCAGAAGTTACATAGAAAGTCAGCAAAGCAATCAAGACTGAAAGTTATCAACGACATCAGCAGCCACTTTCCTCACCGATTCCTGTGCATCATTTATGAGCTGTAGGGCTTGTTCATCTGTGGTGCTGTCTGCGAAGCCCTCTCCAACAGAGTCGACGTCTATCCGAGGATAGAGTGACTTAGCCTGAGCAAGAGCGAAGCCCGCGTCCATGACGGCCGCATCAGAGATATTTGCGATGTACTTTTCTGGGGCCGTCCTGAGCTTGTCGAAGACTTCAACAGCATCCAGCGAACTTGACCCGAGCCCATGCTTGTATAGCGCCAACAGGATGGCGTGGCTGCGTTGGCAATGTCGTCCCTTACACTTTTGGCCCTTCGCACCCGCTCAGCAAAAATATCAAACTGTGCTTGGGACATGATTTTACTAGCTGCAAGAGTCACGTGATCATATAAATTTCCAAGGTTGAGCAAGAGGCAGAGTGCTATCTTGGAAGACTTACCTTCAAATTCTTCTTGAATCCGCTCATTGTCAGCTTCCAGCTTAGCTTTCTCAGCCCTTGATTTCTTCGATTGGGTCTTGAGAGCATCAATTTCTATCGAATTTTCTGCAACAAAAAGATCAGCATCAAGATCAAGACAGATCGCACACAGAAGCAAAAAAAGATCAAGTTCATTAAACTTACTTCCAATTGAACCCCGGAGGTTGAGATTCTCATCTCGAAGCACAGCGATTTCCTTTCGCAAGGCGGCTTCCTTAGCAATGGCTTCTTCCCTAGCGGCCTTGAGGTCCTGTTGGATGTTCTCTAGGGAGTTTACATGAGGAACCAGCTTCTCAAGGGCATCCGTCTTGGCCATGGACCAGTAATATATTCTCTGCACGCAAGTCCAGAGTCACTTGGTTGAAAGGAACCACGAGGTCATGGCAGAGAAGATTGATACTCACGTTTAATAGCCGGGTCGCTTCGTTGAGGCTGTCCACAAGCATATCCCGTTCCTCGTTTTCCTTTTGCCTATTCAGGATGATGCCTTGCTTCAAGCCTTCGGAGTCACGCCACTCGATTTTGATAGGAGGGATCCAATTCTCTGATGCTTGTAATCTGGGGATCTCCTCCTCTTCGGCTGATCAATTCAAGAAAGACGAATAAAGATAGAAGCAAAGACATACTAAAGACAAGAGACAAAAGGCCACTTTTAGGCTTACTGGCGTTGGCGGTCGAGTCCTCAGCCGGGGCGCCCCGACTGCTCGTTCCTGCTTGATTCACATCCGACTGGCTCCCAGTCGGGACATCTTGATCAACAGTCGGGGGCTCTTCCTCGATTGACTGATTTTCAGCAGGGGCTTCCTGGCTGGCAGTCGGGGGCTCTCCTGCGGGAGTCTTCTCACTCAGGGAAGGACCCTGAGACCCTTGTTCTGTAGGCTTCGCCTCTTCGGTTACTGCAGCTGGTGTCGAGGCTGCATCCTCTCTACTAGGATCTATATCCTGGGGTTTCCTGTGAGAAAGAAGATAAAGACAATTGGGATAAAGAGGGAAAGGTTTTCAAAGAAGACAACTTTCATTATAAGACATATCTGTTTGATCGACGAATTTTGGGAGCAGATCTGGTGGACGGCTTCGGAGGGTTTATGTCAGCTGGAGGAGCCTGCGTTTCATCATCCGAATCATCAATCACCAGCTTCCTCTTGCTTGCTCGCCTGTTGGTATCTTCACTACTTGCAGCCCTTTGGTTGTCAGGGTCAGTTCCAATCTTGGGGCCGCCAGATGGTTTCTTGGCAGGCTGAGCCGGCGCATCATCATGATCCACCTTATATGGCCGTGATATGATAAGGGCATTTTCCTACAAGGGAGATTTTTGAGATACACCGAGAGACATAACGACTGAAGAAGTTAAAGAAGTTGAGTTGTTTACCGGAGGAGGAGGACGGTACAGACTGTAGGGGAGAAACGGCATCTTGTGGCTGCGCTCAACCACTATCCCAGAGGAGAAGATCTTGTACATTCGAGTGCACAAGGTTTCATAGCTCAGGGGATCGCGGCCCTCCCGATTGGGGTCTTGTTCGCCCTCATATTCGAACGCTGGCTTGGATCTCTCCTTGATGGGCGCCAGCCTGTTCTTGATGAAGTGTCGGGTAATTAGCTCTCCTTGAAGGCCTTTCTTCTTCAGCTCGAGAATGTTGGCTAGGAGTTTATTTGCTTCTACCCAGTCTGGTTCTCCGGCATTGCGCTCCAGTTAGCTCTCTGGATTGGTGGACGGCCAACGAAGTTGGGCAAGCTGGGCTGGGGGTTCGCAATATAGAACCAATTTGTGTGCCAGCCTTTGTTGGAAGATTTCAGAGGAAGGGAGAAGTAATCTCTACGGAGAGTGCCGCGGAGCTGGAAGCCTGCCCCACCGACGACGCAAGGGTCATCCTTATTTGGGTGGGGCTTAACATAGAACATGCGACGGAAAAGATTGAAATGGGGAAGAATGCCGAGAAAAGCTTCACAAATGTGGATGAAGATAGCAATGTGAAGGACAGAGTTGGGATTCAAGTGATAGATCTGGAGGTCGTAGTATTCGAGAATACCACGGAAGAACTCAGAAGTGGGAAGACCAAAGCCGCAGTAGAAGAAAGAAGTGAAGACGACGATCTCACCAGTGTTTGGGGTGGGGAATTCTTCACCAGCTGCAGGACGCCAGCCGATGATCTCCTTGGGAGGAAGAACTCCATTCTTCACCATCTCCTGGAGGGTTGATTCCTTTACATCCGAGGCCGCCCATTGCTTAAAGGGGATTTCTGTCTTCTCTACCATGGATGCGCTCAGAGAGAGAGAGAGAGAGAGAGTGGATCTGGTGCGGAAGATGGGGTTTTTTCTTTGAGTATGTGTGGAGAGCTGGGTGCGGGTGATGAGCTACGGTGGAAGCTTGAATCCTTAGATGGATGGATTTGAGCAAGCGCGGGTTTAGGGTTTCTGCGAAGAACCTGTGAACAGGAGCGCGAAAGGGTAATTTGGGAAGACGAAGTGGCGGGGATGACCTCGAGGCTTCGTAAAAAAGACTTGAGGGTTTTTTTGCTAAGTCATCTCGCGATTGGGCCGAGCCTATGAGAGACTTATGACCCAGCTAAGGTGTGGCTTGACGTGTGTCCTTAGGGACTTAAGTGAATGGACTTAAGCAGATTTGCCCTGGCAATATGCACGTGTCACATAGCCCAATACCTTTAAAATCCTTTCATACCGCGGTTTGCGCAACTTCATGAGAAGTTGGCACGATGCAATTTGAAAGGTGACAAACAGTTAAGCTTTTCATGGCTGTCCTGATGACAGGGACTGTTTGGTTTTTAAGCATTTGATTAAATGATTATATCAATGCTATTTTTCCACCTTGGTGAAGATCTTTTTAGATTAAGACTAATATTATGGCAGGAGCTATTTAATATTTTGGTCGTATTTTTCGGATGACTGAAAAATTTGTTTGCCCATGAGGGTCGATTAAATTATTTGTTTCGAGATGACTCGAGCAAGTTAACTCGGATAAGCATGAGCTTGCCAAATGTTTTTTACCCATGAGGGTCGATTGAGATATTTGTTCTGAGATGACTCGGGTAGATCAACACCGATAAGCATGAGCTTGCCGAGTGAATTGATTTCTTACCCATGAGGTCTAATTAAATTATTTGTTTCGAGACGACTCGGGCAAATTGTTAGTGATATGACCTAGAGGCAACATGGAGATGTTGGATATCATGGTCAATGTTTATGTATTTATGAATAAAGTGTTATTTAGTTCCATGAAATAGACATATTGTATTGATCAATAAGTACGTGACTTATTTATGAGAGACTATATGTATGAATCTATTTCTAAATGATCCCTGATCATATATCATATTATTGGAACTAATATGATTCTAAGATCGGCATGTTTATTGATTGATGATCATGTCTCATAGATCATGGGTATGGAGATACCAAATCAATAAACATGGACACATGTGTTAGAGAACACATTGTTGGATAGACCCACCATGAGACACTACAGAATTAATGTGCCATTAGTTGATCTCGGGTAGTGTTGGTACAAAGTCCTTAGACCTGAGATCACCATGGATTTCAACATGTGTAGTAGCCTACTTTGGGACTACCAAACGCTATTCCGAATCGGGTAGTTATAAAGGTAGTTTTCGGGTTTGCTATGAAACATGGAGTGGGATGTGAGTGATCAAAATGGAATTTGCCCCTCCTTTGGAGAGATATCTCCGGGCCTCTCGAGTAATGGATTATGGAAATGCATGGCCATGCTAAGTTGATTGAGGAGTCAATCAATGACGGATAATCTAATACGGTTTGAGTGAATGGTTAAGCTATTGAAGGGATGGCACACATCTTGCCTATAGCTTAATTGGTATCGTGAGGCAAAGGGATTTGTGTACACATTACAGGTTGAGCCGATATTATATTCTTGGATGCTATGGTGTCAATATGTGCTGCTAGGCGCCGCTATTGACGTGGCTGAGTTGGACTCGAGCCGACGATCGGCTAAGTTAGACTATAGCCGAAACCAAGTATACCTGAACCTACGGGTCGCACGCTTAAGGGGATAAGAACAGGCATTCGAGTTGGACTCGGATACGGCTCGATCGGATAGGGATCCGATCGGATAGAGTCCTATGGGCTTACGACGTATGGGCGGCCAACTCTATGAGATTCGGATGAGATCCGATTCAAAATAGAGTCCTGATCGGCCACTAGTCCCAGTAGGACAACTCTATATAAAGGGGCGAGGGGTGGAGAGATGCAGTAAATTAGTTGAATTGCATTGCGCCAAGATCAATCTCCACGGAAACCCTCCCCACCTTCGAGCCAAACCCTAGCCTTGCATCGCGTGCTAGCACACGGGTGTTCGGCGTTCTGTTCCCGGACGTGTGGATACCGGTAGAGGCGCTGCTACGTTGCACGCTGTTGATCGGCTACGAATCGGCTGCAATCGGAGCGAGGTGACTGTGGCAGATCGGCAACGAGAACGCGGTCGACGACTCGGATCGGCTGCGGCATCGGCGAATCGGCTGATTGGTGAATCGGCTGTCGGCTTGCGGGAATCGGCTACACTGTTCCGGATCGGATAGTCCTGATTGGCTATTTCCGCTGCATACTCCAATCGGTAACGATCTATCGGCCCTTACTTGCAAGTGTTCCTGGTTTGCGCGGTAGAAAAGTTTTTGTTTTCGGCTAGCGTAGCTTCCGCGTAACCCTTCAGTGGTATCAGAGCTAATCTTGCTTAGTTCGGGTTTTAGATTGGATCTGGAACAAGTTTTGCGCACGGGTTGATTAGATCAATCGGTTTTACGGGATTTGTTGAGGAGAGTTCATGGTAATTGCGTTCCTTGATAGTGTATCGGAACGGCGTAATGTGATTACGTCGAAGCAATATCCATAGAACTCGGTTTGAGTCGGCTTCGAGATAGCGTTCCTTGATAGTGTATCGGAACGGTATAATGTGATTATGCCGAAGCTATCTCGTAGTCCGATCTTGTTTGCTGCCTCGCGCCTACGCAAACCATCTCCCTTGATAGTGTATCGGGACGGCATAATGTGATTATGCCGACATGGTTTCCATAAACCATCTCCCTCGACCCCCCGCCCGCTAACCGGCTAGCGGGACCGCCGTGTGCGTCCCTTTTATAGGTCGTCTCGATGCCGTTTCTCTACGATAGGTAGAAAATGTTTCTACGCCTAACTTGTTTTTGCAGAGAATGCTTTGAGATGGTATGGCCCTATTGTATGTATGAGATGCATGTGATGCATGTAATATTCTTTCATATGTGCAATCCTTGTAATATTCTTTCATACGTGCAATGCTTGTAATATTCTTTCACGACCTACGAGTCGATGTAATCTTCAATTAGAGCTTCTATAGTAGTAGCTTAGTTTGAAGAAATCAAGCATTCGACACTCGGAAGAACGGTGATGAATATGGAGATCCTCTACACCGACATGGAGATGGAGATCACCATGTGAAGAGGGCTATACTATTTCATTATATGCTATTCTACTTGCTTTCATATATGATATGTTTGTTTGATAGGATAGCATCCCTCGCAAAATTAAGTAGTAATGATGCCCTTCCAAATGTTGCACCCATCACCGTTATGCTCGTCAATGGTGGGTCTGCCAAAGCAGAGTGCCATTCTCTATCATAACACGAGGGGGTATATGTCAGACATATACATGCAAGAGCATTTGGTTTACTTAACAAGGCTATCAAAACAGTTTTGGGCCTTGGGGCATAAGTTGGGGCCGGGGCATGGAGATGCCACACCAACAACAAGAGTCACATAGAGATGTGATTAGTAAGGAGTTGCTTACCGATGTTATTAATTTTCTAGCAGTGATGCCAAAGCTCACTAGAAATTAATTAACATGTGGATCTTGACCCAAGACGTAACCTAGAGGGAAGGTGTAAAATACGTAATGGGAGTCTAATGTTAAATTGTTTAACAATAGATATAGCATAAACATTGTGCTAAACTTTGCTTTTCTCGTTGTAGAATAAATGGCGGCTAATACTACACCCAGTACCTTTAATTTGCGATCTATTCTCAAAAAGGAAAAATTAAATGGAACAAACTTTATGGATTGGTATTGTAACTTGAGAATTGTTCTCAAGCAAGAGCGTAAGGAGTACGTTCTTGAAGTACTCTATCCCGAGGATTTGCCTAATAATGCCACCGCAACCGCACGGAAAGCTTATGAGAAGCACACTAATGATGCCCTAGATATAAGTCTGTCTCATGCTTGCTACAATGTCCCCCGAGCTTCGAAGCAATATGAGAGCAGCGATGCTCACACTATTATTCGGGGACTGCGTGGTAAGTTTGAGAACCAAGCTCGGGCCGAGAGGTTCAACACCTCAAAGTCCTTGTTTGTGTGCGGGCTTGTTGAGGGGAATCTCGTCATCCGCATGTGATAAAAATGATTGGCTACATTGAGAGTCCGGAAAACTAGGTTTTCCCTTAGCCAAGAGTTGGCTACGATGTGATTCTCCGTCGCTCCCTCCGAGCTTCGAGCCATTCATATTAAATTATCACATGAACAATATGGATAGAACCTTGGCTGAATTGCATGGGATGTTAAAGACAGTGAGGAGAGTATCCAGAAAAACGGTCATCATGTGATGATGATGCGAAGGCTAAGCGCAAACCACTGTCAAGAAACTTTGCACCAAGAGGAAGCTAACTCCCGATGAGATTGCGAGTGCCTCCAATGCAAAGAAGGGCAAGAAGGGGTGGCGGCATCGGATGCCGTTTGCTTCTACTTGCAAGGAGACATGCCACGGGAAAAGGAACGCAAGAAGTACATGGAGGATCTCAAAAAGAAGAAAAGTACGACTTCGCTTGGTATTAATGTTATAGACATTAATCTTGCTACTTCACCTACCGACTCTTGGGTATTTGATACCGGATCGTAGCTCATATTTGCAAATCGTTGCGGGAATGAGAAGAAGTAGAGGCTTGAGAAGGGCGAGGTGAACCTGCGCATCGGCAATGGAGCAAGCGTTGCTACGCTTCTTGTCGACACGTACCACTTCATCTACCTTCAGGATTAGTTTTAGAATTAAATAATTGTTATTGTGTTTCAACACTATGTCAAAACGTTATTTCCGCTTCATGTTTGCAAGCGAAGGATATGATTTTAGGTCAATGGACAATGGTTGTTCAATATATCTCAGAGATATGTTCTATTTTCATGCTCCATTGGTGAATGGATTATACGTTTTGAATCTTGAAGCGTCTCCCATCTATAACATTAATACAGAAAGGCAACTCCCAAATGATACAAACCCCACGTTTATCCGGCATTGTCGCTTAGGCCATATAAATCGAAACGCATGGAGAAGCTCCATAAGGATGGATTGCTTCACTCTTTTGATTTTGAATCATTTGAGACATGTGAGTCTTGTTTACTTGATAAGATGACAAAGGCACCTTTCACGGGACATAGGAGAGAGCAAGTGACTTGTTGGCACTCGTACATACCGATGTATGTGGACCAATGAGCTCAACGGCCGAGGTGGTTATCGTACTTCATTACCTTTACCGATAACTTTAGTAGATATGGTTATATCTACTTAATGAGGCATAAGTCCGAATCCTTTGAAAAGTTCAAAGAATTCCAGAATGAAGTACATAATCATTTACGGAAAACAATCAAGTTTCTACGATCGATCGTGGAGGGGAATACTTGAGCCAAGAGTTTGGTAATCATCGAAAGATTGTGGAATTGTTTCACGTTGACTCCGCCAGAACTCCACAATGGAACGGAGTGTCCGAACGGAGAAATCGCACCTTGTTGGACATGGTGCGGTCGATGATGAGCCAAAGTGATCTTCCGTTATCCTTCGGGATATGCTCTTGAAACATTTGCGCTCACACTAAATAGAGTTCCATCTAAGTCGGTTGAAAAGACACCATATGAGATATGGACAGGGCAACCCCTAGTTTGCCTTTTCTCAAAATTTGGGGATGCGAAGCTTATGTAAAACGTTTACCGACAAGCTCACACCCAAATCGACAAGTGCTTCTTTGTGGGATATCCTAAGGAAACTAAGGGATATTACTTTTATAAGCGGGAACAAGGCAAAGTGTTTGTCGCCCGACACCGTGTCTTCTTGGAGAAAGAGTTTCTTTCAAGAAGGGTTAGTGGGAGCAGGGTGCATCTTGAAGAAGTTCAAGAAACACCGGAAAATGTTTTAGTGACCACAAAACCACAACACGAGGAGCAAAGTGTTGCGCCACCGGTTGTAGATACACCAGCCCCACGGAGGTCGAAAGATCACGTCGTACGCTTGACAGTTACGGTGTAGAACAACGTGATATATTATTGTTGGACAACGATGAGCCTAAGACCTATGAGGAAGTGATGGTGGGACCCAATTCCAACAAGTGGCTTGGAGCCATGAAATCCGAAATAGAATCCATGTACGACAATCAAGTTTGGAACTTGGTTGATCCACTGATGGAGTCAAAACCATTGAGTGTAAATGGGTTTTTAAGAAAAGGCCGATATGGATGGAAATGTTCACATCTATAAGGCGCGATTGGTGGCGAAAGGTTTTAAACAGATTCAAGGAGTTGATTATGATGAAACCTTCTCACCCGTCGCAATGCTTAAATCCATTCGGATTATCCTAGCGATTGCTGCATATTTCGATTACGAGATATGGAAGATGGATGTCAAAAGGGCTTTCCTAAATGGAAACCTAAGCGATGATGTATACATGATACAACCTCGGGGTTTTGTCGATCCAGAATCGCCTGGAAAGATATGCAAGCTATAGAAATCCATTTATGGATTGAAGCAAGCATCTCGGAGTTGGAATATTCGTTTTGATGAAGTAATCAAAGGGTTTGGTTTCATCAAAAATGAAGAGGAGGCCTGTGTTTACAAAAAGGTCAGTGGGAGCGCAATTGTATTTCTAATCTTATATGTGGATGACATATTACTGATTGGAAATGATATCCCTATGCTAGAATCCGTCAAGTCTTCATTGAAAAATAGTTTTTCCATGAAAGACTTAGGGGAGGCAGCATACATATTGGGCATTCGGATCTATAGAGATAGATCCAAGAGGCTAATTGGATTAAGCCAAAGTACATACATTGACAAGGTGTTGAAAAGGTTCAACATGCATGATTCCAAGAAAGGTTTCTTGCCCATGTCACATGGCATTAATCTTAGCAAGAATCAATGTCCTCAGACACATGATGAGCGGAATAAGATGGGTATGGTTCCATATGCTTCGGCAATTGGATCCATCATATATGCCATGCTTTGTACACGCCCGATGTCTCGTACGCTTTGAGTGCTACGAGCAGATAGTCGAGATCCAGTGAAGGTCACTGGATCGCCGTAAAGAATATCCTCAAGTACTTGAGAAGAACTAAGGATATGTTCCTAGTCTATGGAGGTGAAGAAGAGCTCGTTGTAAGTGGTTACACCAATGCTAGCTTCCAAAGAGACAAGGATGATTATAGATCGCAATCGGGTTCGTGTTCTGAACGGAGGCGCAGACTGGAAGAGTTCCAAGCGGATACGTTGCTGATTCTACAACGGAGGCCGAGTACATTGCTGCTTCAAGCCGCAAAGGAGGCTGTTTGGATCAAGAAATTTGTTTCGAGCTTGGTGTGATGACTAGTACGACGGTCCAATGTCTCTCTATTGTGACAATAGTGGAGCCTTTGCGCAAGCCAAGGAGCCGAGGTCACATCGAAGTCCAAACACATACTTCGGCGATATCATCTCATCCGCGAGATAGTGGACGAGGTGATGTCAAGATATGCAAAGTGCACACGGATCTCAACATAGCCGATCCGCGACAAAACCTCTCCCTCGCCAAAACATGAGGCGCACACAAGAGCAATGGGTATTAGATACTTACATGATTGACTCTAGTGCAAGTGGGAGATTGTTAGTGATATGCCATAGAGGCAACATGGAGATGTTGGATATCATGGTCAATGTTTATGTATTTATGAATAAAGTGTTATTCGGTTCCATGAAATAGACATCTTGTATTGATCAATAAGTACGTGACTTGTTTATGAGACTCTATATGTATGAATCTATTTCTAAATGATCCTCGATCATATATCATATTATTGGAACTAATATGATTCTAAGATCGGCATGTTTATTGATTGATGATCATGTCTCATAGATCATGGGTATGGAGATACCAAATCAATAAACATGGACACATGTGTTAGAGAACACATTGTTGGATAGACCCACCATGAGACACTACAGGAATTAATGTGCCATTAGTTGGTCTCGGGTAGTGTTGGTACAAAGTCCTTAGACCGAGATCACCATGGATTTCAACATGTGTAGTAGCCTACTTTGGGACTACCAAACGTTATTCCGTAATGCGGGTAGTTATAAAGGTAGTTTTCGGGTTTGCTATGAAACATGGAGTGAGATGTGAGTGATCAAATGGAGTTTGCCCCTCCTTTGGAGAGATATCTCTGGGCCCCTCGAGTAATGGATTATGAAAATGCAAGGCCATGCTAAGTTGATTGAGAAGTCAATCAACGGACGATCATCCAATACGGTTCGAGTGAATAGTTAAGCTATTGAAGGGATGGCACACATCTTGCCTATAGCTTAATTGGTATAGTGAGGCAAAGGGATTTGTGTACACATTACAGGTTTAGAGCCGATATTATATTCTTGTATACTATGGTGTCAATATGTGCTGCTAGGCGCCGCTATTGACAGGTCGGCTGAGTTGGACTCGAGCCGACGATCGGCTAAGTTAGACTATAGCCGAAACCAAGTATACCTGAACCTACAGGGTCGCACGCTTAAGGGGATAAGAACAGGCATTCGAGTTGGACTCGGATACGGCTCGATCGGATAGGGATCCGATCGGATAGAGTCCTATGGGCTTACGATGTATGGGCGGCCAACTCTATGAGACACGGATGAGATCCGATTCAAAATAGAGTCCTGATCGGCCACTAGTCCCAGTAGGCCAACTCTATATAAAGGGGCGAGGGGTGGAGAGATGCAGTAAATTAGTTGAATTGCAGTGCGCCGAGATCAATCTCCACGGAAATGCTCCCCACCTTCGAGCCAAACCCTAGCCTTGCATCGCGTGCTAGCTCACGGGTGTTCGGCGTTCTGTTCCCGGACGTGTGGATACCGATAGAGACGCTGCTACGTTGCGCGCTGTTGATCAGCTACGAATCGGCTGCAATCGGAGCAAGGCAACTGCGGCAGATCGGCAACGAGAACGCGGTCGGCGATCGGATCGGCTGCGGCATCGGCGAATCCGCTGATTGGTGAATCGGCTGTCCCCGGGAATCGGCTGTCGGCTTGTGGGAATCGGCTACACTGTTTCGGATCGGATAGTTCTGATTGGCTATTTCCGCTGCATACTCCAATCGGTAACGATCTATCGGCCTTTACTTGCAAGTGTTCCTGGTTTGCGCGGTAGAAAAGTTTTTGTTTTCGGCTAGCGTAGCTTCCGCGTAACCCTTCACAAATTTACTCGGATAAGCATGAGCTTGTCGGGTGATGTCTTATATGATTTTTTATGATTGCTTTAGCTTGAGCTAAGCATTTATACGAGTATGATTTGTTATAGTTCTTGACTATATGCTTAGTCTATTTTTGACTAACCATATAGTCGAGGGTTACACCTAATTAGGTCCATCAGGAGATATACCTAGATATTTATTTTTATAATTTTTTGAGGTATTTTTCAGCCCTTCATAGTCTTCTTATCGGATCATGAAGAGCTCGGGAGACTCAGGCAGAGATGATGAAGCCATTCGGCAATAAAACCACTCGGCCAAAGGAGCACTCGGCTGTGTGTTATTCTGAGTTGACGCAAAGTTATCTCGTCGACTGCGAAGGTCTCGGAGGCTACTGTGAAGATTATGGGTACCGGATACCCATAATGCAAGCTTATCCGATTAGTAATAGGGGATATGTTATGTTTTCTAATTATGTAAACCGGCTATGACTTGGGTATTACGTTACCGATGATATAAGGTAAGATTGAGGAGTCCGACATAGAGTACGATGGCGTCTCCGACTTGTAACCCTGCTCTCCAAAACTATATAAGGAGGGTAGAGGCGTCCCTTGAGGGATATCAGATTTATGCGAAACACATACGAGCTACTAGACACACGAGATCGTGAGATCAATAAAGACTTGGTGGATCGAATCCCCGAAACAGAAGTAGGGTATTACCTCACGAGAGGACCCGAACCTGTCTAATCCTTGTTTTCCATCTAACCCATCGTGTTTTGCGAACTTGACTGCACCCCCAATTTCTATTGCCGAAACCAAGTTTCGACAAGTTCTTACTGGGATTCTCCTCTCTGGGTCGTGCCCTAGTTTTGGTGCACGGATTAGAGTGTTTTCTATCTATTGGTTTGCATCTACTTTTGCTTTTTTAAAACTAATCTATTATCTATCTAGTTATATTTTTGTTGTCATCTGTTGAGAGGATTATTTGGTTGCTGCTGCTAGGAGTAATTTGATACTGAATGTTACTGTTGTTTTACCGATCGGTTTTGAAAGAACTATTAGTTGATAATTAGTACTGTGAAAGGTTGGGACAAATAAGACACGGAAGCCGTGTGCTTATCATTGATCTAAATGGGATCAACGTGCCCATGCAAGGGACCATAGTGACTTGCCTTAATCAGTGAAGGGCTCCTCCTCGATTACTTCACTTTCTTCGTCGCAAACATAACCTATTTGGTGAACGGTGGGTTAATATAACCAATTTTCCTGTTCTACCGAAAAGGCCAAGCTCATAGAAAAATAGAAAAAAAATACCAAACCAGAGTCACTGGGTAGGTCTTGATTTTACTAGAATTTTGGTGGAAGTTTTATTGAAATCTGATTTAAAATGAGTGAGTTATTAGCTTTCAAAATTTCAATATTGAATTAAATCGAATTAATTGCAAAATTCCACTGTTAAACCATTTTCTCATTTTCTGAAATTGTTTTCTGTTAGGGAAATATCTTGTTTTACTAACAGGTGGGTCCTGCGACCTTTTCTTTACAGGAAACATTATTTTTAAAGGGAAAACCCCAGAGTCAATGATAGGTGGGGCCCTAGCAATATTGACTGGGTCAATTTGACCATCTCATGGCCAGGAGGTTCTTCAGACTCGCCTTGTCGACCCGGGTTGCGCTAAGATCCCTAGATGATCGGTGAAAAAGGAGTTCTGGTAGGAAGGCTTAGGGTTTTTGGGTGCTACAGGAAAATTTGGGGGCGGGGGGTTTTGAAAAGGAAGAAAGATCAACAATGGTGCAAATGGACACGAAAAGTGGGTATTATAAGCCATGGATGACGGGTTGTATTTCAAGAAAAACGGAGAAATTTTTGGTGGGGAATTCACAGTTTTCACTTCGTAGTGGTTGGCTTTTGACCTCTATTCAAATTTAAATTTTGACAATGTTGTGGCCTATTCTTGAGAAGAAATACCTATTTGAGGCATGTTGCCTACTCGGCTACCCGAGTCTAAATATCTCGATAAGGTTCATCTCTCACGCAAAATTTCCAGCAACATTGTAATAGTCATTTGCATTTATGTCGAGTGCTATTATCAGTGTTAGAGATATGATATACCTCCTATACTTGCAATCATGACCGCTAGGAATACCATATACCTAGTCTTAGATGGTAGGGTATATCCATGTTTGGTTAATTCTATAGATTAGATAGAAACTCCTTTCTACTTATGGAAAGTTGTGCAAGAAAGAGGACCTAGCGTCTAGCTATGCCAAACTACAGTTGGACAGAGGCGCATGGCAGCAGGGGTGGACGAAGCACAGGAAGGGGCGAGTGGGGGGAATGAGGAGGGGGGAGAGACTCATAGGCGATGGCGGCACAACCGCCGGCACACAAGCGCTGGCGCAGGTGCCTAAGAGACAGAGAGACACTACTGGAGAAACAATTTTTCTGGACGAGGCCCCAAATAGGTTCCAGGCGGGCCATAAGAGGTAGCGCCTGGAACAACCGGTCCCGGGGGGCCGGCTATTGGCCCGCACGGGATAATCGCATTATCCCGTGCGGTCCACTTAAGAGACCGCACGTGATATTATCCCATGCGGTCGCTTAAGAGGACCACACGGGATAATGCGATTATCCCGTGCGGCCCACTTAACAAACCACACGGGATAATAACGCATTATCCCGTGCGGTCCACTTAAGGACCCGCACGGGATAATGCATTTTCCTGTGCGGGCCTTTAAGTGGACCGTATGCGATGATGCCAACTGTTGCTATATTTCTTTGATTTATTTTATTTTCATGAATTTTTTGCCAAGTCTCACATTTGAACTATAAGTGATTAAAAAAATAAAATAAAATTAGTGGAAAAATTATATTCATGTTGTTTAGACATACTTGAGTCATTATCCAGTACATGAGAATAAATTTTGAATTTTTCTTCATGAAACATGATTAGGAACCTATTGACCAAATGATTTTTAAAATTGTATAAATAGCAAACGAAGTCGGAAAATCATGAAAATTGTCTGGATGTCATGATATTATACGTAGAGGCTGTGGTAAAAAATTGATCGGCTTCCAATATTTTATGAGATACATTATCGCGTGCGGTCGGATTAAGGGCCCTCGCACTCGGCAAAATTTTGAAAAAAAAATTCTTCTCCACCCTCCAAACTTTCTCTACTATGTAAATACAACATTTAACTCCTAATTATAAAATTTGGTAATTTTTTGATTGGTTTTGCTATATTTCTTTGATTTATTTTATTTTCATGAATTTTTTGCCAAGTCTCACATTTGAACTCCAAGTGATTAAAAAAATAGAATAAAATTAGTGGAAAAATTATATTCATGTTGTTTAGACATGCTTGAGTCATTATCCTGTAAATGAGAATAAATTTTGAATTTTTCTTCATGAAACAAGATTAGGAACCTATTGACCAAATGATTTTAAAATTGTATAAATAGCAAACGAAGTCGGAAAATCATGAAAATTGTCTGGATGTCATGATATTATACATAGAGGCTGTGGTAAAAAATTTAGAAGGTTTTGACTATTTTAGAAGGTGGGTACAGGACTTGCTATACCAGGGCGACAATTTCACAACACTCCAATCCGTAAGGAATATGCAAGGGTGCAGGTGGCCAAGGTGCATGCAGAGCATAAAAGCTTAGAGCCAGACATTTCAGCACCTGAAGGGATAGAATTGCTTGGGGATGCGGTGAATCAATTCATTCTATGGCATCGACGAGATATTTTACTGGTCGGTACATCGTCAGCATCCCCAGTACAGTCGGTTCCTCAGATTGCTACTGCGCCTGCACCGCCTTCTCCACCAGGGCCTTCTTCCCCACCTCGCTCCCCACCTCGGCCTGCTTCCCCACCTCGCTCCCCACCTCGGCATGCTTCCCCACCTCGCTCCCCTCCTAAGGATAAAGGTCCTGATTCGCCAATGCCGTCAGCCCCTGAAGTCATTGCACAACATATTCACCAATCTCCTCCGACACCGCAGTCGGCATCGGCGGTACCCCAAAGGCCCCTTCTACAAACAACAAGGCTTCCAATGCCGAGCAAGCTCTCTCGTCAGATTATCCCAAAGATGATTCGATCAAGCTATGACAAGGAATTAATGGCCAAAGACGAGAGAGACTTAGGGTTCTTGGCTTTTAGGGGGAGGGGGCCGACTGACAAGCCGCAGGATCAACCGACCAAGTTGTCGGACTCACAACAATCAGTGAAGAACATAGCGAAGGACCTGCAAAATTGGACTTCAGACGAAGTGCCAACAAAGTACGAGTACGCAGCAAGCCGTTCTGCCGTGGCACGTCATGGAAGACATGCCCGGGAAATCAGGCTAATGCACGATCGGTACCTAAAGGCATCCAAATTGGGGCTCAAGCATGCTTACCGTGAAGGTCCGGATGATGCGTTCACCGGTGGCCCAAATGGGATGCTGGTCATCGATTTCAATGACCTTCACGCATTATTCAGGATGGAAAAAATGGATATAAATCTCGTTACAATGTTTTGCCTGTAAGTATCTCCTTAACTTAATGTCATTAAAGAATTGATTTACAAACTAACTTGTGAATAATTAATTACTCGTTGCATTACTTAGGATGCAATACGCAGACGCGAAAAAGACCAACTATCCAGCTGCGTTCGTTAACCCAACAAAGATATGCTGGACGGAACACGAGTTACATATTCGTGAAGACTCCGCTGAGTTCAAAGGCAAAACGAAGAAACAAAAGGACGCGATCATCAAACAATTGCACAGGGACAAGATGATCGCGGTAGCATTCTACTTGGGCCGTGCTATGTTCGAGCACAGAGACAAAGATGTCCTAATGGTTCCTTATGCGTTGCAGTAAGTAATATTCACCCGTAAAACTGATATTTTACTAATATCCCCTACAATTAACATATCTCTTCGATCTTTCGCAGCGATCACTACATACTATTTCTGGTTTATCCGCGGGACCACTTGACTGTAGTGCTTGATCCGGCACACTACAGCCAGGAAAAATTTAAAGAGTTCCTCGTCATTTTAAATTTGTAAGTGCTATCATGCACCATTTAATAACTTTTGTCTATTTTTACTATCGAATAATTAAACAATTGATCAGTAAACATGCAATTATTTTGTCTACAGAGCACACCATAATTATGTAAGGCAAGGTGGACCGGTCAAGGATCCACAAAAGAGGAAGCTTCTTGTGAAGACAAATTGGCCGGTAATTATATGCTCGATATATGCCGACATTTTATACTGTGTTTAACTTCAAATTACTGACGCATGCACATAATAAATTTTATTCAACACAGTGTTATAAGCAACCACCAGGCACTAACCTTTGCGGCTACTACGTGTGTGAGATGCTCAGAATCTACGGGAGATACACTACTATGTTCGAAGAAGTAAGTTCATCAGAGAAATATATCTCTACATGTTATCGATCTTGTATAATTTTCCTAATCGTATGTATATGTGTACTATTTTTTCTTAAACAGCTCATGGAAGTTCCAGTTGTAGCGAACCGGTTTGACGATAGAACCATGCTTAACTTGGTTGCAGATCTTTGCCGCTTCATCAGTCGCGATGTCTGCAACCATTTGGGCGATTTCTACGATCCGGAGAGCGAGCTGGCGACGGACGATAAATTCAAACGACTTAGGGAGTGGGAAAAAGAGCACCGCCATTAAATTTGTAAATTATTTGTTGCTACAGCTATACTTATGTTATAATTTGCGAGACGAAACTAGCTAGCTTGATATGTATATAAACATACGCATGATCGATCTGTATTATATACATATCTTTTATGATGAAATAATATTAAATGTCCTTTTTTTTCTCGTTCGCGAAATATATATATATATTGATCCATTTAACATTACTGAGAGGGACAATAGGGGGCTAACAGAACGTATACATAAAATAATGGGCACGACCATCTTCCCATGCGGTCGGCTAAGCGGCCCGCACGGAATATTCTATTATCCCGTGCGGGCCGCTTAATCCGACCACACGGGATAATCAATCTTCCCGTGCGGGCAACTTAAGCCGACCGCACGGGATAGTCGATCTTCCCGTGTGGTTGGGCCGCCCGCACGTGAAAATGATCTTTTCCCAGACCATTTCGCGCATGCGGGCAGGCCTTCCGCAGGGAAGATGTCTTTCGGCCCGCATGAAAAAACCGTTTCTCCAGTAGTGAGAGTGCACATGATGAGGATGGATGGGTGTGACACTTGGTGCTAGGGTACATGAGGGTGTTAGGGTTCCACCCAATTTGACAATTGGGTCGAAAATTCCGATTATCTATCTTTTCGTTGAGGCAAATGTTCTTATGCATGAACTTTGTCAAGGAGAAGGTTGATGTTTGTATCATTAAAATTTTAATTCTAATTTGATTTGTTCTAGACAATACTTTTTATAGTTGTCAGCGCTTCGGTAGTGATAACTAGTTACCAACAACAATTTGAACCTGCTCAGCCTTGCACATAGCATTGAAAACAGACGGAAAAACCTTATTTCTATTTCCGTTTCTATATTTTTTTGTGAAAATGGGATCGGATTCGGAAACAAATTGGAATATACAGGTGTTCGGAAACGAACCAATACGATCAGAAATTTAACGAAAACAACTGGAAACCCAATGACTGAGCATTGGAGTGGATAGTAGGGTTGTGCGACGCGGCTGGGGAAGATAAAAGTGAGCTCAGCATCGGCCACGGTAGTGGACAGGCGTCGAGCACCTCGTTCTTCTGCCTCCTCTCTATGTGTCCCCTCTGTTGAGCGGTGATGGAGGAAGGTGGACAGGGGCAGGACGAGCTTGTGAAACTGTCAGGTGGGCTCAGGTCGTGGTAAACTAGGTTAGGATGAGGGACATAGGTAGAAACTTTGGTGACAAATGAACTCACTATTTTCAGGATTATTTTCTCTCCCTCTTCTTTATAATTTAATGGTTTAACGTAGGAACCTGATAAATTATGATGGATGTTTCGTGATAGACAAAATAATCTAGTTTCCATTTTTTATTGTTTCACTTAAAAGTTCAATATAGTTTATTCTCAGGAAAATAAATAAGAATGGCTTGGCTGTGAAATTGATTTGAATTTTAGAAGGTCAAAACTAAAACTAATGAAATAAATACCGCAGGGAAAACCCACTTTAATCCCGATTTGCAACTATTTTTAATATTGGGTTGCAAATGAGGACTACGAAAGCAGGACTAAAGATATCTTTTTAAGTCTCCGTTGAAATAACCGGGACTAAAGATGGCAGCGTCACGTGGCTGGCTCCGCTATGTTTAGTCCCGGTTGGTGTTATCAACTGGGACTAAAGATTTTTTTAATTTTGTTCCTGCTGCTTGTTTATATATTATGCTGACGACATCCCCAAATATTTTTTTCGTTGTTTTTCTGCGGAAATCAAATTCACATATCAAATTAACATCCTCAAATCTCCTCCATATCGAGTAATGAACATCATAAAATTCACGTATATCACATATCATATATATCACAAATACACACATATCACATATCAAATTCGAGTATAGAACATCACAAAATTCTAAAACAAAATTCACAGTGCCGGATCCGGCAGAGGGGACGCCGGATTCGGCTCAGGGGACGCCGCGCCCCCGCCCCCACCCGCGGCCCGCCGCTCCTGGTAAGGACGAGGAAGAGGAGGAGGAAAGGGAGGAGGCACCGCCGCCACCTCCGAGCTGCTGGGCCGCTGCCATTTCTGAGGCGCCACGCCGCAGCCACCTCCGAGCCACCGGGTCACCGTCATCTTCGAGCCGCTACCACCTCCTCTCCAACCGGATCTTGTGGAGGGGAGGGTGTCGCCGCCACCTCCGAGCCAATGCCATCTCCTCCCCTCCCACCGTCATCGCCGGAGCGAGAGAGAGAGAGAGCTGAGAGAGGGAGAGAGAGCTGAGAGAGAGAGCTGAGAGAGCGAGAGACAACTAAGTGTTGGATCAATGAAGAAGACGATGCGCGCCAGGATATACATACCACTGGATCTGTAGTCCCGATTAGTACCAACAACCAAGACTAAAGATATATTAGTGTCATATACCCAAATTTTAGGGTCAACGAAATACTATCCAAATAGAATAAAAGAAAAGTTTTCCAATTTTGTGAACCAAAATTTTTTATTTCCTAGGTCAAAGAACTTCAACCTAGTTGCATGAATAAAAAAATTAAAAGCCAAAATTTTTCTTTTCTAATTAGGTGGAGTATTTCAACTCATCTCATGAAAAACATTTGAGAATAAATTAAAAACTTCTTCTTCCTAGACCTAGGACATCAAAGCAATCGAACATAAGCGCATGCTATCATAAAACATGTTTTGATTTGAGTCACCTATGTGAGTTTGTATCTTTGAATTGCATTACAAAAATAGAACTCATAAGCACAGCCCATAAGGTTGAGAGTTGGCTACACAAGCCTACCACTAGTCTTGGGTGATGACAAGTGAACATGAAATTTAATCCAAAGATCGTCTCCTCAGCCCAAGGGGAGAAATAATATGAACCCAAATATTTTAATAGGCACGAGTGCGCATAGAAAACACCTAAACCAAGGAAGAGCCACCCTAATTTTTCTAGATTAAATCATATAGGGTAAAATTATGGAAAAATTTATGTAGACGCCAAATATTATGGACAACTCAAATATAATTTTTGAACTATTTAATAGATAGGTTTGGTGCTCAAACAATTTTGACAAAAAAGACGAGTAATAGGCAAATTAGTATCCCTATCGGCTAAAAATGCAACTTGCCTAAAGACATTAAAATGCACAAAAAATATATAGGAAAAAATATATTAAAATACTAGGTTAAACACCAAAATTAAAAATAATTTTTCTAAAATTTTTCTGGACTGTTTAAACCCTCTAAAAATTCAAATAAGATTCAAAATATCCAAATTTGCTAAATTCCTGGGAGCAAACCATAACTGATATTTGAGTGAAACCAAGGAAAATTGATTCTATGTTTGCTTCCCTAACCCCAGAAAATTTTTCATAAATTTACCTAACCCACACAATGAGTTACAGGGCTGCAAAGTGAGACAGGGAGAAATAATTCGAAAATAAGTTTGAAATTAAGCTACACCAAGACTTACCCATCCCTCACTCCTCTGCCTTGAGTATCACGGACTTGGGCCCATTGTCAGCGTCCGTAGCTAGCTCCCACTCTGTACCACTCCTTCTGCACCACTGAAGACGCCAGAGGGCGGGCTGACAGCCTCCGGACGCTAGCGACGCGTGTGCCCGACGTGTCAACGCACCACGCTTCTTCTCTCGTCCCCAAATTCTGCATAACCTGTTGCCTAACCCCACTCTTCACCCCAGTGCTGACCAAACCAAGAGAGGAAGCCTTGGCTCTACCTTTTCCATCCCTTCTTCGTCGCCGGCCAAGAAGGGGATGACGGCCACTGCTGCCGGAGAGCCATGGTCATGTCCACTTCCCTCGTGTTCCCTAACCTCCTCTCCACGCCGGTCTAAATCCATGTTGATCTTGATTCATTCCATGCAGTGACTCAACGGGAACGTGGACCTCGCCGACGCCAGCCTAGGACATGCTCCAGAGCGTCGTCGCCACCTCGACGTTGATGTTCCGACTGCTGTAGACTAGTGCAAGCCAAACCACCGCGCCATCATCCTCACCTCAACCCTCTCAGCGTTTCCCCCCAAGAACCCCAACCAACGGTGCAGCAAGCATGGAGATCGGGGTTTTCTTCCTCGACTCCGGCCAACCGCAGCCGCCGGTGTTTCGTCCTCCCCGGTGAGCCTCAAGCTAATTCCTCGCACCCAGTAGCATCCCTAAGGAATCATTGAACCATCCCTCTCCTTATCTCGACAGATTGGAGGCCGGAGCGGGCCGTCGCCGTGCAACCGATGATTTCTACCGCCGTCGGGCCGTCCCTTGCGTCGCCAACAACGACCAAGCTTCACCATCTCACGCGCACCTTCGGGTAAGCATCCATGAACCCTGTGAACCCTCGTGCATGCCTTATTTTGCACCAAACCGAGCCCTAACTCACTTCGCACCAGCATGTCGAATCGTGCCGCCGCTCGTACTCGTTGACAGCACTGCTCCGATCATCATTGGTTGCGGGACAAACTCCATCGGATTAGCAAGGATGCCAGCTAGCATTTTCTCTCAAGGAACCTCACAAAGATCCGCCACCAATCGCCGCCGACGCCGGTGAGACTCTCCATCGGTTCGCCGAGCTCTGCCTCTCCTCTTCCCCAGCTTCACTGCCATGCTGGCCCCGGTCATTAGGCGCCAAAAAAATCGGTTAGGAGGAGGTTTAAAAACTTGCAAGGTTTGTTTTGTAAAAATGGTCCGGTTGACATGTGGGGACAGGGACCTATATGCAAAACTTTTGAAACTCAGGGACTCTTACTGAAAAGGGTATTAAGCATGTGCTCATGGGTTGTGGGTTATTTTCCATAAACTTCAGGGGCCTATGTGCAAAATGACCAAGACAATGACAGTGGACCCCATGGGTTTTTAATTCAAAAATATAAAGAAAAATGGATAAATCAAATCTATTTTTCATAGAAAAATTTTCAAAATTATAAAATCCATATAAAATCCAATTCAACACATTTTGGGGTGAAACAAATTTCTGTGAATTCATAAAAGGACTGTAATTTAGAATTATAAAACTTGGCACTCACTGTACAAATTTTGTCCCTAAAATTCCTCTAAGTTAAATGACACATAGAGCTAGCCTAAGCTTATAAAATTCATAGAAAATTCAATTTAACTTGTTTTTGGGCAAACTCAAATTCTACAGATCCACCAACTTACCCTCTGAATTTAGGAAAAAAACCCATAGTTACTTAGTACCAGACATCCCTAAAACTCAATTTCTATAATATAAAACACATATTTTCAACTTATAAAATAAAAACATGTGCTTACTGTGTAGCAATATTACTTAAATATTTAAATAAGAAATAAACCCTTTTATGTACCCTCCAACTTGTAAAATTTGTGGAAAATTCACCTTTAATTCATTTTGAGTGAACTAAGTCTCTTTGGAACCAGCAAGAAACTAAACTTCAAATAGGTAAGATAAAATGTACAAACTTATACACTGAATGGGTAGGAAAAACTCTAAATAGATAATCTAGGGCTAATGGTCATAACTAGGCTAGGTACCATGTGCACATACACACGCATATATGATTATCTCAACATAAATTGAATGCTAGCTCTAGGTAAAGTGGAATAGGAACTATAGGACCAATAGGACCATATCTTCACCTCAAGTCTACCAAGACTTAGTACAAACAATTCTAAAAGCAAAACTTAGATTGATGTGTTGAACACCTACCCTAGTAACCTTTCCTAGCATAGGAAATATAGACATAGTAAGACAATTTAGGCACCAAAGGTTGCTACACTTGAGATTATAATTATTTGTTAGATTATCCACTTTCAACCCTTTTTAGCAAAGTAAACAGGTTCTGAACCAAAAAACCATAAAGCACAATCCGCCTAGAACACGCTATAGGTTTGTAAGGTATCTAATAAATTCATTATAGCTCTAACAATTATAAGACTGTTGACGAGAAATCTCTCTCACGCGCTGGCCTGGGAAATCTGCTTGACTCCAGTGCAGGTCCTTCTCGGCTGCCTACAACGTGCAGGGCGTGCCAGTTGATTTGATCTGTTAATCAACAAGAAAAATGAGAGAATACGCGTTAAGTGTTAGGTTAGATCCCCACGGGATCGGCTAAGGAAATCCATGAATGTATATATGCTATTCTAAGCTATATTTAGGCCAAGTGACTGGAATGGATCAGCTACACCGAGACAGCATCAGCCGCTTAATCCAAATACAGTGAAAAATAATAAATATATGGATTGATAACCTAGCCGATACTGGAAAGCTAACAAAGAATTGGCTAGTACTTCGATGAATCTTATGTAAAGATAATATTCTGAACCAAACGTACAACCCGGAAATCGGCCATCGGCTGCCCGGGAAAGGCTGATTTCGGTCGGCAGCGTCCGACAGATACACGCTCTTAACATAAGAGGCAGTCCTAATACAAATCTAATAATAAGCACATTAAAAGAAACATATTAGGGCAGGTAAGGCCGGCTGAAACCCCGGCACTGTCTCTAAATAATATAAATCTCAGATGAACAGATCATTGATAGTTCTAAAGACGATTTAATAGTTTGAACCCGATGCAGCATTAAGTATAAAAAGAAAAATCTGATCTATTACAGCCGACTTATACTCCTCGAGACAGTGGATACCGCATATAAACCAGCCAACCTTCAGATCTAGCCCTGTTGGCTGCATGTTCTCGCTAGAACCAGCCAATGACGGGATAGATCTAAACTTTGATCTAATTTATATGCGCTATATGATAAATAGCGCAGTATAAACCCCTGATTCTAATGTATAATTGCGATGGAAGCACTAGAAAAAGTAAATCATACCACTAATGACAAGCGTTTACCTAGCTCTGGGGATCGAGACGATGCAGCCCGTAGCCAAACAAAGTGTTCGTCTGAAGAAAAAGTTGGTGATGCGCCGAAGGTTTGATTGATTGAATGATGTTTCTTTTTACAGGGGGTCTTGGGTCCTATTTATACCCAAGATACAACTATCTGCAACGACCCTAGACTCTATCTAAACTACTATTTAAAACACCATATTATGCCTAGCGGGACCCATACCGTGTTACAACTAACAGTTTAACAAATCTCTAGATTACAGATACAATTGCCGTTATAGGACTCTATCCATAAGTGGCAATATCTTTTAACGTGCAATTAGCAACCAAATCTTCTATTTATCTTCAAGTTTCTGCACTAGAAACAGTTTCATCTCTTCCGGACCCAGAATCGGCTGTCGGCTGCTCCCGTTCGATCCATCCTCAACCGATTAGCCCCACAGCCGATCACTCTTTTGGCCGATGCGATTCCTGTCTTCAGCCGATCCGATTCCGCTTTGCCTTTGTCGATCCGATCATGTTGGTTTTTATCAGGTCTTCGGCCCCTTTTCCCAGTTTTTTGAATGTTGCGTAGGGCATGAGGTTGATTGCAGCTTCCCCATTGACTAGCATTTTGGAAATCGGCTTGCCGTTGACGAACCCTTTAACGTACAATGGCTTCAAGTGCCGATTTTTGGTTCCTTCAGGCTTGTCGAAGACGACCTGGTCTGGTGAGATTGCTAGCTTTGCCAGGTCATCTTCCATGGTGTCCGCATCGGCTTCGGGGGCGCCGAACTCGGCTGGCAACACGAAGACCATGTTAACCGATGCAGAAACTTTGCCTTTCCCTTTGGCTGCCCTCTTGGCTTGATCAGCTGGGCCTTCCTCGGCTTGTTCTTCGTCAGTTATGGCAGCTTTCCTTTTGGGTACCTTTTGATTTTGCCCAGCCGACGGCGCTGCTCGTGGATCATTTGTTGCACCTCATCTTCTCTCCCTTCACGCTTGAGCCATTGAACCCTCCTTTTCTGCGTATTTGTGAAGAGATTGGACGGGCACCATTGGGGGTTGGCTGATTCCTCATCATCGGCCTCTTCGTCGTCGTGGTTGCCCCCCATCATGCTTTTCGTCGACGAAGAAGTCCTGATGGATCGGACCGAGCCGATCATGGACAGGTCGCCGCCTTTGGTTTAGCTGGACGGCTCTGGGAACGAACCGAGCTGGACTTGCAGGCGACAAGCTTCCGCGTCCGTCGTCGCAGCGATCGTTACATGCTGGGCAATCATCCAATGTTGGTAGCCTCATGCTGGATTCCCATCAGTACCTTAAAAAATCGCAATGCCAATGTGGATCGGCTTGTCGTGATTTACCTTGTATCATCGGCTCTGAGTACTCGGCTCGTGCCGACGAGGCGCTTCATCGTAAATTTCTTCATGCCGAGACCGGTATTGATGACGGTATTGGCTTCGTTCATGGATCGGCTGTCGGCCAGCCGATCTGATGACTGGGCGCACCATATTAATTCGCGCGGCGTGGATCCAGTCTGGTCGTCTTCTGCCTTGGCCCCGATCAATGTATTGGCTAAGCCGTGCGCCATTCTGTTCTGTCGATCAGCTTGCCTGGGGCCGGCCTGGACCGTGTTGACCGGGAAGGGATTGCCGTCTACCTTCATCGATCGATTTGAGTCGGCGAATTTCAGCTTCCCGGCCTCGATTGCCGACTGGATTCGCTGTCTGAAGACTTTGCAGTCATTGGTGGCGTGAGATGTGGAGTTGTGTCACTTGCAGTACTTCTTCTTTTTCAATTCTTCGGCTGACGGGATCACATAATTTTTGGGTAATTGAATCTGTTTCTCTTTGAGTAGCAAATCAAAAATCTTGTCGGCCTTAGTGATGTCAAAGTCGTACCTTTCTTCCTTAGCCGTCTTCAACAGCCATTGGCAGACGATGGCCTTTTGTTCTTGGCCCATTCGGCTGCTGCAACTTCTGTTTCATCATCGTCAGATTCGTAGTCTGAATCGACGATGACCTGGGTTATATTCTTGACAGCCTTCCTGGTGTCTTGGAAATGCTGTTCGTGGGCCGTCACCTTCTGCGCCAAGTGGGCTAGGCTATCAAAGTCCTACGCAGAGAATCGCTCTCTGATCGGCGCGATCAAACCATGAAAGGCCAGATCGGCCAATTGGGCATCCGATAGCACCAGGCTGTAACATCGGTTCCTCATCTCCCTAAAGCGTTGGATGTAGTCTTGGACCGATTCATTGTGTTTCTGCCTGACGCTGGTGAGGTCCGACAACTTCATCTCGTGGTTGCCGGACTAGAAATAGCTGTGGAACTATTTTTCAAGATCGGCCCAACTCTGGATCGAGTTGTAGGGCAATGAGGAGAACCAGGTGAAGGCCGATCTTGAAAGAGAAAGGGGGAACAGTCGAACTCTCAAGGGGTCTGTAGCCGATGCTTCACCGCATTGTGCCAAAAATTGGCTAACGTGTTCATAGGTGGAAACGTTGTCTTGCCCTGAGAATTTCGAGAAGACTGGGATCTTGTATCGGTTGGGCAGCGGGATCCGTTCGAAATGTTCTGGATAGGGATACCGATACATATTCCCTGAATCTTTTGGTTTGAGGCCGAACTGATCGCGCATGACATCTGCAATTAGATCGGCCCACGCTTGGTTGTCTTGTTGTATTGGCTCATATGGGTCATACGGCACGGGTGCTTGCCGATACAGCTGTGGTGGCGTCTGAGGCCTATAATAGTGATCTTGACGGCCCCCTTGGTACTGGTAGCGATGGTCAGCGGGAGGTGGCCGAGGCACCGGTTGTGGCGTTGGTGGTTCTGGAAACAACTGTCGGCCACCGGCATTGTGCCGCCTGCCTAGATCAATCGGCTCTGGCTACCGATTGTCATTGAACATGCTGTCGAGTTGACCCTGAGGCAATGGCTGTTGTCGGTTTAGTATAGTAACCACTGGTCTTATAGCCGTTTCACCTGGATTCAGCTGACCGACTCCTCCTGGTGGGCTTGGTTGTGCTATCAGTGGAAGCGGCCGATCCTGCGTGACTAGCGTCCTGTAACCAGGAAATTGGCCATCTGCAAAATACGTGGGCCCCCGTTGTAGCTGTTCGGCTACCTTGGCGTCGACCACAGTAGAGATCATATTATTGAGAGTATTGACCAAGATGCTACTCTGGTTGACCAATGCGTGGTGAACGGCCGAGTCGATCCGATCTTGTAGAGACTATACGGCCAAATCATCTTGCACCTGGGTCGGCTCTTCCACCTTCTGTTTGCCTTTCGTGTCACCCGAGGAAGATGCTTTGGCATCGTTCAGGCTGAACTTGTACTTTTGGTGCACAGCTCCAGATCTTGTTTGGGTGAAAGATTGCAAATAATTAGTCTGGAGTTCTTCCACCATCTTCTTATATTCGGCTTGCTGTTCAGCCGATAATTGTTCCATCTTCACGGGGATGATGTTGTCCTGCGTGATGCTAGGGCTCTTGGAGTCGACCATCTTGCCGGCTGGGTCTATTCGTCCGAGTCGAGCCGACAGAGACAGTCCCACCGCGCGTGCCAAGAAGCGTGTTGACGAGAAATATCTCTCACGCGCTGGCCGGGAGATCCGCTGACACCGGGCAGGGTCCTTTCTACGCCTACAACGTGCGGGCGTGCGCTTGATTTGATCTCGTTAATCAACAAGAAAACGAGAGAATACACGTTAAGTGTTAGGTTAGATCCCCACGGGATCGGCTAAGGAAATCCATGAATGTATACATGCTATTCTAAGCTATATTTAGGCCAAGTGACTGGAATGGATCGGCTACACCGAGACAGCATCAGCCGCTTAATCCAAATACAGTGAAGAATAATAAATATACGGATTGATAACCTAGCCGATACTGAAAGCTAACAAAGAATCGGCTAGTACTCCGATGAATCTTATGTAAAGATAATATTCCTGAACCAAACGTACAACCCGGAAATCGGCCATCGGCTGCCTCGGGAAAGGCCGATTTCGGTCGGCAGCGTCCGACAGAAACACGATCTTAACATAAGAGGCAGTGCTAATACAAATCTAATAATAAGCACATTAAAAGAAACATATTAGGGCAGGTAAGGCCGGCTGAAACCCCGGCACTGTCTCTAAATAATATAAATCTCAGATGAACAGATCATTGATAGTTCTAAAGACGACTTAATAGTTCGAACCCGATGCAGCATTAAGCATAAAAAAATCCGATCTGTTACAGCCGACTTAGACTCCTTGAGACGGTGGATACCGCATATAAACCAGCCAACCTTCAGATCTAGCCCTGTAGGCTGCATGTTCTTGCTAGAACGAACCAATGACGGGATAGATCTAAACATTGATCTAATTTATATGCGCTATATGATAAATAGCACAGTATAAACCCTTGATTCTAATGTATCATTGCGATGGAAGCACTAGAAACAGTAAATCATACCACTAATGACAAGCGTTTACCTAGCTCTGGGGATCAAGACGATGCAGCCCGTAGCCAAACAAAGTGCTCGTCTGAAGAAAAGGTTGGCGATCGCCGAAGGTTTGATTGATTGAATGATGATTCTTTTTACAGGGGTCTCGGGTCCTATTTATACCCAAGATACAACTATCTGCAACGACCCTAGACTCTATCTAAACTACTATTTAAAACACCATATTATCCCTAGCGGGACCCATACTGTGTTACAACTAACAGTTTAACAAATCTCTAGATTACAGATACAATTGCCGTTATAGGACTCTATCCATAAGTGGCAATATCTTTTAACGCGCAATTAGCAACCGAATCTTCTATTATCTTCAAGTTTCTGCACTAGAAACGGTTTCATCTCTTCCGGACCCAGAATCGGCTGTCGGCTGCTCCCGTTCGATCCATCCTCAGCCGATTAGCCCCACAGCCGATCACTCTTTTGGCCGATGCGATTCCTGTCTTCAGCCGATCCGATTCCGCTTTGCCTTTGCGGACTTAGGAACTCAATTACCAAACTCCAGTGTTAACAAAGACAAATTGCATTAATCCTAGAAAACTTTTTTCTATCACCTATGGAAGGTCTAGGTTAATATAAATCCATTGGTAGCAACATTTTAAGCCGATACCCGAACAAATCCTACCATACATCGAGCAAGCTTCAAAAATTAATAACTCCCAAAATAAAAGAGATAAAATAGAAATTCCTCCACCATAAATCATGTTCGCACAGCACCTAGCCACACCAAGGAACTCACGCATTTTAGAGCATTTTGGATTTTTTGCATATTCGGTGTTTAATCGCATACCGTATATTTTGTTTAGATAATTGCGTACACGGAGGAGTGGAAGGTGTGCTAAAATTTTCTCCAGACCAAGGCAAGTTCTTGCCCCTCCTTTGAACACATTGAACCCACGTTTTCGGGCAATGTATTTTGGTTGTGAAATCTTGCATGCGTAATTTATCATATCGTCATTTTAAATTAATATTGGTAGTTAAGTCCTGAAAATTTGCATGTACCTTTTCTAAAATACTCCCTTGCTGTTTTGAACCCTAGGAAATAAATTAAAAGTACTCATATGAGAATATGCAATGCTTTATGAAAATGATATGCTTAGCCTTGCTTAGCATTATTTGAAAAATAGGCATGGGTTGATTCTAACTCTTTGGAGAGAACTTTTGTGTGTTCTGAACTAAATGGGGGAGAAACCCCAATTATTTGAGAAAACAAAAGTCAAAACCTGGTTTTTAGACTTGGGCGGCAAGTGGCGTGCAATTGATGTATTTGCATTGCCGATAGGGGGAGTGTTTGCACGAGTCGATTAAGGACTGAACTACATGTCATTCATTGTGTATACCGTACATCCACATGTGCTAGTATGGGATGGCCTTAGCCGAGTAATCTATTTAGCACCTAACGTTGCATTATGGTAGGTCGAAGTGTATGGGTTCGGATAACCCAGAGGAACTTCCTATTTACCCCGTCGTGGTAGTTTAGGCGACTAAGTCACGTGGGTGGGTTCCTATTGTGTCCGCCACCATGGAGTTAAGTTAAGGCGTGGCCCGCCACTAAACGGTTCTAGGTCTTATTCCAGTATGACCTAGGGTGGAGGAAACACGTATTGTGCTGGTGCAAGGCTATAAGGCTAGGGACTAAGTAGTGTAAAGGTTTCGTTATGACCTCTAGGCCACATTCAACCTGAAGAGTATGGTAGTGTGTGGGAAGCACAGAACAAACTAGAGTGTTCATATCATGTGGGTAAAGCTGTACAGTCTCTGCAGAGATAATAAAAACTAATCGATTAGCCGTGCTCATGGTCATGAGCGACATAATGAAATGTTATGGGTATAAATTTCAGATTTTTGTGGTTCACCAAAATGTTTTTGAAATCAAACGTTTTGTGCTAAAACTATGGAGGTTTTGACCAATATTTTTGCCTTACTCCCTGATGTGAGTAAGATGATATAATCTACCTATGTCTATATGTTTTCGATGGAGCCATGCCATATTTATCAAAGTTTGGTGCTTGCTGAAAATGACTTGTCAAAAACCACGTTGTAAAATGTTTGCGAACTAAAATTCGCTTTATGCTGAACTTAGACCACAACTAGCCTTTTCCTTGATTTAGAGCTAGCATGTATGTAGGTTCGATTGTGCGCTTGCCAGTATATTAACTAGATTAATGTACTGACTCTTGCCACTGGAATATCCATTTTTGCTTGCAGTTTAGACTTAGTTCTGGAATGATGCGGGATTTTTCGATTTGCTTTATTTTAGGAATTGAACTTAACAGGGTAAACCCCTAGTCGATGTGCTTGCGGATGGGTAGTTAAGCCACCGCTGTTCGCTGCTCTCTGATATATATTTATTTGGCTGGTCGGCCTATGTAATTATCTAAGTGATGTAATCTTTTAAGTTCTGTTCAATTTAAATGTATTTGCTAAGTATATTCATGCTTGTGATGAAAGTGTGAGACTAGCGCACATCCTGGGAGCTAGATTCACATGAGTATGAGTTAGGAATATTTGAGACGTTGTAGATCTTTAGTCATTTTGTCAAGTGTCCTGAGTATGTAACACATCTGGTCGCGCCTTCGTGTGGTTTGACGGGCACACTTCTGGCTGAAGTTGATTGGCAGGCTAAAGGCCAGTAATGTCTCACTTATCCCTCTCTCGGGACATCGGATGTTTCGTTTTACTTGATATATGAGCTGAATCGTTTCAACTCATATTGCAACTAGAACGGAAGGTCCGGGCGTCTCCGACAATTAGTACCGGTTGGTGGCACAAACCGGGACTAAAGATAATTTTCCGTTATTTCCAATTCATCTAATCCCGGTTGTAGCCACCAACCGGGACTAAAGATAATTTCCCGCTATTTCCAAATTTTTTTGTCTCGGCTAGGGTTAACAACAAAGACTAAAAATGTAATAATCCATTAAATTAGGCCAAATTAATTTTATTACATATAGGTTTAAAACAATAATAAGTAATACATTAAAATTTAATCAAATGACAAAATTAATGAGAAAACATTTAAAATAGTTTAAAATATTATTAAATTTTAATAATCATATATAATTAACATATACCGATATAAAATTGTTTTAAATTGTTAGTAACATATTCCTTTTGAAGCTCGAGTTTACTTGGTAATCCTAGACATTACACATCTCTATGTGCTCCTCTAGATATTTGTTCCTCTTTTGTCCCTCTCTTTTTTCCAAATTTTTGGGCTGTTGTTGTTTTTTTGAAAAAAATCAACTTTTCTTTTCTTTTTATATTTTTCTTGACTTAGGAGCACATGAGAAGTAACCAATGAAAATTTGAGCCTAAACAAGTGAAAGACGTGGCCGGTGGAAAATCCGAAGACGTGCTCAAAAGTGACAAAAAGCTTCCGGGCTCAAAAAGATAACCTTGCGACCTGTTTTAGAGAAAAATAAAGTCACCGACCAAAATTTTTTTCTGATTGATTTTCATATATGGAACTTCTCAATCGGAGTTTGTATGCGAATGTTATGATTGTTTTATAAACCGACTCCGAATTAGAAGACAAAACGGGAACAATGCGCGCAAAAACTTGTTACAAGCGCACAAACTAGACACGACGGCTAGGGTTTGATGGAAACAAAGGGGAAAAACACACGAACTGGACTCTAACACGATCTAACCAGTAACAAGACCTCGACTAGGATACAAACTCAAAACAACGGACTCTGAAACTAAAATATGTAAAGGTTATGGCATAGAAGGTTCTTGTGACGCACTGATCCAACTTCAGATCAAAAGATCCGTGCCTGCATTCTTAGCACCACAACTCCTCTGGTTATCAACTGAGACACAAACGACACAGACCCGGTTAACCTCGCCAAGAAGGCTAATCCCTGCATGCGCAACGAAGAACACATGCAAGAGTGATTGGACTTTGAAGAGTGATTGGACTTTGCATGTCCAACGAATGAATGTTGTGTGTATCCGAAGAAGTGATGTTCTTAGCAATATTGTAGATCCCTCCGATTTGTATATTATCACCAAAATATTTTCACAAAAATTTTGTATATTGAGAATCAGTTAATAACAATATGGTAATTTGTAATTAAAATGTAATGATTAAAGCTTCCTTCTATATCTTCAATTACCCAACCCCACACAACACCAGCCCCTTTTCAACTACAGATCCTCTCAAATTAATTTCAGGCCATTTGAATCATGCACCAAAATTATGTCTATTCCTTTACAACAAACCATATTTTTAACTCGCACAGCTAAAAAAAGCACCTTCACTTTAGATCTTTAGTCCCGGTTTATAACACCAACTAGTACAAAAGATAAGATCTTTAATCCCAGTTGGTGTTACAAACCGGGACTAAAGATGGTCGCTGGCATAACAGATTCTGACAAGAATCTAACTAGGACTAAAGATCCTAGAGAGTCATTGACTTTTTTAACCAGGACTAAAAATGTATTTTAGTCTCGGTTCTATTGGAACTGGGACTATTATGGATTTTGACCAGTGGAGCAAAGATCATTTCTCCGTAAGTGAAATTCTAGAAAAATTAAATTGTTACCGCATAAATAATCTAGTATTTGAATAAATTATATTATATGATTTAATGTATATTTTGATGAGGTATGGACTTTGTCGATTAGGGTTTAGGATAAATCAGTTTTGACTTCTTTGACCAATTTAATTGAGGGTCCTAATGTAAAAATAGAATTTTACCAAAATTCCAGCGAGTTGAATATATTGAGGGGGCATTTGGCAGGGCCCCAGATACTAGATTTAGGGAGCGTTTGTCACAGCTCCAGATCCTATATTCAGCTCCTAGATCCAGCTTCAATCAGAGCTAGATCTTATAGGAGCTCGAGGTGACCCAAACAACGTTTGGTTGCCAGATCAGCTCTAGAGATTCTGAAATATATTGTTATATAATTGTACCTTTGTTTTCTCTGTTTATTCAATGGTTGTAATGATTTTTGATATTGATTAAAAAATATTCAAACTAAATGACTTATTTTTTAGAAAAAATTAAATCATTCTTGGAGCTCTCCAAGCAGATCTGATAGAAATCTTTGTGGAGCTAGACCGTTTGGTAGGGCTCCGGCTCCACTCCACCAAGATCCAGGATCCGGAGCCCTACCAAACACCCCCTTACCTCCGGCTCCTAGATCCATCTTCGTCAATGCTAGCTCTTATAGGAGCTCGAGGTGGCCCAAATCGAGTTTGGTTGCCAGATCAGCTCCAAAAATCCTGAAATATATTGATGGAAAATTCTACTCTTTTTCTTTGTTTATTATTGAATGGTTGTAATGATTTTTGATATTGATTCAAAAATATACAAACTAAATGACTTATTTTTTAGAAAAAATTAAATCCTTACTAAGATTATTAGATTTAAAACTATTAAATGAACTAAATCATTAGTTTAAAATTAGTAAACTAATTAAATTTAAAATTACTAAACTAATTAATTTCAAAATTGTTAACTAATTAAATCATTAGTTTAAAATTATCAAACTAATTAAATTTAAAATTATTAAACTAATTAAATTATTATTTATTTGGAGAACGAAGTAAAGTAAATTACCATTGTTTTTTCGCTTATTGAAAGTAAATGCATGACATACCTAAAATTGATATGCAATGTTAATACATAGTGGAGCTTTGAAGCACTATGGGTAAAAGAGTAAAAAAAGTTGGACTAGAGCTATGGAGCTGGTGGGAGGCAGCTCCACCTCCCTAGTGTATTTTCTTGGAGCTCTCCAAACATATGTGAGAGAAATCTTTATGGAGCTGGACCGTTTGGAGGGCTCCAGCTCCACTACACTAGGATCTAAGATATAGAGCCCTACTAAACACCCCCTGAGTAGAATTTACATGATTTTTTCTATGATTTTATCTTACACCAACTATTTTTAGAAATTCAGTAAGCTTGACTATATATATGTGCTTTTGTTATAAAAATGTGATTAAGTGATTGTAAAAATATATTTAAGCTATGTTTAACCTGAGATGACGTTAGTAGGCTTGATTTCCATTTCACCATCTATACTTAACCTCATAGAATATTTACATGCATTTATTTGTATAGGGTTAGGTGTGACCTTAAGTGATAATTGGGGTGACCTATAATATGTGTAAGTTAGTGTGTTTATTTATTTTTATGTTCATGACATAAGGTCCAGATGAGTTTGTCAAATTAATTTATGGAGTTTTACATTGGCCATATTGTATTATTTAATTTGCAAGGATTTTAAAAGTGATTTTTAATTCTTGACATTTGGTCCTTTTCATTAATAGCTTCAAATTTTAATTAATGCTCATGAGACCTAATATGAAATGCTAGTAAGATTAAAAACACATAAAAGGACTCAAGTCACGCACCATACATTGTTTAGATGCAAGCATGCTATGTTTTACTTTTTTTATTAGAAAGAAAAAAATTTAATTATTCTCAAATTTACTTATGGGTACTAGCAATGATAGGCTTATCCAAGTCTTTGGTGGAAAATTGTAGTATTTCTAATTCACGAAAGTTAGTTTCAACATTTTGGATGCAAAATTTGAAATTCGAGATTTTGGATATGTTACAATACCCAATGCCGATTGTTGATTTATTAGTTGATGCACCTTCTGGACACAAAATAATCAGTTTTATGGATGACAATGCAAAATATAGTCAAATATTTATGATTGAAAAAGATATTTCGAAGACTGCTTTTAGATGTCCTGTAGCAATCGGCTTATATGAGTGGGTTGTAATTACTTTTGGACTTAAGAGTGCTCGTGCTACTTATCAAAAAACCATGAATTTTATATTTCATGACCTCATCTGTTTGTTGGTTGAAATTTATATAGATGGTGTGATTGTGAAATCAAAGAGTATTGATGGACATATAGCCAATTTATGAAAGATAATAGAAAGGACAAGGAAATATGGTTTGAAGATGAATCCAAAAAAATGTGACATTTGGTGCATCGGCTGGACAGTTTTTGGGCTTTATTGTTCATGACAAAGGAATTGAGATTAGTCAGAGAAGTATTAAGGCTATTAAGAACATAGAGTCACCTGAAAATAAAACATAGAGTTCTTAATAGCTATTAAAAGAACTTGGTTATTAAGGCTATTAAGAACATAGAGTTCTCGATAAGGCTATTAACTTGGTTAAGCCGAAGGTGACTCTATGATCTTAATTTCGAGAACTCTATGGTTTATTTCGTGTTCTTAAATAAACATTAAGGCTATTAACCAAGTTCTTAATAAAGCTATTAATAACATAGAGAACTCTATGATTTATTTCGATGTTCTAAAATAAAAATTAATTTCGAGAATGTTGCAGATTCGAAATAAAACCATGATTAATTTTGTGAGAATGTTTATTTTGAATCTTTCTAGAAAAATTGAGTCATTCACTCTGTTATTATGATTGAAAGCCAATCAACAATTTGAGTGGGGAGAAAAGAAGAAGGCATTAGATGAAATTAAAGATTATATAAGTTCTCCTCCAGTATTAGTACAACACAAAAGGGGATTCCATTTAAATTGTATTTGTTGGATGATAAGAAATCTATTGGATTAATATTGATTCAAAAACTTGAAGGCAAAGAAAGGGTTATATTTTATCTCAACAGAAGACTTTTGATGCAGAAACAAGGTATTTCCCAGCGGAGAAGTTGTGTTTATGTTTATATTTTGTATTTACAAAGTTCAGGCATCATCTATTGTCAAACGAGTGCACAGTAGTTTGTAAAGCTGATGTTATTCGATATATGTTATTGGCTCCAGTGCTAAAAGGAAGAGTTGGGAAATGTATTTTTGCCTTAACAGAATTTGATCTTCGATATGAATCGGCTAAAGCAATCAAGGGACAAGCCATAGACAATTTTGTGGTGCAACATCGGGATAATTCTATCGATTATGTGGAACCGATGCCATGGACATTGTTTTTTGATGGATCAGTTTGTACACATAGGTGTGATGTCGGATTAGTAATTGTTTCACCTCAAGGGGCAAGTTTTGAGTTTTCCTTTATAATTAAGCCGTATTATACTAACAATCAAGCAGAGTATGAGGTAGTACTCAAAGGACTTCAATTGTTAAAAGAGGTAGAAGCAAAAGCGATAGAGATTTTTGGTGATTCATTGTTGGTGATTAATCAAATGGCTGGAGAATGTGAATATAAAGATGGAGCATTAAAGGTGTATAACTAAAAATGGTAGGAATTGATGAAGAATTTCATAGCTATAACTATTAAACATATTCCTTGGGAACAAAATGTTGAAGCCAATGATCTTTCTCAAGGAGCATCAGATTATAAGCCGATGTTAAAAGATATGGAGTTAGAAATTTCCAGTGTTAACGCTGATGATTGGAGAAATGAGATTATGGGATATTTGAAAAATCCGTCTCAATTGGCATCAAGGAAATTGAAATACAAGGATCTTAAAGATGTTTGTCTTGACGATTATTTTTATTTCGGACGATTGATAGTGTGTTGCTTAAAAGATTGATAGTGCGAAGTTCATGAGGGTATATGTAGAACACATCAATTAGCTCATAAAATGAGATGGTTGCTTTGTAGAGTTTGGTATTTTTGGCCGATAATGCTGAAAGATTATTTCAGATATTATAAGGGTTGCCAGGATTATCAAGTTTTGAGCAATTCAAAGAGCACCAACATTGGCTATAAATCCAATAATAAAGCCTTGGCAATTTAGAGGATGGGGTATTGATATGATAAGTTAGATTAATCCACCTTTGAGTAAGGGACATAATTATATATTGGTGGCAACCGATTATTTCATAAAGTGGGTTGAAGCTATTCCTTTGAAGAAAGTTGATGCTAAAGATGTGATTGATTTTACTAAAGAACATATTATCTATCGGTTTAGGATTCCTCAGACAATAAGGACTGATCAAGGGTCTATTTTTGTAGCTAATGAGTTTGTAAGATTTGCCAATAGTAGGGGAATTAAGTTATTGAATTCTTCTTATTATGCACAAGCTAATGGGCAAGGAGAGACATCTAATAAAAGTTTGATCAAATTAATCAAGAGGAAAATTGATGAGGAACCAAGAAAGTGGCACAACCTTAGCCGACTCATTATGGGCCTACCTTATCAATTAGTTTATGGGCATGAAACTATTTTACCGTGGAAAACTAATATCGGCTCAAGAAGAATTTCTTTGCAGGATCAGTTGACAGCCGATGAATATTACAACTTGATGACTGATGAGTTAGAAGATTTGACTCAGAATTGGTTATGAACATTAGAAAAAAATTAAAAGGGATAAAGAAAGGATTTCAAGGCATTACCACAAGAAAGTGATACCAAAATCTTTCGAGGAAGGAGAACTGGTTTGGAAATTGATTTTGCCGATAGGGACAAGAGATAATAAATTTGTAAAATGGTCACCTAATTAGGAAGGACCTTATCAGATTCATTGTTGTGTATCACATAATGCGTATATGCTTGAAGGCCTTGATGGAAAAGTATTTGCCGAAGCTCTTAATGGAAAATATTTGAAAAAATACTATCCTAGCTTTTGGATTAGTTCATAATCAGGTGGACCATAGTCAATTTAAGAAATAGTTGATGAATAAACATCGCCTTAAGATGACCGATATTTGATATCGCCCTGAGAACAAATAAATGAGTACATCAGAAAGAGCAGAACGGTGTTTGAGCTGATAAATATATTACAAGGTGTATCGAATGTTTCAAGCAAAAAATATTCCAAGTGTTAAATCTATTACACCAACCCAGGAATTTCTGGATTGGTGATATCAAGTGCAGGCGAATTTGATCAATTTTTTCTATGGTGCGGAGATCATCAGCATCGGTTCCTGGGATTGGTTTGATAGCTCTGTGTTTGTCGGCTGCTTGACAGATAGATGTTTTTAGCTTCGTGGGTAGATCTTCAATTCTTTTTGGTAGATTGGCAAGTTTTTGTTCCTCTTGCTCTAGGTCTTTGTGAGTTTGTTTTAATTTAGCCAGCAGATCGGCTTCTTGTTTTTTCAGTTCACCGATGCGGCGCTTGGTGTTGTCTGGGCCAACAGTTAGTTTATCAAGTTTTCCTTTTTTGCATGGACCAATTGTCGATCGTTTTGAAAGGCTACTTCTAGGGATCTTAACTCAACATGGTCGGTGTTTTGTTGGCGTGCCCTGGTGACCTAAAACCGATGATATTCAAGAAAAGCTGCTGGAGTTAATGTGTCGATAATCTCATGGGTAGCTGGCCTCGGATTTCTTCTATCCTACTCCTGATGGGGCCACTGTTTTCAACTAAGGCATCGAGTGATGTGTTCAGTTGATCCATGATATCAAGCAATTGGCTTCTGAGAGCTTCAGGAGGAGAAGAACCCGCATTGCTGAGAATTTCCTCTTCCTCATCATCCACAACGACATCGACGTCAAAGGAGAACATATTGGCTACGTTCTGTATTTTGAAAATTGAAGTTAGAATCGGATGTGGGCAACTAAGAGGAGTTGATAGGTTGGAGTGTACAAGAAGGGTTGTTGTAGCCTAAGGCAGAGCTTGATCGGCGTGGTGGCTATCAGTGGCTGAGCGTGGGGGATCATCCAATGTGTGTTCGCTTGAAACCAACCTATGAGGTGCAACCAATTGAATCACAAGCTAAAGTAAAGGTGCATTAGAAAAGAAGAAAAAAAATATAAGATAGAAGAATATGAGAAACTTACTATCACACCCAGAAATTCCAACCCGACATTTTCGAAGCTGAATGTGTACTAAAATCCCTGTCCAGAACCAGCCAAGGTACACAGAGGACAAAGTTGCATATACAGAATCCATGTCTTAAAAACAATATAAAGGATTACACAAATACAACAGAAAAAGAAAGACGAGCTAAAACTAAGGTCTTGATGCTCGCAGCATGGCAACTCCCCTCCACAGGCATCCTTGACGTCGGACAAAGCCTACTCCTCCTCATAGCCTCCATCTGACTCGTAGTCCATCTCTCGTGGGGGAGACAGAGCAAGGCTGAGTACTACTGTTGACGCGAAAAATACACGCTGGCCTGGGAGATCTGCTTAGCTCCAATGCAGGTCCTAAAATCGATGAAGCGCGGGCGTGCCAGTCAGTTTGATCGTGCTACTGACAAGATATACAAAGCAGCATAACATAAACCAAAACAGCCGATCGGCCGATAGGCTGATAGCGCGATCTCAGCCGATGTCGATGTCAGCCGATGTAGTTAGGGTTTTAATCCATCGGCTGTGTGTTGAGCAAACACCTATATAAAGGGGATCGGTTGACGATAACACGATGATAAAATAAACATTGATCTAAACATTGAAACATACATTGGTTGGAGATCCGATGGCATAAGATCCAACAGATAAACAATGATCAACGAACACTCTGTTGTCATCGGCTAAAAACCAACTTATATGCAATCCTTACAAGCCGATGCAACATCCATAAGAAATTAGCTTTACCCGATCAGCTGTAGATATCAATAGTATATAATCTAGGTCTCAAAATATGTTTAAACCAAGTGACTGGGATAGATCGGTAGCGTACCAAGACAGTATAAATCACTTATGTCTAAACATACCTTAAGACGGAGATTATACGTATTCATAGCATAGCCGATGTCATGTCCAGATAGCTCATTGGCTGAAACTTCGATGAAACCCTTAGTGACAGCCAACAGGTAGGCTAGAGATTACGATTCTAATCACAACTTAGTAGGTCAAACTGAACTGTTGCAGCACTAAGTATGAAAAGGAACACAATATCTAGACAATCAAGCCCTTGACTGATCTAATATAGTAAACAATTTAGCCGGTATCGGCAAAAACCCTAAAGCAAGAAACAACCGATAGAGCTAAATCGAGATACTAGGATTAGATTCAACAGAGACATGATAAATAATCAGGCAAAGATGTTAAACTAATCGAAGCAATCCAAGAGGTCGAATGTACTGATGTAGCCTTGGACGACGTCGATGTAGCCAATACGATTGCCTGAGCCGGCAGGACCTTGGACTTACCCCTTCACCAGAGATCGAAGCCGATGCAACCCCGCGTCAGGTGCCAAGTTCCACCGGATAAAAAAGTAGAATAGATAAAAAGGGTGGCGATGCGCCGAATTGTATTGATCGAGAGATTGATTACATGCACCCTGGGCTTACATATTTATACCCATAGGCTAACAAAGATTCTAACAGATTACAATTCAAACTTTCCTAAAGATAAAAGGAAACAAACCGAGTCCTTATTGGACACTAACACACTTTTCTAATGATAAAACAGAAAGCTAACAAACCCTTCCTAATTATTAGATACAATTGCCTTTTTCAGACTCTATCCATGTATGGCAATCCTCATGAAGCATATTAATCTGATTCGATAACGATCCCAATGTTATCTTACCGGAATCGGCTACATCGACTTACCCTGTCTGATTCGGTATCAGCCAACAAACTCCTTAGTCGATTCGATATCAGCCAATATGATCCTTGAGTCGCTAGAGCCTCCGGGGCTTACCAAATTCTGACGTTAACAACTACCCACTATACTCATCAAGTCATACCGGAAGAGAGGGTATGATGCAGGAGTAAATCAAAGGAAGGCTAGGGGTTTAATTGCATAAAGCAAGCATTTCACAACAGTAGTTGAAAGCAGTAAAACAGTTGTAGTAATTAATCAATATTAAAGTAATCACTGCCCAACGTTACACCACATTGCGACAGGCCCAAACCAACTACATGATCTAGTACAGCTCCATTAAATCATGTTATTAAAGGGGTGAGACTAATCACGACGAATCTGGTTGATCGCCCATAACCGTGGGCACGGCTATTCGAATAGTTCTACTATGATCAGAGGTGTACATCTATACCCACAAGACACAGCCCTGATGACGTTCTGGTCAAACCAGTGATGAAGTCCATTCCAATCTCTTCCCATTTCCATTTCGAAATATTAAGAGGTCGCAACAATCCTACGGGCCGTTGGTGTTCTGCCTTTACTCGCTGACACATGTCATAGAGTGCGACGAATTCAGCTATTTCTCTTTTCATGCTAACCCACCAGAATTTTTCTTTAAGATCTTGATACATGTTGGTACTTCCAGGATGGATCGAGTATTGGGTCTGATGGGCTTCTATCAAATTCTTCAATTCTTTGTCCTCAGGCACACACAACCTTTCTCCCATCCAGATTGTTCCATGCTTGTCTTTGGTGAAATCTTAGGCTTTTCCAACTCTCACATTCTTCTTGAGCTCGGGTATTTCAGGGTCTTTTGCCTATGCTGCCCAGATTTGATCTATGAGAGTGGGTTGTGCTTCGAGAGTGGCCACTCAACAATTCGTAGGGTTAGGTGCTCCAGATCTTACTGCAACTTACTACACATTTCTTCCATGCTGATGGAATTATAATAGCTTTTCTGGCTCAAAGCATCTGTCACCATGTTAGCTTTGTCGGGGTGATAGTGTATTCTCATGTCATAATCCTTGATCAATTCCAACCGTCTTTGCTGGTGGAGGTTTAGGTCCGGCTGGGTGAAGATATACTTCAAGCTCTTATGATCCGTATATACGTCACAACGGTTACCAATAAGGTAATGTCACCAGATCTTCAAGGCATGAACCACTGCTGCTAACTCCAGATCGTTAGTTCGGTAATTGTTCTTGTGTGGACGCAACTGACGATAAGCATATGCAACCACTTTGCGTTTCTGCATAACCACACACCCCAACCCTTGGCGGGATGCATCACAGTACACCTGGAAGTCTTTCGTCTTATCTGGCAGAATTAGGATTGGCGCAGTCACTAACTTCTTCTTAAGTTCTTCAAAACTTTTGTTGCATTCTGCGGACCACTTGAATTTCTCATCTTTCTTCAACAACCGAGTCATAGGCTTGGCAATTCTAGAGAAATTTTCAATGAACCAGTGTTGATGAGAAATTTCTCTCACGCGTTGGCCTGGGAGATCTGCTTAACTCCAGTGCAGGTCCTTCTCGGCTACCTGTGCTGTGCAGGGCGTGCCAGTTGATTTGATCTATTAACCAACAAGAGAAACAAGGGAATATGCATTAAGTGGGAGGAGACCGGGATCGCCCAGTGCTTGGCCCTATCCGTCGCCAGCATGGAAAAGGACGAGCCGCTTCTGTCGGCTGCAACATATTTCTAGAACGACAGCTTTAACGCCTTCATCTTCCGGCAAGGGCCGATGACAATCACGTTGGCCGACATGTACATGACGACTGGGCTGGACATCGAGTCACCGGCTAACCCCAGCAGCTTGAGCCGAAACGGGCAGCATCAGTTCAAAACCAAGGCCATCGGCGGGTGGAGCAGCTTCATCACGCAGAACATGAAGGACGGATCAGTCGGCCACAGGGAGCACGCCGTGTTCTTGATGATGTGGCTTGAAAAATTTTTGTTCTGTGGATTGAGCTGCGGGCCGACCACCAACTGGCAGGTCGTAGCCCAAGTCCTTGCCGACGGGGGCAAACTTGCGCTCGGGAAATACCTCCTCAGCTATTTATATCAGATGTTGCATCAGGCCGCCGCAAAAATAGCCGCCAATGCTCCAATCAACACCGGCGGCCCCTGGTGGTTTCTACAAATCTGGCTGGTGACTAGCGACCCAAAAGATAGCCGGTCGGCTCCCTCGACACTAGCCGTATTCCCAAGGCCGGAGCCGATCGAGGATGAAGATGGCAACCAGATCACCACCACGCGATGCATGAGCTACGGAGAAGCGGCGGCTACTCATGCGGGCTCGAGGCAATCGGCCGATCCGCGGCCGAATGGTTCATCGCCCTCTATGATGGGCTGTCTCACGAGAACCGCGCTGGTACTTTTACGGGACCGGGGACTGTTCGAGTTGCCGGCCGACTTCAATTGGGAAGACGTCAACTCAGCCGACAACCCGAGGTGCAGGGAGCTATTCATCGTTGCTCTATCCCCCTGCATCTTGCCGATCGGGATCCACCAGGGCCGATCAGTGGCCAAGAGCTACGAGTTCTATTACCCGGTGTCGGCGGCGAGGCAGTTCGGTCTTGGGCAGCTGCCCATCGGCTTCTTTTATGCCGATAAGATTGAGACGAGGGGAGTGGTAAGCCAGGACTTGATAATGGATCGGCTGCTGAATATAGCCGGCCCTCCCCTCGACGACGTCGGTGTGATGACACTGGCGCTGAGGAAAAGCGCCGCTTACGACCAATGGTGGACTGAAATCAAGCGCCACATCTTCCACCAGCGGTCGTCTTGTTATGTCGACCTCCTCCTGCCTGAGGAGATCCCCTCGGTAAGCTTTAAGTCCCAAATGATTTTCTTCTTCTTACCATCGGCTGATATAGCCGATTAACATTTGCCCTTTGGTTTGCAGGAGACGAAGACGGAGCGGCCGACATTGAGCGACTCCGGGTCCCCCATCGAATACCGTTTAGGTGTTCTGGATGGGGGCGGCCTCACTCCGTCGGCCATCGGCTGGGGGGCGCCGAAGCTGGCGTCATTGCTGCGAGGGCAGGTGCGCTAGCCGATCGCCCAGAGGAAAAGGGTTGCACTACCCCTACAGCCATCGGCCGCGCCGCCCCAAGAGGTGAAGAGAAGAAGCATAGCCACCGATAGTCTCCCCTTAGACCCCGGCCACGCAGCTCGTCGACACCGTCGCCCGAGGAAGTGCTTGGCTTGTTGAGCGGCGGCCGAACTCCGGGAGCTCAAGCCATGAGTCCGTCAATGCCCCAGGCGACGCTCCGCCGGTCCCAAGTCCTCCAGCGAGAAATCGGCCGGTAAGCCCTCATTTCACCAAGTTTGGCTTCATGATGATATCATTTGCATCTGACCGAACAATTCTCTTTAGGTCAAGAAGTTGGCCGGCCGCACTTCACGCCCCGTGCCATCGGTAATCGTCTCCTGCCACTTGACCTATAGAAATTAGCCGATTTGTCCACTAACTCTTCTTTTGCAGCCCCCACGATCTCCGTCGGCTGCCCCCAGGCGTCCAACGAGCACGCTGCGCCTGCCGCGGGCGACGGCAACGACGCCAACGAAGAGGCCCCGACGGTCGCAGGCGGCGATCCAACCGAGCTGACCGCTCCGACCCCGGTGCCAACGGTAAGCTGACTGAAACTGACGATCGGCTTCTGTCAACTTAATGTCTTCTGATCATCTCTCTTTTCTGCAGAACATAGCCGAGCTCCTCAATTTTGACCCGTCGGAGTTTGAGGAGTTTGGCGAAATCAGTGAGGAGGCGTTGGTGACGCCGGCTGAGGACCTGAGGGCCACTCTAGCCGACATCGGCAACTGGCTGGAGGCCTCGCTGGATGCGCTGGTGGTTGACAGCGGTTCGATACGCGCGTGTTTCAACGAAATTCAAGGCCAGCTGCCGAAAGCTCTAGCCGACGCCATTGTGCCAGCCACCTTCATGGAAGCCCACCAGCTCAAGTACGAATGAGCCCGACAGCGGATAGCCGATCGCCGCAAGAACCAGGCACGGTTGGCCACCCTCTAGTCGACCAAGGACGCCATTGAGAGCTAGAAAGCTGCCTTCGACCGCCTGAAGACTGAACCGACGACCAAGCTTGAGCAACTCCTTGCACGCCAAGATCAGCTGATGGCCGATCTCGTTCAAGTCACGAATGAGATCGATGTCCATAAGGAGTACATGGCTGGTTTGCCGGCCGAGATCGAAGCTCAACGCCAAGGCATCAAGGCGGCTGTGGCACACTTGTGAGACCTGGTGAAGGGCATCCGGCCGGTGGCAGGGTCCGAGGCTGACGACGTCAGGGCCATTGAAGAGATAGACCAGATCAGGCAGACGACGTTGTCGGCCATAGCTGATTTCTTAAAACAATGAGCTTGTAATATTTTAACATTCTGAAATCGGCTACTGCCTCTTGTATTATACTTATCATACTTTTGTGCTGGGATTGGACCTTAATCACTTCGCTCGTACTTGTAATAGGCTCTGACTTATGTGTAATATAGTTTATCAATCTTTTGCCGTGTGCTTGTAGACAAGATCGGCTTCCGGCCACGCGTAGTGTCTTGAATTTCTTATGCTGAAATCAGCCCCAGCCGCCCGTATCGCTTTATGTTGCCGATTCCGAGACCGCACCACAACAGTTGGTGTCAGCACTTGAATTACGACCGTCGATCCAAAAAATCTTTCAAATTGGGCTGCCGATTACGAGGCTTAAAAGTTTCAAAAATCTTTCAAAAATCCAAATCCCGATGCCCAATTTTGCAATTGGCTCGTGTGCGTATATGCCCCCAAGTTTTGTTGATAGCTTTGCTGTCGACAAAATTGTGAGTTCGAGCCGTTCGCGCATCATTGTCGTCCCTATCGGCCAATCATTAGCCGATCGTAGAAAACTTGGCAAAAAACATTGCATAAAAATGCCTAAAGGCGATGCCTTGTGCAAGACATCGGCTGTCGTAAATCGGCTTAAGCAACCAGAGCCGAATCACGAGTTGATCCATACGCTTGGGTAATATTTCTTCAGGTATTTTCCATTAAGAGCCTTTCCAAATACTTCTCCATCCAGCCCTTTTAGCATGTAAGCTCATTTAGAGATGCATTTGTGGATCTTGAAAGGCCCTTCCCAATTTGGTGACCACTTGCCGAATTTGTTGTCTCTAGATCCAATCGGCAATATCAATTTCCAAACGAGTTCACCTTCCTCAAAAGATTTAGGCACCACCTTTTTATTGTAATGTCTGGCTACTCGTTCTTTATCCTTTGTGATTTTTCCAAGGCCCTCATCCTGGATAAAACTAAATCTTCCGATTCGTCCACCATCAGGTGATAATAATCGTCGGCTCTGAGTTGATCCTGTAGCTGAATGCGCCTTGAGCCGACGACACTCTCCCATGGCAGCACTACCTCATGTCCGTAGACCAGCTTGTACGGAGAGACTTGAATTGACCCGTGGCATGCCATCCGATACGCCCACAGTGATTCGGCTAATCGACTGTGCCACTATTTAGGGTACTCAGAGATCTTTCTTTTAATCAATTTGATCAAACTTTTGTTTGACGCCTCGGCTTGTCCATTGGCTTGTGCGTAGTATGGCGAAGAATTAAACAGCTTGATCCCCATGCCATCGGTAAAATGAACAAATTCATTCGATACAAAGATAGATCCCTGGTCTGTTGTTATTGTTTGTAGAACGCCAAATCGGTAGATGATATGTTCTTTGACAAACTCGATTGCGTCCTTAGAATCCACTTTTCTGAGGGGAATCGCCTCCACCCACTTTGTGAAGTAATCTATCGCCGGCAGGATAAATTTATGTCCTTTGCTTGAGGGTGGATTGATCTGGCCGATCATATCAATGCCCCATCCTCTGAACGGCCACGGCTTAATAATTGGGTTCATAGCCGATGCTGGTGCTCGTTGTATGGCGCCAAACTTCTGACAATCCTGGCAGCCTTGTAATACTTGAAACAATCGTCCAGCATCGTCGGCCAGAAATACCCTGCTCGGCGAAGAAGCCACTTTATTTTGTGGGCCGATTGATGTGTGCCACAGATTCCTTCATGTACTTCTCCGATGGCCACTGTAGCCTGATCGGCTCCCAAGCACTTGAGTAGCACGCCGTCAATCGTCCGATAGTACAGATCTTCATCGAGCAACACGTATCGTAATGCCTTGTATCGTAGCTTCCTTGTAGCCGATTGAGAGAGGTTTTTGAGATAGTTGTAGACTTCAAACCTCCAATCATCGGCTGTGATGACGGCAACGTCTATGTCGATTTCTTTCAGCATTGGTCGATAGCCCGATGCCCCCTGAGCCAAGACATTGGTCTCTGTGTTCTGCTCTCTGGGGATATGTTCCAAAGTAACTAGCCGAAAACCGTCCATTAATTCCCGGCATTGCCGATAATAGACCATCAGCGCGTCATTTTTGCACTCATATTCTCCTGATAATTGGCTGATGACCAACAACGAATCTCCCATTATTTCGATGGCATCGGCTTCTACTTTCTTGAGTAGATGTAATCCTTTAAGGACGGCTTCGTATTCGGCTTGGTTGTTTGTAGCATGGGGATTGATGGTAAAAGCGAACTCGAAGCTTGCCCCCTGGGCGAAATAATGTCCAAGCCGATGCCACAGCCGTTGGTGCAAACCGAGCCGTCGAACGTCAAAGTCCAAGGCATAATTTCCACTGAGCCGATTGAGTCGTTTCTGTGCTCCACAATGAAATCGGCTATGGCTTGCCCTTTGACTGCCCTTGGTGCCTGATACCTCAGATTGAATTCTGTTAGAGCAAAAATCCACTTCCCAATTCTTCCTTTGAGCACTGGAGCCGATAGCATATACTTAACTACATCGGCTTTGCAGATTACTGTGCACTCGTTGGATAGCAGATAGTGCTTCGTACATGAAAAGTAGAAGCATAGGCATAGCTTCTCCACAGGTGAATATCTCGTCTCCACGTCTAGCAACCATCGACTGAGATAGAAGATGGCTTTTTCTTTGCCGTCGACCTCTTGGATTAGGACGGAGCTGATTGATTTGTCATCGGCTGATAAGTACAGCTTGAACGGTATTCCCTTTTGTGGAGGCATTAAAACTAGAGGAGAGCTTAGATAATCTTTTATGTTGTCTAACGCCTTTTGTTGCTCTGCCCCCATGTGAATGTCTGATCGGCTTTCAGCCGAAGCAGTGGTGTGAACGGCTCCATCTTTTCTGAGAGATTGGCTATGAACCATCTGATGAAGTTTATCTTGCCGATCAATGATTGGAGTTGTTTTTTGTCCTTCGGAGGTTGAATTTTCTTGATAGCATTTATGCTTCTTGGTGTAACTTCAATTCCTATTTCATGGACAAGAAAACCCAAGAATTTCCCGGCCGATACGCCGAACGCGCACTTAAGCGGATTCATCTTCAGACCGTACTTCCTCGTTTGTTCTAACACTTGTCACAGATCGGCTATGTGGCCTTCTATCTCTCTTGACTTGACAACCACGTCGTCAATGTATATCTCTACTAACGAGTCGATCATATCGTGAAAGATGTAATTCATGGCCCGTTGATATGTTGCCCCAGCATTCTTCAAGCCGAACGTTATTACTACCCATTCGTACAAGCCGATTACGCCGGGACACCGAAAAGCAGTCTTTTGGATGTCCTCGTAGGCCATAAATATTTGATTATATCCTACATTGCCATCCATGAAACTGATAATTTTGTGGCCTGAAGCAGCATCGACAAGCAGATCGGCTATCAGCATTGGGTATTCGTCTTTAGGGGTTGCCTTGTTTAGATCTCTGAAATTGATGCACACCCTAAGTGTACCGTTTTTCTTCAACACTGGGACGATGTTTGAGACCCACTCGGCATATCGGCAAGGCCGAATGAATCCCGCGTCGTATAGCCGAGTGATTTCGGCTTTAATTGCATCGTACATATCGGCCTTAAACCTCCTGGGAGGCTGTTTGAACGGCCGATAGCCTGCCTTAATCGGCAGCTGATGAACCACTATTGATCGGCTGAGGCCGGGCATCTCGAAGTACTCCCAAGCAAAACAATCTTTATGTTCTTTTAACAACTCAATAAGCTGGGATACACAATCAGGAGATAGATTTTTGCAAATGTACATCAGCCTCGTCTTATCACAAGAGCCGATGTCAACTTCCTCTAACTCGTCGGCCGACGTGAAACCTTGCCCTAGCTTGCCATCGTCTTCGTCCGCTGTTAACACTGAAATTTGGTAATTGAGTTCCTAAGTTCGTAAAGGCAGAGCGAAATCGGATCGGCTGAGGAAAGGAATCGTATCAGTTAAAAAGGGATTGGCTGCAGGGTTAGTCGGCTGAGGATGGGTTGAATGGGAGCAGACGATAGCCGATTCTGAAGTCCGGAAGAGATGAAGCCACGTTCAGTATGGAGGCTTGGAGATAAATGAGAGATTCAGCTGTTAGTTATGCGTTAAAAGATATTGCCACTCATGGGTAGAGTCCTAAAACGGCAATTGTATATGTAATCTAGAGATTTGTTAGATTGTTAGTTGTAACACGGTATAGGCTCCGCTAGGGATAATATGGTGTTTTAAACAGTGGTCTAGATAGAGTCTAGGGTTGTTACAAGTATTTGTATTTCTGGTATAAATAGGACCCGAGGCCCTCTGTAAAGGACGATTCAATCAATCTAATCTTCGGCGCATCGCCACCCTTTTTCTTTTAGACGAACACTCTGTTTGGCTTTGGGCTGCATCGTCTCGATCCCCAAATTCAGGTAAATGTTTGTCGTTAGTGGTAAGATTATCCGTTTCTAATGCTTCCATCGCAATGATACAATAGAATTAGTGATTTTACTGTGTCATATATCATATAACGCATATGAATTAGGTCAATGTTTAGATCTATCTTGTAGTTGGCTCATTTCGTCAAGAATGTGTAGTCAACAGGGCTAGGTCTAAGGGTTGGCTGGTTCATATGTGGTATCTACCATCTCAAGGAGTGTAAATCGGTAGTAACAGATTGGATGTTTCTTTTGATACTTAATGCTGCATCAAGTTTGAACTATTGAGTCGTCTTTAGAACTATTAGTGATCTGTTCTTCTGGGATTTACATTATCTAGAGATAGCGCCGGGGTTTCAGCCGGCCTTATTTGCCCTGATATAGCCTCTTATGTCAAGATCATGTTCCTGGCGGATGTTGCTGATACGTTTGATCTAGGAATATTTTCTTCACATAAGATTCATCGGAGTACCAACCGATTCGATGCTAGCTTTCCAGTATTGGCTAGGTTATTAATCTGTATATTTATTATTCTTCGCTATGTTTGGATCGGGCGGTTGATGCTGTCTCGGCGTGTCCGACCCATTCCGGTCACTTGGCCCAAATATGGTCTAGAATAGCATATATACATCCATGGATTTCCTTAGCCGATCCTGTGGGGATCTAACCTAACGCTTAACATACACTATCTTGTTTTTTCTTGTTGATTAGCAGATCAAATCAACTGGCACGCCCTACACGCTGTAGGCAGCCGAGAAGGACCTGCACTGGAGTCAAGCAGATCTCCCAGGCCAGCGCGTGAGAGAGATTTCTCGTCAACACGCTTCTTGGCACGCCGGTGGGGACCGTCTTTGTCGGCTCGACTCGGACGAATAGACTCGGCAAGATGGTCGATTCCAAGATCCCGGCATCACACAGACAATGTCATACCTGTAAAGATGGAACAACTATCGGCTGAACAGCAAGCCGAATACAAGAAGATGGTGGAGGAACTCCAGAATAATTACCTTCAATCCTTCACCCAAACAAGGTCTGGAACCGTGCACCAAAAGTACAAGTTCAGCCTGAACGATACCAAGGCACCCTCATCAAGCGATGCGAAAGGCAAGCAGAAGGTGGAAGAGCCAACTCAAGTGCAAGATGACCCAGCTGTATACTCTTTACAAGATCGGATCGACTCGGCTATTCATCACGCGCTGGTCAACCAAAGCAGCATCCTGGTCAATACCCTCAATAATATGATCTCTCACGTGGTTGATGCCAAGGTAGCCGAGCAGCTGCAACGGGGCCCCACGTATTTCGCGGATGGCCAATTTCCTGGTTACAGGACACTAGTCACCCAGGATCGGTCGCTTCCACTGATAGCGCAACTAAACCCGCTAGGAGGAATCGGCCACCTGAGTCCAGGCGAGACAGCTATAAGACCAGCGGTCACTATTCTAAATCGACAACAACCGTTGCCTCAAGGTCAACTCGACAACGTATTCAATAATAACCGTAGCGAGTCGATTGATCCCGGCAGCGGCGAATGCCGGTGCCAACAGTTGTTCCTGCACCCACCAACGCCACAACAGAGCCTCGGCCGCCACCCACCGATCATCGCTACCAATACCAAGGGGGCCGTCAGGATCACCACTACAGACCTCAGACACCGCCACAGCTGTATCGGCAAGCACCCATGCCGTATGACCCATACGAGCCGATACAGCAAGATAACCGAGCCTGGGCCGAGCTAATTGCAGACGTCATGCGGGATCAGTTCGGCCTCAAACCAAAAGATTTAGGGAATATGTATCGGTACCCCTATCCAAAACATTTCGAAAGGGTCCCGCTGCCAAACCGATACAAGATCCCAGACTTCTCCAAATTCTCAAGACAGGACAACGTTTCTACCTACGAACACGTCAGCCGATTGTTGGCACAATGCAGTGAAACATCGGCTACGGACCCCTTGAGAGTTCGGTTATTCCCCCTTTCTCTTTCAGGATCGGCCTTCACTTGGTTCTCCTAGCTGCCTTACAACTCAATCCAGAGTTGGGCCGATCTTGAGAAACAATTCCACAGCTATTTTTATTGCGGCAACCATGAAATGAAGTTGTCGGACCTCACCAGCGTCAGGCAGAAACACAATGAATCGGTCCAAGACTACATTCAACGCTTCAGAGAAATGAGAAACCGATGTTATAGCCTGGTGCTATCGACGCTCACCGGCCGATTTAGCCTTCCATGGTTTGATCGCGCCGATCGGGAATGATTCTCTCGCGCAGACTTCGATCGTCTAGCCCACCTGGCGCAGAAGGTGACGGCCCACAAACAGCGTTTCCAAGAAACCAGGAAGGCCGTCAAGAGCATAACCCAGGTCGTCGTCGATTCAGATTACGGGTCCAACGACGACAAAACAGAAGTGGCGGCAGCCGAATGGGCCAAGAACAAGAAGGCCATCGTCTGCCAATGGCTGCTGAAGACGGCTAAGGAAGAAAAATACGATTTTGATATCACTAAAGCCGACAAGATCTTTGATTTACTGCTCAAGGAAAAACAGATTCAATTACCCAAAAATCATGTGATCCCGTCGGCCGAAGAGTTGAAAAAGAAGAAGTACTGCAAGTGGCACAACTCCACGTCTCACGCCACAAACGATTGCAAAGTCTTCGACGCAAGAACATCGGCCATCGAGGCTGGGAAATTAAAGTTCGTCGACTCAAATCGGTCCATGAAAGTAGACGGCAATCCATTCCCGGTCAACACAGTCCATGCCGGCCCCAGGCGAGCTGATCGACAGGACAGAATGGCACACGGCTTAGCCAATACGTTGATCGAGGCCAAAGCAGAAGATGACCAGACTGGATGCCACACCGCGCAAATTAATATGGTGCGCCCAGTCATCAGATCGGCTAGCCGACAGCCGATCCATGAGCGAAGCCGACACCATCGACAATACCGGTCTCGGCATGAAGAAATTTACGACGAAGCACCTCGCCGGCACGAGCCAAGTACTCAGAGCCGACGATACATAGTAAACCGTGACGACGCCGATCCACATTGGCATTGTGATCTTTTCAGGTATTGTTGGGAATCCGGCATGAGGCTACCAACATCGGAAGATTGCCCAGCATGTAACGATCACCGCAATGTTGACGAACGTGGGAGCTTGTCGTCTGCAAGCCCAGTTCGGCTCATCCCCAGAGCCGTCCAGCTAAACCAAAGACGGTGACCTGTCCACGATCGGCTCGGTCCGATCCATCAGGACTTCTTCATCGATGAAAACCGGGATGGAGACCACTGTGATGACGAAGAGGCCGACGATGAAGAATCGGCCAACCCCCAATGGTGCCCGTCCGATCTCTTTACGAAGACCCAGAAGAGGAGAGTTCAACGACTCAAACGAGAAGGAAGAGAAGACGAGGTGCAACAAATGATCTACGAGCAACGCCGTCGGCTGGGCAAAATCAAGAGACGGTGGGTACCCAAGCAGGAGAACACTGTGGCCAACGAAGAGCAAGCCAAAGAAAGCCCAGCCGACCAAGCCAGAAGGGCAGCCAAATGGAAAGGTAAAGCTTTCGCATTGGTTAACATGGTCTTCGTGTTGCTGGCCAAGTTCGGCGCCCCCGAAGCCAACGCGGATGCTATCGAAGATTACCCAACAAAACTAGCAATCTCGTCGGACCAGGCCATCTTCGACAAGCCTGAAGGAACCAAAAATTGGCACCTGAAACCGTTATACGTTAAAGGATTCGTTAACAGCAAGCCGATCTCCAAAATGTTGGTCGATGGGGAGCGACAGTCAACCTCATGCCTTACGCGACTTTCAAAAACTCGGAAAAGGGGCCGAAGACCGATAAAACCAACATGGTACTCAAGGACTTCGGCGGCAACCCATCGGAGACCAAAGGCGTTCTCAACGTCGAACTGACTATCGACAACAAAACTGTGCCCACAACGTTCTTTGTCATCGACGGGAAGGGGTATTACAGTACCATCGCTGGAAGGGACTGGATCCACGCTAACCGCCGCATCTCTTCTACAATGCACCGAGCCCGATCCTGGGACGGCGACAAGATCGAGATTGTGCCAGCCGACAGGTCAGTTAGTGTCGTCAGTGCCGATTTGCCACTTTGGGAAATCGAAGGCATCAATTGTTTATGGGAAAATCGGCAAGCCGATTTTTCTAAATGTGTCCAATTCAACAATACAGCCCATCGGAAGCGACGAGCGCTGCGCTTTGAACAAGACATGGTGGAGGGCTCAAGCGTTCTCGGCGTAGCCACCGCGGACGAAGACGATGGCAAGTTAGGACAAGGCTTCGCGTCGGCGACGAGTTAGAAGAAATCGACATCGGCTCTGGTGATAAGCCGAGGCCGACATACATTAGCAAAAATTTATCTCCTCATTGTAGATCCCAACTTATTGAATTACTAAAAGAATATAAAAATTGTTTCGCTTGGGAATACTTCGAGATGCCCGGTCTTAGCCGATCGATAGTAGTCCATCGCTGCCGATCAAGGCAGGATATCGGCCGTTCAAACAGCCTCCCAGGAGGTTCAAGGCCGATATGTACAACGCAATTAAAGCCGAAATCACTCGGCTATACGACGCAGGATTCATTCGGCCTTGCCGATACGTTGAATGGGTCTCGAATATTGTCCCAGTATTGAAGAAGAATGGCAAACTTCGGGTATGCATCGATTTCAGGGACCTAAACAAGGCGACCCCAAAAGATGAATATCCAATGCCAATAGCCGATCTGCTTGTCGACGCTGCCTCAGGCCACAAAATCATCAGTTTCATGGACGGCAACCTGGGATATAACCAGATATTCATGGCCGAGGAGGATATCCACAAGACAGCTTTCCGATGCCCTGGTGCAATCGGCCTCTATGAGTGGGTGGTGATGACATTCGGCTTAAAGAACGCTGGGGCAACATATCAAAGGGCAATGAATTACATCTTTCACGATATGATCGGCGCACTGGTAGAGATATACATTGACGACATCGTCGTCAAGTCAAGAGAGATGGAAGGCCACATTGCCGATCTGAGACAAGTGCTGGAGGGGACGAGGAAATATGGTTTGAAGATGAATCCGCTTAAATGTGCGTTCGGCGTGTCGGCCGGGCAATTCTTAGGGTTCCTCGTCCATGAAAGAGGGATTGAAGTCACCCTAAGGAGCATTAATGCTATTAAGACAATTCAACCCCCAAAGGATAAAAAACAGCTTCAGTCATTAATCGGAAAGATAAACTTCATCAGACGGTTCATAGCCAACCTCTCAGAAAAAATAGAGCCGTTCACACCACTGCTTCAGTTTAAGGCCGATCAGACCTTTACGTGGGGGTAGAGCAACAGAAAGCGTTAGACAACATAAAAGATTATCTAAGCTCTCCTCCAGTTCTGATGCCCCCACAAAAGGGAGTGCCATTCAAGCTATACCTGTCAGCCGATGACAAGTCAATCGGCTCTGTCCTAATCCAATAAGTCGACGGCAAAGAAAGAGTCATTTTCTATCTCAGCCGGCGGCTGCTAGACACAGAGACCAGGTATTCACCTGTCGAGAAGTTATGCCTATGCCTCTATTTCTCATGCACAAAGTTAAGGCACTATCTGCTGTCCAATGAGTGCACGGTAACTTGCAAAGCCGATGTAGTCAAGTACATGCTGTCAGCTCCATTGCTCAAAGGAAGGATCGGGAAGTGGATCTTCGCGCTAATAGAGTTTGATCTAAGGTATCAGGCTCCAAGGGCACTAAAAGGACAAGCCATAGCCGATTTCATTGTGGAACATAGAAACGATTCGATCGGCTCCGTGAAAATTATGCCTTGGACTTTAACTTTCGATGGCTCGGTATGCACCAACGGCTGCAGCATCGGCTTAGTCCTTATCTCGCCCAGGGGGGCAAGCTTCGAGTTCGCTTTCGCCATTAACCCCCACGCTACGAATAACCAAGCCGAGTATGAAGCCGTTCTCAAAGGGCTAACTCTGCTCAAGGAGGTGGAAGCTGACGCGGTCGAGATAATGGGAGATTCGTTGCTCGTCATCAGCCAATTATCAGGAGAATACGAGTACAAAAATGACGCACTGATGATCTATCATCGACAATGCCGGGAGTTAATGAATGGTTTCCGGCTAGTCACTTTGAAGCACATCCCCAGGGAGCAGAATACTGAGGCCAATGATTTGGCTCAAGGGGCATCAGGCTACCGGCCGATGCTGAGAGACGTAGACGTAGGTGTGGCCACCATCACAATCGATGATTGGAGATTTGACGTCTACAATTATCTCAAAGACCCCTCTCAGTTGGCCACAAGGAAACTACGATACAAGGCGCTACGGTACGTATTGCTCGGTGAAGACCTATACTATCGGACGATTGACGGCGTACTACTCAAGTGTTTGGGGGCCGATCAAGCCACAGTGGCCATCGGGGAAGTACACGAAGGAATCTGTGGCACACATCAATCGGCCCACAAAATGAAGTGGTTACTTCGCCGAGCCGAGTACTTCTGGCCGACAATGCTAGAGGATTGTTTCAAATACTATAAAGGGTGCCAAGACTGCCAAAAGTTCAGCACGATACAACGAGCACCGGCGTCGGCCATGAACCCAATCATCAAGCCGTGGCCCTTCAGGGGATGGGGCATTGATATGATCGGCCAGATCAATCCACCTTCAAGCAAGGGGCACAAATTCATCCTAGTGGCCACAGACTATTTCACAAAATGGGTGGAAGCGATCCCCCTCAGAAAAGTGGATTCTAAGGACGCAATCGAGTTCGTCAAAGAACATATCATCTATCGATTTGGCGTTCCGCAAACAATAACGACCGACCAGGGGTCTATCTTTGTTTCAGACGAGTTTGTCCGGTTTGCCGACGGCATGGGGATCAAGCTACTTAACTCTTCGTCGTATTACGCACAAGCCAACGGGCAGGCCGAAGCATCAAACAAAAGCTTGATCAAGTTGATTAAAAGAAAGATCTCTGAGCATCCTAAGCAATGGCACACCCGATTGGCCGAATCATTGTGGGTGTATCGGATGGCATGCCACGGGTCAATCCAAGTCCCCCCGTACAAACTGGTCTATGGACATGAAGCAGTGCTTCCATAGGAAAGCGTCGTCGGCTCAAGGCGCATTCAGCTACAAGACCAACTCACAGCCGACGATTATTATCATCTCATGATAGACGAGTCGGAGGATCTCGCTTTATCCAGAATGAAAGCTTTAGAAAAAGTAACAAAAGATAAAGAACGAATAGCCAGACATTACAATAAAAAGGTCGTACCTAAATCATTTGAGGAGGGCGAACTCGTTTGGAAACTTATACTTCCGATCGGGTCTAGAGACAACAAATTCGGCAAACGGTCACCAAATTGAGAGGGGCCTTTCAAGATCCACAAATGCGTCTCTAAAGGAGCTTACATGCTAAAAGGGTTGGACGGAGAGATATTCGGAAGGGCCCTCAATGGAAAATATCTAAAGAAATATTACCCGAGCGTGTGGATCAATTCGTGAGTCGGTTATTGTCACAGCAGGCTGACCCACGACAGCCGATGCCTTACAAGGCATCGTCTTTAGGCATTCGCACACACCACCTCATACGCTCCATGATTGGCTCATGATTCCCCGGCAGAGAAGATCATCTTGAATGAACGAATCGAACTCACAAATTTTGTCGACATCAAAGCTATCAACAAAACTTGGGGGCATACACATGCGCGAGACAATCGAAAAAAGCAGGCCGATTGCAAAACAAAAATCAGGCTGGAGAAGTTGAAAAAACCCCAATTCCGACACAAAAGTCAGGCGAAATCAGGAGCATTAAAACGAACCCCAATTCCGACACAAAAGTCAGGCGAAATCAGGAGCATTAAAACGAGCTTTATTCGAAATCGGCGAAACCGTCTTTGATTACATGTTCACTAGGTAGTCCCTAATGGCCGCCAGGGCTCGTTCAATGGGCTCCGCAGTTTCCATCTCTAGAGCATCCAGGATCAGGTACTCAAGCCGAGTGACCCTTATGTCGGTGGTCGTGGTCAGTAGCTCGTTGGCAAGTTGGGCTTGCCTATCTTCCAGCCGGTCGAGGCGCGCGAGCGTCGAAGACGCCATGGGGGCAGCAGCCGGGATGCCACAAAGATGAACAGGAGGCCTGGTCGCCGGGTGACGAGCCTCCAACTCCCTGAAGCGTTTTAGGTTCGCCCTCACTCGTTGGTCTTGCTTGACCGACAGTTCGTACGGTGTCTCCATGATCTCTAGGATCACCCGAAGCGGATGAGGCGGCTGCGAGGAAATCCGTTCTTGAGTATTCTAAGGGAGGAAATGGCAAGAATAGATAAGTTGGGGAATAACCTGGTTCACTGACGAGCTCGAGGAAGCCATGGGAAGCCTTGCCGAAGACTTGGAAGATTGGGCGTTGTACTACTGGGGGTTGTCTCCTTCGGCCACGAGTCATTCGGGAAGGGCCGAAGGAACCCATTTATAGAAAGAAAAGATATGGTTTTTAGATGTGAAAGGTCGTTGCCAACCCGAGAGACGAAGCGAGAGTCGAAGAGATCATCATTAGAAGCGTCGGGAATCGTTGAATGATCGGCGACTGCGCAAGCCTGGGTACCTATCGCCCAGGACTCACGGGTTCTTGAAGTACAGATTCGGGGGAGTCGGCCTACGAAGACAGATCGGCAACATAATCGGGTATTACCGGTCGATAACTAGCGAGACAGATGTCCGAAGGATAAATGCTAGAGGTCGGGCGCCATCCCGGGGTCGATTTCGGACCGAACAAGTCGAGACGCCGCACACGGCCAAGGGGCAACCTTACCGACGAACACAACCGATTGTATCTACAAGCGCAAATAATACAAACTATCCGATTACATCACAGGAACACAAGTACCGTACAGAAACGCGAGCTGACCTCATAAGGTCGGACAGTTTACAGTCTCATTTCTTCAGGAAATCGGCTATGGCCAACAGCGCTGTCCGTCTAATCTGGTCAATTTCGCCAATTGCCCTAAGGTCGTCGGCCTCGGACCCGGCCACCGATCGGACGCTCCGCACCAAGTCGCGCAAATGCGCCACGGCCGCCCTGATGCCTTGGCACTCGGCTTCAACCCTAGCCGGCAGATCGGCTATGTACTCCTCGTGGACGTCGATTACGTTCGTAACTTGAACAAGATCGGCCACCAATTGGTCCCAACGGGCACGGAGTTGCTCAAGCTTGGCCGCCGGTTCTGTCTTCAGGCAGTCAAAGGCGGCCTTCCGGTTCTCGATGGCTTCTTTTATCGATTGGATGGCAGCCGACCGTGCTTGACTCTCACGACGATCAATGATTCGTTGCCAGGCTCATTCATATTTGAACTGGTAGGCTTCCATGAAGGTCGCCGGCACGATGGCTTCGGCTACGGCGTCCGGCAGCTGGTCTTGGATGTCTCTGAATCGTGTGCGTATCGAGCCGCTGTCGACCACCAGCGTATCCAATGAAGCTTCCAGCCGATTGCCGACGCGGCTAGAGTGGTCCTCAGGCCCTCAGCCGACGCTGCGAGCGCTTCCTCGCCAGTATCACCGGGCTCCTCGAACTCTGACAAATCAAAGTTGAGAAGGTCGGCCACGTTCTACAGTGGAAAGAGAAAGGATCAGGGGCATGACAAAACCGATAGTTGAGATCAGTTAGCTTACCGTCGGCGCTGCTGTCAGGGCATGTTGACTCGGCTGGATCATCGCCCATGGCCGTCCGACCCTTTTTGTCGGCGTTATCGTCACTACCCCCAATAGGCGTAGTACATTCACCCAACGCCTGGGGGGAGCCGATGGAGATCGCGGGAGCTGCAGGAGAAAGGATTACGGATGAGCCGATTGATTACCACAGACAAAGGGATGAGGGACGATTACCGGCGGTGCAGGGTGAGGAGTGCGACCGGCCAATTTTTTGAACTGCGAAGAACAGACGAATCAGGTGCAAGCGACCATCGTGAAACCAGGCCCAACGAAGAAAAGCTTACCGGAGGACGTCTTGTCGGCGGGCTTGGGGCTGGCGGAACGTCAGTTGGGGCGTTTACTGACTCAGACTCGAAGCCCCGATTTTGGCCAGCACTGGGCGGTCGTCGGCGCCTCCTCATTAACGGCAGCGTCGAGGAATTGCTCGATGGCCGGATCCAGCAGGGGGAGGCTGTCGGCCGATGCGGCCGATTTTATCTTTTTCACCCTCTTGGGGACAGGTGCGGCTGGCAAACGCGGTGGTGGTGCCGTTTTCTTTTCGGCGCGATCGGATGATGCACCTGCCCTCGTAACAGTGATGATAGTTTGGGCGCCCCCCAGCCGATGGCCGACGGAGCGAGGCCCCCTACATCCAGAACGACTGGGTTATATTCAATCGGGCGTCCAGAGTCACTGTCGGCCGTTCTGTTTTCGTCTCCTGCAAAGTCGAAACATGAATGTTCAATCGGCTAATACGGCCGATGGGTGAATTGTAAGAAAAAATCGTTGGCTTGAAGCAGGAATATACCGAGGGGATCTCATCGGGCAGAAGCAGGTCGATGTAGCAAGACGGCCATTGGTAAAAAATGTGGCGTTTGAGTTCAGACCACCATCGGTCGTAAGCGATGCTTCTCCTCATCGACAACGTGATTACGTTGGCGTCGCCGAGGGAGGGACCGGCTATGTTCAGCAACCAATTCATTATCAAGTCTTGGCCGATCGCCCCCCTGGTTTCAATCTTATCGGCATAAAAGAAGCCGATGGACAGTTGTCCAAGACCGAACTGTCTCGCCGCCGATACCGGATAATAGAATTCATAGCTCCGGGCCGCCGATCGGCCTTGGTGGACTCCGGTCGGCAAGATGCAAGGAGACAGAGAGGCGATGAACAAATCTCTACACCTTGGGTTATCGGCTGAGTTGAGGTCGTCCCAGTTGAAATCAATCGGCAGCTCAAACGATCCCTGGTCTGGATAGAAATACCAAGTGCGGTTGTCGCGGGATAGCCCATCGTAAAAAAGCTGTGAACCAGTCGGCCAACAGCTCGGCGGATTGCTTTGAGCCTTCATGGGCGATGGCTGCTTCTCCGTAGTTCGTGCATCGCCTGGTGTCAATCTGGTTACCTTCTTCGTCTTCAATCGGCTCTAGCCGCGAAAATCCGGCTTCTGTCAGACGGGGCCGACCAGCTACATTCTGGGTGGCTAACACCAGCCAGATTTGGAGGAACCACCAGGGGCCACCAGTGTTGGCGGGCGTTGGCAGCTATTTTTGTGACAGCTTGATGTAGCATTTGATATGTGTAGCCGAGGAGATATTTTCCCAGTGCAAATTCCTTCCCGTCAGCTAGGATTTCGGCCATGATTTGCCAATTAGCGGTCGGCCCACAGCTCGATCCGCAGAACACAAACTTTTCCAGCCACATCATCAGGAAGGCGGTGTATTCCCGGTGGCTGACTGTCCCGTCTTTCATGTTTTGGGCGATGAAGCCGCTCCATCCACCGATAGCTTTTGTTTTGAACTGATGTTGGCCTTTTCGGTTCAGAACGTAGGGGTTAGCCGATGATTCGATGTCCAGCCCAGTTGTCATATATACATCGGCTAGTGTAATGGTCATCGGCCCTTGCCGAAGGATGAAGGCGTTAAAACTATCGTTCAGTAGGCCGCAGATAGAAGCGGCTCGTCTTTCTCCATGCCGCGATGGACAATTCCAAGCATTGGGCAAGTTTTCTCTCTTCCCATTGGGTGTACTTGGCCTGTATCCTTTTATACCATTCGGTCAAGGCTGCATCGGTGGATGGCCAAGCTTTGAATGTTCCGTTCCAATGGGAGAGAGATGGTTTGGCGGTGTTAAAAGGGATGCGGTTGGTTTCAGCTATGATTACATCAGTTGGGTCTGTGTTGCCGATAGGTCCGAGGAAATACTTCTCTGCTTGTGTCGAATTGGGGATGAATACTTGGTGAGACAGATGCTACAGTCCGAAGAAGGGGAGAGGAGTACTAGTTAGGAATGATTGTGTTTTACGGTTCAGGAACATGAAAAGTACTAATTGGTAAGAATGTGGGATAAAATGCTATTAAAAAAATCGCCGAACGAATCATTGGTACGAGGATATTTGGAGAAGCAGGTTGAGAATAAAATTGTAGATCGAGAAGAGAGTACCAGGGAAACTTCGGTCGTAGCGGCGGCTGGAACGATTGCGGTGGCGGTAGCGAGATGGCGCCGTGGTTGCGGCCGCGCGACGGTGGTGGCCGGCGAGTTGGAGGTACTCAATGCAGTGGCGGAGGCCATCGGGAAATTCGGGGGCGAAGATGAGTTTGAAGAACGTGGGAAAGGACGTCAAGCACCGATGAAGTCGCTGGAGGAGAGAGAGGAAGGGCAGGAAGTTTGTTCGAGAGGAAAGCCGAGTAAACATGGAAGGCGTAGGTGATTCGACCGAGAGAGGTTGATATTTAAAGAGCACTTGGGGAGAAGCCAAGACGGTTTAGGCCAAGAAGGAAGCAAGAGTTTGAATATGCAAGCAAATCCGTAACACTTCGTATTACGGACTTGGGGGCATGTGTTAACACTGAAATTTGGTAATTGAGTTCCTAAGTTCGTAAAGGCAGAGCGAAATCGGATCGGCTGAGGAAAGGAATCGTATCAGTTAAAAAGGGATTGGCTGTAGGGTTAGTCGGCTGAGGATGGGTTGAATGGGAGCAGACGATAGCCGATTCTAAAGTCTGGAAGAGATGAAGCCGCGTTCAGTATGGAGGCTTGGAGATAAATGAGAGATTCGGCTGTTAGTTATGTGTTAAAAGATATTGCCACTCATGGATAGAGTCCTAAAACGGCAATTGTATCTATAATCTAGAGATTTGTTAGATTGTTAGCTGTAACACGGTATAGGCTCCGCTAGGGATAATATGGTGTTTTAAACAGTGGTCTAGATAGAGTCCAGGGTTGTTACAAGTATTTGTATTTCGGGTACAAATAGGACCCGAGGCCCTCTGTAAAGGACGATTCAATCAATCTAATCTTCGACGCATCGCCACCCTTTTTCTTTTAGACGAACACTCTGTTTGGCTTTGGGTTGCATCGTCTCGATCCCCAAATTCAGGTAAATGTTTGTTGTTAGTGGTAAGATTATCCGTTTCTAATGCTTCCATCGCAATGATACATTAGAATTAGTGATTTTACTACGTCATATATCATATAACGCATATGAATTAGGTCAATGTTTAGATCTATCTTGTAGTTGGCTCATTTCATCAAGAATGTGTGGTCAACAGGGCTAGGTCTAAGGGTTGGTTGGTTCATATGTGGTACCTACCATCTCAAGGAGTGTAAATCGGTAATAACAGATTGGATGTTTCTTTTGATACTTAATGCTGCATCAAGTTTGAACTATTGAGTCATCTTTAGAACTATTAGTGATCTGTTTTTCTGGGATTTACATTATCTAGAGATAGCGCCGGGGTTTCAGCCGGGCTTATTTGCCCTGATATAGCCTCTTATGTGAAGATCGTGTTCCTGGCGGATGTTGCTTATACGTTTGATCTAGGAATATTATCTTCACATAAGATTCATCGGAGTACCAGCCGATTCGATGTTAGCTTTCCAGTATCGGCTAGGTTATTGATCTGTATATTTATTATTCTTCGCTATGTTTGGATCGGGCGGTTGATGCTGTCTCGGCGTGTCCGACCCATTCTGGTCACTTGGCCCAAATATGGTCTAGAATAGCATATATACATCCATGGATTTCCTTAGTCAATCCCGTGGGGATCTAACCTAACGCTTAACGTACACTATCTTGTTTTTTCTTGTTGATTAGCAGATCAAATCAACTGGCACGCCCTACACACTGTAGGCAGCCGAGAAGGACCTGCACTGGAGTCAAGCAGATCTCCCAGGCCAGCGCGTGAGAGAGATTTCTCGTCAACATCCGCGGTGTCCATGCCGAAAACGCTTGAACCCTCCACCATGTCTTGTTCAAAGCAGCAGCTACGGCTCGTCATTTTCAATCGGCTGTATTGTGAAATTGGACACATTTAGAAAATCGGCTTGCCAGATTTTCCCGGATAAACAATCGATGCCTTCGATTTCCCAAAGCGGCAAATCAGCACTGACGACACTAACTGACCTGTCGGCTAGTACGATCTCGATCTTGTCGCTGTCCCATTGGATCAAGCTTTGATGCATTGTAGAAGGGATGCAGCAGTTAGCGTGTATCCAGTCCCTTCCGAGCAGCAGGCTGTAAGACCCCTTCCCGTCGATGACAAAGAATGTTGTGGGCACGGTCTTATTGCCGATGGTCAGTTCAACGTTAAGGACGCCCTTGGTTTCCGATGGGTTGCCGCCAAAGTCTTTTAGAACCATGTTGGTTTTTATCAGGTCCTCGGCTCCCTTGCCTAGTTTTCTGAATGTTGCGTAAGGCATGAGGCTGACTGCAGCTCCCCCATCAACTAGCATTTTGGAAATCGGCTTGCCGTTGACGAATCCTTTAATGTACAATAGCTTTAAATGCCGATTTTTGGTTCCCTCGGGTTTGTCAAAGACAGACTGGTCTGGTGAGATTGCCAGTTTTGCTAGGTCGTCTTCAATGGTGTCTGCATCGGCTTCAGGAGCGCCGAACTCGGCTGGCAGCATGAACACCATGTTAACGATGCAGAAATTTTGCCTTTCCCTTTGGCTGCCCTCCTGGCTTGATCGGCTGGGCTTTCCTCGGCTTCCTCTTCATTGGCTATGGCAGCTTTCTCTTTGGGTACCCATCGCCTTTTGATTTTGCCCAGCCGACGGCGCTGTTCGTGGATCATTTGCTCAACTTCGTCTTCTCTCCCTTCACGCTTAAGCCGTTGAACCCTTCTTTTCTGCGTCTTTGTGAAGAGATCGGACGGGCACCATTGGGGGTTGGCCGATTCCTCATCGTCGGCCTCTTCATCGTCGCGGTTGTTGCCATCGCGGTTTTCATCGACGAAGAAGTCTTGGTGGATCGGGTCGAGCCGATCATGGATAGACCGCCGCCTTTGGTTTAGCTGAACGGCTCTGGGGACGAACCGGGTTGGGCTTGCAGCCGATGAGTTCCTGTGCCCGCCGTCGCGGCGATCGTTGCATGCTGGACAATCATCCAGTGTTGGTAGTCTCATATCGGATTCCTAGCAGTACCTAAAAAAATCACAATGCCAATGCGGATTGGCATTGTTGCGATATGCCTCGTACCGGCGGCTTTGGGTATTCGGCTCACGCTGACGAGATGCTTCATTGTAAGCTTCTTCCTGCCGGGACCGGTGCTGATGACGGTATCGGCTGCGTTCATGGATTGGCCATCGATCAGCCGATCTGATGACAGGGCGCACCATATTAATCGACGCGGTGTGACATCCAATCTGCTCGTCTTCTGCCTTGGCCCCGATCGATGTATTGACTAAGTTATGCGCCATTCTGTTCTGTCGATCAGCTTGCCAGGGACCGGCCTGGACCGTGTTGACCGGGAAAGGATTGCCGTCTACTTTCATCGGCCGACTTGAATCGTAGAACTTCAGCTTCTCGGCCTCAATCGCCGATTAGATTTGCTGCCTGAAGACTTTGCAGTCGTTGGTGGCGTGGGATGTGGAGTTGTGCCACTTGCAATATTTATTTTTCTTCAACTCTTCGGCCGACGGGATCACGTGATTTTCAGGCAACTGAATCTGCTTCTCCTTGAGCAGCAAGTCGAAGATCCTGTCGGCCTTGGTGGTGTCGAAATCGTATCGTTCTTCCTTGGCCGTCTTCGGCGGCCATTGGGATGATAGCCTTTTTGTTCTTGGCCCATTTGCCGCCACTTACGTGTCATCGTCATCGGACTCGTAGTGTGATTCGACGACGACCGGAGTTATATTTTTGATGGCCTTCTTGGTGTCTTGGAATCGCTGCTCGTGGGCCGTCACCTTCTGCGCCAAGTGGGCTAAGCTGTCAAAGTCCTGCGCAGAGAATCGCTCTCGGATCGGAGCGATCAAACCATGAAAGGCCAAATCGGCCAGCTAGGCATCCGATAGCACCAGGCTGTAGCATCGGTTCCTCATCTCTCTAAAGTGTTGGATGTATTCTTGGACCGATTCGTGTTTTTGCCTGACGCTGGTGAGGTCCGACAACTTCATCTCGTGGTTGCCGGAGTAGAAGTAGCTGTGGAATTGTTTTTCAAGATCGGCCCACCTCTGGATTGAGTTGTAGGGTAATGAGGAGAACCAAGTAAAAGCCGATCCTGAAACAGAAAGAGGGAACAATCGGACTCTCAAGGCGTCCGTAGCCGACGCTTCGCCGCACTGTGCCAAGAATCGGCTAACATGCTCGTAAGTTGAAACGTTGTCCTGCCCTGAGAACTTTGAAAAATCTGGGATCTTGTATCGGTTGGGCAATGGGATCCGCTTGAAGTGCTCTGGATAGGGATACCGATACATGTTCCCTGAGTCTTTCAGCTTGAGGCCGAATTGATCGCGCATGACATCTGCAATCAGATCGGCCCAGGTTCGGTTGTCTTGCTGTATCGGCTCATATGGGTCACACGGCGCGGGCGCTTGCCGATACAGTGGTGGTGTCTGAGGCCTGTAATGATGATCTTGACGGCCTCCTTGGTACTGGTAGTGATGATCAGCAGGAGGCGGCCGATGCGCCGGTGGTGGCGTTGGTGGTCCTGGAAACAGCTGTCGGCCACCGGCGTTGTACCGTCTATTTGGATCAATCAGCTCTGACTACCGATTGTCGTTGAACATATTAGCAATCTGATCTTGGGGCAGCGGCTGCTGTTGGTTCAGCATAGTGATTGCTGGCCTTATAGCCGATTCACCTGGATTCGGCTGACCGAGGACTCCTCCCAGCGGCCCTTGTTGTGCTAGTGGTGGGATCGGCTGATTCTGTGTGACCAGCGTCCTGTAACCAGGAAATTGGCCGTCTGTGAAGTACGTCGGCCCTCGTTGCAGCTGGTTGGCTATCTTGGCGTCGACCACAGTAGCAATCATGTTATTGAGAGTGTTGACCAAAATGCTACTTTGATTGACTAACGCGTGATGGACGGTCGAGTCAATCCGGTCTTGTAGAGAATATACAGCCGAATCGTCCTGTTCCTGGGTCGGCTCCTCCGTCTTCTGTTTGCCTTTTCTCTCACTAGAGGAGGATGCCTTAAGGTTGTTCATGCTGAACTTATATTTTTGATGCACGGCCCCAGATCTTGTTTGGGTGAAAGATTGCAAGTAGTTAGCATAGAGCTCTTCCACCATCTTCTTATAATCGGCTTGCTGTTCAACCGATAACTGCTCCATCTTCACAGGCACGATGTTGTCCTCGGAAAAGCTGGGGCTCTTGGAGTCGACCATCTTGCCGGCTAAATCTATGCGTCCGAGTCGAGCCGACAGAGAAAGTCCCACCAGGCGTGCCAAGAAGCGTGTTGATGAGAAATTTCTCTCACGCGCTGGCCTGGGAGATCTGCTTAACTCCAATGCAGGTCCTTCTCGGCTACCTGTGTTGTGCAGGGCGTGCCAGTTGATTTGATCTATTAACCAACAAGAGAAACAAGGGAATATGCATTAAGTGTTAGATTAGATCCCCACAGGATCGGCTGAGGGAATTCATGAGCATATATATGCTATCCTAAAATATATTTAAGCCAAACGACTGGAATGGATCGGCTACACCGAGACAACATCAATCATTTAACCTAAATACAGTAAAGGATAATAAATATATGAATCGATAACCTAGCCGATACTGGAAAGCTAACAATGAATCGGCTAGTACTTCGATGAATCTTATAGAAAGATACCACTCTTGAACCAGATGCGCATGGCCCGGAAATCGGTCGTCGGCCGCTGATGGCGGGCCGATTTCGGCTAGTAACATCCGACAAGAATGCGATTTTAATATAAGAGGCAGTCCTAATATAAATCTAATAATAAATATGTTAAAAGAAACATATCAGGGCAGATAAGGCCGGCTGAAACCCCGGCGCTGTCTCTAAACAATATAAATCTTAGCCGAACAGATCATTGATAGTTCTAAAAATGACTTAATAGTTCGAACCAGATGTAGCATTAAGTATAAAAAGAAAAACCTGATCTGTTGCGGCCGATTTATATCCCTCGAGATGGTGGATACCGCATATAAACCAGCCAACCTTTAGATCTAGCCCTATCGGCTGCAAGTTCTTGATAGAACTAGCCAATGGCAGGATAGATCTAAACATTAGTCTAATTTATATGCGCTATATGATAAGTAGTGCAGTATAAACTCTTGAATCTAATGTGTCATTACGATGGAAGCACTAGAAACAATAGATCATACCACTAATGACAAGCATTTACCTAGATCTGGGGATCTAAACGATGCAGCCCGTAGCCAAACAAACTGCTCGTCTGAAGAAAAAGGTTGGCGATGCGCCGAAGGTTTCATTGATTGTGATTCTTCTTTTTACAGGGGGTCTCGGGTCCTATTTATACCCAAGATACAATTATCTGTACAAACCCTGGACTCTATCTAAACTACTATTTAAAACACAACATTATCCCGAGAAGGACCCATGTCGTGTTACAACTAACAGTTTAAACAAACTCCTAAATGACAGATATAATTGCCGTTGCAGGACTCTATCCATAGGTGGCAATATCGTTTAACGCGCAAATAACAACCGAATCTTCTATTTATCCTCAAACTGCTGCATCAGAAATGGTTTTATCTCTTCCGGACCTGGAATCGGCTATTGGCCACCCTTGTCCGATCCAACCTTAGCCGATCGGCCTCGCAGCCCGATCACTTCTTCGGCCGATGCGGCCTCTGTTTCTCCATCAAACCAGCCGATCCGATTCGCCGCCTTGCGAGACTTAGGAACTCAACTACCAAATTTCAGTGTTAACAACCGGCGGTATTAACCCGCAACTCCAAGAAAACTTCGGATCTAGGTAAAAGTCTTTGGTGGGGTCCACTTAGTAACATACTCCACATTCGATGGGTCCATCGCTACTCCTTTAGTATTTACGATGTGACCAAGAAACTGCACTTCGTTTAGCCAGAAGGCACACTTGCTAAACTTAGCATAGAGTTGATAATCTTTCAATTTCTCGAGTGCTAACCGAAGATGTTGCTTGTGTTCCTCCTCGGACTTGGAGTAGATAACTAAGTCATCAATGAATACCACGAAAAACTTGTCCAGAAATTCCATAAACACCTTGTTCATCAAATTTATAAAGAAGGCCGGTGTGTTGGTAAGTCAAAAGGACATAACTGTACACTCGTACAACACATAACAAGTGACAAAGGCTATCTTTAGAATGTCCTCTTCTCGGATTCTCAACTGGTGATAGCCTGATCATAGGTCTATCTTGGAGAACACTGTTGCTCCCTTCAGCTGATCAAACAAGTCGTCAATCAGGGGTAGAGGGTACTTGTTCTTGATAATGACCTCATTAAGTGCGCGATAGTCGACGCACATTCTCTCAGTCTTGTCCTTCTTCTCCACAAAGATCACTGGAGCACCCCAAGGTGACGTGCTCGGGCGAATGTAGCCTTTCTGCAACTGTTCGTCAACTTGCTTCTTGACTTCTACCAACTCGTTGGCTCCCATCCTATACGACCTCTTGTGGATCAGGGCAGTTCCTGGTACTAGGTCAATCCGGAACTCGATTTCTCTTTTTGGTGGCATCGTTGTTAGATCTTCCGGAAAGACTTTAGGATACTCTCTAACTATGGGAATATCCTCCAGTTTCTTAGAGGTCTTCGCTTCTACCACTGACTGTTCCTCGGTAGAAGCCTGATTCAAACTTACTACAATCTGGCAAGTGATATTCTTCCCATTACCATTGGTTAAAGTGATCGTGTGGCTCACGCAATCGATCACTTCCTTGTGTCTTGTCAACCAATCCATCCCAAGAATGACATCTAGGTCCTTTGATTCAAGAAGGATAAGGCTGGCTAGAAATTGGGATCCTTGAATTTCTATTGCCACTGAGGGGCAGTAGTGAGCAGTGTTCAAGTGATTTCCACGGGTTTAAACCCACATAGGTATATTAAGTTCCTCTACTGATAACCCATGTGCCCCAAGAAAATGCTTGGAAATGAATGAATGTGTTGCACCAGAATCAAATAGTACTGTAGCAGATATGGAGTTCACAGGAAACGTACCCAGTATAACTTCTGGTGCAGCCTGCGCCTCTTCTGCGGACACATGATTGACACGCGCTTGGACGAACCTGGGTCCAGCGCACTTCGGCTTCAGACACTTTTCTATGAAATTTTTGGGCTCGCCATAGTTGAAGCAAGCACCTGGCTTTCCTCTGGAGTCTCTCTTGGGTGGATCTGGTTTGGGCTGCTGAGAGGGTGCCATTGGAGGGCGCGGTGCAGGATTGCGATTGTGCTGCCCACCATTGTTGTTGGCTGCCACTGCCACTGCTGCCAGCGTGGGAATTCCTGGGGTGATAAGGTCGGTGCTGGCAGATATTCATGGTGGTAGGTCCACGCTGATGCCCGGGCATGAAGCGGCACCTCTATTTGTTCCCTTGCTGTGGCTTGAACTGCGCTGCCTTTCTCTTGTGATTCATCTTGTTGCGCTGGTGCTCCTGGCGGATGGCCTTGTCAACAAGTTTCTTGAAGTCAGCGTATTCCCCTAAGATCAGCTTATTTCTCAGCTCATCATCCAAGCCTGACAGGAACTTCTCCTTCCTCTCTGCATTAGTTCGCACGTCCTCCAGGGCATAACGTGTGAGACGGTTGAACTCGTGCAAGTATTCTGTTACGGACCTGCTACCTTGCTCGAGGGCCCAGAATTCCCGCTTCTTCGGCACGACAATCCCATCGGGAATGTGCGCCGTTCTAAAACTGTGGCAGAACTCTTCCCAAGTGACTGCCGCTCCTGCTCGGCGGGTGACCAGATAGTTGTCCCACCAAGCAGAGGCGGGAGCTTGAAGTTGATGGGTGGCAAAAGAAACCTTCTCCTGGTCAGTGCATTGCAGGAGATCCAACTTCTTTTCAATGGCACGAAGCCAATCATTGGCTTCCATGGGATTGGTGGTGCTTGAGAAGATGGGCGGACGAACGTGGAGAAATTCCGGCAGCTTGAATTGAGGTGGAGGTGGGGGAGCGAACTGGTTGTTCTGCTGCTGCTGTTGCATCTGTTGCAACATCTGTTGGTGTTGTTGTTGCATCATCGCAGCCATCATTTGAGTTTGCGTGGCTAGCACCTGAGCAATGGTGAGGTTATCAGGTGGTGGCGGCGGGGAACATTGCCGTTTGCACTATTAGTGTTTGCTGCTGACTGATCTCCGTTGCCGTTGGCTCCGCTGTTCCTGGTGTTCACCATCTAGAGAAGCAGACTGAACAAGGAGAGAAAAGGAGTAAAATAGACTGCTCAGGAACTAAAGTTTGTTATATTAATTAACTGCATTGTTCTGATCTTAATTAAAACAATTAAAACTCAAACAACATCCTTATTTAGGCAGCCATACCAACACTTGATATAGACTGCCGACTACCCCACACACAGCAAACCTAACACACAACAACTACCAAGTAGACAAACTAAACAAAGCGATAAAAGCTAAGGGTGACAACTCTAGCGTCCCAAGCGACTCCTGCGGTCGGTGGAGTCGTAGCCGCTCTCCTGGGCATCTCCCTCCTCCTCGAAACGACTCCGAGAGTCCACCATGTCCACATCTCTGCATGGAGTCTCAGAGCTAGAACTGTTGCTGCCACTGGAGAAAGCAGACAACCACCCGTCCCTGCCGCTACCGCCCTAGTACACTAAAGCTGGGGCGAAAGCGAGGACGGGCCCTGTAGCTAGAGCCGGAGCTGGTGCTGGGACTGGCAATGGTGGAGGAGCTGGAGCTGCTGGTGCCGGAGGTGCAGGAGTTAGGTGCCTGGGCACCAGCTGGAAGCGCACAGGAGTGGTGGTGGTCTTCCAGGGCGTAGTGCGAATCCGGATTCCACCAGGTGCAGGGAGACCCTTCAAAGCGGCAACCTGCTACTTGAGGCGAACCATCTCATCCGTTAGACTCATGATCCGTACCATCTTCTTGTCATTCAAGGCTGTAGCTGCCTTGTATAGATCTGAGTGCATCTTGTCCAAACTCTTGATCACAGTGCACATGCGACCAAAGTAGAGTCATTCTCCTCTTCCGCAGACTTGAAGGAGCTGGCATCGGGGGAGATGGCAAGGATGGTAGTGATAAGCGGAGCTGCGGAGGTCGAGATCGTGTAGCTCTTGACAGATAAGCAGCCTCCTAACAGGCATGCTCATCCGTGCCTCCCGAAGCAATGACCACCATGTTCGGGATACTGATGCCCACAAAGCCGTGTACCTCCAAACGGACCTTGTGCGGCAGCTCGCCACTGAGAGGCAAGAGGGCAGTGTACTCCGGAGCCTTGGTGTAACCCACTGCCAAGGCCATGCGGTCCAGCTCTGCCATGAAGCCCTCCATGTTCTGACCACGGTGCATAGGGGGATAGTCTGCCATCTATAGAAGACAAAGGGTGGGAATCAATGCATGCTCAAATCCAAATTAGATAAAGCAGTAAATGACTAAGGTAAGATAAACGAGTAAAATAAATTTTTATGCATAGAACATTTTCATGAAGCCAAATAAAATACTACTGACACTATCTAAGTAATAAAGTAATGCTTAAAGTAAATGCATAAGTATAATTATAAAAATTGTGACAATTCCCACCTATACTTGACTTAGTACATCTTTCCCATCAAATTCCTGACCAACGATCGAATAAACTTTCAACTAACCTCAGACCCATTTCCCAAAATCCTAATACCCTAGACTGACTTAATTTTAAAACACCCCTTTCGAGAAGCGATCAAGATTTTTCCCCAAAACCCAAGGAAACAGAATCCCAAATTTTTTTGTCGAAACAACTCCAACTGCAAGAACATAAGCATATGAAAGAGTTTCAAAGGGCTCTTAGGGTTTTTCTGGTTGGCTTGTCCTACGGTCCAAGGTCGGCTCTGATACCAACTTGTCATGCCCAGAAATTCCAACCCAGAATTTTCGAAGCTGAATGTGTATTGAAATCCCTGTCCACGACTATCTAGGGTACACAGACGAGAAAGTTGCATAAGCAGAATCCACATCTTAAAAACAATATAAAAGATTACACAAATGCAATGGAAAAAGAAAGCCGAGCTAAAACTAAGGTCTTGACGCTCGCAGCGTGGCAACTCCACTCCACAGGCATCCTTGACGTCAGACGAAGCCTACTCCTCCTCATAACCTCCATCTGACTCATAGTCCATCTCTGGTGGGGGAGACAGAGCAAGGTTGAGTACTACCCACTGTACTCAGCAAATCATACCAGAAGAGAGGGTATGATGTAGGAGTAAATCAAAGGAAGGGTAGGGGTTTAATTACATAAAGCAAGCATTTCACAACAGTAGTTGAAAGCGGTTAAACAGTTGTAGTAATTAATCAATATTAAAGTAATCACTACCCAACGTTACACCATGTTGCGACAGGCCCAAACCAACCACCTGATCTAGTCTAGTTCCATTAAATCAAGTTATTAAAGGGGGTGAGACTAATCACAGTGAATCTGGTTGATCGTCTATAACCGCGGGCATGGCTATTCGAATAGTTTACTCTTATCAGAGGTGTACATCTGTACCCACAAGACATAGCCCCACGACATGTTTTCGTGTGCCGGTATACCACCATGGAATACCGGAAAGAGACTGACAGGACCCTTCGCATAACCCCCTCTAACCAATCACACCACACCTCAGGTTCCACCCCTACTCCTCTACAGGCAGTGGATAGCTCCCTCGGGCCTCGGTGAATCTGGTAGCCGATCAACCGGACATCTCGGCCGACCCAACTCCATCACGCCCACCCTAACCTGGGTATGTCGGCTAAAGGTAAGCTACACTGCAAGCCCAGTTGTTGCCCACACTGGCTTGTGGTACGCATGGTAATTCTCCAGGGTTTCCCGCGAACCAATCCTTAATTGCCATGGGCGCGACTATCAAAGCCATTGCGCCCACAGCCCACCATTGTCATATTTTAATTGATTAATAACACCAGAGTGTCTTATCATTGACAACATTTATATAAAGTCTAAACTAAAAATAATTAGGTGAAATGATCCCCTTTAATGAGCTAGTTGATCCAAGAAGGGCTAAGCATATCCTAGACCAATAACTAATCATATTAATACCCAAGTTATAAAAGGTACAAGATAAACATGTCATAAGGCTGAGTAGAATAGGTATAATAAGCCCATGAAATGACATTCCAAAATAATGGAGCATTTAAGGAAAAATAAGACATTTATGAAAAATGGGTACAATATGATCAACATAGAGCATGAGGGAACCTCTGCAACAACCTCGAAATAAATGAAATCGCCAAAACTGCCAAAATCTACACGACAAACAAGGCACACAACAAACAGACTATAAATATACTAAAACAGGGAACAAAACTATTTTTAATGCATTCATTGCATTCTCGAGGAATTTAATGAAATCTAAATGGGCTTAAATGAATCTCGGATGAATTAGTTATGAATTTTAGAATATTATCCATGTTTATTACTAAAAAAACTATAATTATTTATTGCGCAATAGATCCTGTTAGTGGCTCGGGAGCCACCGGTCCATGGGACCGAGGGGCGGAGTGCGCCACGTGGGCACATGTGGCGCCGACGTGGTATCCACATGGACACGCAGGATCAGATGGCCCCGATCTACCGAGCACAGATCGGATGGCACAGGTGCGGGGCGGTGCCACGCGGCGCGATGCAACGCAGCCATGGCGTGCGGTGGCCGGCGGGTGGCGAGGCGAGGCGGCGGGGTGGCACGGTGACGCGCGCACGGGAGGGTGGCGGCGCACGCACGAGATGAGAGAAAGAGGGAAGGGAATGGCTCACCAGAGCATGGCCGACGCGGAAGAGGACGACGACGTTCGGCGGTGTTCAGGCAGCGAACGGAGAGGGCGAGCAGCAGACGAGGACGACCTCGGCCTTGCGAAGACGATAGCGACGGTGTCATGGCACGGTGCGGAATGGCGTGGCGAGGAATGACGTCCGGAGCGGGTGAGCGGCGGCGGAGCTAGGGCGAGACGGCGTGGGCACGATTTGGGCACGGGATTGAGTGACGAAGGTCTGAAATCAAGAGAAGAGAGCGTAGACGGGATTTATAGGGGTTTGGTGGACATCAGCAACGGTCGGGGGAGCGGGAATCGCTTGCCGGTGTTAAGGAAGAGAGAGGGGAAATAATGGCAGGGGATTAAATCTGGTCATTATGAGGCGCGGCGAGGCCAGGACGGGACGGGGAAGGAGGGCGGCGTTAAGGCGTGCGGGAGCGACGGGATTCGCGCAGCGAGGGCATGTGGTCGGCGGCGGCGCAACCGGAGGAAGGGGACAGGCCCGACAGGGGGGCCCCACCTGACGGTGACCCAGGATGCGAGGGATGGGATTCAGACTTTTTGGGTAGTAGTGCGCGAGAAAGAATGGGCCACGGCCTCTCGGCCAGCCCACAGGAGGGAGGAGGTAGTACGGTGCGCGCGCGGGAAGGATGGGCCGACGGGTTGGGCTGTCGGACCAAGAAGAAAGAAAATGGGCGGGAAAATTAGGAAAAGGAAAAATAAATTCCCAAGGATTTATTTAATCTGAGAATTGATTTTAATTGGTTAAAATTATTTCTATTGCTCTGAAAATTCCACTTAAAATCATGTTAATGTATTTTAACATGCAGAAATCAAGAAAAATTCCACCATGCCATTTCGACTTATTGTTTGCATTTTAATAATTAATAATTAGCTCTAGGTTAATTTCAATTTAATTTCTTGAGGGGATTTATCAAATTATTTTTAAACTAGAAAAACTCTAGGGTGTGATACTTACTGATACAGATGGTATAGCAGTTGGAGCAGCTTGTTCTAGATTGATATGGATATCGCTTATTTGATCACCGGTAGCATCAATTTCTTCATCAAGATTGTCATCGGCGGTAGCATGAGCATCGATTGCTTCTGCTTCGGTATCATGGATGGTATCGGCAGTTGCCTTGATTGCTTTAGTTATTTCTTTAAAGATTACAACTTCATCCGTAGCAGCTGTAGCTTTAGGATCAACTTCTGGGAGCTCTTCTGCTTCTATTTCTGAGCCGATGGTTTTCTTATGCTTCTTATGGCTAGGATGTGTTGAGGTTTTCTTCCTTTTTCTGATCGGCTTTCAGATTTGGCCTATGAGTAGAGATGATGGTGGGGGTGCACCAGCGCCAAGTGTTGAATTAGCCGATGCAGGAGCATACTCGATTGGGAGGCCACTAAGACTAATAGTCGAGGGCCGGTATCCGCAACCTAGACAAGAAGACTGGTGAGTTATGCGAGTTAATATATGTAAGGACAATGAAAGTAAGAAAGTATACCTCCACATCGGCTGCAAAGCTGGGATCAAGAAGGTTAAGACATTGGATGCAGGGAGATTGAACAAGTGTTGTTTCCATTTACCACCACCATTGAGACCATGGCCGACAGCTTGACACGTGACCATCAAAATCTTCGATAGTGCCAAGGACGGGTCCTTCAAGCAGCATTAGCCAATCAAATTCAAGGGCATTTAATATTGGGCCTTTGGTTTGGATTTTATTGATGAAACAAAGGCCGATGGGTACTTGGCCAAATCCCAATTGATGGGCTGCAACCGATGGATGATAGAATTCATATGAGACAAATGAGTTGCATCCAGTTGATACCCCGATTGGTAGGAAGCATGGAGAAATGGCCGATATAAAAATTTCCCTTATACCTTCATCACAATTAATCATGTTTGGATAGAAGTTGAAGAGCAGTTCAAAAGTGCTGGTGTCTTCATATAGATAACAAATTCTGGTCTCCTTGGGGAATCCATGATAGAAATGTTCAAACCATAATTTGATTTCATCGGGTGTTAGCCTGCTTCCAGGGGTATACCGATGTGCTTCTCCAAGGGACATTCATCGACGAAGAGTAGGATCGGCATCCTTTGCATAATTAGATGGGAATATAGATTTATCAAGAGAAGGGTTCCCTACCACTTCGATAGTATAAAGCTTCAACCACAACTAAATGAACCAACATGGGCCACTGGTATCACCAATGGGTCATCCAAATATAAGTTTTACTGCCACTTGATGGAGCAAATGATAAGTGGCGCCCAGGGGATATTGGCCCAAAGGTATTTTCTTCCCATCGGCAAGAGCTTCTGCTATATTTGCATGTTTGTTGTCGGCCCCAAGGTTGACCTGCAGAAGACAAATTTTTCAAGCCACATGTTGAGGAAAGCTACATATTCCCAATGGGAGATTGGACCCATTTTGGCATGTTTAGTGATATAGCCTGACCAGTCTCCTGCAGCTTTGGTGTCTAATTTATGAGCACAGTTGACTCTCAAACCAATGAGATTAGCCGATCAGGATATATCTGGACCAGTAAGCATAATCCATCCATTAGTGTTGGTGTCATTGGCCCGTGATTCAAGAGGAATGCATTTAGGGTATCGGACCAAAAGTAGCTAGAGGATGCAATAAAGGATTCATCATATTCCATTTCAGCCAAGGAAAGTTTAAGACACTGAGCAATGCTGATATCCGACCAAAATTGATACTTGGAGGGTAGCATATGAACATACCAATTTCTCCAGCCCGATAGCTTGGTAGGCCAAGATCTAAAACTAAGATGCAAATTTGTGATTTTAGGGTTGGATTGCTTAAAGGGGATCCTATTGGTTTCAGTGTTAATAAATTATGTTTGATCTTCATTACCCATTGGTCCTCCTAGATAATAAAATGGTGGTTGATCAAGCATGGGGATGGATATTTGGTTTCTCAAATGCTACTGTAAAATGAACAGTAAAAGATGAAAAACACGAAGAACACAGTATGAGAAGATGAAAAACTAAGGCCTAAATCTGAATAATGCAGTAAAAAATCAAGATAAAGAGGAGTTTTGAAGATTCTTACCGCAGGGATTTCAATGGTGGTGGCCATCTAGGGCATAGTTAGAAGTTTTTTATCTTGGAGGGCTTGCTCGAAGAAGTCGCCAAAGATGGAGGAGAGAGAAAAGAATAGCTCATGTAATACTCTAGAATTGGGAGGCATGTGTCATACTCTGGAATTTCAGAAGCATGTGTCACACTCTAGAATTGGGAGGCATGTGTTAACAACAAATTTGATAATTTTCGTTAGTCAAGAGATCAGGTCAAGGATAGAGTTCACGCCGTGATTCTAGTAGATTCGGTTGGTAAGTTTATCCGGGTTTGCATTAGACTTCCATGATAGGGAAGGTGTATCTTAATTTCTATATTTTCTATAGAGTCCTGAGTCGATGGAGTCTTGTTCCAATCGGACTCGGTTGGTTTCCTTTTCTTGCAAAGTAGCCGATACGAGTCGTGTTTGAGTTGGACATGTATTAACCTGAGGGTATAAATTGTGTGCCCAAGGTCTTTTGTAATTAACATCAATTAAATAAATAACCTTTCGGTGCATCGCCACCCTAGTTCTCTAGGTTTTCAACAAGTTTTTGTTTTCGAGTTTGGGCTGTATCGGTTAAGTTCGGTCTTCTACAAGAAACTAAGTCTTGTCGACTTCGCTTGTATCGGTGGTATTAGTACTTTCTCGATTAGATCCAATATAATAATTTAGCTTTTACTCGCGTTGCCTATCTCATGTATCGACTCTTTCTTTGATTGTTTTTGCTTTATTAGTGCAAATTAACTAGTTTAAATCTATTCAGCTTATTATCAACCTTGAACTGTCTTGGTTAAGTCCAATCTTCTAGGTTATAATTTGTTGATTAGATCTATTCAAGCCGATAAGTACTATTCATTGTTTTATCAGAGTTTTAGCCGATAAGGTATCTGCTTATCATATTACAACTTGTTGTATCGGTTATATTTACAAAGTTTAGTATAATCAGCTAGTTACTATGACTATTACCTTCAATCTAATATTGTCTAGGTTAGGTCCGATCTATCTAAGATTATGGGCAATAATTATAGATTACTGGTAATTATACTCTACCTTGTTAATAATTGATATTAGTTTACTTAGCATGATAATTTCTTTTCTCAACATATCGGCTTATATCCGAAGATAAATATATATATTCTTAAGACTCTATTTTATTACATTCAAACTTATACTATCTCTCTTAAGTCCGATCTATAAAAATTGATTGTAATAATGTTAGAAGATTTACAAATATATTATATCTAGTTTTTGGTCGATGATGTTTTTATACTTTGATATATAAATCTTTTTCAGTTACAGCTGATCGATTTGAAATTCCATAGGCATCGGCTTGAGAGAACCATACTATATCAGCCCCTTGGCTAATTGGCCCATCGATCTAATATTTCCTGTTTATTCTTGTTAGTTGCAGGATCAAATTAACTGGCACGTCCTGAATCCAATTTTGATTGGACCTACTAGAGTAAGCAAACCTTCCAGGCCTTCATGTGTCACGACGAATTTCACGTCAAGCATGGGGTGTTGTTGAAGTGCTTAGATAGTGATCAATCCAAAGTTGCTATTGGAGAAGTTCATGAGGGGATTAGTGGAACTCATCAATCGGCACGCAAGATGAATTGGCTACTTAGGAGAGCAGGGTTTTATTGGTTGAAAATAATTGATGATTGTTTCAAGTACTATAGAGGGTGCAAAGCTTGTCAATGGTTTGGCAATGCTCAATTGGCACCCGCCGTGTTGAATCCTATTATCAAACCATGGCCTTTTTGGGGTTGGGCTTTGGATTTCATATGTTAAATTTATCCTTCGTCATCAACAGATTACTTCACCAAGTGGGTCGAAGCCGTGCTGCTCAAGAATATGACTCACACGAAGGTAATTGACTTTATTTTGAAGCATATTATGCATAGATTCGGCATTCCCCAAACTTTAACTACAGATCAAGAAGCTTATTTTATGTCTAAGGAGGTAAATACTTTGTCAAATCTTATAGTATCAATTTGTTAAGTTCTTCTCCTTACTACGCTCAGGTTAATGGACAAGCTGAGTCAAGTAATAAGGTGTTGTTGAGATTAGTTAAGAAAAAGATCAGTGAACACCAAAAAAGATAACATGAGATGCTCTCTGAGGCATTATGGGCTCATAGGATATCTAAGCATGGTGCTACCAAGGTAACTCCTTTTGAGTTATTATATAGACAAGAAGTTGTTTTACCGATAGATATGAATCTTGGATCTCTAAGATATATCAAGCAAGATGATTTATTGGTTGAGAAGTATAAGACATTGAAAGGAGATAATCTCGATGATGTGACCGGTAAACGTTTAAAGGCTTTAGAAGAGATAGAAAAGGAGAAAAAGAGAGTAGCCCAAGCTGATAATAAGAGAGAGAGAGAGAGCAAAATCGCTTCAAGTGGGAATCGAGTGTGGAAATGATTTTGCCTTTAGGTTCTAGATCCAAGGATTCGGGAAGTGGTCACCTAGTTAGGAGGTCCTTAAATATGTGAAATTGTTCGAGGGAATGCGTATTTTCATGAAACTTTGTAAGGAGAATGGTTACATATAGCGATCAATGGGAAACACTTGAAAAAATACTTTCCGAGTGTCTGACAAGATGCTTAGGAGGTGATATGGATGGTAATTAGATTATAACCCTAAAACCACGTGTTCTATGCTTTCGGCTCTCAAGATAGCCAAAAAGGCAAGGCGCATGTGTTAACATCCAAATTTGTCACTTATACACGAAATAGGAAAACATTGCCAAAGTTTGGAAAGGATCGAGTTTCCTTGACGGGCCGGATTGACCATTGCCTTTGGGCCGGTCTGATTGGCTGCACATGGCTGGTTAGATCAGTTGAGTCCGAGTCCAGGTCGAATTTCACCGGGTCTCGGGTTTCCTTGCTTATAGAGGTATTTTTTGAGTTATAATTGGTCTCTACCCCGAGTTGGACGTGGAGAAGGTCATGTAGGAGGCAAGACCAACCCCTTTATAAGGACCAAGACTGGTTCGATTTAGGCACTAATCTACTTCCAACACAATTAGCTAATTGAATCGCTTTTTCAATATCACATCTACTTTTTTTCGTGTTCTAGCCTAGATTTTGTCCATCTTCATCAGTTTGCGCTGAAAGTCGTCCGTCCTCGGCATGAGAGTGTGTATTCCTTTGTAGGTTTGTCCCGAAAATCCTTCATTAACACACGAGACGGGTGTTTATCTCTATTCCACCTAAATCTACTTTGCTTGCCGGTTTGGATTTACAAAACCCATCTTAGTTTGATTTGGTTTAGATCGAGGTGGTTGACGACTCCGTATCACCACAAAGCATTAGGTGTTTCGATCGTGTTTGGCGCCGTGATCAAAAAAAGTTGCCAACAGCATGATCAAATGGATGAAAGGACACTTAAGTGTCCAGAAGAGAAGAGGTTATGTTTTGCCTGTTTGAACCAGTGACCTACTGGGAATTAAAACACCAAAGGAAGCAAAAGGTCAGCAATACAAGCTGAAGTTATAACGTGAGACATCAAATGTGACAATACACTCGTACTTCGCAGCTCACTATCTCTATGTTTTCAACCTAGAGTGAGTACGTTCAAAAAAAAAGGAACCTAGAGTGAGGAGATTATAGTTGGAGTTGAAGACTCATCTACACCAACCTCAGTAACCTGGTGTCTATGGTTTGATACCTCGTAGTCACTTGTCTCCACACTTGAAAGATGTGCACACAAGCTGAGCTGGTGTTTTAGTTTGTTTGCTTTAATATAACCAAGTAAATAAGCGGAGTGGTGCCTCTTTTCCTATTTTTGCTCATTCTCCTTTTCCATTGAAGGGATGTCTCTTGATTTGAATTTTCTTTTTCTTCGTGCACATCAGTGACCTTCAGTGGCGGAGGACGAAAATTTCTTAAGGGGTGGCGAACTTTTCTAATATCACGTACCACTATACCTGTATCATATATCACAAACATCAATACCACGTACCACGAACATATTAAAAAAGAGATGATATTGAAAATACCTTAAAAATAACAAATAATGATTAACTTCTATTCTTCTAATAATATATAAACATATCAATAATTAACCTCTATTCTCCATATCTCCAAAATTAGTTTTTTTTTTCAAAAAAAACTTCAACATCATTGCATAGGCTATTTGTTTAAGTTTATTTTTTAAATATCTATTATCTATATTATTAAATAGATAATCCATAGCAAAAATTATTTATAATCTATTTAAAGCAAGGCCTAAAGTACATGAATAATACGTATGGTAAAGATGCTAGTGTTCAAGTATATGATATATTAATTTGGATATAGCTACTTAAGAGAGAAAATCAATTAGCAAGTCGATAGATTAAATCCATAATCAATCTACATTAATTAGCAAAATTAATTAGCAAGTCGATAGATTAGATTGGTAATGAATCTACTCACGCAGGGTTTTGATCTGCTCGCGCATGTGGTCGACCTCGCCGGAGAGGGAGTCGCGGCCGGCGGCGAGGCGGAGGGAGGCGAAGAGGATGGCGACCTCGACGACGCAGGCGAGGACAAGGATGCACTTGGTCGATCTGCGGACGCTGGACGCGGTCAGATTGGAGGCGGCGTCGGCGCGAAAGATCCTGGCCGCCATGAAGGAGAAGCCGAGGGTGTTGGCGATGCAGAAGAGGTCCGGAGAAGCTACCGGCCTGCCGCCGCTGCGCGCGCTCGAGCTCTATCTTCCCTGCCGCCGCCGGGGAGCCACGTTGGAGGCTAGCTGCTGCTCGGAGTCGAACGGAGGTGCGCTAGTGCGGCTCGTGCGAGGAGGACCGAGGACGAGGGAGGGAGTCGAGGAGTCGGGAGCTAGGGCGCCGCGTCTCGAGAGAACGAAAAGACAAACCTCTGCGCACTCGCTCCGTTGCTCGCGTCTAAATTTTCTGGGCCGGGAGCAAGCCTCTGCGCGACGAGGGGAGTGTCCTGGGCCAGGCCCAAGGTATGGCGCAGGCCACACCTTGTCCTACCGGGCCCTCTGCCACTAGTGACTTTGCAGTAGGACAAGGAGCTGTTCATATGATTGTTTTGAATTTCTAATGCCAAATTTTAATTTGATTTGTTCTGGCTAGTACTTATGATACTGGTCAGTGCTTAGGGAATGGTAACCAGTTATCATCGAGAATTCAAACCTTGCTTATGAGTAATGACAAACTGCATGAAAGATATAAGGCTTAGTCTCATATTGTTTGGTGTAGGGACTAAAAGGGACTATAGCTCATTAATTACACTGCACAAAGACCATGTTTGCACAAAGACCATGTTACCACTATTCAATCATGCAAGCTGAAAATACAAACTCTAAGTGTTTGTTTTTACGAATTGAAATGCAAGTGCTTAATATTTTTACACATTACTTAATCATGCAAGCTAAAAATACAAACATCAAGCGCTTGTTAGTACAAATTGAAATAAAAATGCTTAATATTATAAATTACTCGTTCCACAAGATCAATAAAAGGACAAATCACATATTTCTCAAACTCCAAAGACCATCGGCAACCGAGTCATGAAATTGATTCATCACCTGGCTATCCAAAAAATCGGTTGCATCATTTGATGGAGAAGAACCTATTCCGGCCAATGGAACATAATTTGCATCTTGGTCACAATGGTCGAATTCTTCATTAGCTACCTTATTGTCTCTACTGAAATTATGCAGTGCTATGCAGGTGACAATTATTTTGCTTTGCTTTTTTTAATAACTTGGCAATTGAAACAAAATCCTCCATTTATTCTTCAAAACTCCAAAAGATCTCTCTATGACATTTCTACAAGAAGAATGACAGTAATTGAAGTGCTCTTTTTTTCCTCTAGGCATTATACCCTTGTTCTACTCCTGAAAATGATATGTTGTACCCTTATATGGTGCAAGATAATCAGGTCTGTTTGGTAACCCGAGTCGACTAGATAAAACTTTCCAAGAGGTGGTCGTGGAAACTTATCATCCAATCTGTTTTGAGCATCATTAAACATCCTCATATCATGAACCGATCCCGGCCATCCAGCAAGAACAAAAGTAAATATCATATCAAAATCACATATAGTGACTACGGACTGTCGATGCAGAGAGTGACTATGGATGCACAGAGTTACAGACACCAAGCACTTATTTGTGTCGTCAGGCAAAGATCGAATTATATAGTATAAAACAAATAAAGGAGTATTCAGCATTGCACAAAAAAATATGGGCCATAATCTCAACCATTGGAATCCTGTTCATTTGTCTTTTTTTCTCCTCTCTTTCTCATGTGGTGTTTGCATCCAGTGCATTTAGGCATACTAATACTAAAGTGTCTTCATTCAACAAGAGATGTATAAAGAGGATTTACCGTGCACTGACCCTCATCGCCAAAGTCAGCTTTTTCGTCGTCCTCATTGTACTCTTCCTCAGCCGCTAGAGGACATGCCGACGACGATGTCCGATGCCAGCCACCACCTCCAAATCCACCAAAGTCCGGTGAAGCCTTGCGTGAGTGATGACATTGATCCCCCCATGGCCGCCGACGAATCCTTCGCCTGAAGCTGCCGTCGGGGGAACGAATCCCCGCATCTCCCTGCCGAATCCCATGCCAATGGACAGAGACCTGGCGTGGCCTCGACCAATTCTTCCTCCCCGTCTTCCTCTTCCTCGACCGCTAGCAGAGAAAGGAGGACAAGACGGGCCAACGACGCTTGTGAGAAACCAAAGTCATTGCTGTCGATACCGGTGGCCGGATGATGTGTGCGAGCTTGGGAGAAAAAATCGTAGTGGTCGTCCTCATTCTCGGCCATTTCTTCAATTGATTTGTGGTGGCTTGAGCTGGGGCCAGCGGGGCGACAGTCGGACAGTGGATGGGCAGCGGTAGGGCAGCAGCGGGGCGAGGGACCGGCAACGGCGTGGGCCGAGCAACCGGCGGCGGCGCGAGCCGAGCAACCGGCAGTGGCGCCGAGCGAGCAATCGACGGCAGCGCAGGGCAAGGGACCGGCGGCGGCGCGGGGCGTGGGGCGCGGTGCGGGGCAGCGTGGGGTGCAGATGGGGATTTTTGCCGTCTGGAGCACTGCGTGTTTGGCAGGAGAGAGGAGCGCTGCGTGTTTGGAAAGGCATCTGCTAGAAAATAACGTTTTTAGTCTCAATTAGCACATATATTAGGGACTAATGGACTAATGTTATTTTAGTCATTTTTAGTCTTTCTGTTTGAAAGTTTAGGGACTAAAAGAGACTAAAATGGAGAGACTAATGCTTAATGCTTTTAGTGCGTTAACCAAACCGGACATTAGGGTGTCTCATGGAAAGAAAAAATTGAAAGAGTGTGGACAGTTATATGATTTGAAATTAGCGAAAGAGTATGCAGAATGAGCGGTGGCAGTACTCACCAGGATTCAAATACTCAACTACTCAGGTTTGATGCACATTTAATTTTGTGTAAATGTCAAGTTACTCAATTGCTGGGGTTTCGGATTTACATGTTTGGTAGAGTATAATAGCATTTATTTAATTGTTAATGTGACTCTTGCTTGGTTATGAGAGGATAGGGATAGGTGTACAACAATGCTAGGCATCCTAGCTTGTATCCTAGGACACGTACACTAATTAATTTGCTGACTACCCTTTTAAATTTAGTATTTTGCTATGAGGATTTCTGGTGCAAGGCAGGCAGTGATACCAGCTTAGTATGCTTAGTTTATCAACAATCCTGTGACCTGCATATGGGCATGGAGGCAACAGGTTCACGTTTGTCACATTTTCTTCTAGAGTCTTCCAATTGAAGAGCTGTAGTGTTTCAACACGTATTGTTTTGCCAAGCGGGGCATTCGCAAATTTGCCATTTGTTTTTTTAATTTTGCAAGGATTCCACTCGAATGATCGTTTCTATGGCATTTTTGTATTTTTTTTAGTGACAGTCTTGTAATAATATCCAAACCAGTGACAAATGTGCAATTACCCCCTTTTGAGGATTGCCAGGATTCTACAACAATCTTGTATTCGCAGGGGAGGGGATTGCAATCACAACCATGTATCCCTCATAATCGAGAGGACGGGATTCTACGACAACCTAGTGCATGCATACGATTTACATTGTACACAAGACACTCATGGTTGCTCCAGAACAGACTGATTGTGCTGAGTGTAATTGATCGGATAATCTACTTAAGCCTTCTACAGTTGTAGTCTCAAGAGGAATGAAATTAGGATCATTTAGGTTATGGGCAATGGAAGGCAACGAAATTCCTTTCTTCGTATGCAATGCTGATGGGATTAGCATATACTATGCTAAGTATAAAAAAAACAAAATCGGACTATCCACACTGCAGTTCAAAGTGGATCCAGCCACCAGCGGTTCAGATTAAAAACTCTGCTTAATACTGTAGCAATCAAGAAATTTGGGTCCATGCAAAGTTGCAAATGTTTCGGCTGTGCTACACCATGTATATGAATCTGTATTTCTAGTTAGGAAGAAGGAAAGTACATTAATTAGTGGCCGCACAAACGTGAATAGTCTTTCTTTTCAAGATCGCTTAGTGGTGTAACAAAGCAAATCCCATTAAATTTTATCAACTATGCTATAGTACTTGTTTTGAGTAGCACGATAAATGGATGAAACAACGCACAAGTAACTGTCTTGATGGTTTTTGTCTTGCACTCAGAATCCAGACAAGAATGTATTGATCACCTTAGCATCTCTACCAGTGATATATTGGGAATTAGATAATGCCAAGTGGCAAGAAAAAGGTCATCAATACAGGCTGAAGTTATATTATGAGATGTCAAATGTTACCTACTCTTCCTACCTCACACATGATCACTATATCCGTTGTACCCAGACTAAGGAGATTATAATTAACCCCCATAACCCTGTCTCAAGGTTTGCAATATTGACAATCACCAGCCTCCGCTCCCCAAACATGTCCACAATGCCGAGCAAGGATTTAATCTCATTAGCCTTAACGAGCTAAGCCGAGCTCATTACCATAGGAAGTATGAGTGACCAACCCAGTCTTAAATGAACCAAGTTGGCTCATTATGAACCTGCTAGGTGCCTCTTTTTTTTTTGCATGTTCATATGATTAAAATTCTAATTTCTAATTCAAAATCCAAATTTGATTTGTTCTGCGGTTCTGCCTAGTACTTCTGATATTGGTCAGTGCTTCGTTACTGGTAACCAGATACCAACCAAGAATTTGAAACTTTGCTCATGAGTAATGACAAACTGCACGAAAGATATGTTATATTCCATAAATTGACAAAGTGAGAACAGTTATATGAATGATTTGGATTTAAGGACAAACCAATATATATAGTGGACAGCGGCACTCACACCAAGGTTAAAATACTCAACCACTTGGGTTTGATGGCCATTTTTGGTGTCTGAATGCCAGGTTACTCAACTGCACTGATATTGGCAGTAAATGTTTGATAGATAGAATGCAATCGTATTTGTTAATTGTTAGCCTATACAGGCTCACAAAAGAGTTGAAGGATGGAGTATTCTGTTGTAGATGAGCCGGTAGAAGAGTTGAGGTTTTCTGGTGCAAGGAAGGCAGTCATACGGTCATACCAGCTTAGCATGCTTAATTTATTGAGTCTTGTGAACTGCATATGGGCATCGGAGGCATTAGGACCAGCCTGATGAACAAGTTACAATAACCTTCAACCATTTAGGCCAAGTCCGTCACGTATTTTTCTGTAGATTCTCCACTGTTGTGCTCTCGTGCTGCAACACGCCAAGATTGTTTCACAATTGCTAGGATTCCACACCATTTTGTATAGGCTGTGGACGGACTTACAGTGACAAGCACATATCCCTCACAACCTACCTTGGACATAGAAGAGGGCCAAACATCGAAAAAAAATTTTAGAACTCCATAGCATGATGAGAACAAGAATGAGAAAAGGCCAAACTTGGCAAAAAAAAATTTAGGACTCCATCGCATGATGAGAACAAGAATGAGAAAAATATTTGCAGCCTTGCAGAGCTCCACTGCACACGGTTAAGAACAAGAAAAAAAATGGCCTCCTGACTCCATTGCACATGCAGAACAAGGGGAAAAGAAGGGATGCATGTTTAATTCATTGTAAGGAAGGTGTAATGCGCCACACAGCCATACAAAAACTCTATCGCATGGCATGCATACGATCCATTGTGTTTCGCCACTCCTTAGTGGAAATGAAGTAATAAAACATAAATGGAATGTGAATTTTACAGCATTAATTTGGATGATAGAGGAAGCAGTAACTGACAAGATTGGACAGTGCCACAAAAATATCAAAAAGATTTATTCGTTTAACTGACTACAAAGGTTGAGGCATTGCAATCTTCAAAGATACAGGTTTGACGAAATCACTTTGGTATAGTGAGTTACCAGAACAGGTTCAACGAAATCATCATCCAGAGCGAATGTAGTCGCAAGCATATAGTAGTGAGTCTTGATTGAAGAATGGTTTCTGATGCCCACTGTACAAGATAGGCAAAAAGCAAATATAAGGATGCAATTTTGCAACCAAACTAACTGTAACGCTGAAGTGCACTTAGAGAAGTATTTCATAACAGTTCAAAAATACAAGTCAGGTTGTCACTAATTAAGATTATTACAATTACAAATACACAAGAACAATGCATGGATACGATGCAAACATATTTCCATTATGAAAAAAATGAAAGCCTTAACAACTTTGGTAAAATAGGCATATCAAATATCAATGCTATTTAAAAAGTCCCCAAAATTCATAGAACGGCAGAAGAAAGAAAGATAAACACCACAATAGGCAACCTGGTCTTCTATTTTGCCTTAATAATGACCTTTCTCCTTTTCTACGCATTGAGTATGACTAACCAGATACCAACATAAAGGAACAGCATGTGCTGGTGATTACTAACCACTTTAATGTGGTAAGTTTTTCATCAAAAACAATTCAATGATTTTCTTTACACTTGTAAAACATGGCTGTCATACAGCACAAAGATTTTTATGCTCTAATCTAGCATAACATGAATTATCACTGTAAAGTCTGGAAGGAAGGAATATATCTGTGGAAAGAGGCAAACATAGTTCTTCAAATAAAGAAAAAAGAGACAAGAAAGTCAGAGAGAAAGTGCTGGCATAGAGGAAATAACACTGTGTTATGGAGCTTGATGTTAGAGAGGAAGTCTAGTGTTGGGGAAGGTGATGCCCAAGAGGTAAAACTGATGAACCAGAGGCATAAAGCCACAGTTGAATACTTGAGTGGTACTCTGGATTGGTGCCAGAAATGGTCAAGCCTAGCATTGCCTCTTCGTCCCCTCCCTCCCTCCCTCCCTCTCTCAAAATTGAGATGAGAAATAGAAAGGGATTGAATGAATGAGTCACTGAGCTTGGGATTCATGGGGGAATAAGATGTGGGAAATTTTGCAGAAACTACATGGTCATATTTTTTTTTAATCACAAGTACATCTACCCAAGTAGCATTTTCGGAGTGATGTGCATCCCATCATTCCTGATTTTCAAAGGGAACATTCGTTATGACAGCTTAATTTTTAAGTTGGCAATGCCGGTGTTAAGTTGGCAGTTATGTGTTTCTTATCCACCACACCATATAAGGAACAGACTAGGGTCAGGGCAAGCTTGTTTCTAAATGAAACATTACCGAGTTAAGCAATTCTGGTCAGTGGCACTGACACAACATCAACACAAATATTAGTTAATTATCAATTGTTTAGTGAGCTAAACATTTCAAGAGATCTTGTTTAGAGCTCCTTTGGAATTTAGAAGGATTTTGTGGAGGCCAATTTTTGTTCCAAAGGACCTAGTAGAATTTTTTTTTCCATAGGATTTCAATCCTCTATATTTCCTCCACTTTTCCTTTGTTCGAAAGGAGCCCTAAACATAGTGTGTTATGCACAAAAAACATTGAATGTAAACATAGTTACTGTTTTACAAAGCAAATGGATTTTAGCCTTGTTAGACCAATGCATCTTCTACTTTACTCAATTTTCGTTTCATTTTAAAGATCAAGAGATTTTATTGAAATGCTTCCACAATATAAGAGAAGGTTTTGTCTAGCGCCCACATGAACCATGAATTAGAACATTCACATGGAAGTTACATCTCTTGCCAATAGAAGAGAGGAACATGCGGCTTATATCCACAAGCAGACAACATTTCCAGCTGAAACAGATGCAATGCAAAAGCTCACAGTTCCCTCTGGGGCATTGCAGCAACAAACTAACCTGCAAGGAACGAAGCAAGCAAAACAAATCTTATATCCAGAACCAGATAAACATTTCCAGGCACAGAGGCAAAAGGAACAATCTTTCTTATGGGGGCATTACGTCAAACAGCTAACGCGCAAGGAGAACCAATCAATCACGCATATCAAATCACTATGTGGGGAAATGAAAAATCAGAGGCTCCGGGAAGTTACTTCTTGAGTCTACTGCGCCGCCGCAGCAGCCTCCCCGGCGGGCGCTCCCCGCGGCGGCGGGTGGTGGGAGACGACGAGCGGGGGCCTGGGGGCGCGTCGCTCCTCCTCGGCCTTCCTCCGCGCGGCGTACATCTCCTGGGTCTCGACGACGACGAGGCGCTTGACCTGGGTGAGCATTCCGAGCAGGGAGGGCGTGGTGCGGTGCTCGACGGTGCGGTGGCAGCGGCGAAGGCGCATGGCCTCGAGCGTGCGGCGGTGGAGACGGCGCGTCCCCGGGAGGCCCCGCACCAGCGTGATGTACAGCTTGGGGCTCCACGCCACCGCCACCCGCGACTTGAACGCGTTGAACGCGCTCCCGCTCATCTTCCTATCTCCCTCTCTCCCGAGTGCGGTTGCTGCTGCGGCGGCCGGAACCCTAACCCGTGGAGGATTTTGACCGGATGGGAAGCGAGGTGGTGGATGGGTGGCCGTCTGTCCTCAATATTTTTAACTAGGGTTAATTAAACTATGGGCCTCAACTTGTAGGTTGATATTTTCAGCTCAACTTTTTAACTTCTCTTTGACTGCCAACAAGATTTAAAGTCGAAAGTAAGCATTGCCCATGACAGATCTTACAATCAACTTTTTTTGGTTTTTTTGTTGTACGAGACTTTATGCAAAGTGGTCATGGATATATAAAGTATGTAAATTTTATGTGCTCTTAATGTTTCTTCGTATAAGCATGATCCTAATCTATCTGGCTTTTCATCCTATAGTTTTAAAATCACGGAAACATCATCCTAAATATTGCTTTTAATGCTGCGGCAATAGATGTTCGCTAACACGGCCATTTTGGTGAATGTGGACCAAGTAACTGATATATACATGTAAATTAAAACATATGTATAAATATGAGTTTAAACACGTGTGTATTACCGGAGAAATCCATAATTGTTTCGGTTTGTAACCTCTTTTGTCCCGTTATCAAACCGGGTTCACATAAGCGCGACAAAAGATCGGTTTTTTTAGTCTTCATTGAAATAATCGGAACTAAAGATATATCTTTAGTCCCGGTTATTAACACCAAACGGGACTTAAGATGGTGGCATCACGTGGTTGGCTCCGTCATCCTGCTACTAGCTTGTTGCTTATTAATTATATGTTATGCATATATATTTTACACACATATATTTATACATATATATGCAACATGCATATATATGTATAAATATAAATTTTACACATATATAAACGCACTTAATTAAATAAATATATACATATATTACCAAAATATGTACACACATAAATATCCACATATATTACTCTTCTATATCGTATGTAACAAAAAATTCTCTATGTTATGGATCCAGAGTCTACTGCTCACACTAAAGTAGAACTCTTTCGTGAGATCAGTAATCTGCTCGTTGATAAATCTCATCAGTTTTTCTTGAGCAGCCTGTATGAAACTCGCATGGGGAAGTTTGTCCTTTACTTGCATAAGCTGTCATTCGAATAAACGAGAAATAAATATATGAAATCAATAAGAAATCGAGACGTAATGTATAAATGATTGTTATACGTACATCTAGATCTTGGGGGCCTATGACTTGGGTAACTAGGCGGTGAATGTAGTCGTAGACGTAGTAGCCACACAAGTTTGTTCCATTCGCTTGTTTTGCACACTAAAGAAGAAACGACGACAGATATAATACACATTTCTATTTTAGAACAAATTAATGATTGAATATAACTTTGAAGTATGTTACTCACTGAAAAATTTATCCTCACAGAAAGCTTTTCTTTTCAAGTCCCACGAATCTTCTTACGGAGCCGTGCCCATGCCCTATGTGCAGTTGAAAGCTAGCGAGTAATTATCTGAGAATCGCATATATGCAATAGCAAGTAAGATGGCATTACCTGTTTACCATTTCAAAAATTATTTTGTACATAGACTCTGGTTTATCCATTGAGTCAAAGACATGGATCCGTGATCTCTCAACGTCAATTACAAAAAGAGTCCAGTGGAATCTGCAAATTACATGAGATGACATATATGAAACTCTAAGTATGCATGGTATTGTACTTGGTATGGAAGGTAGTACAAACTCACATTGTGTTGTATGACAGAAGTATAAATGTCTTGTAATGCTGTTGCACCAGCGTATTGTAGATCTACTCCTCTGTTTGCGCCGAATATTGTTCTACCATCGCGGTGTTAACTTTCCGGGGGGGTCCATGAATCCATATTTGGTACATTCTTGCTTGTTGCAATATTGGATAGCCATTCTACAACGGTTAAAAGAAATTTAGTCAGCTAAATACAAGGAGCTAAGGAACAAAATAAATATAACTGAACGATACTTACAAAACCCACGTGGCTATAAGAGAGACGTCGAGGGCATCCAGCTGGTATAGGTCGAATATGTCCTCGAAGCGGATAAATAAGTAGTCACCTCCATCGAAGAAATAGTTCATTGAGTATTTTGTCACGACCATCTCTGTACCTTTGCTTGGTTATTGCATGTACCACTTATGAAAGTGGTATATCTGTGTAGGTAAAGTTTTAACCTGATCAGCCTTTACAAGAGGTTTCCTGAGTTGGAACTTGTACTTCAGCTCAGCCTTCCCGATAGGTGTGTGTTCGGATACTTGGTCCATCGATATTCCCGCAGATTTCATAAATTTTCTTAACTCGGATCAAACAGTTGGAACCGTGCTGAAGTCAAGGGGTTTTTGAGGCTGCATCCCGAGCTGCGATACATCTTTGCCCTTTGCTAGCGCCTTCCTAGCAGCTTTCCTGATCGTCCTATCGTACTCGAACTATGGTTGTAGTTGCGGTTTAGGTTGTGGCGTTAAGTACGTCTTCTTAAAGAAGGTCTTGGTCTCCAGGGCAATTTCAAGAGGCTTTTCAGGAGACTTCTTCTTGAAGTGTGCCTTGACCTCACCTTGGACGTGTTAGTGATATGCCCTAGAGGCAACATGGAGATGTTGGATATCACGGTCAATGTTTATGTATAAATGAATAAAGTATTATTCAGTTCCATAAAATAGACATCTTGTATTGATCAATAAGTACGTGACTTATTTATGAGACTCTTTATGTATGAATCTATTTCTAAATGATCCCTGATCACATGTCATATTATTGGAACAAATATGACTCTAAGATCGGCATGTTTATTGATTGATGATCATGTCTCATAGATCATGGGTATGGAGATACCAAATCAATAAACATGGACATATGTGTTAGAGAACACATTGTTGGATAGACCCACCATGAGACACTATAGGAATTAATGTGCCATTAGTTGATCTCAAGTAGTGTTGGTGCAAAGTCCTTAGACCTGAGATCATGATGGATTCCAACATGTGTAGTAGCCTACTTTGGGACTACCAAACGCTATTTCGTAACTGGGTAGTTATAAAAGTAGTTTTCGGGTTTGCTATGAAACATGGAGTGAGATGTGAGTGATCAAAATAGAATTTGCCCCTCCTTTGGAGAGATATCTCTGGGCCCCTCGAGGTAATGGATTATGGAAATGCATGGCCATGCTAAGTTGATTGAGGAGTCAATCAACAGACAGATAATCCAATACGGTTCGAGTGAATGGTTAAACTATTGAAGGGATGGCACACATCTTGCCTATAGCTTAATTGGTATCGTGAGGCAAAGGGATTTGTGTACACATTACAAGTTCATAGCCGATATTATATTCTTGTATACTATGGTGTCAATATGTGCTGCTAGGCGCCGCTGTTGACAGATTGGCTGAGTTGGACTCGAGCCGACGATTGGCTAAGTTGGACTATAGTCGAAACTAAGTATACCTGAACCTACAGGGTCGCACGCTTAAGGGGATAAGAACAGGCATTCGAGTTGGACTCAGATACGACTCGATCGGATAGGGATCCGATCGGATAGAGTCCTATGGGGTTACGAAGTCCAGCCGGTCAACTCTACTAGATTCGGATAGGATCCGATTCAAAATAGAGTCCCGATGGGCCTCTAGGCCCAACCGGCAACTCTATATAAAGGGGTGAGGGGTGGAGAGCTGCAGGACGTCAATCGAATTGCATTGCGCCGATATTAATCTCCACGGAAACCCTTCCCACTTTCGAGCCAAACCCTAGCCTTGCATCGCGTGCTAGCACACGGGTGTTCGGCGTTCTGTCCCCGGACGTGTGGATACCGGTAGAGGCGCTGCTACGTTGCGGCGCTATTGATCGGCTACGAATCGGCTGCAATAGGAGTGAGGTGACTGCGACAGATCGACGACGCAAGCATGACTGCGGCGGATCGATCGGTTTTGGTGGAATCGGCTGCGGTCGAGCGCATCGGAGCGAGGCGCGAGAACGTGGTCAGATGACTCGGATCGGCTACGGCATCGGCGATTCGGCTGATTGGTGAATCAGCTGTCCCCGGAAATCGGTTGTCGGCAAATCGGCTATCATCGGCCAACACTGTTCCAGATCGGATAGCCCTGATTGGCTAGTCCGCTGCACTCTACTTCAATCGGTAACGATCTATCTACCTTTACTTGCAAGTGTTCCTGGTTTGCATGGTAGAAAAGTTTTGTTTTTGGCTAGCGTAACCTCCGCGTAACCCTTCAGGACGGCCTCGTGCAACTCCTCTGGAGTCATGTTGAATGTCGTTTTCTTTGGGGATGGCAGGAATGGGTCAATTCTTTGCAGCTTTCTTCTTGGTACACTGGATGACATTGACTGTGCGGCTCGAGTTGTGAGCTTAGGAGCTGATGGAGGCGGAGGAGGATGAGAGGCTGATCGTTTAGGAGTCGGTGCTCGTTGTGGCGACGGAGGAGGCAGAGAAGGCTGGGGAGTGGGAGACGACCGTTTAGGAGTCGGTGCTTGTTGTGGAGCAAGAGGCAAAGGAGGCGAAGGAGGCGGAGGAGATGGTCCACGTGGCGACGACGGAGGAACGAAAGGTGCCGCTTCTCGCCCGGGAAATACGATGAAGGGCTTGCTCCATAGAATTATCCCATGGGATGTTTCTCCTAGCATCATCTCCTCGTCTCCTCCGGGGATATCCATTTCAAGATCTTCATAGCCACGTTCCACCTGTTCAATTTCGACTTTCGAGTACCCAGGTGGAACGAGCCTGCAGTGGTAGGTCCTGTCTCGATCTACTAGTATCGATATGCCTGACGCCACCTGTTCGAGAAGATAGCTTATCTTGATTAATCAATCTTGATTGTCAAGTTCTTAAAGGGAATATATAACATAAAACTACGAGCATACCTTGATTGACAGGTTCTTTAGTGAAATGTGCAGCTCGCACGGTTTTTGGCCTTGTCATTGACACTATTTTTGGCCTTCCATTGCAAGAATTTCAGTGTGGTACCCAACTTTTTGTACCCTAGTTCATAACCTAGGTACAAGGACGTTTTGTGGTCCGCCAACATACGCTCCAATTTTTGCTTCTCCTTTTCACCTTCGTAGTCCTCCTGTACGTCGCGCAACATCTGACCAAGGTCATCGGCACCGTCGTTTTCTTCAGCATCCCCGCCTGTCTCGCCTGCTGTATTCTCTTCAAACCCACCGTATTGACCACAGTCCGGAAAGATGTCATCATCTTCTTCATCTTCTTTCATTGCAACACCACCTCTCTGTGCGATGTCCAGCAATTGTAGTGAGGCACGAATCCCGACTGAAACAAGTGGGCATGAATAATTCTTGATGTAGAATACTCCTTCTTGTTTTTACACTTTTTGCATGGACAACGTATAAAGCCCTTCTGCTTGTTGGCATCGGCCACACTCAAAAAATAATACATGTCTTGAATAAACTCTGTCGACCGTCGGTCCGTGTTGTATATCCATTGTCGATCCATCTACATGAAATGCACAAAAATCATAAGAAAAATCCACAAAAGTCAAACCATTTAAATAATAATACAATAATTATATATATGTAATCAGACAATAATTATATAATAATCCAACATACATAATGTGTTGTACTTAAATAAATTAGAATTATTTTTAAAAGTTTTTTAAAAGTTGTAAACATAAAATTAATTAATGTATGTAGTGTACATATTTCTAACTATTTTAACGATCTTTAAATTACCTCATTTTTTAATCTACTATCATATTTTTCATATTTTTTTCTTTGTCATCTATTTAATAACATTTTTTCCAAAAGATTCTCTCTCATCATTTTCCATAAACAATTTTTGAGATAAAATTATATGTAAAATATACCTACAAATATAATGTGCTAAGCATACTTTTCTCCCTCTTCATTTTCCCAAATAATTTTTCAATAAATGTAATGTGCTTAAATAACTTTTCCAAACAAATTTTCTCTCTTCATTTTTTCATAACCTATCTAGAGATAAAAATGTATAGAAATCAACCCTAAAAAATAAAATGCTAAGCATAGATCATAAGAGGATGAAGTTGCTAACCTTGTAAATAGGTAAGATTTGTGTATTATCACCAAAAAAAATTCACAAAAAATTTTGGCAGCATCTCTCCTCCAGCTAGAGAAGTTTGAAGACACTGCAGTTGGCTTGGGCTGGAGGAGAAAAAAGAAGTACAAAAAGCAACTCCATCTTTAGTCCCGGTTGGTGTTACCACTAAAGATCAAAAATATATTTAGTCTCGGTTGGTAACACTAATCAGGAAAAAAAATAGGATCTTTAGTCCCGGTTGATGATACCAACCGGGACTAAAGATCATCTTTAGTTCCAGTTAAATTCCTGTCAGAACCTGTCAGGGTGCTAGTGAGTTTAGTCCTAGTTAGTAACACCAACTGGGACTAAAGATCATAGAGAGCCGTTGTCTTTTTTAACCAGGACTAAAAATATTTTCTAGTCTCGGTTATTTTTGTAACCGACACTATTGTGGTTTTTGACCAGTAAACCAGAGATCGTGTGCAATCCATAAGGTTAGCCCTGTAATTTTATTTAGACTTGTAATAAGATGCACAAATACATCCACGTGGGTGTTTCTCCAACATTCATATACTTGAAAAGACCACCCACCTTCAACTAAAACCTCCGTGGAATAGGATTCATGTCATTATTTAGTTTTAAAGTGAAGTGTGTGAAACAACCGGATTTAGAGTTTAGGTGTTAAAAAATAAAAATGAACTTCATATTTCAAGTGTTTAGTATTGTCAATGGGCAAAATCCCGACTATGGTATTCGAGGGTCTAAGGTTCATCTAATACAAAGGTATACATGAGCATAAAGTAAAAACGTAGGAGACATGAAATAATACAGGTTTGGACCCTAATATGGATAATAGTCATAGTCCTAGTCCTGTTTGTATGTATTGATGGAATATAAGAAAGCAAACAGTCTAACCTAGCGTACCAAACTAATCTGGATGAAATAGCACAATGTAGTCGGCGGCCAGTGGCGGGCTTCCTCCTTGACAACTTGGTGTAGGCTCGATGCGTTATGGATTTTATGGTTTGAGATTCAATGCCCTCTTAAAGGGTATTGTATTTATAATGAATATGATCACTATTGGAGAAAGCCACAACTGTCTCGGTTCGTAACCCTCGGTAGTCCCGGTTGTTAAACCGGGACTACAAATCCATCTCTAGTCCCGGTTAAATAACCGGGACTAGAGATGCATCTTTAGTCCCGGTTGAAGTCACCAACCGGGACTAAAGATGGCGATGCCACGGGGCCGGCTGGGCCATCTTTAGTCCCGGTTGGTGGCTTCAACCGGGACTAAAGATTTTTTTAATTTTTTTAATTTGCCCTTTCTCCAGCCCACTGCCCTCAGATTCTTTTGTTTTTTTCTTGTCAAAATCCTAAAATCATCATAGATACTGAAATCAAATATCACATATTCACAAATAGCAATGAACAATACATATCCCAAATGTTTTTTCATTTTTTCTCCACATATCAAATACATCTTCAAAATCCAAAAAAATCATAGATCAAATACTATCACAAATTTGTTCACATATATACAACAAAATCCACTATATACAATAAAATACAACAACATCAATTTTTCGCTCGTCTCGCCGCTGCCGCCGGCTCCCGCTCCCGCTCCCGCTCGCCGTTGGTGAGAAGATGGCGCCCCGCTGCCGCCACCTCCTCCTCGCCGCCGCCATTTCCTCCCCTCCCTTGTTTGCCGAGGAGAGAGGGAGAGAGAGGGAGAGGGAGAGGGAGAGGAGAGGAAGAGAGCTAGGGAGAGGAAAGAGATCGGTGGAGAAGACGATGTGAGCCAGGATATATATAGCCAATTCATCTTTAGTCCCGGTTGGTGTCACCAACTAGGACTAAAGATAACTTTTCGCTATTTTTAATTTATCTTTAGTTCCGGTTGGTGGCACCAACCGGGACTAAAGATAATTTCCCGCTATTTCTAATTCATCTTTAGTCCCGGTTGGTACCACCAACCGGGACTAAAGATAATTTCCCGCTATTTCTAATTCACCTTTAGTCCGGTTGGTGCCACCAACCAAGACAAAAGATAATTTTCCACTATTTTTCTAAATTTATTTGGTCGCTAGGGTTAACAATTAAATAATTCATTAAATAGGGTCAAATTAAATTTATTAAATATAGGTTTAAAATAATAATATTAAAATTTAATCAAATATAGATAATCCTAGACATTAATGTGCTCCTCTAGATATTGTTCCTCTTTTACCCCTCGCTTTTCTTCATTTTCATCTGCTGTTGAGCAAGACAAGAAAAATTTGACTTTTTTGTTTTATTTTTTTATATTTTTTATGGACTTAGGAATACACGAGAGGTAACCACATAATATTTGAGCATAAACAAGCAAAAGACGTGGCCTGTGGAAAATTCGGAAGACATGCTCAAAATCAGAAAAAAGCTTTTGGGCTCGAAAAGGCAATCTTCTGAGGCTTTTTTGGGGAAAATAAAATCATCGAACGTGGCAAAGAGGCGAAAGAATGCATCCGAATTTTTTTCTCATCGATTTTCATATATGGAACGTCTCGATCGGAGTCCGTATGCGAAAGTTATGGCCGTTTTAAAAACCGACTTCGAGTTAGGACGAAAACGGGAACAATACGCGTAAAACTTGTTAAACGCGTATAAACTAGACGTGACGGCCGGGTTTAAATGTTCTTATCAATATTGTACATCCCTCCGATTCGTATATTATCACCAAAATAATTTTACAAAAGATTTTGTATATTGAGAATCATTAGTTAATAATAATATGATGATATGTAATAACAAAATTAAAGCTTTCTTCTATCTTCAATCACCCACCTCCACACAACACCATACTCTTTGAAATTACAGATCCCCTTAAATTAATTTTTGGCCATTTGGATCATGTAGCAAAATTTATATATTTTTATTAGGTTCAGTTAAAAAATAAGTACATTCACTTTTGTCCGGTTGGTGTTACCAACCGAACAAAAATAGCATCTCTAGTCCGGTTGGTGTTACCAATCGAGACTAAAGATGGTGTCGAGGCTCTCGAACTGTCGGAGCGCCGGACATCTTTAGTCCCGGTTGGTAGCACCAACCGGACTAAAGATAGCATCTCTAGTCCCGGTTGGTGTTACCAACCGGACTAAAGGTGCCCAGCGCTCTGACAATATTTGAACTGGGACGAGAGGTGATCTTTAGTCCCGGTTCATGATCACCTCTAGTCTCGATTCATGACACGAACCGGGACTAAAGATCACCTCTAGTCCCGGTTCATGACACGAACCGGGACTAATGTACCTAGAAATCCGTAGACTTTTTAAACCGGGACTGGAGATCATCTCTAGTCCTGAGTGCAACTCAAACCGGGACTATTGTGGTTTTTACCACTTCAACCAATGATGGTTTCTCCAGTAGTGGATCCTTCCTCCAAGTAAAACTTAGAAATCCTAGTAAAATATGGGCACCCTTGGTCGGACTGGTCCTTCCTTACTAGGAAGGAATTCCTCTTTGTCTGTATATTTATCCATATTTTAGAGTACAATTATTTGGTATATGGTATTCCTAGTACGTATATAGGTATCCTATATCTACGGCACTGATAAGTATAATCTAAAATAAAAAAGAAAAATATACTTAAATACAAGATATTTTGTTTTATGGAAGTTGGAACACTCCTATTTGCAATTAACAACTATTTTGGGCTCGCGCCGGTCCGCCTCGCGTCTCCATAAGAGTCTTGCACCTCAAGTTCTCAAGCGAAAAGGTAATTACTTTAAGCAAGCCCTCAGCAGGTTATTTGTTCATCATTCTCAACTTAATCTACATCCTTTATTACTGCTACGTATTGCATATATGGGTTCAGCGAGAGTGCCCGAATCTGTTGGCACCTGTTCTCCGGAATCTGCAAGTTTTGAATCTGGATGAACTCCCTGAAGGATGTGATATCGCTTGGACACGCTTCTTTCTTGAAGCTGCACCCTTCCTGAAGGAGGTATGCATAACAGTTTGGGACCATTGGTGTGAGATGGAGACAGACAGTGTGGAACGTGAAGAACAGGGTTATTGTGACAAAACAAACGTGGAGTGGAAGTCATCTGCACCTGATGGTTTGAGGCATTACAACCTGACTAAGCTCACCATCTTCAGGAATTGCTGAAGAAGCAAATTACAGAGGGATTGGTGATGGCGTCACCTCATATAATTCACTTCCGGTCTTAATTTTCCTCGGTGCAATACTGTGATTCTCTGTGTGGTAATAATATATGCTGAATGTTCTACGTAAGGGTAAAATGGTCTTTATACAGTGTAATTAATGAGTTTTAGTTCCTTTTAGTCTCTGTAACCAAACAGGAAGGGACTAAAATATTTAGTCCAGGGACTAATCTTTAGTCCCCTCACTAAAATACCTAAAAGGGCCATATAATATTGTTAACTTTTGGATACGATGGAACATTCATCTCATTAAAGAAACTATGTAAATATATTTATTTTGTGTAACATTTCAAAAAATTCACCCATTCAAAAATACTCAAATTAACGTAGAAATTTTTTGCAAATAAATTTATTATGTATTCTAATTTAAAACATTTAAAATATTTCAAAATTTATTTGCATTCTTTATTTATTCTCCTTATTTTAATTTAAAAATCCCAAATTTATTAATTCTTGCCCTTATTTTTGAAAAATCTCAATTTAATCTTTAATTCAAGGAAATTCCTAAAAATTAAAATTAAATTAATTTTAGACCCTAAATTAAATTCTTTCTAAATTTTCCCTAATTCTATTTTAAAAATCAAACATCAATTAAATCCTTATTCTCTATTTTTGAAAAACTTCAATTTGACTTTTAATTTGAGAAAAAGTCCCAAAAGTTTAATTGATTTTAAACCCTATATCAAATCTTTTCTAAATTTTCCCTAAATCTTTCTTTTCTTTTATCTTTCCTTTTCCTTTATTTTTCTTTTTCCCTTTTTCCTTTTTCTTTTTCTTCTTTTCTTTTCCCTCCTTTCTTTCCTTTCTTCTTTCATTTTTCTCCTTCTTTGCGAGCCCGACATTGCCGCCGCAGTTTGAATTGTCGCATCATGCACATCGACCTTACCCACTGGAGCGTGCAACCGACCTTGGAGCATCTCTATCCCTTGGTACAAATGGCAAAACACGATTGGAGCAACCACGTCGCCGTCCTCATCCGCACCGAACCGCCATTGCCGCCGGGCTCAAACTGACCTTGAACGGTTATAAATAGAGCCCCCTCGGTCTAAACTTTCTATACGACATTTCTTCCTTATTCCTTCCTCTACCTTCCTCCTAAATTTCCCCAAAATTTATAGTGTGTGCTGCCCTAATTTTGAAGAACACCCCGAAGAACCCTAATTGAGCCGCTCGGTGAAAACTTCAAAATCCATCATCTCCAATTGGTTTCTTCTCAAATTAAAGGTACCGCTATGTTCTCCATAGTTAGAGCTTCATTTTTCCCTAGGTTATCCAAGCCCGAACACTACCGGAGCACCCCCACCGTTGAGGCCGTCGGACATGCTCTTTTCGGCCGTTGGCGTGCACACGGTTCTAGCTCACTCCGGTACTTTTTCGACCGAGCCAAACCTCTAGTTAGCTTCCCCATGTCTATTAGATACTCCCAAGCACCTTGCCACGTCCAAACTATCACCGGAGTAGCCCGGCAACCAGCGCCGCTGCCGTCATGGCCGCCTCACTATCGCCAACTTGTTTCATCCTTTCTCCAGTCCAGCCGAGCTCCAAAATGAAACCCTCGTAGGCCGTAGATTGAGAAAAGTCCCTTAGTTTCCCAAGTCCGGTCGTTTCTCACTGCCGATGCCCTCTTCTTCACCGGCCGCTGGCACTAGCAAGAAAGAACCGAGAGGAGAGAAAAGAAACACGAAGAAGAAGAGAAAATAAAAAGAGAGAGAGAGAGAGAAAAGGGAGAGAGAAAATTAGGAAATTTGAAACTAAAACCCTAGGAAATTAAATTTATTTAGTTAACCAATAGATCCTTTCACTCCTTTCAAACTTTATTTAAATTTTTGTTGTTTCTTTTAAATATATTTATGTTTCCTTTTGTAAATAATTTTCAAACTTTAACTCTTTGTAAATCATTTTCTTTTAAGTCAAGCCCAAATTTTAATTTTTAGGATTTAACAAATAACCCTAGAAAAATAATTTGACCCCTTTGACTCCTTCCAAATTTTATTTTTAATCCGTTTCATTTATCTTAAACCTATTTATTTTCCTTTTTAAAATATTTGAAATATTTTCTTCAACTCTTTTATTTCTACTTAAGCTCAAATTTAAATTTTAAAGTCTAGTAAATAATCTTCTTATTTAAAACTCTAAAAACTATCCCTTTTTCCTCTTTAAAATATTTTAAATACTCTTTTTATTCTTCTTTATTTTATTCAAGTCTAAATTTTAAGTTCTAACAAATAACTTTTTCTTTAAAACTTCAAAAATCACTTTTTAAACTCTTTTTAATTTCTATATATATTTGGTGTTTATTTGGAGTTGTTCGTTTGATTTATTTTATCGTTCTTACGATAGATCGCGACGTCGAGTTCGTGAAGGAAACCAAATTCAACCATATCATCAATGCTAACACTTTTCACTACTGTTCAAAGAAAAGAAGGATTTGAGACCACTGGTCCTGAAGGCAAGTCAAACTATCCTTGATCATTTATAAAATTTAAAAATAATAACTTACCATGCTTTAAATAGTATATTTAGTTAGAAATGTTTTGTGCGATGTGTTAGCTAAGTTAGATAGTCATAATCTATCATTTCATGTGGTTCTAGATATCTTTAGATTATATATGTGTATATTTCATGTGAATATAGGGACTTCTCTAGTTCATATAAGTTATTATTTCATGCATGAGAGACACCCTACTATTTTATGTGTAGAAAAGGAGAATTTATTATTTCATGTGATTAGATATATTCTCCTTCTCCTTAGACAACCTGTTGATAACCTAAAGTAATAAAATGAGCATTATCACATGCATTAATACTTCATGCCATGGTTATAGGAAGTTATGTTAATATCTCATACAGTAGAATGGAAAATGATCCATTGTTTCATGTGATAGGTAAATGAAATTCCTATCAATTCATGTGACATAAATGGTTTTGACTATATGCCAAAAAATATAAAAACCCTTGTGCGAGAATAAGGACATAGTTTCGCCCATCCGTTGGACCGGTTATACCGGCTTAGCATTTATATATTTCTCTCCGATCTCCCTGGGGACTTAGGGGATTTGCCTTATATGGCTTGCGATTTCATGCATCGGAGAATTGGAGAAGTGGACAACTATGTAAACATCGGATAAAAACACCAATACTAACCAGATTGGTACCGTCTATTAAGATAGCATCTCAGGTTTCACCAAGCCGGGAAGTGTGTGACGAACAACTATTAAATAGGAGATGGATCCGTCAGTTACTGGTTAGAATTGGTGCTCCTATTAAGATAGCCCGCCGGTCTCATTCACACATTAGAAAATGTTGGAACTATATAAATGTTATGTTACCCTTATCCTTGCAACCTAAGGTTAATCCTCGGGTAAAGCTGGAAAAACACTGCAGAGTAGATTGTATTCAAATACGCCATACTCCCTTTTAATGGGGTTGTGTCTATGGGTGAATCCAGTATAATGGCATAAGCAATTTTCTAAATGCCATCCTAAAACTTGAATATTCATATGTAAATAATTGTAGGGAAGGGGTAGAACATAGAATCATGTTAAGGCTAGGCTTATATTATTCCTTTTAAGATATCATGCATATCTATTCATACATATCATAGAATCATGTTAAGGCTAGACTTATATTATTCCTTTTAAGATGTCATGTATATTTATTTGTTTATATAGCTTGAGTTCAGTTTGGCTTGCTGAGTACCACTGGTACTCATTCTTGCATATAACATCTTCAGAAAACCCCGAAGCCAAAGAAGAACACGAATTTCTAGGTCGACTCTACCCTCGGGCTATCCCTATGAAAGTGTCACATCTTTTTGTATTGTATAGTTTGTACTTGTAATTTACTGGTTTGTATTAATAAACGAAGTTCTTGTATCTGTACTATCTCACACATAACCGGACTCTTAGGAGGTTATGTGATATTGTGGGAGTTGACCTCTCCGGAGGAGACCCCACATTTTTTTCCTTGCGTCTTGTTTTATCATTATTAGTGTTACTGTTGACGGTCTTTAAGTATCGATTCAGACCATCACATATCTCGGAAATGAAGGGGAGTTAGAATTTCTTACATGCATATAGGTTTAGAATTAATAAAGTTCCACATGTCCTTGTAGATTATTTGAGTGCATGTACTTTACACAGAAATGAGGTGAAAGCATGCTTACGTGGCGAAGAAACACAATTCCGACCAATCGATGCTCGTCACGTCAACATCCCACGAATTGAAGGGCCCATAACCAGTAGTAAACCGACTTAAAGTGGGACTAATCCATCCTCAACCTCCATAAGGGCCCACTTGTAAGCCACTAGAGAAGGTCGGTGAAGATTGGTGGGGCCCAGGGGTCAGCCGAACCCTTAGTTCGGCCGAACCCTTAGTTCGGCCGAACCACCCCTGGCCCACCTCATCTCCACCTTACACGTGGAGGGCTCTGATGCTTCCACTATGACGGTTGTGGATGAACCGCTATTCAAACCGCCATGGAGACAAGTATAAATAGGGGAGGAGGCTTCACTTTAACATACACCACAAGAAAGAGTTCCTACTTTTCACTCTTAGTCTCTAGGCTAGTGGAGTTAGGAATTAGGTTAGAGCTTCCACTCGGTTTTGAAGTTGTCATTGGTTAGTCGGGTATGACTATTGTATCTTACTTATCTTGTACAATTTTGTTCTATTCAATATATTTATCTTCTCGTATAGTTGAGTGTGATTCATATGCTAGTTGGTTAGTTATATGTTCTATCCATAGTGTATATGATAATTATATCATGGTTAGACGACTAGCTCTATTACCACAGTCACGGTCCAATATGCAATTAGGATGTAGATATGCTCTTGTCTTAGTCATTGATGCCTAGAAGGCAAGAGTATCTATGGCAATGTAAACGTGATGCTTAGATTGTTCCTGGTCATATCCCACGGGTTGTAGAGGTAGGCGGCAGGTGGTGACAGCCATGTCCGTTCTTTGTAATCCTTCACGTTTGGGTATCACGTAGGGCAGACGGTAAGATATCAACTTTGGGTGGCAGGCCAGGCCACTAGAGGTGGTACCCCCTGGAACCTGGGATCATAGAATTGGGTAACTAACCACGAACATAATTGCTTGAATAGTCTGTGAATTATATGAGAAGTACATTAAAAACTTAACTCTAGTATTATACTCTTCACTTAGCATTAGTATATAAATTAGGACTTTTCTGTGTGTCACACTACCTCATTTATCATTTACCACTTACTCCTGCCTAGACTTTGACAACTATAACATATGAATATTCATAGTAACTTAGTATTTTCTTCTCGACCATTGTCTTCCTTGATAAAATACAATACCCCGGAAATACTTCTGGGTGAAATTCTACAACGTTATATCCGTACGCTTGCGGATTTATATGTGACCGTAAAAAATATCAGCTTGCAGATTTATCTGTGACCGTAAAAATACCAACAGTTACTTTGAACCTGACTTATATTATCTTTCATATTTAGACTTTTTAATAGGATGAATGGTTCAATATCATATTCAAAATCATATACAAATGTTAACATTGTCATATACTTACTTTAATATGATTTAATATGAAGGAGTTTTATTGGTCGTTAATACTTGGTTATTAGTAATCCAAATTCTACTAACTAGTTAGAGGGAACTTCTATTTGTGTTGCGATAGGGATGGACATATTTGGGTTATGTAGGAGTAGAAATGGCCTAGATAGGACTGATTTTAGCGCCCATCTCCTCGTCTCATCGTTTGTTTTATCTGCATAGCCAACATTTAAATTTGAAGCTTAATTTTAGTGCTGAATTTGAGTTTTTTCATCATAATCTATTGTCAAGCATTGGCTTTCTAAACAGAAATAAATACAGATATAAAAGTTATATCTATAAATTATTTTTCTTCAATCATATTTCTATAACTTATCACTCGTAGCTCAACTAATTAGAGGCATGTAATTTAAATCACAAACACTTAACATTCAACCAAATTTTGAGCGAGAGAGATTTTAAGAGATAATAATGTTAATGCAACACAAATCATACCCAACCTTGCATGTTCACCTTTACCTCAGTTATATCATATTGAAGGACCCACTAAACTGGTCTTTGATTCATCTACCAAAATCCATAATAGTCTCAGAGTTAATAGGAACCGAGACTAAAAAATATATTTTTTAAAGTCCCGGTTAGAAAATGAAACGGGACTTTATGATTTTTAGTCCCGATTGATGTTACCAATCAGGACAAAAGGTTATTTTTAGTCCCGGTTCAAAAGTCTTCAACACATCGTGGTTTTTTATATCAACCCTGAGGAAAGATCGAAAAAATCCAGAACAATGCCAAGCCGCCTCCCCACGCGCCTCATCCTTATCTCCTCGTCCCCTGCACTGACTTATCCATCTTCGCAAGCCTCCTCCCCCTTCCCTTCGATCTCCGTCACGGCAGCGTGGGCCGTGGACGGCGGCAGCGGGCGGTGGGCGATGGCCCCGTGTTCCGTGACGTGTTCCCGCTGATGACGACGGCGAGCCGTGGTGGGGCAGAGAGGCCCGTCGCCAAGGGGCGGCGAGCCGTGTTTCGTGGCGCGGGCCAAGGGGCGGCGACATCAGGTAGCAGGTGGCATGCCGAGGGGCGGCGAGCCGTGTTCCACAGCGCGGGCCGAGGGGCAGCGGCAGCGGGCAGCAGGCAGCGGGCGGCAGTACACGGCCCTCCTCCTCCTTCTCCGAGCTCACGGCCGAGACGGCAGGCGACGACATCGGGCAGAAGCTGAGCGCCCAAGAAGAAGCAAGGATATTTGTGGATTTTTTTATAAATTTGTGGATGATTTTATTGTTGCATTTGATCTGTGATGTTAATTTTGATGTTGTTGCATTCAATATGTGACATTAAAAAATAATCTTGATGTTGTTGCATTCATGTGTTCGCGAAAATGTTAGTTGCATTCAATCTGTCGTGTTGAAAAAAACAATATGTAAGAAAAAACAACGAAAAAAGAAAAAATCTTTAGTCTCACTGGATCTTGGATCTTTAGTTCTGGTTGAAATAGTCTTGTTTTCGTTGTTTCGGTTTGTAACCCGAGGCTAATTGGGGTTGCAAATCGGGACTGTACATTGTTTCCTCAGCGGTGACCAATCTCTCCATGCTTAAAAGCTAGTGACTACTACAATCGGAGCTACATATATGTGACGCAGAAATGTGCAAATTTAGGGCTAAGAGACATCGAGAAAATCCAGCAGACCGATACCTATTCTTGTTTTGTTATAAGCAGGCCGTAAGATCGTTCATTCAGCATGACCTGCACTGCCGACCGGTTGCTGCCCAAAGAGCCGCTGCGGCAGACGCAAGCAAATTAAGATGTAACAGCAGCATATGAATAGTCCAAGATTGCAGAAGCTGCGCATCGTGCACTCAGAGTTCTCGAAGACTACGATGTTGGGCTGATTGAGAAGTTTTAGGTCCTTGTTTCACGTATGTGGCATGACTGCCGTTCCTGCCAATGTGGTATCTTTGTTCGCACGTATGTTGACTCAGATTTTAGCTGCCATTACCGTCGGGCCTTCTTTGATTTCCATGCCTTTTACGACTTCTATTTCGAGGACGCATGAGGCACTAGAGGGAGATGACCTGGATACTCTCGTGTCATTGATATGTCTTATGGCACTTTAGTTAGTTTGTTGAAATACATTTATGCTGTTCAACATTACTACTAGTTATCCCAATCAACTTGGACATCCAGCAGCTGATGACACAATGCATAGCTATAATATAGACCTGTACCTTTGCTCGGCTGGTGTGTGACGCATTGACACTGCAGCAAAGCCACGGTCTACTCGAGCACGCAATTCCTAATGGACTCAAAGCGCAGCTGGCCGCGGGCGACGCTTGGCAAGATGCACCCCTAAATTGCACTCTTGTTTCTTCATACGGGATAAGCAGCAGTTAAATTGCAAACGACCAGGATAGGAAATCATTCAGACAGCTTCTTGTACTTTTGATGCTTGGTGTGTCATTATTTTTCTATGGATATTCATTTGAAAACACACTTTTAGTTTAAAGTTGTTCTAGGCTTGTATTACTCAACCTTCCAGTTGCCACTAGTACAGATTCTCTTCTCTGTGATGACCCATCACATGATTGAGATTTGCGAACCGTCACAACGAAATAATCTCAAACGGGTGAAAAAAATCGACAAAGATATACTCACGCAGACATATTAAATATTCATAAATCCAGATCCCGTCACGGATGATACCTATCGGTGACGGTTGCAATTCAAAGCCCGACAAAGATAACCAATGTTATGTTTGTCAAAGATAACCAATGTTATCTTTGTCGGGTCTCAATAGGGCTCAAACTAATGACCCGATTGAGATAACAATTAGGCCCATCACCGATAAGTGCCATCGGTGATGGACTTGTACTTAGGTCGGACAAAGATAACTGTAATACCCGTCACAACTGCTAGTTCATTGGCGGTTACAGATATTTATTGTATGCTATAAATACTCTAACCACCTAGTGGATTGGTTATCCCACTGTTCACAATTTTGGTGGGAGGAGGAGGGCAAATTTTTGTCTCTTTTTTCCAAGAAAATCAGAAAGTGCAAAAGTAATTGAAAATAGTATCATTTCTTATAAATCTAGTAAATACTTACCTACAAAATGTTTATCTAATATTTTTCCACTTTTTTTGCAACTCAACGATGGATCAAAGTTGGATGTATGAGAAAACTGTGTGACATTATAGCAAAGAGTATCAAAATGGCGTGTTAAATTTTACAAATGCCGCGGAGGAGGATAGGAAAAGAAGAAAGAGAGATTACATGTGTTGTCCATGTGCAGATTGCAAAAATGAGAATATGCTTGGTAGCAGAGTGGACGTACACACTCATCTGATACAACAAGGATTCACGGAGGACTACACATGTTGGGTGAAGCATGGAGAGCAAGAATCAGGCAGTGGTGCAGCTGCAGGCAGAAGTGGTGCACAAAATCAGGAAGATGAAGATGAACATGAAATATTTGTACCTTCTTCATTGGGTGATGAAATGGTTGATGTGGATCATAATCTGCTGCAAGACATGTTACGTGACGTTGAGGACCCAGCCTACAACGAGAGAGATTCCATGAAGTTCAGCAGGTTGGTCATTGACTCGGAGAAGCCTCTATACGCCGGATGCAAGGCAAAACACACCAAATTGTGAGCTACCTTGAAGCTAATGAAGCTGAAGACAAGTAGTGGATGGACTTACAAGAGTTTCACACAACTTTTGAGAATTTTGAAGACCATGCTTCCTGATGAGAACATATTGCCCGAGACGACACATGAAGCAAAGCAGATTTTGTGTCCCCTGGGGTTAGAGGTTCATAAAATTCACGCTTGTCCAAATGACTGCATACTGTACCACAATCAATATGCAGACTTGATGTTTGTCCTGTTGTTAACGCCTAAATTTGGTAACTGAACCCCTAAGTTCTAGCGAGGTTAAAATAGAATCGGATCGGCTGGCGGAGAAGCAGAGGTTGCGTCGGCTATGCTCAAATCGGCTGAGTAACGATCGGCTATGGGGACAATCGACTGAGGTTGGATCGGATCAGGATAGCCGATAGCCGATGTTGAGTCAGAGAAGATAAAACCGTTTTCGATGAAAGTGTTTGGAGATAAAGTGAAAGATTCGGTTATCAGTTTGCGCGTTAAAAGATATTGCCATCTATGGATAGAGTCCTGTAACGGCAATTGTATCTGTAAATTAGGAATTTGTTTAAACTGTTTATTGTAATGCGACGTGGGTCCTTCCCGGGATATCGTCGTATTTTAAATAGTAGTTTAGATAGAGTCTAGGGTCTGTACAGATAAGGTTATTCTTGGGTATAAATAGGACCCGAGACCCCCTGTAAATAATATCAAACAATCAATCAAACTTTCGGCGCATCGCCAAACCTTTTCTTCAGACGAGCAATTGATTTGGCTCCGGGCTACATCGTTCGATCCCCAAATCATGGTAAATGCTTGTCATTAGTGGTATATTCTACTGATTCTAGTGCTTCCATAGTAATGACACATTAGATTCAGGGGTTTATACTGCGCTATTAATCATATATCGCATATAAACTAGAGCAATGTTTTGATCTATCCTGCCATCGGCCAGTTCTATCAAGAACCCGCAGCCGATAGGGCTAGATCTAAAGGTTGAACTAGTTTATATGCGGTATCCACCGTTTCGAGAGGTATAAATCAGCTACAATAGATCAGGTTATTCTTTTTATACTTAATGCTGCATCAACATTGAACTATTAAGTCGTTTTTAGAACCTCCAATGATCTGTTTAGTTAGATTTATATGTTTAGAGACAGTGCCGGGGGTTCAGCTGGCCTTATCTGCCCTGATATATTTTTAGTATATTTATTACTAGATTTATGTTAGGACTGCCTCTTATATTAAGATTCCGTTCTTGTCGGACATCATAAGCCAAAATCGGCCCGCTAGCAGCAGCCGACGGCCGATTTCCTAGGCTAAATATATTTGGTTCAAGAATGATATCTTTTCATAAGAATCATCGGAGTACTAGCCGATCTATAGTTAGCTTTCCAGTATCGGCTAGGTTATCAATACATATATTTATTATCCTTTACTGTATTTGGGTTAAGCGGCTGATGCTGTCTCGGTATAACCGATCCATTCCAGTCACTTGGCTAAAATATATTTTAGGATAGCATATATATGCTCATGGATTCCCTCAGCCAATCCAGTGGAGATCTAACCTAACACTTAACGCATATATCTTGTTTTTCTTGTTGGTTAGCAGATCAAACCAAGCGCACGCCCGTATTGCACAGCACGAGAAGGACCTGCACCGGAGCTAAGCGGATCTCCCGAGCCAGCGCGTGAGAGAAATTTCTCGTCAACACGCTTCTTGGCACGCCCAGTGGGACTTTCTCTATTGGCTCGGCTAGGACGCATCGACTCAGCCGACAAGATGGTCGACTCCAAGAGCCCCAATGTTTCTCAGGACAACATCGTGCCTGTGAAGATGGAGCAATTATCGGCTGAGCAGTAAGCCGATTACAAGAAGATGGTGGAAGAGCTCCAGGCCAAATACATACAACAATTCACCCAGACCAGATCCGGGGCTGTACATCAAAAGTACAAGTTCAGCATAGACGAGCTCAAGGCATCGTCCTCCAGTGGATCAAACGGCAAACAAAAGGCGGAGGAGCCGATTTAGGAACAAGATGATTCAGCCCTGCATAGTTTGCAAGACCGGATCGACTCGGCTGTCCATCACACGCTAGTCAACCAGAGTAGCATCCTGATCAACACTCTCAACAACATGATTGCTACTGTGGTCGACGCCAAGATAGCCGACCAGTTGCAGCGGGGGCCGACGTAGGTTCATAGACGGTCAGTTCCCTGGTTACAGGACATTGGTCACCCAGAATCGGCCGATTCCACCACCAACACATCCAGGGCCGCCAGGAGGGGTCCTCGGCCAGCCGAATCCAACTGAATCGGCTACAAGGCCAGTGATTACCATGCTAAACCGACAGCAACCGCTGCCCTAGGATCAGATCGCTAACATGTTCAACGACAATCGGCAGTCAGAGCCGATTGCCTAGATTGACCTGGACAGACGGTACAACGCCGGTGGCCAACAGCTTTTCCCGGGTCCACCAACGCCACCATCGGCGAATCGACCGCCTCCCGCTGATCATCCACTCCACTACCAATATCAAGGAGGCTGCCAAGATCATCACTACAGGCCTCAGATGCCACCACCGCTGTATCGGCAAGCACCCACACCGTATGATCCATATGAGCCGATACAGCAGGACAATCGAACTTGAGCCGATCTGATTGCAGACATCATGCGCGATCAATTCGGCCTCAAGCCGAAGGACTCAGGGAACATGTATCAGTATCCTTATCCAGAGCATTTTGAGTGGATTCTGTTGCCCAACCGATACAAGATCCTAGATTTTTTGAAGTTCTCAGGGCAAGACAACGTTTCGACCTACGAACATGTCAACCGATTCTTGGCGTAGTGCGGCGAAGCATCGACTACAGACACCTTGAGAGTTCGTTTGTTCCCTCTGTCCCTTTCGGGATAGGCTTTTGCCTTGTTCTCTTCGTTGCCTTACAACTCAATTCAGAGCTGGGCCGATCTCGAAAAACAATTTCATAGCTACTTCTACTCCGGCAATCATGAAATGAAGTTGTCGGACCTCACCAGTATCAGGCAAAAGCACAACGAATCAGTTCAAGAATACATCCAACGCTTCAGAGAGATGAGGAACCGATGCTACAGCTTGGTGCTATCGGACGCCTAGTTGGCCGATTTTGCCTTTCACGGCTTGATCGCGTCGATCCGAGAGCGATTCTCTACGCAGGACTTCGACAGCCTAGCCCACTTGGCGCAGAAGGTGACGGCCCACGAACAAAGATTTCAAGACACCAGGAAGGCCGTCAAGAACATAACTCAAGTTGTCGTTGAGTCAGACTACGATTCCAATGACGATGATGCAGAGGTGGCGGCAACCGAATGGGCCAAGAACAAAAAAGCCATCGTCTGCCAATGGCTGCTGAAGACGGCCAAAGAAGAGAGATACGACTTCGACATCACCAAGGCCGACAGAATTTTTGACTTGCTGCTCAAGGAGAAACAGATCCAGCTCCCTGAAAACCATGTGATCCCATCGGCCGAGGAACTAAAGAAGAAGAAATATTACAAGTGGCACAACTCCACATCCCATTCACCAACGATTGCAAAGTCTTCAGGCAGCAAATCCAGTCGGCAATTGAGGCCGGGAAATTGAAGTTTGCCGATTCAAGTCGGCCGATGAAGGTAGACGACAACCCTTTCCTGGTCAACGCAGTTCAAGCGGCCCCAGGCGAGCCGATCGACATAACAGAATAGCGCACGGCTTAGTCGATGCATCAATCGGGGCCAGGGCAGAAGGTGAGCCGACTGGACATCACACCGCGCCAATCAACATGGTGCGCCCCGTTATCAGACGGCAGCTGACGACAGCTGACGCCGTCCATGACGACAGCTGACGCCGTCCTCAGCACCGGTCTTGGCGGGAAGCAGCTCGCGATGAAGCACCTCGTTGGCGTGAGCCGGAAAACCAAAGCCGCCGGTACGAGGCAAGCCACAACAGTGCCGATCCGCATTGGCATTGTGATTTTTTTAGGTACTGCTGGGAATCTAGCATGAGGCTACCAACACTGGACGACTGCCCGGCATGCAACGATCGCCGCGACGACGAGCACAGGAGCTCATCGGCTGTAAGCCCCACCCGGTTCGTCCCTAGAGCCGTTCGGTTAAATCAGAGGCGGCGGTCCGTCCATGATCGACTTGGCCCGATCCATCAAGACTTCTTTGTCGATGTAGACAACAACGACAACAACCACGACGACGAAGAGGCCGACGACGAGGAATCGACCAATCTCCAATGGTGTTCGTACGATCTCTTCACAAAGACATAGAAAAGAAGAATTCAACGACTCAAGCGTGAAGGGAGAGAAGATGAAGTTCAGCAAATGATCCAAGAACAGCACCGTCAGCTGGGTAAGATCAAAAGGCGATGGGTTCCCAAAGAGAAAACCGCCACAGTCGATGAGGAGCAAGCCAAGGAGAGTCCAGCCGATCAAGCTAGGAGGGCAGCCAAAGGGAAAGGAAAAGTTTCTGCATCGGTCAACATGGTGTTCATACTGCCAGCGGAATTCAGTGCTCCTGAAGCCGATGCAGACACCATCGAAGACGACTTAGTGAAACTAGCAATCTCACCGGACCAAGCTATTTTTGACAAAGCCGAGGGTACCGAAAATCAACACCTGAAGCCGTTGTACGTTAAAGGGTTCGTCAACGGCAAGCCGATGTCCAAGAAGCTAGTTGATGGGGAAGTCGCAGTCAACTAATGCCCTACGCAACATTCAGAAAACTAGGCAAAGGGGCCGAAGACCTGATTAAGACGAATATGGTGCTTAAGGACTTCGGCGGCAACCCGTCAGAAACCAAGGGCGTCCTGAACGTCGAACTGACCATTGGGAATAAGACCGTTCCCACAACATTCTTTGTCATCGACGGGAAGGGGTCTTACAGCCTGCTGCTCGGAAGGGACTGGATACACGCCAATTGTTGCGTTTCTTCTACAATGCATCAGAGCCTGATCCAATGGGACGGCGACAAGATTGAGATCGTACCAGCCGACAGGTCAGTTAGCATTGTCAGTGCCGATTTGCCGCTTTGGGAAATCGAAGGCATTGATTGTTTGTCTGAGAAAATCTGGCAAGCCGATTTTCTAAATGTGTCCAATTCCACAATACAGCCAATTGGAGATGACGAGCCGCAGCTGCTGCTTTGAACAAGACATGGTGGAGGGCTCAAGCGTCTTCGGCATGGACACCGGCCGACGAAGACGATGGCAAGTTAGGGCAAGGCTTCACGTCGGCCGACGAATTAGAAAAAATTGACATCGACTCTGGTGACAAGCCGAGGCCAACGTATATTAGCAAAAATCTATCTCCTCATTGTAGATCCCAGCTTATTGATTTGTTGAAAGAATATAAAGATTGCTTTGCTTGGGAGTATTTCGAGATGCCTGGCCTTAGCCGATCGATAGTAATCCATCAACTGCCGATTAAGGCAGGCTATTGGCCGTTCAAACAGCCTCCCAGGAGGTTTAAGGCCGATATGTACAATGCAATCAAAGCCAAAATCACTCGGCTATACGATGCTGGATTCATTCGGCCTTGCCGATACGCCGAGTGGGTCTCAAACATTGTCCCAGTGTTGAAGAAAAATGGTAAACTTAGGGTATGCATCGATTTCAGAGATCTAAACAAGGCCACCCCTAAGGATGAATACCCAAAGCCAATAGCCAATTTACTCATCGATGCTGCTTCAGGCCACAAGATTATTAGTTTTATGGACGACAATGCAGGTTATAATCAGATATTTATGGCCGACGAAGACATCCACAAGACGGCTTTTCGGTGTCCTGGCGTAATCGGCTTGTACGAATGGGTGGTAATGACATACGGCTTGAAGAATGCTGGGGCAACATATCAACGGGCCATGAACTACATTTTTCATGACATGATCGGCTCATTAGTGGAGATCTACATTGATGATGTGGTTGTCAAGTCCAGAGAGATGGAGAACCACATAGCCGATTTGAGGCAAGTGTTAGAGCGGACGAGGAAATATGGCCTGAAGATGAATCCACTTAAGTGCGTGTTCGGCGTATCGGCTAGGCAGTTCCTGGGATTTCTTGTTCATGAAAGAGGAGTTGAGGTTACACCAAGGAGCATAAATGCTATCAAAACAATTCAGCCTCCGAAGGACAAGAAACAACTCCAGTCTTTGATCGGCAAAATCAACTTCATTAGGCGATTCATAGCCAATCTCTCAGAAAAGATGGAGCTGTTCACACCACTGCTTCGGTTGAAAGCCGATCAAGCTTTCACATGGGGGGCAGAGCAACAAAAGGCTTTGGACAACATCAAGGATTATCTAAGTTCCCCTACAGTTCTAATGCCTCCACAAAAAGGGATACCGTCAAGCTGTACCTATCAGCCGATGACAAGTCAATCGGCCCAGTTTTAATCCAAGAAGTTGAGGGCAAAGAAAAAACCATCTTCTATCTTAGGCGACGGCTACTAGACGCAGAAACAAGGTATTCACCTGTGGAGAAGCTATGCCTATGCCTCTATTTTTCATGTACAAAGTTAAGGCATTATCTGCTATCCAATGAGTGCACAATAATCTGTAAAGCCGATGTAGTTAAGTATATGCTATCGGCCCCAGTGTTGAAAGGAAGAATTGGGAAGTGGATTTTTGCGCTAACAGAGTTTGATTTGAGGTATCAGGCACCCAGGGCAGTCAAAGGACAAGCTATAGTCGATTTTATTGTGGAGCACAGAAATGACTCAATCGACTCCGTGGAAATTATGTCTTGGACTTTGACATTTGACGGCTCGGTTTGCACCAACGGCTGTGGTATCAGCTTAGTCATTATTTCACCCAGGGGGGCAAGTTTCGAATTTGCTTTCGCTATCAACCCCCATGCTACAAACAACCAAGCCGAGTACGAAGCCGTCCTTAAAGGATTACATCTACTCATGGAAGTTGAAGCCGATGCCATCAAAATAATGGGAGATTCACTCTTAGTCATCAGCCAACTATAGGAGAATATGAGTGCAAAAACGATGCGTTGATGGTCTACTATCAACAATGCCGGGAATTGATGGACGGTTTTCGGCTAGTTACTTTGAAACATATCCCAGAGAGCAGAACACAGAAGCCAATGATTTAGCTCAAGGGGCATCGGGCTATCGGCCGATGTTGAAAGAGATTGAAATAGAGGTTGCCGCCATTACAGCCGATGATTGGAGGTTTGAAGTCTACAACTACCTCAAGAACCCCTCTCAATCGGCTTCAAGGAAATTACGATACAATGCGCTAAGATATGTTTTGCTCGATGAAGATCTGTACTATCGGACGATTGATGGTGTGCTGCTCAGGTGTTTGGGAGCCGATCAAGCCAAAGTGGCTATCGGAGAAGTGCATGAAGGGATCTGTGGCATGCATCAATCGGCTCATAAGATGAAGTGGCTACTTCGCCGAGCAGGATATTTTTTGCCGACAATGCTGGAGGATTGTTTCAAATATTATAAGGGTTGCCAGGATTGTTAGAAATTTGGCGCCATACAACGAGCACCAGCGTCGGTTATGAACCCAATCATCAAGCCTTGGCCGTTCAGATGATGGGGTATGATATGATCGGCCAGATCAATCTACCCTCAAGCAAATGACACAAATTTATTCTGGTGGCAACAGACTACTTCACAAAATGGGTGGAGGCAATTTCTCTGAAGAAAGTGGATTCTAAGGACGCAATCGAGTTTGTTAAAGAGCACATTATCTATGATTTGGCGTCCCACAAACCATTACAACTGACCAGGGATCTATATTCGTATCGGATGAGTTTGTTCAGTTTGCCGACGGCATGGGGATCGGCAGTCGTAATACCAGGTGTTGGGGTCATTAGCCGCAGCGTGGTTTCGGAATCGGGAAACCTAGTACAACACGTAAGGCCGAAGCCAATTTCAGCACAGCTAATTTAGGATTGACAGTCGTATCAAGATAGCATACGCGGCCGGAGCCGATTTCATTTACAAACACAATTGCAAAAGTATCTCGTTTGTGACTTGAACGAGATCGGCCATTAGTTGGTCCTGGCGCGAGAGTAGTTGCTCGAGCTTCGCGGCCGGCTCAGTCTTCAGGCGGTCGAAGGCGGCTTTCTGACTCTCGATGGCCTCTTTGGTCGACTGGAGGGTTGCCGACCGCGTTTGATTCTCCTGCTGGTCAGCTATCCGCTGCCGAGCCTGCTCGTATTTGAGTTGGTGGGCTTCCAAGAAGGTTGCCGGCACGATGGCGTCGGCTAGAGCTTCGGGCAGTAGGCCTTGGATCTCCCTGAAGCATGCGCGGATCGAGCCGCTGTCGGCTACCAGCGCGTCCAGCGAGGCCTCCAGCCGATTGCCGATGTCGGCTAGACTGGCCCTCAAGTCCTTGTCCGGCGTCACCAGCGCCTCCTCGCCGATCTCGCCAGACTCCTTGAACTCCGACAAGTCGAAATTGAGGAGGTCAGCTATGTTCTACAAAGAGAAGATGATGATTAGAAAAAGTTGTTGAGTTGGCAGAGCCGATCATAAAATTCAGTCGGCTTACCTTGGGCACCAGGGTCGGAGCAACTTGTTCGGCCGGTTCGCCGCCTACGGCCGACGGGGCCTCACCATCGGCGCCATTGCCGCCACCTGCAGCAGCCACGATGTGCTCACTCGACACCTGGGGGGTAGCCTATGGTGATCGAGGAGGCTGCAAAAGGTGTTAGCAGTCAAATCGGCTAAATTTTTTAATCTAGGATGCGGGAGATGGTTACCGTTGGAACGCGACGTGGGATGCGGCCGGCCGACTTCTTGATCTGGAAAGGGCATGATCGGCTGAGTATATAGTGATGGCATACTAAGGTTGAATCTAGTAAGGTAAAAGCTTACCGATGGTCTCTTCGTCGGAGGGCTTGGCGCCGGTGGATCGTTGGTCGGGGGATTGATGGAGTTGTGGCTCGAACTGCTGGACTCAGCCGCTGCCCCAACAGCCGCCGACATCTCTTCGTCGACCACCTGGTTGTCAAGGTATCAAGAAATTCGTTTCTAAGCTTGGTGTGATGACTAGTGGGACTGGTCCAATGTCTCTCTATTGTGATAATAGTGGAGCCATTGCGCAAGCCAAGGAGCCGAGGTCACATCACAAGTCCAAACACATACTTCGGCGATATCATCTCATCCGCGAGATAGTGGACAGAGGTGATGTCAAGATATGCAAAGTGCACACGGATCTCAACATAACCGATCAGCTGACAAAACCTCTCCCTCAGCCGAAGCATGAGGCGCACACAAGAGCAATTGATATTTGATACTTACATGATTGACTCTAGTGCAAGTGGGAGACTGTTAGTGATATGCCCTAGAGGCAACATGGAGATGTTGGATATCATGGTCAATGTTTATGTACAAATGAATAAAGTGTTATTTAGTTCCATGAAATAGACATCTTGTATTGATCAATAAGTACGTGACTTATTTATGAGACTCTATATGTATGAATCTATTTCTAAATGATCCCTGATCACATGTCATATTATTGGAACAAATATGACTCTAAGATTGGCATGTTTATTGATTGATGATCATGTCTCATAGATCATGGGTATGGAGATACCAAATCAACAAACATGGACACGTGTTAGAGAACACATTGTTGGATAGACCCACCATGAGACACTATAGGAATTAATGTACCATTAGTTGGTCTCAAGTAGTGTTGGTGCATAGTCCTTAGATGTGAGATCATCATGGATTCCAACATGTGTAGTAGCCTACTTTGGGACTACCAAACGCTATTCCGTAACTGGGTAGTTATAAAAGTAGTTTTCGGGTTTGCTATGAAACATGGAGTGGGATGTGAGTGATCAAGATGGAATTTTCCCCTCCTTTGGGAGAGATATCTCTGGGCCCCTCGAGGTAATATATTATGAAAATGCATGGCCATGCTAAGTTGATTGAGGAGTCAATCAACAGACAGATAATGCAATACGGTTCGAGTGAATGGTTAAGCTATTGAAGGGATGGCACACATCTTGCCTATAGCTTAATTGGTATCATGAGGCAAAGGGATTTGTGTACACATTACAGGTTCAGAGCTGATATTATATTCTTGTATGCTATGGTGTCAATATGTGCTGCTAGGCGCTGCTGTTGACAGATCAGCTGAGTTGGACTCGAGCCGACGATCGGCTAAGTTGGACTATAGCCGAAACCGAGTATACCTGAACCTACAGGGTCACACGCTTAAGGGGGTAAGAACAGGCATTCGAGTTGGACTCGAATATGGCTCAATCGGATAGGGATCCGATCAGATGGAGTCCTATGGGCTTACGAAGTCCGGCCGGCCAACTCTATGAGATTCGGATAGGATCCGATTCAAAATAGAGTCCCGATGGGCCTCTAGGCCCAACCGGCAACTCTATATAAAGGGGTGAGTGGTGGAGAGCTACCACATGCAATTTTGGGAACCGAATCACTCTGATCACGCGTTTCTTCAGAAGTTGACGAAATCAATCTCCATGGATACCCTCCCCACTTTCGAGCCAAACCCTAGCCTTGCATCGTGTGCTAGCACACGAGTGTTCGCGTTTGTCCCCGGACATGTGGATACTGGTAGAGGCGCTACTACGTTGCGATGCTGTTGATCGGCTACGAATCGGCTGCAATCGGAGCGAGGCGACTGTGGCAGATCCGTGACATAGGCGCGGCTGTGGCGGATCAATCGGCTTTGGTGGAATCGGCTGCGGTCAAGCGCATCGGAGCGAGGCGCGAGAACGCGGTCGGACGACTCAGATCGGCTATGGCATCGGCGAATCGGTTGATTGGTGAATCGGCTGTCCTCGGGAATCGGCTGTCATCGGCCAGCACTGTTCCAGATCAGATAGCCCTGATTGGCTAGTCCGCTGCACTCTACTCGAATCGGTAACGATCTATCAGCCCTTACTTGCAAGTGTTCCTGGTTTGCACGGTAGAAAAGTTTTGTTTTTCAGCTAGCGTAGCCTCCGCGTAACCCTTCATAGCCGATGCCAGGATGTCCAGTCCGGTCGTCATGTATACGTCGGCTAATGTGATCGTCATCGGTCCTTGCTGGAACAAGAAAGCATTGAAGCTGTCATTCCAAAAGTACGCCGCAGCCGACATCAGCGGCTCATCCTTCTCCATGCTGGCGACAGAGAAGGTCAAGCACTGGGCTATCCTGGTTTCTTCCCACTGAGCGTACTTGGCCGATTGCACCCTCTTATACCATTCAATCCAAGCTGCGTCTGTGGTCGGCCACGACTTGATAGTCCCATTCCAGTGAGCTAGGGATGGCTTCCTAGTGTTGTAGGGGATTCTGTTGGTTTCCACTATGATTACATCGGCTAGGTCAGTGTTGCCGATGGGGCCAAGAAAGTACCTCTTTTCTTGAGTCAAACTTGGGATGACTACTTGATGTGACAGGTGCTACAGTTTGGAAAAGAAAAAATGCTAATCAAGAGCAGCTGAAGGCATGATGAATGCAACAACGCTAGGAGGCATGGCTGGAAAGGAAATCTGAAGAGGAAGAATTTTGAACCGACTGGCGTACCTCGGGGAACTCGGCGGCGGCGGCAGCTGGTGCGGCAGCGGCGGCCGGTGCGACGGCGGTGGCCCGTGCGGCGGCGACGTTGGAGGCCATTGGGATCGTTGGAGACGGAGCTGGGTCCTGATTCGTGAGGAGCGTCGGGATGTGATGAAGAGCACCGTTGAGTCGCCGGAGAGGAGAGAGGAAAAGAAGGCTTGTTTGTGAAGTTTTTGAGTGCGTTTTGAAGGCATGATCGTTTCGGTCGAGGTAAAGGACTATTTAAAGGGCATTTGGGGCAGTCGAAACGGTTTAAGTCAGAAAAGGGCAAGAATTTGAACAGGCAACAAATCCGCAACACTTCGTATCACGGACTTGGGGGCATGTGTTAACGCCTAAATTTGGTAACTGAACCCCTAAGTTCTAGCGAGGTTGAAACAGAATTGGATCGCATGGCGGAGAAACGAGGTTGCGTTGGCTATGCTCAAATCGGCCGAGTAACGCTTGGCTATGGGGACAATCGGCTGAGGTTGGATCGGATGAGGATAGCCGATAGCCATGTTGAGTCAGAGAAGATAAAACCGTTTCCGATGAAAGTGTTTGGAGATAAAGTGAAAGATTTGGTTATCAGGTTGCGCGTTAAAAGATATTGCCATCTATGGATAGAGTCCTATAACGGCAATTGTATCTGTAATTTAGGAATTTGTTGTGGAGCACAGAAATGACTCAATCGGCTCCGTGGAAATTATGCCTTGGACTTTGACATTTGACGGCTCGGTTTGCATTAACGGCTGTGGTATCGGCTTAGTCATTATTTCACCCAGGGGGCAAGTTTCGAATTTGCTTTCGCTATCAACCCCCATGCTACAAACAACCAAGCCGAGTACGAAGCCATCCTTAAAGGATTACATCTACTCAAGGAAGTTGAAGCCAACGCCATCGAAATAATGGGAGATTCACTCTTAGTGATCAGCCAACTATCAGGAGAATATGAGTGCAAAAATGATGCGCTGATGGTCTACTATCAACAATGCCGAGAATTGATGGACGGTTTTCGGCTAGTGAATTTGAAACATATCCCCATAGAGCAGAACACAGAAGCCAATGATTTAGCTCAAGGGGCATCGGGCTATCGGCCGATGTTGAAAGAGATTGAAATAGAGGTTGCCGCCATTACAACCGATGATTGGAGGATTGAAGTCTACAACTACCTCAAGAACCCCTCTCAATCGGCTTCAAGGAAATTACGATACAAGGCGCTAAGATATGTTTTGCTCGATGAAGATCTGTACTATCGGACGATTGATAGTGTGCTGCTCAGGTTTTTGGGAGCCGATCAAGCCAAAGTGGCTATCGGAGAAGTGCATGAAGGGATCTGTGGCACGCATCAATCGGCTCATAAGATGAAGTGGCTACTTCGCCAAGCAGGATATTTTTTACCGACAATGCTGGAGGATTGTTTCAAATATTATAAGGGTTGCCAGGATTGTTAGAAATTTGGCGCCATACAACCAGCACCAGCGTCGGCTATGAACCCAATCATCAAGCCTTGGCCGTTTAGAGGATGGGGTATTGATATGATCGGCCAGATCAATCCACCCTCAAGCAAAGGACACAAATTTATTCTGGTGGCAACAGACTACTTCACAAAATGGGTGGAGACAATTCCTCTGAAGAAAGTGGATTCTAAGGACGCAATCGAGTTTGTTAAAGAGCACATTATCTATCGATTTGGCGTCCCGCAAACCATTACAACTGACCAGGGATCTATATTCGTATCGGATGAGTTTGTTTAGTTTGCCGACGGCATAGGGATCAAGCTACTCAATTCTTCGCCGTACTATGCACAGGCCAACGGGCAAGCCGAAGCTTCAAATAAGAGTTTGATCAAATTGATTAAAAGAAAGATCTCTGAGTACCCCAAGCAATGGCACAGCCGATTAGCCAAATCACTGTGGGCATATCAGATGGCATGCCATGGCTCAATTCAAGTCCCTCCGTACAAGCTGGTCTACGGGCATGAGGCGGTGCTACCATGGCAAAGCGTCGTCGGCTCAAGGCGCATTCAACTACAGGATCAACTCATAGCCAATGATTATTATCGTTGATGATGGACGAATTAGAAGATTTAGTTTTATCGAGGATGAGGGCCTTGGAAAAAGTTACAAGGGATAAAGAACGAGTAGCCAGACATTATAATAAAAAAGTGGTGCCTAAATCTTTTGAAGGGGGCGAGCTCATTTGGAAATTAATATTGCCGATCGGATCCAGGATAACAAATTCAACAAGTGGTCACCAAATTGGGAAGGGCCTTTCAAGATCTACAAATGCGTCTCTAAAGGAGCTTACATGCTAGAAGGGTTAGACGGAGAAGTATTTGGAAGGGCTCTTAACGGAAAATACTTGAAGAAGTACTACCCAAGTGTATGGATCAACTCATGATTCGGCTGTTTGCTTAGCCGATTTATGACAGCCGATGTCTTGTTTTAATAAGGCATCGCCTTTAGGCATTTTTATGCAACATTTTTCCCCTAAGTTTTCTATGGTCGGCTAACGATTGGCCGATAGCGACGACAATGAGGTACAAATGGCTTGGATTCACAATTTTGTCGACACCGAAGCTATCAAGAAAATTTGGGGGGCATATACATACACAAAGCTGATTACAGAAAAGATGGAAGCCAAAAAATTTCAGGCCTCGTAATCGGCAGTCAATCTAGAAGTGTGGGAGCGACATGTCGGAAAGTTTTTGGGATCGGCAGTCGTAATACCAGGTGTTGGGGTCATTAGCCGCAGCGTGGTTTCGGAATCGGGAAACCTAGTACAACACGTAAGGCCGAAGCCGATTTCAGCACAGCTTATTTAGGATTGACAGTCGTATCAAGATAGCATACGCGGCCGGAGCCGATTTCATTTACAAACACAATTGCAAAAGTTGACAAACTATTTTAACAAGCCAAGGGCAGAAGCCGATTATATAGTTTGGGCAGTTGACTGAGTTCATTACAAAAATTCGGCGAATATATTACATAAGGCATCAGCCGATTTCAGAATGCTAAAAATATTACAAGTTCATCTCTCCGAAAATCGGCTATTGCCGACAACGCCATCCGCCTGATTCGGTCCACTTCCTCGATGGCCTTGACGTCGTCGGCTTCGGACCCAGCCACCGGCCGAATGCCTTTCACCAAGTCACGGAGACGCGCCACAGCCGCCTTAATGCTTTGACGTTGAGCGTCGATCTCGGCTGGCAGGCCGGCCATGTACTCCTTATGGACATCAATCTCGTTTGTGACTTGAACGAGATCGGCCATCAGCTGGTCCTGGTGCGAGAGTAGTTGCTCGAGCTTCGCGGCCGGCTCAGTCTTCAGGCGGTCGAAGGCGGCTTTCTGACTCTCGATGGCCTCTTTGGTCGACTGGAGGGTTGCCGACCGCGTTTGATTCTCCTGCTGGTCGGCTATCCGCTGCCGAGCCTGCTCGTATTTGAGTTGGTGGGCTTCCAAGAAGGTGGGCTTCCGACAGCTGGCCTTGGATCTCCCTGAAGCATGCACGGATCGAGCCGCTGTCGGCTACCAGCGCTTCCAGCGAGGCCTCCAGCCGATTGCCGATGTCGGCTAGACTGGCCCTCAGGTCCTCGTCCGACGTCACCAGTGCCTCCTCGCCGATCTCGCCAGACTCCTCGAACTCTGACAAGTCGAAATTGAGGAGGTCGGCTATGTTCTGCAAAGAGAAGATGATGATTAGAAAAAGTTGTTGAGTTGGCAGAGCCAATCATAAAATTCAGTCGGCTTACCTTGGGCACCAGGGTCGGAGCAACTTGTTCGGCCGGTTCGCCGCCTACAGCCGACGGGGCCTCACCATTGGCACCATTGCCGCCGCCCGGTCATCAAGGTATTGAGCGACACTCGGATCTACCGGGGGGAGGCTGTCGGCTCCTTCTTCTTCGGCTTCTTGGGGGCAGGCGCAGCCGATGGCTGTGCGGGAGGCGCAGCTCTTTTCTTGTGAGCTATCGGCTCGTGCACCTTCCCGTGTAGTAGGAACGCCAGTTTCGGCACGTCCGAGCCGATCGCCGATGGAGCAAGGCCGCCCCATCCAGAACGCCTAGGCGATATTCAATGGGGATCCCGGAGTCACTCACCGTCGGCCGTTCCGTCTCGGTCTCCTGCAAACCAAAGAGGGCAAATGTTAGTCGACTACATCGGCCGATGATAAGAAAAGAGGAATCATTTGGAGTTTAAAACTTACCGAGGGGATTTCTTCAGGCAGCAGCAAGTCAACGTAATAAGATGACCGTTGATGGAAGATATGCCGCTTGATCTCGGCCCACCATTGGTCGTACGCTGCGCTCTTCTTAAGCGCCAAAACCATCTCGCCGATGCTGCCAAGGGGAGGGCCGGCTATGTTCAGCAACCGATGCATTATCAGTTCTTGGCTCACCGCTCCCCTCATTTCGATCTTGTCGGCATAGTAGTAGCCGACGGGCAGTTGCCCAAGACCAAACTGTCTCGCAGCCGACACCAGATAGTAAAATTCATAACTTCTGGCCACTGATCGGCCCTGATTGATCCCGGTCGGTAGAATGCAGGGGGTTAGGGCAGTGGTGAACAACTCCCTGCACCTAGGGTTGTCGGCTGAGTTGATGTCTTCCCATTTGAAATCGGCCGGCAACTTGAACAGTGCTTGATCCCGGTAAAAGTACCAGGTGCGGTTCTCGCGTGACAGCCCATCGTACATGGCGATGAACCACTCGGCCAGTAGGTTGGCCGATTGCTTTGAGCCCGCATGCGCAACCGCTGCTTCTCTGTAGCTCATACACCTGGTGGTGGTGATCTCGTTGTCGTCTTCATCTTCGATTGGCTCCAGCCTTGGGAAAACAGCCTCAGTCAGGGGCAGCCGATTGGCTATTTTCTGGGTCGCCAGCACTAGCCAGATTTGTAGAAACCACCAGGGGCCGCCAGTGTTGACAGGGGCGTTGGCGGCTATCTTCGTGGCAGCTTGATGCAGCATCTGGTACAGATAGCCGAGGAGATATTTCCCCAGCGCGAGCTTGTTCCCATCAGCTAGGGATTCAGCTACGACCTGCCAGTTGGTGGTTGGCCCGTAGCTCGATCCACAGAACAAGAACTTTTCCAGCCACATCATAAGGAACGCGGCGTGTTCCCTGTGGCTGACCGATCCATCCTTCATGTTTTGAGCGACGTAGCCGCTCCATCCACCGATGGCTTTGGTTTTGAACTGATGTTGCCCCTTTTGGCTCAGGTTTCCGGGGTTAGCCGACGCCAGGATGTCCAGTCCGGTCGTCATGTATACGTCGGCTAATGTGATAATAAATCGGCCCTTGCTGGAACATGAAAGCATTGAAGCTGTCGTTCCAAAAGTACGTCACAGCCGAGGTTAAAACAGAATCGGATCGGCTGGCGGAGAAGAAGAGGTTGCGTCGGCTATGCTCAAATTGGCTGAGTAATGATTGGCTATGGGGACAATCGGCTGAGGTTGGATCGGATGAGGATAGCCGATGTTGAGTCAGAGAAGATAAAACCGTTTCCGATGAAAGGGTTTGGAGATAAAGTGAAAGATTCGGTTATCAGTTTGCGCGTTAAAAGATATTTCCATCTATGGATAGAGTCCTATAACGGCAATTGTATCTGTAAATTAGGAATTTGTTTAAACTGTTTATTGTAATGCGGCATGCGTCCTTCCCAGGATATCGTCGTATTTTAAATAGTAGTTTAGATAGAGTCCAGGGTCTGTATAGATAATGTTATTCTTGGGTATAAATAGGACCCGAGACCCCCTGTAAATAATATCAAACAATCAATCAAACTTTTGGCGCATCGCCAAACCTTTTCTTCAGACGACCAATTGATTTGGCTCCGGGTAGCATCGTTTCGATCCCCAAATCCAGGTAAATGCTTGTCATTAGTGGTATATTCTACTGATTCTAGTGCTTCCATCGTAATGACACATTAGATTCAGGGGTTTATACTAAGCTATTTATCATATATCGCATATAAACTGGAGCAATGTTTAGATCTATCCTGCCATCGGCCAGTTCTATCAAGAACCCACAGCCGATAGGGCTAGATCTAAAGGTTGAACTAGTTCATATGCGGTATCCACCGTCTCGAGAGGTATAAATCAGCTGCAATAGATCAGGTTGTTCTTTTTATACTTAATGCTGCATCAACATTGTACTATTAAGTCGTTTTTAGAACCTCCAATGATCTGTTTAGTTAGATTTATATGTTTAGAGACAGTGCCGGAGTTTCAGTCGGCCTTATCTGCCCTGATATATTTTTAGTATATTTATTAATAGATTTATGTTAGCACTACCTCTTATATTAAGATTCCGTTCTTGTCGGACATCGTAAGCCGAAATTGGCCCGCTAGCAGCAGCCGACGGCCGATTTCCTAGGCTAAATATATATGGTTCAAGAATGATATCTTTTCATAAGAATCATCGGAGTACTAGCCGATCTATAGTTAGCTTTCCAGTATCGGCTAGGTTATCAATACATATATTTATTATCCTTTACTGTATTTGGGTTAAGCGGCTGATGCTGTCTCGGTATAGCCGATCCATTCCAGTCACTTGGCTTAAATATATTTTAGGATAGCATATATATGCTCATGGATTCCCTCAGCCGATCCAGTTCGGATCTAACCTAACACTTAACGCATATATCTTGTTTTTCTTGTTGGTTAGCAGATCAAACCAACTGGCACGCCCTGTACTACATAGGCAGCCGAGAAGGACCTGCACTGGAGCTAAGCAGATCTCTCAGGCCAGCGCGTAAGAGAAATTTCTCGTCAACACCTGTCTACAAGACTTCTCGACACAATAGAACAAAAAGTGCTAATGGAGGAAAGAAGTCAAAGCGGGGTGGTCCGGCGAAGGTTGTGGTACCTACCTATCATTGATCGTTTTAAAAGAATCGTTGCCAACCCCAAGAAAGCAGCGTTAGTATGCTAGCATGCCATAGAGAGAAGGACAGATGGTATGCTAAGACATCATGTAGATCGATCGAAGACACCCAGAATTCCCAGCTGACCCTAGAAACAAGATAATATGTTTGTGTACTGATGGCATGAGTCCTTTCGGAGACATGAGCAGTTCTTATAGGACTTGGCCAGTTTTGATTGCAAACTATAACCTACCGCCATGGTTGTTCTTCAAAACAAAATACATTATGCTGTGCTTGTTAATCCAAGGACCAAAACAACTCGACAATGATATTGATGTGTTCTTGGAGCCTGTTATCGATGACCTTTGAGATTTTTCGGAAAAAAGGTGTGGAAACTTGGGATACATATGGCCAGGAGAACATCAAACTACGTGTTCTATTGTTCTGCACCATTAATGACTATTCCGCACTTGGTAATCTTTCTGGACAAACCGTGAAAGGAAAGAAGGCATGCTCCGACTATATGGAACAAACACACAATAGGTGGCTGAAGAAATCAAGAAAAATGGTTTACATGGGTCATAGGAGATGGCTACCGCTCCATCACGCATTTAGAAGAAAAAAGAAACTTTTCAACGCTGAGAGGAAACTTCAGACTGCACCCAAGGATTTGTCCGGAGATGAGGTCCACAACATGGTTAAGGACCTAACTAATGAGTTTGGGAAGAAAAAAAAATGACGTAAGACAATTGTGGGGGATGTTACCCCAGGGTAGCTCACATAAGGGAAAGACGTCTAGCTGAAGTGGGCCGAAAGGCCTTGGAATTGAGCCGGTTGCCCAACCTCAACCGGGGTCAGCCGCTCCGGCCTTATTCATGGTCAACCACCCCGACCCCTTCTGGGGTTGGCCATCCCGACCTCAGCCTTGATGACTGACTCCAGCATCCCAGTCCCGACCTCAGCAACGGCTCTGACCCGAGAAGAGCAAGTCGGCTGCCTCGGGAAGGAGGCTCCTTTCATAAGGATCGCAAAGGAGACAAGGAGGGGACAACCCGACCGAAGATGATGTCATCTGACAAGACTGCACACAAGATACCCACGACGATTAGGACTCGTAGGACCTGTGTGTGCTTTTTAGATAATATCTTGTATTTGCTCTCTACTTTAGGGCTTAGCTTTCTTGGCCCCAAGTCCTGTTGTAACTGTCCCCCTTAAGCTATAAAAGGGAGGGTAGGTCACGCGGGTTGGGGGCTGGCCAATCTTTGGTTGAGTCTTTCACCATTGTACTCATTCCCAGTTCATACTCCACCCTAACAAAGAACACTGGACATAGACCTATTATCCTCCGGAGGGCTGAACCAGTATAAACTCTTGGCTCGCTTTGTGTGTGAGTCGACCATTGGATCCTTTCGGTAGACGCCCCTACCTCTCTTTCACCACCTTGGGTAACCTCCTGGGAGGACTGTCCGACTACCCGTCGACAGCAATAGACAATGGGTATGTGGAAGAAAAATTCATATTTTGGCGACTATCTTACTGGAAAGATATTGAGGTACGTCATTGCATTGATCTGATGCACGTATAAAAGAATGTGTGTGAGAGTTTGGTAGGGCTAATGCTGAATATTCTTGGGAAGACAAAGGATGGGTTGAATGCACGCCTTGATCTAGAGGAGATGAATATTTGCTGTGAACTCCTGCCTGTAACAGATGCAAAGACATGGAGAGTTTACCTCCCTCCAAGTTGCCACACCTTGTCGAACGATGAGAAGATCGCAATGTTATCATGCCTCATGGATATCAAAGTTCCATCGGGCTATTCAGCGAGGATAAGTAAGTACGTCAAATTGGATGACCTAAAACTGGTTGGAATGAAGTCTCACGATTGCCACGTGCTCATCACACAGATCTTCCCAATTGCTATCAGAGGCATTCTACCACCCAAAGTCCGCCACACGATCCAACGTCTGTGTGTCTTGTTCAATGCAATCAGTCAGAAGGTTATAGATCCAGAAGATCTAGATGGATTGCAGACCAATATTGTCAATACCCTCTGTCACATGGAGATGTTTCTTCCTCTGTCTTTCTTTGATATCACGATTCATCTCTCTATACATCTTGTGAAGCAAACAAAACTAGGTGGCCGATCTTTTCTAAGAGAAATGTATCCATTCGAGAGGTACATGAGAGTTCTAAAGTCTTACATGAGAAACAGAGCAAAACCGAAGGGGCGCATCATTAAAGGTTACACGACCGAGGAGGTTATTGAGTTTTGCCTTCATTATAAGGCCGAGGCCGATCTTATCGGAGTACCAGCGTCTCGTCATGAAGGAAGGTTGTCAGGCGTTGGCACAATAGGTAGGAAAAGAATTGTGCCCGATCGAGCCTCCTAATCACAGGCTCATTTCAATGTGCTCCAACATATGGCAGAAGTTGCCCCATACTTTGAGGAGCATTTAGATCAAATCCGACAGGAGAACTCGGGGCGATTGGATATGTGGATTAATAGAGAACATAACTCCCGGTTCAACGAATGGTTCAAGAATCGTATTACAATGTCGACGGATGTTTCAAATGAGACAGTATAGTTGTTGGCGATGGGACCATGTTGGGAGATAGACACATGGCAAGGGGACTATATTAACGGATGCACGTTTTACACCGTAAAACAAGATGACAAAAGCATAGTGCAAAACAGCGGAGTTTACATAGATGCATTTCAGGATCAAGTTGGGTCGAACACATACTACGACTGCATTGAATAGATCTGGGAGCTAAACTACGTGAGATTTAAAGTCTCCTTGTTTTGATGTCGTTGGGTGAATATACACACGGGTGTCAAAGTCAACAAGGAAGGTTTCACTTTAATAGATCTATCTAACATTGGATACGCTGATGAACCATTCGTGCTTGCGAAATAGGTCAAGCAGATTTTCTACATAAAAGACCCTGCAAACAAGAAGATGCACATCATCAGGGATGGCAAGTGCTAAATTGTCGGGGTTGACAATGTCGTCGACAAAGAAGAATACAACCATAATCTTCATGTAAGACCTCACATCGACCTTGACGATGATCTCCTAGAGGATGTGGCATATGCCCGTTCAGATCATACGGAAGGCATAACCTTGTGACTTATGCCTTTATACTTATTTGTTTTGCTATTTCTTGTAATGAATAAACTATTTTGTATTAACAAGCCTTGTTGTGTAAATTATATAGTTAATTTGGAGAATTATTTAGTGAATTAAATAAATTATTTAGTGAATTAAATAAAGTTAGTGAATTATTGAACTTTACAGAATTATTTAGGTATTTATTGTGTTGTACTAAATTATTTTTACTACAGCTCAACAATGGTAAAATAGGAAAGAGAAAAATTAATTTGTTTATATGTAAAAATGGAAAAATTATATCGATGACGGACCATTAGTCAAGCCCATAATGGATAATGTAATTGGTGACGTACCTTAATTACAGACCGATAGAGATGACGTCAGTCCCAATCGGGCTTAAACTTTAAGCCCGTCACGGATGACCTCATCGGTAATGGGCCTTAATTGCATCCCGATAGAGATGATGTCAGTACCAATTGGGCTTGAACTTTAAGCCCGTCACCGATGATCTTATCCGATTGGGCTTAAGCTTTAAGCCCGTCACCGATGAGGTCATCCGTGATGGGCCTTGTATCAAGCCCGTTACCGATAGAATTTTTCCATCAGCCTTTGCACACTGAACTAGATCTCATCTGTGACGGGCTTTATATTAAGCTGGAATGAGATGATTCATCTCAGTCGAGCTTAATCTAAAGCCCGTCATGAATGTGTTTCCAAATCTTTTAATAGAGCGCGTCGATTCGGATATATACATTAGCGCAGAAACTTTATAAGTCCTCACTCACGCAGAACCCTAGCATCGCTGCCGTCTCTCGTGCCTGTCGCCGTCATCCCTCACGCCCTCCCGAGCCCGAAGCCGTCGTCCTCCCTCGCCGCCACTGAGTGCCACCCCTGAGCCAGGCGCGATCTTCTTCCCTCGCCGCCATCGAGCGTCGCCGTCCCCGAGCTCATTGCCATCTTCTGCCCTCGCTGCCATCGAGCCCGACGTCGTCTTCCTCTCTCGCTGCTCCAGGTTAGTCTCCATCTCCCTCATTTGCCATGTAGTGAATCGGAGATGAATCGGGTTGCCCTATACTCCATGAATCTGAGGTGTAGTCTCTTGAATGCCATGCCATTAGTGAATATGAGATGAAGTTATATTTTTGATGCTGCGTGTATAATCTGAGATGAATCTAGGATTGGCACTATAATGTTGGCAATATATATGTATTGTATGTATAATGTTGTATGTTATATGTGTGTATAATGTTGTATAATGGGTTGAACTTGTATGTTGGGACTATTATGTGTGGCACCAATAATTGTATAATGGGACTGTTATTTAGTATATTATATTGGGACTGTTATAATGGACTGTTATTTAGTATAATGCCTATTACTTTTGAATATGCTGATTTGTGTATAAAGAAAAGATTGTATGTTCAGAGATTCAAAGATAAATTCAAAAATAAATTTAAAGATTCATTCTCTATTTCTCTTCCCTTTCAAAAATAAATTCAAAGATTCATTCTCTCTTTCTCTTCCCTTTCAAAAATAAATTCAAAGATTTATTCTCCTCTTTTCTCTTCCCATTCTCCTCCCTTTCAAAAATAAATTCAAAGATTCAAAGATTCAAATAACTTTTTCTCTAACATCTAGTGTTACAAGTTATCGAATTTCTCCCCCTCATCCTCTTCCTCCTTTCTTTCCTTCCAATCAATCTTCTTGATTTAATTATTTTTTCATTTTGTGAGGTTGTAAGCTATTTAAACGATGTCTCAGCACGATGAACCAATGTCGGCGACAACTAGTGGGTCCATAAGGACACGGGCCCCTAGGAACGGAAATAAGATCCCAAAGGAACGATACACCATAACATAGGTGGACCTCCTAGGAGTACCGTTCGATCCCCGGAATGTGATCAAGAAATTCAGGTCGATCTGTGGGGTAATAGGGAGGCAGACCTTCAGCATTTTGAATGATCACATCAAGGACGTGCCGGACGTCGAGATGGAAACTGCTTGGCTGAAGTTCAAGGAGAGCTTCCAATATCCTTCAGCCGACAAGGACATGCTCAAGCAGATGGCTTTCAAGACGATGGGACACGCTTGGAAGAACTTTAAGTCCAAGCTGGTCATCGAGTACGTCCTCAGCCCCAGCACCCCGGAGCCTTTCGGGAACCATCCCTACATCACACAAGACGTCTAGGAGGAGTTCTTCAAAAAGAAATCAAATGTCAAATCCCGAGCTATAAGCAAGGCTTATCAGGCACTCCAGGCTCGGAACTTGCACCCACATCGGCTGGGCATCGGAGGATATGCAGGGAAGATCGAGCAATGGCGGAAAGAGGATGAAGCGGTAGAGGCATCAAACGCGCCACCGCCATTGGCCGATATCCCGCACCCAAGGTCAACGAGCTGGGCAAGGGCAAGGGTTGTGAAGAACAACCTTGGAACAATCACCTTGCCAAATGCCCAAGATCAACAAGTATACAAAAATATTGTAAGTGTCTCACAATAATATATTTATTTTCTTTACACAGATCATACTCGCAATTTATATCGATCTCACTTGTACTGCAGGAACAGTTGATTGCCGTGAGACAGCCCTCCCAAGAGGCCTGCTCTTCTAGACGTGAGGATGACATCCTCACTCAAGCGTTGGGCACCAATGAACATCATGGATAGACTAGGGGCGTTGGCGCTACCGTCCCTTGGAAATATGGATTTCCAGAATACGCGAGGCAATACAAGAAGTGGGCCCACTCAAAGGCGGAGAAAGATGAACGCCTGGCTAAGAGGATCCGGGAGCAGATCAGAGCCGAACTAAGCTCTGAATTTGATGAGAAGCTTGGCCAGGTGGAGGCATGGATCAAGGAACAGATCCGAGCCGAGCAGCAAACCAGTTAGCCTGCCGCCGCTCCACAACGAGATAGTCCAACGCAAAGGCGGAGCAGTTGTGCGTTAACTGAGGCGGCATAAAATCTACCACCAGTCCCAGCCACCGTCGACCATATAATGGTAAAACTCTCGGCCACAATGCGTAATAGTCTTAACAAATCCTTACATTATATAATATTCTAAAAATATGAATGAATCTACCACAGGAACCGACTAACTGCATCATAACAGTTAGGGTGATGCTGACCTTAATGGTTTCGGTGGCCGAGTGACTTGCCTTTAAGTCGACCCCAGATATAAGAGTGCATGGGGCACAACTGATGGCCGGGCATGCGAAGGTGCAAGTTGACACGGTGAAGGCCAAATGGGCCCATTTGCCATTGCAGCATCCAACAAACGATGAGATCCTAACCCTAGGAGCTGCACGTGGAAGTTTTATCCAATGGCCCAAGGAGCTCATTGAAATCAAGTTGACTCCGAGGTAAGCCACTGAACCGAGCACTCGGCCGCTGCCCCAACCGGCACCTGCTCCTTCAGCCCCTCCAGCTCTCACTCATGTTCCATAAGTTGACATGGAGGCCGACAACACGACGATCATCAGTCCCCCACCACTGAAGAAATCAAGGAAGATGTGTTCCTCTCCTCCGCAGATAACTATCGAAAAACCTGCGGCAAGGGGGAGAGGAAGATTGAAAGACAAGGTGCAGCCGTCGCATCTAGCTTCGAAGAAGCTAGAGATGGGCAAGAGCGTTGCTCCGGCGTCGTTCCAACTAGGCATGCCGTTGGTTGGAGACGACGCCCTAAGAATGATGGCGATGCTTGCAAGGAGCTCCACCGCTACTACATGGAGAAATCAAACACTAGGAGGACGGACAGAGATAGTGACATCATAGGTCATTGCAGTGGACAACCATTTATTGGGCTAGAAAACTATATTGTCATAGACTTCAAGGATCTGTTAGACCTCTTCAGACTACGAGCGATTGGCACAAGTCTACTTAAGTGCTACTCCTTGTAAGTATTCTTTCTTTTCTCAATTTTGGTAACAACAATCCTTATAACATGCTTATAAGAGCGTTTGTCGTTTGTGTAAGTATAGTTGGAATTGGTGTCAAAGAAATGCACCAGAAGTGGCCTTCCTGGATCCACAAATAGTCACGGTTGCCAATCTTCAAATCGACCGGAAGGCCATGATAGACTACATTTTTGACACCTTGTGGACCCACCAAGACAAGGAGTACATTATGTGTGCCTATAATCAATAGTAAGTGTGTACCCTAAATATATTCAATTGCATGACACGTATTGCTTTAGTATTTAACTTTAACTATATTAATGCCGCAGTGCCCATTGGAACCTTCTGGTCATTACGCCAAAGTGGAGTACATGTCACTACATAAACTCCAAAGTCAGTAAGGCGTATGACTGGACCCAGATCCAAGAAGCAATCAACGAAGCGTGGGGACCATATGTGGAGAAAGAAGGCTGGCATAACAAAGGAAAAAAAGCCTCATCCACAAAATTGACTTCCCTGCCAAATAACAAATGCGACCAATGCAGATTCCATGTGTGCCACAACATGCGAATTCTGTACAATAAAAAATTCAAGACTTTGGTCGAATTTGAGGTTTGTGATCTCAATTGTGATATATGCTAACTACTTTGAATTATATATATATATATAGATCGATCGACTAATTTCAAACTATGTATATGTAGGAAAATATATCCAAGTCTACGCCTACCAGCTTTGAGGGGATTATAGAGGAGATAACGGGCTTTATTGTGTGCGACGGAGTGCACCCCAAAGGAATGTTTAGAATACGGGGTTAAAGTCCGCAACATGATGAACATTTTTTTAACATTTCAAAGTTAATGTCAAAAACATGTAAATATGTAACACTTATGATATTATTAAATTACAATTTTATCAAATGTGTTTATGTATATACTTGCCATGCTAAAAATTTTTTGTTTCAATTTATAACTCGGTTTTGCAGGTTTCGATGCTTAGCACTTGAAGATGTTAATGTGAAATATGTGAATAAAAGATGTGTATGTGAATAGATGTATGAGAATGTATGTGAATGTCAGATGTATGTGGAAGGAAATATATCTCTATTTCTCTCATTTTTACAGCGGGCATGGCTAGAAAAAGCCTGAGGCTAGCCAAGAAATAGAAACTTTTTTTGGGGGAAAAACTCATCGGTGATGGGCTTTAACTTAAGCCCGATGGAGATGTTAGTCAGCCGTGACGGGTTTAAATTAAAGCCCGATTGAGATGTTAGTCATCCGTGACGGGCATTAATTAGGGCCCGTTTGAGATTGTTTCATCGGTGACGAGCCCTGTTTGACTGGTCTTTTGGGTCAAACCTATCGGTGACGAGCTGTAGTTTGGGCCCGACAAAGATAAGTGCATCGGTGACGGGCGTCTGCCCGCTAGAGATGACTTCTCACAATAGTGACCTTTGCATCGTGACGGGCGCCATACCTGACATAGATGAGGGTTGCTGCCCGATTGGGATGAGGATGACCGTTGTAGTGTGCTTACTTGAATAATCTTAATCTTTACGCAAAATCGTCATTCATAGTCTTTGTTAGACTTGTCAAGGCTCAACAAAATTGCTGGCTCCATCAATGAGACAATGAGAATGCATCGTTATTCATAGTTGTAGAGTTTTTTCTCTACTTGCTTCACATGGATATGTTGGATATTGTTAACGACAAAATTTGGCAATTGCCATTAGTCAAGGCTGGTCAAAGAGAGAAATTGACGTCATGCTTCTAGCGGCTGTAGTTGAAAGCTTATCGGATAGAGTTTTTGTTTTAGAGTTGTTTTAGTTTCAGCTTTCATATCAAGGAAAATTTGTTAGTTTTATTTTGTGTAGGAGATAGAATCCTGATCGCGTCGTGTTTGAGTCAGACTCGTTTTAGCCCAAGGGTATAAATATGTTTGCCCAAGGTCTTGTAATATATCAACAGATCAGTATACAACTTCCGGTGCATCGTCACCTTAGTTTAGTCTTGATGAGTTCTTAGTTTCGAGTTGGGCTACATCGGTTTTGATCTTTGACGAGAAGTAAGTACTTTCAACTTTGCTTGTAGCGATGTAATTAACATTTTCCTGGTTAAGTCCCATATTCTAAGTATGTTCTTACTTGAATTACTTATCCGGTATATCGGCTCTTTTTTAGATTGCTTTGCTATCTTGGTTAGATTCAGTATATCAATCACTTCGCATGAAGTTTATTGGCTTGTTTAAATTTATCAAACTTATCATTAATCTAGTGTTGTCTCGGTTAGGTTTGATCCAGTTTTGATATGTTAAATAAATTTATTCGATTCGATAGATTCTATTCAAAGTTTCATTGGATTTCAACTAATAAGTTATCTATTTGCTATCAATTGAATCGCTACATCAGCTAATATTCAAGAACATATAATTCTCTTTCTATCTTTGTTAGTTTTAATCTTATTGTTGTCGATTGACAAACACATTTGTCGAAAGATAGACTTCACTCAGTTTTGTGGAAAATTTAAATGGAAAATATATTAATCTCCTCAAAAATTTTCCCCCATATTACACACCCCTTGGATTCTAGTTGTAGGTTTACAACCCATGTTTGCAACCCTAGGGTTTATATTTACTCATGAATTGGCTTAACTGCCCTTATGACAGGGACGTTTACAAGGGTAACATTAGTCTTTTGGCCCAACAAACCAGCCCATAGGCTGCAAGGGTTCCTTTCTGGGCTGCTTGTTGGGCCTCCCATCATAATAGGCTTGGTTAGGGCCCAACTGGCTTCGCCAACTGGTGGAGCTTGACCGTCTGATGGTGGAGGATCTTCGCTTTGTCGATTGATGGGTGCTTCGCCTCCTGGCACTCTCCTTCGCCGCTTGTGGGTGCTTTGCCCTTTAGCGCTTCGCCTCATAGCTTGAAGTGTCTTTCAGCAGGTTCGGTCGAAGGATCTCATGGCATGCCTCCAACAAGCCCCTCACGGGCAAGGGTGAGTAAGGATCTTTAGCCGAGACCATATTTGATACTATGTTTGGTATAAGGCGCCCCTTTCGCCCGAGGTTTCTATCAGGACACATCTTATTATTATTATCGCTATTCTCTTGTATCTTCGCCTTTTTACCTGATCATGTGGAGCAAACCCACAGCCACGTGGTTAAAGGCCATGACCCTTTATCTTGTTTCGCCTTGTTACTGTGTGGCCCGTGGGTTGTGCCCACTTCAACAGTCTGATTGGATGGGGATGTGGACCGTTCGAGAGGGTTAGATCCACCTTGCGTCGTGCTATGAACGGGGCTGGTGTGGGCTACAGGGGCTATATAAGTTCCCCGGCCGACCATTCACCCCTTGTCACTTTTTACTACTCCATTTGCTTTCACTGCCTCTACCTTTTCTCTCGCTGCACCTGCTTCCTTTTTGCTACACCCCTTCGCCACGTCGTTTCCTTTCGGATGGCTCCCCGCAAGCCTTCTTTGGCCTCTGCTTTAGGAGTCCATCCTGGTAGGATAGGCGATGACCTGACATCCTACTTGGGTGTTTTGCTCGTCAAGGAGGTCAAAATCGTGAGCCTGGTGGCGAAAGGGCTGGCCGTCGAAGGCCAAGGAGTTGCGCCGGGCGAAGTCATGGTTCCTAGCTCGGTGAAGATGAGACAATCGTCTTCGTCGCTTTCTTTGACATTGGGCACGCTTCCCCTGTGACAACCTCCTGGATCAAATCCTTTGTAGGTTTTGGCTCGAGCTTCCAACTTAGATCTACGGAGCTGGTCTGCATCACCGTGTTTGACTAGATGTGTCAAACTTCCAGCTACACTCCCTCCATCAACCTCTTCGCCTCCTTTTTTACCGTCGTTGATTTTCAAAGATGGTGTCAACCCCGATGGGGATGAAGAAGACAATCTTTGGTAGCATGAACTTCAACGTTTGTTCTGACCATGCTGACCTATGGCCGATCCTGGCCTCCATGCTGAAGTGGGATCACCATTAGATGGAGTAGTGGTTCTACCACAAAGTTCTCTATCTGGCTGGGTCGGAGGATTCAACCGCTCTTCAGACGTGTCGTCGGGCAATCGATGTGGATACGAAGCTGCGTGTTGTTGTGAATGACATGCTCAAGGCGCATTAGAGTCTTATTTGGAAGATATCTTGATGATTCGGCTACCGGTATTTGGTCAAAGAGTTTTGCATGCTAAGGGTAAACCCCTTGGCACATGACTGGGGGGTTTCGCTTGATCCCGTGAACAAGGTGTTTGGCCTTGTTCACATCCTTCCCCCTGCTCGCCAAGCGCGTAAGGCAATTTCCCCCTTTCTTTTCTTTTCCTTTCAGGAGGTTCTGGTTGTGCATATGTTTGTTTCGCTTAATACCTTTTGCGGTGCTTTCACTGGATGAGGCCGAAACGGAGGCAAAGAAGATGATTGGGGACTTGATCCCCAAAGAGTACTGAGTCATGCTCGTCTGGCAATCCAAGTGGCGAGCGAACCGCCTTTTCACCGGGGAGCTCCGTGCGTGGGAAAACCCCACGAAGGAGGTCGTCCTGGACGATGTGGCTGAGCCCTCGTCTTCTTGGAAGAGGAAGCAGGTGGTAGCCAAAGGGCCTGCCTTAGTTTGGGTGAAGGTGCCCAGGGTGTCGAAATCCACCGCACCTTCTTCCTGCGGAGATGGGTCCAAAGTGGACGACACAGACGATGTCGAAGTTGAATCCGAGGCCGAGGTGGATGATGAGGGCCCAGGTAAGGATGCCGTGGACACCGATGCCACTGCTCGTGTGGCTACAAGTGGTGGTGATTCGCCCGGGTATACGCCAAGCCCTCGCACCATGCTGCTCCTTAAGGACGGCGCCAGGAATGGTGTTTTCCCGCTTTGTCCCCAAGACCTGGCCGGGGCTGAAGCCCTGACTGACATCCCTCGGTGCGTCGTCGAGGGGTCCAAGAAGAAGGTGGCGGAACCATTTCAGCCCGCTAGGGTCATTGGGGACGTGATGCTGACATGGGGGTTTAGCGACAACGAGACCTCCTCACCTAGCTCCCCAGTTTCGCCCTACATGCCCATGCCCATTGACCGTGCCCCTTTGCCCTCGACTGAGCCTTGTCCTTCGTCTACTGCTGCCACGGGTGGCTTAGTGGAAGATGCGGCCACCTCCCTTAAGATAGACATTGCTGGTACTTTTGGTGACCCGCTGGCTGTCGTGCCGATGTCACCCTTGGCACGATGTGACCCGCTGGCATCTTTGGTGATGGCTACGCTCGTGTCACTGCTGGGCGTGTGTTATCCTTGCTTCAAGTGAACGGGTGCAAACACATTGCAAACTTCCCCGCGATGCTCACAATGGACTTGCTGGAGTCGAGCAACTCATTGTGGAATGAACTATAGGCCTTTCGCAAGCTGTACTAGGGACGACATGGGAGTGAGATCACCCACGAGCTCCTTCAATCTTAGCTTGCGAAGTGGGCTAAGGCCGATGTGGCTGAGCACAGGTCTAACCTTCCCACGGGTGCGTCCGGAGCGGCTGCTGGCTGCCAAGGATCACCCTGAGGTGTGAGGCTTTTCGCTTTTGTACCATGTTTCATTTTCTTTTGCTTTCTTAGTTAGCTTTAGCCTCAATTAGCTAGAGGATTTAGCTTAGAATCAAACCTTTTGTAAGGATTTTCTTTCGGCCATCCTTAAATAAATGTGTGTTTGTGTGTGTGCTTCTTTCGCACTTTGTTGGTGTGAATTTTTTACACGCACTGGCCTCGGAGATCTGATTAACTCCAGTGCATGTCCGAAGTTGGTCGCCTTTGGTGATTGAGCGGGCGTGCTAGTTGGTTTCATCCTGTAACCAACAAGACAACAAAAGAATAGGCGTTTGGTTAGGGTTATATCTTACTCGATCGGCTATGGATATTAATAAATATACAATTGCTATCACAAAGCATATTTAGATTAAGTGATTGGGATAGATCGGTAGTATACCGAGACAATATAAATCACTTCGATCCAAATGTACATTAGGACCACTATATATATTCATAACCTAGCCGATGTTGTAGATCTAATGTAAATCGGCTAGTACTCCGATATGTTTTATAAAAAGAGATCAATCTAGATTAAATGCATTAAACCAAGATCAATCGGCTGTTAATGTAAACTAACAGATTGATACCAGGCTTAATACGTTTAAGTAGACTGAGATCTTAATATAAAAGGCGATTGTAATACATCTAACAGTAATAATACATAAAGATGATCAGAACAGGTAAGACCGGCTGAAACCCTAGTTCTATCTCTAGTAGCAAACATTGAACCAAATAAATCTACATAGTTCTAAAGGCGACTTAATAGGTCGATTAGATGTAGCATTAAGTACCAAAAGAATTATAGGATCTATATAGGCTAATGAGAACTCTCCGAGATGGTAGATACGCCATATAACCTAAATCAACCTCTGGATCTATCTCTGTCGGCTGCTATCTTCAAAGAGACATTAGCCGATCGCAAGATAGATATAGAGATTGATCTAGATTATATGCTGCATATGATAAATTAAGGAGTTTGCAACATCAGAATCAGAGTATTATAATGATGGAAGAGCTGGCCCCGATACCACAAGCCGCCTGTAACAAGAAATTACATGTCGTGGAGATCGAAGTCGATGTAGCCCGAGGTCAAAGCAAGAACTTGTCAAGAAAAACGTAAAGCAAAAGGTTGGCGATGCGCCGAGGTTGTATTGATGTGTGTTGATATGTTTTACAAGGCCTCGGGCCATATTTATACCCGAATATACAACGAGTCCGTAACGGACATGATTCCTATTACAGATTAAATCTCTAAACAAACCGACATTATCACAAAAGGAAAATATACAAGATATCCTAAGTTAAAAGATACAATTGCCGTTGCAGGACCTTATCCGTAGATGGCAATATCTTTAACGCACTTCAAAAACTGAATCCAATAATTATCTCTTAAGCTTTCCTCCTAGGACCGGCCTTTCCTTCGGTCTTCAATCGGAATCAGCTATCGACTATCCTGCTTTGACTCGGACTCGGCCGACTGGCTCCGTAGCCGATTCGGACTTAGCCGATACAATCTCTGTTTTCGCAGATCGTGCATACCTCCAATTCCACCTCAATCTTTGCTTCAAACCTGGGGATTTGCTTACCAAATTTGGTCGTTAACACACTTTCATCAAATATTTGAGTTTCGCATGCTTGGCCAACTTTCCTTGTAGGGTTATCACCAAAAACTATGTGTTCAGCCTTTCCCTAGGGACTAGCAACGTGAACTTCAAAGTGGTGCTGAATAAAAACCTGCCGAAGGCAAGGTACTCCGACTTCCACGGGCGATGGCCAACGGTTGTGAACGGCTGAAGTTATTCCATGCCTAGCGTGGCGAAATGGATGCATAATCATCCTGGTCGAGCTGTTGAGGACTTCGACTAAGACTATTGCCAACTGTTGGTAAAATGGCCTCTTTTTGGCGGAACTTCACCATGTCCGAACGCTAAGCTGCTATATCTCGTCATAGGTATAGCATAGTTTGTACTTCATCCCCTACTCCTCTTAACATGTTTTTCGATATAGATAGCGATGTTGACTCTCTTTCAGGCAGACCTAGCTTTAGTTTTAGTTCTCCAAGTCATTCTCGGAGCTATCTTATTTGCTCAAATTTTGAATCCACTTCTTCACTTAGCAAAGTGGATTCTAAACAAGGTTGCCCTTTGGCAGGAGATGTAATTTATTTGTAATTGATGAATAAATTGATAGTTTGGCTTATGCTCCCTATCTCCCTTTCTTTTTTTACTCTTTTGGTCATGCCTCTTATTTTGAGTTTTCAAGTTGTGCGATAGCCTTGTGTGTTTTGAAAACAATCCTATTTTTTCCCTACTACTCGTTGTGGCCAGTGCACATTACAAAGTGTTGGCCCGAGGTCAAGTGTGGCGATAGTTAGAAAATGGTCACCATAATCTCTACGTTCGATCGACGATGCTTCAGTCGATTCATTTTGTCCCCCTGACAATTTTTCATTGATCAGCCATTTGTCTTAGGGTTTTTCATTGATCACACTAGTTGGGACATGAGTTTATACTGGTTCGGGCCTCCATTGTGGATAATAACCCTAGTCCAGTTTGTTTTTTTCTTTTTTTGAGGTGTTGAAGGCTTACATAGTGTATATACATGTCACGCCCAGAAACTTAGACCTGAATTTCCGTAGCTATATGTGTATTAAAATCCCTGTCTAGGACCGGCCAGGGTACACATACGACAGTTGTTGATATTACAGTTCCACGTCTTAGAAACATTACAAAAAGATTACAAAACAGCAGCGAAAAAGAAAAGGGGCCTAAGCCTAAGCTTGACGCTGGCCACGTGGCTTCAACCATTCCACAGGCATCTTCCAGAGTGCAGGACAAAGCCTACTCGATTTTATCTTCTTCTTCGGCTTCTTGCTTAGGTTCTGGTGAAAAGGCAAGGATGAGTACTTCCACGTACTCAGCAAGTCACATCGGAAGTGGGAGAGAATGAATGCAGGGGAGACAAGGATTTGGCTAAGGTTTGCTTTTGCGCAAACAGCAAGGATTTTTCCAAACAATAGGAATTTTGAGCATGATCAAAATAGTAGTAATTTGAGTAATTAAACAATATTGAAACCAACACTGTCCAACGTTATCCCCACGTTGCGACAAGCCCAACCTATCCAACTATACTAGTCATGTTTCATTAATCAGGGTTTAATAGTGTGAGACTAATCACGGTGAGTTCGGTCGATCGCCCAATTACCGTGGGCATGACTATTCGAATAGTTTTACTCTGATAAGAGGTGTACAACTGTACCCACAAGACACAGCCCCACGACGCGGTCTCCCGTGCACCGGAATACCACCATGGTACCCTGGAAAGGAAACTGTGATAGGACCTTTCGTATAACCCTTCGCTAACTAAGCGAACCCCACCAAGGTTTCACCCCCACTCCCAGACCCTAGGACGTGGGCAGCCCTCCCGAGTGCCTCGGTGAATCCGATAGCCCAGCAACCCTTATACCAGGGCCGACTGAAACTCCATCCCTCTCACCCTTGCCGATGGGTTCGTCAGCTAGGAAAGACTACACTATGGGGCCCACCTTACCCATTTTGGCTTGTGGTTTGCATGGTCATTCTTCCGAGGGTTCCCGTGAACCGGTCCTTAATTGCCATGGGAACCACTAGCCAAAACCATAGCACCCATAACCCACCATTTGTCATATTTTAGTTAATAATCCGGTTCACCAAGTTCTCCAATTATTCTTCTTCCTAACTAATGTCCAGGAGATGTATATTAAGTGAGAATGACCCATTTAGTGAGCTAGTGAATCTAAGCCAGACTAAGCATAACCTAGTCCTGCATCTAGTCATGTTGTTTTCCCAAGTTTAATCAAGGAGTTTGGAGTGTCAAACCTAAGGCATAAACTAGATATACGGTGTAGTATATCCCATAGGATGACATTATAAAATACATGCAATTTAATAGAGTAAAATAGGTGTTTTAGCAAAATGGGAGCAATATGATCAATAATATAGCATGACTTGCCTTGCTCTTCAGCTTGGGGGATCTCTGCAACAACTTCATAATAAACCAGGTCGGCGGAACTACCGAGATCTACATGACAAACAAGCAATTCAACAAAACAGACCAAAAAGCTACTAAGACAGAGAACAAAACTATTTTTAATGGATTCTTGGCATTTTTAAGAATTTAATAAAATTTGAATGGGCTAAAACGGAGTTCGGATTAAAAATATATGATTTTTTGAATTTTTTTGGGTTTTTTACTGAAACAGAAAAGTCCTTAATTAATTTACTATGCAATAACGCCCGGGATGACGTCATCAGCTAGGGCTGACATCGTCAGCGGCCACGGGAGCGTCGGTCCACGGTGGACCGGGTCCACGGGCCGGGACGGGTGGTGCACCACATGGCGCACACGTGGTGCCAAGGTGGCGGCCACGTGGCGTGCCACAGGGCAAAGGAAATCGGACGGCTCCGATTGGCCGAAGCAGATCGGACGGCCGGGAAGGGGCGTGGCGGCTCGGGTGGCGTGGGCGCATGGCGCGCATGGCGGCGACGCCGCTGAGCCGGCCGGCGCCATCCGGCGGCGCACGACGACGGAGGTGGCGGAGTGGCACGGCTCATGCGCTGGCAGAGTCGCACGCACTCGCAAGCGGCGTCGCAAACGGCCGAGAGGACGGGGAGGGGTGGCTCACCGCGGGGATCGTCGGAGATGGGGAAGACGACGACGGCGACGGTGGAAACGGCGGTGGAAGAGCACAGGGAAGGGCAGCTGAGGGAGAACGGATGCCGGCAATGGAGATGGAGGCGGCGGCGAGGTCCGAAACGGCTCGGGGCGATGGGAAATCGTGGCCGAATGCCAGCAGCGAGCTCCGGAGCAAAAGAGAGTGAGGAGAGCATGAGCGAGAGTGTGGGGAGGACGTCGAGGCCGAGGGGACGCTTAAATAGGCCGCGGGGAGGTCGGTGGCGGCCGGATAAGAGAGGACTTACTCGCTGGAGTTAAGAGAGAGAAAAGGGAAAATAATGGCCGACGATCATTCCGGCCATTAAGGGGTGCAGGAGAGGCGGGGGGCGATTAAGGCCGGCGGGAGGGGTGGGGATTAAAGGAGGCGGGATCCGGGCGCGGGGTGGCCGGTGACGCGAGATCTGCGCGAGCGGCGGGCGGTAATGGCGCCGGGTGGGGCGGTTGGAGGCGGACGATGGGCCTGACAGGTGGGCCCCACCTATCGGGGTCCCGGGGAAACGGGGGAGGGGCTAGCGGGCCGTGGCCTTCGGCCGCCCGCGAGAGAGAGAGAGAGAGACGCGCGTACGGGAGGAATGGGCCGTCGGCTCGGGCCGGCCCACGGCCGAAAAGAGCGGGAAAGCACACGGGAGGAGAGAGAAAGGAATTTCTCGGGATTTATTAATTCTGGTTTTGATTTTAATTGCTTAAATATTATCTGTAGTGCTCTGAAAATTCCACTTAAAATCCTGTTAGTGTATTTTGACATGTAGAATTTAAGAAAAATCCTACCATGCCATTTCCATTCAGAACTTTGCTTTTAAAGCTTATTTGCTCTCTCTAGTTAATTTCAACTATTTTCTTTTGCGATTTTTTCTTTGGATTTTTAAAGGGGAAAACACCTCAGGTGGCCTCTTCTTCTGAGTGATGAGTCCACTGAACTCGAAAGATCCTGATAACCTTGTTTTGGGTTCTCCGCTCGTTGGTTTCGAGGATACGTTCTGGTTTCTCCACATAAGTCAAATCTTCCTAGATCTCGATCTGATTCGGACTGGCCTGTTCTTCCGGTACTCTCAGACATTTCTTGAGCTGGGAGACGTGGAATACGTCATGGATTTCCGCCATGGTGGGTGGAAGTTTGAGCCAGCAGGCTACTTCACCTCGTCGCTCTTGAATCCGATATGATCCCACATAGCATGGTGCCAACTTGCCCTTGGTTTGGAATCAGTGTACTCCTCGAAGTGGGGTGACACGAAGATACACATAGTCTCCGGCTTCGAAGGCTAGTTCTCTGCGGCGGTTGTCTACATAACTCTTCTGACGAGACTGTGCAACTCTCAGCCTTTCTCTTATGAGTCTAACTTTCTCTTCGGCATCACTTAACACTTTAGTCCCAAACAACTGACGTTCACCGGTCTGGTCCCAGAAAAGCGGGGTACAACACTTCCGTCCATATAGCGCTTCGAAAGGTGCCATCTACAAACTGGCTTGATAACTGTTGTTATAAGAGAACTCCGCATAGGGGAGACTCTTATCCCAAGCTCCTCCGAAATCCAGAGCACAAGCTCGCAGCATATCTTCCAAAACCTGGTTCACACACTCAGTCTGACCATCGGTTTGTGGGTGATAAGCTATGCTAAAATTCAACCGAGTACCGAGCTCCTCTTGTAGCTTCTGCCAAAACTTGGAGGTAAACTGACTTCCTCGATCTGATACTATCTTCTTGGGTACCCCGTGCAAACACATAATCCTTGCAAGGTACAATTCTGCTAACCTCCTTCCCATGTAGGTGGTATGCACTGGGATAAAAGTGAGCCACTTTAGCGAGGCAGTCGATAACAACCCAGATGGAATCATGCCCTGACGATGTCTGAGGTAAACCGGTGATGAAATCCATCCCGATTTCCTCCACTTTCATTCCAAGATTTGAAGTGGTTGGAGTAATCCAGCAGGTCTCTGGTGTTTTGCCTTCACACGCTGGCACACATCGCACAGTGCGACGAACTCTGCGATCTCTCTTTTCATGCTAACCCACCAAAACTTCTCCTTAAGGTCCTTGTACATCTTGGTACTTCTTGGATGGATAGAATACTGACTCTGATGGGCTTCAGTAAGGATTAACTCCTTCAATTCCTTGTCCTCTGGCACACATACCGTGTTGCTCATCCATGTGGTTCCGTGCTCATCTTCCGTGAAGTCACGAGCTTTTCCAACCCTCATGCTCTTCTTAAGCTCGGTTATGTCAGGATTCGAGGCTTGAGCTATGCGAATTTGGTCTAAGAGTGTGGGTTGGGCTTCAAGAGCAGCCACAAATCCGGGTTCGACAATTCCCAAGTTCAGGCGCTCTAGGTCCTGTTGTAACTGTTCACATCTCCCTTTTATGTGGATAGAGTTGTAGTAACTCTTTCGGCTCAAAGCATCAGCTACCACGTTAGCTTTGCCAGCGTGATAGTGTATACTTAGGTCATAATCCTTGATCAACTCCAACCACCTTCGCCGACGGAGGTTCAAATCCGGTTGGGTGAAAATGTATTTCAGGCTCTTATGATCCATATACATTTCACATCGATTACCGACGAGTTAATGTCGCCATATTTTCAAAGCGTGGACGACTGCCGCTAGTTCCAAGTCATGGGTTGGATAGTTAGACTCATGAGGTCTCAACTGGAGGGAAGCATAAGCGACCACTTTTCCTTCTTGCATCAACACACAACCTAACCCTTGGTGAGATGCATCGCAATAGACTTGGAAATCCTTGGTTTGATCTGGCAAGATCAATACTGGTGCGGACACCAGTTTTCTCTTAAGAGTTTCAAAACTGTTGTTGCACTCGGCAATCCATATAAACTTTTCATCCTTCTTTAACAACTACATCATTGGCTTGACAATCTTTGAGAAGTTCTCGATGAACCGACGGTAATATCCCGCAAGTCCTAGAAAACTCCTGATTTGGGTGACGGTTTTGGGTGGAGTCCACTTGGTTACTGCTTCCACATTGGAAGGATCCACTGCGACTCCTTAGGCGTTCACGATATGACCAAGGAATTGCACCTCCTTAAACCAGGAAGCACACTTGCTGAACTTAGCATAGAGCTTGTGGTCCCTTAACTTTTCGAGTACCAACCGGAGATGGTGCTCGTGCTCTTCTTCCGTCTTGGAGTAGATCAGAATGTCATCGATGAACACTACGACGAACTTGTCCAGAAATTCCATAAACACCTTGTTCATCAAGTTCATGAAAAAGGCTGGGGCATTGGTGTTAGTGATATGCCCTAGAGGCAACATGGAGATGTTGGATATCACGTCAATGTTTATGTATTTATGAATAAAGTGTTATTCAGTTCCATGAAATAAACATCTTGTATTGATCAATAAGTACGTGACTTATTTATGAGACTCGATATGTATGAATCTGTTTCTAAATGATCCCTGATCATATATCATATTATTTACCAATTGAAGGGTTACGCAGAAGCTACGCTAGCCGAAAACAAAAAAAATTTCTACCGCGCAAACCAGGAACACTTGCAAGTAAGGGCCGATAGATCGTTATCGATTGGAGTATGCAGCGGAAATAGCCAATCAGGGCTATTCGATCCGGAACAGTGTAGCCGATTCCTGCAAGCCGACAGCCGAACCGGGGGACAGCCGATTCGCCAATCAGCCGATTCGCAGATGCCGTAGCCGATCCGAGTCGTCCGACTGTGTTCTCGCGCCTCGCTCTGATGTGCTCGACTGCAGCCGATTCCTCCACAGCCGATCAACAGCGCGCAACGTAGCAGCGCCTCTACCGATATCCACACGTCCGGGGACAGAACGCCGAACACCCGTGAGCTAGCACGCGATGCAAGGCTAGGGTTTGGCTCGAAAGTGGGGAGGGTTTCCGTGGAGATTGATCTCGGCGACTTCTGTTGCGGATTCGTTCAAAGCGATCCTGCTGATGTGTCGCAGCTCTCCACCCCTCGCCCCTTTATATAGAGTTGGCCGACTGGGACTAGTGGCCGATCAGGACTCTATTTTGAATCGGATCCTATCCGAATCTCACAGAGTTGGCCGCCCATACGTCGTAAGACCATAGGACTCTATCCGATCGGATCCCTATCCGATCGAGCCATATCCGAGTCCAACTCGAATATCTATTCTATCCCCTTAAGCATGCGACCCTGTAGGTTCAGGTATACTCGGTTTCGGCTATAGTCTAACTTAGCCGATCGTCGGCTCGAGTCCAACTCAGCCGACCTGTCAACAGTGACGTCTAGCAGCACATATTGACACCATAGTATCTCATGGTGGGTCTATCCAACAATGTGTTCTCTAACACATATGTCCATGTTTATTGATTTGGTATCTCCATACCCATGATCTATGAGACATGATCATCAATCAATAGACATGCCGAATGACCATGCATTCGTACAAACCATATCGAGTGATAAAAGCGGTCTTGGGAATGTCCTCCTCTCGAATCCTTAGCTGATGATAGCGTGACCGCAGGTCTATCTTAGAGAACACCTTTGCTCCCTTTAATTGATCAAACAGATCATCAATCCGAGGAAGGGGAAACTTGTTCTTAATAGTGACCTCGTTGAGTGTGCAATAGTCGACACACATCCTCTTGGTCTTATCCTTCTTTTCCACAAATATTACTGGAGCACCCCAGGGCGATGTGCTCGGGCGGATATAGCCTTTCTGTAACTGTTCATCCACTTTCTTCTTGACCTCTACCAACTCATTGGCTCCCATTCTATAAGGCCTCCTGTGGATCGGAGCAGTGCCAGGGACTAGGTCAATCTGAAATTCTATTTCTCTTTCAGGCGGCATCATGGTTAGGTCTTCCGGGCACTCGCAAACCACGGGAATATCCTCTAACTTCTCTAGGTCTTTTCCTTCCCCTTCAGGTTTCTCCTTGACTGAGATCCGATTCAGGCTTGCTACCCCCTTCGACGGTTTAGGGGAGCGGAAAATCACTTCCCTCCCTTCACCACTGGTCAAGGTGATCGTGCGACTCGCACAATTGATCAATCCTTTATAACGGGTTAGCCAGTCCATCCCAAGGATGACATCTAGGCCTAGTGATTCCAGAAGGATAAGGTTGGGTAGAAAGGGGGTCCTTGGATTTCTATTGCCACCGAAGGACAGAAGTGGGCAGTGTTCAAATGTTTCCCGGGGGTTTGACATGGGTATCTTAAGTTTCAGTACCGACAACCCATGTGTCCCTGCAAATGCTTTTGATATGAATGAATGGGTTGCACCCAAATCAAACAAGATTGAGCGGTAAAGGAGTTCACAGGAAACATACCTAGTATTACTTCCGGTGCATCTTGGGCTTCCTCTGCGGACACATGATTCACCCTGGCTTGGACGAACCGGGGTGCACGCTTGGGTTTTGGACACTTATCTGTGAAATGTCCAGGTTCTCCACAGTTGAAACAGTTGCCTGGTTTAAATCCCGAGTCCTTCTTCGGCGGTGCTAGCTTAGGTTGCGGTGGTGGCTGCGCCATTGGTGGACGCGGGCGGGATTCCGTTGCTGCTGCCCAAGCGGCTTCCACTATTTTGGAAGTTTCCAGGGTGGTAAGGTCGATGCTGTAGACCCCCGTTTTTGAGGACGGGAATCATTCGTGTTCATAGTACCTTATCCCTGGATCGAGTAGTTTGGTACCCACGAATACAGTTCTGAATTACCAGGTGCAAAGTGCACGAATAGACTTACAACGAAATTATTACAATAATAGGCCCGAAGGCAATATCCAATACATATAGGACCTACCGGTCCGGATACAACCGAGAAGAAATTAGATAAGATAGCAGACGGAAGGCAGCAGCATGCCGATTGCCACAGCAACGACCGGGACTAAGACCTGTTGCGCTCCATTGTCTTCTTTCCTCCTAGTAGTATGTGTACGGGTCTTCCTCATCTCCTTCATCGGAGGTTTGTGCGTATAGCAAGGGTGAGTACCCAACGTACTCAAGCAAGCCAACACGGAATGATGCACATGATAGGGTCATTCAAATGATGGCTATGGTTTATTTGCACAAAGCCAATTTTCATAAATCATTTCACAAACCTAACATCTAGCCAGATCAGGTTTTAGGTCCATAGTATATTAACTCGGCGACGGTTCTGTCCACCATCCATGGTGATCCCAAGGATAGCTTCCCGCCTCCGATTCGTCATGGTTTTCTGGGGTGTCTTCCCCCTTCTCCCAGATAGAGAAGTTGGTTTCCCAGCACATAAATTCATTATGCAATCCCACCCATCATTTTAAAATTTATGAGTCTAGCCACGGGAAACACTTGTCACGTCGCTCATTAACCGCGAGCACGGCTATTCGAATAGATTGATTAACTCACACTGCAGTGGATGTACACTTTACCCGTACTCCGCGACAGCCCAACAAATGAGCCTATGCCTCAACACATGAGACGGTCACGGCAAAGCCTTTCGATAACCTCACTTTGGCAGTACCCGCTCCATGAACTTAAGCCCTCATGCACTCTAGCCGTCATTTCCTAGCAGTGAGAGGAGTTCTGGCGTTCCCGGGGTAAGAGAAAGAATTGTTCTATCCTTGAACTTTCCATCTTCATGTCTTTTTCTTCATGTCTTCATTTCTTCATGTTGATCGCATGCCCGATCTCTGCCCAGGTACCAACCAGCGGTACACCCCCTGCCGGTAGGCCCTTAACTTTCGTCCAGGCACCCACCAGTGATGCACCCCCACCGGCAAGCCCTTACCTCAACGCCAACACCTGAACCTACTACGCAAGGATACTGCCTCCGCTCGGATATTTAATCAGCTAGGTCTATACCCATTCGAGAAGTACGGTTGTACTAGCTCGTTCTAAGTTGTAGTCTCATGGCTCGGTCCTTAACTGACCAGGGATGGTACTAGCCTTTCCCGGAATCCACCCAAATCCATCCATCCGCCCGGTCTAAAAACGTCGGTTTCATATTTTTTTGTTTTTCCATCAAAATCATTTTCATCATGTTCAAAGCAATGTGGCGCTCATGTCTCCACTTGCCGTAGCTCAACTACCTTCCCTACGGTAGCTGCCCAAGCATAAAGCTCTTTATAAAATCATGAGTGTGCATGAATCTAATAATAGCATGGCTAAGCATTTTACCGAAGATATTCTTCGGTTGTGTGTATCACATCGAGGGTTACAAGGAATAATTCTAAAGGTAATCAACAACAAGGCATGGCATAACAAGTATAGGCAATTCTTTGTGTATAGCATGCATGTTTGAAGTTTAAAACAAAATCATTTCGCAATTGGGATCAATATGTTCAAAGAGTGTGATGACTTGCCTTGCTCGCACACTTGTTGGTTGGGGTCTTCGCGTACTCAACGCCTTCCTCGGACGCTAATCGTACGTGCGAGAAATCAAATTTGAATTCGATTAGAATTCAAATAGAATCCGATAAGATCCAAAAGAAAACCAAGTAAATCGCAATAGCGGCTCCTAACACTAGGCTATGACTCTATGCAAACCTAGGCTCGAGTTTCGACGAAATCGGGTTAGAGCGAAAGGGTTATAAGGATTCGAAGTTTTGTAATGAATTCGATTTTGTTAAGAAGGGTGCGATATTTATCTTAATATGCTTAAAGTTTGAGAAATACTAGAGTTGATGATTCAATTAATAAAAGAAAGTGATTACCTTTCAATTTCATCAAATTATTTCTCGGTAGGAAGCCCTAGGGTTTATAATAATCAAAATTAATTGGTGTCGCGGTCTACCGAAAATGGGTTGGGAAGGATTTAACATAAAACATATATGACGAAAAAGGGGTTGATCCGAAATTATGAAGATAGTTTATAATCTTTTGAAAAGATTCTTGTTTTATGAGTATAACCTAAATGAATGAATGGACCCTCCAAAATATATAAACATTTTGGACATTTATCGGATCAAAAGTTCGATGTTTAAATATAAACTCCATAATTATTTGTAAAGCAATTTAAAAGTAAATAAATAAACTCTTTTGAAAGATGCAACATCTTTGTAAATAAAATTTTAGAAGAGTTTAAAAGAATTTAAATATTTTTCTAGGATTTTTACCAAGCTTGTTCTTATTTTTAATCCCAAAAAAATTAAAATAAAAATGTTCAAAACTTTGCTTCGGCTGGAGTCGAACTGCGCCTCTCCCTCTCACGGCTTGGCTCAAGCCACTGGGCTAGCGAGCCTATCTCGTCCTTCTCTCTCCTTCTTTTTCTTTTCTTCGTTCTTTCCTCTCTTGCGCTGGCAAAGGAAGAGAAAAAATAAAATCAAATGGCGCGGTGAGGGATTCGATCCCGCGACCTCACGCTCCTCTCTCTCGTTCTTTTCCACTGCGCTACACAGCGTTTCGCTCTTTTTATTCTCTCTTTTTATTTTGTTCCCTTTTCTACTGTTCTTCTTCCTCCGCGCGAGGCCGACGGTGGGGCGAGGGTGAACGGCGACGAGGACAGCCGGAGCTTGGCATCTAATCGATCCTACTCCCTCTAGGCTACATAAGGAACTCTCCCCGAGGCATAGACGAACCGAGGAGGCGGCGGAACGAGCCAGCGACGGCGGCCTTGCCGCAGCGGCGGTGGCGCACGGTGCCGGCGGGATCCGGCGGCGTTCCGGCCGAACCAAGTGTTCCCAGAGCATCTAAGGGGCGCAGGGATGCTTACTACGGGGTCGGTTTGGTCGGAAAAGAGCCGAGACGGCCTGGCGATGTGCGCATGGCGGCGGCCTAAACAGGAAAGCACGGCGGGCTCGTCGCCGCGAACTCCGTGGCTAATCGGCTCGGGAAACATGGGGGAAATATAGTTTAGAGCACAGAGATCGTGTAAGTACCTTTAATTTGGGAAGAACTCGACCGAGGGCGACTAATTTTGGATTGTGCCTCGGGCGGCGGCTAGGGTTCTTCGGTGTTCTTCAAAATTTGACCCGCACACCGCATGATTTTTGGGGAAATTTGGGGAGGGGCTAGATGAGGTAATTGCGCACAGCTTATGTGTTTCAAGTTGTGGCCGAGGAGCGCTATTTATAGCGGGATGCTTTCGGCTTGAGCTCGGCGGCAATGGCGGTGCGGCACGGGAGTAGCGGGCACGTGCGGGAGGGGCTGGGGTGAAATGCGACGCATGGCGGCGCTCGGGAGGGCTGGCGCGGCGAGCGGCGCGTGGCGGCGCTGGGCGGGGTCGGGCGCGGGCGGCGCGGCACGGGCGTGGCCGTCGCATGGCGCGACGTGGAACAGTGTGCGCGACGTAACGGCGACTCCTGTGCGCGCAGGAGGGTGACGCCGGTGAGAATGTGCGTGCACGAGGCCCCTGGTACGGCGAGTGACGCGCGGCGCGCGGTGGCGAGGCGGTCCGGGGTCCGGGGTACGGCGTCGAACAGGTGGCGCGCAATGAATAGTGACTTTTCCGATTTTCCCGAATTAAATTTCCTATTTTCCCAATTTTATTTCCTTTCACCCCCAAAATTCAAAATAAAATATAAAACATCCAGAAATAAGTTGTAAAATATATGTCCAACCTTTTTACCCACTTTTATTATTTTTAAAAAAATATTTTACATAATTAGTTTAATCCTTTTCCTCAATTCCCCAAAATGTGATTTTGATTCAAATAAATTTCTAGATTTCATATATATACCCTAAAATATTTTATTACTCATTTTTTTTCTTTTTCACTAATTAATATTACTCAATCACCTAAATAATGTTTTGCTCCCAATTCTAAACTCCAAAAATTTTCTCTGAGCAGAAATTCGAATCGTTTGGTTTTTCACAAACACCGAGATGAATCGCTCGCGTATAAATTTATGCAACCAAGCTAGCAAATAAGAAGCGAAAACTCGATCAAGAAGCAACAATCAAAAGGTTTTTGTAAGTTCTGAGTTTTGATTCCCGGTTTTAAATTCCTCGATTTTCAGGATGTTACAAACCTACCCCCCTAACAATAAATCTCGTCCCCGAGATTTGGGTCGGATCGTGATTGGTAGTCGGTCGGTACAAACATATAGGATGGATCCATGGGACTTCTTCTTAACAGGACGACGAATAGATTGGCTGCTCCGGGTGACGCAGGAATCTATCACCAGGTTTCCAAGGGTGGTCCACTTCAATTCTTTGTTTCAGATAACATGATGTTGTCAGCTCTTAATCCTTGGGAATCCTTCAAACATGCAGGACTCAGTAGGTCTCTAATTTTCCTTAAGTTGTATAATAGACTTGTTGTTCTAAACTGTTGGAACCTTTAGTTGCGGGCGGGTGGTGATCCTGGTAGGATTGCAGTCGTGTGATTTTGGTGGACGACAAGAGGTTATCTAGGGAAGGTTCAGTTCTACCAAGCTCTAACATAGTGTCCAATCTAAGAGTCCGGAGTTATGTCACTCTACCCCCCTAACAATAAGTTCAAGCTTGGCTTTTTAGAGTAAGGCCTATATTGATGTCGGTATGGGGTACAGCTATATCTCTTCCCGTTGATTGCACTATTATGGGTTTCCTAGGGTTTACCTGACACAGGTTATGTGTTGTGCTTGTTTCTGAGGTTAAGAAAGAATGGGAAGTTTTGAAACCGAACAAAACTTTAACTTAGTGCAGAATGGATGGAGAACGTACCCATTAGCACGATCTGGTCCTCCTGGGCCTCTTCAGCACGCGCATGGTTCACTTGGCCATGGCGGATTCCTGTGATGGTCTCCTTCGACTGGGGTGTCCCGAACAGTCTGCGTCCAGGTACCGGGGCAGGGGTCCCTCTTACAGCAATGGCGTTGGCTCCGGTACGGACGGGGGTGTTACGTGGCTTAGGGCAGTGATTGGCGAAATGTCCATATTCCCCACAGTTGAAGCAGTTCACGTTCTTAAGTCTTGGGGTCGCCAAGGTAGGTGCCGGGGAGCGGAAAGGGGTGGCAGGCGGCCTGCTGGCGTTGTCGGGTGTAACGGGGCGATTGGTCATTGTGACGGCTGGCTTCCAACCTGTTGATGTTGCTCCTTTGGGTCGCTGGGGCGTTCCTTGAATCGGGCGGGCTAGAGCAAGTTTTCTCTTCCGGTTGTTTTCAACCGTCCTTTGATCATGCTCAAGCCTTACGACCTTGTTGATGAGGCTCTGAAAGCTAGCGTGATCCTGACCGATCATCGGTCCTCTTAACTTGTCGTTCAGTCCTTCAATAAACTTGTCCATCTTTTCCTCTTCATCTGCCAGATCGCTTGTGGCGTAACGGGCAAGCTGCGTGAACTTGTTAAGGTACTCTTGTACCGTAGTGTTTCCTTGGCGCAGCCTGCGGAACTCATTTTTCTTCATCCTCATAACCGCGGCTGGTACGAAATTTTCAAGGAAAGCAGCCGTGAATTCTTCCCATGTCGGTTCCCCGGCATCTTCTGCCCGTGTCTCTTTGTAGGTGTCCCACCAGTCACTTGCGGGACCTTCCAGCTGATTAGTGGCGAAGATGACTCTGTCAGCTTCCCGTACTCGGACGAGAGTCAACTTCTTCTCTATTACCCTCAACCAATCTTCAGCATCCATTGGTTCCTCTGCCATGGAGAACGTTGGCGGCTTGGCTCGCATAAACTCGCCTAGGCTTGATCCTCCGCGTTGTCCTTGGTTGTTGGCAATGACTTGAAGCAGTTGGGTTTGTGAAGCCATGACTTCTGCTAGGGTGGAGGGGTTAGGCTCCGGCGGGTTCTCCGTAGCTGCTGAGACTCTGCGGCGGTGCACCATCTGAGGAATATAGATGAGGTAAATGATTGGATCGACTAATGTCATGGTTCTAATCGATTTTTTTCAGTGATCTTCAAGTTGTTCTTAAGTGATCTTTTGCACACAACAAGCATGGTGATATAAACTCGTTTAAGATATAACATAGAACTTTATATTAGTTCATAAACGTTACATCATAGGAGGGGTACATCGGACTGCCATGCACAGTCCCACACAACATAATATAAGGACAACAACATCGGTCTAGGATCTTCATATATAAAGGGGAAAGGGTACGGTCATTGCTGTCTTGACTCCATCCAAAGCAAGACCAGAGTTGATGCAGACTCCTCGTCTAGTTGTTTGAGCTGTCGCCCGATCTAGGGTTGCCACCTATGGCTGTTGCATTGGCACCGGTAAGAGGAGGGGTGCTGTGTGGCTTGGGGCATTGGTTGGCATAGTGCCCAAATTCTTCACAGTTGAAGCAAGTCACATTCCTTTTCCTTTGGGCAGCCAGGATAGGTGTTGGAGTGCGAAATGGTGCGGTAGTTGTCCTAGGGCAGTCATTGGCATAGTGCCCTAACTCTCCACAGTTGAAGCAGTGCACATCCTTCTTTAGACGTCGAGGATTCTCCTCAGCATCTTCAGGGGTACATACTGTGCTCGTGATGATCATCGTGCCAGTACCATCTGTGGTCCATTTTGGTGACTTCCTCTTCCTGGAGTTGGATGGCGAACTGAGCCCTTGGCCGATCATTGGATTGAATTCCTTGTCCTTCCTTCCGCACTGTATCTCTCCCTTGATCGGGGTTCCGGTGTGTTTTTCCCGTGCACTGTTCCTTGTTTCATATCCTTGTTCCATGAAGCTGTAGCGGGGGCCAAGTGTTTCCTTCCCTCCTAACGGTGGGTTTGGCGTTTCTGCTCTCTGTGGGCTTGACAGTATATTCGCAGGAGTCATCAAGGCTTGTGTCGGAATGTACCGACGTTGCTCTGGACACGAAGCCAAAACTTGAAGGTGTCGTTGCATTTGCTGCACCATCATGATCATCAATTGTGTCTGGCTAGCCATTATCTGGGCTAAGGTCAGATTCATAGGAAAGAGGGTGGAATGTCCATAGGGTCGCTCCGTGTTGATCCATGAGATTGCTGAGATCTTGATTTCCTGCCCTTGTTCTTTCCCATCTATTGTCAGAGAAAGAAAGAAATCAGAAGAAAGGTTAAGCTCTGATTGGGACCTTGTTCCTGCGTACTTTTATTGCTTTAGCAGGTGGAATAAACAATCTCTCAAGCTTTAACAGGGTCACAGTCCTATATCTACTTTTGAAGATAGTTTAGGTTTAGAGAAAGGTAAAATCAAATGTTTGTAGAGAAATTGGGGTAAGAGAGAAAAATATGTTTGTTTTGTGAAAATAGTTTGTATTTCCAAAATAATCCTATGTAGGGATATTTCCCTTTGACCAGCTATAAAGGGGTGGGGCGCCAGTTGGTCTTATCCTACAGTCGCACTGCTCTGATACCAGCTCTGTAGACCCCCGTTTTTGAGGACGGGAATCATTCGTGTTCATAGTACCTTATCCCTGGATCGAGTAGTTTGGTACCCACGAATACAGTTCTGAATTACCAGGTGCAAAGTGCACGAATAGACTTACAACGAAATTATTACAATAATAGGCCCGAAGGCAATATCCAATACATATAGGACCTACCGGTCCGGATACAACCGAGAACAGAAATTAGATAAGATAGCAGACGGAAGGCAGCAGCATGCCGATTGCCACAGGCAACGACTGGGGACTAAGACCTGTTGCGCTCCATTGTCTTCATTCCTCCTAGTAGTATGTGTACGGGTCTTCCTCATCTCCTTCATCTGGAGGTTTGTGCGTATAGCAAGGGTGAGTACCCAACGTACTCAACAAGCCAACACGGAATGATGCACATGATAGGGTCATTCAAATGATGGCTATGGTTTATTTGCACAAAGCCAATTTTCATAAATCATTTCACAAACCTAACATCTAGCCAGATCAGGTTTTAGGTCCATAGTATATTAACTCGGCGACGGTTCTGTCCACCATCCATGGTGATCCCAAGGATAGCTTCCCGCCTCCGATTCGTCATGGTTTTCCGGGGTGTCTTCCCCTTCTCCCGAGATAGAGAAGTTGGTTTCCCAAGCACATAAATTCATTATGCAATCCCACCCATCATTTTAAAATTTATGAGTCTAGCCACGGGAAACACTTGTCACGTCGCTCATTAACCGCGAGCACGGCTATTCGAATAGATTGATTAACTCACACTGCGGTGGATGTACACTTTACCCGTACTCCGCGACAGCCCAACAAATGAGCCTATGCCTCAACACATGAGACGGTCACGGCAAAGCCTTTCGATAACCTCACTTTGGCAGTACCCGCTCCATGAACTTAAGCCCTCATGCACTCTAGCCATCATTTCCTAGCAGTGAGAGGAGTTCTGGCGTTCCCGGGGTAAGAGAAAGAATTGTTCTATCCTTGAACTTTCCATCTTCATGTCTTTTTCTTCATGTCTTCATTTCTTCATGTTGATCGCATGCCCGATCTCTGCCCAGGTACCAACCAGCGGTACACCCCCTGCCGGTAGGCCCTTAACTTTCGTCCAGGCACCCACCAGTGATGCACCCCCACCGGCAAGTCCTTACCTCAACGCCAACACCTGAACCTACTACGCAAGGATACTGCCTCCGCTCGGATTTTTAATCAGCTAGGTCTATACCCATTCGAGAAGTACGGTTGTACTAGCTCGTTCTAAGTTGTAGTCTCATGGCTCGGTCCTTAACTGACCAGGGACGGTACTAGCCTTTCCCAGAATCCACCCAAATCCATCCATCCGCCCCGGTCTAAAAACGTTGGTTTCATATTTTTTTTTGTTTTTCCATCAAAATCATTTTCATCATGTTCAAAGCAATGTGGCGCTCATGTCTCCACTTGCCGTAGCTCAACTACCTTCCCTACGGTAGCTGCCCAAGCATAAAGCTCTTTATAAAATCATGAGTGTGCATGAATCTAATAATAGCATGGCTAAGCATTTTACCGAAGATATTCTTCGGTTGTGTGTATCACATCGAGGGTTACAAGGAATAATTCTAAAGGTAATCAACAACAAGGCATGGCATAACAAGTATAGGCAATTCTTTGTGTATAGCATGCATGTTTGAAGTTTAAAACAAAATCATTTCGCAATTGGGATCAATATGTTCAAAGAGTGTGATGACTTGCCTTGCTCGCACACTTGTTGGTTGGGGTCTTCTGCGTACTCAACGCCTTCCTCGGACGCTAATCGTACGTGCGAGAAATCAAATTTGAATTCGATTAGAATTCAAATAGAATCCAGTAAGATCCAAAAGAAAACCAAGTAAATCGCAATAGCGGCTCCTAACACTAGGCTATGACTCTATGCGAACCTAGGCTCGAGTTTCGACGAAATCTGGGTTAGAGCGAAAGGGTTATAAGGATTCGAAGTTTTGTAATGAATTCGATTTTGTTAAGAAGGGTGCGATATTTATCTTAATATGCTTAAAGTTTGAGAAATACTAGAGTTGATGATTCAATTAATAAAAGAAAGTGATTACCTTTCAATTTCATCAAATTATTTCTCAGGCCGGGAAGCCCTAGGGTTTATAATAATCAAAATTAATTGGTGTCGCGGTCTACCGAAAATGGGTTGGGAAGGATTTAACATAAAACATATATGACGAAAAGGGGTTGATCCGAAATTATGAAGATAGTTTATAATCTTTTGAAAAGATTCTTGTTTTATGAGTATAACCTAAATGAATGAATGGACCCTCCAAAATATATAAACATTTTGGACATTTATCGGATCAAAAGTTCGATGTTTAAATATAAACTCCATAATTATTTGTAAAGCAATTTAAAAGTAAATAAATAAACTCTTTTGAAAGATGCAACATCTTTGTGAATAAAATTTTAGAAGAGTTTAAAAGAATTTAAATATTTTTCTAGGATTTTTACCAAGCTTGTTCTTATTTTTAATCCCAAAAAAATTAAAATAAAAATGTTCAAAACTTTGCTTCTCGGAGTCGAACCTGCGCCTCTCCTCTCCTCTCACTCGCCTCTCTCTCACGGCTTGGCTCAAGCCCGGCTAGCGAGCCTATCTCGTCCTTCTCTCTTTCTTTTCTTTTCTTCGTTCTTTCCTCTCTTGCGCTGGCAAAGGAAGAGAAAAATAAAATCAAATGGCGCGGGGAGGGATTCGATCCCGCGACCTCACGCTCCTCTCTCTCGTTCTTTTCCACTGCGCTACAAAGCGCTTCGCTCTTTTATTCTCTCTTTTTATTTTGTTCCCTTTTCTACTGTTCTTCTTCCTCCGCGCGAGGCCGACGGTGGGGCGAGGGTGAACGGCGACGAGGACAGCCGGAGCTTGGCATCTAATCGATCCTACTCCCTCTAGGCTACATAAGGAACTCTCCCCGAGGCATAGACGAACCGAGGAGGCGGCGGAACGAGCCGGCGACGGCGGCCTTGCCGCAGCGGCGGTGGCGCACGGTGCCGGCGGGATCCGGCGGCGTTCCGGCCGAACCAAGTGTTCCCAGAGCATCTAAGGGGCGCAGGGATGCTAACTACGGGGTCGGTTTGGTCAGAAAAGAGCCGAGACGGCCTGACGACGTGCGCATGGCGGCGGCCTAAACAGGGAAAGCACGGCGGGCTCGTCGCCGGCGAACTCCCGTGGCTAATCGGCTCGGGAAACATGGGGGAAATATAGTTTAGAGCATAGAGATCGTGTAAGTACCTTCAATTTGGGAAGAACTCGACCGAGGGCGACGAATTTTGGATTGTGCCTCGGGCGGCCGGCGCTAGGGTTCTTCGGTGTTCTTCAAAATTTGACCCGCACACCGCATGATTTTTGGGGAAATTTGGGGAGGGGCTAGATGAGGTAATTGCGCACAGCTTATGTGTTTCAAGTTGTGGCCGAGGAGCGCTATTTATAGCGGGATGCTTTCGGCTTGAGCTCGGCGGCAATGGCGGTGCGGCACGGGAGTAGCGGGCACGCGCGGGGAGGGGGCCTGGGGTGAAATGCGACGCATGGCGGCGCTCGGGAGGGCCTGGCGCGGCGAGCGGCGCGTGCGGCGCTCGGGGCGGGGTCCGAGCGCGGGCGGCGCGGGCACGGGCGTGGCCGACGCATGGCGCGACGTGGAACAGTGTGCGCGACGTAACGGCGACTCTGTGCGCGCAGGAGGGTGACGCCGCGAGAATGTGCGTGCACGAGGCCCCGGTACGGCGAGTGACGCGCGGCGCGCGGTGGCGAGGCGGTCCGGGTCCGGGTACGGCGTCGAACAGTGGCGCGCAATGAATAGTGACTTTTCCGATTTTCTCGAATTAAATTTCCTATTTTCCCAATTTTATTTCCTTTCACCCCCAAAATTCAAAATAAAATATAAAACATCCAGAAATAAGTTGTAAAATATATGTCCAACCTTTTTACCCACTTTTATTATTTTTAAAAAAATATTTTACATAATTAGTTTAATCCTTTTCCTCAATTCCCCAAAATGTGATTTTGATTCAAATAAATTTCTAGATTTCATATATATACCCTAAAATATTTTATTACTCATTTTTTTTCTTTTTCACTAATTAATATTACTCAATCACCTAAATAATGTTTTGCTCCCAATTCTAAACTCCAAAAATTTTCTCTGAGCAGAAATTCGAATCGTTTGGTTTTTCACAAACACCGAGATGAATCGCTCGCGTATAAATTTATGCAACCAAGCTAGCAAATAAGAAGCGAAAACTCGATCAAGAAGCAACAATCAAAAGGTTTTTGTAAGTTCGAGTTTTGATTCCGGTTTTAAATTCCTCGATTTTCGGGATGTTACGATGCGACGGACGATCATGGTAGTAGGTCCGCCCTGACCTCCGGGAGTGAAACGTGGTCATTGGGGGTTCCCTTGTTGAGGCTGTGGTATGAACTAAACGACCTTCCGTTTCTTGAGCATCTTGTTGCGCTGATCTTCTTGACGAATAGCTTTGTCGACTAGTTTTTTAAAATCAGCGTATTCACCTGAGATGAGCTTGTCCGTTAACTCATCCTCAAGTCCAACCAAGAACTTTTCTTGATGCTTGCCGTCAGTGCGCACATCTTCCGGTGCATAACGTACTAAGCGATTAAACTCATGCAGGTATTCCATGACTGTTCGGTTGCCTTGTTCGAGGGATCTGAACTCCCTTTTCTTCTGTGCCACAATCCCTCCCAGAATGTGTGCTTTACGAAATTGCTGGCAAAATTCTGCCCAAGTGACTACAGGAGCGTCTGCCCGACGAGTGACTAGGAGGTTGTCCCACCATGCCGAGGCGGGTCCTTGAAGTTGGTGGGTTGCAAAAGACACCCTTTCTAGGTCTGTGCACTGTAGTAGGTCCATTTTCTTTTCTATGGCATTGAGTCAATCATTGGCCTCCATGGGATTTGTGGTGCTAGAGAAGGTTGGGGGTCGGACACGGAGAAACTCCGACAATTTGTTTTGTGGGGGAGGTGGCGGTGCGAACTGGTCATGATGGTTCGGTTCTTCTTGTTGAAAGCTGTTGCATCATTTGCAACCGCATCTGTTGATGTTGCTGTTGCATTTGCTGCATCATTGCAGCCATCATTTGCGTCTGGTTGGCTAAGACTTGAGCCAAGGTGATGTTCTCGGGTGGAGGAGGTGGGGTGTTGCCATTAGCCCTGGTGTTGTTCTCTGCTGACTCAGTGCTGGTGTTGGTGTTGCCGTTCTTGGTGTTCACCATCTGAAGGAGCGGAACGAATAAGGCGAGAGAAGGAGTAAAAAGATTGGACTGAGAAGCCAAACTTTGTTACTTGTTTTGATTTGTTCTTTATTAAAACACACCCAACATCCTTAACTGGACAACCCATACCCACACTTGATACAGGTTGACCTCTACCCCACACACAACACTCCTAACACACAACAACTAAACAAGCAGGAAAACTAGGGAAAATGGTAAACTAAGGGTGGCGACGCTCTAGGGTCAGAGCGGCTTCCGCGGTCGGTGGAGTCGAAACCACTCCCTTGGGAGTTCCCGTCTTCCTTTTCCTTTGAGCGGCTTCGAGAGCTTGCTAATTCCTCTTTTCTGCCGGGGCTCTTGGAGCTGCCACTGCTACTGCCTCTGCTGCTGCTGGACACGGAGATCCATCGTCCTTCTCTGCTCAGAGCGGGGACTAGAGCAGGAGTAGGATCTGGCACTGGTGCAGGAGCTGGGGAAGGTGGCGGAGCAGGAAGGGGAACCATGGGCGCCAGCTGCATCCGCACCTGGGCCTTGGTGTTCTTCCGAGGCGTGATCCTGATCCGAAGGATGCTGGGAGGTGGCAGCCTTTTCAGGATGGCGATTTCTTTCTTGAGGCGATCCACCTCATCCTTCAGGCTCTTGATCCTCAGAATCTTCTGGTCATTCAAGGCTTTGGCTGCCATATGAAGGTCTGAATGCATCTTGTCCAACCCTTCAATCACCTCATGTGAGAGAAGGTGGTGTCATTATCCCCTTCGGTAGATTGGAAGGAGTTGACCATTGATGAACTTCCGCGTCGGGGATGGAAACGGTAGGCGAGTGGCGAGAGATGATAGTCATGCATCTCCCTCATCCGGCCAGCATCGGGTAAGCGCCTCTTGGCGAGCATGCTCATCCGTTCCTCCCGAAGCAGTGACCACCATGTTCGGGATGTTGGTGCCGACGAAACCGTGCATCTCCAAACGGACCTGATGGGGCAGCTCGCTGACGAAAAGTGAGACAACGGTGTACTCGGAAGCACCAGGATAGCCTACTGCCAAAGCCATCCTTGCCAGTTCAGCGACGAAGCCCTTCAGACCCTGACCGTTGTGGGTCACGGGGCGGCCTGCCATCTAGAGAAGACAAGGTAGGGGATCAATGCATGCTCAAACTCAAGTTAGATAAACGGTAAAGGACTCAAGTAGAGTAAACGAGAAAATAAGGGTTTTTGGGAAACATTTTCATGGGGCTAAGTGAACCGTCTAACGACATCCCCTAGATGATGTGGTAATGTTTAAAATAGATGCTTAGTTATAATAGGTATAAATCAGCGACCATTCACTCCTATCTGGACTTAGGACTGTGCTCCCTTAAAAAAAATCCCAACTGACGGTCGAATAAGATTGCAAATGTTTTATTTTCAAACTTAGCTTTAAAGTCCCATCACTTAGACTGATCTGGTTTTCGAAATTTTCTGTTTTGGAAAACGCTCAAGGTTCTCCCCAAACCCCAAGGAAACAGAGACCCATTTTCCCGAAACGACTCCAAAAGCCAGGACTCATGCATATGAAAGAGTTCAGAGGGCTCCTAGGGTTTTTCCATTTGGTTTGTCCTACGGCCTGGAACCTGGCTCTGATACCAACTTGTCACGCCCAGAAATTCAGACCAGAATTTCCGAAGCTATATGTGTATTAAAATCCCTGTCCAGGACCAGCTAGGGTACACATATGATAATTTTTGATATTATAGTTCCACGTCTTAGAAACATTACAAAAAGATTACAAAACAGCAGCAGAAAAAAAAGGAAAAAGGGCCTAAGCCTAAGCTTGACACTGGCCACGTAGCTTCAACCATTCCACAGGCATCTTCCAGAGTGCAGGACAAAGCCAACTCGACTTCATCTTCTTTTTCGGCTTCTTGCTCAGGTTCTGGTGAAGAGGCAAGGATGAGTACTTCCACGTACTCAGCAAGTCACACCGGAAGGGGGAGAGAATGAAAGCAGGGAAGACAAGGATTTGGCTAAGGTTTGCTTTTGAGCAAACAACTAGGGTTTTTCCAAACAATAGGAATTTTGAGCACGATCAAAACAGTAGTAATTTAAGTAATTAAATCATTTTGCAACCAACACTGTCCAACGTTATCCCCACGTGGTGACAGGCCCAACCCATCCAACTATACTAGTCATGTTCCATTAATCAGGATTTAATAGTGTGAGACTAATCACGGTGAGTTCGGTTGATCGCCCAATTACCGAGGGCACGACTATTCAAATAGTTTTACTCTGATCAGAGGGGTGCAACTGTACCCACAAGACACAGCCCCACGACATGGTCTCCCGTGCATCGGAATACCACCATGGTACCCTGGAAAGGAAACTGTGATAGGTCCTTTCGTATAACCCTTCTCTAACTAAGTGAACCCCACCAAGGATTTGCCCCTACTCCCGGACCCTAGGACGTGGGCAGCCCCCTCGAGTGCCTCGGTGAATCCGACAGCCCAGCAACCCTTATACCGGGGCCGACTAAAACTCCATCCCGCTCACCCTTGCTGATGGGTTCGTCAGCTAGGAAAGACTACACTACGGGGCCCACCTTACCCATTTTGGCTTGTGGTTTGCATGGTCATTCTTCCGAGGGTTCCCGTGAACCGGTCCTTAATTGCCATGGGCGCCACTAACCAAAACCATTTGACATATTTTAGTTAATAATCTGGTTCACCAAGTTCTCCAATTATTCTTCTTCCGAACTGATGTCCAGGAGATGTATATTAAGTGAGAATGACCCATTTAGTGAGCTAGTGAGCTAGTAAATCTAAGCCAGACTAAGCATAACCTAGTCCTACATCTAGTCATGTTTTTTCCTAAGTTTAATCAAGGAGTTTGGAGTGTCAAACCTAAGGCATAAAATAGATATTCGGTGTAATATATCCCATAGGATGACATTATAAAATACATGCAATTTAATAGAGTAAAACAGGTGTTTTAGCAAATTGGGAGCAATATGATCAATAATATAGCATGAATTTCCTTGCTCTTCGGCTTGGGGGATCTCTGCAACAACTTCGAAAAAAACCGAGTCGGTGGAACTACCGGGATCTACACGGCAAACAAGCAATTCAACAAAACAGGCTAAAAAGCTACTGAAACAGGGAACCAAACCATTTTTAATGTATTCTTGGCATTTTTATGAATTTAATGAAATTTGAATGGGCTAAAATGGAGCTCGGATTGAAGAGATATGATTTTTAGAAGTTTTCTAGGTTTTTACTAAAGCAAAAAAAGTCCTTAATAAATTTATTGTGCAATAAGTCCCTGGAATGACATCATCGGCTAGGGCTGATGTCAGCAGCTGAGGGCTGACATCAGCGGCCGCGGGAGCATCGGTCCATGGTGGACCGGGTCCACCGGCCGGGACGGTGATGCACCATCTCGGGCACACATGGCGCCGAGGTGGCGGCCTCGTGGCATGACACGCGGGCGAGCGGGAGCGGACGACTCCGATCTACCTTGGTAGATCGGACAGCCGGGGAGAGGCGCGGGCGGCACGGATGGCCGGCGATGGCGCACGGCGGCCGGAGATCGACGGGCACCATTCGGGTGGCGGCGCAGGCGGCGGAGTGCTGCGGCTCACGCTCGGGCGGAGCCGCGTCCACCCGCAAGCGACCTGCGGTGACGCCGGAGGTGGGGAAGACGACGACGCCAATGGCGAAAATGGCGGCGGAAGAGCGCGGGGAGGGGTGGCCGAGGGAGCTCGGGCACCGGGGATGGAGACGGAGATGGCGGCGCGGTCCGGGGCGGCTCGGGACGACAGGGAAACATGACCGAAGGTCGGCGACGGGCTCGGGAGCTTGGGCGCACGGTGCCGGAGTGAGAGAGAGAGAGAGAGGAGAGCTCGGGTGAGGGTGTGGGGAGGACGGGGAGCTTGGTGGCCGGCTTTTAAAGGGCGCGGGGAGGTCGGTGGCGGCCGGGATACAGGGAAATTTATCGCCGAAGTTAATAGAGGGAGGGATTTGGGGTTTTAATGGCCGGCAATCAAATCCGGCCATTACGACGCGCGGGACCGGCGGCCGGGGGGATTTAAGCCGGCGAGAGGGCAGGGGAGTAAAGGCGACGGCATCCTGAGGCACGGGGGAGGCAGGCGCGTGAGATCCGTGCGGGACGGGGCGACGGAAATGGCGCCGAGGCGACCGGCTGGAGGTGGACGACGGGCCTGACAGGTGGGCCCCACCTATCAGGGTCCCAGGGAAAAGGGGAGGGAAAGTAGACTTATTTCCTGGGCGCGAGGCTTAAGCGGGCCGCAGCCTTTGGCCGGCCCGCGAGGAGGAGAGTGGGGAAGCGCGGCGCGCGCGGCGAGCTTGGCCGTCGGCTCGGGCCGGTGGCCCGGCCGATTTGGGTGGGAAAAAGGACGAAGGAGAGAGAAACGATTTTCCCAAGATTTATTAATTCGATTTCGATTTTAATTGGTTAAAAATTATTTCTAGGCTCGAAAATTCCACTAAAAATCGTGTTAGTGTATTTTGACTTGTAGAATTTAGGAAAAATCCTACCATTCCATTTTCATTTAGATTTTTGCTTTTATAAATATTTGTTCGTTCCGAGTTAATTTCCAACTATTTTTCTTGTGATTTTTCTTTCGGTTTTTAAAAAGTCAAAAACACCTCAGGCTGTGACACTACACCTGGCAGGTGCACCTAGGCGGTGCACCTGCTGAAACACAATCAGAAAGCCTCAAGAGCTAGCTGGAAGACCTGACCTAGGAATTCAGACCCTAAGGACGAATGTTCCATACGTCCCTAAGCTCAGGGGCTGTGCTAGGGGGTATTACCCCAGGGTTGCTTCCATAAGGGAAAGAAGTCCAACTGAAGGGGCCAAGAGGCTTTGGATTTGTGCCGAAAGCTCGACCCCACCCGGGGTCAGCTCCTTCGACTTCATTCATGGTCAGTCGCCCCGACCTCGTCCGGGGTCGGCTGTCCCGACCTCCGCCTCTAGGACCGACCCAAGCGCTCCAATCCCGACCTCTACGATGGCTCCGACCCTATGAAAGCAAGTCTACCGCCTCGAGGAGGAGGCTTCTTCCATAAGGATTGTAGAAGAGACAAGGAGACAACAACCCAACCGAAGATGACATCACCCGACAAGACTGCGCACAAGATACCCACGACGATTAGGACCCGTAGGACCTATGTGTGTACTTTCCAGATAATATCTTGTACCTGCTAGTTGCTTTAGGGCTTAGCTTTCTTGACCCCCAAGTCCCCTTGTAACTGCCCCTTGGACTATAAAAGGGATGGCAGGTCGCACGAGCGGGGGTAGGGGGAGTGTCGAATCTCGGGAGTCCAGATCCAAACTCTAGAGCTCTCAGCATTGTACTCATTCTTAGTTCATACTCCACCATAACAAAGAACATTGGGCATAGGCTTATTATCCTTCGGGAGGGCCGAACCAGTCTAAATCCTTGGCTCACCTTGTGTTTGAGTCGACCATCGGATCCTTTCGATAGACACCCTGACCACTCTTTCTCCTCCCTGGGTAGCCCCTGGGAGGACTATCCGACCATCCATCGACAGCATCCAACTGAATTTCTCAGCCCCTGTGGTGTCTTGAAGAACGGGAGACCATTTTTGGCTACCTGTCCCATAAACCTACTGAGCGCCGCCATTCTACCCATTAGCTTCTATACATCTCATGCATTCTTTGGTGGCTGCATCTATTATGTGGCTTCGATTTTATCTGGGTGTGCCTCTATTCCTCTTTTGGACATGAGAAATCCTAGAAGCTTTGCCTACTCGTACCCTAAAGATACACTCTTTTGGATTGAGCTTGATTCCGGATACCCACGGGTTATTGAAGGTTTCTTGTAGGTTAGTGGCGCGATCGATCTCCTTCCATATTTTGACGATGATGTCATCAACATAGGATTCAATGTTTCACCCTATCTACTCCTTGAGGACCTTGTATACCAACCTGGCGAAGGTGGCTTCAACATTTCTTAGGACGAAAGGCATTTTGATATGGCAAAAAAACATGCCGAAGGGCGTTATGAACATCGTTTTCGCCTGGTCCTATGGAATCATGAATATTTGGTGGTATCCATAGTAGGTGTCCAGAAAGCTCATGAGTTCACAACCCGCCATCAAGTCCACCAGCTGGTTGATCCATGGAAGTAGAAAATCGTCTTTTGGGCAGGCCTTGTTTAGGTCGGTGAAGTCTACGCACATTCTCCGCTTGCCATTCGACTTCTTCAATAGCATGAGGTTCGCTAGCCATTTCGGATGGTTGATTTCTTGTGTGACGCCAGCTTGGAGTAAATTATGCACTTTGGCCTTGGCAGCTTCTCTGTGATCAATTGACATTTTGCAGAGCTTCTGCTTTCTTGGCTTCACATCTGGCTTCACTGCAAGGATATGCATGATCAGGTCGTGGGAGACACCACCTACTTCGTTGGGGCTCCAGGCAAAGATATCAAAGGTTGTTCATGATTACATGCATAGTGCTTTGCCTTACCTCTTTGCCTGAAGCCCCTTGATCATGATTGTACCCATGGGCCCTGACATCTTGAGCTTGAGGTAGTTGTGATGGGCGACCACTTCAAACATGTTCAGCGTGGCGCACTCGGAGATTGAGTTGTAGTGGTACATGATGTCCACCACATTGAACATGATCAACTCCTCGCGCTTGTTGTCCTCAGGGCTGAAGGACACCGATGTACATGGCCCAAAGCCTGTTCAAACCCGCTGCCGAAACCTTGGAGCAGAGTGGTGGCCTACGAAAGGGCTAGCTTGGGTAGGCCCATTTTCATGTAAGCATCAGCGAAGATTATGTCTGTCGAGCTTCCCTCATCGACCAGTATACACCATACTTCACAACATGAGACCATGCCAAAATCACGAGGGGTCTTGATGTGGAAAAAAACTCCCTCTGTGTCCATCGGGCCGAAGGAGATTTCTGAGTCACAGAACTGGGGTGCTCCAACACCCGCTGAATTCATGGAGATGGGCTGGACTGCTCAAGCATGTGCCTTTTTCTGGCGCTTTGACATGTGTTAGTGATATGTCCTAGAGGCAACATGGAGATGTTGGATATCACGGTCAATATTTATGTACTAATGAATAAAGTGTTATTCATTTCCATGAAATAGACAACTCATATTGATCAATATGTGACTTGTTTATGAGACTCTTTATGTATGAATCTATTTCTAAATGATCCCCGATTGTATATCATATTGATGGAACAAATATGATTTTAAGATCAACATGTTTATTGATTGATGATCATGTCTCATAGATCGTGGTATGGAGATACAAAATCAATAAACGTGAACGTGTGTTGGAGAACACATTGTTGGATATACCCACCTTGAGACACTACAGGAAACTAATGTGCCATTAGTTGGTCTCAAGTAGTGATGGTGCAAAGTCCTTTGACCTGAGATCATCATGGATTCCAACATATGTATTAGCTTACTTAGGGACTACTAAACACTATTCCGTAACTGGGTAGTTATAAAAGTAGTTTCCGGGTCAAGGTGGCCGGCAGCGCTAGGGTTCACGGGAAAGAGAGGGACGACACGACTCGCTAGAGGAAGACGACGACTGCTTCGGCTAGGGGTGGCATGGGCCGACTGGGCCACGCGCTAGGGATGGGGAGGGAGTTGGGCCGGCGGTTGGGCCGAGGGACTGGGCCAAGTGAGGGGAGAAGAGGATGGACCAAAAGAGATGGGGCGGGCTGGGCCTGAGGGGAGGAGGGAGAGATGGGCGGTGGCCCGGGAGGAGGAGGAGGATTTTTAATTATTTTAATTTTAATTTTAATTGCATAAATGATCTTTGTATAATTTAAATTATTTCTAGATCTCCAAAATTTCACGAAAAATTTTAGAGAATACTTTAGGGCATAGGGAATATTTCAAAAATATTTTTGGCCATGATTTTTAAAGGAAATTTTTATTTCCGTATTACTTCCACTTGATTAATTTTCTTTAAATTTTATTCAATTTCTAGAAATTAAATTATTTAATGATTTTTAACCTCGAACGAAAATCGGGGATGACAGTGTTAGCTTTCTTGGCCCCCAAGTCGCTATGCTGTCCCCTTTATCTACAAAAGATAGGGCAAGACCGCAAGAGAGGGGGATCGATTCTTTGGGAGCTAGATCTAATAATCTCTAGAACCCCAAGAACTCTCATCCATTGTATTCTGTTTCATACACCACCCTAACAAAGAACACATGACGTAGGCTTGTTATCCTCCGGGAGGGCTAAATCTGTCTAAAATCTCTCTAGCTCATTTTCTTTCTTGAGTCGACCATCGCGCCCTTTCGATAGATGTTCCTGACCACTCTTTCATCTCCTTGGATAGCTCCCTTGGAGGACGGCCGACCCACACAATGATAGTAACTCCTTACTCTATTTATTTACTTCGGGCGCCAGCTTACCCTCAATCTGCCGAGTGACAGCTCTATGACGTACTCGGACGTGGAGGATTATAAAGAACGGATAGGGCTATCACTACCTACCGCGTACCTCTACAACCCATGGAGTACGCGGTAAACAAAGGTAAACCCCAGCCTAGACACCATGTCTACACTATTGATTACTACTCAAGTCTTGGCCAAGAACATCCATCTTCATTAGGAGTCTTAAACTAGAGCACCCACAAATGGACGATGATCCGGTAAGTAAATAAAGTAAAGTAATCACTCAATGAAAATGAATTCAACCATAGGAAATCATGAACATTTTCTTTATTAAAAGAAGCATCCGTTGAGGTACAAGGTCGGAGTTTTGTGCTGAGATACTCAGCTCTCCTCCGAACTACCCCTCACTCTCTTTCCTAATTTCTAAGCACTAGAGAACAAGGGTTTCGCCTTTGGAATGGAGCTTTTTATCTTCTTGTGTGTTGTTGAAGTGAAGAGAGTGAGCTCCTTTTTATAGTGCACCAATGACGGTTTTAGGTCGGTAAACACCCTTAACCGTCATTGAGGACTAATGGGGACTTGCCACGTGCAATGTGGTGTTTAGGGGCGGCCCAACCATCTCCACTCGGCGCCAACGCTAGGGCTGGCCCGCACGGTGGCTGGTCAGGCCGAAGGCAAGTACAGCCAGTGAGGGGAGAGCCCTCTGGGCCTTGTCCACCTACAAGCGGTGTGTGGAGGAGCCTAGGCTTGGGTGCGGCAGGGTGGTCTTCGGGTGCACGGCACATCAGCGAAGTGACAATGGGACCGCGAAGCTGAGGCCGATAGCGAGGTCACCAGGCTCTTGGGGGCTCACCGAAGCTCCCACGAAGGTGGCCGGTGGCTGAGAAGAGTGGCGGAGGTAGGGTCTCAAGGCGGCCAGGGCAGCGACAGTGAGAGCTCGGGCTCTAGTGAAATTCATCGGAGCCCGCGAGCAATCGACCGTGACAAGGCTCGGGTAGGATTCCTAGGGACTAGGGGAACCCTTTCCCCCAACTATCATGGTCGGGGGTGGTGGCTAGGGGCAAGACCATCAGCAGCCTCTGCACGGGCATGGTGGCGCGTACAGGGCACCAGCGGTGGGGCATAATTGATGGTGGTGCAGGCGGGAATGATTTTTTGGATCCTAGGAGCATCAGCCAGTGGGAGGGCTAGGCCGGAAGTGCCATGGGGGTGGCGGAGCGCTCTGCGTGGCTCGGTGGTGGCCGGATAGAGTGTGGCGCACGCTCTGCCAGTGCGAGCATGGGCGCGGCGCCTCGCCAATTTCGGTGGTGCCAGCCAACTTGTGGGCAGAGGCAACCAGGAAAAGTGGCGGGCGGGAAAGGTGGGATGGAAGACGGCTCACGTTCTCACCGTGCGGCATCTAGGGAGTGGCACACCGGACGGAAAAATGACAGGCGGCGTGGTTCCTGTTGGAGAGCCTCGAGCTCGCTGTTCAACCATGTTTTTGGCAGCCAAACGTTGATAGGTTTTGCGCGGATTGTCTTTGAGCTCCGCCGGTAGTGCGACAGCGAGGCACGCTCGCGGTTCGTCCATGGTGGTGGCTCGAAGCAAACGTGACGACCTTCTTGCGCTGGGACGTTTGCGGCCGGATTGCACAAGCACTGCGGCAAGGGGCGATGATGAAGGTGTTCGATGCGGTGGGGATAGAGGCAAGGAGAGCGAGGCTTGGAGTGGTCGGCGAGACCGTGGTATGGGCAAACTCTCAAGGTGTTCGACGTGGCATGGCGAGCAGAGGACGGGGAAAGGGAGGAGAGGCGAGGCTGGGCGAGGCGAGGGCCTTTTATAGGCGGCGACACTCGACCTCGTTGGCTTGAAGGAAAGGCGAGGCCGCGGTGATCGGTGTGAGCCCGGTGCGCGTGGACGGAATGGACGCATGGCTCCGTGCGGCTGGCAGCCTAGAGATGGCCAGATGGGCTGGGCCTTCCCATGCTGACCTGGGCACGCAAGCACTATAGCTCGGCCCAGCACGGCATGGCACGGGAAGGTGTGGGTCATGTCGGCATGCCCCAGTCGGGCGTGTCGTGCCTGGGCCGCTGCCCAAGCTCGTGGGTTGGCACGACATGGCACGGCTTCTGTAGCGTGTCGGCCTGAGCATGGCACGGCCCATAGGCACGGCACGGCATGGAGGAAGGTGGCGCACGGGCGAGGCCAGGGCCACGCGGGCGAGTCCCTGAGGCGCGTGGGTGAGGCCGGGGGCGCGCGGGCGAGGCCGGCGGAGCACGGGCAAGGCCAGGGACGCGTGGGCAAGGCCGGGCGGCTTGCGGGCCATGTCGCCGCTCCTGCGCTCTACCGCTCGAGTCTGTGGTGTGGATTGGGTGGGGAAAGGGGAGGAAGGGGAGAGGTTTCCTGGTCAAACGAGCTAAACTGACATATGGGCCATAGCCGGGCCTAGGCCCGTGCCGGCACGGCACGGCACGGCCACCCCGTGGGTCGTGCTTGGGTCGAGAAGAGGCACATGGGTCGGCATGGTACGGCCCGTCACAGTAGCCGTGCCTAACGAGTCATGCCATAATGTGTCGTGTTGTAGCTGTGCTCGTGCTAGGCCGAGCCGTGCGGCCCATTTGGCCATGTAGGCGGGGCACACCGAGCAGTGGACTGCAAGAAGTGGCAAAGTTGCGGGAGCAGAGAAAAGGCGGGGTCGCACGAGCGAGGTGGTCGGCTGTGGTGGTTTGGGTGGTGTCGAACGATCATTATGCGACGACTGTGGCTGACACGCGTGGGTACAAGCGATATGATGGCCGAGGCCCACTTGTCGTGCAAATCCCGAGCGAGGACGAGGCGGAGACGAGATGGAGGGCGCGGTGCATTGAACAGGCGGACGGGGCGTCTGCCTCTTGTCGCAGTGCAGCACGATGCGCAAACAGCTTGGCACGGTACATGGCGGCACATGGGAGACAGTCATGGGACGCTTTGGCGTCGCGTCACGTCGCTTCGTCGAGCGGGCACGCGGCAAGTCGCATGGGACAAACGGGGCGACGGTGCACGCGAGCTGGTTAGGGTTTGGACGACGACATCGCGGTTTCCGGTGGCGTCAGGGCACGGCAGGTTGGACGCACTCCGACGGTGAGCTCGTTGGCGGTACAGGCGCCCTGGACTCCGGCGGCTTGGGCGATGACACTGAGCAGTGATGGCCGGGCTTCACCGATAAGGGGATCGAGCTGGAATGGTCTCTGGCTCGGCTTATCTTGCTGGTGGCTCGCTAGGCCAGCTTTACCGTGTGGGCTGCCGTGTTGGGCCGGCCAAGTGGGCTGGCTAAGAGGGGAAAGAAGGAAAGAAAGGAAAACGGGAAAACTTAAGGGACCCAATTTATACTTTTGCTACAAACATTTTAACTTAATTTCATAAAGACTTAGTTTGCAGATAGGGTTTTGATAAATAATTATTAATAAAATTTATTTGGAGAAATAATTTCTTATGGAATTAATCCTTAGAAAGGATTTTTAGAAAATAATTAATTTTGATTTTATTTATCAAATTAATTCATTAAAGAGGTTTTAACACATAAAAGGGCTTTTAGGAAAATAATTAGTATTTGATTTTACTTGAAAGATATTTTCTTAAGTGATATTATTTCATACTCATGGTTCTTTAATAAATAGTATTTTTAATCCGCAAATGAATTTAGAAATTGAATTAAATTCCCATTTTTCTTTATTTTGGCATCAGCACAACAGGAAAAAGGAAAAGAAAATCCAATAAATTGCAGCATTAAGGAATTTTGAAAAAAGACTTTTAATTATTCCAAATTCTCATTTTTTATTATAAATTAAAAATTTTTAGGGTGTTACTGGCCGGCTAGCACGAGGACAGTGTCGCTTGGCAGCGGCGTAGGCAGTCGGCCTTGAGACGTAGCCCCAAGTCAGTGGCGAAGGAGCCGGCCAGCATGGGGACAGGGTCGCCCGACGATAGCATAGGCAGCCAGCCTAGAGACACAACTCGCAATTAGCGACAAAGCAGTCAGCCAGCGCGAGGACGTGGTCACCCGACAGCGGAGGCAGTCGGCGTGGACATACAACCCCAGTCTGTGGCAACGGAGCCAAGTGAGGCAACACTCGGGAGTGTGCTTCTAACAACGAAGTGATGCTCGAGTAAGATAGCTCAGGGGCGTGCCTCACTTGGTGAAGTGGTGGCCGAGTAAGGTAGCCCTCGGGGGCATATCTTACTCAGCGGCGTGGTCCAGTCCTCAAGCGTAGAAGATGGGTGCAAGGTTCCAAGTTCCTGTAATGCATATCCAGACCTGGACCCCCGCATTAGAAAACACATAAAAGGAATAGTATATTGTATAAAAAATATCCATTCGAGAATAAAACAAGTATGTTTAAATACCTGTAAATATCTATTTCTCGTCTTATCAGAATTAATTTCCTCTGAGTAGTTGACTCCTTACGTTTAAGCACTCTGCCTCGGGCATATCGTGCGGGGCATAGCCATACCGTGTAAGTGTGTAGCGAGTGGTGTAGCCCCTAGGCATACAGTGTTAGCCGTGGCCTTGACCGTGTGAGCTGTGCGAGGAAACAGAGCTTCAGGGATAATAGGTGTAGCCCCCGGCTTTCAATTTAGTTGGGTGACCAACTAAACAGTAAGTTAGAAACACAATACATTACTTGAATGAAAATATCATATAAAAGGTGACTTGCTCAGTATTCCATGAGTCGAGAATAGCCGTGGAGGCGGTGAGACCCCTTGCCTGTGGCGGAGGTAGCCAGCGTGGAGACGCAATCCCCAATCGGCAACGAAGAAGCCGGTGAGCTATTGAGGCGGTGAGGCCCCTCTGCACTAGCGAAGCCAGCCAGTTAGCAGGGATGTGGTTGCTCGGCGTAGTCAGGCCACGTTAGTCGTGCGAAGGCTGAAGCCCCCGAGCATGCATAGCCATGACGTAGCGTGACGAAGTTACGCGAAGTCGTCACGTAGCTTGACGGAGTTAGCCACATGGGGAGACGTAGCCCACGGGCATGTCCTACTGAGGCGTAGTCAGGCCATGTTAGCCATGCGAAGGCCGGAGCCCCAGGCGTGCGTAGTCATGACTTAGCCTGACGGAGTTAGCCGCATAAGGAGACGATGGCCCCCAGCCGTGTCTAACTGAGGTGTAGGTTGTCCGTATTAGCTATGCTAAGGCCGGAGACCTTGGGCGTGCGGAGTCGTCACATAGCCTGATAGAGTTAGCAACATGACAAAACGAAGCCCCCGAGCATGTCTGACTGAGGCATAGTTGGGCCATGTTAGCCGTGCGAAGGCCCGAGCCCTTTGGCATGCGGAGTTGTGACATAGCCTGATGGAGTTAGCCACGTGAGAAAACAAAGCCCCAAGCATGTTCTAGCATAGTCGGGCTGCGTGGTGATTTGCTCGCCTAAGTCAGCAGGTGCTTGGTGAAGACGGCAGTTGCATTCTTACCGCCGAAGGAAAGGACGTGCCTTTGTGCAAGCCCACACGCGACGATGGCGTGGGCACGATGTTGATCTTAGTTAGTGTGATGACGCCAACCTTCTTGGTGATGAAGTTGAGAGCATCGAAGCAGAACTGCACTCCTAGAGCGAAGCGCATGGCCTTGATGCACTAGGTGATGCTGGCGGAGACTTGGACCAAACGATCGGCCTTGTTGATGATGAACTTGAGGGAGATGAAGTGGACCAAGTCGATTCCAGTTGGGAACCGGATACGATCAGCCATCAGAACTCTTAGAAAAGCCATCTCCTCCTGGTGATTGATTTAGCGCCCCCTACTAGGCGCACCAACTGTCGATTCTAGTGATAGGAAATAATACTTGTAGGGTGCACAAGATCAAGGAAAGATGGTGACACAGAGATTATACTAGTTCAGGCCCTCGACAAGAGGTAATACCCTAGTCCAGTTGAGTAGATTAGATATGTATCAAGGGTTTCGCAATACGGTGTGAGAAATAGAACGTAGCAATCACCCAAGATAGTGTATGGTGTACATGTCATCGTTGTGGTGTGCTATGTCGGGTTGTGGGGAGTTGCATGAAGTTGTCTGACGGTCTCTCGATCTTGGGACCCCTGCTCCGTCTTATATAGGATGGGGGGAGGGTTACAAGGAAATTATCTAGTTGGTTACAACTAAATCTTTCTATCTTATCTATACAAAATATGCATGATCCTCGAGATTTATATTTCATCTCGGTAATCTCTCTTTCTTGGATTACAAGTAAGTTGCATGGGCCTAGGGCCACCCCATGCTATTTGTCACAAAGACCCAATGTGAGGTACCCGGGTACCATGTACCCCACACATGGACTTGCCCTTGTGGTTGGCCGGGTATTGTTGCTTGAAGCATAGGAGCAGGGTAACCAGGACCAACTGAAGCGTCTTGAAATGTTGGTAGGGGCATGGGAGCTGGCGAATGCATCGTAGGTGGGTTTGTTGCTTGACATGGCACTACGCCTTGACTTGCTCCCCCAATGGCTAGGGCCGAAGGGAATAGTACTGCCGGTGGCGGTAATTGCGTATGGGGTTGGCCCGAGCTTAGGTGCTAGAGAAAGGCTTGAAACCGGGGTTGCAGAGCTGAGGCAGCATCGATTATAGAATGGGATGCCGAAGCCTGGACCAAATGCGTCGAGGGAGAAACCAGTCGAGCTGGTTGGCGGCGGACCTATACTTGTGAGGTCGAAGGCACTGCTTGTGCTTGAGCTGTTGTTGTTGGGACCGACGTTTTTGAAGGTACGAAAGTTTGGGTCGAAGGGGCTGCTGCCACCAAGACTGGCATCGTGGTAGGCACGAAGGTCTAGGCCGAAGGCAATGGTGCCACTAGGACTGGCATCGCCATACGCACGAAGGTCTGGGCCGAAGCCCTGTTGCCACCGGGACTAGTGTCGCACTCGGCACGAAGGTTTGGGTCGAAGGCGGCATCATTGTCGAAGCTGTGGCATTTTGCCTAGTCGCCGTTGCCTTGCTTGCATGGTTGCCTCCTACATCTGTTGTTGTTGTTGCATTTGCCGAAGCATTACTGTTGATGAGAATTTTTCTCACGTGTTGGCCTGGGAGGTCTGCTTAACTCCAGTGCAGGTCCAAAATTGGTCGCCTTTGGTGATTGCGCGGGTGTGCCAGTTGGTTTGATCCTGCAACCAACAAGAAACAAAGAATAGGCGATTAAGTTAAAATTAGATCCTGCTCGATCGGCTAAAAATATTCATAATATATAATTACCATTCCAAAGTGCATTTTGACTAAGTGATTGGGATAGATCGGTAGTATACTGAGACAGTATAAATCACTTATATCTAAAAACACATCAGAATACTAATTACATATATTTATAGCTTAGCTGATGTCGCAGATCTAATGTAAATCGGCTATTACTCCGATATGTTTTATATGAAGATATTAATCTAAACTAAATACACTAAACCAAGATCAATCGGCTGTTAATGTGACTTAACAGATTGATACCGGGCTTACCATACTTAAATAGATTAAGATTTTAATATAAAAGACAGTTTTAATACATCTAGCAGCAATAATATATAAAAGATGATTAAAACAGGTAAGACCGGCTGAAACCCCGGTGCTATCTCTAATAAAAATCATTGAGCCAAATAGATCTATATGATTCTTAGAGCGACTTGATAGGTCGATTTGATGCAGCATTAAGTATAAAAAGAAACACAAGATCTATTTAGACTAATGAGAACTCCTCGAGATGGTAGATACCCCATATAACCTAAATCAACCTATAGATCTAGCTCTGTCGGCTGCTATCTTGAGGGAGATATTAGCCGATTGGGAGATAGATCTAGACATTGATCTAGATTATATGTCGCATATGATAGATTAAACAGTTTATAGCATCAGGATCAGAGTATCATGATGATGGAAGCACTAACCCCGATAACACAAACCGCTTGTAACAAGAAGTTACCTTGTCTGGAGATCAAAACTTGATGCAGCCCGAGAACAAGGCAAGAACTCATCGAGAAAGTAAACACGAAAAGGGTGGCGATGCACCGAAGTTGTATTGATGTGTATTGTTATTTTTTACAAGGTCTTGGGTCATATTTATACCCGGATACACAGAATCCATAACGGACACGATTCCTATTACAGATTAAATCTCAAATATTTCTAAACAAACCGACATTATCTATAAAGAAAACTATACAAAATATCCTAACTTAAAGATACAATTGCTGTTGCAGGACCTTATCCGTAGATGGCAATATCTTTGAAGTACTTTGGAAACCGAATCCAATAGTTATCTCTAAGCTTTCTTTTCGGAATTGTTTCCACCTTCTGCTCCCGATCGGAATCGGCTATACTGGTCCGACTCAGACTCAGCTGACTGGCTCCGTAGCTGATTCGGACTTAGCCGATGCGACCTCTGTTTTTCGAAGTTTGCGCATTTTCTCAGATTTCGCTTCAATCTCTGCTTCAAACTCGGGGATTTGTTTACCAAATTCGGTCGTCAACACATGCCCCCCCAATTCTGCGATATTGATAATGGTGCGGATTTTTTGCAATCTTATCTCCAGCACAACCCTAGGTCGATTTTGTTTCGGCCGTTACAAAACTCTTTAAATAACGCCCCTTTCGCGTTGAAAAACTCATGCCGTCAACACAATCCACAGCACCAGCAAACATCCTCGAGCTCTTCGGCTTCCTCGACTCCGCCGTGGCGATTCCCCCTTTCCGATGACCTTACTCGTGGCAATGGTGGCCCCCGTTGCTCCATCGGACTCTGCTCCCGTCGAGTTCCCCGAGGTACGCCGGGCCAAACCCTTTCTTTCTCCGCTCTTAGCCATAAATCTGAATTCTAGGTTTTTTGAATCTTGAATCTGCCCCTTTTCCCGATTGTAGCATCTTAGGCACCAGATAGTGATTCCTAGGTTAACCAACGACCAAAGATATTTCTTAGGGCCTATCGGCAACAAGGACCCTACTGAGTTCATAATAGCCAAAACCGATAGGGTGCCCTATTGGATGAGGAACCCAAACTTAGGCCACTGGAACGACACCCTCAAATCATGGCCTTCAACTGATAAGTCCTGGCCGACATGGTACAAAAAGGATGCAGCCTAGCAAGCAAGAGCCATTGGGAGGAAATCGGGATAGCACAGTGCCTGGCCCTTTCAATAGCCGACATGCCCAAGGACGAACCATTAGTTCGGCTGCCACTTATTTCTGGAACAACACCCTTCATGCCTTCCTTTTCCAGCAAGGCCCAATGACCCCAACCTTAGCCGATGTCTTCATGATAACAGGATTGGATATTATGTCATCGGCAAATCCCAACCGGCTAGACAACAAGTGTCAGTTTTCCTTTAAAACTAAGGCGATTGGAGGCTGGAATGGGTATGTTGCCATGAACATGGGGACTGGGCCCATCAATGCTAGGGAGCACACGCATTCCTCATGATGTGGCTGGAGAAGTTTGTATTCTGCGTCTCTAGTTGTGGCCCAACCGCAAACTAGCAAGTAGTAGCCGAATCCCTGGTTAACAAGACAAAGCTTCCTCTAGGCAAATTCCTCCTCAGCTATCTTTATCAGACATTAAGCCAAGCAGTGACCAAGATAGCAGTTGATACAACAATCGGCATTGGAGGCCCCTGGTGGTTCCTGCAGTTGTGGCTTGTGCTGTTAACCCAAAAGGTCTCTGGTCGGCCAAAGCTAGCTAATGCTTGCTTCCCCCTCTTGGAGCCGACTAAGGATGACGAAGGGAATGAAGTGACCACCAGAAGATGTTTGTCCTTTGGGGAGGCGGCAGCCACTCACACTGGATCGAAGCAATCAAGCGGGCTGCTGCACGAGTGGTTCATTTCTCTCTATGATGGCCTTGCAAGGAACAATCGACCTTGGTTTTTCTATGAAGACTGAACAGTGTTTGAATTGCCGATTGAGCTAAACTTCGATGAGATCAATTCAGATAGATACCCCAAGTGTAGAGAAATCTTCACCATGGCACTTACTCCATGCATACTGCCGACTGGAATACACCAAGGCCAAAACATGTTGAAGACTTATGAGTTTTACTACCCTGCATCAGCTGGCAGACAACTGGGTCTTGGGCAGCTGCCATCGGCTGTTACTATGCCGATAAGATTGAAACCCGAGGGGTGATTGACTCAAGGCTGACAATGAACAAGCTGATGGAGATAGAAAGTCCACCCCTCGGCAGCATCGGAGTCATGGAGCTAGCCCACAAAAGGAGCGCGGCATACGACAAGTGGTGGGTGGATATCAAGAAACACATCTTCCATCAATGATCTTCGATGTACCTCACCATTCTCCTGCCGGACGAAATCCCTTCGGCAAGCATTTTCATCCTTAAGCATCTTTTTCCTTTGAACAATCGGTTGTCATCACTTGCAATCACTTAATCACTTTTTCCCTTTGTAGATGACAGACTCGGATCCCCCTCAGTGAGCAACTCGGGTGTTGCCATCGAGTATCGGTCGGGCATCATCCCGAACGGGGGTGGTTATTCTCCATCAGCCATCAGCTGGGACGCGTCGAAGGTGAAGACGTTGCTATAAGGCCAAACTCGCCAAGCTGTAACAAGGAAGAAGGGAACCACTGCATTGGTTGCGCGTCCATCGACTGCACCTGCAAAGAAACAAAAGAAGCTGAAACCCGCTGCACCAGCCGACAGCCTACCTTCTCTCGACCCCAGCATCGAGGAAGCACTCAACGAAGAGATCAGGGACGAAGAGATCTCCCAAGCCGTCGAAGAGGTGGCGGCATCAAGCAACTCAGATCAAAGTGCAACCACGCCGCCAGCCGACGAACAGGTTCAGAAGACCCCCTCACCTCCAAAGCGATTGGTATGTGTCTTTGCTTTTTCAATTTGATCTTCAAATTATAATCCTTCGATTCCTGACCAAATTCTTTCTTGTAGTTCAAAAGACTAGCCAGTCGGCCTCACGTCCAGCTTCACCAGTAATCTCTAAACTTGTCACTTCTTTTCACTTATTTTTGCTTGGCCGACTAGTACTAACACTTATCTTTTTTTTATGGACTCCTTGGTCTCCATCGGCTGCCCCCCATGTATCAAGTGAGAGAACTCCGTCGGCTACGGGCAGCCACCATGTTGAAGACAAGTCTGCGCCAGTCCCTGTCGTCTGAGTAAGCAAACTTTCTTAATTCTTTTAAGGACTTATATCGGCTACCCATGATCCATTTTAATCACCTTGATCTTTTCTGTAGACTTTAGCCAATCTACTCCCATTTGACATCAAAGAGTTCGTCAGCGAAGAAGAAGAAGCCACCAGCCAGGATCAGACCGCTATAGCCGACGACCTCAAGGAAAAGCTTCAAGATATCCATCGTCGGCTAAGTATTAACATCGACCAATTGGTCATGGAGTGTGGGTCGATCCAAGCGCGCTTTAACGACATTCAAAGTCAGCTCCCAGACGACTTGGCTAAAACAATCTCCCAAGCTGTCTTCATTGACCTCCATCGGTTCAAGTTAGAGCGGGCTGTGCAGAGAATGGTCGATCGGCAAGCTCAATCCGACTTGGCAACCACGATTGATGCCACTATGCAAAACATAGTTACCGAAAAGGCCAAGTTAGATGAGCTAGTGGCCGGGCCGTCGGCTACACAAACAAAGATCAGCCAACTCGAAGCAGAAGAAGCCGATTTGCTGGCAAAGTTGGAGCAATGCAGGGCCAAACTCGTCGTAGAAAAGCAAGTGCTAGCCTATCTCCCCAAGGCTACTGAAGATCAAAGAGCTAAGGTGACTTCCACTATCAAGCACTTGGGAGAGTTAAATAAATCGGCCAAAGTGATCCCTGGCACCAAGGAGGAAGACCTCGCAACAGTCGATGAAGTTAATTCCATCAAGGAAAAAGCAACGTCGGCCATCGAAAAATTCTTGGGGATGTAATAGGGCTTAGTCTTCAAAACTGTTTGTGTCTTGACTTGTACATATAACTTTCGCAATCGGCCTATTGTGCTCTAAGTATCAACCATATACGTTCGATTTACTCGGTCTTCATATCTCGAATGTTTCAAACATTTTCAAAATCCGAAAAATTTTCAAGTCCTCATTCGATCTCGATTTTGTACAACATATGCCCCCCTAATTTTCTCAATGTTGCCTTCAGCATTGATAAAATTATAAGGAGAAACCATCTAACAACTGTCAGCTAAACTCAGCCGATTTGAAAAATTAGAGGGGAAAAACTTGAGTAAAAATGTCCTAAAGGCGATGTGCGTATAGTCTCACAACACATGGCTAGCATGGATCAGCAAGAACTTAGCCGAATCATGAATTGATCCAAATACTGGTGTAATATTTTTTCAAGTACTTACCGTTAAGAGCCCGTCCAAACACTTCTCCATCTAATCCTTCTAGCATATAGGCTCCTTTAGAGACGCATTTGTGGATCTTGGAAGGTCCTTCCCAGTTAGATGAACACTTGCCAAATTTACTATCTCTTGAGCCGATTGGCAATATCAACTTCCAAATGAGGTCACCTTCGTCAAAAGACTTCGGCAAAACTTTCTTGTTGTAATGACGAGCCACTCGTTCTTTATCTTTTGTCACTTTTTCCAAGGCATGCATCCTTGACAAAACTAGGTCTTCGGATTCATCCACCATTAGATTATAATAGTTATCGGCTGTTAACTCGTTCTGCAACTGAATCCTTCTTGAGCCAATGATATTCTCCCATGGCAAAACTGCTTCATGTCCATAGACCAACTTCTACAAAGGCGCCTGGATTGATCTGTGATAGGTCATCTGATAAGCCCGTAGTGACTCAGCCAATCGGCTATGCCATTGTTTTGGGTACGCAGTGATCTTTCTCTTTATCAGTTTGATTAAACTCTTATTTGAAGCCTCAGCTTGCCGTTAGCCTGAGCATAATATGGTGATGAATTTAACAACTTAATCCCCATGTTGTCAGCAAATTGGACAAACACATCAGAGACAAAGATAGATCCCTGGTCTGTAGTGATAGTCTGAGGGACACCAAAACTGTATATGATATGTTCCTTAACAAACTCTATCGCATCCCCGGAGTCGACCTTTTTCAAAGGAATTGTTTTCATCCACTTGGTAAAATAATCGGTTGCCACCAATATAAACTTGTGTCCTTTACTTGAGGGTGGGTTGATCTGGCCGATCATGTCGATTCCTCAATCTCTGAATGGCCAAGGCTTGATGATAGGGTTCATAGCCAATGTTGGTGCCCTTTGGATAGCTCCAAACTTCTGACAATCCTGACAGCCCTTATAATACTTGAAGCAATCTTCCAGCATAGTCGGCCAAAATTAGCTCGCTCTCCGAAGTAACCACTTCATCTTGTGAGCCGATTGATGAGTGCCACAAATTCCTTCGTGCACCTCTCCTATGGCAACTTTAGCTTGATCAGTACTTAGGCACTTGAGCAGCATGCCATCAATCGTTTGATAGTATAAGTCATCATTGAGCAAAACATATCGTATGGCTTTGTAGTGCAATTTGCTTGAAGCCGATTGAGAAGGGTTCTATAGATAATTGTAGACGTCATACCTCCAGTCGTCGGCTGAAATGGCTGCAATCTCCACTTCAACTTCTTTTGTCATTGGCTTGTAGCCCGATGCCCCTTGAGCCAGATCATTTGCTTCTGAATTCTGCTCTCTAGGGATGTGCTTTAAGGTTATAGCCAAAAACTGTCCATCAACTCTCAGCATTTTCGATAGTAGACCATCAAAACTTCATTCTTGCATTCATATTCTCCTAATAACTAGCTGATGACCAACAGTGAATCGCCCATTATTTCGATGGCGTCGGCTTCAACTTCCCTCAGCAGCTGTAAACCTTTAAGAACGGCTTCGTATTCGGCTTGATTGTTTGTGGCGTGAGGCGTAATGGAAAAAGCAAACTCGAAGCTTGCCCCCCTAGGAGAAATTATCACCAGGCCGATGCCGCATCCATTTGTGCAAACCGATCCATCGAAAGTTAACATCCAAGGCATGAGATCTACTGAGCTGATTGAGTCATATCTGTGTTCCACGATAAAATCGGCTATGGCTTGCCCTTTCATTGCCTTGGGTGCTTGATACCTCAAATCAAACTCTGTTAAAAGGCAAATATCCACTTCCCAACTCGTCCTTCCAGAACTGAAGCCGATAGCATATATTTTACTACGTCGGCTTTGCAAATGATGGTGCATTCATTGGATAACAAATAATGCCTTAACTTTGTGCATGAAAAATATAGGCATAAGCATAACTTCTCCACAGGAGAGTACCTTGTTTCTACATCCAGAAGTCTTCTGCTGAGACAGAAAATTGCCCTCTCCTTTCCTTCGACCTCTTGAATCAAAACTAAGCCGATAGACTTCTCATCGGCTAATAGATATAGCTTGAACGACACTCCCTTTTGCGGAGGAACCAATACTGGAGGAGAGCTCAGATAATCCTTGATGTTGTCCAAAGCCCTTTGCTGCTCTGCCCCCCAAGTGAACACTTGATCGGCTTTTAGCCATAGTAGAGGCGTAAACGGCTCCATCCTTTCGGATAAATTGGCTATGAAGCGCCTGATGAAGTTGATTTTGCCGATCAAAGATTGCAACTGCTTCTTGTCCTGCGAAGGTTGAATAGTCTTGATAGCATTGATGCTTCTCTGGGTTACCTCGATCCCCCTTTCGTGAATAGGAAAACCTAGGAACTGGCCAGCCGATACACCAAATGCACACTTTGTGGGATTCATCTTCAGGCCATATTTCCTCGTCCTCTCCAAGACCTTCCTTGAATCGGCTATGTGGTCTTCCACTTCCTTGGATTTGACAATGACATCATTGATATAGATTTCCACCAGAAAGCCGATTAGGTTGCGAAAAATGTAATTCATGGCCCTTTGATACGTGGCTCCAGCATTCTTCAACCCAAAAGTCATTACAACCCATTCGTATAAGGCGATTGCTCCTGGGCACCTGAAAGTTGTCTTATGGATGTCCTCCTCGGCCATAAAGATCTGATTGTAACCAACATTGTCATCCATAAAACTTATGATTTTGTGGCCGGAGGCTGCATCTACCAACAAGTTGGCTATAGGCATAGGGTACTCATCCTTAGTGGTAGCCTTATTTAAATCTCTGAAATCAATACACACCCTAAGTTTGCCATTTTTCCTTATCACTGGAACTATATTTGAAACCCACTCTGCATATCGGCAGGGCCGAATGAAACCAGCATCATATAGCCGAGTGATTTCGGCCTTAATCGCATCATACATATCGGCTTTAAACCTCCTATGAGGCTGTTTGTATTGCCGATATTGTTAGTGATATGCTCTAGAGGCAACATGGAGATGTTGGATATCATGGTCAATGTTTATGTACAAATGAATAAAGTGTTATTCAGTTCCATGAAATAGACATTTTGTATTGATCAATAAGTACATGACTTATTTATGAGACTCTATATATATGACTTATTTATGACTCTATATGACTCTAAGATCGGCATGTTTATTGATTGATGATCATGTCTCACAAATCATGGTATGGAGATACCAAATCAATATACGTGGACATGTGTTAGAGAACACATTGTTGGATAGACCCACCATGAGACACTACAGGAATTAATGTGTCATTAGTTGGTCTCAGGTAGTGTTGGTACAAAGTCCTTAGACCTGAGATCATCATGGATTCCAACATGTGTAGTAACCTACTTTGGGGCTACCAAACATTATTCCGTAACTGGGTAGTTATAAAAGTAGTCTTTGGGTTTGCTATGAAACATGTAGTGGGATGTGAGTGATCAAGATGAAATTTGCCCCTCCTTTGGAGAGATATCTCTGGGCCCCTCGAGGTAATGGATTATGGAAGTGCATGGCCATGCCGAGTTGATTGAGGAGTCAATCAACAGACAGATAATCCAATACGGTTCGAGTGAATGGTTAAGCTATTGAAGGGATGGCACACACATCTTACCTATAGCTTAATTGGTATCGTGAGGCAAAGGGATTTGTGTATACATTACAGGTTCAGAGCCGATATTATATTCTTGTTGTAGACCCCCGATTTTGGAACGGGAATCATTCGTGTTCATAGTATCATTTCCCTAGATCGAGTAGTTTGGTACCCACGAATACAGTACATAATTATCAGGTGCAAAGTGCACGAATAGTCTTACACCAAAAGTATTACAATAGTAGGCCCGAAGGCAATAACATTACATGCAGGACCTACTGGTCTAGATACAACCAAAATCAGAGTTTAGATAAGATAGCAGACGGAAGGCAGCGGCATGTCGATTGCCACAGGCAACGACCGGGGACTAAGACCTAGTAGGCGCCTTCTTCTTCTTCCCTCACCTGGCAGTAAGCATAGGGGTCCTCTAGTTCTTCGTTTCCACCATCTGAAGGTTTGTGCGTATAGCAAGGGTGAGTACCCAACGTACTCAGCAAGCCAACACGGAATGATGCATGATAGGGTCATACAAAGGATGGCTATGGTTTATTTGCGCAAAGCCAATTTTCAGAAATCATTTCACAAAACTAACATCTAGCCAGGTCATGTTTTAGTTCCATAGTATATTAAGTTGGCGACGGTTCTATCTACCATCCATCGTGATTCCAAGGATGCTTCCCGCCTCCGGATCGTCATGGCTTTCTGGGGAGTCTACCCCTTCTCGCAGTTCGAAAAGTTGAGTCCACCAGCACACAAAATCATTATGCATTCCACCCCATCATTTTAAAATTTATGAGCCTAGCCACGGGAGAAACTTGTCACGCCGCTCATTATCCGCGAGCACGGCTATTCGAATATATTAATTTACTCACACTGCAGTGGATGTACACTTTACCCGTACTCCGTAACTGCTCAGTGTATGAGCTTACATCCCTCTATATGGGATGGTCATGGCAAAGCCTTTCGATAACCTCACTTTGGCAGTACCCGCTCCATGAACTTCAACCCTCTTTCACTCTAGCCGTCCTTCCCTAGCAGTGAGAGGAGTTTTGGCGCTCCCGGGGTAAGGGGAAACTCACCAGATTCTCATTCATTACTCAACACGTAGGCCACAGCCTTATCTCAACAACCAGAACCACATCTCCACCGAAGAACCACTATGCAGGGATACTGCCTCAGCTCGGCTATCTACTCCGCTAGGTCTATACCAATTCGAGAAGTACGGTTGTACTGGCTCGTTCCAGGTTATAGGTCTCATGGCTCGGTCCTTAATCGACCAAGGACGGTACTTGCCTTTACTGGAATCCACCCAAATCCATCCGCCCCAGTCTAAAAACATTAAGTTTGTGTGAGTTTTTGGGTGAAAACAGATTTAAAAATGCGAGTTGTAGAAATTAGGGTTTTTTGCGGTACCGATTCAATTTACTAAGGTGACAAATTTCCAAATTGTTGTTATCTCAAAAAGATTTGAATTTTAAATTTCAGAAGATCCAAATGTTAAAATAATATTTAATGGCGAGCTATGTGTAAATAAACTCCTAGATGAATAAATTATGCGACGATGAAATATCCCGGATTCCTATTTTGAAATCCAAATTGGCTTCGAGAAAATAAATATATTTTTGTCTATAAATCTTCCCAAATATTTTCCGAAACTTCTCCTAAATTTTCTAAAAAATTTTCTAAATTTTCTCTATTTTCCTTCTCTTTTCTTTTTCTTTTTTTCTTTCTCCTTTCCTTTCTCTTTCTTTTTCTTTTTTCTTTTTTTTTCTTTCACTACCCCCTTCCCTGCTCCTCCTCTATTCGCCAGGCGGCGGCTGCGGGCGGCGGCCAGGAGCTTACCGGCGGACGGCGGCGAGGGCAAGGGGCGGCGGGACTCCGGGGCACGGTGGGCGATGGCGGCGGCCGGCGCACGGCGGACGACGGCGGCGACGGCTTTGCGAGGTGGCGAAAATGGTGGCGGCTAGCAACGGCGAGGGCGAGAGAAGAGAAAGGGCAACGAGAGAGGAGAGCGGCGACGTGGGAAGAAACGGGGAGGCTTGCCCCCTATTTATAGATGGCCGGAGAGGAGAGAGGAGGGGGCCGGCGCGGTGAGGCGACGCGGCGGGCAGCACGCGTTGACGCGCGGAGGCGGGCCAGGCGAGGGCATGAACGACGCGTGGCGCGGCGACGTGGGGCGCGGGGTTTGAGGCGGCGATCGGGCGGCTGCGGGCGGCGCGACGTGCGGGTGGGGGCCGGGCGGTGAGGACGACGCGTGGCGGGGCTCGGGAGGGGACCGGGCGTGGCACGGACGCGTGGCGGCGGCAGCGGCGCGCGCACGGCCGCGGTCAATGCGACGATGTGCGTGCGCGCGGCGGCGCTCGGCACGGGTGCGGCGACACGGGCGGCACGAGCGAGCGCGTGGGGCGGCGGCGTGCAGCGCGAGGGTGGCGTGGCCGGGCATGGCACAACACATGGCGCGGCGCGCGCGCGCGCGGCCGTGGGAGGTCCGGGTCCGTGTCGAACACGTGGCGGCTCATGAACAGTGTCGATTTTCTTTTTCCGATTTAAATTCTATTTCTTCCTTTTCCTTCTTTCCTTCACTAATAAAATTAAAATATGATTTGATTTAATCATAAATTAAATTTTATCCAATATTTCCAATTCTTTTGTCCACCTTTGTCATATAATATAATATTATATATTTTTTATTTTCCCTTTTGCAAAATACGATTTTTATTCAAAATCAACCCTAGACTTCCCTATATATTATTTTATTTTTTTCATTTATTTAATATTATTTATTTCATGTACTGATTATTAATTCTTCCTCTCAAAATATGGTTTTGATCCAAAAATAAACTTTTATTAATCCCCATCCCTTTCTATTTATATTCCTTTATAATTTTTATTTCCAAATCTTTATTTTTTGAAATTTTCTCTCTTTTGGGATTTTTAAATTATTTGGTTTTTCTCAATCTTTTAGATAGATTTTTCTCTTTATGAATTTTATGCAACAAAGCTTGCAAATAAGAAACAATAAACACGATGAGTTGCAAAAATACCAAAAGTTTTCGCAAGTTCCGATTTTTTAATTCCCGATTTTAATTTCTCCGATTTTCAGGGTGTTACAAACCTACCCCCTAACAATAAATCTCGTCCCCGAGATTTCTTATCGTTCGTGGAATAGGTTCGGGTACTCGGTCTTCAAAAAGTCTTCTTCCTCGGTGTGGTTGCTCCATTGCACCTTGTACATTCGCCACGTCTTGGTCCTAGTCTTCTTATCTGCTTCGTCCAAGATCTTCACGAGGTGTTCAGGGTATGTGAGGTCTTTGTTCTCAAGAATGTCTTTCGAGGGAACTTGTTCTTCTGGCACTCACAAACATTTCTTCAGTTGTGATACGTGAAAGACAGGGTGCACATCGGAAAGGTTTTCCGGTAGGTCCAGTTGATAGGCCACTTCGCCTCTTCTGGTGCTTATTGGGAAAGGTCCAACATATCTCGGCGCCAGTTTTCCTTTGACCTTAAACCTCTTGGTTCCCCTTAGTGGCGAAACTTTTAGGTACACAAAAGTCGCCTATATTGAATTCCAACACTCTCCGACGAGTGTCCGCATAGCTCTTCTGCCGGGACTGGGCTACCTTAAGCCGATCTCTTATCAGACGAACTTTCTCTTCGGCTTCCTTAATGATGTCTGGTCCAAATATGGCTCGCTCACTGGTCTCCGACCACATCAACGGGGTTCGACATCTTCGTCCAAACAAAGCCTCATTTGGTGACATCTTCAGACTAGCCTGGTAGCTGTTGTTTTAGGAGAACTCTGCATAGGACAGGCATTTCTCCTAGTCCTTAGTAAAATCCAATGCACAGGCTCTTAGCATGTCCTCAAGGACTTGGTTTGTCCTCTCGGTTTGTCCATCAGTCTGAGGGTGATAAGCAGTACTAAAGGCGAGGTGAGTTCCCAACGCATCGTGAAACTTATCCCAGAAGTGAAATGTGAACTGAGTACCATGATCTGACACAATTCTCTTGGGTAGTCCGTGCAGGCACACCACTTTGGACATGTACAGTTCTGCCAACTTACCGCTGCTATACCGAGTCTTGACCGGGATAAATCGGGCAGTCTTGGTAAGTCTGTCTATGATCACCCAAATGGAAATTGTATCATGTAGTAGTTTTGTAGTCCAACTATAAAGTCCATGCCTATTTCATCCCATTTCCACTCAGGGATCTTGAGGGGTTGGAGTAATCCTGCCGGTCTCTGATGCTCAGCCTTGACTTGTTGGCATACATCACAAATGGCTACATATTCTGCTACGTCTCTTTTCATGTTGGGCCACCAGTATTCTGTTTTCAAATCTTGGTACATCTTGGTGCTTCCCGGGTGTAGCGAGTATGCTGACTCATGGGCTTCCTTGAGGATCAGTCCTCTCAATCCTCCTTTCTCTGATACGTAAATTCTTTTACGATACCACAGGGTTCCATCATTGTTGGCTGTGAATTCCTTGGCCAGTCCTTTGGTCATGTGTTCCTTGATCAGTTGGATTTCCTCGCAATCCTTCTGGGCTTCCTTAATCTGATTTTGTCCATGAGGAATCAACTGTAGGTTAAGCCAAGCCATTTCTTCTTGAAGCTCGTTGGCCATACAATCCAGCTTCAGGTAATTGCATTGGGTCTTGCGGCTCAGAGCGTTCCTAGGTCATAATCCTTGATTAGCTCCAGCCATCTTGTCGACCCCTGTTTTTGAGGACGGGAATCATTCGTGTTCATAGTACCATATCCCTGGATCGAGTAGTTTTGTACCCATGAATACAGTTCTGAATTACTAGGTGCAAAGTGCACAAATAGTCTTATATCAAACTTATTACAATAATAGGCCCGAAGGCAATATCCAGTACATATAGGACCTACTGGTCCGGGTACAACCAAAAGCAGAGTTTAGATGAGATTAGCAGTTGGAAAGCAGCGGCATGTCGATTGCCACAGGCAACGACCGGGGACTAAGAATTAGTAGACGCCTTCACCTCCATCGCCCACCTTGTAGTAAGCATAGGGGTCCTCTAGTTCTTTGTTTCCTCCATCTGAAGGTTTGTGCGTATAGCAAGGGTGAGTACCCAACGTACTCAGCAAGCCGACACGGAATGATGCACATGATAGGGTCATTCAAAGGGATGGCTATGGTTCATTTGCACAAAGCCAATTTTCACAATTCATTTCACAAACCTATTATCTAGCCAAGTCAAGTTTTAGTTTTCAGAGTATATTAAACGGCGACGGTTCTGTCTACCATCCATCATGATTTCCAAGGATGGCTTCCCGCCTTCGGTTCGTCATGGTTTTCTAGGGAGTCCACCCCTTCTCGCATTTCGAGAAGTCGAGTCCACCAGCACACAAAATCATTATGCAAACCTATTCCCATCATTTTAAAATTTATGAGTCTAGCCATGGGAGAAACTTGTCACGCTGCTCATTAACCGCGAGCACGGCTATTCGAATAGATTGATTTACTCACACTGCAGTGGATGTACACTTTACCCGTACTCCGCGACTACTCATTGAATGAGCTTTCATCCCTTCATATGGAATGGTCACGACAAAGCCTTTCGATAACTTTGCTTCGGCAGTACCCGCTCCATGAACTTAAACCCTCTTGCACTCTAGCCGTCCTTTCCTAGCAGTGAGAGAAGTTCTAGTGTTCCCGGGGTAAGGGAAAAACTTTCACAACATTCTCATTCATTACTCAACACCTAGGCCGTAGCCTTATCTCAATAACCAGAACCACCTCTTCACTCAAGAACCACTACGCAGGGATACTGCCTCCGCTTGGCTATCTACTCCGCTAGGTCTATATCCATTCGAGAAGTACAGCTGTACTGGCTCGTTCCAGGTTATAAGTCTCATGGCTCGGTCCTTAATTGACCAGGGGTGGTACTAGCCTTTCCCGGAATCCACCCAAATCCATCCATCCGCCCCAGTCCAAAACATTGGTTTTGTACTTTTTATTTTTCATCAAAACTAATTTCATCATGATCAAGGCAATATGGCGCTCATGTCTCCAGATGCTGTATTCCAACTACCTTCCCAAAGATAGTTGCCCAAGCACGAAGCTTCTTTGTAAAATCATGAGTATGCAAGAATCTAATATAAGCAGGGCTAAGCATTTTACCGAAGTTAGCCTCCGGTCATATCACATCGAAGGTTACAAAGAATAATTCTAATGGTAATCAACATCAAGGCAGGGTATATCAAGCATAGGTACTCATTTGTGTATAGCATGCAATTTGTAATTGAAATCAACATCATTTCGCAAAGTAGGATCAACATGTTCAAAGGGAGTGTTGACATGCCTTGCTCGCACACTTGTTGGTGGGGTCTTCAACGTAGTGAGTGCTTGCTCCCTCGGTTGCTATCCGTACGTGCGAAAAATCAATTGAATTCGATCAGAATTCAAATAAATGCCGAGAGATCGAAAAGAATCATAAAAACGACTCCGGACGTTTAGCCTAAAATTCTACTCGAGTTCGGACGAGAGCTTTTAGGATAAAATCTGAGTTAAAAACAAGTTTGAGGTGTTAGGGTTTTGCAAAGCGTCGATCAAATTTAAATAAGGAATAATTTGAAAAGTGTGAATCAAAGGAATTTTGTGCTCGAGGTTTTGGAGGTCCGAGCACCAAAAGAAACTCATTTTTAATGGCGGAAAAGAAATAGACAAACTCCGGATTAAAACGACGCGAAACGAATTTCCGAAAAATCCGATTTCTATTTCCAAATTTATACCAAGAAAAATGCACGAGAAAACAATATATTTTTGCCTAAATATTATCCCAAATATTTTCTAAATACTTTTCCTAATTTTCTAGAATTTTTCCATATTTTTCCTTTTTTCTTTTTCCTTTTTCTTTTCTTTTTCTTCTCTTTTCTCTTTTCCTATTCCTTCTCCTCTACTGCTCGACCGGCGCCCCTTCCTTCTCTCGCCGGCCGGTGGCCGCGCTAGCGCAAGGCGGCGGCTTGGGGCTTACCGGCGACGGCGACGGCAAGGGGAGGCGGGGAGCACCGGCTCACGGCGGCGGCGGTGAAGGGTTACGCGGAGGCTACGCTAGCCAAAAACAAAAACTTTTACCGCGCAAACCAGGAACACTTGCAAGTAAGGGCCGATAGATCGTTACCGATTGGAGTAGAGTGCAGCGGAATAACCAATCAGGGCAATCCGATCTGGAACTGTGTAGCCGATTCCCGGAGACAGCCGATTCGCCAATCAGCCGATTCGAGTCGTCCGGCCGCGTTCTCACGCCTCGCTTCGATGCGCCCGACCGCAGCGATTCCACCACGGCCGATCGCTCCGATTGCAGCCGATCCGAAGCCGATCAACGGCGCGCAACGTAGCGGCGCCTCTACCGGTATCCACACGTCCGGGGACAGAATGCCGTACACCCGTGTGCTAGCACGCGATGCAAGGCTAGGGTTTGGCTCGAAAGTGGGGAGGGTTTCCGTGGAGATTGATCTCGGCGACTTCGTTGCACGCGATGCAATTGACGTCTATTCAGCTCTCCACCCCTCCCTCCTTTATATAGAGTTGGCCGACGGGACTAGTGGCTGATTAGGACTCTATTTTGAATCGGATCTCATCCGTATCTCATAGAGTTGGCCGCCCATACGTTGTAAGCCCATAGGACTCTATCCGATCGGATCCCTATCCGATCGAGCCGTATCCGAGTCCAACTCGAATATCTATTCTATCCCCTTAAGCGTGCGACCACGTAGGTTCAGGTATACTCGGTTTCGGCTATAGTCTAACTTAGCCGATCGTCGGCTCGAGTCCAACTCAGCCGACTGTCAATAGCGGCGCCTAGCAGCACATATTGACACCATAGTATACAAGAATATAATATCGGCTCGAACACTGTAATGCATACACAAATCCCTTTGCCTCACGATACCGGTTAAGCTATAGGCAAGATGTGTGCCATCCCTTCAATAGCTTAACCATTCACTCGAACCGTATTGGATTATCGTCCGTTGATTGACTCCTCAATCAACTTAGCATGGCCATGCATTTCCATAATCCATTACCTCGAGGGCCCAGAGATATCTCTCCAAAGGAGGGGCAAATTCAATCTTGATCACTCACATCCCACTCCATGTTTCATAGCAAACCCGAAAACTACCTTTATAACTATCCATTACGGAATAGCGTTTGGTAGTCCCAAAGTAGGCTACTACACATGTTGGAATCCATGGTGATCTCGGGTCTAAGGACTTTGTACCAACACTACCCGAGACCAACTAATGGCACATTAATTCTGTAGTGTCTCATGGTGGGTCTATCCAACAATGTGTTCTCTAACACATATGTCCATGTTTATTGATTTGGTATCTCCATACCCATGATCTATGAGACACGATCATCAATCAATAAACATGCCGATCTTAGAATCATATTTGTTCCAACAATATGACATATGATCGAGGATCGTTTAGAAATAGATTCATACATATCGAGTCTCATAAATAAGTCACGTACTTATTGATCAATACAAGATGTCTATTTCATGGAACTGAATAACACTTTATTCATTTATACATAAACATTGACGTGATATCCAACATCTCCATGTTACCTCTAGGGCATATCACTAACAATCTCCCACTTGCACTAGAGTCAATCATGTAAGTATCTAATACCCATTGCTCTTGTGTGCGCCTCATGCTTCGGTGAGGGAGAGGTTTTGTCGGCGGATCGGCTATGTTGAGATCCGTGTGCACTTTGCATATCTTGACATCACCTCTGTCCACAATCTCGCGGATGAGATGATATCGCCGAAGTATGTGTTTGGACTTCGATGTGACCTCGGCTCCTTGCCTTGCGCAATGGCTCCACTATTGTCACAATAGAGAGACATTGGACCAGTCGTACTAGTCATCACACCAAGCTCGAAACGAATTTCTTGATCCAAACGCCTCCTTTGTAGCTTCCGAAGCAGCAATGTACTCGGCCTCCGTTGTAGAATCAGCAACGGTATCCTGCTTGGAACTCTTCCAGTGGCTCGCGCCTCCGTTCGGCGAGAACACGAACCCATTGTGATCTATAATCATCCTTGTCGTTTGGAAGCTAGCATCGGTGTAACCACTTACAACGAGCTCTTCCTCACCTCCATAGACTAGGAACATATCCTTAGTTCTTCTCAAGTACTTAAGGATATTCTTTACGGCGATCCAGTGACCTTCACTGGATCGGCGAGTATCTGCTCGTAGCACTCAAAGCGTACGAGACATGCAGGCGTGTACAAAGCATGGCATACATGATGGATCCAATTGCCGAAGCATATGGAACCATACCCATCTTATTCCGCTCATCATGTGTCCGAGGACACCGATTCTTGCTAAGATTGATGCCATGTGACATAGGCAAGAAACCTTTCTTGGAATCATGCATGTTGAACCTTTTCAACACCTTGTCAATGTATGTACTTTGGCTTAATCCAATTAGCCTCTTGGATCTATCTCTATAGATCCGAATGCTCAATATGTATGCTGCCTCCCTAAGTCTTTCATGGAAAACTATTTTTCAATGAAGACTTGACGGATTCTAGCATAGGGATATCATTTCCAATCGTAATATGTCATCCACATATAAGATTAGAAATACAATTGCGCTCCCACGACCTTTTTGTAAACACAGGCCTCTTCTTCATTTTTGATGAAACCAAACCCTTTGATTACTTCATCAAAACGAATATTCCAACTCCGAGATGCTTGCTTCAATCCATAAATGGATTTCGTAGCTTGCATATCTTTCCAGCGATCTGGATCGACAAAACCCCGAGGTTGTATCATGTATACATCCTCGCTTAGGTTTCCATTTAGGAAAGCCGTTTTGACATCCATCGCCATATCTCATAATCGAAATATGCAGCAATCGCTAGGATAATTCGAATAGATTTAAGCATTGCGACGGGCGAGAAGGTTTCATCATAATCAACTCCTTGAATCTGTTTAAAACCTTTCGCCACCAATCGCGCCTTATAGATGTGAACATTTCCATCCATATCGGCCTTTTCTTAAAAACCCATTTACACTCAATGGTTTTGACACCATGAGGTGGATCAACCAAGTTCCAAACTTGATTGTCGTACATGGATTCTATTCGGATTTCATGGCTCCAAGCCACTTGTTGAATCGGGTCCCACCATCGCTTCCTCATAGGTCTTAGGTTCATCGTTGTCCAACAAGAATATATCACATTGTTCCGCTGTGTGTGCGTCGGGTGCACGACGTGATCTTTCGGACCTCCGTGGGGCTGGTGTATCTACAACCGGTGGCGCAACACTTTGCACCTCTGTTGTGGTTCGTGGTCTGAAACATTTTCGGTGTTTCTTGAACTTCTTCAAGATGCACCCTGCTCCCACTAACCCTTCTTGAAAGAAACTCTTTCTCCAAGAAGACACCGTGTCGGGCGACAAACACTTTGCCTTGTTCCCGATTATAAAAGTAATATCCCTTAGTTTCCTTAGGATATCCCACAAAGAAGCACTTGTCGATTTGGGTGTGAGCTTGTCGGTAAACGTTTTACATAAGCCTCACATCCCCAAATTTTGAGAAAAGACAAACTAGGGGTTGCCCTGTCCATATCTCATATGGTGTCTTTTCAACCGACTTAGATGGAACTCTATTTAGTGTGAGCGCATGTTTCAAGAGCATATCCCCGAAGGATAACGGAAGATCACTTTGGCTCATCATCGACCGCACCATGTCCAACAAGGTGCGATTTCTCCGTTCGGACACCCCATTTCATTGTGGAGTTCTGGCGAGTCAAGCGTGGAACAATTCCACAATCTTTCGATGATTACCAAACTCTTGGCTCAAGTATTCTCCTCCACGATCCGATCGTAGAAACTTGATTGTTTTCCCTAAATGATTCGTACTTCATTCTGGAATTTTTGAACTTTTCAAAGGATTCAGACTTATGCCTCATTAAGTAGATATAACCATATCTACTAAAGTCATCGGTAAATGTAATGAAGTCGATAACCACCTCGGCCGTTGAGCTCATTGGTCCACATACATCGGTATGTACGAGTGCCAATAAGTCACTTGCTCTCTCACTATGTCCCGTGAAAGGTGCCTTTGTCATCTTACCAAGTAAACAAGACTCACATGTCTCAAATGATTCAAAATCAAAAGAGTGAAGCAATCCATCCTTATGGAGCTTCTCCATGCGTTTCTTATTTATATGGCCTAAGCGACAATGCCGGATAAACGTGGTGTTTATATCATTAGAGAGTTGCCTTTCGTATTAATGTTATAGATGGGAGACGCTTCAAGATTCAAAACGTATAATCCATTCACCAATGGAGCATGAAAATAGAACATATCTCTAAGATATATTGAAAAACCATTGTCCATTGATCTAAAATCATATCCTTCCGCTTGCAAACATGAAGCGGAAATAACGTTTTGACATAGTGTTGGAATACAATAACAATTATTCAATTCAAAAACTAATCCGAAGGTAGATGAAGTGGTACTGTGCCGACAAGAAGCGTAGCAACGCTTGCTCCATTGCCGACGCGCAGGTTCACCTCGCCCCTTCTCAATCCTCTACTTCTTCTCATTCCCGCAACGATTTGCAAATATGAGCTACGATCCGGTATCAAATACCCAAGAGTCAGTAGGTGAAGTAGCAAGATTAATGTCTATAACATTAATACCGAAGCGAAGTCGTACTTTGCTTCTTTTTGAGATCCTCCATGTACTTCTTGCGGTTCCTCTTCCAGTGGCATGTCTCCTTGCAATAGAAGCAAACGACATCGATGCCGCCGACCCCTTCTTGCCCTTCTTTGCATTGGAGGCACTCGCGATCTCATCGGGAGTTAACTTCCTCTTGGTGCAAAGTTTCTTGACAGTGGTTTGCGCTTAGCCTTCGCATCATCATCACATGATGACCATTCTTTGGATACTCTCCTCATTTGTCTTTAGCATCCCATGCAATTCAGCCAAGGTTCTATCCATATTGTTCATGTGATAATTCAATATGAATGGCTCGAAGCTCGGAGGGAGCGACTGGAGAATCACATCAGTAGCCAACTCTTGGCTAAGGAGAAAACCTAGTTTTCCGGACTCTCAATGTAGCCAATCATTTTTATCACATGCGGCGACGGGATTCCCCTCAACAAGCTCCTGCACGCAAACAAGGACTTTGAGGTGTTGAACCTCTCGGCCCGAGCTTGGTTCTCAAACATGCCACGCAGTCCCTGAATAATAGTGTGAGCATCGCTGCTCTCATATTGCTTCTGAAGCTCAGGGGACATTGTAGCAAGCATGAGACGGCTTATATCTAGGGCATCATTAGTGTGCTTCTCATAAGCCCTCCGTGCGGTTGCGTGGCATTATTTGGCAAATCCTCGGGATAGGGTACTTCAAGAACGTACTCCTTATGCTCTTGCTTGAGAACAATTCTCAAGTTGCGATACCAATCCATAAAGTTTGTTCCATTTAATTTTTCCTTTTCGAGAATAGATCGCAAATTAAAAGAACTGGGTGTAGTATTAGCCGCCATTTATTCTACAACGAAAAAGCAAAGTTTAGCACAATGTTTATGCTATGTCTATTGTTAAACAATTTAACATTAGACTCCCATTACGTATTTTCCACCTTCCCTCTAGGTTACGTATTGGGTCAAGATCCACATGTTAATTAATTTTCTAGTGAGCTTTGGCATCACCGCTAGAAGATTAATAACATCGGTAAGCAACTCCTTGCTAATCACATCTCTTTGTGACTCTTGTTGTTGGTGTGGCATCTCCATGCCCCGGCCCCAACCTATGCCCCAAGGCCCAAAACTGTTTTGATAGCCTTGTTAAGTAAACCAAATGCTCCTGCATGTATATGTCGACATATACCCCTCGTGTTATGATAGAGAATGGCACTCTGCTTTGGCGGACCCACCATTGACGAGCATAACGGTGACGGGTGCAACATTTGGAAGGGCATCATTACTACTTAATATTGTGAGAGATGCTATCCTATCAAACAAACATATCACATATGAAAGCAAGTAGAATAGCATGAAATAGTATGGCCCCTTTCACAGGGTGATCACTATCTCCATGCCGGTGTAGAGGATCTCTATCTTCATCACCGTTCTTCCGAGTGCCGAATGCTTGATATCTTCAAACTAAGCTACTACTATAGAAGCTCTAATTGAAGATTACATCGACTCGCAGGTCGTCAAAGAATATTACAAGCATTGCACGTATGAAATAATATTACGAGGATTGCACATATGAAAGAATATTACATGCATCACATGCATCTCATACATACAATAGGGCCATACCATCTCAAAGCATTCTCTGCAAAAACAAGTTAGGCGTAGAAACGTTTTCTACCTATCGCAGAGATACGGCACCGAGACGACCTATAAGAGGGTACGCACACGGCGGTCGAGGGGGAAGCTGCCCCCTCGCAGGCTTCCGGGCAGCGCCCGGAACACCACACGAAATTCATAGATCCAATCTATGAAATCACTTACGGAAACCATATCGGCATAATCACATTATGCCGTCCCGATACACTATCAAGGGAGATGGTTTGTGCAGGCGCGAGGGAGCTAACAAGATCGGACTACAAGATAGCTTCGGCATAATCACATTATACCGTTCCGATACACTATCAAGGAACGCTATCTCAAAGCCGACTCAAACCGAGTTCTATGGATATTGCTTCGACGTAATCACATTACGCCATTTCGATACACTATCAAGGAACGCAATTACCATGAACTCTCCTCAACAAATCTCGTAAAACCGATTGATCTAATCAACCCGTGCGCAAAACTTGTTCCAGATCCAATCTAAAACCCGAACTAAGCAAGATTAGCTCTGATACCACTGAAGGGTTACGCGGAGGCTACGCTAGCCGAAAACAAAAACTTTTAACCGCGAAACCAGGAACACTTGCAAGTAAGGGCCGATAGATCGTTACCGATTGGAGAGTGCAGCGGAAACAGCCAATCAGGGCTATCCGATCTGGAACAGTGTAGCCGATTCCCGCAAGCCGACAGCGGATTCCCGGGGACAGCCGATTCACTAATCAGCCGATTCGTAGATGCCGCAGCCGATCCGAGTCGTCGGACTGTGTTCTCGCGTCTCGCTCCAATGCGCTCGACCGCAGCCGATTCCTCCACAGCCGATGAATAGCATGCAACGTAGCAGCGCCTCTACCGGTATCCACACGTCCGGGGACAGAACGTCGAACACCCGTGTGCTAGCACGCGATGCAAGGCTAGGGTTTGGCTCGAAAGTGGGGAGGGTTTCCGTGGAGATTGATCTCGGCGACTTTTGTTGCGGATTCGGTTCAATACGATGCAATTGACGTGCCGCAGCTCTCCACCCCTCCCTCCTTTATATAGAGTTGGCCGACTGGGACTAGTGGCCGATTAGGACTCTATTTTGAATCGGATCTCATCCGTATCTCATAGAGTTGGCCGCCCACACGTCGTAAGCCCATAGGACTCTATCCGATCGGATCCCTATCCGATCGAGCCGTATCCGAGTCCAACTCGAATATCTATTCTATCCCCTTAAGCGTGCGACCCAGTAGGTTCAGGTATACTCGGTTTCGGCTATAGTCTAACTTAGCCGATCGTCGGCTCGAGTTCCAACTCAGCCGACCGTCAACAGCGGCGCCTAGCAGCACATATTGACACCATAGTATACAAGAATAATATCGGCTCGAACCTGTAATGTGTACACAAATCCCTTTGCCTCACGATACCAGTTAAGCTATAGGCAAGATGTGTGCCATCCCTTCAATAGCTTAACCATTCACTCGAACCGTATTGGATTATCTGTCTTGATTGACTCCTCAATCAACTTAGCATGGCCATGCATTTCCATAATCCATTACCTCGAGGGGCCCGGAGATATCTCTCCAAAGGAGGGGCAAATTCCATCTTGATCACTCACATCCCACTCCATGTTTCATAGCAAACCCGAAAACTACCTTTATAACTACCCGAGTTACGGAATAGCGTTTGGTAGTCCCAAAGTAGGCTACTACACATGTTGGAATCCATGGTGATCTCAAGTCTAAGGACTTTGTACCAACACTACCGAGACCAACTAATGGCACATTAATTCTGTAGTGTCTCATGGTGGGTCTATCCAACAATGTGTTCTCCAACACATGTGTCTATGTTTATTGATTTGGTATCTTCACACCCATGATCTATGAGACATGATCATCAATCAATAAACATGCCGATCTTAGAATCATATTTGTTCCAACAATATGACATATGATCGAGGATCGTTTAGAAATAGATTCATACATAAAGAGTCTCATAAATAAGTCACGTACTTATTGATCAATACAAGATGTCTATTTCATGGAACTGAATAACACTTTATTCATTTATACATAAACATTGACGTGATATCCAACATCTTCATGTTGCCTCTAGGGCATATCACTAACACTTAACTCCATCCAAAGCAAGACCCATCCAGCCATCCGCATGATCCAGGTGCTATTTTGACTCTTGTGGATTACCGGTGTCGCAGATCATGCGGTTGTCTTGAGACTGATGGGCTTGGGCAGTGGGCTACTTCTTGATACATGACCTGTTTCGCCACAGTTGAAACAACGTCGATCTTCTTTTGCCGGTCTTGGGAGGGGGCATTTATTGAAAAAGTGTCCCAACTTACGACAGTTGAAACAGATCAGACCCGATTTGTCACGAGGTGCATTCTTCTGGGTACGCCGCACGCCTTTGTTACCACTTTTGGCCTTTACCGGGGTTGGGGCTATTTCAGGATCCGAAACATCTTCCCTATTAGTGGTACCATCCAAGAGTTGATTGGCGGACCATCGGAATACCTTTTGGTCTTTCTTCTGCTCATCTAAGATTATCATCAGTTGACAATCCTTAGGTACATGATCTGTCCCTTCACACAAGAAGCATGTAATGGCTCTCATGGGGCATTCTTTTGGCATGTGGGTGTCTTCACCGTAGCGACAGAGGTAGTTGCACATGCTTGCAGTGTGTCCAATTTCTCCACAATGAGTACATGCCTTGAGTTCCATTTCTCCTCCACTAACATTTCCCATGTTTTCTTCTTCATCATCTCCAGAGGACATCTCTTCTGATGTATTATCTTCTGGTTTGGGCGGTCCATAAAGCTGGAGATGTCGGGTTAACTGACGCGCACCACGGAAGGTGTTGTTCCTTAGGTGTCGGGGAATCTTCGCAGCATCTTCGAGCGTAAACACCATGCCTGTGACGATCATTTTGCTATCACAACTTATATTCCAGTCTAGTGACTTTCTCCTCTTGTGCACCGCCTCTTTTCTTTGGTCGGGATCCGAGTATACCCATCCCCTGTGCCATTTCTGATCATGGCCTGCCATCTGCTTTTGAAACTATCTAAGAGTTAGAGAGAGGTAATATCAAAACAATTTTAGTAGAGAAATGGGGGACAAGATTGTACAGGAAAAACATATTTTGTTTTGTAGACAGTCTGTTTTGTAAAAATAATCCTATGTAGGGATATTTCCCTTTAACCAGCTATACAGGGGTAGGGCGCCACTTGGTCTTATCCTACAGTCGCACTGCTCTGATACCAGCTCTATAGACCCCCGATTTTGGAACGGGAATCATTCATGTTCACAGTACCATTTCCCTGGATCGAGTAGTTTGGTACCCACGAATACAGTACTAAATTATCAGGTGCAAAGTGCACGAATAGTCTTACACCAAAAGTATTACAATAGTAGGCCCGAAGGCAATAACATTACATCCAGGACCTACTGGTCTGGATACAACCAAAATCAAAGTTTAGATAAGATAGCAGACGGAAGGCAACGGCATGTTGATTGCCATAGGCAACGACCGGGGACTAAGACCTAGTAGGCACCTTGTCACGCCCGGAAATTTATCCCAACTTTCCAGACTATTTTGTGTATTAATTCCCTGTCCAGGACCAGCCAGGGTACACAAAATGACAAATGAATACACAGATCCAAACGTAAATTAAAGCGTATAAATATACTTACAGAAGAGGCTCTTAGTCCTCACACTCGAAAGGAAGCAGCAGCAGTGGAAAAAGACGATCCTATCGGGGCTTCAGCTCCACTCCACAGGCAAACTCAACTGGGGTCTGAGCCTTGGTCCTCTAACACCATCTTCGACTCAGAGGCACTACACTTCTGAAAGGGGAAGGAATTGCAAGGCTGAGTACAACCACCGTACTCAACAAGCCATGCCGGGAGATTGCAAATATAATGCAAGGTGGTACAAAGGATTCATATATAGGGCTATTTTGCAGAAAACTAGCATTTCAAAGCATTTAAATATTTGAAGACATTTTAATAAACACAAACCTATCACTAGTTAAATTATTATCAAGTCGCGCACCAACGCGATCTTGCCTTAACCCAAGCTAACAAGTGCTAACTCCAATTCTTTTAGTTTTAAACAGAAATAAATTCTAACTTGGGTACATTGCTCGGCTTGCCCATAACCGAGGGCGCGGCTATTCGAATAGATTTACTCTGATCAGAGGTGTACATCTTTACCCACCAGACATTTCTTCCTCACGTGTTGCGACATGCCACATGCCACCATGGCATACGGACAGAAGCCTTGACATAACTCATCGCTTAGTACTGCCCTAAACAAAGAAGACCGACATAGACTTCCCCCGCCAGGTGCCCTGGGTCGAGCATACAGTCTATGCCCCCAGGCATCTCGACTCGTTCTGAGCCTTCATTTGCCAGAGATGTCAGCCCATGGGCTTCAACCCTTCCTAGGGCTTCATCCATCCTTATCCGTGTCTTTTTTGTTTCTGACCGCACTAGTCGACGTGTTAAGCCTTACCCATTAGACGGGTGGTAGTACGGAAATGCTTTGCAACAGAGGCCGAAGCCGGTCCTTATGACGGCCAAGGTGCGACTAGCAAAACCAAGCACCCCGTGCCCAGCCCGAAAACATGTTTGGGGAATTTTGAAGGGGACATTTAATTCCAGGGCTAAACAGCCAAAATTTCCACCATTTACAAGTTATTCCTTAGTCTAATTATTGAAAACATCTAATTGTTTCTATTCAAGCAGGGCTAAGCATATTCCTAAGTTTGCTAGAGAGTACAACATACATAAAGTGCTCACTAGTTTTATTTTTCCTAGGGTTATCAAGGATCATAATAATACAAGTAATAGGGCTATAACAAGGAGAATCGGTAAGGCTAAATAAAACAGTGATAGACGCAGGAATTTAATAAAGCGAAATGCAATAATTTAAATAAACATAATTTTTTAAACTGGGATAGCAATATGATCAAAATGAAATGACTGGCCTTGCTCCTTCGATTCCTCGCGAGCGCGAACCTCCAAAACGACGAAGTCTACACGCTGACATGCAAAACAAGGAAAAACCCTAATAAAAACCAAATAAACAATACAAGAAAAGTAAACAAACATGTACTCAATTTTAGATGAATTTTGCAATTTGAATGGCCCAATTTGGAGTTTGTATGGATTAGATATGAATTTTAGAAGTTTTGGACCATTAAATGGATTCGAAATTAAATTAATTTATTACATAATTTTTAATTATTTTTGGAAGGAAAAAGAGTAGGATGACGACAAGGGGCAAGGATGGCGGAGGGGCGGCTCACCGGGCGCTCAACGGCGAAGAGGCGGCGCGGCGCACGGCGGCAAACGGAGGAAGGCGGCGCACGGGTGCCGACACGGGGACGGGGGCGAAAACAACGGGCGGGAACAGTGAGAGGACGACGACGGCAGCCGGCGGCGGCCGCACGGTGGTGAGGACGGTGTGGAACACTGTGGACCCCCGTTTTTGAGACGGGAATCTTTCGTGTTCATAGTACCATTTCCCTGGATCGAGTAGTTGGTACCCACGAATACTGATCTTGGATAATCAAGTGCACATGCACGAATAGTCTTACATTACCATTATTACATCAATAGGCCCGAAGGCAATGTTCAACCCACATGACCTTATGGTCCGAATACAACATAAAAACAGAATTTAGATAAGGCAGCGGCTTGTCATTTGCCACAGGCAACGACCGGAGCTAAGGTCTAGTATGCGCCGTTAATTCCTTCGCCCTCCTGGTAATACGCGTATGGGTCTTGTGGCTCTTCATTTCCATCAGCTGGAGGTTTGTGCGTATAGCAAGGGTGAGTACCAACCGTACTCAGCAAGCCAACACAGAATTGATGCATATGATAGGGTTATTCAAAGAACATGGCTGGGGTTATTTTGCATAAAGCCAGTTTTCACAATTCTTTTCACAAACCTATCGACTAGCCAATCAAGTTTTAATTTTCACAGTTCATTAATCCGGTAACGGTTCTGTCTACCATCCATCGTGATTCCAAGGATGGCTTCCGCCTCGGTTCGTCATGATTTTACGGGAATCTACCCCTTCTCGCTTATCGAGAAGTTGACTCACCAGCGAATGAAATCATCATGCATGCCCATCCCGCAGTTTTAAGTTTAAAATCTAGCCAAGCGAAAGTCTTGTCACGATGCTCAATATCCGCGAGCACGGCTATTCGAATAGATTGATTCACTCACCTTTGCGGTGGATGTACACTTTACCCGTACTCCGCGACGGCCCAACAAATGAGCCTACGCCTCAACACATGAGACGGTCACGGCAAAGCCTTTCGATAACCTTGCTTTGGCGTACCCGCTCCATGAACTTAAGCCCTCATGCACTCTAGCCGTCCTTTTCTACAAGTGAGAGGAGTTTTGGCGCACCCGGGGTAAGGGAAAACTTTCCAAATCTTTAAATTTAATTAACATCAGTTTAATTCCACCACTCATAACAAAGGCCGCAGCCTCATTCTCATCCCATAACCACATCATAGAGAACCATCTATGCAAGGATACGCCTCCGCTCGGCTATCTAGTCGGCTAGGTCTATACCCATTCGAGAAGTACGGTTATGCTTGGCTCGTTTCCGGCTATCTCATGGCTCGGTCCTTAATTGACCAGGGTCGGCACTTGCCTTTTCCGGAATCCACCCAAATCATCCAGCCGCCCTAGTCTAAAACATTTGTATGGTACTTTCAATTTTCATCAAAACTTAGTTCATCATTCTCATGGCCACGTGGCGCTCATGTCTCCACATGCCGTATCTCAACTACCTCCCCTAAGGTAGTTGCCCAGGCACAAAGCTTTTTCATAAAGTCATGAGTTTTCATAAAGTCTAAGTATAGCATGGCTAAGCCGTTTACCGAAGTTATTCTTCGGTTGTTTGTATCACATCGCGAGTTACAAGGAGTAATTCTAAAGGTAATCAATAGCAAGGTATGGCACAACAAGTATAGGTAACTCTGTAAAGCATGCATATTTAGAGTTTAAAATAACATCATTTCGCAATTGGGATCGATATGTTCAAAGGGTGTGAAGACTTGCCTTGCTCGCACACTTGAGGGGTGGGATCTTGGCGGGGTCGTTGCCGGTTTCTTCGGGCGCTACCGTACGTGCGAAAGATCAATTGAATTCAGTTAGAATTCAATAAAATACCGAGAGATCGAAAAGAACCATAAAAGCCATGAAAACAACTCCAAAAGTTTTGCCGAAAATTCTACTCGAGTTAGAACAAGGGTTGCGAGGAAAATCCGGGTTTTGGAATCGAGTTGATGACCTAGGGTTTTCGCAAAGTCGGCGATCGCAATAAATTGGGAAATTACGTTTGAAAATATCAGCGAAGAAAATTCGTGCTCGAAGTTTGAGGGTTTGAGCACAAAAGCGAAACCTATTTCAATGGCGGGAAAGAATTAAACGGAATCCGGATTTAAAAACGATGCGAAATAAAATTCGGAAAACGTCCGATTCCGATTTTTCAAACTTTGCACTGAGAAAATATGCGAGAAAATAATTTATTTTTGCCCAAAATTTTACTCAAGTCATCCCAGAATATTTTCCAAAATTTTCCCTATTTTTTCTTTTCTTTTTTTTTTTTTTTTTCACTGGTCGGCCTTGTTCATCTACCGCCAACCGTTCGACCGGTGACCGGCCGAAACGAGGGCGCGGGCGCGACAAAAGGGCGGCGCAAGGGGCTTACCGGCGACGGCGGCTCGGGGAGGAGCAAGGGGGGCACGGGGATGCTTTGCGCCTGCGGCACGTGGATTGCGGCGGCGGCCCTCGGCGGCGGTGCTCGGGAACGGCGAGAAAAACGGCGGCGGTGCGGCAAAATCGGCGGGGCACCGCCCCTTTATAGGCGCGGCCAAGGCGGGGCTCGGTGCGGGCGCGGGGTGGAAGGGGGGGTCCGGCTCGGCGCGGCGCGGGGTGGTGACACGCGGCGGCGCACGGGGAGGCCGGGTACGGCGGGCGCAACGCGGCGGCGGGCGCGCTGGCGCGGGCGGGGTTCGGCGCGGCGTGCGCGCGCGGCGTGGGGTCCGGGCGTGGCTCGGCCGCGTGGCGGCGGCGCGCGGTGCGCGGGCGCGGCTGGGTACGGCGGGCGCAACGCAGGCGGGCGCGCGGCGCGCGGCGCGCGGGGTCGGCGCGGTCGCGCTTGCGCGGCGCGTGGCGCGCGGGCGCGGCGCGCGTGCCGCGCGGCGCGTGGCGTGCGCGGGTAGGGGCTGGGCGCGGTTGGGCGCGGCGCGGCGCGTGGCGCGCGCGTGCGCGGCCGCGCGTGCGGTCGGGCGCGCGCGGCGCGCGCGGCCGGGGCCGGTACGGCGTCGAGCACCTCTAGCGCAATGAACAGTGCCATTTCCGATTTTTCCTGATTTTCCCATTTTAATTTTCCATTTCTATTTTTCTCTCTTCTAAAAATTCCAAAATGAATTCCCCTCATTCAAAATAATTTTTCACATAATATTTTCAACTTTTCTCCACTTTTATTTTCCCATGATATTTTTCATATTTATTTATTTTAAAAATCCCTTTTTCTTTTCTTTCAAATTTCAATATCCTCTCCCATATTTTTCCAAAACTTTCCCGGATTTGAGTACGACTCCGGGAACTTTATTATTTATTTTGTGTCTTAATTTATCTTCTCCCAACCAAAATTTTATTTTATATTTCCCAAAACGCGCTTTTGCAAATCCGCGCTTTTCTCGGTTTCCCTGTTAAACCACGATGCGGCTTTCGCACCTCCATTTTGACAACTCCGAAACCTTCAAATACAGAAAAGGGAATTAACCACGACTAAATTTATGCAAGCGAGTGGCAAATAAGAAGCAACAAACCCGAGAAGAAGCAATAAGCCAAGGTTTTTGAAAGTTCCGTTTTACGTTCCGATTTCGGTTCTCGATTTTCAGGATGTTACAAACCTACCCCCTAACAATAAATCTCGTCCCCGAGATTTCTTACCATTCTTGAGTAGGTGTGGGTATTCGTCCTCGGGAACTCTTCGCTCTCCCATGTAGCTTCTTCTTACGTGTGATTGCTCCATTGTACTTTGTACATGCGCCATGACTTGGTTCGTGTCCTCTTTTACGCCTCGTCTAATATTTTGATTGGATGCTCAGGGTAGGTAAGATCACTTTGTGGACTTGGATGGCTTCTAAAGGAGCTTGCTCTTCGGTAGTCGCAAACATTTCTTCAATTGTGACACGTGAAACACTTGGGTGGACATCGAGAGGTTCTCGGGCGGTTCCAATTGGTAAGCCACTTCTCCTCTCCTAGCGCTTATCAAGAATGGGCCCACGTATCTTGGTGCGAGTTTCCCTTTGACCTTGAACCTCGGGTTCCCGTAGTGGTGAGACCTTTAGATACCCGTAGTCACCTTCTTTAAATTCCAATTCTCTTCGACGGGTGTCCGCGTAGCTCTTTTTCGTGACGAGCTGTTTGTAATCGGTCCGAATCAAGCGAACTTTTTCCTCGGCCTCTTTGATTATGTCAGGCCCGAATACGGTTCGTTCACCGGTTTCTGACCACATTAATGGGGTTCGGCATCGGCGACCAAATAGAGCTTCATTTGGCGACATCTTCAGACTGGCTTGATAGCTATTGTTGTAGGAAAACTCGGCGTACGGTAAACATTTCTCCCAATCCTTGGTGAAATCCAACGCACAGGCTCTCAGCATATCTTCTAGCACCTGATTCGTCCTTTCAGTCTGTCCGTCAGTCTGTGGGTGGTAAGCGGTACTGAAGGCGAGGTGACTGCCAAGTGCCTCGTGGACCTTGCTCCAAAAATGAGATGTGAATTGGGTACCACGATCCGATATAATCCTCTTTGGTACACCGTGGAGACATACAATCCTACTCATATATAGTTCCGCTAGCTTGGCACTGTTGTAGTTAGTTTTCACGGGAATAAATCTGGCAGTCTTGGTGAGCCGATCTACTATTACCCAAATGGAATCGTAACCAGTCGCAGTTTTGGGTAATCCCACTATGAAATCCATGCCTATCTCGTCCCATTTCCATTCGGGGATCTTGAGTGGCTGCAGCAAGCCTGCTGGTCGTTGATGCTCAGCCTTCACCCTTTGGCACACATCGCACATGGCTACGTATTCGGCTACATCCCTCTTCATATTGGGCCACCAGTATTCTCCTTTCAAATCCTGGTACATTTTCGTGCTCCCGGGATGTAACGAATATGCCGATTCGTGGGCTTCTTTTAAGATCAATCCTCTCAACCCGCCTCGTTCAGGCACGCATATTCTTTTCTTGTACCCAAGATTCCCTTGTCATCTACTGAGAACTCCTTAGCGCGTCCAGCGGCCAGGCATTCCTTGATTTCCTGGGTTTCCTCATTCCCTCTTTGGGCTTCTTCTATTTGAGTTCTCAATAGGGGTTGGATTTCCAGCGAGTTCACTCCTCAGTGAGGAATCGGATGTAGATTGAGTCTAGCCATTTCTTCTTGAAGTTCGGGCCATACCTCCCAATCCCATGTGGTTGCATTGGGCTTTGCGGCTCCAGCGCATCGGCCACTACATTTGCCTTGCCGGGATGATAATGGATTCCTAGATCGTAATCCTTGATCAACTCCAGCCATCGCCTTTGTCGTAGATTGAGATCAGGCTGAGTAAAGAAATATTTTAAGCTCTTGTGATCGGTATACACATCACGGTGGTTCCCGATCGAGATAGTGTCTCCGGATCTTCAATGCGTGAACAACCGCGGCTAATTCCAGTCGTGTGTGGGATAATTCTCTTCGTGGGGTCGTAATGTCGCGAGGCATACGCTACGACCTTCCCATCTGCATTAACACTCCTCCTAATCCTTGCAGGGATGCATCACGGTACATCACGAAGTCCTTGGTTGTCGGGTAAGGTCAAGATTGGGGCGGTGGTTAACTTTTCTTTTAATTGGTCGAAGGCTTTTTGACACTTCTCATTCCACTCAAACTTCTTTTCCTTCTTGAAGTTGAGTCATAGGTCGGGCTACGGTGGAAAACCCTTCGATAAACCGTCGGTAATAACCGGCCAAGCCCAAGAAACTTCGAACTTCCGTCACGACTTGGGTGCCTTCCATTTCATAACGGCTTCGACCTTGGCGGGGTCTACTTCTACTCCTCGGCTGAAACCACGTGGCCAAGAAAAGCGACTTCCTTGAGCCGGAACTCGCATTTGCTGAACTTTGCATACGGTGGTGCTCTCGTAGCTTTTCCGGTCACGAGTCGTAGATGCTCCGCGTGTTCCTCATCGTTCTTGGAGTAGATAAGTATATCGTCGATGAATACCACTACGAATTTGTCCAGGTATTCCATGAATACCTTGTTCATCGAGTTCATAAAGTATGCGGGGCATTGGTCAATCCAAAGGACATCACTTGTGAACTCGTATAAGCCGTAACGTGTAGAGAACGAGTCTTAGGAATATCTCGGCTCTAATCTTCAGCGATGATATCCGCCGTAGATCAATCTTTGAGAACACTGCGCACCCTTAAGTTGATCGAATAGGTCATCGATTCGAGGTAGCGGGTACTTGTTCTTGATAGTTACTTCATTTAGCGATCGGTAGTCCACACACATTCTCATACTCCCATCCTTCTTCTTAACGAAGAGTATTGGGGCTCCCAGGGGAAGAGGCTGGGGCGTACAAATCCCTTCTCTTGTAGTTCTCGTATTTGCTTCTTGAGTTCCTCTAACTCGTTGGTCGGCATTCGATAAGGCCTCTTGGATACGGGGCGTGCAGGCATTAGATCGATGATAAACTCTATGTCGCGATGCGGGGCATTAGGGCAATTCCTCGGGGAACACATCCGGGTATTCTTGTACCACGGCATTCCGCCTAGAGGTAGCATGGTGAACACTCCGCAGCTTGTTCACATAGCTTTGGGTTTTGGTCCATAGTTATGCTCATCGGTGATCCCCATGGGGTGGATACGTGACTTCCCTTCATTGCAGTCTATAATTCCATTGTTCTTGGTCAACCAATCCATTCCGAGTATGACATCTATGGTTTGGGGTGATAGCACCATAAGGTTTGAGAGAAACACCACATCTCTAATCCGTAGGGGCACATCAATGCAGGCATGGGGTACGGTTATGTCTCCCCAGGTGATTGTACCAACATAGGTCTCCTAAGTGCTACTTGGTGTAGGTGGTGTTGTTTGCTTACTTGGGAAGATATGAATGAATGCGAGGCTCCAGAATCGAATAAAACTTTAACTGGTGTAGAGTTGATAGAGAACATACCCATCAATACGCTCTGGTCCTCCCGAGCTTCTTCCGCCCGCACATGATTCACTGGCCACGTCGAAACCCGGTGGCGGCCTCGTTGGGTAGCGGGGTCTGAAGCAGGACCTCGTCTGCCGCGAGGGTGGGGTTCCTCGGACGGGTGTTGCATTGGCGCCGGTGCGCACAGGGGTGTTGCGTGGTTTTGGGCAGCTATTGGAGTAGTGCCCGAATTCTCCGCAATTGAAGCGGCTCACATTCTTCCTTCTGGAGCGGCTAGGGTTGGTGTAGGTGTACGAAGGCGTGGTGTAGGCGACTGTTGACATGGTCGAAGGCGGGAGAACGTCCGGTTGCCGGAACGTTTGGCTTCCATCCAGACGGGGTGGCTCCCTTGGGGCGTTGTGGCGTTCCCTGAAATGGGCGAGCCATAGCGAGCCTCCTCTTGCGGTTATTGTCTACCACCTTTTGGTCATGCTCAAGCCGGACGACCTTGTTGATGAGGCTTTGGAAAGCTGGTGTGATCTGCCCGATCATTGGTCCTCTCGCTCGTCATTTAGTCCCTCAATGAATTTGTCCATCTTCTCTTCTTCGTCAGTCAGTCCTTGGTGGCATAACGGGCAAGCTGGGTGAACTGTTCAAATATTCTTGTCGAGGTGTTCCCTTGACGCGATCTGCGGAACTCGTTTTCTTCATCCTCATGGCTGCAGTGGCACGAAATTCTCACGGAACGCAGCCGTGAATTCCTCCCATGTTGGTTCGCCGGCGTCTTCAGCTCGCGTTTCCTTGTAGGTGTCCCACCGAGTCACTTGCGGGACCCTCCAGTGGTTAGTAGCGAAGACAACTCTATCGGCTTCTCGGACTCGACGAGAGTCGGCTTTTTCTCTATCACTCTCGGCCAATCTTGCATCCATAGGTTCTTCGGCCGTGGAAAAGGTTGGTGGCTTAGCTCTCATGAACTCTCCTAGGCTCGATCCTCCTCGACTTCCGGTTATTAGCAATCGCTTGGAGTAGCTGGGTGCAAAGCCATGACCTCCGCCGAGTGGAAGGGTTGGGTTCGCGGGTTCTCGTTGGTTCTTTGCGCTCTGCTGCAGCGATGTGCCATCCGAAGAAGATAGATGTATTAAGAGATCGGACCAGTTTAGGTTATGGTCCCTAGGGGGAAATTTTTCTTCAAGTTCTTTTAAATGATCTTCAATCAACAAGCAGAGTGGAATAATAATAAGTTCACGAATTAAGACACCGCAAAGCGATGCTCGGAGTTCGTCATATTACATAAGAGGGTACATGGACTGTACACACACAGTCCTTCATGCCATGATAGCAACAACAACTATATCGTCCAACTACATCAACCAATTAAGGGGGAATAGAGAGTGGTTCGTCTTTGCGAGTGGGAAGGTCCTCCCTCCTAGTCGTCCAACCATCCGCAAGAGCCAGGCGCAGGAAGTGGGTGGTCCGTCGCTGAAGCAAACCGGAGTCCCCATGGCTCGGAGGTGGTGGCCTCGGAGTCATGCCGAATCTTCCGACTCGGTGGCCGCGTACTCTTGCGAGCGGTGCGGCGGGTGAGGGGCCTCCAATGTGAGTCGGGCGACGAGTGGGAGCTTCCTCCTCCATTGGGTCGGTGTCGCTGGACTCCCATTTGACCTCCATAGGCTCGCCTCGGACTCGTATCGGTGTGGATGCGGATGGGGTTCTCCTCTCCCGATCCGAGGCTCGGATGAGTGCGCTACGGAGCTCGAGGTGGGTCCCATGGATGTGGCGCGCGGGGTCCACCAGTGTACGGTGCGGCTCTGTGCTCAACATAAAGCTTGCTCCATCATGGCTTGAAAGGTATCCAAGCATGCTGGAGTCATAAGGTAATAATGGTCGGGCACAGGGGCAGGAGGTGATGGCACAAGCTCGGTGGAAGTATCTGCAGCGTAGACAGGACGAGTGCGCAACTGCTCCTCCAGCTGGTTGATTTGCTGCTTGCTCTTCCTGAGCTGCTCTTCCAGCTCTACGAGCTTCCCCACGGGCCATGTAGCGGTCAGAGTTGCTCATCTTGGGCACCATTGGCTGCGGTGAGTCTGCGGCATGTTTATCTGGTCTCCACGGCCTTGGTGGCATCGACCGAGATCATTGGCGTGGCTGCGGTCGTTGATCTCGAGCGGGGCCTCCTCGTAACTGATCGTCTGCCGTCTCGCCCAACGTGATAGACGCGTGACCATCGGGTTGTAGCAGCAGGGTGTGGCCTCCACAGTGCAGACTGGGTTGCCCTCTTCGCGATAAGGATGGTGCACGAACTCTGTCACCGTGAGTTCAGCACGATGTATCGCATTAAGGCGAAGGAAGGCTTCGCGAGCCGCATCTGAATAGGCGCGCTAGGTCCCGGTGGTAGCGAGTGTGGAAGCGAAGGATGTCTCACTTCCCATGCGGGCTTCTATGGATATGGCTGCCTCCCAGGCTGGATACACTTCGGAACCATGCCTTTTGGTGTGATAGGTGGGTGGTTCCGGGTACCTCAAACACCATAGTAGGGGCGAAGTTGTACCACAAACCCCTCGTCTCGCGGGATAGTGACCTCCCGAGGCTCCGTCGTGGTTTGACATCTGCTTTTGTAGGCAACTTAGGGTTAGAGGGAGAGAGCTTTTATAATCATTTGCTAAAAGGAAATACGGATGTAGAAAAGGTATATGCATTTTCGGGAATAATAGTTTAAAACTGATCCTATGTAGGGATATTTCCCTTTAGCCCACTTGGTTAGAGGTAGGGCGCCATTTGGTCTTAGCCTACGGTCGCATGGCTCGATACCGGCTCTGTGGACCCCGTTTCGAGACGGGAATCTTTCGTGTTCATAGTACCATTTCCCTGGATCGAGTAGTTGGTACCCACGAATACGATCTTGGATAATCAAGTGCACATGCACGAATAGTTTTACATTACCATTATTACATCAATAGGCCCGAAGGCAATGTTCAACCCACAGGACCTTATGGTCCGAATACAACATAAAATCAGAATTTAGATAAGGCGGCGGAAAGAGGCGGCGGCTTGTCATTTGCCACGAGCAACGGCCAGGAGCTAAGGTCTAGTATGCGCCGTTAATTCCTTCGCCCTCACAGTAATACGCGTATGGGTCTTCGGCTCTTCATTTCCATCATTGGAGGTTTGTGCGTATAGCAAGGGTGAGTACCAACCGTACTCGGCAAGCCAACACGAGAATTGATGCATATGATAGGGTTATTCAAAGAACATGGCTGGGGTTATTTTGCATAAAGCCAGTTTTCACAATTCTTTTCACAAACCTATCGACTAGCCAATCAAGTTTTAATTTTCACAGTTCATTAATCCGGTAACGGTTCGTCTACCATCCATCGTGATTCCAAGGATGGCTTCCCGCCTCCGGTTCGTCATGATTTTACGGGAATCTACCCCTTCTCGCTTATCAAGAAGTTGACTCACCCGAATGAAATCATCATGCATGCCCATCCCAGCAGTTTTAAGTTTAAAATCTAGCCAAGCGAAAGTCTTGTCACGATGCTCAATATCCGCGAGCACGGCTATTCGAATAGATTGATTCACTCACCTTTGCGGTGGATGTACACTTTACCCGTACTCCGCGACGCCCAACAAATGAGCCTACGCCTCAACACATGAGACGGTCACGGCAAAGCCTTTCGATAACCTTGCTTTGGCGTGCCGCTCCATGAACTTAAGCCCTCATGCACTCTAGCCGTCCTTTTCTAGCGGTGACGGGAGTTACAGCGCACGGGTAAGGGAAAACTTTCCAAATCTTTAAGTTTAATTAACATCGGTTTAATTCCACCACTCATAACAAAGGCCGCAGCCTCATTCTCATCCCATAACCACATCATAGAGAACCATCTATGCAAGGATACGCCTCCGCTCGGCTATCTAGTCGGCTAGGTCTATACCCATTCGAGAAGTACGGTTGTGCGGCTCGTTTCCGGCTATCTCATGGCTCGGTCCTTAATTGACGGGTCGGCACTTGCCTTTTCGGAATCCACCCAAATCATCCAGCCGCCCTAGTCTAAAACATTTGTATGGTACTTTCAATTTTCATCAAAACTTAGTTCATCATTCTCATGGCCACGTGGCGCTCATGTCTCCACATGCCGTATCTCAACTACCTCCCTAAGGTAGTTGCCCGAGCCACAAAGCTTTTTCATAAAGTCATGAGTATGCATAAATCTAAGTATAGCATGGCTAAGCAGTTTACCGAAGTTATTCTTCGGTTGTTTGTATCACATCGCAAGTTACAAGGAGTAATTCTAAAGGTAATCAATAGCAAGGTATGGCACAACAAGTATAGGTAACTCTGTAAAGCATGCATATTTAGAGTTTAAAATAACATCATTTCGCAATTGGGATCGATATGTTCAAAGGGTGTGAAGACTTGCCTTGCTCGCACACTTGAGGGTGGGATCTTCGGCGGGGTCGTTGCCGGTTTCTTCGGCGCTACCGTACGTGCGAAAGATCAATTGAATTCAGTTAGAATTCAATAAAATGCGAGAGATCGAAAAGAACCATAAAAGCCATGAAAACAACTCCAAAAGTTTTGCCGAAAATTCTACTCGAGTTAGAACAAGGGTTGCGAGGAAAATCCGGGTTTTGGAATCGAGTTGATGACCTAGGGTTTTCGCAAAGTCGGCGATCGCAATAAATTGGGAAATTACGTTTGAAAATATCAGCGAAGAAAATTCGTGCTCGAAGTTTGAGGGTTTGAGCACAAAAGCGAAACCTATTTCAATGGCGGGAAAGAATTAAACGGAATCCGGATTTAAAAACGATGCGAAATAAAATTCCGGAAAACGTCCAGATTCCGATTTTTCAAACTTTGCACGAGAAAATATGCGAGAAGATAATTTATTTTTGCCCAAAATTTTACTCAAGTCATCCCAGAATATTTTCCAAATTTTTCCCTATTTTTCTTTTCTTTTCTTTTCTTTTTTTTTCAGCGGTCGGCCTTGTTCATCTACCGCCAACCGTTCGACCGTGACCGGCGAAACAGAGGCGGCGGCGCGCGACAAAAGGGCGGCGCAAGGGGCTTACCGGCGACGGCGGCTCGGGGAGGAGCAAGGGGGGCACGGGGATGCTTTGCGCCTGCGGCACGTGGATTGCGGCGGCGGCCCTCGGCGGCGGTGCTCGGGAACGCAGCGAGAAAAACGGCGGCGGTGCGGCAAAATCGGCGGGGCACCGCCCCTTTTATAGGCGCGGCCAAGGGGGGGCTCGGTGCGGGCGCGGGGTGGAAGGAGGGGTCCGGCTCGGCGCGGCGCGGGCGGTGACACGCGGCGGCGCACGGGGAGGGCCGGGTACGGCGGGCGCAGCGGCGGCGGCAGCGCGCGCGCGGGCGGGGTCCGGCGCGGCGTGCGCGCGCGGCGTGGGGGTCCGGCGTGGCTCGGCCGCGTGGCGGCGGCGTGCGGTGCGCGGCGCGGCTGGTCGGCGGGCGCAACGCGGCGGGCGCGGGGTCGGCGCGCGGGGTCCGCGCGCGGGGTAGGGGCCGGGCGCGGTTGGGCACGGCGCGGCGCGTGGCGCGCGCGTGCGCGGAGCACGCGTGCGGTCGGCGCGCGCGCGCGCGCGCGCGCGGGCGGCGTACGGCGTCGAGCACCTCTAGCGCAATGAACAGTGCCATTTCCGATTTTTCCGATTTTCCCATTTTAATTTTCCATTTCTATTTTCTCTCTTCTAAAAATTCCAAAATGAATTCCCCTCATTCAAAATAATTTTTCACATAATATTTTCAACTTTTCTCCACTTTTATTTTCCCATAATATTTTTCATATTTATTTATTTTAAAAATCCCTTTTCTTTTCTTTCAAATTTCAATATCCTCTCCCATATTTTTCCAAAACTTTCTCGGATTTCAAGTACGACTCAGGAACTTTATTATTTATTTTGTGTCTTAATTTATCTTCTCCCAACCAAAAATTTTATTTTATATTTCCCAAAACGCGCTTTTGCAAATCCGCGCTTTTCTCGGTTTCCCTGTTAAACCACGATGCGGCTTTCGCACCTCCGTTTTGACAACTCCGAAACCTTCAAATACACCGAAAAGGGAATTAACCACGACTAAATTTATGCAACTGAGCTGGCAAATAAGAAGCAACAAACCCGAGAAGAAGCAATAAGCCAAGGTTTTTGAAAGTTCCGTTTTTTACGTTCCGATTTCGGTTCTCTGATTTTCAGGATGTTACAAACACGCTGCCACGTTGCTGTTAACGGAGACGACGAGGCCACGGGGCGACGTGCGGCAAGGAAGAATGGCTTGCCGAAGATGGTACCGGCGAGGACGATCACGGGGGCGGCGACAAACGCAAACCAAGCGGAGGCCGGCAAAGGAGACGACGCCACGATGCCGGGGAAGGATATGATGATGTCAGATAACACTTCGGCAAGACGGTAGGGGCTGCCGGAGTGACGCCGGCGAGGCCGATGGAGAGGCACCACGAGCAGCGGGGTTTCGGTGTATTCCGGGTGAAAACGGGCCTTGGTCGAGGTGGAGGGCGATGCTGCAATGCCGTAGGTGGCGATGGCGCAGCCAACCGGTGCACGGGCGAGGAGGAAAGGCCGACCGGAGTTGCACCGGTGAGGTGGATGGGCAGGCCGGCAAGGCGCTCTCCGGGCAAAACGGAGGTGAGGCCTGGGAAGAGGAGGTGGCTGCGAGGCCGATGGAGGTGGTGGCAAGGTTTGGCACTTCTCGGCTTGACAGGGAGGGGAGGCCGAAGCTTACCGGCGTTGTGGAGGGAGAAGGCCAAGTGGGAAGAGGTGGGAGAGCAAGGGAGCTCGAAGTGTGGGGAGAGAGGAGGGAGCTGAGGGCCCCTTTTATAGGCCGGGGGGAGGAGGAGTGTCGCCGGGGAGAGGGAAAGGCGGGGTCGGCCGGGAAGAGGAGGAGGTTGACCGGCCATGGTGGTGCTCAACCGTTGAAGAACGAAATCAAAATCCACCACAAATTATTGCGGGATTGGGTGGGGAAATTATGGGGAAGTGGAGAGGAAGAGGTGAGGATTAATTTCCCTCAATTAATTTTGGATTTGAGCAAGTGATTCGACAGGATTTGCGAAGGGAGGAAAGAGATTGCTGTTTGGATGAACAGTACACAGGCGGTGAAGGAGGAAGACGACACAAGTAGCGAGAGGGACACAAAGCGGACTTTTCTTCCAAACTTCCTTGAATTTTTATCTATACTTAAAATGCTCAAATAATTCCAAGAAAAATCCTGAAATTAGATAAACACTCAAAGTATTTAATAAAAATTCAACCAGATTATTCAATTATTAATTAATTTATTTAAATAATTACTTAAATGCTCTTTGTATTACTAAAATTATTTTTGGAGCTCCAAAATTTCACGAAAAATTTCGGAGAGTACTTTAGGGCATGGACAATATTTTAAAAATATTTCTAGCTATGATTTTTAAAGTAAATTTTATTTACTTAATACTTTCACTTGATTAATCTGCTTTTCATTTTATTTAATTTCTAGAAAATAAATTATTTAATGATTTTTAATCCCGAACGAAAATCGGGACGTGACACGCCTTCTTCTTCTTCGCCCACCTGACAGTGAGCATAGGGGTCCTCCAGTTCTTCATTTCCACCATCTGAAGGTTTGTGCGTATAGCAAGGGTGAGTACCCAATGTACTCAGCAAGCCAACACGGAATGATGCATGATAGGGTCATACAAAGGATGGCTATGGTTTATTTGTGCAAAGCCAATTTTCAGAAATCATTTCACAAACCTAACATCTAGCCAGGTCATGTTTTAGTTCTATAGTATATTAAGTTGGCGACGGTTCTATCTACCATCCATCGTGATTCCAAGGATGCTTCCCGCCTCCGGATCGTCATGGCTTTCTAGGGAGTCTACCCCTTCTCGCAGTTCGAGAAGTTGAGTCCACCAGCACACAAAATCATTATGCATTCCACCCCATCATTTTAAAATTTATGAGTCTAGCCACAGGAGAAACTTGTCACGCCGCTCATTATCCGCGAGCACGACTATTCAAATATATTGATTTACTCACACTGCAGTGGATGTACACTTTACCCATACTCCGCAACTGCTCATTGTATGAGCTTACATCCCTCTATATGGGATGATCACGGCAAAGCCTTTCGATAACCTCACTTTGGCAGTACCCGCTCCATGAACTTCAACCCTCTTTCACTCTAGCCGTCCTTTCCTAGCAGTGAGAGGAGTTTTGGCGCTCCCGGCGTAAGGGGAAACTCACCAGATTCTCATTCATTACTCAACACGTAGGCCGCAGCCTTATCTCAACAACCAGAACCACATCTCCACCGAAGAACCACTATGCAGGGATACTGCCTCCACTCGGCTATCTACTCCGCTAGGTCTATACCCATTTGAGAAGTACGGTTGTACTGGCTCGTTCCAGGTTATAGGTCTCATGGCTCGGTCCTTAATCGACCAAGGACGGTACTTGCCTTTACTGGAATCCACCCAAATCCATCCATCCGCCCTAGTCTAAAAACATTGTTTTGTACTTTCATTTTTCCATCAAAACTATTTTCATCATGTTCAAGGAAATGTGGCGCTCATGTCTCCACATGTCGTATCTCAACTACCTTCCCTAAGGTAGTTGCCCAAGCATATAGCTTTTGTAAAAATATGAGTATGCAAGATTCTAGTATAAGCATGGCTAAGCATTTTACCGAAGATATCCTCTGGTTGTATCACATCGAGGGTTACAAAGATTATATCTAAGGGTAAGCAATATCAAGGCATGGCATATCAAGCATAGGTATTTTGTGTATAGCATGCATATTTGAAGTTTTAAATCAATATCATTTCGCAAGTAGGATCAACATGTTCGAAGAGGTGTGAGGACTTGCCTTGCTCGCACGCTTGTTGGACGGGGTCTTCGGTGTAGTCGGTGCACGATTCCTCGGATGCTATTCGTATGTGCGAAAAAGCAATTGAATTCAATTAGAATTCAATAAAATTACATGGAGATTGAAAAGAACCATAAAAACGACTCCAAATATTTAGCCCAAGATTTTAATTAAGTTTGGGTGTGAGTTTTTGGGTGAAAACCGATTTAATAATGCGAGTTGTAGAAATTAGGGTTTTTTTGCGATATACCGATTCAATTTACTAAGGTGACAAATTTCCAAATTGTTGTTATCTCAAAAGATTTGAATTTTAAATTTCAGAAGATCCAAATGTTAAAATAATATTTAATGGCAAGCTAAGCATAAATAAACTCCTAGATGAATAAATTATGCGACGATGAAATATCCCGGATTCCTATTTTGAAATCCAAATTCGCACGAGAAAATATATTTTTTTGTCTAGAAATCTTCCCAAATATTTTCAAAAAACTTCTCCTAAATTTTCTAAACAATTTTCTAAATTTTTCTCTAATTTTCCTTCTCTTTTTTTTTTTTTTTTATTTCTCCTTTCCTTTCTCTTTATTTTTATTTTTTTCTTTTTTTCACTACCCCTTCCTCCTCCTCCTCCTCTGTTCGGTCGGCCAGGCGGCACGGGGCGCGGCCGTGAGCTTACCGGTGGGCGGCGCGGCGGCGAGGAGGCGGCGGGACTCCGGGAGTACGTGGGCAGCGGCGGTGGCTCCAGCGCACGGCGGATGACGGCGGCGGCGGCTTTGCGAGGTGGCGAAACGGCGGCTAGCAACGGCGAGGCGAGAGAAGAGCAAGGGCAACGGGAGAGGAGAGCGGAAGGTGGGGAAGAAACGGGAGGCTCGCCCCCAATTTATAGATGGCCGGAGAGGGAGAGAGGAGGAGCGCAGGCAGGTGAGGCGACGCGGCGGGCGGCACGCGTCGATGCGCGGAGGCGGGGGCGGCGAGGCGCGAAGCGGCGCGCGGCGCGGCAACGTGGGGCACGGGCGCGGGCGCGCGGCGGCGTGGCAACATGCGCGCGCGCGGGCGTTGCGGCGGCGCGCGGCGTGTGGGTGGGCCGGGCGGCGGGGCAGCCGCGGCGGCGCTCGGGAGGACCGGGCGCGGCGCGGATGCGTGGGCGGCGGCGGCCGACGCGCGGACACGGCCGGCGGCGCGCGGCGACGCACACATGCGCGCGGCGGCGCTCGGCACGGGCGCGGGCGACACGGGCGGCACGGGCGCGCGCGTGGGCGGCGGCGTGTGGCGCGAGGGTGGCGGGCCGCGCATGGCGCGTCGTGTGGGCGCGACAGCGCGCGCGCGCGGCCGCGGGGTCCGGGTCCGGGTCGAACACGTGACGGCTCATGAATAGTGTCTATTTTCTTTTTCCGATTTAAATTCTATTTCTTCCTATTCCTTCTTTCCTTCTCTAATAAAATTAAAATATGATTTGATTTAATCATAATTTAAATTTTATCCAATATTTCAATTCTTTTGTCCACCTTTATAATATTATATTATATTATATATATTATATTTTCCCTTTTCCAAAATATGATTTTTGATTCAAAATCAACCCTAGACTTCCCTATATATTATTTTATTTTTTAATTTATTTAATATTATTTATTTCATTTACGATTATTAATTCTTCCTCCCAAAATATGGTTTTGATCAAAAATAAACTTTTATTAATCCCCCGCCCTTTCTATTTATATTCCTTTATAATTTTTATTTCCAAATCTTTATTTTTTTGAAATTTTTCTCTCGTTTGGGATTTTTAAGTTATTTGGTTTTTCTCAATATTTTAGATAGATTTTTCTCTTTATTAATTTTATGCAACAAGCTGGCAAATAAGAAGCAATAAACATGGCGAGATGCAAAAATACCAAAAGTTTTCGCAAGTTTCGTTTTTTTAATTCCCAATTTTAATTTCTCCAATTTTCACGGTGTTACAGTTGTATACTATGGTGTCAATTTGTGCTGCTAGGCGCCGCTGTTGACAGATCAGCTGAGTTGGACTCGAACCGACGGTCGGCTGAGTTGGACTCGAGCCGACGATCGGCTGAGTTCGACTCGGGCCAAAACCGAGTATACCTAAACCTACAGGGTCGCACACTTAAGGGGATAAGAACAGGCATTCGAGTTGGACTCGGATACGGCTCGATTGTATAGGGATCCGAACGGATAGAGTCCTATGGGCTTATGAAGTCCGGTCGGCCAACTCTATGAGATTCGGATAGGATCCGATTCAAAATAGAGTCCCGATGGGCCTCTAGGCCCAACCGACAACTCTATATAAAGGGGTGAGGGGTGGAGAGCTGCCGCATGCAATTGGAACCGAATCAATCTGATCACACGTGGCTTCAGAAGTCGGCGAGATCAATCTCCACGGAAACCCTCCCCACCTCCAAGCCAAAACCCTAGCCTTGCATCTTGTGCTAGCACACAGGTGTTAGGCGTTCTGTTCCCGGACGTGTGGATACCGGTAGAGGAGCTGCTACATTGCGATGATGTTCGTCAGCTACGAATCGGCTGTGGTGGAATCGGCTGCGGTCGGGAGCATCGGAGTGAGGCACGCAAGCACGGTCGGACGACTCGGCGAATCGGCTACTCGGTGAATCGGCTGATTGGTGAAGCGGCTGTTCCCAGGAATTGGGTGTCGGCTTGCGGGAATCGGCTATCGGCAAATCGTCTATCATCGGCCAACACTGCTCCGGATCGGATAGCTCCTGATTGGCTAATCCGTTGCACTCTACTCCAATCGGTAATGATCTATCGACCCTTACTTGCATGTTTTCCTGGTTTGCGCGGTAGAAAATTTTCGTTATTAGCTATCGTAGCTTCCGTGTAACCCTTCACACGATGCCCTCAAAGTAATAGTTGAGGCTCTTCATCTCCAATTGGCTGTATATCAGAATTGGACACCTTTAGAAAATTGGCCTGCCAAACTTTGCCTTGACAGGCAGTCAATGTCGTCGACTTCCCATAAAGTTAAGTCAGCATTAGCTATGTTGACTGACCTGTCGGCTGGCACAATCTCTATCTTGTCACCTTGCCACTGGACTAAGCGTTGATGCATAGTAGAAGGGATGCAGCAGTTGGCGTGGATCCAATCCCTTCCGAGCAGCAGGATGTACGATCCCTTCCCGTCGATGACAAAAAAAGTTGTGGACACGGTCTTGCTGCTGACGGTCAACTCAACGTTCAAAACTTCCTTGGCCTCCGATGGATTCCCGCCGAAGTCCTTGAGCACCATATTGGTCTTGATCAAGTCATCGGCCCCCTTGCCCGGCTTCCTGAAGGTGGCATAGGGCATGAGATTGACAGCGGCTCCTCCATCGACTAGCATTTTTTACATCAGCTTGCCATTTATAAACCCTTTGACATACAGGGGCTTCAAGTGCCGATTCTCGGTCCCCTCGGGTTTTTTAAATGTGGCCTGTTCTGGGGACAGCACTAGCTTGGCCAAGGTTTCTTCGATGGTGTCTGCATCGGCCTCGGCAGCCTCAAATTCGGCTAGTAATATGAACACCATATTGACCGATGCAGAAGCTATTCCTTTCCCTTTTGCTGCCCTTTTGGCCTGGTTGGCTGGACACTCATCAGCTGAGGGATCATCTTTCTTAATGCGCCATTGTCTCCTTGGGCAATTTTGTTGTTTTTTCTTCCTCAGCCGGTAGTCGATCTTGGCCTCGACTTCTTTCAGCCGACCCTCGCTCTTCAGCCTTGCACCTTCCGCTTTTGTGTTTTTGTGAAAACATCAGAAGGGCACAATTGAGGGTTGGCAACCTGCTCTGCTTCGTCCTCTTCTTCATCCTCTCTCTGGAAGAAGTCCTGGTGAATCGGACCGAGCCGTTCGTGGACGGAGAGTTTTCGCTGGTTGAGCTGAACGGCTCGGGGGATGAATCGGCTGGGCTTCACAATCGGCTCTTGCCTGGGCTCGTCTTCCCCGAATTCGCTGCAGACTGGGAAATTTTCCAAGGTGGGCAGCCGCATCCCTTGCTCCCAGCAGAACCTAAAGAACTCGCATCGCCAATGAGGGTCACAGCCATCATGGCGACGGATGTAGGCCATTCCCAGCCGATCAGTCATTCTCTGATAAGGTTTGCCGTGTCGGTCTTCTTCCTTCTCTTGAACCCCGAGTTGAAAGCAGAGTCGGTTGTCCATGTGCTTGGGCTGACGATTGGCTGATCGGCCACTGGTGTAGACCATGTTTATGGGCGCCGGTTTGGCTCCAGTCGACCTCTTGGATTGTTCTTGGCAGTCCTTCTCAGTCGTGCTTCCTTGTTGGGCCTTGACTAAGCTGTGCGCCATTCTATGTTGCCGATCAGCTCGCCCTGGGCCAACATGAACTACATTAACGGGGAAGGGGTTACCGTCGACTTTCATCGGCTTAGCCGATTCTTCAAACTTGATCTTCCCTGCTTCTATGGCCGACTGAATCTACTGGCGGAAGACTTTGCAGTCGTTGGTGCTGTGGGAGGTGGTGTTATGCCACTTACAATATTTCTTTTCTTGAGCTCCTCGGTGATGGGATGACGTGGTCGGGGAAGGCTGTATTTGTTTCTCCCGCGCGGCGAGATCGAAGATCCTATCGGCTTTGGTGATGTCAAAATCATATCTCTCCTTCTTAGCTGATTTCTTCAGCCAGTGACATGTTATGGCTTTCTTGTTCTTGGTCCACTCGGCCGCTGCAACCTCTGCGTCGCTCTCGCTTGAATCGAAGTCTGATGCATAAGGGACATGGCTGACTTTCTTGAAGGCTTTCTTAGATTCTTGGAAGCTCTCGAAGTCTTGATCCAGGTGGGCCAAGCTCTCGAAGTCTTGAGCAGAAAACCTTCCCCTGATGGGAACCAAAAGGCCATGAAAGGCTAAATCAGCTAGTTTCAAGTCTGATAGCACTAGGCTATAACATCGGTTCCTCATATTCCTAAAGCGCTGGATGTAGTCCGGCACCGATTCCTCATGCTTCTGCCTAATGCTGGTTAGGTCGGACAGCTTCATCTCGTGTGTGCCGGAGTAGAAGTAACTGTGAAACTGCCTCTCGAGATCGGCCCAACTCTGAACCGAGTTGTAGGGCAACGACGAAAACCACGTGAAGGCCGATCCCAAGAGAGACAGTGGGAACAATCATATTCTGAGCGCGTCCGTAGCCGATGCTTCTCCGCACTGAGCCAGAAAATCGGCTGACATGTTCATAGGTCGAGACGTTGTCTTGCCCAGAGAATTTCAAAAAATTCAGCACCTTACAGCGGTTTGGCAGGGGCACCCTCTCAAAATATTCTGGATACGGGTACCGGTACATATTGCCGGAGTCCTTCGGCTTAAGGCCGAACTAATCACGCATGACATCTGCGATCAGATCGGCCCAAGGCTTGTTTTCTTGAGCTGCAGCTACGGTATCGGCTCGTACTACTCATATTGCATGGGAGGCTGCCGATACCGTGTCTGCGGTGAATGAGGTTGGTAGAACTGCTCGTAGTTGCCCCCCGGTACTGATGTTGGACTTGATTCACGGGAGGAGGCGGTTGTGACATCAACGGAGGTTGCTGCTCAGGGAAAGGCCGAACACCACCGGAGTTGTGAGGTGGGTCTGGCATGTAGTTGCCGATTGGCATTTTGTGCAAGAGAGGTTGTCGATCGGCGCTGAACATTCTTTCCACTTGTTCTTGGGAAAGTATTGGAGCCCCGCGGCCCTAATGCAAGGGTTTGTTGTCTGGTTAAAAGCTTGGGTTGGTTTTGCAGCCGATGATTGTACGGTCGGCTGAATAGGGGCTCTCCCTGGAGGAGTCGGCTGTCCTAGTGGAGGAATTGGCAGCCCTTTCATTGACAGAGTCCTGTAAGGTGGGAATCGACCATCAGGGAAATGGGTCGGGCCCCTTGGCAATTGCTCGGCTATCTTTGAGTCAACCACTGTGCTGATCATGTTGTTCAATGTATTCACTAGTATCCCTGACTGGTTGACGAGTGCGTGGTGGATAGCCGAGTCGATCTGATCCTTGAGCGTGTGCAGCCCTGAGTCATCTTGCTCCTGCTTGATGTCTTCGACCTTCTGTTTCCCCTTGTCCTTGCTGGAGGCGGCTCCAGAGTCAAAGTCTTCAGGGATCTCAAATTTGTACTTTTGAACGATTGCCCCAGATCTGGTCTGGGTAAAGGATTGCAAGTAATGAGATTGCAATCGTTCAACTATCTGCTTATAGTCGGCCTGTTGGTCAGCCGACAACTTGTCCATTGTGATGGGGATGATGTTCTCCTGGTCCAGCTCTGGGGTCTTGATGTTCACCATTGTACTTGACTTGGAAGTGGCTATGGTCCCACTGGGCGTGCCAAAAGCATGTTGATGAGAATTTTTTCCACGCGCTGACCTCAGAGGTCTGCTTAACTCTAGTGCAGGTCCAAAATTGGTCGCCTTTGGTGATTGCGCGGGTGTGCCAGTTGGTTTGATCCTGCAACCAACAAGAAACAAAGAATAGGCGATTAAGTTCAAATTAGATCCTGCTCGATCGGCTAAAGATATTCATAATATATAATTACCATTCCAAAGTGCATTTTGACTAAGTGATAGAGATAGATCGGTAGTATACGGAGACAATATAAATCACTTATATCTAAAAACACATCAGAATACTAATTACATATATTTATAGCTTAGCCGATGTCGCAGATCTAATGTAAATCGGCTAATACTCCGATATGTTTTATATGAAGATATTAATCTGAACTAAATACACTAAACCAAGATTCGGCTGTTAATGTAATAGATTGATACCGGGCTTAGCATATTTAAATAGATTAAGATCTTAATATAAAAGGTAGTTTTAATACATCTAGCAACAATAATACATAAAAGATGATTAAAACAGGTAAGATCGGCTGAAACCCCGGTGCTATCTCTAATAAAAATCACTGAGCCAAATAGATCTATATGATTCTAAGAGCGACTTAATAGGTTGATTTGATGCAGCATTAAGTACAAAAGAAGCACAAGATCTATTTAGACTAATGAGAACTCCTGAGATGGTAGATACGCCATATAACCTAAATCAACCTATAGATCTAGCTCTGTCAGCTGCTATATTGAGGGAGATATTAGCCGATCGGGGGATAGATCTAGACATTGATCTAGATTATATATCACATATGATAGATTAAATAGTTTATAACATCAGGATCAGAGTATCATGATGATGGAAGCACTAACCATGATAACACAAAACGCTTGTAACAAGAGGTTACCTTGTCTGGAGATCGAAACTCGATGCAACCTGAGAACGAGGCAAGAACTCGTCGAGAAAGTAAACACGAAAAGGGTGGCGATGTGCCGAACTTGTATTGATGTGTGTTGTTATTTTTACAAGGTCTCGGGTCATATTTATACCCGGATACACAATTAATCCGTAACGGACACGATTCCTATTACAGATTAAATCTCAAATATTTCTAAACAAACCGACATTATCTATAAAGGAAACTATATAAAATATCCTAACTTAAAGATACAATTGCTGTTGCAGGACCTTATCCGTAGATGGCAATATCTTTGAAGTACTTTGGAAACCGAATCCAATAGTTATCTCTAAGCTTCTTCGAGTTCGACTTGTGCTTCGGTCTCTGCTAGTTTCGACCTCGCCTTCGTCTTCGTACCTCCGCGGTGCCTCTATCCTTCTCACGGACTTCCTCTTGGGTGCATTGGCTTCTACCGGGTCTCCACGGTCGGTGCCAACTGTTGTCGATTGACAAACACGTCTGGCGAAAGACAGGCTTCACTCAGTTATGTGGAAAATGTAAATGGAAAATATATTAATCTTTTCAAAAATTCCCCCCTATTACACACCCCTTGGGGTCTATTTATAGGTTTACAACCCAGGTTTGCAACCCTATGATTTATATTTACTCGGGAATTGACTTAACTGTCCTTATGATAGGACATTTACAAGGATAACATTAGCCTTTTGGCCCAACTCACCAACCCATGGGTTCTAAGGGTTCCCTCCTAGGCTGCTTGTTGGACTTCCCAGGATAGTTGGCTTTGTCAGGGCCCGACTGGCTTCGTCACCTGTTGGTGCTTTGCCGTCTCATGGTGGAGGATCATCGCTTCGTCACTTGATGGGTGCTTCGCCTCCCGGCGCTCACCTTCGCCACTTGTGGATGCTTTGTGCTTTAGCGCTTCACCTCACAGCTTGATGGGTCTTTGTCACACCTAGAAATTCAAGCCAGAATTTCCGCAACTAATTTGTGCATTCGATCCTCGTCCAGACATCAGCCGAGGTACACAAATTGACAATCATTGATATTACAGAATCCACATCTTAGAAACAATATAAAAGATTACATAAATGCAGCAGAAAAGAATAATACTGACTAAACTGAAACTCTAACACTGCGACGGAACTCCAAAACACCATAGGCAACCTTGAGTCGGACGCAAGCCTAAACCTCGTAGAAACTTTCTTCTTCTGCAACCTCTTGCTCTGGAGGAGGAAAATTAAGCAAGGCTGAGTACTTCCACCATACTCAACAAGTCATACCGGAAGAGAAGGTATGATGCAGGATAGTCCACAAGGAAGGAATATAGTCTCATTTGCATAAACAGCATTTCAGAAACAATAATATTTGAAAGCAGTAAAACAGTAATAATAATTAAGCAGTATTAAATAAACACTGTCCAACGTTAAACCCACGTTGCAACAGGCCCAACCATCCATCTGTACTAGTCAAGTTCCAATAGCCAGGTTATTACTTTAAATGAGACTAATCACGTGAATTTGGTTGATCGCCCTTAATCGTGGGCACAACTATTCGAATAGTTTTACTCTGATCAAAGGTGTACAACTATACCTGCAAGACAAAATTTCACGACACGTTACCATGTGCCGGTGTACCACCACGATACCCAGAAAAGGAACTGTGATAGGACCCTTCGCATAACCCTCTCTAACCAATCGTACCACACCAAGGTTTCGCCCCCACTCCCATAAGGGTAATGGGCAGGCCCCTCTCGTGCCGCGGTGAATCCGAAAGCCAATCAACCCTTAAAACCGGGGCCGACCCAACTCCATCACTCCCACCCTCACTAGGGTACGTCAGCTAGAGACAGCTACACTAAGGATTCAGCCATTACCCATGCTAGCTTGTGGTATGCATGATAATTCTTCCAGGGTTTTTCAAGAACCGGTCCTTAATTGTCATGAGCACTCTAACCAAACATCCAACCATGAGCTCACAACCCACCATCATCATATTTCAGTATTATTAGAATAGTATCACATACTTGACATCAGCTGAGTATTAGTCCCTACTGAAATATTTGATTAATGTGATTCCCTTATGTGAGCTAATTGGTCTAAGCTAGGCTAAGCATGTCCTAAACCAATATCTAGTCATATTGAACCCAAGTTATCAATGGTATAAGGTAAGCAATTCCTATGGCTGAGTACAATAGGCATAAAAGTCCCATGAAATGACATTCTAAAACATATGCAGTATTTGAGAGAAAACGAAAGATTTAAGTAAAATAGGTACAATATGATCAATGTAAAGTACGACTTGCCTTGCTCTGAAGATTGGGGAACCTTGGTGACTACTTCGAAGTAAACGGGATCGCCGGAATTATCAAAATCTACACGACAAACAAAGCACTCAACAAAGAATGCTAAAGGTCTACTGAAACAGCACAAGAAACTATTTTTAATGGATTCTTGATATTTTTTGGATTTAATGAAATTTGAATGGACTAAAACAAAGCTCGGATTAAAAAGATATGAATTTTAGAAGTTTAATTGTGATTTTTAAACTAAATAGAAAAGACTAATTAATTTATTGTGTAATTAAGCCCTTGCTGATGCAAGCATGCTCGCGGGCGTGGGTAGGGCTGGCGTCGGCATGACATCATGCGCGTAGCGGTGGCCGCGGCCTAGGGTGACGTCGGCGCCTAGGGTTGACGCAAGCGGCACGTGGACTTGGTCTACCGTGGACCAAGTCCATGGATGCGGGCGGCGGCGGGACACGTGGCAGCATCCGAGCGAGCGGGGTGGCGCGCGATCGGACGGCCGAGCGGCGCTAGGGTTAGGGTTGCATGGGCGACAGCGACGGCGACACATGGCGCCCATCCGTGGCATGGCGGTGCAATCGAACGGTGGTCACGTGCGGGCGGGATCGAACGGCCCCAATCTACCGCGCGGTAGATCGGACGGCCGCGGCGTGGCTAGGGTTAGGTTTAGGGCGGCGGCGGCGGCCCGAGCTCGGTCCGCCGGCCATGGCCGCGCGGCGGCCGGCAGGCTCACCGGTGACACGGGAAATGGCGCGGGAGCGGCGCAGTGGCTCGGGATGACGGCGCGGGTTTGGGATTGTGCGCGGGGCGGCTTGAGCACGCGCGAGAAGGAAAAAGAGGGAGATAGACACGGCTCATCGGAGACGAGGACGACGACGGCAGCGACGGCGGCGAGCGGCGGCACTAGGCTAAAACTGGCTCGGATTCAAGTGGAGCAAATGGAAAACGACGGCGGAGGCTGTGGGGGAATTTATAGGGGCTCGGGAGGCTGGATAGGGCACGGGATATGGCCGAATTCTTTGCCGTTGATCTCGGACTCGGAGAGGGAGAGAGGAAAGTACGGCGGCGGTTTGGATACGGACTCGGCCGACGCGGGGTGCGGAAATGGCGGCGCATGATGCGGGGAAGGAGGCTTGGGCCCGGTGTGGGCGCGGTGCGGCGCGGCGTGCAGCGGCGCGACTCCGGGTGCAGCCGGCGCGCATGGCGTAGCGGCACGGACCGGTCGGGCGTAGGGAAGGCGGCCCGATAGGTGGGCCCCACTGTCGGTGGCGAGGGCGTGGGGGAGGAGGCGGACTTGCGCGCGGGCGCGGCTTGGGCGGCGGCCCAAAGGGTTTGGGTGGGAACCGTACGGCCCAAAAAAAGGAAAAATCAGAAATTAATTCGAGGGACTTAATTTAATTGTGATTAATTCCTTTAATTGATTAAAAATATTTCTAGTGCTCGAAAATTTTCATAAAAATCATGTTAATGTATTTTGACATGTAGAATTTAAGAAAAATTCTACCATGCAATTTTCACTTATTAAATGTATTTTAAAATTAATTGTTCACTCCAGAATAAATCCAACAATTCCAATTATTTTTGGGGAATTATTTTAATGATTTTTAAGGGGCAAAACTCGGGGTGCGACAGTCTTTCGGTAGGTTCGGTCGAAGGCCCTCATGGCATGCCTCCAACACTTATATTGTCTCGGTTTGGTCCATGTTTTTAATAAAGATAGGTTCTTAACAATTATATTCTATCTAGTTTCAGCCGATGATAGTATAATTTGCCTTGTATTATTTATTCAAAATTCATCGGTTACATAGTCGTTGATCCGAACTCCATCGACTTTGGCTAGGCTTACGATTTCATATCGGCCCCTTGGCCGATTGGCATTATGATTTAATCTTTTCTATCTTGTTAGTTGCAGGCATGATCTGAATCTGTTTTTAGGACCTGCACTAGAGCTAAACAGATCTCTCACGTCTTTGTGTGTTTGGTCAGATTTTGCGTCAACAGATACAAACCAATCTGTTATACCATGTAAGAAGTTTTTGTAAAATCAAAGTGTGTTTGGTTCTTTATTTAATGATGAACAATTGGTATTTGGGATTTATTGGTTTAAGTGTTTTGATGTTGAAAGAGTTAAATTTTCGGACGATGAACAGAGTGTTCGATCGGGTGCCACGAGTTGGTCGGCCAGGAGTGTTCTGCAGTCGACCGGAGGATGTTCGGCGGTCGACCGGGCAGATTGCCTACGGTCGACCAGGCGATTGCGTTTCGGTTTTGGTTTCGGTTTGTTTCCTTATACATACATGGAAGTTTCGTGTTCCTATGCACGTGTCGGTTGCTTATGCTAACAATGAGTCAAGTTTGGATAGCTTGTGCTCGGATATGGTATTCTTTATTTAATTGTGTGCAGGTATTCTTTACGCCTCGGGAAAGTGTTGCCGGTGATCGAGTCGGAGTCAACTTGGAGATAAGGTGACGTTCGAGATGGGGATCATGCGGGATGCTGAAGGGTAGAGATTAGTGCACATGATTGGAAAGTTTCCATATGGCATACAATGGAGATATTGGAGATATTGGAGATATTGTTGCGTATGGAAAGCGAAATTTTGGTTTTAGGAAAATCGAGATTGTTACGGTTGGTTTATGTATAGTTTGTTTCTTGTACGGGAAGGTTTCCTAGTGGATTAGGTCTTCTTGTATGAGTAGGATTCGTGGCTCTTGGCTGCGTATTTTGTGTATAAATAGTGAGGGGAGGCGTGGCCTCTCGGTATCGCTTATATCGCTTCTATTTGCTTGGAGTTCAAGTTTTTAGGGTTTCGAGTTAGAGTTTAGCTTGAGATTTTGTTAGGAGTGCTTTGCATGCACTTTGTAAACACAGAGAGTTTCAATAAAGATCAATTTTCTTGATAGTTCTTTGTGTCTACTTCTTCCTCGGTGCAGCGGCGAAATTATCGGTTCAACCGGATCTACTAACCGGTCAGACCGCAGATACTATGGCGGTTAGACCGCGCCTTCTTCCCGGTCAGACCGAAGGTCATCAGGCGGTCAGACCGGTCAAACAGCACGGTCAGACCGGTGCGACACCTGCGGTGAGACCGACTTCAGAAAACAGAGGTAAAGTTTTATTTCCGCTAAAACTTTATTTATGGGGTACTCAACCATTCACCCCCCTCTTGTTGGTTTTTCATTGGGCATTCGATCCTATAGTTTTAGCTTAACTAATAATTGTATATTTATTTATACTTGTGTGTCTTACGCTTTATGCGAGTTGAATAGCTCCCGGCACTGCCTTCGAACTACTGAGACTTCTATTTCTGTAGAATTGAACAAGAAAACCCAAACTTACCTAGAGTGACCGGTAGAAACAAAAAAAATTCAAATCTTTTATGGAGTAAAAGAAACACCTACAGTAATAAAACCTAATGGAGATCTGGTTTGACTAGTGTTGGAACTCCAATATGATCACCAGTGAAAGCTCGGTCTCACAACAGGGTGATCGCGAGGTCCATAACACCACATGTGTTTTGGTGTGCTGTCAACATACACTGATGTATGTACCAACAACTTATGTGTAGTGAAGGAATTTGAATCCCACATGGACAATATTCAATAACCGTGGAAAAAAACTATTGGATCTTTTTTTTGCATGGAAAAAGAACTATTTGGATCTCAATATGGTAATCTTTGAACTGACGATGTTATAGCAATTAAGTTTCTCCGATGAAGTTTGTAGTTTTCAATATATATGTTCATCTCCCTGCCAACGCTAGTCGCACTGCTGGATTTTCTTGTCGTTCTTCCCAAGAAATTCGGATATGCAAGGCGCATGTATGAGACTTGCTATCAAAAATGTGTAACCTCCGGTTAAAGAAAGGCTTCTCAAATTTTCCCAAAGCCTCCCTTTACTACATAGCAAGAAAGCTCAGCAAAAGTCATCAGCCAGCAAGCCTGCTGGAACAAACATGACTGACAAATATGTTGGGTTGGATGTCTTCCTGGACATATTTATAACAGAACTGGTTTCCTTTTAATTGTATGATTTGACTCAGTGGCCCTACCAGGAAGGGTGCAAATATACTTGACGTTTATGTCTTTGCTACATCAATAACTGGTTAGAACTTTAGATCAAGAAGCCTTCCTTCACTTCAACACATGCATGATCCCTGCTTGCTCCATTGCCACTACCATGTATTACTAGACATGTCAATGTACATATGCTTTAGTCCGATGCAGCGACGAAGGACAAAACTTTTTTAAGGCTTGGACTTTCTACAGACTACGTATCACTATACTCATACCGTATAAGAAACAGGCAGGTTTTTCATCTATAATATATTACCTTTACTGATCAAAATGCTCCAAAAGACAAAAGGATGATGAGATGAAAATGAAAGTGGTCAGTTAACTTCTGAATTTCTTTTCACACAGCTGCTAACTTCATTAGTCCTAGCAATTACCTACTCAATCCTTCGTGTGCAATTTTCATTTGCTTTTTCTAAAGAAAGATTACAGATTGTATAATCCAATACTTGGGGAAAAAACATAGAAGAAAGCTTTAGATTCATAGGAAAACTAGATTGAGTTGGTATTTGTACCTTTCACGAATCATGGTAACATGCACGCATGCAGGTTAGGCTGCTTGAGGGAGGGGGAGCCACAGGCTTGAGCGCGCTAGAGCTGCCGCCGCCGCGCCGCACGCTGTAGCAGCCGCCACAAGTTACACATTAGCTAAATTAATCTAGCACACATAGTCACCATACTGAGCATGCTTCAGTCACACATAGTTACTAGTTCACAATGTAGACTGTAGTTCACCACTTCACACCTGGCTGCCGTTTGTGCCGTATGATCATATGTGCGCGTGCAGATGCAGGAACAAGCTGAAGCTGCTGAACTCTTGTCGCCGACGCCGGGGGCCTGTGGCTGTGCGCCCGACTCCGACGCCGCTGAGAGAGGGGGAGGCCTGTGTGTGCGCCACCGGCCGCCACCGCCGCACGCGCTTGAGCTGCCGTCGCCGACACGCCACGCGCACGTTGTCCTGGCTGTATCTACCCTGCCGTAGCCGGCGCGCCACGCTAGAGGGAGTACTGTGCAGGGACGTAAGAGGGAGGGAATCGAGGAGACGCAGCTCAGGAGTTATGTGGAGATTATGGCAATCGGGTATCCACATGGCAAGCTTATCCGACTGGAGTTAGGGATAGGTTGTGCCTATCAAATATGTAAACCAACTACGACTTGGGTATTACGTTGCCGATTAGATAAGGCAACGGCTCATAGTCATGGTTTGGTAAGATTGAGGAAACCGACTTAGAGTAAGATAGGGTTTCCGATTTGTAAGCCCACATCCCAAGACTATATAAGGGGGGTAAGGGGCATCCCTTGAGGGATATGCGATATCGGTTTTAGATCATATGCTTCATAAGAAGTTAGATCAGCCTTCAGCTTTAGATCACGAGATCAATAAAGACACTCGGTGGATCGAATCCATCGAAACAGGAGTTGGGTATTACCTCACGAGAGGGCCTGAACCTGTCTAAATCTTCTTTTTCTCCTAACCCATTGTGCTTGGCGATCTTGACTGCGACCCCAGAAATTATATTGCCAAAACCAAGTTTCGATAGTTGGCGCGCCAGGTAGGGGACCGCGCGTCGAGACTTCTTCAACAAATATCGCCGACAAGCGTGATGGGATCTCCTTCAAGATTCGGCGACTTCGCCGCCTACTTCATCGACAGTTCCTCCTTCGACTCGGATTCGGACCAGTCGGAAGGAGAAATCCACTTGACACCGTTCGGACTTCCGAACAGCGCCACGATCTACAACGACGTCTTGAAGACCAAGATGCAATCTACTTTCTCCGACGACGAACTTCACTCGGCACCATTCGGATTACCGAATACCGCCGAAATATGCGCCAATCTTCTCACCTCCCCAACGGAGGCGATCTATTCGGGCGAAGACCTCTCGATGCCGTTTGGGTTACCAAAAGTCACTGAGATCTACAGCAAACTTCTCTCCCCCGAGTCGACGGCGACCCACTCGGAGGAGCCCACACCCCCAAGCTCTGACTCGGACTGGAACGATCCAGACCCGGGCTACCCAGGATCAAGGGAGGTCGCCGTCATCCTCCCATCATTCAGCTCCTGCTCATCTTCGGAGCTCAATGGATACCTCGGCTCCGCCGGCCGACGACCTCTATGGCATCCCTCCGACGAAGCCGACAACTCCGACTACCGCATGGACTATGAGCCGAAGTGCTTTGATGTCCTCATGGCCGAGCCGGACGAGTCCGACTCAGCCATGGCCAAGAGGCTTGCTGAAGGAGAGCGGGCCAAGATTGAGCACGAGCGCAAGACGGCCGAAGAGGAGAAGCAACGCATGGACGAGGGCGACAAGAGGAAGCGGGACCTACGTACAGCCGGACGATCGCCCGGGAGGCCATCCTCCAAACTCGGGTTCGCAACATCAACATTTTCCAAACGCCACGGCAAAACGCTGTTGCCGCGCTCACTCTCTTGGACACCGTCATGGAGACGGCACCCGCCAATGTGACTCCGATACTCGACAAGATCAAGACCATCGTCGCAGCCATAGCTAACGGCCACCCCACCACCTTGGCACGAAGGTCGACTGAGTCCGTGGCTGAAACGCCCGACAAAAGTCGATTCCCGCCTCTAAGGTCAGGAGACTATAAGAGGCCCGAGCCAGATCGGTCGACAACAAGGCCAAGAGGCCCACCCCGCGAGTCCACGCAGAAGTACCAGGAGCAAACGGCTGACTCCCGCGACAAACGACACGGACGTCCACCCGTCCACCATCGCGTCAGCCGCAACAACAGCTCCAGCTATCCAACCAGCCAACCGAAGACCCTGCCGAGTGATCTACGGGAAGTCCTCGATCGCCGCTACCAGGAACGAGACCGACGCACTCGGGAAGATCGGAGGGGATCACCCAATAGCGGCGACGACGGAATGCCAGCTTTCACTCGGGAGCTTCGCCGAGTGCACTGGCCGAATGGTTTTAAGCCAACAGGAATAGAGAAATATGACGGCAAGGCCAACCCCGAGTCGTGGCTTACCGTGTATACTCTCGCCATCCGCGTAGCAGGCGGCGACAACAAGGCTATGGCCAATTATTTGCCCGTGGCCCTCGCCAACTCAGCCGGGAGCGGCTCACGAGCTGCCAAGAGGCTCAATCGGCTCATGGAGCGAGCGAGGGACCACTTCATCGCCAACTTCCGGGGCACCTTCGAGAGGCCCAACACACACTTTGACTTATACAACATCATCCAGAAGCTGGACGAGCCTCTGAAGGATTACATTCGGCGCTTCTCCGAAAAGCGCAACAAGATCCCCAACATCACCGATGGCATCATCATCACCGCCTTCCAGAAGGGAGTCCGTGATGAACTGTTGATCGGGAAGTTCGGGCGCAAGCCACCGAAGACGGTGAAACAAATGTTCGAGACGGCGAACTCCTACGCCAAGTCCAACGATGCAATCAAGGCGGCACGCCAAGACCGGCGACAAAAGGGATGACAAGCACTCGGAAGGAAGCCGGCATCCGAGGAAGGATAACGGCAGCAACAATCAGGCCAGAAAGATCGCAAGCGCCGGCACCAAGACCTGGTTGCCACAACGTCCGATTCTCAACACGGTCGCCGAGTTGCGGCTTACGACGCGATCATGAACGATCGTGAACGCTCAGTACATGCATCATCTACAAGCAATTCTCAGAGCAATATGCGGCACGGTTAAACAAGAAGCCGACTAATGAAACCGGTCCATCGAGAACCAAGAAGAACAACCCGACTATAAATTCGGAGCCTTTTCAAGGCCACGTGGGCGAGCTGAATCACATATTCGGGGCCGCAGCTTATGAGTCCAAGAGGAAGCAAAGCGATGGACCGCGAGGTCAACGCAGCACAACCCGAAGTCCCACAACATCTACGATGGTCGGAGGTGGCCATCACGTTTAATCGCTCGGATCATCCTGACCGAGTGGTTCACCTAGGGCAGTATCCCTTGGTACTCGACCCGGTGGTTCGGAACATCAAGCTGAAGCGCGTCCTCATCGATGGGGGCAACGTCCTCAATCTCGTTCGCCAAGACCCTGGATGAGATACAAATCCCGAGGCGAGTTGAAGGCAAGCTCACCCCTTCCACGGAGTGATCCCGGGTCGCCCATACCACTCGGGCACATCGCCTTTCCAGTCACCTCCGGAGTTCGCGAGAATTTCCGAACGGAGAATACCACCTTCGGGGTGGTCGACTTCAAAGACGGCCTACCACGCGATCATCGGAAGGCCGCACTCGCCAAATTCATGGCGATACCACACTACACTTACCTCGCATGAAGACGCTGGCCTAACGGCGTCATCACCTGCGCGCGACGTCAAACAAGCCTTCACTGCGACGAAGAAAGCTGCGATATGGCCCAATCTTGTGAGAGATCACGTGGCCGGGAAGAAATCCGACCGGCTACATCAACATCCGAAGAGGGTGAAATTTCTACAAAGAGGATAGCCAAGTCGGGACAAGGCGACGCCAAAACGAAGAAAATCTTCCTTGATCCAGTCGTCAAGATATCTTCAAGGACTTAGAAGATACCACAGTTGCAATGTTCGGGCGCGAGCTTTCATTGTCGATGATTTGGTTCTACGCAAGATCCAGACCATCAAGGACCATCACAAATTATCTCCACTATGGGAAGGACCATACATAATCGCCGAGGTGACTCGGCCAAGAGCATTTCGACTAAAGTACGAAGATGGATCTATGGTGAAGAACTCTGGAATATTGAACATCTTCGACGATACTATGCTTAAATTGCCGTAAGTTTCATGTTATTATTGATTGCCAATCTCAAGCAAGATGACTTCTTGAGTTGACGTCGAGGGCTGCATACGTGTCAATAAAGCATGGTTTTCTTCGACAACTTGTTTATATTTGGTTTATCATTGTTTAATGTTTCTTGATTTGAGTTTAATAGATAAGGACTGAGAATTTTTGATGACCTAATCAAGCTTAGGCTTGGTGACAATCGGACGAAAATTACTTAAGAAAGTTTCTATGAAGACTCGGGTCAAGGCATTAACATAAATAAGCTAGATACCTACAAGTTCACATCGAAGGCATAAAGAGACCAAGATGATTAAACTTACTCCCGCGAACCTCGGACAACAAGGGAATCTTGGAGGCTGGATGCGGAAGATGGCTTGTGATGGAACAAGAGTTCCTAGATGGATGGATTTGCACGCACACGAGCTTAGGGTTCTCCACGGAGAGGCGGTGAACGGTGCTACGAAAGAGGAAATTTTTGGGGAAGGTGAAGTGTCGAGGATGACCTCGAGGCTTCGTAAAAAGACTTGAGGGTTTTTGCCAAGTTATCTCGCGATTGGGCCGAGCCCATGAGAGACTTGCGGCCCGGCTAAGGTGTGGCTTGACACGTGTCCTTAGGGACTTAAGTGGATGGACTTAAGCGATTTGCCACGGCAATATGCACGTGTCACATAGCCCAATGCCTTTAAAATCCTTTCATACCGCGGTTTGCATAACTTCATGAGAAGTTGGCACGATGCAATTTGAAAGGTGACAAATAGTTAAGCTTTTCATGGCTGTCCTGATGACAGGAACTATTTGGTTTTAAAGCATTTGATTAAATGATTATATCAATGCTATTTTTTCCACCTTGGTGAAGATCTCTTTTAGATTAAGACCAATATTATGGCGGGAGCTATTTAATATTTTGGTCGTATTTTTCGAATGACTGAAAAATTTGTTTACCCATGAGGGTTGACTAAATTATTTGTCCCGAGATGACTCGGACAAGTTAACTCGGATAAGCATGAGCTTGCCAAGTGTTTTTTACCCACGAGGGTTGATTAAATTATTTGTCCCGAGGTGACTCGGGCAAATCAACTCGGATAAGCATGAGTTTGCCGAGTGAATTAATTTCTTACCCACGAGGGTTGATTAGATTATTTGTCCCGAGATGACTCGAACAAGTTAATTCGGATGAGTATGAGCTTGCCGAGTGTTTTTTACCCATGAGGGTTGATTAGATTATTTGTCCCGAGATGACTCGGACAAGTTAACTCGGATGAGCATGAGCTTGCCGAGTGTTTTTTACCCACGAGGGTTGATTAAATTGTTTGTTCTGAGACGACTCGGGCGAACTACTCGGATAAGCATGAGCTTGCCGAGTGATGTGATTTTTTATGATTGCTTTAGCTTGAGCTAAGCATTTATATGAGAATTATTTGTTTCGAGATGACTCGAGCAAATTTCCGGGATGACTCGGGAAGATCAGCTCGGATAAGCATGAGCTTACCGAGCGAATTGATTTTTTACCCATGAGGGATGATTAAAATATTTGTTCCGAAATGATTCGGGCAGATCCACTCGGATAAGCATGAGCTTACCCAGTGCTTTCCACCTATGAGGGTTGATTGAGTTATTTGTCCTGAGACGACTCGGGCAAATTCACTCGGATGAGCGCGAGCTTGCTAAGTGATGATATTTTTTATGATTGCTTTAGCATGAGCTAAGCATTTACATGAGTATGATTCTTTATAGTCCTTGTATGTATGTTTGGTCTGTTTTTGGCTAATCATATAGTCGGGGGCTACACCTAATTAGGTACATCATGAGATGCACCTAGATATTTATTTTGAGAATTTTTTGGATATTTTCCAGCCCTTCACAGTCTTTGGAGCCACTCAGGAAGATTCAGACAGAGATGATGAAATCACTCGGCGCTAGAAGCACTCGGACAAAAAGATTTTTGGCTGTGTACTGTTTTTGGTTTGAAGCTGAGCTGTCTCTTCGACTGAAAAGGACTCGGGGGCTACTGTGGAGATTATGGCAATCGGGTATCCACATGGCAAGCTTATCCGACTGGAGCTAGGGATAGGTTGTGTCTATCAAATATATAAACCAACTACGACTTGGGTATTACGTTGCCGATTAGATAAGGCAACGGCTCATAGTCATGGTTTGGTAAGATTGAGGAAACCGACTTAGAGTAAGATAGGGTTTCCGATTTGTAAGCCCACCTCCCAAGACTATATAAGGGGGGTAAGGGACGTCCCTTGAGGGATATGCGATATCGGTTTTAGATCATATGCTTCATAAGAAGTTAGATCAGCCTTCAGGTTTAGATCACGAGATCAATAAAGACACTCGGCGGATCGAATCCACCGAAACAAGAGTAGGGTATTACCTCACGAGAGGGCCTGAACCTGTCTAAATCTTCTTTTTCTCCTAACCCATTGTGCTTGGCGATCTTGACTGCGACCCCAGAAATTATATTGCCGAAACCAAGTTTCGACAAGTTGGAGCACCGCGCCGCGTCGCTGGGGGCGGTGGGGAGGGAGATGATCAGATCTGTCGTTCTAGGAAAAATATCTAAATTGGCCTACATTAACAAGAAAAACTAAACGATCGACCTGTGTTGGAAAGTTGACCAGGACTGTCGGACCAACGAATTTCTTCACTTTACTTTTTTACATCTCCCTTGACTCTGGATAATGTTTAACTTTAGTTTTTATATCTATCTCACAGTAATGTACAATTTGCTAGTAAGTACTACCCTAAAATAGGAGTCATCCACTTACATCTCGCGCAATTACATTTCTCTCCTCATGGAACTAGAAAATATTTAACCCCTGCATTGTGCTCGATACATGTTCCTGACCTATTCTCAGTCATATTCAAGTGATAAATTCAAACCAAAACTATTTTAGACCCAAAAAATCAATATCCATCAAATTGGAAGTAGTATTATTGAAAGGAAAGGAATCATTTGGCCCACATGCAGGCATGTCCTCGCTCTTGCAGCAGCTCCACCAAGAATTGCACAGTGGCCTGAACCGAGAACACTTGACTTCCTCGTAATATCTTTCAATCTAGCTAGCCTAAGAAATGGGCTTGGCTGGACCATTATAAAAAATCATAAATCGTTCGACTGGTACATGCAGTTGTAGAATATTGCCCGCATGCGGTCTGCAATACACCGATGTATGTACCATATCTCTGCTCAAATCCAGAAACTCACTGAGCACGTGTGACGAGCTACTTCCTGCAGAAATATGTGTACTCTCCGGTTAACGAAATGCAGCTCAAATATTCCCAATGCTTCCCTCTTTCTAACCAGCCAGAAAGCTCAGCAAAAGTCACCACAGCTATCAAGCCCCGAATTTTTTGGTTTTTTTTCAAATTTGGAAAGATTCTCACAAATAGACCTCTCGCGATTTGAATTGCAGAAATGGACCCTAAGCTCGACGTCAATAGTGATAGCGTCGAGCTTACACTACTCGGCGCCAATTGTATTGGCACCAAGATATTTGCGCCACGTAGGCGCCGAGGCTGACGTGGCGACCTCGGCGCCGTTGATCTTGGCGCCATCTATTTTGGCGCCGAGCTCGATGCCATGAGTCCTGGCGCCGACCTATGCGCCAACATTTATGGCGTCGAGCTCGGCGCCATAACCATTGGCGCCTAGGTCGGCGCCATAAGTTTTGGCGCCAATCCCCACTTCCCACCTGAACGTCACATAGGTAGGCTCCAGTCATTTGGCGTCTGCAATACCGCCTATTCGTACCCTTCCTGTTCTCCCATTTCTCTTCAGCTCTCTCCTCTTCAACTCTCTCCAATGTTTTCCTTTCGCCCTTCCTCACGAATCGGCATATTGGACTGTGGAAAATTGCGTTTGAGCTATCGTACTTCTGTTGTTTGAGCAGTTGACACGGTGAACAACTTTTGTAGTAATACAAGCATAACTCAGCATATATTAATGATACAATACATGACATATGTTTCATAAGAATTATTGCCCGTAATTAAACCGCGGAATGTATGCCATGCATACACGATACAAACTAATCGGACCCGACAAGTCGAGTCTCAGCTTTCCTACAAAACCGTTCTAGGGCGTTCAGCTTGTCTTCAATTTTCTCTTTCCTTCTCGGCGTTGTACTCTTTTTGTGTTTCACATCCAGTTACTTTTAGGCCATTATATTAGGGAATGACATTATCGATCCACCTAGTGAATCCGCACCTCCTCTGAATGTCCTGGTAAATAAACACATGTAATCAGTTAGAGAGCCACTAGAGAGAAGACGTTAGCGGGATTGATAAAACGAAAGACGTACAACGAAGTCGTTGTCTAAGTTGGGGCAAATGAAATATCTCCGGCCATATGTTCCTGGTTTAAAGGAGGTAGCCATCTTGCAACGATCCCTACAACCGCACATGGGACGCTCCGACCATTTTAGGGAAACTTAGTGGGTTGTTCCTCCAATCTAAGCTTGCGATTTCGACTCGACGTTCGTACTCCATCCATGCCTGAAGGAATTGTTCGGTCGACTCAGGTTGCGTGACGGGCCGACTGATCGAAGCAGGTCTAACCGTATTGATCCACTCTTCGTATGGACACTGACGTACATCCTCCTGTTTGTTCATTGTGATGTTCGGGGTTAGAAAATGGAACAAGCGAATAGGTTAAACAAGGAAAAATAATACTCACGACAAAATCGTCATCCACAATCTCAGGACATACAAAGCATCTTTGTCCTCTAGTTGCTTGTCTTATGGATCTTACCACCTAGCAACGGAGACCATAATGGCATTCTGGACGTTCCCGCCATATGGGTAGTGCTAGCTGATCCATAGGCCATTCCAAAGCTTCAGCACCAACTCGACGTTGGTACTCAGCCTTCCGTCGAAGGTAGTCTGACCTTGTTTCGCTTAAGTGGGTAGTACCGTGTTCCATCGGTTCGTGGGTTATCCATATCTATCTACTCAACGAAGTTGCATATCCGACGATTTGCCTGCATGAAGTGTTAACTTGATGTACGATCAAGTTAGCGTTTTCTGTGTGAAAATTTTGTAGCAGAAAGCATTGAAGATAAGCCATACCCTATCAATGTTGGCGCATTGGAAAAATCGCCTCCCCGGGTTTCCGTGGTGAGGGACGACGTAAGTATGCAGGCCTCCCCACAATGACATAACGGATGGTCACACCATAGTGGAATCAAAGGATGGAGTCACCAGTCGAGACGCTCAACGAAAGAACGATATGAAGAGTTCATTGTACGTGAAAGTGTAGAAAACAGAATAAAGATTTGAAGAGCTCGTATTCAGATCGAAGTAATATATAGTGGAGAGAGGCGAGTGGGGAATCCTTCACGCACCGAAAGTTGAGTGGGGAATCCTTCACGCGTCGAAAGTTGACAGCGACGTATCGTACACGTTTCTCGCACACCGAAAGATTTTTTTGTTTTTAAGAGTATCGTGCAGCGAACGACATGGAAGGATGTGACATTACGTGCCATGCCGAAAGTTGATTGTGACAGAGCATGAGTGAGTACGAAGTACACAACAAGTGGATAGCAATATGATGTGTTTCATTTTGTCAGTTTTGATTGAGTCAATCGTAATTGAAGTATACATTCCAATTTCATTCCTCAAAGTTGGAAGTAATTCGAGGGACTCACTTCATATTTTTCTGAATTTTTGACGTTAGAAATTATCTAACTTACCCAGTTGTCTAAATCTATACTCTTGTAAACTTCGAGCAGAAAATTTTGGCAGAATTTCCCCTCTTTATGTACTCAAAGCTTACACAAATATCAAAGTAGCATATAACATTCACGGAATATGTACCACATTCATCCACATCCATACACATGACAACACGAAAATATCACGAAGTCATAACAGTCCATAAAGTCCAGAATAGTTCGGACAGTCCAAAAGAAGTCCATACAAGACATAATAATATTCCATACAGTCCACAAGCGTTATGCATACATGTAGCTAAATATGTACAACTAGGTTCACTGCCTCCTACTCTTACCCCTTCCCTTGTGTCCAAGAGCGTCACTGCCTGGTGTGAAATGGTCCGGTGGGTGCCTTCTCCTGGTCCCAAGCTGCTGCGTAGGTTGAGTCAATGGAGCATCCTGCAGCTGAGATGACCCAATCTCATCGGGTCCCCGGATTGCCTCCTCCTCATCGTCAATGTCGTCGTCCTCATCGGAGGCAGTGCATTTGGAGGCCGTCCGTGCCTGGCCTGAGGAACCGCCACCTCCTGGGGAAGGAGACGACACATGCACGTCCTGCCTCGTGATTGTCCTGCAACCACAACGTGCAGCCGCACGACGTAGCCGACATACTACTCTCTGTTGCATATAATTTAGACTGATGTCAAATATTGCAATGTATTAGATGTAAAGTTGAAAGAGCTTTCAAAATCTTACATCGAGGTAGTTGCGTGTGACGTCGTCTCTAACTCTCTCGCGGAAGTGCGGAAGTACCTGTCCTCAAGCTGTCGAGCTGCCTCCTGCAAAAGATCAAAGTTTGCCTTCACACCATCTTTCCGGAGAAGATTCTCGGCAAGGTGCCGTGTACACCAACGATGGTGCAAAGGTGCATAACCCTCTATCTTCTCTCGCACAGCATTAAGTATGCCCTGGTGCCTATCAAATATGATGCCAACCTCCCTACCAGGCCCGACATGTACCCTCACACAAGAACCATCCCCAACTGTCGTTGTTCTCCCTCTCAACCAAAGCAAATGCAAGAGGAACCAACTTGTTGTTCGCGTCACAGGCTATGGCTATAAGAAGTGTGCCCTTATACTTGCCAATCAGGAACGTACCATCGATGGAGAAGACGGGGTGGCAGTGCCTGAAAGCCTGCACACACTGAGGGAAGCACCAGAAAGCACGAAAGAATATCTGCCTCCCATTTATCCATGCGCCTAGTTTAGGGATGTACTCGTAATGCATTCATGGATTCATCGATTTGATTGCATTCAGAAGTACTGGAAGCTATTCGTAACCATCCTCCCAGTCCCCATATATCATCTTCCACGCCCGCTGCTTAGCCCTCCACGCTTTACCGTAAGTTATCACATAACCCTGGTAAATCTCCATAACTGTCCTGATAATTGTCGTAACCTTCATGTTGGGCTCTCCCTGCAATATTCTCATCAACCGCTTTGCAATTAGGGTAGATGTCAACTACCGATTCTTCGTGTTGAGTTCAAGTGAGGCACAAGTGTGTGGCCCGATAACTCTTGTTATCTTCCACTTTCCGGTGACCTTTTGCTTCCTTGCATAAACCTTCCATGGGCAGCGTTCCTGTTCACAAACAACCGTCTACCACTGCTCTACATAAGAGTGCAAAACCTTGTAAGGCCTCTTGCGTATCACTGCAAACGCCTGCAACCACCTCTTCAATGCAGGAAGGTCATTGAAAACCCTGTCCTTATCAATTTCCATGCTAGGACCAGCCTCTGGAGCTTCGAGGAGCTCATCATCACGACCCTCAGCAAATGCCTGATCGAAATTAGTAAGATCATTGAACTCGTGAACTCCAGGATCACGACGGCCGGGGAAGATACGCCTAAGCATCTCAACATCACTCTCTGTCAGCTTTCCAACTGGTCGATCATCATCAGAGTCAACAGCCCTTGCGATCTCATAAGGCTCCCAATCATTGTACAGTTCAACACTATTGGATGCTCGGAATCCGTCAGCACCCACATATTCGGGAATGTCTCCTACAACATATGCACGAATAGAAAGAAAGAAACAAATTAATAGAAGGTGGATAGAAGGGGGTAGGATGACGAGAACTGTTGCATAATTGAAACTTACTCGGATGATTTTGTGTCAATGGGATCTCCTGAAAATGATCTGCCACATCATCATGAGTCCGACACGCATCCCAACTGTCTCACCTCCTTGGACCTCATTGGGGGCAGATTGAGCATCAGGAACCATACATGCATTCAGAAGAGGTTCCGGGACCCCTATGGCAGGGTATGGCTGATTAGCCATCAGTGGAGAAAACCCATGACGATTGGGATCAAGCAACACCTGACGCACAACCACGTCTAAAGTCTGGAATTGGCTCTTCATAGCCGATCTCACAAAGTTCTCTCATTGATCTCTACACCTAATTGGGATCATCTTCCTTTGGATGTTGAGAGGGGATCCTAGGTAAAGTACACCCTCGACTTCGATGACATCATCTCCATGGCAATGTAGCTCCTCCTGAGCCCTACCAACCAACTCACTAAATGTTGGTTTCTCATTGAATAAAACCGGCACACTTTGCATGTCTACAAACTCCACATATCCATAGCGATCTCTTTCCACGGTGCCTCCATGATATATGCTCACTAAGTTGTCCATCTATTAGTCCAACAAAATTTGAAATACAGTTATTTTAGTCCAAAGTAGTTACTACTTAGTACTGAATTTCTACAAACCGCTAAGTTTTGAAATGACCTGAAAATTTTTAAAAGAAACTCTGGCCCATAGGAAAAAAATTTAATACTGAACTTTGTTAAATTTTGGTGTACGATCTACCACTGACCCTCATGAACTAGACTGGTAATGTGTTTCGACAAAATAAATTGAGTTGCTGATTTCGTAGTTGCACTTTTGAAATGGATCATGGATAGATGGATTCAGTTAATGGAATATAAAAATCATAAGGGGCATAACCTGAAAGGTACATGGAAATAAGACTACAGACAAATTGCAAGCCTATACTATTGCTGCTAACTTTGTATCTTAAAATTAAGAACTCTCCATGTCCCAATCTGAATTTAGTGGCCAATGTCATAGATGCTATGCATCTGCATTCATTCTTGTTATTGCCTACAAGTCTAGCAAAGGTTTTAAGTTTCCATATTTTCGGAGTGACTTATGTGGCTATATCTGAATCTTCTCTTTTGTTTTCCATATATTGTCAACAAAAGCATGCTACATTATCACTTTGAGACTTGATTACAATACCATACACTTCCTAATTGTTGAATTGTCCAATCACAAAAAAAGTGGTAGATTGGGTGCATATTGTTCTGATGTTATTTCAGTTTTCAACGGCTGTTTATGTCAATAACATGTAAACACTTGTAAAATTCTCAAATCTACTGTTGCTCTACAAACATGTTGATGTCGGGCAAGTGGGAGCCATTTTCCAGCTTTATTCCACATGCAAGATCCAAACATACAAGTGGTTGATTCTCATGTAACTTTTCCTTGGGAAATATATCAAACTTTCACAATTCAATTTCTGATTCAAATTTTACAAACATTGCATAGTTTCACAATTAAATTTAATGTACATTGCTACAATTTAAATTTTGAATTTATTTGCACTTTACCTACTCCGGGAAGGGGGCCCGACGGGGCCGGGCGGGGCAACTGAGGACGGGCGGATGGGGGCGGTGGTGGCCGCCGGCGTGTGGGGGAGGTGGCGTAGCGCCGGCCGCAGGGGCACCGCGCCGTGCCGTGGGACAAGGCGCGGGCAGGGGGCGGGCAGTGCCGCCGCGCGGGTGCGCCGGCAGCGAGGCATCGGGGACGGGCGGACCGCAACGGCGGGCGGGCGCTAGGGACAGGCGGAGCCACGCGGGCGGCGCGCGCGGGCAGGCCGGTGTTGATCGGCGCGGCGGCGGAGTTTCGCACGAGTTGTGGATGAGTATGGACGAGAGAGGAAGAAGATGGTCCACCTGTAAGCAGGCTCGGCGCCACGGCTGTTGGCGCCGAGCTCGGCGCCAAGATCTACGGCGCCGAGCTCGACGCCATCCTTATTGGTGCCGACCTCGGAGCCAAGATCAACGGCGTTGAGGTCGCCACGTCAGCCTCGGCGCCTACATGGCGCAAATATCTTGGCACCAATACAATTGGCGCCGAGTAGTGTAAGCTCGGCGCCATCACTATTGACGCCGAGCTTGAGGTTCATTCCTGCAATTCAAACCGTCAGGGGTCTATTTGTGAGAATCTTTTCAAATTTGGGCCAAAAAGCAAAAATTTCGGCTATCAAGCCTATCAGGTACAAAATTGGCTAGCAAATATGTAGTCTCTCACTACATATTTATAGCTAGAAAAACTGATTTTTTTTAATTATACAGTTTCATTCAAAGAAATAATTTGCCCTGCCAGTAAGGGCACATGCATTACACTTATGTCTTTGCATATATAACTGGTGAGAACTTTAGATCAAGAAGCATTCCTTCACTTCAACACATGCATACTCCTGCTTGATCCATTGTCACTGAAATGTACTTCATATGTCCATGTGTGACGCATTGGAAATACACATGTTTCAATAATAATAGCTGCATGACAAAAAATAAGTAAGTTGAATTAGTTTGGTGTCTGATCCGATCTCAATTTATAGGGAAAATATATAAACATAGAAATACAAAAAGGTACTTTAGAAATGGGCAGCTTGCAACCTCTTCGATCATCATATTAAAAGTTATGATTCTTGAAGAAAGCCTCCTTGATTCGGTTCAACCTATAGAGAGCATCGCGCATGGTGCTGCGTTCATCAGGAGAATCCAGAGCACAAGACAACGCAACCTCCATGACGGGAAGTATTATGTTGTTAAGCATCAGGTGTTGCCGCTTCTGCTCATCAGTAGCCTGCTGCTGCCCTTCATGGAAGGTGTCAACGATTGTTCCCTTGAGGCGCTCGTCAACTACTTCATGAGCTCGATGCGGGAATCCATCTCGCACCCATTTCTCAAGATCCGTGTCCCCTCCAAACTGCGGATCGACAGGCCTCTTTCCAGTGATCATCTCGAGGAGCAACACTCCGTAGCTGTAGACATCGCCTTTTGCTGATGGCTTACTTCCATACCCATATTCTGCACAACATAGTTTTAGTATGACCATTTCGTAAATACAAGCAATTCATTCCATTTTTTTGCAGAATAAACACAATGATATGAATGTACAAAAATAATGGCAAGCTAGAAGGAGCACCTGGTGGAATGTATCCAATGGAGCCCTTAAGGCCATGAGTACTGGACACATCTTGTCCAGCGGGTGTTGGAGACAACAACCGAGCCAACCCAAAGTCTCCATGTCATGTCTGCATCGAGAAGCACATTGCTCGGTTTGATATCACAGTGCACCACCTGTTCCCCACAATCATTGTGCAGGTAATCTAATGCACTCGCAACATCAATGGCGATGCTAAGTATCATATCGGCGTTCAACCTTGCAACGTTCTCACCCTGCCTGTCTCTGTGGATCCAATCCTCAACACTTCCGCTGCTCATTAGCTCATAAACCAATGCCCGGAACTCCTTGCCTGAAAAGTCGATACTTGCACACATGGTGACTAGCTTTACTAAGTGGCGGTGCCGAACATTTCTAAGGGCCTCACACTCTGCGGCCCAGCTCTTCAGTGCTCCCACCTTATGAAGATCCAACACCTTGATGGCCACAGCTGTTCCGCTGCGCAACACTGCCTTGTACACTGAACCAAAGCCACCTGCGCCGATGAGGTTTCTGTTGTCGAAGGAGCTGGTCACCTGGTTTAGCTCTTCGTATGAAACAAGTGGGTGACTTTTCTTGATGAAGCTGCCTAGTTTTTGAGGCTTCCTATTTCTTAACCATTTCCTTGGCAACAGCAGCATGCTGATGATGACAAGGACGGTAGTAGCAGCCATTGCTGCTGTGCCAACTGCAATTGCAATGGCCATCTTTCGATGATGGGAGGAACGGATGTAGTAGCATGGCATGTTTGAGTCGCATAATTTTGGGTTGCCGTCAAGGTAAACAACAGAGTGGTCCTTAAAGATGCCGCGGTTTGGCACCAATCCATCAAGGTCATTCATTGAGAGGTTCAGTAGCCTAAGGGCTTGCATCTCCACCAATGTTGCAGGTATGACACCAGATAACTTGTTGCTAGACAGGTCCAAGGTTTGCAAACCTTTCAGATTCCCAATAGTGTCAGGGATCACACCTGACAAAGAATTTCTGCTCAAAGATAGACTCTGAAGACTCTGGCATTTCCCGATTGACACCGGGATACTGCCATTGAGGAAATTATAGGACAAGTCAATGGTGGTTATTTGGTCTAGTTGGCCAATATTCTCTGTTATTGAACCAGTTAGCGAATTATGTGATAGATTAAGGAGAGAGCTAAGGCTGTTGAGTGAAAAGATGGAAGCAGGGATGTCCCCCTTCAGATTGTTGCTTGATATGTCCAGTGAAAGCACATGTTGGAGGCGACCAATCTCTACTGGGATTTCACCAACTAACTCATTATGGTTCATCTCGAGCCTTGTTAGTTGTGCAAGATCCCCAATTTCAGCTGGAATTATGCCTGACAGTTTGTTCCTAGCAAGGCCTAGCATGGTCAGCTCTTTCGATAGTCCGACCTCTGATGGGATACCTCCAGAGAGTTGGTTGTAGCTCATATTGAGCAACGTCAGGGCAGATAAACGCCCTATGGAAGCTGGTATGTACCCACTTATTTTGTTGCCACCAACATATAGCCTTGTGAGAGAACTCGACAAGTTGCCAATCGAATCAGGGAGTACACCCTCAATGAGATTCTCATCAAAGGCAATCAGCTGTAGATTAGTGCAGTTCATGAGGTCAACAAGGATACTTGTGTTACCAACAATTTGATTGAATCCAATATTATACAAGACAAGATTGCGAAGACCGCTTAGTCCCGGCGGTACAGAGCCGCTGAAGTAATTGTGGGACATCCTTATACTTTGGATGTTTGTCACATTATGGAGAGATGGTGGGGACCAGTGAACCTATTGATGCAAATATGGAAAACAACGAGGCGTGGGAGTCGAAACCCAACATCACTTGGTATCTTCCCATGTAGGTCATTATTTGCAATTGCAAAGAAAGAAAGGGAAGAGAGATTGTAAAGTGGCTCAGGAACTGTACCTTGCAGGTTATTTTTCGAGAGCTGGAGGTATTCGAGCTGCCTTAGATGACCAAACTCGTTAGGAATTGTGCCGGTCAGGTTGTTGGTGCTAAGATCAAGTGTGCTCAACAAGGAGAGGTTACCGATGGATCGCGGGACAACACCACTCAGTTGGTTACCTGCGATCTTCAGGACTCGGAGTTTCTGAAACAAGCTAATGCTTGCAGGTATAGTACCAAATATGGTGTTCCCTGACAAATCAATGATCTCAAGATTTGTGCAGTTTGTGAAGGCTGCAGGGATATTGCCTGTGAGAATGTTAGGACTAGCATTTAGTGTTTGAAGCTGACCAAGCCAACCAATTTGGTCAGGTATTTCACCAGCAAACTGGTTGTTTTGTAAATATAAAAAACGCAGGGCTGATAGATTGCCGATGCTCGGGCTGATCTTGCCAACCAAATTGAGGCCCTGGAGATCTAACACCGAGACTCTACCGTGACGACCACATCGGACCCCACCCCATGTGCAAGCTGAGCCATTACCCCAAGATAATAGCATGCCTGATGGATCACTGGTGATCAGAGATTTCAGACCAAGGAGGGCCTCTTGATCCATATTATTGGCTGGAACTGACTGAGCAGAAGCTACCAGAAACAGAGAGGATGACATGAGTAAGAGTACTAACTGATAGACGATGCCAATCCTCATCTTCTTTTGGAGATGCTTACACAAGAAGGTTATCATCATCTTGATTTGGAGCTGCACACATAAGAACATCGCAGGTTGCAGATATGTGGATATTCAGAACAAGAATTGACAAAAGGAAAGATGGATCATAACAAATGTTTCAGTATGTAGAATACCAGGTGCAGTCGTGAACTCGTGATGAAACAAACCTACAATAATCGCATATACTACCACAGCTCAAGGATTTTATCCAATGCCTTGGTGATATGGTCACCTTGTAAGGCAACTTGAGCTAGCGCTTCATGCCGTCCTTGTCAAGTAGCTATGTGTTTCTGACTTTCTGTCATCCTTATTATTGCATGATAAGTGACTTTCATTCTCGCTGTGGAAATTGTTCCTAATGTCAACAGAAGAAACAAAGATAAGACTATTGATCCATATATAGCAGCCATAGAAATTCTGTTCATCACCGGAGAGGACAGCACTGTTTTCCTGTATAAGAAAGTTGATAATGAGATTAGCTTGGCCATTGGAATTAATTTTTCCACCAAATTGTACAGAGTGTGTTGAATTTTATGATATAGCAGGTTGACGTAGATGAAAAAGAATAGCGCAGGAATAAAATAATACTCCCTCCGTTTTTTAATATACTTTAATGTGATTGATTTATCATCAAATGTTTTTTTAGTATGACTTAATTTTTTATATTTGCACAGAATTTTTGAATAAAATGAATGGTTAAACGTTTATTAAAAAGTTAACGGTGTCGTAACGGGGTAGTAGGCTATTTTGTGATATGGTATACACGATCTATGCTTTAGTTGACAAATTCTATCACAGTTGTAGAATTGGGCAATTATACATCTAAACGTTATAAAATGGTACGAAGGACGGGAAAGTGAATTTACCAAATAAACTATACTTCCATGATTCCATCAAAGGGGCCAAGAAAAAGCACTAATACATCCTATATGATTAATTTGCAACAGATATTTGGGCTTATTATGAGGTTTAGACTCATCCTCTTCAGTTGAAGGAAAAGAAGTTGAAGTCAATTCCTTTTGAAACCCTGCTTATCCAAGCTAATTGTTCAATTGGTCAATTCCTCTTGAAGAAACTGTTAAGTTAGACTTATTCAATTAGAGGCCTTCTTGTTTTGTTTCACAGTTTCTTTGAATTATTTGTACATATATATGAGGAAAAAATCCATTTACATCTTCCAACTTCCACAGAAGTACGGACACCATTTATTCTTCAAGTTCTTCTTGGCTTCACATGAAGAAAAAAAACAACGGAAGAAGAAAAACAAATCAACTGCGCAGACCATCGTGAAGTCGTGATTGGCTTGCGCCCCCCCACCAATAAGGCAATAATGGCCTCCTCAATCCGGACAGGAATGCCATTTTCCTCAGCAATGCAGCGGAGGGCGAGGGTTACAGTAGAGGATGCCGAGCAGCGCAGTCCGGCTGCTAGATCAGCAATAGCAGTCCCCTCGCTCGGCTTCACTAGAAGGCGAATTTCCAGCCTGCATGCGGCGCGTGAGGGCGGCGACGGAGAGGGAGGATCACGGCGAGGCCTCGCCAGCCCGCTGGCCCGTCCGCCTCGCGGCCTGCGCCCTCGGCCGCGTCGGCCGTCGCTCCGATCCCCAGCCACCTCGCCTGTGTGGTCGAGAGCTGCAGTACGAACGCCAGCATCGACGCGGCGAGGCGGCTGATCATCCCAATCCACAATGACGCCATGGTTGAGGCAGGCCGGCATCGCTAGCGCCGGTCACCGGCACTGGTGAGGGGAATGCCAAGTGACTGCCTCAGCCGCACGCCTCCGCCGCCCTCGATATCATCCTGATTTGGCGGCATCCTTTGTCGCCTCGAAGAGTCACCACTGCACCAGGCTAGCAAGGTCTCATCACACCACCTCACCAACTAGCCGTAGATGATGCCGCCATGTTGAGACCCCACAGCCGCGCACCTTGCTCACCGCACCGGCGGCTTGCTTCAGCTGCAGCGAGGAGGAGGGAGGAGGGGTGGCGGCTAGGATTTTAACTATTTTCTTTTAGAGTCTTAATGCTGAAAACTAAACACGGAATTGGTACAGCTACGTATACAGTGGAGAATTGCTCTATCACATCCTATAAATGTTTTAGCAGGTTTTAGGAGATCTGGACTTCAATAATATAAGATGCATGTGTTTGGAAATGGTACCGAGTTAATAGTTAGAGTGAACATGACTTACATACGTATATCAAAACATTCATATATAACATAATTTTGGAAAAAGATTCCATTCATTTCCTCGGTTTCGACGATTAGAGACTAAGAATTCATGTAATTGTGGCTATTTATATCCATTTATTAATATAGAGATTGGATTTCTATCCATTATTAAAAACGATAAGATAAAATGATAAGATAGTAGAAAATAAATGAAAGTCAATATACTAATGAAAACAAGCTACAACTTTGCATGTTCCCAATTAGGCTTACAAATTCATCAAAAGAAAATATTTTAAGTCAAATAAATAAGGTAGGCAAGCCATTTATATGGGGCTATATATATGCCTATGTCTATATATCGATATGGTCAGTTCTATAATGTGGTGATAGTAAGAGCATATACAACAGCTACTCAATACCCTCTAAAATCCCTATTTTTAACTAATTTGAACAAAATTTATCTTCCAATAGATTGCCTATATCATTCAAAAAAAATTAGTTCCCTTTCCCATCATTTTCATTCTTCATAAATAGCTAACCGAGTCTGGCGCCCAATATCAATTTTGCGTCATTGCGCTTCTTCTCGCGTGCGCGTTTTTGGTGTCGCGTGCCTGTCCTGCTCGTCCCCCGCCGTCGCATCCTCCCCCGCCTCCTCTACCATCACCGCCCCTTCTCGACCCCTCCTCGTACAGGGCCACTGCATCCTCCACCGCCGCAGCCTCTCTCCGTCGCCTCCTCGTACCAACGTCGCTATGCTCCTCCCCTCCCTTTCCTTCCCACCGCCGCATCATCCTATAGAGCCGCCGAAATCAGGCCCAAAGAAATTTTAAATTTATAGGAAACCAAATTTTAAGACTTCTGTTGGATGAGAGATGATGTATTGAGAATTAAATTTTTTAGGAATGACTAAAAACACAATTATTAGGAATTTCTTTAGCCATTCTGTTGCATGTGCTCTAATAGCCTAAAACATCGATGTATCTAAATAGAATTTGGTCAGATAATTTGCATCCATAGAATTCTAGAAATACAATATTTAAATTTTAATCTATTGGATTTTAGAACATACTCCCTCCGTTTTGTAAATACATGATGCAGTTGACTTTTAGCATAACGTTTGCTTATTCGTTTTATTAAAAAATTATATAAATATCATTTATTTTATTGTGACTTATTTTATCATTAAAAAACTTTAAGAATGACTTATACTTTAATATATTTACACTAAATTTATTTAAATTATTAAATAAGGCAAAAGGTTAAACATTATTCCAAAAGTCAACACGCATCATGCAAATTATTGTCGACGGGTAGGTCGGCAGTCCTCCAAGGGGGTGCCCAAGAAGGTGAATGAATGGTCGGGAATGCGCCTCTTCTCAGGACCTGGTGGTCGACTCGAGTCACTAAGATGAGCCAAAGATCAAGAGACACGAGATTTATATGGGTTCAGTTCTCCCGAAGGATAATCGGCCTAAGTCCGGTGTGTGGTGTTCTTTGATGGAATGGATAACGAACAAGGTTTACAAGTGTGAGTTCTTGGGGATTAGAGCAAGCGGCCAAGAACAAGCAAAGAGCTGAGAATGAAATGAACTTGTATGCCTCGATCCCCCCTCAGCCCGTCCTGCCCTCCCTTTTATAGCTCAAGAGGGGCAGTTACAAGAGACTTGGATGCCAAGAAAGCTAAGACTAAAGATCTAAAAAGATGAGTACAAACAACATCTGAAAAAGGTACATGGAGATGTCCTTTGTGCCCTGTGTGCCGTGGGTGTCTTATGCCTTATCCTGCCCTAGGGCCCCTCCTCTGTAGATTCCACCTGCACTGTGTTGTCACGTGACGTCATTCCTTGCCGGGTTGTCCCCTCCTCGTCTCCTTGCAAACCAAGTTTCGTCCTGAGGAGGCTGAAAGTCGGGTCGAGAAGTCGAGGTCGAGAAAGGAGTGCTGAGGTCAGACTGGGGGGGAGGTCAGGGCGGCCGACCCCTAGGGGGGGGCTCCCGACCTTATTCCAAAGTCTTCGCAGTCTGACTCCAGCTTGACTTCAACTCTAGTCCGAGTGCTAACCCGGAGTGACAGCCCCCATAGCAGCCCTCGAGCCTAAGGAGGAATGAGACATCCGTCCTTAGGATCTAAGGTCTTCTCTATCGTCTTCAGAGGGTTCCCAAAGGCGTCGCATCAGAGCTTTAGCAGGTTCCCAAAATCTTGTAGTTCGAGCTTCAGCAGGTTCCCAAAATCTCGTAGTTCGAGCTTCAGCAGGTGCACCGCCCAGGTGCACCTGCCAGGTGTAGCCCCCGAGCCTAGGGTCGGATGGTACATTCAAGCCTAGGGTCCAGTCTGTGAGATTGCTTTTCCCCTTCTTTTTTATTTTATCTTCGTTTTCGATTCGACTGTACCTCGAGGTCATGCGATGTTTATTGTGTTCGACGGGTATGCTGCCTAGAAGCTCATGGTACTTCCAACTTCGACCGGGGGATGGCCCGAAAGTCATCGCCTGGGTCGGCGAAGCCACGGCCCAGAGACCAGTGATGGTCGGCGAGGTGATCGGGATTACCACCTGGAGGTCTATGGTAATCCTGACCCCAATCGGGGGATGGCCCTGAAGCCATTGCCTGAGTTGGTTGAGCCATGGCCCGAAGGCCAGTGTCGGCGAGCTGATCGGGACTAATGCCCGGAGGTCTATGGTAATCCGACCCCGACCGGGGGATGGCCCGGAAACCATTGCCCGAGTCGGTTGAGCCACGGCCGGGAGACCAGTGGTGGTTGGCAAGGTGATCGGGACTACTACCCGGAGGCTAGATATTGAGTCGTCTGGGTCAAAACCCGAACGACCTACGATAGTCGATGAAGTCGAAGGGCAACCCACTGCCAACCTTAGGCAGAGTGCTAACCACAGCACATTAGGAGCGCGAGAACCAGCGTCATGCAGCGGCTAATCAAATCCTTGGTTTTTCAGTCTTCCCTAGGCGACAGGCAGGGTTGCGGAACATGTAGCGGATGTCGTTAACCATTCCACATAACCGACGGCTCTGATTTGCTCCGAAGGTGACGTGGCATGCTGGAGAGATGGATGGACGAGGGCGCTTTGGATTCCCCGCGTCCGTTACTGATGGTGTTGTGCACGTTTTCCAAGAACGACGCCACTAGGCCCATCATCATCCTTATTTAAGCCTGGTCATTCTAACTTACTTCCGTCTCACACCACACTTCCGCAAAGGGAAAAAACTTCAAGGCTCGCACCCTCCTTGCTCTTCTACTATCTCAAAACTTTCTAAAATTCATGGAGTTTTCTCTAAGTTCCTCAAAGAGTGGGAGCTGGAGTGGCATCCCCGATCGTCGTCAACCAGTGAAGTCCTGAGTTCCAGCCTTGATCAAACGATTTCTCTCTTTTTTCGTCCTCTTTGTTTTTGTTGAAACCTCACCTGCCAGGTGTTGGTGTCATGGCAGGGAGTTGGAGCCTGCAGCGTGCTGTCACAACTGGAAGTTGTGGAGATCCACCTCCCCGTTGTGACGACAGACCCGAGGGGGAAACGGACGTTGTCCGCTTCCCCCGAGGTGGGGCCAAGTTCGCGCGGGGTACTGGGGTGCAGGAGTCAGAACCGGCTAGAAAGATACCGCATCGGGGTGCTATGAGGTTCATAGGTACCACCCGGTGAGTTCAGCATTTTACTATATTCATTACCTTGTTGACAGCGATCAGACTGACTAGAGTCTTTGTCAAGGAGCCATCGGATGTCGACCCTCGCATTTAAGGGTCCTCCTTCCGAGCCGGCGCTGAGGAGCTCGCGACTCAGAGTCGGGACTATGAGGATCTCTTCCAGGACCTTATCGCTGCTCTCGACGATGCCAAGTCGAGGGTGAAGGCGTCCGAGGTGGCTAAAGCCAAAGCGGAGAGGAGGCTGTAGGCCACCGAGGCGGCAAGGGACGAAGCCCTGGCTGGTATGGCCATATACAAGACTGCGTGGGCAGAAGCTGTCCGTAAGTTCCATTCTTTATTTCCTCCCACTATTGGCTTCGGCCTATGTCTGTGACCGATCTCTTTTTGAATAGGCCAACTTGCGACCCTCCACCGTCAGATCAGCGGCCTGCGGGCCTGCCTCTAGAGGGCCGAGGGGCGCGGGCGACCGCGTGGACGTAGTCCCGGAGCTCGCCAAGATCGACCCGAGTCATCATTGATCATGTCGACCGATGACGCGCTCCTGGCGTGTGTTCAGAGTGGCGGGGAGCTTCTCCAGGCCTATGCCCGGGGGTGACGAAGATGGCGACGGCACATGTCCTTGGGGTGGTGCAGAAACTGTACCCCCGCGTGGAGGTCAAAGCGGTCACCGAAGGGTGTCCTGCTGGCGTCGCTGAGTCCCATGTTGAGGGCATCTACGCCTCCGTGGAGCCAACAACGGAGAAGATCGTCGCCAACATGGACCTGTAAATTAGGGGGACCTCGGGCCCTATGTATGATCATCACCCTGTTTGTATAAGAAAAAAATTTGTCTATTCTTTTGAATGCCACGCTGAATTCGCGAAGTGTCTGATATGTGTGTTGTTTTTTTGGACATCCAATTTTCTGCTATGTGACAGACCGTGCTGAGCGACCTTGTCCTTCAACACTTCGAATTCGAAGGGCTCCTTGTCAAAGCTCGGGCAAAGTTACCACTTTGGGTAGTTTGTCCTGAGCGACTCCGGCCGTCAACAGATCGAAAACCGGAAGGCTTCCAGTCAAGCTCGAGCATGTCCGTCACTAGGAGCAGACTATGCTGAACGATCTCGGCCATCGACATACTAAGTCCGGAGAGCTACCGATCAAGTTCAAGCACGTCCGTCACTCGGAGTAAACCAAGCTGAGCGATCTCGGCCATCAACAGACCAAGTCCGGAGGGCTACCGATCAAGTTCAAGCACGTCCGTCACTCGGAGTAAACTAGGCTAAGCGATCTCGATCGTCAATAGACCAAGTCCGGAGGGCTACCGATCAAGCTCACATGGGTCTACCTCCTTCATAGCGGGTCGGTACACGAAGAGACAACCTTCTATTTATCTCATGACCGACTTCCGATGCCGAGCAGCTTAGGGCCTCAACGTATGGATCCAGAATACACCCCAGCCTAACCCGGACCGACTCAGCTGTGTACAGGTTAAATAGGTGGACGGGGAAAGATCGGCGGTCACTCGGTACGTGTATAACCCTCATGGCCAAGCAGCTGAAGCCTGTAGGACGGATCCTAGGGGCATTGAGTCGAGCAAGGTCACTTAGTTGTGTACGCAGCGAGTGAGCACGAGGTCGACGACCAACTAATCTCTATGTGTCTGACCCTCGAAGTGGAGCGGCTTGAGCCATCGATAGACCATTGTCCAGGTGACTGCAAGTCGAGCTCCTGGCTTCTTAGTCCTATACACAGGATATAGTTGTTAAGAGCCCCGAGCTCATTCACCTGGCACTTGACCGAAACACGACTGGTCCCAACCCTAGCCTGCCTTGGGTAGGGGACAGGCGCCTATCCCAAGGGACATCAGGTCGAGCCATCACGTTCGATCGAAGTGGGCAAAGAATGAGCCCCTGAGCAGCATGAGCTTAGCTGGTGGTCTCCTCTTCTCATGTACCCTCAGCTTTCAAGCTGGGGTCGCACTACTCAGGGCTTGTCGTAAGCGTATTTGCGTGAGAAAGGGCCGACACGGCTGGTGATTCTGCTCGGGAGGATTGCCAACCCCTCGAACTGTTCGGTGGTCGGGAGATAGGAATCCTACAAAAAGATCAGGGGATAATCGAAATTGCACTATTTAAACAAGTTATGGACCGGGTACTTAGTTGTTCAAGCGCAGAATCGACGCAGGTGCTCGATGTTCCTGAAGGGTTACGCGGAGGCTACGATAGCTAATAACAAAAAATTCTACCGCGTAAACCAGGAACCTTGCAAGTAAGGGTCGATAGATCGTTACCGATTGGAGTAGAGTGCAGCGGATATAGTCAATCAGGAGCTATCCGATCCAAAACAGTGCGAGCCGATCACAGTCGATTCTTGAGTACAGCCAATTCGCCGACTCGACAGCTGATTCGCCGTAGCCGATGCGTCGATTCCACAGTCGATCCACCGCAGTCGATTTGCCGATTCGCCGAACCATGCTCGCGCTGCCGATCCGCCGCAGCCGCCTCGCTCCGATGCGCCGCAGCCAATTCGCAGCCGCCGAACAGCACCGCAATATAGCAGTGCCTCTACCGGTATCCACACGTCCAGGGATAGAACACCTAACACCCGTGTGCTAGCACAAGATGCAAGGCTAGGGTTTGGCTCGGGAGTGGGAGGGTTCCCGTGGAGATTGATCTTGCTGCCAGTAAAGCCATGCGTGTTGTATTCTGTTGTGCAAAACCTATGCCGCAGCTCTCCACCCCTCGCCCCCTATATATAGAGTTGGCTGACTGGGTCTAGATGTAACACCCTGAGGTGTTTTCCCCTTTTAAAAATCCAAAAGAAAAATCGTAAAAGAAAATTGTTGAAATTAACTGGAGAGAATAAATAATTTTAAAAGCCAAATGCTAAATGAAAATGGCATGGTGGGATTTTTCTTAAATTCTACATGTCAAAATACACTAACATGATTTTTAGTAGAATTTTCAGAGCACAAGAAATAATTTTTAACCAATTAAAATCAAAATCAGAATAAATAAATCCTGGGTTTTTCTTTTCTGTCTTGTCCTGCACGTTTCCCGCTCTTTTCGGTCGTGGGCCGCCAGCCCGAGCCGACGGCACATCCTCTCCCGCGCGCGCCAGCCGATCGGCCCAGCCGATCCCGCCCGCGCGCCTCCCTCCTTTGCGGGCCGGCCGAAAGGCCATGGCCCGCCAGCCTCTTGCGCCGCGAATAAGTCCAGTTCGCCTCCCTCTCCTTCCCGGGACACTGACAGGTGGGGCCCACCTATCAGCCCCGTCCTCTACCTCCGGCCGCCCCGCCACCATTGGCGCCGCCTCTGCCCTGCGCGGATCCCGGCCGTCCGCCTCTCCCGCGCGCCCTAAAGGCACCGCCCTAACTCCCCCGCCTCTCCCGCCGCTTTCAATCGCCCCGGCCGCCGCTCCCGCGCCCCTTAGTGGACGGATTTAACCGCCGGTCATAATTCCCCCCAAAATTGCGCCGGCGAGCGATTGCACCCTTATCCGGTCACTGCCGACCTCCCCATCCTCTATTTAAGCACCCCCTCATCCTCCCCGAGCTCCCCACACCTCCACTCAAGCCTCTCCCTCTCTCCGTCGTCCCCGCGTCGTGCGCCCTTGCTTCGGAACCCGCCGACGGACTTCAACCGCGTCATTCCGACGTCCCGAGCAGCCCCGCGTGCTCCCGTCGTCTCCTTCCTTCTTCCCGGCACTCGCGCCGCCTTGGCCACCCTTCCCAGCGAGCTCCCGCCGTCTCCCTCGTCGCTGTCGCCGTCGTCTCCCTCAACTCCGGCAACCCCGCGGTGAGCCACTCTTCTTGTTCCCCTCGGACCGAACCCGCAACGTCGGGCGCAAGAACGCGCGGTTCCTCTCGCGCGTAATTTGTGTCACCCCGTCGCCCGCGCCGCCCGTGTGGCACCAGCCGGCCTCCGCCACCAACCGCCGCCGCCGCGATCGCGCCGGCGCCCTTTCTTCTCGGCCGTCCGATCGGCTCCGTCCGATTGGCACGTCCGTCCTCTCGCTCGCCCACGTGGCAAGCCACGTGGTGGCCACCTCGGCACCACGTGTGCGCCACGTGGTGCACCGCCCGGCCCGGCCGTGGACCCGGTCCACCGTGGACCGGCACTCCCGCGGGCCGCTGGCGTCAGCCCTCGGGCGCTGATGTCAGCCCTAGCCGCTGACGCCTCCTCCGGGATTTATTGCGCAATAAATCGATTAAGGATTTTTCTGTTTTTTAAAAAAAACCCCAGAAAACTTCTAAAAATCATATCTTTTCAATCCGACCTCCGTTTTAGCCCATTCAAATTTCATTAAATTTATAAAAATGCCAATAATCCATTAAAAATGGTTTTGTTTCCTGTTTTAGTAGCTTTTTGGCCTGTTTTGTTGAAGTGCATGTTTGCCATGGTTTTGGTTAGCAGCGCCCATGGCAATTAAGGACCGGTTCACGGGACCCCTCGGGAGAATGACCGTGCGAACCACAAGCCGAAATGGGTAAGGTAGGTCCCATAGTGTAGCCTCTCCTAGCTGACGGACCCATCGGCAAGGGTGAGCGGGATGGAGTTTCAGTCGGCCCTGGTATAAGGGTTGCTGGACTGCCGGATTCACCGAGGCACTCGGGGGGCTGCCCATTCCCAGGGTCCGAGAGTGGGGACGAAACCTTGGTGGGGTTCGCTTGGTTAGAAAGGGGGTTATACGAAAGGTCCTATCACAGTTCCCTTTCCGGGGTATCGCGGTGGTATTCCGACGCACGGGAGACCGTGTCATGGGGCTGTGTCTTGTGGATACAGTTGTACACCTCTGATCAGAGTAAACCTATTCGAATAGCCGTGTCCATGGTGATGGGGCGATCGACCGAGCTTTCCGTGATTAGTCCCACACTTTTACACCCTAAGCTATTGGAACATGACTAGTATAGGTGGATGGTTTGGGCATGTCGCAACGTGGGGATAACGTTGGACAGTGTTGGTTTCAAATGCTTTAATTACTCAATTTACTATTGTTTTGACTGTGTTCAAAAATCTGTATTGTTTGGAAAAACCTCTGCTATTTGCGCAAAAGCAAACCCTAGCCAAACCCTTGACTTCCCTGCATTCATTCCTCTCCCCTTCCGGAGTGACTTGCTGAGTACGTGGAAGTACTCATCCTTGCCTCTTCATCAGAGCCTGAGACCGAAGCTGAAGCAGAAGACGAAGTGGAGTAGGCTTGTTCTACACTCTGGAAGTTGCCTGTGGAGTGGTCGAAGCAGCGTGGCCAACGTCAAGCTTAGGCTTAGGCCCTTTTTCTTTTTCCGCTGCTCTTTTGTAATCTTTTTGTATTGTTTCTAAGACGTGGAACTGTAATATCAGCAATTGTCGTATGTGTACCCTAGCTGGTCCTGGACAGGGATTTTAATACACATATAACTTCGAAAATTTTGGTCTGAATTTCTGAGCGTGACAAGTTGGTATCATAGCCAATTTCCAGACCGTAGGAAAAGCCAAACGGAAAAATCCTAGGAGCCCTCTGAATCTTTTCATATGCATAAGCCTTGGCTTTTGAAAATAGTTTCGGGAAAATGGGTCTTGTTTCCTCGGGATTAGGAAGTCTCTCTCAAAACATTTTGGAAACTCGGTCAAGTCTAAGTGATAGGATTTGAGAGTTAAAATTTGAAAAATATCTTTTGATCTCTTGTTCAGCCGCCAAGTTGGGATTTTCTAAGGGGTCAAAGCCTTAAGTCAAGATAGGAGGGAATGGTCGCCAATTTTATATTATAACTAAGCATCTATTTTTCAGCATCATCTAGGGGATGTCCTTAGAAGTTTTACTTAGCCTGATAAAAATGTTTCTCAAAAACTCTCTTTTTCTCGTTTACTTTACTTGAGTCCTTTATCATTTGTCTAGCTTGGGTTTGAGCATGCATTGATCCCCTACCTTGTCTTCTCTAGATGGCAGGCCGTCCAGTCACCCACAACGGTCAGGGTTTGAAGGGTTTCGTCACAGAGCTGGCAAGAATGGCCTTGGCAGTGGGCTATCCGGATGCACCTGAGTACACTGTCGTCTCACCATTCGGCAGTGAGTTGCCTCACCAAGCCCGTCTGGAGGTGCACGGGTTCGTCGGCACCAACATCCCGAACATGGTGGTCACTGCGTCGCGAGGAACAGATGAGCATGCCTGCCAAGAGGCGGCTTATCTAATGCTGGTTCGGATGAGGGAGATGCATGACTACCATCTCCGCCACTCTGCCTACCAGTACCATCCTCGGCGTGGAACTTCATCAGCAATCAACACCTTCCAATCTGCTGAAGGGAAGAAATACCACCTTCTACCACATGAGGACGGTGATCGAAGGACTGGATAAGATGCATGCAGATCTCCATATGGCGGCAAAGGCTTTGAATGACCAGAAGATCTTAAGGATCAAGAGTTTGAAGGATGAGGTGGATCGACTCAAGAGAGAGATCGCCAGTCTGAAGGGACTTCCACCTCCTAACATCCTTCGGATCAGGATCACGCCGCGGAAGAACACCAAGGCTCCGGTGCGGATGCAGCTGGCGCCCAGGATTCCATCTCCATCACCGCCACCTTCCCCAGTCCCTGCCCCAGTGCCAGATCCTGCTCTTGCTCTGGTCCTTGCCCCAAGCGGAGGAGGAGGATGGATCTCGGTGTCCAGTAGCAGCAAGGGCAGTAGTAGCGGCAGCTCCGAGTGTCCCGGACGGAAAGACAAGTTAGCCAGCTCTCGAAGCCGCTCGAAGGAAAAGGAAGACGGGAACTCCCTTGGAAGTGGTTTTGACTCCTCCGACCGCGGAAGCCGTTCCGACCCTTAGAGCATCGCCAACCTTAGTTTACCGTTTTCCTAGTTTTTCTGTTTGCTTAGTTGCTGTGTGTTAGGAGTGCTGTGTGTGGGTAGGGGTCAACCTGTATCAAGTGTGGGTATGGGTCGTCCAATTAAGGATGTTGATTGTGTTTTAAGTGTTTTAATTAAAGAACAGATCAAAGCAAGTAATAAAGATCGACTTCTCTGTCCAATCTGTTTTACTCCTCCCCGCCTTGTTTGTTCCGCTTTTTCAGATGGTGAACACCAGGAATGGCAGCAACAGCACAGAGTCCGCAGAGAACAACACCCGTGCTAATGCCAACAACCCACCTCCTCCACCTGAGAACATCACTTTGGCACAAGTCCTAGCCAACCAAACCCAGATGATGGCTGCAATGATGCAGCAGATGCAACAGTAGCATCAGTAGATGCAGTTGCAAATGATGCAACAGTTTCAGCAGCAGAACCAGCATCAGCACGACCATTTCGCACCACCACCTCCCCAACAAAACAAACTGTCAGAATTCCTTCGAGTCTGACCCCCAACTTTTTCCAGCACCACCAACCCCATGGAGGCTAATGACTGGATCATAGCCATCGAAAAGAAGTTGGACATTCTCTAGTGCACGGACCAGGAGAGGGTGTCTTTCGCCACCCACCAACTCCAACGCCCCGCCTCAGCCTGGTGGGACAACTTCTTGGTCACCCGTCGGGCGGACGCACCCGCAGTTACTTGGGCAGAGTTTTGCCACCAATTTCGGAAGGCTCACATCCCCGGAGGGATAGTAGCTCAGAAAAAGAGGGAGTTCAAATCCTTGGAGCAAGGCACGTGAACCGTCACCAAGTATCTACACGAGTTTAATCGCTTAGCTCGATATGCTCTAGAGGACGTACGTACTGACACCGAGCGTCAAGAAAAGTTCTTGGCCGGACTGGACGATGAGTTAACAAACAAACTCATCTCCAGTGAATACGCCGACTTCGAGAAGTTGGTCAACAAAGCCATCCGCCAAGAAGACCAACGCAATAAAATGCTCAGAAAACGGAAGGCTACCTACTTTAGGCCACAACCTCAGCAAGGGAATCTCCAGCGGCCGCGTTTCACTCCGGATGGTCAGAGTGGACCTACCACTATGATCGTTCGTCAGCATCGCCCATACCATCCCGGGAATTTCATCGGACAGCCGTAGCGGAATCCGGCCCCGTGTCAGCCAACAGCGCAGCCGCCACCGCAGTCCAAGCCAATGCCACCAAAGAAGGACTCGGGATTAAAACCGGGTAACTGTTTCAATTGCGGAGAACCTGGACATTTCGTAGTCAAACGTCCAAGGCCAAAACGCGCGCCCAGGTTCATCCAAGCAAGAGTGAATCATGCTTCAGCAGAGGAGGCACAGGACGCACCGGATGTCATGTTGGGTATGTTCCCTGTGAACTCCTTTAATGCATCAGTCCTGTTTGATTCGGGTGCAACACATTCTTTCATATCAAAAGCATTTGTGGGAAAACATGGGTTGTCGGTGTTAAAACTTAAGATACCCATGCGGATCCAAACTCCTGGGAACCATTTGAACACTGCCCACTTTTGCCCTTCAGTGGCAATAAAAATCCAAGGATTCCCCCTTCTAGCCAATCTTATCCTTCTAGAATCAAAAGGCCTGGATGTCATCCTTGGGATGGACTGGTTGACTCGTCATAAAGGTCTGATCGATTGCGCAAGCCACACAATCTCCTTGACCAAAGACGAAGGGAAGAAAGTGATTTACCGCTCCCCTAAACCCCTGAGGGTAGTGGCAAGTGTGAATCGGATCTCGGCTAAGGAGAAGCCCGAAGAGAAAGGAAAGGATCAGGCGAAGTTAGAAAATATTCCTGTGGTTTGTGAATACCCGGAAGTCTTCCCAGAAGATCTAACCACAATGCCACCTGAAAGAGAAATAGAGTTTCGGATTGACCAAGTCCCTGGCACTGCTCCGATCCATAAGAGGCCCTATAGGATGGGAGCCAATGAGTTAGCAGAGGTCAAGAAACAAGTAGATGAACAGTTACAGAAAGGTTATATCCGTCCGAGCACATCGCCCTGGGGTGCGCCAGTCATTTTTGTGGAGAAAAAGGATAAGACCAAAAGGATGTGCGTCGACTATCACGCACTAAACGAGGTTACTATTAAGAATAAATACCCTCCTCCTAGGATTGACGATCTGTTCGATCAATTAAAAGGAGCAAAGGTGTTCTCAAAGATAGACCTGCGGTCAGGCTATCACCAGCTAAGAATTCGAGAAGAAGATATTCCCAAGACCGCCTTCATCACTCGATGCGCTCTGTACGAGTGCACGGTCATGTCCTTCGGACTTACAAATGCCCCAGCCTTTTTCATGAATTTAATGAACAAAGTGTTCATGGAATTCCTAGACAAGTTCGTTGTGGTGTTCATCGACGACATCTTGATCTACTCACAGTCGGAATAGGAACATGAGCACCATCTTCGATGGTACTTGAAAAGTTAAGAGACCACCAGCTCTATGCTAAGTTTAGCAAATGTGCTTTCTGGTTGAAGGAAGTGCAATTCCTCGGCCACATCGTGAAGGCCCAAGGAGTCACAGTGGACCCTTCCCATGCAGAAGCTGTAACCAAATGGACTCCACCTAAAACTGTCACCCAAGTCAGAAGTTTTCTAGGACTTGAGGGTTATTACCGTCGGTTCATCGAAAACTTCTCCAGAATTGCCAAGCCTTTGACGCAGTTGTTAAAGAAGGAAGAAAAGTTTATATGGACCGCCGAGCGCAACCAGAGTTTTGAAACACTCAAGAGAAAACTGGTGTCCGCACCCGTATTGATCTTGCCAGATCAAACAAAGGATTTCCAAGTCTATTGCGACGCATCTCACCAAGGGTTAGGCTGTGTTTTGATGCAAGATGGGAAGGTGGTCGCGTATGCTTCCCGCCAGTTGAGACCTCATGAGTCTAACTACCCAACACATGACTTGGAATTAGCAGTCGGCCATGCTCTGAAAATATGGCGACATTACCTCGTCGGTAATCGCTGTGAAATATATACGGATCATAAGAGCCTAAAATACATCTTTACCCAACCGGATTTGAACCTCCGTCAGCGATGATGGTTGGAGTTGATCAAGGATTATGATCTAAGTATACACTACCACCCTGGCAAAGCTAACGTGGTAGCGGATGCACTGAGCCGAAAGAGTTACTGCAACTCTATTCATATAGAAGGGAGATGTGAACAGTTACTACAAGATCTAGAGTGTCTAAACCTGGGAATTGTTGAACTCGGATTTGTGGCCGCTCTTGAGGCCCAACCCGCACACTTAGATCAAATTCGCATAGCTCAAGCCTCAGATCCTGACATAGCTAAGCTTAAGAAGAATATGAGAGTGGGAAAAGGTCGTGACTTCGTGGAAGACGAACATGGAACCATATGGATGGGCAACAGGATATGTGTGCCAGAAGATTAGGAATTGGAAAAGTTAATCCTTACTAAAGCACATCAGAGTCAGTACTCTAGCCACCCGGGAAGTACCAAAATGTACCAGGACGTTAAGGAGAAGTTATGGTGGGTTAGCATGAAAAGAGAAATAGCAGAGTTTGTGGCATTATGCGATGTATGCCAGCGAGTAAAGGCAGAACACCAGAGGCCTGCTGGATTATTACAGCCTCTTCAAATCCCGGAATGGAAGTGGGAGGAAATTGGGATGGATTTCATCACCAGTTTACCCCGGACATCGTCAGGACACGATTCTATCTGGGTTATAATCGACCGCCTCACTAAAGTGGCTCATTTTATCCCAGTGCTTACCACCTACACGGGCAGAAGGTTAGCAGGATTGTACCTTGCAAGGATTGTGTGTCTTCATGGTGTACCCAAGAAGATAGTATCTGATCGGGGTAGCCAGTTCACCTCCAAGTTTTGGCAAAAACTACAAGAGGAACGTGGCACCCGGTTGAATTTTAGCACAGCCTATCACCCGCAAACCGATGGTCAGACAGAACGTGTAAACTAGGTTTTGGAAGATATGCTGTGAGCTTGTGCTCTGGATTTCGGAGGAGCTTGGGATAAGAGCCTGCCATATGCAGAATTCTCTTATAACAACAGTTATCAGGCCAGTTTACAGATGGCACGTTTCGAAGCACTTTATGCACGAAAGTGTCGAACCCCGCTTTTCTGGGATCAGACCGGCAAACGTCAGCTGTTTGGGACTGAAGTGTTAAGTGATGCCGAAGAGAAAGTCAGAATCATAAGAGAAAGGCTGAAAGTTGCACAGTCTCGTCAAAAGAGTTATGCAGACAACCGTCGTAGAGAGCTAGTTTTCAAAGTCGGAGACTATGTATATCTTCGTGTCACCCCACTTCGGGGAATGCACCGATTCCAAACCAAAGGCAAGTTGGCACCACGCTATGTGGGATCATATCGGATACAAGGGCGACGAGGTGAAGTGGCATACCAACTCGAACTGCCATCCGCCATGGCGGGAATCCACGACGTTTTCCACGTCTCCCAACTCAAGAAGTGTTTGAGAGTTTCGGAAGAACAAGCCAGTCCAGATCGTTTCGAAATCCAGGAAGATCTGACTTACGCAGAGAAACCAGCACGGATACTCAAAACCAGTGAACGGAGGACCCGGAACAAGGTTATCAGGTTCTGCCGGCCGAAAGGCCATGGCCCGCCAGCCTCTTGCGTCGCGAATAAGTCCAGTTCGCCTCCCTCTCCTTCCCGAGACACTGACAGGTGGGGCCCACCTGTCAGCCCTGTCCTCTACGTCCGGCCGCCCTGCCGCCATTGGCGCCGCCTCTGCCCCGCGCGGATCCCGGCCGTCCGCCTCTCCCGCGCGCCCTAAAGGCACCGCACTAACTCCCCCGCCTCTCCCGCCGCTTTCAATCGCCCCGGCCGCCGCTCCCGCGCCCCTTAATGGCCGGTTTAACCACCGGCCATAATTCCCCCCAAAATTGTGCCAACGAGCGATTGTGCCCTTATCCGGTCGCCGCCGACCTCCCCATCCTCTATTTAAGCACCCCCTCGTCCTCCCCAAGCTCCCCGCACCTCCACTCAAGCCTCTCCCTCTCTCCATCGTCCCCGCGCCGTGCGCCCTTGCTTCGGAACCCGCCGACGGACTTCGGCCGCGTCATTCCGACGTCCTGAGCCGCCCCGCGAGCTCCCGTCGTCTCCTTCCTTCTTCCCGGCACCCGTGCCGCCCTCGTCACCCTTCCCGGCCGATCTCCCGCCGTCTCCTCGCCGTTGTTGCCGCCGTCTCCCTCAACTCGGGCGACCCCGCGGTGAGCCACTGTCGAAACTCGGTTTCGGCAATAGAAAATTAGGGGTGCAGTCAAGATCGCCAAACACAATGGGTTAGGTGGAAAACAAGGATTTAGACAGGTTCAGGCCCTCTCGTGAGGTAATACCTACTCCTGTTTTGGGGATTCGATCCGCCGAGTGTATATTGATCTCAAGATCTAAGGCTGAAAGCTAAGAGCTCATAAAGCATATCCCTCAAGGGACGCCCCTTACCCCCCTATATAGTCTTGGGAGGCGGGCTTACAAATCGAAAACCCTATCTTACTCTAAGTCAGTTTCCTCAATCTTACCAAACCGTGACTATGAGCCGTTGCCTTATCTAATCGGCAACGTAATACCCAAGTCATAGTTGGTTTACATATTTGACAGGCGCAACCTATCCCTATCTCCAGTCGGATAAGCTTGCCATGTGGATATCCGATTGCCATAATCTCCACAGTAGCCCCCGAGTCCTTTGCAGTCGACGAGATAACTCAACCTCGAACCAAGATAGTACACAGCCAAACAACTCTTTGGCCGAGTGCTTCTGGCGCCGAGCGATTCCATCACCTCTACCTGAATCTCCCGAGTGGCTCCAAAGACTGTGGAGGGCTGGAAAATATCCAAAAACTTCTCAAAAAATAAATATCTAGGTGCATCTCCTGATGCACCTAATTAGGTGTAGCCCCCGACTATGTGATTAGTCAAAAATAGACTAAACATATAGTCAAAAACTATAAAAAATCATTCTCATGTAGATACTTAGCTCAAGCTAAAGCAACCTCATCACTCAGCAAGCTCATGCTTATCCAAGTGAATTTGCCCGAGTCATCTCAGAACAAATAACTCAATCAACCCTCGTGATTGAAAAGCACTCGGTAAGCTCATGTTTATCCGAGTGGTTCTGCCCGAGTTATCTCGGAACAAATATTTTAATCATCCCTCATGGGTAAACAAGTTTTTCAGTCATCTGAAAAAATATGACCAAAATATTAAATAACTCCTGCCATAATATTGGTCTCAATCTAAAAAAGATCTTCACCAAGGTGGAAAAACAACATTGATATAATCATTTAATCAAATGCTTAAAAACTAAACAGCCTCTGTCATCAAGGCAGCCATAAAAAGCTTAACTGTTTGTCACCTTTCAAATTGCATCGTGCCAACTTCTCATGAAGTTGCGCAAACCGCGGTATCAAAGGATTCTTAAAGGTACAGGGCACTCAGACACGTGCATATTGCCAAAGCAAATCTGCTTAAGTTCATCCACTTAAGTCCCTAAGGACACGCGTCAGGCCACACCTTAGCTGGCCGTAGGTCTCTCATGGGCTCGGCCCAATCGCGAGAAAACCTAGCGCAACCCTCAAATCTTTGTACAAAGCCTCGAGGTCATCCCCGCCACTTCGTCTTCCCAGAAAAAATTCCCCAATCGCAACACTGTTCATCAGCACGCAGCGGAGAACCCTAAACTCTTGTGCGCATCCAATCCATCGATCTAGAAGCTCACGCTACGTCACCAGCCAGCCTCCGCATCCACCTTTACAGATCCTCATCTCAAATTCCTAGCCGTCGAGCCAGATCTATTTCCCCCAAAACCACATTCATGGAGGGAGAGAAGAAGATCCCTTTTGAGCAGTGGGCTACCTCGGATGTCAGGGAGTCCACCCTTAAGGAGATGGTGAAGCACGGAGTCCTTCCTCCTAAGGAAATCATGGGCTGGCGTCCGGCGGCCGGTGAGGAGTTCCCTACTCCAAACACTGGTGAGCTCGTTGTTTTTACTTCTTTCTTTTACTGCAGCTTCAGTATCCCCACCTCTGAGTTCTTTAGGGGACTTCTTGACTACTATGGCCTTCGACTCTATCATTTGACCCCAACTCTATGCTGCACATTGCTCTCTTCATCCATGTGTGTGAAGCTTTCCTTGGCATTCTCCCCCACTTTCAACTCTTCCGACACATGTTCTACCTTAAGCCGCATCCGAATAAGGATCAACCCTGCGTCGTCGGTGGAGCGGGTTTCCAACTCCGCGGATCCCTCTGAAAGGAGTATTTTTCTCTTCCCTTGAAATCCTCCAACAAGGGTTGGCATGCGAGCTGGTTTTACATCAACAATCTTGAACTCGGTTTCGGCAATAGAAAATTGGGGGTGCAGTCAAGATCGCCAAGCACAATGGGTTAGGTGAAAAACAAGGATTTAGACATGTTCAGGCCCTCTCGTGAGGTAATACCCTACTCCTGTTTCGGGGATTCGATCCGCTGAGTGTATATTGATCTCAAGATCTAAGGCTGAAAGCTAATAGCTCATAAAGCATATCCCTCAAGGGACGCCCCTTACCCCCCTTATATAGTCTTGGGAGGCGGGCTTACAAATCGGAAACCCTATCTTACTCTAAGTCGGTTTCCTCAATCTTACCAAACCGTGACTATGAGCCGTTGCCTTATCTAATCGGCAACGTAATACCCAAGTCATAGTTGGTTTACATATTTGGCAGGCGCAACTATCCCTATCTCCAGTCGGATAAGCTTGCCGTGTAAATCCTGGTAGTCCCTCCGTCCTGGTTTACTTTGAAGTCGTCGCGAAAGTCCCCCAAGCCGAAGAGCAAGGCAAGTCATACCACATTATTGATCATATTGCTCCCGTTTTGCTATAACACATGTTTTATTATATGAAATTGCATGTATTTTATATTGACATTTCATGGGAAATAGTACACCTTATGCTTAGTTTATGCCTTAGGTTTGACACCCCAAACCCTTTGATTAAACTTGGGAAAATAATATGATTAGACTCAGGACTAGGTTATGCTTAGCCTGGCTTAGACTCACTAGCTCACTAAATGGGTCATTTTCTCACTTAATAGGTCTCTCCTGGACATCTGTTCGGAGGATTAATAATTAGCTTTAAGTGAACCGGACTAATAACTAAAATATGACAAATGGTGGGCTGTGTGCGCCATGGTTTTGGTTAGCAGCGCCCATGGCAATTAAGGACCGGTTCACGGGACCCCTTGGGAGAATAACCGTGCAAACCACAAGCCGAAATGGGTAAGGTAGGTCCCGTAGTGTAGCCTCTCCTAGCTGACGGACCCATCGGCAAGGGTGAGCGGGATGAAGTTTCAGTTGGCCCCGGTATAAGGGTTGCTGGGCTGCCGGATTCACCGAGGCACTCGGGGGGCTGCCCATTCCCAGGGTCCGGGAGTGGGGGCGAAACCTTGGTGGGGTTCGCTTGGTTAGAAAGGGGGTTATACGAAAGGTCCTATCACAATTCCCTTTCCGGAGTACCGCGGTGGTATTCTGGCGCACGGGAGACCGTATCATGGGGCTGTGTCTTATGGGTACAGTTGTACACCTCTGATCAGAGTAAACCTATTCGAATAGCCATGCCCACGGTGATGGGGCGATCGACCGAGCTCTCCATGATTAGTCCCACACTTTTACACCCTAAGCTATTGGAACATGACTAGTATAGGTGGATGGTTTGGGCCTGTCGCAATGTGGGGATATCGTTGGACAGTGTTGGTTTCAAAATGTGTTAATTACTCAATTTACTATTGTTTTGACCGTGTTCAAAAATATGTATTATTTGGAAAAACCCCTGCTGTTTGCGCAAAAGCAAACCCTAGCCAAACCCTTGACTTCCCTGCATTCATTCCTCTCCCCTTCTGGAGTGACTTGCTGAGTACGTGGAAGTACGCATCCTTGCCTCTTCATCAGAGCCTGAGACTGAAGCTGAAGCACAAGATGAAGTGGAGTAGGCTTGTTCTACACTCTAGAAGCTGCCTGTGGAGTGGTCGAAGCCACGTGGCCAACGTCAAGCTTAGGCTTAGGCCCTTTTTCTTTTTCCGCTGCTCTTTTGTAATCTTTTTGTATTGTTTCTAAGATGTGGAACTGTAATATCAACAATTGTCATATGTGTACCCTGGCTGGTCCTGGACAGGGATTTTAATACACATATAGCTTCGGAAATTTGGGTCTGAATTTCTGGGCGTGACACTAGAGGCCCATCGGGACTCTATTTTGAATCGGATCCTATCCGAATCTCTTAGAGTTGGCCAGCCGGACTTCGTAAGCCCATAGGACTCTATATTAAATCGAATCTTATCCAAATTGAACCATATTCGAGTCCAACTTGAATGTCTGTTCTACCCCCTTAAGCGTGTGACCCTGTAGGTTCAGGTATACTTGGTTTCGACCCGAGTCCAACTCGACCGACTTGTCAACAGCGACGCTTAGCAACACATATTGACACCATAGTATACAAGAATATAATATCGGCTCTGAACCTGTAATGTGCACACAAATCCCTTTACCTCACGATACCAATTAAGCTATAGGTAAGATGTGTGCCATCCCTTCAATAGCTTAACAATTCACTCGAACTATATTGGATTATCTGTCTGTTGATTGACTCCTCAATCAAGTCAGCATGGCCATGCACTTCCATAATCTATTACCTCGAGGGGCCTTGAGATATCTCTCCAAAGGAGGGGCAAATTCCATCTTGATCACTCACATCCCACTCCATGTTTCATAGCAAACCCGAAAACTACTTTTATAACTACCCAATTACGGAATAGCGTTTGGTAGTCCCAAAGTAGGCTACTACACATGTAAGAATCCATGATGATCTCAGTGTTAGTGATATGCCCTAGAGGCAACATGGAGATGTTGGATATCACGTCAATGTTTATGTATTTATGAATAAAGTGTTATTCAGTTCCATGAAATAGACGTCTTGTATTGATCAATAAGTACGTGACTTATTTATAAGACTCGATATGTATGAATATATTTCTAAATGATCCCTGATCATATATCATATTATTGGAACTAATATGATTCTAAGACCGGCATGTCTATTGATTGATGATCTTGTCTCATAGATCATGGGTATGGACATACCAAATCAATAAACATGGACATATGTGTTAGAGAACATATTGTTGGATAGACCCACCATGAGATACTACAGGAATTAATGTGCCATTAGTTGGTCTCAGGTAGTGTTGGTACAAAGTTCTTAGACATGAGATCACCATGGATTCCAACATGTGTAGTAGCCTACTTTGGGACTACCAAACGCTATTCCGTAATGGGTAGTTATAAAGTAGTTTTCGGGTTTGCTATGAAACATGGAGTGGGATGTGAGTGATCAAGATGGAATTTGCCCCTCCTTTGGAGAGATATCTGGGCCCCTCGAGGTAATGCATTATGGAAAAGCATGGCCATGCTATGTTGATTGAGGAGTCAATCAAATGACGGATAATCCAATACGGTTCGAGTGAATGGTTAAGCTATTGAAGGGATGGCACACATCTTGCCTATAGCTTAATTGGTATCGTGAGGCAAAGGGATTTGTGTACACATTACAGTTCGAGCCGATGTTATATTCTTGTATACTATGGTGTCAATATGTGCTGCTAGGCGCCGCTATTGACAGTGTCGGCCGAGTTGGACTCGAGCCGACGATCGGCTAAGTTAGACTATAGCCGAAACTGAGTATACCTGAACCTATAGGGTCGCACGCTTAAGGGGATGGAATAGATATTCGAGTTGGACTCAGATACGGCTCGATCGGATAGGGATCCGATCGGATAGAGTTCTATGGGCTTACGACGTATGGGCGGCCAACTCTGTGAGATTCGGATAGGATCCGTTTTAAAATAGAGTCCCGATCGGCCACTAGTCCCGACGGCCAACTCTATATAAAGGGGCAAGGAGTGGAGAGTTGCGGTATCGCATTGAACCGAATCCGCAATGAAGTCACCGAGATCAATCTCCACGGAAACCCTCCCCACTTTCGAGCCAAAACCCTAGCCTTGCATCGCGTGCTAGCACACGGGTGTTCGGCGTTCGTTCCCTGAACATGTGGATACCGGTAGAGGCGCTGCTACATTGCACGCTGTTGACCGGCTACGAATTGGCTGCGGTCGAGCGCATCGGAGCGAGGCACGAGAACGCGGTTAGACGACTCGGCGAATCGGCTAGATCGGCGAATCGGTCGATTGGTGAATCGGTGTGCCCCGGGAATCGGCATCGGCTTGCGGGAATCGGTGTCATCGGCCAGCACGCGTTCCAGATCGGATAGCCCGATTGGCTATTTCCGCCGCATACTCCAATCGGTAACGATCTATCCGCCCTTACTTGCAAGTGTTCCTGGTTTGCGCGGTAGAAAATTTTTGTTTTCGGCTAGCGTAGCTTCCGCGTAACCCTTGTGGTGTCGAGCTAATCTTGCTTAGTTCGGGTTTTAGATTGGATCTGGAACAAGTCTTGCGCATGGGTTTATTAGATCAATCGGTTTTACGGGATCTGTTGAGGAGAGTTGATGGTAATTGCGTTCCTTGATAGTGTATCAGAACGACGTAATGTGATTACATCGAAGCAATATCCATAGAACTCGGTTTGAGTCGGCTTCAAGATAGCGTTCCTTGATAGTGTATCGGAACGGTATAATGTGATTATGCCGAAGCTATCTCGTAGTCCGATCTTGTTTGCTTCCTCGCGCCAACGCAAACCATCTCCCTTGATAGTGTATCGGGACGGCATAATGTGATTATGCCGATAATGTGACCGCCGTATGCGTACCCCCTATAGGTCGTCTCGATGTCGTTTCTCTGCGATAGGTAGAAAACATTTTCTACGTCTAACTTGTTTTTGCAGAGAATGCTTTGAGATGGTATGGCCCTATTGTATGTATGAGATGTATGAGATGCATGTGATGCATGTAATATTCTTTCATACGTGCAATGCTTGTAATATTCTTTCACGACCTGCGAGTCGATGTAATCTTCAATTAGAGCTTCTATAGTAGTAGCTTAGTTTGAAGAAATCAAGCATTCGGCACTCGGAAGAACGGTGATGAAGATGGAGATCCTCTACACCGGCATGGAGATGGAGATCACCATGTGAAGGGGGCCATACTATTTCATTATATGCTATTATACTTGCTTTCATATGTGATATGTTTGTTTGATAGGATAGCATCCCTCGCAAAATTAAGTAGTAATGATGCCCTTCCAAATGTTGCACCCGTCACTGTTATACTCGTCAATGGTGGGTCTCGCCAAAGCAGAGTGCCATTCTCTATCATAACACGAGCGGGTATATGTCGGACATATACAAGCAGAGCATTGGTTTACTCAACAAGGCTATCAAAACAGTTTTGGGCCTTGGGGCATAGGTTGGCGCCGGGGCATGGAGATGCCACACCAATAACAAGAGTCACATAGAGATGTGATTAGCAAGGAGTTGCTTACCGATGTTATTAATTTTCTAGCAAGTGATGCCAAGGCTCATTAGAAATTAACTAACATGTGGATCTTGACCCAATACGTAACCTAGAGGGAAGGTGCCAAATACGTAATGGGAGTCTAATGTTAAATTGTTTAACAATAGACATAGCATAAACATTGTGCTAAACTTTGCTTTTTTCGTTGTAGAATAAATGGCGGCTAATACTACACCCAGTACCTTTAATTTGCGATCTATTCTCGAAAAGGAAAAATTAAACGGAACAAACTTTATGGATTGGTATCATAACTTGAGAATTGTTCTCAAGTAAGAGCGTAAGGAGTACGTTCTTGAAGTACCCTATCCCGAGGATTTGCCTAATAATGCCACCGCAAGCGCACGGAGGGCTTACGAGAAGCACACTAATGATGCCCTAGATATAAGTCGTCTCATGCTTGCTACAATGCCCCCGAGCTTCGAAGCAATATGAGAGCAGCGATGCTCACACTATTATTCGGGGACTGCGTGGTATGTTTGAGAACCAAGCTCGGGCGGAGAGGTTCAACACCTCGAAGTCCTTGTTTGCGTGCGAGCTTGTTGAGGGGAATCTGTCGGTCGGCATGTGATAAAAATGATTGGCTACATTGAGAGTCCGGAAAAACTAGGTTTCCCCTTAGCCAAGAGTTGGCTGCGATGTGATTCTCCGTCGCTCCCTCCGAGCTTTGAGCCATTCATATTAAATTATCACATGAACAATATGGATAGAACCTTGGCGAATTGCATGGGATGCAAGACGGTGAGGATAGTATCCAGAAAAATGGTCATCATGTGATGATGAACCGAAGGCTAAGCGCAAACTACTGTCAAGAAACTTTGCACCAAGAGGAAGCTAACTCCCGATGAGATCACGAGTGCCTCCAATGGAAAGAAGGGCGGGGAAGGGGTCGGCGGCATCGATGCCGTTTGCTTCTCTGCAAGGAGACAGACCCTTTGGAAAAGGGCGCAAGAAGTACATGGAGGATCTCAAAAAGAAGCAAAGTACGACTTCGCTTTAGGTATTAATGTTATAGACATTAATCTTGCTACTTCACCTACTCGACTCTTGGGTATTTGATACCGGATCGTAGCTCATATTTGCAAGTCATTGCGGGAATGAGAAGAAGTAGAGGCTTAAGAAGGGGCGAGGTGAACTGCGCATCGGCAATGGAGCAAGCGTTGCTACGATTCTTTGTCGACACGATACCACTTCATCTACCTTGAGATTAGTTTTGGAATTGAATAATTGTTATTGTGTTCCAACACTATGTCAAAACATTATTTCCGCTTCATGTTTGCAAGTGGAAGGATATAATTTTAGATCAATGCACAATGGTTGTTCAATATATCTCAAAGATATGTTCTATTTTCATGCTCCATTGGTGAATGGATTATACGTTTTGAATCTTGAAGCGTCTCCCATCTATAACATTAATACAAAAGGCAACTCTCTAATGATACAAACCCCACGTTTATCGGCATTGTCGCTTAGGCCATATAAATAAGAAACGCATGGAGAAGCTCCATAAGGATGGACTGCTTTACTCTTTTGATTTTGAATCATTTGAGACGTGTGAGTCTTGTTTACTTGGTAAGATGACAAAGGCACCTTTCACGGGACATAGTGAGAGAGCAAGTGACTTTGGCACTCGTACATACCGATGTATGTGGACCAATGAGCTCAACGGCAGAGGTGGTTATCGGTACTTCATTACCTTCTTGATGACTTTAGTAGATATGGTTATATCTACTTAATGAGGCGTAAGTCCGAATCCTTTAAAAAGTTCAAAGAATTCCAGAATGAAGTACAGAATCATTTAGGGAAAACAATCAAGTTTCTACGATCGGATCATGGAGGGAATACTTGAGCCAAGAGTTTGGTAATCATCGAAAGATTGTGGAATTGTTCCACAGTTGACTCCGCCGGGAACTCCACAATGGAACGGAGTGTCCGAACGGAGAAATTGCACCTTGTTGGACATGGTGCGGTCGATGATGAGCCAAAGTGATCTTGTTATCCTTACGGGGATATGCTCTTGAAACAACATTGCGCTCACACTAAATAGAGTTCCATCTAAGTCGGTTGAAAAGACACCATATGAGATATGGACGGGGCAACCCCTAGTTTGTCTTTTCTCAAAATTTGGGGATGCGAAGCTTATGTAAAACGTTTACGATCGACAAGCTCACACCCAAATCGATAAGTGCTTCTTTGTGGGATATCCTAAGGAAACTAAGGGATATTACTTTTATAATCGGGAACAAGGCAAAGTGTTTGTCGCGACATGGTGTCTTCTTGGAGAAAGAGTTTCTTTCAAGAAGGGTTAGTGGGAGCAGGGTGCATCTTGAAGAAGTTCAAGGAACACCGAGAAAATGTTTCGCGACCACAAAACCACAACGAGGAGGAGCAAAGTATTACGCCACCGAGTTATAGATACACCGGCCTCACGGAGTCGAAAGATCACGTCGTGCGCGCAGTACAGTGCGGAACAACGTGATATATTGTTGTTGGACAACGATGAGCCTAAGACCTATGAGGAAGCGATGGTGGGACCCGATTCCAACAAGTGGCTTGAGGCCATGAAATCCGAAATAGAATCCATGTATGACAATCAAGTTTGGAACTTGGTTGATCCACTGATGGTGTCAAAACCATTGAGTGTAAATGGGTTTTTAAGAAAAGGCCGATATGGATGGAAATGTTCACATCTATAAGGCGCGATTGGTGGCGAAAGGTTTTAAACAGATTCAAGGAGTTGATTATGATGAAACCTTCTCGCCCATCGCAATGCTTAAATCTATTCGGATTATCCTAGCGATTGCTGCATATTTCGATTATGAGATATGGCGGATGGATGTCAAAACGACTTTCCTAAATGGAAACCTAAGCGAGAATGTATACATGATACAACCTTAGGGTTTTGTCGATCCACAATCTTGTGGAAAGATATGCAAGCTACGAAATCCATTTATGGATTGAAGCAAGCATCTCGGAGTTGGAATATTCGTTTTGATGAAGTAATCAAAGGGTTTGGTTTCATCAAAAATGAAGATGAGGCCTGTGTTTACAAAAAGGTCGGTGGGAGCGCAATTGTATTTCTAATCTTATATGTGGATGACATATTGTTGGTTGGAAATGATATCCCTATGCTAGAATCCGTCAAGTCTTCATTGAAAAATAGTTTTTTCATGAAAGACTTAGGGGAGGCAAGCATACATATTAGCATTCGGATCTATACGAGATAGATCCAAGAGGCTAATTGGATTAAGCCAAAGTACATACATTGACAAGGTGTTGAAAAGGTTCAACATACATGATTCCAAGAAAGGTTTCTTGCCCATGTCACATGGCATTAATCTTAGCAAAAATCGGTGTCCTCGGACACATGATGAGCGGAATAAGATGGGTATGGTTCCATATGCTTCGGCAATTGGATCCATCATGTATGCCATGCTTTGTACACGTCCGAGATGTCTCTTACGCTTTGAGTGCTATGAGCAGATACCGTCGATCCAGGTGAAGGTCACTGGATTGCCAGTAAAGAATATCCTTAAGTACTTGAGAAGAACTAAGGATATGTTCCTAGTCTATGGAGGTGAAGAAGAGCTCGTTGTAATTGGTTACATCGATGCTAGCTTCCAAACAGACAAGGATGATTATAGATCGCAACTGGGTTCGTGTTACGCCTAAACGGAGGCGTGGTCAGGTGGAAGAGTTTCAAGCGGGACACGTTGCTGATTCAACAACAGAGGCCGAGTACATTCTGCTTCGTGAAGCCGCAAAGGAGGCTGTTTGGATTAAGAAATTCGTTTCGAGCATGGTGTGATGACCGGTGCGGCGGTACAATGTCTCTCTATTGTGATAATAGTGGAGCCATTGCGCAAGCCAAGGAGCCGAGGTCACATCGAAGTCCAAACGCATACTTCGGCGATATCATCTCATCCGCGAGATAGTGGACAGAGGTGATGTCAAGATATGCAAAGTGCACACGGATCTCAACATAGCCGATCCACCGACAAAACCTCTCCCTCGGCAAAAGCATGAGGCACACACAAGAGCAATGGGTATTAGATACTTACATGATTGACTCTAATGCAAGTGGGAGATTGTTAGTGATATGCCCTAGAGGCAACATGGAGATGTTGGATATCGCGTCAATGTTTATGTATTTATGAATAAAGTGTTATTTAGTTCCATGAAATAGACGTCTTGTATTGATCAATAAGTACGTGACTTATTTATGAGACTCGATATGTATGAATCTATTTCTAAATGATCCTCGATCATATCATATTATTGGAACTAATATGATTCTAAGATCGGCATGTCTATTGATTGATGATCATGTCTCATAGATCATGGGTATGGAGATACCAAATCAATAAACATGGACATATGTGTTAGAGAACACATTGTTGGATAGACCCACCATGAGACACTACATGAATTAATGTGCCATTAGTTGGTCTCGGTAGTGTTGGTACAAAGTCCTTAGACTCGAGATCACCATGGATTCCAACATGTGTAGTAGCCTACTTTAGGACTACCAAACGCTATTTCGTAAGCGGGTAGTTATAAAGGTAGTTTTCGGGTTTGCTATGAAACATGGAGTGGGATGTGAGTGATCAAGATGGAATTTGCCCCTCCTTTGGAGAGATATCTCTGGGCCCTCGAGGTAATGCATTATGGAAATGCATGGCCATGCTATGTTGATTGAGGAGTCAATCAACGAGCAGATAATCTAATACGGTTCGAGTGAATGGTTAAGCTATTGAAGGATGGCACACATCTTGCCTATAGCTTAATTGGTATCGTGAGGCAAAGGGATTTGTGTACACATTACGGGTTCGAGCCGATATTATATTCTTGTATACTATGGTGTCAATATGTGCCGCTAGACGCCCTGTTGACAGTCGGCTGAGTTAGACTAGAGCCGACGATCGACTAAGTTAGACTATAGCCGAAACCGAGTATACCCGAACCTACGGGGTCGCACGCTTAAGGGGATGGAATAGATATTCGAGTTGGACTCGGATACGGCTCGATCGTATAGGGATCCAATCGGATAGAGTTCTATGGGCTTACGACGTATGGGCGGCCAACTCGTGAGATTTGGATAGGATCGATTTAAAATAGAGTCCCGATCGGCCACTAGTCCCAGTCGGCCAACTCTATATAAAGGGGCGAGGGTGGAGAGTTGCAGTATCGCATTGAACCGAATCCGCAATGAAGTCGCGAGATCAATCTCCACGGAAACCCTCCCCACTTTCGAGCCAAACCCTAGCCTTGCATCGCGTGCTAGCACACGGGTGTTCGGCGTTCTGTTCCCGGACGTATGGATACCGGTAGAGGCGCTGCTACGTTGCACGTTGTTGATCGGCTACGAATCGGCTGCGGTTGAGCGCATCGGAGCGAGGCGCGAGAATACGGTTAGACGACTCGGTGAATCGGCTACATCGGTGAAGCTGTCCCCGAGGAATCGGCGTCGGCTTGCGGTGAATCGTGTCATCGGCCAGCACAGTTCAGATCGGATAGCCCCGATTGGCTATTTCCGCCGCATACTCCAATCGGTAACGATCTATCTCGCCCTTACTTGCAAGTGTTCCCTGGTTGGCGCGGTAGAAAAATTTTTGTTTTCGGCTAGCGTAGCTTCCGCGTAACCCTTCACTCAGGTCTAAGGACTTTGCACCAACACTACTTGAGACCAACTAATGGCACATCAATTCCTGTAGTGTCTTATGGTGGGTCTATCCAATAATGTGTTCTCTAACACATGTCCACGTATATTGATTTGGTATCTCCATACCATGATCTATGAGACATGATCATCAACCAATAAACATGCCGATCTTAGATCATATTTGTTCTAACAATATGACATATGATTAGGGATCGTTTAGAAATAGATTCATACATAAAGAGTCTCATAAATAAGTCACGTACTTATTGATCAATACAAGTTGTCTATTTCATAGAACTGAATAACACTTTATTCATTTATACATAAACATTGACCATGATATCCAACATCTCCATGTTGCCTCTAGGGCATATGATTAACAGTCTCTCACTTGCACTAGAGTCAATCATGATAGTATCTAATACCCATTGCTCTTGTGTGCGCCTCATGCTTCGGCTGAGGGAGAGGTTTTGTCAACGGATCAGCTATGTTGAGATCCGTGTGCACTTTGCATATCTTGACATCACCTCTGTCCATAATCTCGCGGATGAGATGATATCGCCGAAGTATGTGTTTGGACTTTGATGTGACCTCGGCTCCTTGGCTTGCGCAATGGCTCCACTATTATCACAATAGAGAGACATTGGACCGTGACCGGTCATCACACCCAGCTCGAAACAAATTTCTAGATCCAAACAGCCTCCTTTGCACTTCAAGCAAATGATGTACTCGGCCTCCGTTGTAAAATCGAAATAGTATCCTACTTGGAACTCTTCCACTGACTGCCTCCGTTTAGGCAAAACACAAACCGCATTGCGATCTATAGTCATCTTTGTCTGTTTGGAAGCTAGTATCGGTGTAACCGCTACAACGAGCTCTTCTTCTCCTCCATAGACTAGAAACATATCTTTAGTTCTTCTTAAGTACTTAAGGATATTCTTTACGGCAATCCAGTGACCTTCACCTAGATCTCGATCGGTATCCGTTCGTAGCACTCAAAGCGTACGAGACATCCGGACGTGTACAAAGCATGGCATACATGATGGATCCAATTGTCGAAGCATATGGAACCATACCCATCTTATTCCGCTCATTATGTGTCCGAGGACACGATTCTTGCTAAGATTAATGCCATGTGACATGGGCAAGAAATCTTTCTTGGAATCATGCATGTTGAACCTTTTCAACACCTTGGCAATATATGTACTTTGGCTTAATCCAATTAGCCTCTTGCATCTATCTCTATAGATCCGAATGCCCAATATGTATGCTACCTTCCCTAAGTCTTTCATGGAAAAACTATTTTTTGATGAAGACTTGATGGATTCTAGCATAGGGATATCATTTTCAATTAGTAATATATCATCCACATATAAGATTAGAAATACAATTGCGCTCCCACTGACCTTTTTATAAACACATGCCTCCTCTTCATTTTTGATGAAACCAAACCCTTTGATTACTTCATCGAAACGAATATTCCAACTCCGATATGCTTGCTTCAATCCATAAATGGATTTCTGTAGCTTGCATATCTTTCCAGGAGATTGTGGATGGACAAAACCCTCAGGTTGTATCATGTATACATCTTCACTTGGGTTTTTATTTAGGAAAGCCGTTTTGACATCCATCTACCATATCTCATAATCGAAATATGCAGCAATCACTAGAATAATCCAAATAGACTTAAGCATTGCGATGGGTGAGAAGGTTCATAATCAACACCAGCAATCACTAGAATAATCCAAATAGACTTAAGCATTGCGATGGGTGAGAAGGTTCATAATCAACACCTTGAATCTGTTTAAAACCTTTATCCACCAATCGCGTCTTATAGATGTGAACATTTCCATCCATGTCGGCCTTTTTCTTAAAAACTCATTTGCACTCAATGGTTTTGACACCATCAGATGGATATCCCAAGTTCCAAACTTGATTATCATACATGGATTCTATTTTGGATTTCATGGCTCCAAGCCACTTGTCGAAATCGGGTCCCACCATCGCTTCCTCATAGGTCTTAGGTTCATCGTTCTCCAACAACAATATATCACGTTGTTCCGCACTGTGTACTGTTAGGCGCACGACGTGATCTTTCAGCCTCCGTGGGGTTAGTGTATCTACAACAGGTGGCGCAACATCTTGTTCCTCCCGTTGTGGTTCCGTGGTAGCTGAAACAATTTCGGTGTTTCTTGAACTTCTTCAAGATGCACCCGCTCCCACTAACCCTTCTTGAAAGAAACTCTTTCTCCAAGAAGACATCGTGTCAGGCAACAAACACTTTGTCTTGTTCCCGATTATAAAAGTAATATCCCTTAGTTTTCTTAGGATATCCCACAAAGAAGCACTTGTCAGATTTGGGTGTGAGCTTGTCGGACCGTAAACATTTTACATAAGCCTCACATCCCCAAATTTTGAGAAAAGATAAACTAGGGGTTGTCATGTTCATATCTCATATGGTGTCTTTTCAACCGACTTAGATGGAACTCTATTCAGTGTGAATGCATGTTTCAACAAAGATATCCCCGTAAGGATAACGGAAGATCACTTTGGCTCATCATCGACCGCACCATGTCCAACAAGGTGCGATTTCTCCGTTCGGACACTCCATTCCATTGTGGAGTTCCTGGCGGAGTCAAGCGTGGAACAATTCCACAATCTTTCGATGATTACCAAACTCTTGGCTCAAGTATTCCCTCCACGATCCGATCGTAGAAACTTGATTGTTTTCCCTAAATGATTTTGTACTTTATTCTGGAATTCTTTGAACCTTTCAAAGCATTCGGACTTATGCCTCATTAAGTAGATATAACCATATCTACTAAAGTCATCGGTAAAGGTAATGAAGAACCGATAACCACCTCGGCCATTGAGCTCATTGGTCCACGTACATCGCATGTACGAGTGTCAACAAGTCACTTGCTCTCTCACCTGTGACCCGTGAAAGGTGTCTTTGTCATCTTACCAAGTAAACAAGACTCACATGTCTCAAATGATTCAAAATCAAAAGAGTGAAGCAATCCATCCTTATGGAGCTTCTCCATGTGTTTCTTATTTATATGGCCTAAGCGACAATGCCACATAAATGGGGTTTGTATCATTTGGGAATTGCCTCCCTATATTAATGTTATAGATGGGAGACGCTTCAAGATTCAAAACGTATATGAGACGCTTCAAGATTCAAAACGTATAATCCATTCACCAATGGTGTATGAAAATAGAACATATCTCTGAGATAAACTGAAATCACTGTTTATTGATCCAAAATTATATCCTTCTGCTTGCAAACATGAAGCGGAAATAACGTTTTAACATAGAGTTGGAATACAGTAATAATTATTTAATTCCAAAACTAATTCTGAAGGTAAATGAAGTGATGTAGTGCTGACAACAATTGTAGCAACACTTGCTCCATTGCCGACGCGCAGGTTCACCTCGCCCCTTCTCAAGCTTCTACTTCTTCTCATTCCCTGCATCGATTTGCAAATATGAGCTACTGATCCGGTATCAAATACCCAAGAGTCAGTAGGTGAAGTAGCAAGATTAATGTCTATAACATTAATACCTGAAGCAGAAGTCGCACTTTGCTTCTTTTTGAGATCCTCCATGTACTTCTTGCAGTTCCTTTTCCAGTGGCCTCTTGCAATAGAAGCAAACAACATCTGATGTCGTCGACTCCTTCTTGCCCTTCTTTGCGTTGGAGGCACTCGCGATCTCATCGGGAGTTAGTTTCCTCTTGGTGCAAAGTTTCTTGACAGGTGGTTTGCGCTTAGCTTTCTACATCATCATCACATGATGACCATTTTTCTGGATACTCTCCTCAGCCATCTTTAGCATCCCATGCAACTCGGCCAAGGTCTTATCCATACTGTTCATATGATAATTCAATATGAATTGCTCAAACCTCGGAAGGAGCAACTAGAGAATCACATCAGTAGCCAACTCTTGGCTAAGGGGAAAACCTAGTTTTTCAGACTCTCAATGTATCCAATCATTTTTATCACATGAGGACTGACATGACTCCCCTCAACAAGCCTACACGCAAACAGGGACTTTGACGTGTTGAACCTCTCGGCCCTAGCTTGGTTCTCAAACATGCCATGCAGTCCCTGAATAATAGTAAGCATCGCTGCTCTCGTATTGCTTCTGAAGCTCAGATGACATTGTAGCAAGCATGAGACAGTTTATGTCTAGGGAATCATTAGTGTGTTTCTCATAAGTCCTCCGTGCAGTAGCAGTAGCATTATTAGGCAAATCATCAGGATAGAGTACTTCAAGAACGTACTCATTGCTCTCTTCCTTGAGAACAATTCTCAAGTTGTGATACCAATCCATAAAGTTTGTTCCGTTCAATTTTTCTTTCTCGAGAATAGATCGCAAATTAAAGGTACTGGGTGTAGTATTAGCTGCCATAATTCTACAACAGAAAAAGCAAAGTTTAGCATAATGTTTATGCTCTGTCTATTGTTAAACAATTTAACATAAGACTCCCATTATGTTTTTACGCCTTCCCTCTAGGTTACGTATTGGGTCAAGATCCACATGTTAGTTAATTTCTAGTGAGCTTTGGCATCACTGCTAGAATATTAGTAACATGAGTAAGCAACACCTCGCTAATCACATCTCTATGTGACTCTTGTTGTTGGAGTGGCATCTTCATGCCCTGGCACCAACCTATGCCCCAAGGCGCAAAACTGTTTTGATAACCTTGTTAAGTAAACCAAATGCTTATGTTGTATATGTCCGACATATACCCCCTCGTGTTATGATAGAGAATGACACTCTGCTTTGGCAGACCCACCATTGACGAGCATAACAGTGACGGTTGCAACATTTGGAAGGACATCATTGCTACTTAATTTTGTGAGGGATACTATCCTATCAAACAAACATATCAAATATATGAAAGCAGGTAGAATAACAATTAATGAAATAGTATGGCCCCCTTCACATGGTGATCTCCATCTCCATGTCGGCGCAAAGGATCTCCATCTTCGGCACCGTCTTCCAGTGTGCATGGTGCTTGATTTCTTCAAACTAAGCTACTACTATAGAAGCTATAATTGAAGATTACATCGACTCGTAGGTTGTGAAAGAATATTACAAGCATTGCACGTAAGAAAGAATTTACAGGGATTGTGTTGACCCCCGTTTTTGAGGACGGGAATCATTCGTGTTCATAGTACCATATCCCTAGGTCGAGTAGTTTGGTACCCATGAATACAGTTCTGAATTACCAGGTGCAAAGTGCACGAATAGTCTTACATCGACTTATTACAATAATAGGCCCGAAAGCAATATCCAATACATATAGGACCTATTGGTCCGAATTCAACCAAATCAAAGTTTAGATGAGATTAGCAGACGGAAAGTAGCGGCATGTCGATAGCCACAGGCAACGACTGGGGACTAAGACCTAGCGCACTCCATTGTCTTCATTCCTCCTAATAGTAAGCATAGGGGTCCTCCAGTTTTTCGTTTCCTTCATCTGAAGTTTGTGTGTATAGCAAAGGTGAGTACCCAACATACTCAGCAAGCCGACACGGAATGGTGCACATGACAGGGTCATTTAAAGGATGGCTAAGGTTCATTTGCACAAAGCCAATTTTCACAAATCATTTCACAAACCTAACATCTAGCCAGTCAAGTTTTAGTTACAGAATATATTAAATCGGCGACGGTTCTGTCTGCCATCCATCGTGATACCAAGGATGGTTTCCCGTCTCCGGTTCGTCATGGTTTTCAGGGAGTCTATCCCTTCTCGCGGGTCGAGAAGTTAAGTCCACCAGTATACAAAATCATTATGCATACCAACCCATCATTTTAAAATTTATGAGTCTAGCCACGGGAGAAACTTGTCATGTTGCTCATTAACCGCGAGCACAACTATTCGAATAGATTGATTGACTCACACTGTAGTGGATGTACACTTTACCCGTACTCCGCAACTACTCATTGAATGAGCTTACATCCCTCTATATGTGACGGTCACGGCAAAGCCTTTCGATAACCTCACTTTGGCAGTACCCGCTCCATGAACTTAAGTCCTCATGCACTCTAGCCGTCATTTCCTAGCAGTGAGAGGAGTTCTGGCGTTCCCGAGGTAAGAGAGAAAACTCACTTAATCTTTAAGTCATCGTTAGGTTCAAGTTACTATTCACATAAAGGCCTTTCGTCTCATCACAATCATGGGCACCCTACCCTTGGTAGGTCCCTAACTCAACACTTACACATGAACCACTATGCAAGGATACTGCCTCCGCTCGGCTATCTACTCTGCTAGGTCTATACCCATTCGAGAAGTACGGTTGTACTGGTTCATTCTAAGTTATAAGTCTCATGGCTCGGTCCTTAATTGACCAGGGACGATACTAGCCTTTCCCGGAAAACCACCCAAATCCATCCATCCGCCCCAGTCTGAAAACATTGGTTTGTATTTTCATTTTTCCATCAAAACTAGTTCCAACATGATCGAGGCAATGTGGCGCTCATGTCTCCACTTGCCGTGTCTCAACTATCTTCCCAAAGATAGTTGCCCAAGCACGAGGCTTATTTGTAAAATCATGAGTATGCAAGAATCTAGTATAAGCAGGGCTAAGCATTCTACCGAAGATATCCTCCGGTTGTATCACATCGAGGGTTACAAAGATTATTTCTAAGGGTAATCAATATCAAGGCAGGGTATATCAAGTATAGGTACTAATTTGTGTATAGCATGCAATTTTTAATTGAAATCAACATCATTTCGCAAAGTAGGATCAATATGTTCAAAGGGATGTGTAGACTTGCCTTGCTCGCACACTTGTTGGCCGGGGTCTTCAACGTAGTCGTGCTTGCTCCTCGGTTGCTATCCGTACGTGCGAAAGATTAATTGAATTCGATCAGAATTTAATAAAATATCGAGAGATTGAAAAGAAACATAAAAACGACTCCAAACATTTAGCCTTAAATTCTACTCGAGTTCGGACAAGAGTTGTTAGGATAAAATCCGAGTTTGAAAACGAGTTGATGCCCTAGGGTTTTTGCAAAACGTCGATCGCATTTATTGGAGAAAATAAATTTAGAAATACCAACGGAGGGTTTTTGTACTCGAGGTTTTGAAGGTTCGAGCACTAAAAGAAACACATTTCAAATGGCGGGAAAGAAATAAACAAAGTCCGGATTAAAACGACGCGAAACGAAATCTTCGAAAAGTCCGATTTCAAATTTCGAATTTGCTCCAAGAAAAATATACGAGAAAACAACATATTTTTGCCCAAATATTTTCCCAAATCTTTCCTAAACACTTTTCCTATTTTTCCAAATTTTTCCCCATTTTTTTCTATTTTTTTCTTTTCCCTTTTCTTCTCTTTTCTTTTCTTTTCTTTTCTCTGTTCACTATTCACTAATCCGCCAACTGTTCGACCGGGGCTGCTCTCACTCTTTCTCTCTCGTTGTGGTCGGCAACCGTAGCAAGTGAGGGGAAAGGGATGGCGGCTCGGCTTCGGCGACGGCGACGCTCGGGGAGGGCAGTGGAGCTCGGCGCACGGCGGTGGGGCTTGCGGTGACGGCGGCGCACGACGGCTAGGGTTGCGGCGACGACGCTCGGTGGAAAATCGGCCAGGGAATGGCGAGGGGAACGGCGGCGATGTGGAGGAAACGAGAGGGGAGAATGGGTTCTTTATATAGGCGCGGTCGGGGGGAAGGAATGGGGAGATGGGTGGGGGTCCGGGCATGGTACGGCGGGCGCACGCGCGCGCGGGAGGCCGGGGCGGTGCGCGGAATGCGGCGCGCACGGGGCCGGGCGCGGGGCGGCGACGCGTGGCGAGGTCGTGGGCGGGGTCGGGTACGGCTGCGACGGGTGGCGGGTGCGGGCGCGAGGTCCGGACGCGGCGGCTATGGGTGGCGGGCGCGGGGCGTGCGGCGGGCGGGCGCGTGACGGCAACGGCGCACGGCACGGCGGGGCCGGGGTGTGGCGTGGGCGGCGAGCGAGGCCGGGCGCGGGCGCGGTACGGCGGGCGGCGCGCGGCGGGCGCGAGGCTGGGCGGTACGGCGTCGAACGGCTTGTGACCAATGAACTGTGCGATTTTGATTTTCCGATTTTTCAATTCTATTTTCCAATTCCTATTTTCCTTCACTCTAAAAATTCTAAATAAAAATATAGTATTCCCAAAATTAATTAAAAATATGTTTTCAAACTTTTTACCAACTTTTATTTATTTAAAAATATATATCACCATATTTAATTTAATCTTTTTCTTAAATTCATAAATCACCATTTTTAATCTCAAATAAATTTCTAGACTTTATATAAATCCTTTAAAATATTTTATTGTCCATTTTATTTCCTAATTAATATTCCTAACCTTAGACTTCGAGATTTTCTTCCCGACGAAAATCCAAATCATTTGGTTTTTCTCAAACACCGAGATGAATCGTTCACATATAAATTCATGCAACCAAGCTGGCAAATAAGAAGCAATAAACACGATCAAGAAGCAACAAGCAAAAGTTTTTGTAAGTTTCGATTTTTAATTTCCGGTTTCTAAATTCTCCGATTTTCAGGGCGTTACAGATTGCACATATGAAAGAATATTACACTCATCACATGCATCTCATACATACAATAGGGTCATACCATCTCAAAGCATTCTCTGCAAAAATAAGTTAGGCGTAGAACGTTTTCTACCTATTGCAGAGATACGGTATCGAGACGAAAAATAAGGGGGTACGCACACGAAACTCATAGATCCAATCTATGAATTCGCTCACAGAAACCATATCAGAATAATCACATTATGCCGTCCCGATACACTATCAAGGAAGATGGTTTGCGTAGGCGCGAGGCAATAATCAAGGTCGAACTACGAGACAGCTTCGGCATAATCACATTATACCATTCCGATACACTATCAAGGAACGCCATCTCGAATCCGACTCAAACCGAGTTCTATGGAAATTGCTTCGATGTAATCACATTACGTCGTTCCGATACACTATCAAGGAATGCAATTACCATCAACTCTCCTCAACAGATCCCATAAAACCGATTGATCTAATCAACCCGTGTGCAAAACTTGTCCCAGATCCAATCTAAAACCCGAACTAAGCAAGATTAGCTATGATACCACTGAAGGGTTACGCGGAGGCTACGATAGCTAATAACAAAAAATCCTACCGTGCAAACCAGGAACCTTGAAAGTAAGGGTCGATAGATCGTTACCGATTGGAGTAGAGTGCAGCGGATATAGTCAATCAGGAGCTATCCGATCCGGAACAGTGCGAGCCGATCACAGCCGATTCCTGAGTACGGCCAATTCGCCGACTCGATAGCCGACTCGCCACAACCGGTGCGCCGATTCCATAGTCGATCCGCCGCAGTTGATTTGTTGATTCGTCGAACCACGCTCGCGCTGCCGATCCGCCGCAGCCGCCGAACAACACCGCAATATAACAGTGCCTCTACTGGTATCCACACGTCCAGGGATAGAACGCCTAACACCCGTGTGCTAGCACAAGATGCAAGGCTAGGGTTTGGCTCAGGAGTTGGAGGGTTCCCGTGGAGATTGATCTTGCCGCCAGCTGAAGCCACACGTATTGTATTCTGTTGTGCAAAACCTATGCCGCAGCTCTCCACCCCTCGCCCCCTATATATAAAGTTGGCCGACTGGGTCTAGAGGCCCATCGGGACTCTATTTTGAATCGGATCCTATCCGAATCTCTTAGAGTTGGCCGGCCGGACTTCGTAAGCCCATAGGACTCTATATTAAATCGAATCTTATCCAAATTGAGCCATATTCGAGTCCAACTCGAATGTCTGTTCTACCCCCTTAAGTGTGCGACCCTGTAGGTTCAGGTATACTTGGTTTCGACCCGAGTCCAACTTGGCCGACTTGTCAACGGCGGCGTCTAGCAGCACATATTGACACTGTCAAAACTTGGTTTCGGCAATATGATTTCTGGGGTCGCAGTCGAGATCGCCGAGCACAATGGGTTGGAAGAAGAAGAAGGTTTAGACAGGTTCAGGCCCTCTCGTGAGGTAATACCCTACTCCTGTTTCGGTGGATTCGATCCGCCGAGTGTCTTTATTGATCTCGTGATCTAAAGCTGAAGGCTAAAAACTCATAAAGCATATGATTCTCTGATCTAGTCTAAGATATCCCTCAAGGGACACCCCCTACCCCCCTTATATAGTCTTGGGAGGAGGGCTTACAGATCGGAAACCCTATCTTACTCTAAGTTGGTTTCCTCAATCTTACCAAACCGTGACTATAGGCCGATTGCCTTATCTCTATCGGCAATCGTAACTCCCAAGTCATGTTCGGTTTACGGATATGGCGGGCGCAATCTATCCCTACCTCCGTCGGATAAGCTTGCCATGTAGATACCCGATTGCCATAATCTCCACAGTAGCCCTCGAGTCCTTTTCAGTCGACGAGACAGCTCAGCTTCAAACCAAAGCCTCTTTGACCGAGTGCTTTTGGCGCCGAGTGATTCCATCATCTCGCCGAATCTTCCCGAGTGGCTCCAAAGACGTGAAGGGCTGGAAAATATCTAAAAAATTCTCAAAAATAAATATCTAGGTGCATCTCCGATGCACCTAATTAGGTGTAGCCCCGACTATGTGGTTAGTAAAAACAGACTAAGCATATAGTCAAGAACTATAAAAAATCATTCTTATGTAGATGCTTAGCTCATGCTAAAGCAACTTTATCACTCGGCAAGCTTACGCTTATCCGAGTGAATTTGCCCGAGTCATTTCAGAACAAATAACCCAATCAACCCTCATGGGTGAAAAGCACTCGGTAAACTTATGCTTATCTGAGTGGATCTGCCCGAGTCAACCCGAAACAAATATTTTAATCATCCCTCATGGGAAACGAGTTCTTTCAATCATATGAAAAATATGACCAAGTTATTAAATAGCTTTTGCCATAATACTGGTCTCAATCTATGAAGATCTTCACCAAGGTGGAAAAATAAATAGCATTGATAAGATTACTTGATCAAATGCCAAAAACCAAACAGCCCTTGTCATCAAGGCAGCTATAAAAACTTAGCGTCGGTCACCTTCCAAGTTGCATCGTGCCGCTTCTCATGAAGTCAAGCAAACCGCGGTATGGAAGGATTTTCAAAGGTACAGGGCATTCGGACACGCGCATATTGCCAGGGCAAATCTGCTTAAGCTCATCCGCTTAAGTCCCTAAGGACACGCATCGGGCCACACCTTAACTGGGCCGTAGATTTTCTCTTGGGCTCGGCCCAATCATAAGAAAACCTAGCGCAACCCTCAAATCTTTCTATAAAGGCATGAGGTCGTCCCCGCCTCTTCATCTTCCAAAAGTTTCCCTTTTCGCAGACTGTTCACCGCCCCGCGGAGAACCCTAGATTCGCGCGCTCCCAAATCCATCCATCTAGGAACTCGCTCTTTGCAACAACTAGCTTCCGCAGCCAAATCTCCCAAGTTCCATTGTCAAAATCCCCACCTTTTCCGACCAGATCCACTTCCCATCAACACCACTCTCATGGCGGAGGAAAAAAGGATCCCGTTTGACCAATGGGCCGCATCGATGTGAGGGAATCCACCCTCAAAGAGATGGTGAAGCATGGCGTGCTTCCGCCAAAGGAGATAATGGGATGGCGCCCGGCGGCGGGGGAGGACTTCCCAACCCCGAACACCGGTGAGCTCGTTGTTTTCACTTCTTTTTTTCTATTGCGGGTTCAGCCTTCCTACCTCCGAGTTCTTCCGTGGACTCTTAGATTACTATGGTCTTCAACTCTACCATCTGTACCCCAACTCGATGCTTCACATTGCCCTCTTCATTCATGTATGTGAAGCCTTCCTTGGCATCCTCCCCCACTTCCAACTCTTCCGCCGCATGTTCTATCTCAAGCCGCATCCGAACAAGGACCACCCATGCGTTGTTGGCGGGGCAGGTTTCCAACTCCGCGGATCTCTCCGCAAGGAGTACTTCTCTCTTCCCTTAAAGTCCTCCAATAAGGGATGGCACGTGGGCTGGTTCTACATTAGCAACCCCGAACCCGCTGCCCCCTTCGTCGGTCTTCCCCTGTCCCGGCCAACTTGGAGCACTGCTCCGTAGCCCAAGATTGGGACGAGGCCAACAAGCGCTTGCGAAGATCCCGCGATGAAACAAAAGGGTCTTCGCGGCGAATGATCACTCGGCACTTCATCGTGCCGACGGCGCCGATCAAGGACGGTCGAAGCCGGCCTTCGAGTACGAGGGCGGGAAGGACCCCAATCGGGAAGATCCAGATCCACTCAGCTATGAAATCCCAAGATCCGGATGTACAAGATCTTCTCGTCGGAATTGCGGTTGAGCGCGCCTCATTCTCGCGAGCTTCTTCCTTCAAGATCCACCGACCTCCTCCTCCGGTAAGCCGACCGGTTGCTTCATAGTGTCTTTCAATCTTGATATCTTGTCTCTTAGCATTGTGCATTCTTTCTTCTCGCAAGAAAATGCTTCGTCACCTCCAAGCCGTACAAGGTGTCCCACGATGACGCGGCGCGTCGCCCGCCAAGAAGCCGGGGCGGGATCAAGATCCAAAGCGATCCGGTCGGGAAGCGAGCGGCGCGAGTGAAGACTCAAACAAGCGGGCGAGCAAAAGGAGGCGATCATCGAGGATTCGGATGACGACGTCCCAGCTCCTCCAGTCGAGACCCCACCTCTAAGGCGATCACCGCGGACGGCGCCGAAGATCCGCCGGTCGTCCAGGTATGCTCTGTAACCGAAGTCCGAAATTTTCCGTTGAAAGCTTTCTTTATTTTTACCCACTGTATTCATTTTCGCAGAGGCCCCGGACATAGATCCCGCCGGGAGGTGAAGGGCCGACCCGCCGCAACTCCCGAGGTGCCAAAGCCAGCAGAGCAAAAGCCCGGAGCCCACAACCGAGCGTGAGCGCTCCGGCAAACAACCTTCGCCTCCGAAGAAGGATGCCCCGAGGAAGGAGCCCCGGCCGCGCCCAGGATGTCCCGCGGAAGCCGTCAACAGCCGGAAACCTCAGCCGCGGCTCGAGTGCCCCGGACCAAGGCCACTCGGCGCAGAGTCGAGGAAGGAGGCCAGCCGGCCGCTCCACCTAAGCACGCACGAAGCCGGTGAGATTTGTATCAAAGTATTCTTTTGCTCTTTCAGTTTGAACCTTTCATGTCTTCATTTGTCCTTCTTATTCGCACCACAAGTGGAGGAAATCCCAGGTTGCAGTCCTCCGAAACCTAGGTTCCCCAATTAGGATTGAGTGGCGGGACTCGGAGGGTGAAAGGCGGGCATCATCCCGGACAGGCAAGCCGAGAGAGATGAAAGGGATGCCCTTGTCGAAAGCTTGAACGAGGCGACCCACTGCTCAACGTAAGCCTTTGTCTTTCTCTTTTATTGTATTATCATTATTTTTCAGTCGGTCACTCTTCTGTTTTCACGCGCAGAAGGAGTATTGCCGCTCCATGGCAAAGTCCGAGGTGCTGGAGAAGTTGGTTCCTCACCTGAACTCCTTAGAGGACGTTCAGCGAAAGCTGAAGGCCACTCAGGAGGAGGCCGCGTCGAGGAGGCGGCTTTAAGGAGAGAGATCGCAGAGCTTCGGGAGGCGAACCTTGACCTCCGAGGATCAATCGGGAGTAAGCCCGTCTCTCCAAGTTTCTTCATGATTCTCATATTAATCCCGGTTGTTGACGATCTTCTTTTGTAGAAAATTCTTCGGAGGTCCATTCGCTTCAAGTCCAGTGGGCGGTCGCCTCGATAAAGCCGAGATGGAGGCCGAGTTTGAAGGTAAGCCTCTTTGGAGTAACACTTTTTGTGTTGCTTTATTTCCGAGTGCTTTGCATGATCCGGAGCTTTTGGCAGCTTATAAGGTTAAGACCCGAGCTCAATATGACGTCTTGCTTGAGCGGGTCAAACAAACCGGAGAGATCCGGGAAGAGGTCGCCAATGCTGCCATGCCGATCTTGCTATCCTTATTCCATCATGGGGTCGGGACCAGCTCACTGGACCCGACTGAAATCTTTGACAAGCTACGGCTGGCTCCCGACCAGTATCTGGCCAACATCACTGAAGCCGCGAACATGGGGGCTGGTCTAGCTCTTGCGCAGACCAAGTCCCTTTACCCCCGAGTGGATATCCACTCGGTCGGGGAAGGTTTCGCCGATGGGACCACGGATGAGCAGGCCTTGGATATGCTGAGTGAGGCGCAGGAGGCAGCGAAGAAAATATCCATTGATGTAGTGAGCAATTTCAAGATTTGATTCATCTTTCAAACTTTGTCTTGTAAATGTTGTGTAATCGTGGTGCTCTGATGTAGAACTTGTGATGTATCTAGTTTATTTATGCTAATGCCTTGATCCGAGTTTTTTGTGAAATTTCTTAAGTAGTTTTCGTCTGACTGTCACCAAGCCTAGGCTCGATTAGGTCATCGGAAAACTCTCAGTCCTTAGACACTGAACTCGAATCGAAGACCATTAAACAATGATAAACCAAATCATGCACAGAAGTTGATGAGGAAAACTTAAGCTTTATTGACATATGTACAGCCCCCGACTGCTAACTCAAGAAGTCGTCTTGCTTGAGATTGGCAGTCAAGGAAGACATGAAGCCTTAGTCAAACTAGGCATAAAATCGTCGAAGATGCTCAATGTTCCAGAGTTCTCCACCATAGACCCGTCTTCACATTTTAGCCAGGTATGCACCGGCCGAGTTACCTCGCGATTATGTACGGTCCCTCCCATAAAGGGGATAACTTGTGACGGTCTTTGGTGGTGCGGATCTTGCGTAGGACCAGTCGCCAACGATGAAAGCTCGTGCTCGAACGTTGCGACCGTGGTATCTTCCGAGCCCTTGAAGGTATTTGGCTGACTGGATGAGGGCTGCCTCACGGGCCTCTTCCAATCGGGTGAGGTCGTCCACTCGGCCGGGGTCGTAGCGTTCATCGTTGAAGCTGCGGACCCGGAGAGATTCATACTCCATCTCGTTTGGCAACATGGCTTCTGCGCCATAGACCAAAAAGAAGGGAGTTTGGCCGGTAGCCCGACTGGGTGTGGTCCGCAGCGACCATAAGACCGAGGGAAGTTCTTGGACCCACTTGCCCGCGTAGGGATTTAGGCGATCGAAAACGCGGGCCTTGATGCCTTGGAGGACCATGCCGTTGGCTCGTTCGACTTGCCCGTTGCTTTTGGGATGGGCAACTGATGCGTAGTAGATCTTGATTCCGAAGTCCTCGCAGAATTCCTTGAAGATGCCTCCTGTGAATTGAGTCCCGTTGTCAGTTATGATTCTGTTTGGGACGCCGAAGCGGTGCACGATGTTGAGGAAAAGTCCCGTGCTTTGTCGCAGTAATTGTAGCGACCGGCTTGGCTTCAATCCACTTGGAGAACTTGTCGATTGCGACGAAGAGGTGTGTAAATCCTCCTGGAGCTTTCTTGAAAGGGCCGACCATGTCCAAGCCCCATACCGCGAACGGCCAGATAGTGGGATTGTTTGAAGCTCTGGGCCGGGACATGGCTTTGTCGGGCGAAGAAGGCGCGCCTTTCGCAGGTTCGTATGACTTTGTCCGCGTCGGAGACCGCGGTAAGCCAAAAGAAACCTTGCCCGTAAGCTTTGCCGACTAGGGTGCGTGCGTGCGCCGCGTGGCTTCCGCATATGCCCGAGTGGATGTCTTGGAGTAGCTATTTCCTTCCTCGGGTGTGATGCATCTCATTAGAATTCGGAGGGGCTTCTCTTGTATAGATCGGAGTCAACCATGACATATGCTTGGCAACGACGCCGGACGCGTTCGCTTCATCCCGGTCATCCGGCAGCTCTTGCTGGGTTAGGAATTTGATGAGCGGCGTCCTCCAGTCGACATCGGTCATGGCGACTTCGTTTGCAACTTCTTGATTGGTAGTTGTCTTTGCCGTGATGGTTGGTTCATAGAGGTGCTCGACAAAGACGTCTGGGGGCTTCGCGCTTGATCCGAACCGTGCCGCTCATCGGCAGCTTCGTTTTTATGTCTCGGGACATGTGAGAGTTCGAGCCCGTCAAACTTGTCCTCAAGCTTGCGGACCTCTTGCCGGTAGGTCTCCATAGTGTCGTTTAGGCAGGACCAGTCCTTCATTACTTGATTGACGACCAGATGGGAGTCGCCTTTCACGATAAGCCGACGTATCCCGAGTGAAACTGCGAGGCACAGTCCATGTAGGAGAGCTTCGTACTCGGCAACGTTGTGTGAGGCGGAGAAGTGAAGGTGAAGGACGTATCTTAGCCTTTCCCCGGTTGGGGAGATCAGCACAACTCCTGCTCCCAAGCCGGTGATCCTCTTGGATCCGTCGAAGTGCATGGTCCAGTGTTGGAGGTCTTCCCGAGGTACGTTCTCTTGTTGCTCAGTCCACTCGGCCAGGAAATCTGCCAAGGCTTGCGACTTTATGGACGTCCTCACCTTAAAAGTCAAGTCCAATGGCATCAGCTCTAGAGCCCACTTGGCGATGCGTCCGGTTGCCTCGTGGTTGTGGATGACATCGCCGAGTGGGAAAGAAGTGACGACGGTGACCGAGTGACCCTGAAAATAGTGTGCCAATTTCCTTGCGGTTATTAGAACACCATAGAGCAGTTTTTGTACCTGAGGGTAGCGAATTTTGGCTCCTGCCAACACTTCGCTAACAAAGTAGATTGGCCTCTGAATCTTCTGAGCCCGTCCTTCTTCTTCGCGTTCGACCACAAGGACCGTACTAACCACTTGGTGAGTGGCTGAAACGTATAGCAGCAGAGGTTCCTGGGGTTGAGGCGAGGCCAGGACGGGCGGCGTTGTAAGGAACTCTTTGAAATCTTCAAAGGCCTTGTTGGCTTCCGTGGTCCACTGGAAGTCGTCTGTCTTCTTTAGCAATCTGAAGAAGGGCATGCCTCGTTCGCCGAGTCGGGATATGAAACGGCTTAGTGCCGCCATGCAGCCAGTGAGCTTCTGGACGTCTTTCTGGTTACTCGGGGGTTTCATGCTTAAGATGGCGTTGATCTTCTCTGGATTTGCTTCAATGTTGCGATGTGACACCATGAAGCCGAGCAGTTTGCCTGATGGAACGCCGAAAGTGTACTTCTCCGGATTTAACTTCATTCTGAAGGCCCGGATGTTTGCAAAGGTTTCTTCTAGGTCGGCGATCAGGTCTTCTTTTCGCTTGGTCTTGATGACAACGTCGTCGACGTAAGCTTCAACGTTCTTGCCGTCTGCGTGGAAGCATCTTTGGATCATGCGTTGGTATGTGGCGCCGGCGTTCTTCGCCGAAAGGCATGGTGATGTAGAGAGGCCCCAAACGGCGTGATGAACGATGTCTTCAGCATCGGATTCTTTTAGCCGATCCGTGATAGCCCGAGTAACATCCAGAAACTCGGGAGTTGGCAATGCCTGTTGAGTCAACGACTTGGTCGATGCGAGGCAGCCCGAACGGATCTTTGGGGCAGCTTTGTTGAGGTCGGTATAATCAACGCACATGCGCCATTGCCCCGTCTTCTTGCGGACCAGGACTGGGTTAGCTAACCAGTCGGGATGAAGGACTTCTTTAATGAAGCCGGCAGCCAAGAGCTTTGCGAGTTCTTCCTTGATAGCGTCTTTTCGATCCTGCGTGAATCGCGTAATCGTTGCTTTATCGGTTTGGCGTCATCTTTGACGTGCAAAGAGTGCTCGATCACCTCCCTAGGAATTCCGGGCATATCGATGGTTTCCAAGCAAAAACATCTTTATTATTTTGGAGGAAGATGACGAGCGCGCTTTCCTATTTGGGATCTAGGTCGGTGCCGATTATGCAGTTTGAGGGATCCGACGGATCAAGGGAGATCCTCTTGGTCTTGGCATCGCCGGCTCCCGATTTGGCTATCTTCTTCGCGGGGACTTCGCCCTCTGCCAAAGTTGATGCAGCCAATCGGACTTCTTGTTAGCCACGTAATCTCTCGCGAGATTGGGCCATGTCGCAGCTCTCCTTATCGCTGGTGAAGGCTTGCTTCACATCGCTGCGAAGAGTGATGACGCCGTTGGGACCCGGCATCTTCATGCAGAGGTAGGTGTAGTGAGGGATCGCCATGAACTTGGCAAGCGCGGGCCTTCCGATGATGGCATGATATGCTGTTTCGAAGTTGGCCACTTCAAAAGTGACGTTCTCCGTTCGGAAGTTCTCTCGGGCCTCGAAGGTGACAGGGAGAGAGATGTGCCCGAGTGGTGTAGACGATAGCCCGGATGACTCCGTGGAAGGGGGCTGAACTTGCCTTTAATTCGCCCTCGGGATGCATCTCATCCATGGTTTTCGCAAACAGGATGTTGAGGGCGCCGACCCCGTCGATGAGGACGCGCTTGAGCGATGTTGCGGACCACGGGATCCGGGACGAGTGGATAGCGCCCGGGTGAACCACTCGGTCGGGGTGATCCGAGCGGTCAAAAGTGATGGCCACTTCCGACCATCGCAGATACTGAGGGACTTCGGGTTGTGCCGCGTTGACCTCTCGGTCAGTTAGCTTCTGTTTCCTCTTGGACTCATAGGCTAGCGGTCCTCCGAAGATGTGGTTGAGCTCCCCCACTGGGTCTTGAAAAGGTTCGGCATTTTCAGCCGTGTTGTTCTTTTGGCGCCCGACGGGCCAGCCTCGTCGCCGACTTCTTGTTGAGTTGCGCTGCGCATCGTTCGGCGAACCGCTTGTAGATAAAACAGTCCTTCGCCGCGTGCTTATGATTCGGATGATGGGTGCACTGGGCGTTCATGATGGCGTCTTAGGCGGCGACTCGGGGACGGCGTTGAGTGTTGGAGGTTGCGGCCACTAGATCCTCAGATCGGCGCTTACGATCTTTCTGGCCTTGGTTGTTGCTGTTGCCGTTATCCTTTTTAGGATTCCGGCTTCCTCCTGCCTGTTTGTCTTCCCTCCTGTCGGGCCGATCTTGACGGGCAGCCTTAATGGCGTCGTTGGACTTAGCGTATGAGTTCGCCGTCTCGAACATCTCTTTCACCGTCTTCGGTGGTTTGCGCCCGAACTTCCCGATTAGCAGCTCATCACGGACTCCCTTCTGGAAGGCGGCGATGATGATGTCATCGGTGATGTTCGGGATCTTGTTGCGCTTCTCGGAGAAACGATGGATGTAATCCTTCAGGGGCTCGTCCGGCTTTTGGATGATGTTGTATAGGTCGAAGTGTGTGCCGGGCCTCTCGAAGGTACCTTGGAAATTGGCGATGAAGTGGTCCCTCAGCTCGCTCCACGAGCCGATTGAGCCTCTTGGCAGGCTCGTGAGCCAGTTTCTGGCAGAGTTAGCGAGGGCCACGGGCAGGTAATTAGCCATAGCTTTGTTGTCGCCACCTGCAGCACGAATGGCGAGGGTGTATACGGTTAGCCAAGATTCAGGGTCGGTCTTGCCGTCGTACCTTTCAATCCCTGTGGGCTTGAATCCACTCGGCCAGTGCACTCGGCGGAGCTCCCGAGTGAAGGCCGGTACTCCATCGTCGCCGCTATCGGGTGATCCCCTCCGATCTTCCCGAGTGCGTCGGTCCCGCTCTTGATAGCGGCGATCGAGGACTTCCCACAGATCATTCGGCGGGGTCTTCGGTTGGCTGGTTGGGTAGCTGATGCTGTTGCGGCGGACGCGGTGGTGGACGGGTGGACGTCCATGTCGTTTGTCGCGGGAGTCGGCCGTCTGCTCCTGGTACTTTAGCGTGGACTCGCGGGGTGGGCCTCTTGGCCTGGTCGTCGACCGATCTGGCTCGGGCCTCTTATAGTCTCCCGACCTTAGAGGTGGAAGCCGGCTCTTGACGGCGTTTCGGCCACGATTCGCCGGCCTTCGTGTCGAGGTGGTGGGGTGGCCGTTAGCCGTGGCTGCGACGATGGTCTTTATCTTGTCGAGTATCGGAATCACGTTGGCAGGTGCCGTCTCCATGATGGTGTCCAAGAGGGTGAGCGCGGCAACAGCGTTCTGTTGTGGCGTTTAGAAGATGTTGGTGTTGCGGACCCGTGTTTGGAGGATGGCCTCCTGGGCAGATCGTCCGGCTGCACGTAGGTCCTGCTTCCTCTTGTCAGCCTCCTCCTTGCGTTGTTTCTCCTCTTCGGCCGTCTTGCGCTCGTGCTCCATCTTGGCTCGCTCTTCTTCAAGCAAGCCTTCGGCCATGGCTGAGTCGGACTCATCCGGCTCGGCCATGAGGACATCAAAGCACTTCGGCTCATAGTCCATGCGGCAATCGGAGTTGTCGGCTTCGTCAGAAGGGATGCCATAGAGGTTGTCGAAGCCGGTGGAGCTGAGGTACCCGTTGAGCTCCGAAGATGAGCAGGAGCCGAATGATGGGAGGATGACGGCGACCTCCCTTGATCCTGGGTAGCCCGGTTCTGGATCGTTCCAGTCCGAGTAAGAGCTTGGGGATGCGGGCTCCTCCGAGTGGGTCGCCCCCAACTCGGGGGAGAGAAGTTTGCTGTAGATCTCGGCGGCGTTTGGTAACCCAAACGGCACCGAGAGGTCTTCGTCCGAATAGATCGCCTCCGTCGGGGAGGTGAGAAGATTGGCGCAGATTTCGGCGGTATTCGGTGATCCGAATGGTGCCGAGTGAAGTCCGTCGTCGGAGAAGGTAGATTGCATCTTGGTCTTGAAGATGTCGTCGAAGATCTCGGCGCTATTGGGGAGCCCGAACGGCGCCGAGTGGGTCTTTCCTTCCGACTGGTTTGAATCCGAGTCGAAGGAGGAGTTGTCGAAGAAGTTGGCGGCGAAGTCGCCGAATCTTGAAGGAGATCCCATCACGCTTGTCGGCGAGATTGTTGAAGAAGTCTCGACGCGCGGCCCCCTACCTGGCGCGCCAACTGTCGAAACTTGGTTTCGGCAATATGATTTCTGGGGTCGCAGTCAAGATCGCCAAGCACAATGGGTTGGAAGAAGAAGAAGGTTTAGACAGGTTCAGGCCCTCTCGTGAGGTAATACCCTACTCCTGTTTCGGTGGATTCGATCCGCCGAGTGTCTTTATTGATCTCGTGATCTAAAGCTGAAGGCTAAAAACTCATAAAGCATATGATTCTCTGATCTAGTCTAAGATATCCCTCAAGGGACGCCCCCTACCCCCCTTATATAGTCTTGGGAGGAGGGCTTACAGATCGGAAACCCTATCTTACTCTAAGTTGGTTTCCTCAATCTTACCAAACCGTGACTATAGGCCGATTGCCTTATCTCTATCGGCAATCGTAACACCCAAGTCATGTTCGGTTTACAGATATGGCAGGCGCAATCTATCCCTACCTCCAGTCGGATAAGCTTGCCATGTAGATACCCGATTGCCATAATCTCCACAGACACCATAGTATACAAGAATATAATATCGGCTCTGAACCTGTAATGTGTACACAAATCCTTTTGCCTCACGATACCAATTAAGCTATAGGCAAGATGTGTGTCATCCCTTCAATAGCTTAACCATTCACTCGAACTGTATTGGATTATCTGTCTGTTGATTGACTCCTCAATCAACTCGGCATGGCCATGCACTTCCATAATCCATTACCTCGAGGGGCCCAGAGATCTCTCTCCAAAGGAGGGGCAAATTCCATCTTGATCACTCACATCTCTCTCCATGTTTCATAGCAAACCCGAAGACTACTTTTATAACTACCCAGTTACGGAATAGCGTTTGGCAGTCCCAAAGTAGGCTACTACACATGTTAGCATCCATGATGATCTCAGGTCTAAGGACTTTGCACCAACACTACTTGAGACCAACTAATGGCACATCAATTCCTGTAGTGTCTCATGGTGGGTCTATCCAACAATGTGTTCTCTAACACATGTCTACGTATATTGATTTGGTATCTCCATACCATGATCTATCAGACATGATCATCAATCAATAAACATGTCGATCTTAGAATCATATTTGTTCCAAAAATATGACATATGATTAGGGATCGTTTAGAAATAGATGCATACATAAAGTCTCATAAATAAGTCACGTACTTATTGATCAATACAAGTTGTCTATTTCATGGAACTGAATAACACTTTATTCATTTATATATAAACATTTACCATGATATCCAACATCTCCATGTTGCCTCTAGGGCATATCACTAACAGTTCCATGAGTTCGGCACTTCCTGTCCATCTTCGTGAACCAGCCTGTAAGTGCCCAAATGCGTGACAGCGGAGACGATGAAGAGGCCTTTCCAAGGGGCCGACAGCTTGTTCATGCCGGCCGAGGACTGCACCCTGCAGAGCATGAGGTCGCCGACCTTGAAGGACCTCGCACGAACATTCCTATCTTCATATCGGCGGAGGGCCTGCTGGTATCGGTCCATCTGGATTGCCGCGGCCATCCGTGCTTCCTCGAGGCTATCAATATCCACGACCCACGTCTGTTCGGCCATGCCTTTGTCATAGAGGCGAATCCTCGGGGATCCGTGGAGCATGTCGACTGGGAGGATTGCCTTCGAGCCATAAAACAAAAAGAATAGGGTCCGTCCCGTGGCTCGGCTCGGCTAATTGCGTAGCCCCCAAAGCACGTCGGGGAGCTCGCGCAACCAGCGACCCCCGTATTTTTGGAGTGGGTCAAAGATTCGAGCCTTCAGACCCTGCAAAATCATGCCATTGGCACGCTCGCATTGCCCATTCGCCCGAGGGTGCGCCACCGAAGCATACTTGACCTCGATACACCTGTCCTCACAGAACTCCCAAAATTCATTCCCAGTAAACTGTGTGTCGAGGTCAGTCATAATCTCCCTCAGGACGCCGAAACGGTAAGTAATGCCCTCAATGAATTCAGCTGCTTTCTTCGTGGTGCAGGTCTTCAAGGGCATTACCTCGATCCATTTTGTGAACTTGTCGATCGCAACAAAAAGACGATCATAACACTGCTGTGCCTTCGGGAATGGGCCGACCATGTCAAGCCCCCAGCACACGAACAGCCATGACAGCAGGATCGTTTGGAGAGCTTGAGCCAAGAGATGGTGTTGCTTGGTGAAGAATTGGCATCCCGGGCAGCGTCGTACTAGCTCCTTGGCGTCCTCATTGGCAGTCGCCAATAAAAACCCAAACGGAAAGCCTTGTCAACCAGCATCCTAGCGCCCACGTGGTTGTCGCAGATACCCGAATGAATTTCATCGAGGATCTTGACCCCTCAGTCCCGGAGGACACACAGTAGGAGTACTCGGGCCGAGGCCGCATGTTTGTACAACTCGAAGCTGACCACAATGTACTGCTTATTGAATCGGGCGATGCGCTCGGCCACAGCCTTGTCGGGTGGTAGCGCCTTGGTGGTGATGTAGTCAATGAGCTCGCAACGCCAATCATCCGTGGCACCAGAGATAGCCAACACTACGCCAACCGACGAAGGAAGAGTTGGCTCACTCAATTCCGAGTTATCAATCAACGGCTTGTGCAGCTCATGAACAAAAATCCCTTGCGGAACAATCGTGCAAGATGACCCGAACTTGGCCAGTTGGTCGGCTGCCGAATTGGCGTCGCGGAGGATGTGGTGGAACTCGAGGCCGCTAAACTTGCCCTTGAGCTTCCGAACCTTGGCACAATACGTGTACATTTTCTCGCTCGAACAGGCTCAGTCCTTGTTGACCTGGCTAATTACTAGCTTCGAATCACCATACACCATGAGGCACTCGACGCCGATGGACTTCGCGATTCGGAGACCATGGAGTAAAGCCTCGTATTCAACGGCGTTATTCGACGCCATAAAGAGCAACTGGATGACGTACTTGATATGCTCACCCTTTGGGAAGACCAAAAGTATGCTGGCTCCAGCGCCGTTGATGCTGAGGGAGCCATCAAAATACATGGTCCAGGTCGGCCGAATCTCTAAGGTCGGCGGGAGCTGGATTTTCGTTCACTCAGCCACGAAGTCGGCGAGGACTTTGGGATTTGATGGCGTTGCGCGGCTTGTAGTCGATGGAGAATTCACCCATCTCTAGGGCCTACTTGACTATCCGACCGGTGGCCTCGTGGTTCCTAATGATATCCCCGAGAGGGAAACCAGTCACTACCACCACCTGGTGGGCTTGGAAGTAATGCCTTAGTTTTCGGGTGGTGATAAGGACGGCATACAATAGCTTCTGTACCTGGAGGAACCGCGCCTTAGAGGGTCCAAGGACCTCGGACATGTAGTAGACCGGCCTTTGGACCAGATAGGCACGGCCTTCCTTCGGGCGCTCAACAACCAGCACCGTGCTGATGACCGATGTGGTTGTGGCGACGTACAGAAGCAGCTGTTCCTCGGGGTTCGGCGCGGTGAGTACCGGTGGCATGGTCAAGAGGCGTTTGAGGTCAGTGAAGGCCTTGTCGGCTTCGTCCGTCCACCGGAAGTCCTTGTCCTTCCCGACAATCTTGAAGAAGGGTGCTTCGCGTTCGCCGAGACGAGAGATGAACCTCCCGAGCGATGTCATGCTACATGTGAGCCTCTGCACGTCCTTAACGCAGGACGGCTTTCCATGCTCAAGATTACTGAGATCTTCTTGGGGTTGGCCTTGATCCCGCGGCTAGATACGACGAAACCGACGAGCTTTCCGGACGATACGCCGAAGACACATTTCTTAGGATTAAGATTCCAACGGTAGGTGCGGAGATTTGTGAAGGTCTCGGCTATGTCGGCTAAGAGGTCGTCAGGGTTCCGCGTCTTAATTACTATGTCGTCTATGTAGGCTTCCACGTTGCGACCGATTTGGCTTGCTAGGCAACGCTGAGTGGCTCGTAGGTAGGTTGACCTAGCGTTCTTTAGGCCAAAGGCCATGATGGTGTAACAGAAGGCCCCGAACGGCATGGTAAAAGACGTTTTCTCCTGGTCGGACGCTTCGAGGCCTATCAGGTGATAGCCTGAGTAGCAGTCCAGGAAACACAGGAGGAACCACATATTTTTTTTTGGAAAAACTCATCGGTGACGGGTTTTAACTTAAGCCCGATGGAGACGTTAGTCATCCGTGATGGGCTTAAGTTAAATCCTAATTGAGATGTTAGTCATCCGTGATGGCCATTAATTAGGGCCCGTTTGAGATTGTTTCATCGGTGACGGACCCTTGTTTGACTGGTCTTTTGGGTCAAACCTATCGGTGATGGGCTGTAGTTTAGGCCCGACAAAGATAAGTGCATCGTTGATGGGCGTTTGCCCGCTAGAGATGACTTCTTACAACAGTGACCTTTGCGTTGCAATGGGCACCATACCCGGCATAGATGAGGGTTGCCGTCCGATTGAGATGAGGATGACCGTTGGAGTGTTTGAAGTGAAATTTACTCTAAATATTTTCTAAAAATTATGAAGTTTTGTCTACTTCTTTAATCTGCATAGTAGGAAACCCAAAAGAATATCACAAATTGCTCCAAGTTTAGCCTATTTGGGGAGGGGGGAGTGTGGTTGGGGTTCCTAGTTGGCGCGTGCGCTGGTTGCTTAAGTAGTGCAACCATGTGCGCCCCACCTACAACAGCTCACGTGCTATTAGCACTAATAATAGTGCTAATGATATGGACTAGTATTAATTATAGTTTTTATAATGAAAATAACAAAATAGTTAAGTTGAGAAGTTTCAAAATTTAACTTGAAAGTTCAAATTTTGAGTTGAATGTTTTCAAAAGTGGACTTGAAAGTTTTCAAATTTTGACTTGAAAGTTTAACTTTTTAGTTGAAAGTTTTTGAAACTTGACTTGAAAGTTCAAATTTTGAGCTGAAAGTTTTAAAATTTTGAGTTGAAAGTTTCAAAATCTGAGATGAAAGTGTTCAAAATATGGCTTGAAAGTTCAAATTTCAAATTAAAAGTTTTTAAATTTTGAGTTGAATGTTTTCAAAAATTTGAGTTGAAAGCTTTCAAAATTCGAGTTGAAAGTTCAGATTTTGAGTTAAAAGTTTCAAATTTTGAGTAGAAAGTTTCAAATTTTGAGTTGAAGAAACTTTTCAAATTTTGAGTTGAAAGTTTTAATTTTTTTGCTTGACTTCTGTTTTTATTGGAAGTTTCAAATTTAATTTTAAAGTTAAAAAATATGCATAGATTTTCATATTTTTAAAGTAAAAAAGGAAATAGCACCTTGAATAAAATAATTCATAAACCCCCACCTATTATTATGATACAAGTTGCACAAAACCAAAGGAATTTTAGCACATGGCATATAACCATGGGTATTATGATAAAGTTTCACAAAACCACATAGTTAACAAATTGAACATACTCCCATGTCAAAAATTTTAAAAAGGCTATACATAACGTACACATGATAGATATACAACTATAAATTTGAGATATAATTGTATAACTCAAAAATATAGTAGATTAAAGTCAAATGATCAATAGTGGTTTTGTGAAACCCCATAATACCTATTATGTGTTAGTTATGTGCCAAAATCTATATGGTTTTGTGAAACTTTATACCATAATATATATGATTAGGTGAAATTTACTCTTCAAAAAATGTTACCTTAATTAAATCTATGATTATCGAAAACTAATCTATACGTTCTATAAAACTACAACCCAGTAAGCCTGAGTTTGTTGCTTGAGGTTCCCAACTCTTCTCCCTCATTTTCCGCACACACGTTTCCTAAACTGCTTAATAGTGTGTGTTTTTTAAAAAATTCTATAGAAAAGTTTTTAAAAGATCATATTAATCTATTTTATAAAAAATAGCTAATACTTAATTAATTATGCGCTAATGAGTCGTTTCGTTCCCAATTTAAACAAACAAACTCAGCCTAAGTCTAAATCTCAACATGCAGACATGGCCTATCATCATCCACTACTAATTACTTATAAAAACTCATGCAAGCATGCAATATCATCTATAATTCATTGAATTCTACAAATCAACATGCAAACATATCCAATCATCACCTATCACATGATTTCCATAATATTTTCACATATTTACCTATCATTTCTATAATACTTAATATATATTCCGTATCAAAACATGAGTTGTCATTTAGTTCATTTCATGATTAGTACTAGTTCCGTATCAAAACACATGATGCCATTTAGTTCGTTTCATTATCTATACCTCTATATCTATCTATACCATTATATAATGTATCTTATTAACGGCTGAGATACATTCACTTTCTCATACTCACTCATCATCTAACGGTCCATATCAACCGGCGCACCATCTCGGTTTTCATCACACGCGCTTCGTTTCCATCGCGTGTCCGGCGTTTTCCATCACATGCGCCGCCCGCGCCGCCGCTCTCACATGCGCCTCCATTCCATCACGCGACATGAGAGGAAGGTGAGACGGCGACATCGACATTCGTCGCCCGTGCCGCCGCTCTCGGGCCTCCTGCAGGCGGCGGGCGAGCGCGGCATCGATCTCGGTGAAGGGGACGAGCTCCAGGAGGCATATGGCGACCATGGTGTGCACGGCGTCGAGGCCGCCGGGGGCAACGACGACGGAGGTAGGGGAGGATCCGGGTGAGGTCTTGCGGCGGGTGGAGCGCGCTAGGTCGGGGAGGGCACGGTGATGGTGGGGCTTGAGGCCGGCAGGGCTCTTACCGTGGCCGGCGTCGGGGTTCGGGGTGGGGACAAAGGGGCAGTTGCTGAAGGCGGCGAAGATGCGGAGCTAGTGGTCAAGGCCAGTGACGAGGACGGGGACAAGGCGCTGGACCGAGGCGACGAGGCCCATCTGCGTCTCCCGATAGAAGCCGATGGCCTCATCCAAGCTCTGGCACTGCTCCCGCATGGCCGCGAGGTCGTCGCCGCCGGTGTCCGCCTGCGGCTCCATTGCTGTTGCGGCGGAGAGGCACGGGGATTTGGGGTCTACAACTCTAGATCAAGCAGGACACGACACGACACGGCCTTGTTTGTGCAGCTACATGGTCTTGCATCTCCTGCGCCGCCGCTGCGCCATCCGCCGCCGTGCGCCCCCTCTGCGACGTGCCGCCTCTGCTCCAGGATGCGGCCGCCAGGGTGCCCTGCTCGCAGGTACTTTCACTACTAGAGTGTACCGATTTTGTTGTTTAGGGTGGTGTGAACTGTATGGAACTGAACTGAGGAGTTAATGTCGAACAAGCCTATACTGGTGTTGATTGTGGCTGTAAACTTGTAGGATCACACAGAGAAGGTTGATGATGTGAAAGCTAGACCCGACGAGCTCTACATTGCTATCGTTGTTGGAGGCATGGTGGGCTTGGCTGTTGCTTGTGCATTGTGTAGGTATTTTGTTCATGTACTTCCTTTCTTTATTTGTCAATGGGCTCTGCTCACTGTCAATCGTTTTTGGCTATAGAACTCCTTTCTCTTCCTGATTGTTTTAGGCTATGATATTGTCTACATTTTTTTAACCCAGATGAAAGTAGTTCTCAAGTGTCCTCAGTGACCTACTAGTGCAATTTGAAGGGCTATTAACGATTTTTTTCATTGCCATGAGTAGCTTTTCATGCTATAGTCAAATCGCACCTTAACATGTGAAAATGATGATTGAAGGTTGTTTCAAATAAGAAACACCATATTTTAAAAAAAAAGGATTAAGTTCTTCACCTGCTTATTTATCCACATGCAACCAGTATGCCATTGACTAAACATCTAAGGGTTGCCATCATTGATAGCAATCCTGCATTGAAGTCAAGAAATTATCTGAAGAAAGATGGTATACCTTATTCAAGGGTTAGTACTGTTACTCCCGCGACCATATCCTTCTTCAGAGGTACAGTTTTAATCTAACATGTGGTTCTGTGTGATGTTGCCCACTAGGTATTTAGTTTGCATGCCTGCTAGTTAAGGTTACCGCGAAAGCGTGGGGTGCTCTTCTTGCTGCTTGTAGGAAATATGGGGAGGTGGGGTTGGCAGAGGTTGCGCGGAGAGCATTGTTTGAGATTGAACTGGTGAATGCAGGTAACTTTGTTTCTCTTGCGAACATCTTTTTAGGCATGGGTATGCATGACAAGGCAGAGCGGGTGAGAAGGGAGATGGAGCAGCGAGGTGTGCGAAGATTGCCTGGAAGCAGTTGGATGATACATCGCAAGTCAAGGTGCCAGCATCGTTTCCAATGAATTCCTTTTGGCGATGCTTGGTTGCCTATGCCAGTTCAATCTATAATTATAGCTTTGCTATCACTCAAAGCATGAACTAACTGACTGTTTTGTTTGATGCAGTGAACTTTTTTGAAAGAGGAAGCACCTTTGAGAACTGCATCATAGACTCACGATAAAAATTATACCAAGATATTCAAATCATTCTTTGTCCATGAAAAGGTATGTGAGACATGCCACTATGTGCCGCTATCTAAAACACATTGTACTTGGGTCAGGTTCCTAAATTTATTTATCACAATGGTGTCATTTTTAAATCAAAACTAACTGCAAAAATAATAGATATTGTGTTAGATGAATGGTTAACTGTAAATCCAGCAGAAACTCAAATTTGCCCATGGGAATGTTGGAAAATCAGGAGTTTGTGCTAACAGCTGATATTTTGTTTGAAAAATATCATCTGCATAACAAAGGAAAAACTGCACGCCCTCTCCTACGGCCGTGTTCTTCAATTTCACTTGTAGACTGCGTTACAATTATTTCACATGTTCTTTACATTTCTCTTCAGCCACTTGTTAAAAGAGCACTAAGGTTATTGTTTCTTTTTTTTCGTCTAAATTCATTGTGCTTTTTTAGATGTCCACTGTGCTTATTTATTGTGAAGTTGGATTAATATGATCTTGCTAGTTTCTGGACTTCTGAACTAGCTTTAGCTTTTTAAGGGCCCTTGGACATGCTGCATAATTATTGCATTAAATCATGGTTCTTATTTCAATAATCTCAATTCTCTTGCCATCAGGCTGGACAACTCGAGGATGTTGTAAAATACGGTCGTTGTAACTTGGACACACCTACATTAACATGTACACTGTATGTTGATAACTATTATGTTTCTAAATATAATAATTCTATAATCAATTTATTTTGTTATCTCATTCTATACTTTGTTGCTAAATCATATATTATATTTTCTTGTTTGAGTTGTACCTCCAGATCGATGCCTTTGGCGCCGTCGCCCGTCTCCACGCCGGCTCCGATCGCCGCCTTGTCGCTCGCCTTGGCTGTCTCCTCCGCGCCGCCCAGCAGATTAGTACAAGTGTTTTTGTACGACAAGATTGATGCACAATGTCTAAAATTTTTCTACTTGTTTGCAGGGTATTATCTGTGTCTGATGATTTCATAAATGTTGGATCGAAGGTTTGAATAGAACGGTGATAAGCTGTTGGCTGCTATGTACTTCTCCAGCAACCGCCGCCGCTGATCTCCTTCCTAGGTTTAGTACTAATCCCTTAAATGATTTGCACGGGCACTGTACTAATCCCTTAAATGATTTGCCTATGATTCAGGATGGAATTTTTAATTGTTAGATGGATTTAGGGATAACTACAATTGTTAATTTGTTTTGATATATGTGAAAGTTATATGCCTGGCTTCTCTCCAAGTTTGCCTTTATGGAATTTTGAACATGAGCAGGTGGCACCCCCTTAAGCAATTGATTATGTAGTTCAGGAATTAATTTTGAGCATGAGCAGGCAGACCTATAAATTATATACCCTGTGAGCATTCTGGTGTAGGGATGGGAATGGATAGGTTTGGCCCATTTATCCATTGAACCTATCCACAAATATGCTCCATTGGGCCAAACGGGTCGATCCAAAAATCTAAATGGGCCAAACGGATCGAACCTTAAAATCGTGGGAAGCACCAGATCGATTCGAGGTTCTCTCCTTCTCCAGTTCTCCTTGGCGGCGGCGACGCCGCAACGCGCGACGCACTCCGGGGACGCGGTGGCAGCGGGGACGCGACGGCGGCGGCAGGGCGCCGTCCCCGAGGGGTCCTTCTCCGCCTCGGCGTCGACCTCCGGGTCCTTTCCCACGAAGTCCAGCACGACCTCGGCGGCGATGGCAGGGGACGAGGAGGTTCGAGTGCCACTACTGCTGCTGGATCTTCCCAACCGTCCGCGCTGGCCGCCGGGTTTGTCCCCTCCCCGCATGGTCTTCTCCTCCGGGTTCGTCCCCTCCCCCTCCCCGCAGGGTCCTCTCCTCCTGCCTCAAGAAACTGATCTGTTTCTTGTATATATGCATGTTTTGACACAGCCTCAAGAAAAATGACATTTAGTTTGGGATGGGTGGTTGATCTCATTTTTTTCTATTTCTCTGCTTGTAGCAACGCTGTGCAGTAAGTTGGATGTTGCTTTTAAAAAGTGAAGCATGTTTGTTGTTAGTGCATAAAACATGTTGTCTCTTGTTTAGGGAGCGACAATCTACTGAAGAATGTCAATGAGGACTACTTTGCAGCTCTGCAAAGTTCTCCTGCGCTAGTTTAATTGTACATTTGGAAGTAAATTGTAGCAAATTGTAGTACTTAGAGTTTTTGGCTCCCAGGAATCATTTCATGCAGAAAGACTCCTATGTTGACATTGGAACACAACAAATGTGGGTACTGCAGCTATAAAGGTGTGTGATGAGTGAGCCAAAGGTGTGTGATGAGTAAGCCAAATAGCATCTGCCCTTTGTAATCTTCCGAAATGCAAACCATCCATTGCAATTTCTACACTTTGACATCATATTTTAGTGTTATCATCCTGAAACAACAACTGAGTATCTGTTATTAATCATTGTTAAGTGATACTATATACTATGTATGTTTCTGCAGCTCTCTAGATCGAGTGCAAAATCTCTACGTTGATTTGTTCTTTCGATCTCTGCAATTTCCTAAGCAAACTTTGTTGAAAAATTTATTCATGCATGTGGTTGTTGGAATTCATACATAATGTTTGAATCGTTTCCAAAAAGAAGGAAATATTGACAGGAAGTAAGCAGCCAGTTTTGATTTCTTATGTGGAATGAAAATCTTTGTCTACAGATTTAATAGGGTAACCCTTTGCTCCATTGGATAACCATTTATTTAATGAAACTATTAGGGTTGCCCCTATTTAGACCATGGAGCAACATGGATATAGGGAATGGTTTAGGTTCGATCCAGAACCTAACCATTCCCATCCTAATTCTGGTGTGATCTATGTACTAAAATTTGAGCATGCTGAATTTATAAGATGGAATGGCTTGGTAGTTACTGCTATTTAACCTGAATTTGATGCCTTGGATTAATCTCTGTCTTATGATAAATTAGGAAGGTATAATCTCTTTGTTTTTTTCTTTTCATGGAGTAGCACAAGTATATAACCAGTGCTTGGGTACTTGGTACCTTCTGCATATTTTCTGCTTTGTTGGTGAGTTTTTCTACTTTGTTGGTGAGGTTGGTAATATGGTCCACCGATGAATGGCTATACTTACAGGATAAAAGGACAACACAGGAATAGTACTGATATATGTAGCTACTAGCTATTTCCATCAACCTTCATACTCAAGTGCTTGTTTTCACAAAATTGCTTAATATCATTGGGAGCTAAATCACATTTTTTTTACTAATCAGGCCCTTGTTGCCAACCTCAGAAAATTATTTCTTTTCAAATGGATTGCCATGGGCTCTTGTAGCTTAGACATTGCCTTCCTGGAAGAGAGTAACAAATGGAAGAGAGTAATATACCTTCATGGAAATTGGTTTTCCATATGTCTATAACTCATCCTACTGCGTGCCTTTTCTAGCTGCATAGGTTTGTTGAGTATAAATTGTTAGTGATATGCCCTAGAGGCAACATGGAGATGTTGGATATCATGGTCAATGTTTATGTATAAATGAATAAAGTGTTATTTAGTTTCATAAAATAGACATCTTATATTGATCAATAAGTATGTGACTTATTTATGAGACTATATGTATGAATCTATTTCTAGATGATCCCTGATCATATATCATATTATTGGAACAAATATGATTCTAAGATCGGCATATTTATTGATTGATGATCATGTCGCATAGATGATGCTATAGAGATACCAAATCAATACACGTGGACATGTGTTAGAGAACACATTGTTAGATAGACCCAGCATAAGACACTATAGGAATTAATGTGCCATTAGTTGGTCTCAAGTAGTGTTGGTACAAAGTCCTTAGACCTGAGATCATCATGGATTCCAACATGTGTAGTAGCCTACTTTGGGACTGCCAAACGCTATTCCGTAACTGAGTAGTTATAAAAGTAGTATTCGGGTTTGCTATGAAACATGGAGTGGAATGTGAATGATCAAGATGGAATTTGCCCCTCCTTTGGAGAGATATCTCTAGGCCCCTCGAGGTAATAGATTATGGAAGTGCGTGGCCATGCCAAGTTGATTGAGGGGTCAATCAACAGACAGATAATCCAATACGGTTCGAGTGAATGGTTAAGCTATTGAAGTGATGGCACACACATCTTGCCTATAGCTTAATTGGTATCGTGAGGCAAAAGGATTTGTGTACACATTACGGTTCGAGTTGATATTATATTCTTGTATACTATGATGTCAATAAGTGCCGCTAGGCGTCGCCGTTGACGAGACGGCTGAGTTGGACCGGAGCCGACGATTGGCTGAGTTGGACTCGAGCCGATGGTCGGCTGAGTTCGACTCGAGCCGAAACCGAGTATACCTGAACCTACAGGGTCGCACGCTTAAGGGGATAGAACAAGCATTCGAGTTGGACTCGGATACGGCTCGATCGGATAGGGATCTGATCAAATAGAGTCCTATGGGCTTACGACGTAAGGGTGGCCAATTCTATGAATTCGGATAGGATCCGATTCAAAATAGAGTCCCGATCGGCCACTAGACCCAGTCGGCCAACTCTATATAAAGGGGCGAGGGGTGGAGAGTTGCGGCATCACATTGAACCGAATCAATCTGATTTGGCGCAACAGAAGTCGGCGAGATCAATCTCCACGGAAACCCTCCCCACCTTCGAGCCAAAACCCTAGCCTTGCATCTTGTGCTAGCACACGGGTGTTAGGCGTTCTGTCCTCGGGCGTGTGGATACCGGTAGAGGCGCTGCTACGTTACAGAGCTATTCATCGACTACAAATCGGCTGCGGTCAGAGGCATCGGAGCAAGACGGCTGTGGCAGATCGGCTGTGGAATCGATGAGTCGGCTGAGGTTGGATCAACTCCGGCATTGGGAATCGGCTACGTCGGATTGGCTACGTCGGATCGGCTGTTTGGGGATCGGCTGTCAACGAATCGGCTGTGATCGGCCAGTACAGTTCCGGATCGGATAGCTCCTGATTGGCTATCTCCGCTGCATACTCCAATCGGTAACGATCTATCGACCCTTACTTGCAAGTGTTCCTGGTTTGCGCGGCGGTAGAAAAGTTTTGTTTTTAGCTAGCGTAGCCTCCGCGTAACCCTTCATAAATTGCTCTGATATATTAGAAGGGCACAAGGATATATAATTGTGTTATGACATTAAAATTCTATTTATGTGTATATTAATTGGTTTGTTAAGCACTGATATGGTTCACTATTTGCATGTACGTGAAAGCACTATTTTGATATACACTATCACTTGGAGTTGATCAACTATATCTATTGTTTGGAGTTGATCCATTTTGAGAATTTTTTCATAAACATCTATATTTTTGTATTGTCCAATCGAACGCGATACATGGATCTCACTATCTGCATATATGTGAAAGCAATATGTTGATATACACTATTGCTTGGAGTTGATCAACTCTATCTGTACATATGTGAAAGCGCTATGTTGATATACACCATTTTTTTTGTTCATGGGGGATAAAATAAGTGTTATTCATTTGTCTTGATCAGTATTAGCATTGACCAATAAAATATGATTTTAATTTGATGTGGTAGTATAGGTCGTTCAAATTAATTGTACTTTATCGTTGTCTTCTCTATCAACACCGATTACCGTCCCCACTGTGTCAGTCTTATCATTACTTGAGTAGCTATAGCTACGCTTAGGCTTTCTTTATTTTTCAATGTACAATCCTATTGATTTCTACCTTATATGTATTGAAAATTAGTAGTCATTTAATTCTATTGTATCTTGTAGGAATCAAAGCTCATGATTCTTGAATACACTCATGTGAGTGAAAATTAGTAGTCATATATCTTGTGGCGTGTTCTGCCAAATACATGTCAATTTCTACTTTTGATTGAACTGGACTTGATTAGTGTTTGCTAATCATCCATGTAGGGTTGTATAATATGTCCTTTTTCCCCTTTTTACTAGGTTTTCGTAACATGTCCTGAGTGATGCTTGAATTGTGAAAAAGCTCATGATTTAAAACTAATCTAGGTGCTTCATTTCTTTAAACTGCTATCTGCAGATTGAATATTTTGTTAAGGGTTTTTCCTTTGTTCTGACCAATTTTAGATTAATGGATATGAGTGAATGGGGATAGATTTTTTTAGAGAAGGATGGGAATGGATTTGAATTGAAGGTTTAGTATGGTTTTCCATTTGACATTTACAGATCTCTTCTCCATCTATCCATATGAATTATGGGGACAATGCATGAAGTCATTTGTGTTTGCAGGAATTATACTCAACAAACCTATGCAGCTAGAAAAGGCACACAATAGGATGAGTTATGGACATCTAGAAAACCAATTTCCATGAAGGTATATTACTCTCTTCTATTTATTACTGTCTTCCAGGAAGACAATGTCTAAGCTAAAGGGCCCTGATAATCCATTTGAAAAGAAGCAATTTTGTGAGGTTGGTAACAAGGGCATGATTAGTGCATTTGATGATGGTGAGTGAGAACAATATGTATCTCTAGATCCAATTATTTTTTGGTTGATGTGTGGCATACATTGTTCTGTACATATGCATTGCTCCTAAAGTTGCTTTATAAAATTTGCAAAACCTGCTCTTACAGTATGTGTTCATGCTCTGTACTTGGACATCCAACCTTTTTAATGGGAATTAATGGGTATTTTCTGCAAAGCAACAGGTATGTCATTTTATGTTTTTAATTCCTCTTCGCAGGTCAATTAAGGACTATTTCTATATAGAATTATTTTTTGCCGATCAGGTCTTCATCCATTTATTGAGCAAGCAATAAGTTGTGGAGCAACCATCTTCCTTTGACATGAAAATTGGACATGACAACTTAAGTGAAATGGTATTTTGGTAATTTATTTAACAAATAGTATGTCGTTTACAAAATTAGGAATAGTTTGAACTTGAATTTTAAATTTATCTTATTTTATTCTTTGTTGTCAAAACATATACTATTTGGTTTGATTTATATTATCAAAAATCGCCATAGCGTTAGTACGGGCATATTATCTCCCCTTTTCAACAAATGTAAGATTTCAAGGGTTCATTAAGACTATTCAAGCAGAAAAATCCCTAACTAAAATGAACCATGACAACCTTGTATTCTCATTTAATATTACTTTTATTATTTGTGATCGTCTAATAATCTTCAGAAGTTTAGATGGTGGCGAACCTTCCGTGCCAATCTCCCAAAATTTGACTATCATGCACGTACATATGTCATCTCATACATATCTTGTCATTACTAAATATCATCGTCGTGTTAGCACGGACAAATTACTCATTAGTATTAATAAACCCTAGAGTTTTATCATCCTTCTCCTATCTCTGGCTTGTTGTGACGCAAATTTTGACCAACGACCTAATATTTCATCTACAATCTCCTATGTCTATTAAATTTATTTCTCTTCATATATTGTTAATAACTAATATCCTCTTTACTCATTGTTTGATGGTTGGCAAAAAAAGATTATTTAGTAATTCCGTAGCAAAACGTTGAGGAATCACATAGTTATTAAGCTAATCATGACCTATCTCGATCCCACTCTAACAGCGCACATAGCTAGTGGGCTAGTGGGCCGGAATCGCAAACTTATTAAAAAAAGAAGGAATAAGTCCACTTGAGATCCTTTAAAGTGTCAACGAATATGATTTTCGTCCTTCATCCACAATACCAGACACAACGGATTCCTAAACTTGCAAAACCGGTGCGAATCTTGTCCTAAGGCAGTATGGAGGCTGGTTTTGTCCGACGTGGCATGTTGACTTCGGTACGTGGCATTTAGACCATTGAGTCAGCACGATGTGGCGCTTACATGGCAATTTGATTTTAGAGAAATAATAAAATTTGTGGACCCACCTGTCAGTTACACAAAAAAATTAAAAAAAATGGTGGGGCCCACGTGGGCCCCACATGTCATTCTCACCCCTCCTCTTCTTCCTCCTCTCTCCCCAACTCCCTCCAACCACGGCCTCCTCTAGGACTGGCCGCGACGGCGACGCCTCCTTCGTGTGCGCCGCCACCACCACGCTACGCCTCCCGCTCGTCTGCGGGCCCTACCGCCCCTTCCTCCTCAACCTCCCGGGCGTCGGCCACCGCGTCTCCGGCGAGCTCTACACCGTCACGGATCGGGGCTCGACCGCCTCGACGAGCCTGGAGGGCGTCTCCCGCGCGCACTACGAGTGCCTCCCGTCTCCGTCCTCCTCGCCGAGGACGCACAGTCGACGCCGTCGCCTACTACGCGCACACGGCTACGCCAACGACCTTTGGGTGCGCAGCGCGAGAAGGGTACCGGAGTACTCGCCGGCTGCGTCGCCGACGGCTATATCCGGCGAAAGGATCGGCCGCACAGCTCACCTTCCCGGAGCGATTCGTGTGTTCGTCTCATCGCAGTCATCATAGAACCCATCAATTAATCCCTTCTTTTACCTCTTCGAACGATTTGTGATTTTGTGTGTGGTAGCATGCGTGGGCCATGTGAGAAGGAAGCATGACGAATCCGCATTTGCAGGGGTGGGCAGAGATGAAGTAAGGGAGTTGGGGAGAGAGGAGGAAGAAGAGAAGGGGTGAGAATGACATGTGGGGCCCACGTGGGCCCTACCTTTTTTAAATTTTTGGTGTAATTGATAGGTGGGTCCATGTAACATCCCGAAAATCGAAGAAATTGAAATCGAACGTAAAAATCAGATCTTACAAAAACTTTCGCTTGTTGCCTTTTTTCTCGAATTTGTTGCTTCTTATTTGCCACTCAATTGCATAAATTTAGTTGTGAGCAATTCCTCTCGGTATTTGCGAATGATTTGGAGTTTGTTGGGAAGAAAATTTCGAAATGCAGGATTAGGGATTTTAAAAGAAAATCGGAGAAGAGATGCGGATTTATGAAAATACAAATTTGAGAAATAGAGTATTAATTGTTGATTGTGGAAGATAAATTAGGGAGTAAAATAGACAATAAAATATTTAGGGGATTTACAAGAAATCTAGGAAATTTTTGGAATCGAAAATAGGGAATTATGAAATTAGGAGAAAGGAATATAAATAAATATAAAAAATATATGTGGAAAAATAAAACTGGAGAAAAAGTTGAAAATATAATATTAAAAATAATTTGGGAATATTGGAATTTATTTTGAATTTTTGGAGTGGAAGAAAATGGAAACGGGAAATTAGAAATTAAAAATCGGGAAATTATGAAACGCCACTCTTCACAATGCGCGGTGCTCGACGCCGTACTCGGCCCCGGATGCGCTCCGCTGCGCGTCGCCGCTGCCGCCATAGCGCGCCGCGCCGCGCCCACGCGCCGCGCAAGCACCGCGCCGCGCGCGCGCGCCACGCGCGCGCGCACCGCCCGCGCCCGCGCGCACGCGCACCGCGCGCGCGCCGCGCGCTGCGGCGGACCCCGCCACGCCCGCGCCCGTACTCGGCCCCGCCGCGCTCGCGTCTTCGCGCCACGCGCCCGCCGCCATATCGGACCACGTCCGCGCCGCGCTCCGCGCCGCGCGCGCGCCGCGCCGCGCGCCGGCCCGGACTCCGCGCGCCGCGTGGCCGCCGCCGCGTGGCCGCCGCCGCGTGGCCGCGCCGCGTGCCGCCGCCGCGTGGCCGCCGCCGCCGCGCCCCTTTTCTCTCTCGTTCCTCCCTCGGCCACCGCTATAAAAAGGGGCAAAGCCACCCCGTTTTCCACCGCGCCGCCGCTCTCCACCTCCCCTCTCCCTCCGGTCCCCTTTGCCCTCCCGAGCGCCGCCGCCGCCGCAAACCGCCGTGCGCCGCCGTCGCCGTTGTGCCGCGCGCCGCCAACACCCGAGCCCCGCCACACTTCCCAAAAGCCACCGACGCCGGTAAGCTCCGAGCCGCCGCCCTATTTTCTTCGCGCTAGCGCCGGCCGCCGCCTCTGTTTTTCCGGCACCGGTCGAACGGCTGTGGGCATTGAATACGGCGCGAGAGAAAAGAAAAAGAAAAAGAAAAAGAAAAAGAAAGAAAAAGAGAAAAAGAAAAATAGGGAAAAATTAGGAAAAATTTTGGAAAATTTGGAAAAATATTTTGAGAAGACTTGAGTAAAATTTTGGGCAAAAATAAATTATTTTCTTGTACTCGAATCTTCAAGTCCGGATTTCAAGTCCGGATTTCGTTTAATCCTTTCTCGCCATTTAAATGTGCTGCTCTTTTGTGCTCGAATCTTCAAAACCTCGAGCACAAATCCCTTCACGGATATTTCCAACTCTATTTCCTCAAACAAATTACGATCGTCACTTTGCGAAAACCCTAAGGCATCGACCCGATTTCAAAACTTGGAGTTTTCCCTGGAGATCCTCGTACGAACTCAAGTAGAAATTTAGGCTAAGCGCTTGGAATCGTTTTCGTGGCTTTTATGGTTCTTTTCGATCTTTCGGTGTTATATTGGATTCTAATCGAATTTGATTGATCTTTCGCACGTACGGATAGCACCTGAAGAGGCCGGCATCGACTCCGTTGAAGACACCACTCCACAAGCGTGCGAACAAGGCAAGTCATCACACTCTTTGAACATATTGATCCCAATTGCGAAGTGATGTTATTTTAACCTTTAAACATGCATGCTATACAGAGTTACCTATACTTGTTATGCCATACCTTGCTATTGATTACCTTTAGAATTACTCCTTGTAACTCTCGATGTGATACAAACAACCGGAGAATAACTTCGGTAAACTGCTTAGCCATGCTATATTTAGATTCATGCATACTCATGACTTTATGAAAAGCTTTGTGCTTGGGCAACTACCTTAGGGAAGGTAGTTGAGATACGGCATGTGGAGACATGAGCGCCACATGGCCATGAGAATAATGAAATGAATTCTAATGAAAATTGAAAGTACTAAACAAATGTTTTAGAATGGGGCGGCTGGATGATTTGGGTGGATTCCGGAAAAGGTGAGTGCCGACCCTGGTCAATTAAGGACCGAGCCATGAGATAGCCGGGAAACGAGCCAGTACAACCGTACTTCTCGAATGGGTATATTCCTAGCGGAGTAGATAGCCGAGCGAAGGCGGTACCCTTGCATAGTGGTTCTTATGGATGAGATGAGATGTGAAAGAGATGATGGTAATTTGAAATTTATTCTTACTTGATGAATGGAATCTCCCCTTACCCCGGTGCGCGAACTCCTCTCACCGCTAGAAAATGACGGCTAGAGTGCATGAGGGCTTAAGTTCATGGAGCGGGTGCGCCAAAGTAAGGTTATCGAAAGGCTCTGCCGTGACCGTCTCATGTGTTGGGACGTAGGCTCATTTGTTGGGCGTCGCGGAGTACGGGTAAAGTGTACATCCTGCAAGTGTGAATGAATCAATCTATTCGAATAGCCGTGCTCGCGGATATTGAGCATCATGACAAGACTTTCGCTTGGCTAGACTTTAAACTTTAAAATGCTGGGATGGGTTTGCATGATGATTCTTATTATTGGTGGATCAACTTCTCGAGATGCGAGAAGGGGTGGACTCCCGAAAAACCATGACGAACCGGAGGCGGGAAGCCATCCTTGGAATCACGATGGATGATAGACAGAACCGTCGCCGAGTTAATGAACTATGGAACTAAAACTTGACTTGGCTAGTTGTTAGGCTTGTGAAAAGATTTGTGAAAATTGGCTTTATGTAAAAGAGCACCAGCCATTCCTTGAATAACCCTATCATATGCATCACTTCCGTGTTGGCTTGCTGAGTACGGTTGGTACTCACCCTTGCTATACGCACAAACCTTCAGATGGTGGGAATGAAGAATCGGAGGATCCATATGCCTACTACCAGGAAGGCGAAGAAGCTGATGGCGCTTACTAGGTCTTAGTCTCCGGTCGTTGCCTGTGGCAACCGACATGCCGCTGCCTTTATTCAGCTGCCTTATCTAATTTCTACTTTTGGGTTGTATCCGGACCATGAGGTCCTATGTGATGGACACTGCCTCCGGGCCTACTATTGTAATAATTTCGATGTAAGACTATTTGTGCATGTGCACCTGATTATTCAGTACTGTATTTCATGGGTACCAAACTACTCGATCCAGGGAAATGGTACTAAGAACACGAAAGATTCCCGTTCCAAAAACGGGGGTCCATAGAAGTGGTATCAGAGCCATGCGACCGTAGGATAAGACCAACTGGCGCCCTACCCCTGACTAGTTGGCTAAAGGGAAGTATCCCTACGTAGGACCATTTCGCAAACTATTATTTTTGAAAAGACAAACATACTTTTTCCTATACCTTTATTTCCCTTTCTTTACCCAAATGGTTTTGATGTTATCTCTCTCCCTCTAACCCTAAGTTACTTTCAAAAGCAGATGTCGGACCATGTTGGAGTTTGGGAAATCACCATTCCACGGGATGAGGGATTCGTGGCGCAACTCCAGTCATTGCTGTGGTGTCTAAGGTACCCAGAGCCACCCACTTACCAGATCAGGAGGCATGGCACCGAGGGATATCCGGTATGGGAAGCAGCAGTTTCAGTGGAGGCCCGCATGGGGAGTGAGACACCTTTTTGCTTCCACACCCGTTACCACCGAGATCTAGTGGAAGCAGCTATTCAAGACGCGGCCCGTGAAGCGTTCCTTCGCCTCAATGCTATTCACCGTGCTGAGCTCACTGCGACTGAGTTTGTGCACCACCCCTATCGCGAGGAAGGCAATCCGGTCTGCACCGTGGAAGCCACCCCCTGCTGCTACAACCCTATGGTCACCTGTCTATCCCACTGGGCAGAGACAGCGGATGACTGCTATGAAGAAGCTTTGCTCGAGATCGACGACCAGCAGCGACGCCTCAATGATCTAGTCGAGGAACACCAGAGCTGCGGGGATCAGATCAACGTGCTGCAGACTCAAATACAGGCCAACGGTGCCCAGTATGAGCAGCTCTATGACCGTTACATGGCCCGTGGAGAAGCCCTGGTGGAGCTGGAAGAGCAGCTCAGGAAGAGCAAACAACAGGTCAACCAGTTGGAGGAACAACTTCGCTCCCACCCTGCCCCTGCTGCAGGTACTTCCACCGAAGTTGTACCAACACCTCCTGCCCCGGTGCCCGACCACTACTACCTCATGACTCCAGCATGCTTGAACACGTTTCAAGCCATGATGGAGCAAGCCTTTATGTAGAGCACAGAGTCGGCACCGTACCTGATAGACCCCACTGCTGCCACCTCAATGGGACCCACCTCGAACTCCATGGCTGTACCATCTGAGCCTGGTTCGGGAGAGGAGAACCCCATCCAGATCTGCACCGACTCCGAGTCTGAGACGGAGCCTATGGAGATCAAGTGGGAGTCCAGCGATACTGATCCAGCAGAGGAGGAAGCTCCTACCCGGCGCCTGACTCACATCGGAGGTCCCCTCACCCACAAGACTGCTCAGAAGAGTACCCGACCACCAAGCAGGAAGATCAAGCATGACTCCGAGGCCACCACCTCTGAGCCAAGGGGACTTCGATTTGCTTCAGCAGAGGATCACCCTCTTCCTGCACCTGGCTCCTGCGGTTGGTTGGATGATTAGGCAAGAGGACCGCCTCAACTTGATCTTGCTTTGGATGGTTTTGGCAGCAAGGATCACACCATTTTCCCCCCTAATAGCTAATGACAGTAGTACGATGTAGCTTTCGCACCATATCATGTGGGACTGTGTATGTACAGTCCATTGTATCCCCTTTGATGTAACCCTTTGGACCTATATATCATTTTATGGTATGCTATTAATGAGTTTATTCTACCATGCTTGCTTTGTTTGAAGATCATTTAAAAACAACTTGAAGAGAAATCACCTAGAAACCATGACCTTAATGGGTCCAATCTCTTAATTCATCTACCTCCTTCAGATGGCGCATAGTCGCAGGGCTACAACATCCAACGAGAACCCACCAGAGCCTAATCCCTCCACCCTGGCGGAGGTTATGGCTTTGCAAACCCAGTTACTTCAAGCAATCGCCAACAACCAAGGGAATCGCGGAGGATCAAGCTTAGGAGAGTTTATGCGAGCTAAGCCGCCTACATTCTCCACGGCCGATGAACCGATGGATGCTGAAGACTGGTTAAGAGTAATAGAGAAGAAGCTGACCCTCGTCAGGGTACGAGAAGCTGACAGAGTCATTTTTGCCACCAATCAATTGGAAGGCCCCGCAAGTGATTGGTGGGACACCTACAAGGAGACGCGGCGTAAGACGCCGAAGAACCAACCTGGGAAGAGTTCACACCGCCTTTCACGAAAACTTCGTACACCCGTCATGAGAATGAAGAAGAACGAATTCCGAAGGTTGCGTCAAGGCAACACCACCGTGCAGGAATACCCGAACAAGTTCACGCAACTCGCTCGATATGCCACCGGTGACTTGGCAAACGAGGAGGAGAAAATCGATAAATTTATCGAAGGGTTGAGTGATGAGCTGAGAGGGCCAATGATCGGCCAAGATCACGTCAGCTTCCAAAGCCTTATCAACAAGGTGGTACGGTTGAAACATGACCAGAAGATGGTAGAAAATAACCGCAAGAGGAGGCTTGCTATGGCCCGCCCACTTGGGAGCGCCTCGGCCCCAAGGGAGCCACCCCATCCGGATGGAAGCCAACCGTTCCAGCAACCGCCGTTCCCCCGCACCCGACCACGTCAACAGGCCAGCTGCACCCTAGTTCCGTACCCCGACGCCAACTCTAGCCGCTCCGGGAAGAAGGAATGTGAATTGCTTCAACTGTGGAGAGTTTCGGCACTACTCCAACAGCTGCCCCAAGCCACGCAACACTCCCGTGCATACCGGCGCCAATGCAACGGCCGTCCGAGGAACCACCACTCCTGCTGCGGGACGCGGTCTGTTTAGGACCCCACAACCCAATGAGACTGCCACTGGATTCCGGCGTGGACAAGTGAATCATGTGCGTGCTGAAGAAGCGCAGGAGGATCAGAACGTGCTGATGGGTATGTTCTCTATCAACTCTACCCCAGTTAAAGTCTTATTTGATTCCGGAGCATCGCATTCATTCATATCTTCACAAGTAAGCAAACGACACCACCTACACCAGGTAGAACTTAAGAGACCCATGTTGGTACACTCGCCTGGGGGAAACATAACCGTACCCCATGCTTGCATCAATGTGCCCATACGGATTAGAGACGTGGTATTTCTTTCAAACCTTATGGTACTATCACCCCAAACTATTGACATCATACTGGGAATGGATTGGTTGACTAAAAACAATGGAGTCATAGATTGTAGCCGAAGGAAAGTCACAGTATCCACCCCATGGGGATCACCAATGAATATAATTATGGATCAAAACCCGATGCTATGCGAGCAAGCTGCGGGAGTATTCACCATGCTACCTTTGAGCGGGATGCCAGTAGTGCAAGAATACCCGGACGTATTCCCCGAGGAATTGCCCGGAATGCCCCCTGATCGTGACATAGAATTTATCATCGACCTAATGCCTGGTACTGCCCCCATATCCAAGAGACCTTACCGAATTCCGGCTAACGAACTAGAAGAACTCAAGAAGCAAATCAGAGAACTACAGGAAAAAGGATTCGTACGCCCTAGTTCTTCTCCCTGGGGAGCCCCAGTACTCTTCGTCAAAAAGAAGGATGGGAGTATGAGAATGTGTGTAGATTACCGATCGTTGAATGAAGTGACCATCAAAAACAAGTACCCACTACCCCGAACCGATGACTTATTCAATCAACTTAAGGGTGCACAAGTGTTCTCAAAGATTGATCTTCGGTCAGGATATCATCAGTTGAAGATTAGAGCCAGAGATATTCCCAAAACGATATTCTCTACGCGTTATGGCTTATATGAGTTCACAGTAATGTCCTTTGGATTGACCAATGCCCCGACATATTTCATGAATCTGATGAACAAGGTATTCATGGAATATCTGGATAAATTCGTGGTGGTATTTATCGATGATATACTTATCTACTCCAAGGACGATGAGGAACATACGGAGCACCTACGACTGGTACTGGAAAAGCTGCGAGAGCACCAGCTGTATGCGAAATTTAGCAAGTGCGAGTTCTGGCTCAAGGAAGTCGCTTTTCTTGGACATGTAGTCTCAGCCGGAGGAGTAGCGGTAGACCCTGCCAAAGTCGAAGCTGTTACGGAATGGAAGGCACCCAAGTCAGTAACGGAGGTTCGGAGTTTCTTGGGATTGGCCGGATATTACCGAAGGTTCATCGAAGGGTTTTCCACGATAGCCCGACCCATGACTCAACTTCTGAAGAAGGAAAAGAAATTTGTATGGAACGAGAAGTGTCAGGAAGCCTTTGACCAACTAAAAGAAAAGTTAACCACCGCCCCAATCTTAACCCTACCTGACAACCGTAAGGATTTTGTGATGTACTGTGATGCGTCTCGGCAAGGACTGGGAGGCGTATTAATGCAGGATGGAAAGGTAGTAGCATATGCCTCGAGACAGTTATGACCCCACGAGGAAAACTATCCCACACACGACTTGGAGTTAGCGGCAGTTGTTCATGCATTAAAAATCTGGAGACACTATCTGATCGGGAACCACTGTGATGTATATACCGATCACAAGAGCCTAAAATACTTCTTTACTCAGCCCGATCTCAATCTACGTCAGAGACGGTGGTTGGAATTGATTAAGGATTACGATCTAGGAATCCATTACCACCCCGGCAAGGCAAATGTAGTGGCCGATGCGTTAAGCCGTAAAGCCCAATGCAACCATATGAGACTGGAAGGTATGGCCAGCGAGCTCCAAGAAGAGATGGCTCGACTTAATCTGCACCTGATTCCTCACGGAGAAGTGAACTCACTGGAAATCCAACCCCTTCTGAGGACTCAAATAGAAGAAGCTCAAAAGGGAAATGAAGAAACACAAGAAATCAAAGAGCACATGGCCGCTGGGCACGCTAAGGAATTTTCGGTAGACGACAAGGGAACCTATGGTATAAGAAAAGAATCTGCGTGCCTGAGCAAGGTGGTTTGAGAGGGTTGATCCTAAAAGAAGCACACGAATCAGCCTATTCGTTACATCCAGGAAGCACGAAAATGTACCAGGATTTGAAGGAAGAATACTGGTGGCCCAATATGAAGAGAGACGTAGCCGAATACATAGCCGTATGCGATGTATGCCAAAGGGTGAAATCTGAGCATCAACGACCGGTAGGCTTGCTGCAGCCACTCAAGATTCCCGAGTGGAAATGGGATGAGATAGGCATGGATTTCATCGTTGGACTACCCAAAACTGCAGCAGGATAAGATTCCATTTGGGTAATAGTAGATCGGCTCACCAAGACCGCCAGATTTATTCCCGTAAAGACTAACTACAATAGCGCCAAGCTAGCAGAGCTATACATGAGTAAGATTGTGTGTCTTCATGGTGTACCAAAAAGAATTATATCAGATCACGGTACCCAATTCACGTCCCATTTCTGGAGCAAAGTTCATGAGGCACTCGGAAGTCACCTTGCCTTCAGTACCGCTTACCACCCACAGACCGACGGGCAGACCAAAAGGACAAATCAAGTGCTTGAGGACATGTTGAGAGCCTGTGCGTTGGATTTCACCAAGAATTGGGAGAAATGTTTACCGTATGCCGACTTCTCCTACAACAACAGCTACCAAGCCAGTCTGAAAATGTCACCAAACGAAGCCCTATTTGGTCGCCGATGCCGAACCCCATTGATGTGGTCAGAAACCGATGAACGAGCCGTGTTCGGGCCTGACATAATCAAAGAAGCCGAGGAAAAGGTCCGTCTGATCCGGGACCGATTACAAGCTGCCCAATCTCGACAAAAGAGCTACGTGGATACTCGTCGAAGGGATTTAGAGTTCAATGTAGGCGACTATGTGTATCTAGAGGTCTCACCACTACGAGGAACTCAAAGGTTCAAGGTCAAAGGAAAACTTGCGCCGAGATATGTGGGCCCATTCTTGATAAGCGCTAGAAGAGGTGAAGTGGCCTACCAGCTAGAGTTGCCCGAGAACATCTCCGACGTCCACCCAGTGTTCCATGTATCACAGTTGAAGAAATGCCTGCGGGTGCCAGAAGAGCAAGCTCCTTTGGAAACCATCCATATCAACAGTGATCTCACATACCCGGAACATCCCATAAAGATACTGGACGAGGTAGAAAAGAAGACACGGACCAAGTCATGGCGCATGTACAAAGTACAATGGAGTAACCACACTGAAGAAGAGGCCACCTGGGAAAGCGAGGATTTTCTGAAGACTGAATACCCACACCTACTCAACAACCGGTAAGAAATATCGAGGATGAGATTTATTGTTAGGGGGTAGGTTTGTAACATCCTGAAATCGAAGAAATTGAAATCGGAACGTAAAAATCGGATCTTACAAAAACTTTCGCTTGTTGCCTTTTTCTCGAGTTTGTTGCTTCTTATTTGCCAGCTCAGTTGCATAAATTTAGTTGTGAGCAATTCCTCTTGGTATTTTGTGAATGATTTGGAGTTTGTTGGGAAGAAAATTTTGAAATGCGGGATTAGGGATTTTAAAAGAAAATCGGAGAAGAGATGCGATTTATGAAAATACAAATTCGAGAAATAGAGTATTAATTGTTTATTGTGGAAGATTAATTAGGGAGTAAAATAGACAATAAAATATTTAGGGATTTACAAGAAATCTAGGAAATTTTTGGAATCGAAAATAGGGAATTATGAAATTAGGAAAAAGAATTTAAATAAGTATGAAAAATATATGTGGAAAAATAAAAGTGGAGAAAAAGTTGAAAAATATAATATTAAAAATTATTCTGGGAATATTGGAATTTATTTTGAATTTTTGGAGTGGAAGAAAATGGAAATGGGAAATTAGAAATTAAAAATCGGGAAATTATGAAACGCCACTGTTCACAATGCGCCAGGTGCTCGACGCCGTACTCGGCCCCGGATGCGTGCCCGCCGCGCGTCGCCCGGCCGTACTTGCTCGCGCCGCGCACGCCACGCGCCGCGCGCGCCCGCGCAGACTCGCTCGCCGCGCTCGCGCCGCCGCGCCACGCGCCCGCCGCCGCACTCGCCGCCGCGCCGCGCCGCGCCACGCGCCACCGCCGTATCCGGATCCCGTCGCGCGCCCGCGCTCGCCGCGCCCGCGCCGCGCGCGCGCCGCCCGGACTCCCACGCCGCCGCGTGGCCGCCGCCGCGCCGGCCCTCCCCCTCTCTCCCGTTCCTCCTCGGCCACCGCTATAAAAGGGGCAAAGCCACCCCGTTTTCCACCGCGCCGCCGCTCTCCACCTCCCTCTCCCTCCGGTCCCCTTCGCCCTCCCGAGCGCCGCCACCGCCGCAAACCGCCGTGCGCCGCCGTCGCCTTTGCCGCACGCCGCCAACACCCGAGCCCCGCCACACTTCCCCAAAAGCCGCCGACGCCGTAAGCTCCGAGCCGCCGCCCTATTTTCTTCGTGCTAGCGCCGGCCGCCGCCTCTTTTTCCGGGCACCGTCGAACAGCTTGTGGGCATTGAATAGTGGCGCAGAGAAAAGAAAAGAAAAAGAAAAAGGAAAAGAAAGAAAAAGAAAAAGAAAAATAGGGAAAAATTAGGAAAATTTATGGAATATTTGGAAAAATATTTTGAGAAGACTTGAGTAAAATTTTGGGCAAAAATAAATTATTTTCTTGTACGTTTTCTCGGTGGAAAATTTGAAAATCAAAATTCGACTTTTCGAAATATCGTTTCGCGTCGTTTTCAAGTCCGATTTCGTTTAATCCTTTCTCACCGTTTAAATGTGGCTCTTTTGTGCTCGAATCTTCAAAACCTCGAGCACAAATCCCTTCGCGGATATTTCCAACTCTATTTCCTCAAACAAATTACGATCGTCGCTTTGCGAAAACCCTAAGGCATCGACCCGATATCAAAACTTGGAGTTTTCCCTGGCGATCCTTGTACGAACTCAAGTAGAAATTTAGGCTAAGCGCTTGGAATCGTTTTCGTGGCTTTTATGGTTCTTTTCGATCTTTCGATGTTATATTGGATTCTAATCGAATTCGATTGATCTTTCGCACGTACGGATAGCACCTGAAGAGGTCGGCATCGACTCCGTTGAAGACACCACTCCACAAGCGTGCGAACAAGGCAAGTCATCACACTCTTTGAACATATTGATCCCAATTGCGAAGTGATGTTATTTTAACCTTTAAACATGCATGCTATACAGAGTTACCTATACTTGTTATGCCATACCTTGCTATTGATTACCTTTAGAATTACTCCTTATAACTCTCGATGTGATACAAACAACCGGAGAATAACTTCGGTAAACTGCTTAGCCATGCTATATTTAGATTCATGCATACTCATGACTTTATGAAAAGCTTTGTGCTTGGGCAACTACCTTAGGGAAGGTAGTTGAGATACGGCATGTGGAGACATGAGCGCCACATGGCCATGAGAATGATGAAATGAATTCCGATGAAAATTGAAAGTACTAAACAAATGTTTTAGACTGGGGCGGCTGGATGATTTGGGTGGATTCCGGAAAAGGTGAGTGCCGACCCTGGTCAATTAAGGACCGAGCCATGAGATAGCCGGGAAACGAGCCAGTACAACCGTACTTCTCGAATGGGTATATTCCTAGCGGAGTAGATAGCCGAGCGAAGGCGGTACCCTTGCATAGTGGTTCTTATGGATGAGATGAGATGTGAAAGAGATGATGGTAATTTGAAATTTATTCTTACTTGATGAATGGAATCTCCCCTTACCCCGGTGCGCGAACTCCTCTCACTGCTAGAAAATGACGGCTAGAGTGCATGAGGGCTTAAGTTCATGGAGCGGGTACGCCAAAGTAAGGTTATCGAAAGGCTCTCGCCGTGACCGTCTCATGTGTTGGGACGTAGGCTCATTTGTTGGGCGTCGCGAGTACGGGTAAAGTGTACATCCACCGCAAAGTGTGAATGAATCAATCTATTCGAATAGCCGTGCTCGCGGATATTGAGCATCGTGACAAGACTTTCGCTTGGCTAGACTTTAAACTTTAAAATCTTGGGATGGGTTTGCATGATGATTCTTATTGGTGGATCAACTTCTCGAGATGCGAGAAGGGGTGGACTCCCGAAAAACCATGACGAACCGAGAGACGGGAAGCCATCCTTGGAATCACGATGGATGGTAAGACGAACCGTCGCCGAGTTAATGAACTATGGAACTAAAACTTGACTTGGCTAGTTGTTAGGCTTGTGAAAAGATTTGTGAAAATTGGCTTTATGCAAAAGAGCACCACCATTCCTTGAATAACCCTATCATATGCATCACTTCCGTGTTGGCTTGCTGAGTACGGTTGGTACTCACCCTTGCTATACGCACAAACCTTCAGATGGTGGGAATGAAGAATCGGAGGATCCATATGCCTACTACCAGGAAGGCGAAGAAGCTGATGGCGCTTACTAGGTCTTAGTCTCCGGTCGTTGCCTGTGGCAACCGACATGCCGCTGCCTTTATTCAGCTGCCTTATCTAATTTCTACTTTTGGGTTGTATTCGGACCATGAGGTCCTATGTGATGGACATTGCCTCCGGGCCTACTATTGTAATAATTTCGATGTAATACTATTCGTGCATGTGCACCTAATTATTCAGTACTGTATTTCGTGGGTACCAAACTACTCGATCCAGGGAAATGGTACTAAGAACACGAAAGATTCTCGTTCCAAAAACGGGGGTCCACAGTCCACAAATTTTATTATTTCTCTAAAATCAGATTGCCACGTAAGCGCCACGTCGTGCTCGGTCTAAATGCCACGTACCGAAGTCAACATGCCATGTCGGATAAAACCAGCCTCCATACTGCCTTAGGTCAAGATTCGCACCGGTTTTATAAGTTTAGGAATCCGTTGTATCTGGTATTATGGATAAATGACGAAAATTATATTTGTTGACACTTTAAAGGATCTCAAGTAGACTTATTCCAAAAAGGAATCGCCTAGAGCTAGTGGGTTGGAACCATGCATGTGAGCGTGGGCAAAAAACGCACGCAAACTTGCTTGCCGGCACGTCTGCGCGGAATAGTGATTTTGACTTATTTGACAAGAAAGAGAAATAGGATATCCAAATGGGTCGGACCAAACATGCCTGTCGGGACACGAAAGAACTACTATAGCAGCCCATGACCCGAAGCCCATGACCCAAAAGGTACAAAGACAGATGGATCGTGTCGTGTTTGGGTCGGCACTGAGCGTTGGACACATGGCATGACAAAGCGAGAATTTTCGGCATTTATAATTTTAATTTTTAAACATTTACAAAAATAATTTTCGGATTCAAAAATTTACAAAACTAGTCCCTTCCCGCCCTGCGGGAGGGCGGGAATTAAACGCCCTCCCGAGGGCGTTTTATCACGCGTGTGACGCGCGTTGGAGTGCCGTCTGCCGCGCGGTGTAATTTTGCATTTTGCCCTTCCCGCCCTTACGAAGGGCGTTTTCTCACTGTGCAGTGAATAGTGAACAGTGCATTGAACAGTGATGAACAGTGCAGTAAACAGTGGTGAACAGTAAAATGAACAGTGAAAAACGCCCTTCGTAAGGGCGGGAAGGGGACAAAATGCAAAATTACACGCGCGCGACAGACGACACCCAACGGTCATTCTCGCACGTCGGATAAAACGCCCTCCGGGAGGGTGTTTAAATCCCGCCTCCCGTAGAGCGGGAAAGGACTAGTTTTGCAAATTTTTGAATTCGAAATTATTTTTGAAAATCTTTAAAAATTAAAATTATAAATGCCAAAATTTCTGACAAAGCACGGGCTCGCCTCCGAAGCCGTGCCTGGCCGTGCGGCCCATTTGGACAGCTCTCCCCAAACCCCACCACAGGTCCACAGTGACCAGCAAACGATCTCTCCTTCCCGAGTCCCGACTCGAGCAAGCGCCGCCGTCGCCGGAGATGGACTTCCAGGTCGTCGTCCTCGCCGGGGGCACCTCCGAGAAGCTCTCGCCCCTCGTCTCCAAGGTACTCTCCTCCCCCCACTGCCGTATTAAACTCCGGCGCCCTAACTGACCCTCTTCATCTTCTCCCGCAGGATGTCCCCAAGGCGCTCCTCCCCGTCGCCAACCGCCCTGTGCTCTCCTACGTGCTCGACCTCCTCGAGGCCAGCGACCTCAAGGACATCATCGTGGTGAGCGCGCGCGAGCTCCCGTGTTTCTGCTTTTTTTTTTGGGAGGGGGCGGGCGGGGGGGCGATTGTGGCTGATGCGGGTGCTTCGTGCGGTGCAGGTGGTGGAGGGGCAGGAGGCCGCGCGCCTCGTCGGAGCTTGGGCCTCGAGCGCCTACCTGGACCGCCTTCTCGTGGAGGTGAGTCCGAAGCCTACTTTGGCTTTCGACTGATTGAAGTATGAGAGACCCTAGGTGTTTCCCTTTGCTGTCAGAATCAGCTAATTTCGATCCATGCTTCTTGCTTTGTTAGATGTATCTATGGGCTAACTTTTGCCACATTTTTTCCCTAGTTTGCAAAATTATTTCTCTTGTAGAGGTATCATTGAATCATTTTGTTCAGGTTGTTGTATTGTGTAGATGAATTCCTTTTTATTTTCCCATATGATGGTTTTTTTTCGCGGAGATGGTCTCCTGGTGCTGTGCATATTCTACAGTTGTGTGCTTGCTTATCTGGGTTCTCAAGGTAATGATATTAATAAGGTTTGAATACTAAAGGAGTTATAGTATGTGGAGCAGGCATGATGTAGTCAGCTTCAGAAATCATGATATAATTAGGTTTCCTAGTTCTGAGGCTGTTATGATTATTTTTTAGCGAAAATTGGTTGGCTAGGTGTATATATTGTGAAATCAGTCAAAAAGGCTGTGTGCCTGTTGGTCTAAATTTGAAATGCGGCCCTTCTATGGTCAGTCTCTGTCCAATCTATTACGAATTGGCCTTCTGTCCTGGAACCAAAGGAAAACCCCAGTGCCAGATTTGTAGTGCGAAAGAAAGAAGCCAGTGTCTACTGACTACAGTTTGCGTTTTACATCCCAGATAAAGCTTATTTGTTGGGAATTTGCACTGGACTGCATTTCCCTTTGAACATAAAATCTACATTGTAGTTATTGCAATCTCCAATTCCACCCTATCTTTTGAAGTTTCAAACGTAGAGGCAAGCAGTCTAAATGGTTAGAACTTACAGTATTTCATAGCGTGGTTGATTCGTTGGACAAATTAGATGGGCACATTCTGCTGATATCTTGCATGTTAAGTTGTTAACATGACCCTTTCCTAGTTTTCATTGCTTCTGTTTGAATATTTGATGTTCATCTCAATACGTAGTTTAACATTGGCTTGTGGCTAACTGGCTACTTGAATACATATATGTGTCTGAGCATATTTTGATGCACACTTCTACACTTTTTTTTCACTTGTATATACCTTTCAACAAAATGAAGCTAATTCAATACTATGGGTCCATGTCCATCCAGTCATAAGTCTTCTGTGAAAATTAAAATAGTGTGTGATTGAAGTCTTTGCCCTGTCTAATAATTGTTTTTTATTAATATGTTATGATAAGAAATTTCCAGCTTCTGATACAGAGCTAGAGAGACAGTCAGCATATGTTGCTAAAATCCTTCATTTTTAGCGGCTTCAACTCCTTGGGTTTATGTGTGGATTTCGTTTTTATTTTTATGTGTGTTCTCTTCTAATCCTTAGTTTTAGTTGTCCATTGGATTTTTTCTCGGGTTCCTCAAATTAAAATAGGCCAATTTGCCTGGTACCATCACAAAAATCATGGAATTGGAAAATACCATTGTATCTGTCATTGATGTGGGTCCAGGCCCCACATGTCATTCTCAGATACTATCGCATTTTGCAACTCACATATCTCTACTATAGTATTTTCCATTTTTTTATTAAAACAGGTCCATTTGTATGTGGAGTGTATCAGTCTTTGGGAGTAACTTATCTTTCTCTTGTATAGGTTGTGGCAGTTCCAGAGGACATTGGAACAGCTGGTGCACTACGAGCTATTTCAAAGCGGCTGACTGCAAATGATGTTTTGGTAATGTTAATGCTTTTTATAGAACCTTAAGAATGCTAAATATGCATGTTGACGGTAATGTAAATATTAATGCATTAGAACCTTGTTACAATAGGTTTTTAGCGGCGACCTAGTAACCGATGTACTTCCTGGCGCTGTTGCTGCTACTCATAGAAGAAATGGCGCCGCTGTTACTGCTTTACTATGTTCTGTTCCTATCAGTGGTCCTTCAGATGCTGCTTCTTCTGGAGGCAAAGATAAAGCTAAAAAACCAACTCGACTGAATATAGTTGGGCTAGACATAACAAGGCAATTCTTGTTGCATATTGTATCAGGTTTGCATAATATCTTGTTTAAAAGGTATTAAAGTAGATTAGTAGCTGTTATTCATGAATCATGATTCATATGCCTGTCAATTCTGACTTGCAGGAACCGATGTTGAAAAAGATGTTCGTGTTTACAAGCGAAAAATTCGAGCTGTAGGTGAGGTAAGGAATGTGTAACCCTGTATATGAAGTGGTTTTGTTTGCTAACAGAAATATATATTGTCTGTGCCGCACTTGTTATGTGCCATAACACATGACATGTCACAAAAATGTCTGGTAAAAAAATATGTTGAATGTGATAGAGATTTCACAACTTAATTCTAGTTTTTGAGACGACTTCCCAATGGATTATTAGAGCTCAAGACCTATCTGTATTCTTTTGGTTCTTGGTAAGCACAGCAGGTCTCTTTGTAATTCAATAGTATTTCGGCAAGTAGTTAAATGGTTCAAGGGAATCAAACTATGTAAACCTACCGAGACAGGCACTGTATAACAGGCTTCACCATATAATATATCTTGCATTATTAGTACTAGCAAATTCTTTTATATGGCAGCAAAGATAAGTGCATCGGTGCAGGGAAGGTATAGTCAGGCAGCACGCTATCTGGTCGAGCAGGCTTGATCTGCATGTCCAGAGGCTTCTGTTATTACTGCTTGGTGACAATAAAGAAACATAGGATTCTGAGAGCATATTATTTGAAATAGAAGCGCCATGAGAGGGGTCCCATTTAAAGTTCAAAACTCATGTTTGGATGACATCCAGAAAAGGCAGGACCTCAAGAACAAGACTAAATCTTCATAGGAGTATGTGAATCCCATCCTATGGTCCAAAAGGGCTTTATAGGATTTTTTTCCTATAGGATTTAAAGTCCCCCATTTCTCCTTTGTTTCAAAAAGGGCTTCATGATTTTTATTGTGGATACGTGTGCATTCTAAGGATTATTACTTTGGGATTTCATATAAATCTTAACTTATCGCTATTTCCCCCAAAAGACTACCTCATCCAAACACATTGTAAAGGGTGATGCACTGACTGACTGAAGCAGTACATCTAAAAAGTTGGACCTGACAAAGAAGGGAAAACTTTTTAGAGACATGAGCTGAATACTTCAGAGTTCCTTTTAAGGATAGTCTTTTTTGTCTATGTATTCTTGCATTAATTTAGCTGGAAATTCAAAATTGTCTCAGAATGACTTATGATGACCGTGAATGATTGAGAGGGCAAGTGACTGTGTGGACAATAGCTTTATTTTCATTGGAATGTAGTGTCACATTTTGAATTGGCTCTATCATCCTTCTCTTCAATTTGAATACAGGAGACTTAAATGTATTCAGTTAGAGTTTTCTATTGGATTGTAATCTTAACTAACCATCTTCCTCTTGCTAGATGGAAATCCGAAGTGATCTGATGGATGCACATCTGTATGCTTTTAAGAGGTAGTTGAGTAGTTCTATTTCCCTTTTAATTTTGTGTGGGCAAATGTCACAATGCCCAATCCAGTAATATCTTGCTGTCTGTTGGTCACAGGACAACATTACAGAATATACTGGAAGAGAAAGAATCATACCGTAGCATTAGGCTTGAAGTCCTGCCATACTTAGTGAGGAATCAGTTGGTATGTTCATACTCAGTTTCTTGTTGTTTGATGGTCTCTAACTCTCCATATCTAAGCACTTTCATAATTTCGGTCAAATTTGTGTAGAAATCATCTTCATCAGGTGGTGAGGGAACAACCGCTGAAGACACTGGCGATGCTACAGTTCCATCCAACAGCCATTTGCAGTGTCTATCACAGCATCGCATACTCGCACCATCTGCTTTTAAGAAAGATTTGTTATCATCTGGAGGAGCATATAGGTGCTGTGTCTATATTGCTAGTAAAAGCAAGTACTGTCATCATTTGAACTCCATTCAGGCATACTGTGATATCAACCGAGATGTAAGGATCTCATTCTGTAGTAAATGCCATTTCTTTTTTGTTGTAATACTGCTGCTCTTACTTGAAGGCTAACCATAATTTAACAGGTTGTAGGGGATGCTAGTCACTTGTCCGGTTATTCCTTCTCTGCACAAAACAACATCATCCATCCAACTTCTGTGCTTGGATCGAAGACTACAGTAAGTTTGATTTCATAGTTATTTTAGTTTTAGAACCATGAAATGGTTGCCTGATATACACAAAAAATAAAAGTTAAATATAGAATGCAAACATTCTTTATTCAATCAAGTCTTGTATATGCAAATTTACATGTGTTGGATTGAAGATGGTAATGTTCTCTCTGCTAACAAAAAGTGACTAGTGTTCCATTTTAACATGGCCTCTAAAATGATTGGATCTTTTTACACAGATACCAGGATTATTTATTGTACGACTTTAGAAAAGTACTAGAGAGGGAAAGCGTAAATCTATCAGTGCTGGCACGTTTCAATGTAACAACTCAAGTAGAATACCACCTTTATGCTTCATAAAAACTGCATGGGATCTTTGTTATTTTTTATTTCATTTGAACTCATTGTTCCTAAGTATTTTTCTTACACAACCAGATTCTTTAATTCAATTTTTATTTGATGAGAAGTTCAGTATGTTTGGTTGATCTTGATTGCTGGAATGATGAATCTGCTTTTGTAGTGTCTCGGTATTGAAGACCCTATGTTTTTTTAATTTTTTTGTTAGACTAATGAAAAATAGGACATCTCTTTATTCTATCGTGTCAACACTTCTTATATGGCGTGCTTCTATTTGACTTATTTTCCTTGTAATGTTTTATTATTTATAGATTGGACCACAATGCATGCTTGCTGAGGGATCACAATTAGGTGACAAATGTAGTGTCAAGCGATCTGTGATTGGCCGTCATTGTCGAATTGGTTCAAACGTAAAGGTATAATATTATTACTTTGTTGTTTCACGCCAGTTTATTACAGATTCCATTTTTCTACTTGCTAGTATCATTTGATAACTAATAATCAGTATATGCTACCTTGCCACTTCTTATATCATAGTTTCAATACAGTAGGTCATTTGGTGGAATACTACAACCAATTACTTCTGATTGGAGATAAAAGTTTCTTTGTATATCTGAACATTTCATTATTATATTCCTTTGTTTTAGATTGTCAATTCTGTCGTGATGAACCATGTGGTTATTGAAGATGGTTGTCACATCCAAGGTTCTGTGATATGCAATAATGTTCAACTTCAAGAACGTGCTATTTTGAAAGATTGTCAGGTACCTATTTTTTCCCTCTTTGGGCACCAATTTTACTTAAACTTAGAAGTGATTAAACTTCAAAGGGGAAATGTTTTCTTCATGTCAAGTGGTGAAGTTACAGTTGATGATATTGCTTTTCACCGTCGTATATATAAAATAAAAATGAATAATTTTATATTTAGCCCTTTTATTGAGACGCCACATTGAAATATTATTTAATATAACGTTTTATATGTTGAAATAATTTCAGATTGGTGCTGGTTATATTGTAACTGCTAGCAGTGAACACAAAGCAGAATCTCTCAAGAAAGTAGAGCGATTTTGATAGTGTGATTGACCTTGAACAATTTTGTTTGCTAAGTCAGATACAGCCGTACAAGGAGTTAAGAGGAGAGGGGTAACATTTTTTTCGAAAAAATGATTGCACCGTGATACCCCAAAAAATAGTGTGCTCTTGTCTATTATTACAGATTGAGCTTTGGACTTGGACAGTTGAAGCGCTTCTAGCGAGATTGATCCATGATATTATGAGTAAACTATGTGTATCCGTTTGTTGGCCCCGTTCCTGTTATTAATTTGTAATTCTTTTGTCAGTTTGGGTGGTACAGTAATGCATTTGGTACACCAAGGTGGTTCTATTCGCTATTTTGTAATACATCATGTTAGCTTAAGCTTTGGGCGGCTTTACGGCTTGGCTGCTACTGCAGCCGTGGAGCCCTGCACCCAGGCGCACAGGTGACAGGCCTCCTAATGGACTGGGTACAAAATCGATTTAGTAGGTTGATTTCGGTGCGGGTTTAGCTTTGGGCGCGTGGAAATGGGTTGATGCACCTAATGGGCTGGGCTGGGCTGGGCTGGTTTGGATGGAGATGGGAAAAGGTTTGGATTGGTTACAAAATTGGATTCAACCGGTATCCACTGGATTCGTGTACCTCAGTTGACGCTGAGAACTCAATAGTTAAAATAGCTCGGCTCGGTCTCCTCTGGAAGCCTTGTACTCTTGTAGGCTGCTTGTAGACTCACCGTCTCCTACTCTTCTCTCCACCAAGTCTCCAAACATTTGGCCATGGCTACGACGACTCTTCTTACCGCAGCTGCCGTCGCCGCCGTGGGAGAGAAGGGCAAGAAGGGGTGGTTTCGTTGGTGGCGGCGTCGGTGCCAGCCTTGAGGGAAGGAGTGAGGTGCGGTGCTGGAGTTGGGAGACGAGCTGGCCGCCAGGGGCCAGGGCGCTCTTGCACCTCAGCCTCCACCGCGATGATGCGCGCATTGGGCTCGTGGCAGCAGATGACGCTCTCTGCTACGGTGTCCCACATCGGCCATCCCGGTGCTTGTCGGGCACCTCCACCGCGATGGCTGCCACGACGCTGTACGAGCTCTGCAAGGGGAGAAGAGATGAGATGGCTCATCCTCCACTGGAGCCCTCTCGAAGCTGGCATACGGAGGACGAAGACGACGATGCCTTTTGGTGTCTAGAGTAACATTTTGCATTTTCCTTGGTCTGCGAATGGGTTGAATCCATTTTTCTGCATTTGGTTTGGTTTGGATTGAATTTGGGTTTGCTTAGTGGGTGGATTGAATTGGGTCGGGTTCTGCCACCTATGAATTGAATTGGACTGGATTGGATTGGTTTACAGGTGTGCTGTACAGAGAGTGCGTGGGGCGATTTTGGTTTCGATTCTAGTCCATTAGCACCCCGCGCATCGACGGCTAATGATTTTTAATTGCGGATGCCATAACTAACCCTTTGTGGAGATTATGGCAATCGGATATCCACATGGCAAGCTTATCCGGCTGGAGATAGAGATAGGTTGTGCCTGTCAAATATGTAAACCAACTATGACTTGGGTGTTACGTTGCCGATTGAGATAAGACAACGGCCCATAGTCACGGTTTGATAAGATTGAGAAAACCGACTTAGAGTAAAATAGGGTTTTCAACTTATAAGCCCGTCTCCCAAGACTATATAAGGAGGATAAGGGGCGTCCATTGAGGGATATGAGAGTTGATGAGAAAGAGCTTTAGACTTTAGGAGCTACAGATCTTGAGATCAATATACACTCGGCGGATCGAACCCCCGAAACAGGAGTAGGGTATTACCTCACGAGAGGTCTGAACCTGTCTAAATCCTGATTTCCACCTAACCCATCGTGCTTGGCGATCTTGACTGCACCCCAATTTTCTATTGCCGAAATCAAGTTTCGACACCCTTCTCTTCTCATTTACATACATTCGTCTCTCTAAATAATTTTTGAGACAGTCCTTGGGGAGGTGTTCCTACAACACTTCATAAAAACATCTTAACTGTCTACTAGAGATAAAACAAAACATCTCTATTCTACATATGATATGTCTCCTTTGGAGATGTTTTGTTATACAAAAGCGGTAAGGATTAGAGAAACATTGTGAGAGTTATGCACACGTTAAGCAAGCGTGGGTAGAAGTGTAGAACAATGGATAACCAGCATGTATATAGCTGTGCATTATGGGGTGTACAGGACCAGTGCTGCTAGCTAAAGTCAACAAAGAGTGAGAAATACATGTTGTAAGGTGATTGGGAGACATGGCATAGATTAAAGGAAATGTTAGTTTAGACAATTTTATGTAGGCCGGGACTCGTGTTTTGTATCACCTTTGTGTAACTGGCTGACTTAAATGCTTCTATAATTTAAAATACACTTATAGTTATTATAATATAATATTATCTAATCCAGCACCCTAGACCCATTGTAGCCGTAAGTTGCCATGAGCAACCATTGACGAAACCAGCAAAATGAGAAAGGGAGACCAGTGTGATCAGAAAGGGAGACCAGTGTGTATATATAATCATAGTTTTTGGTGTGACAACACATAGAAGTGACTTTTTATAAAAGAGGACAAAAGAAACTTATTTTTTTCTCACTTTGCGCGTCTTCATAGCATAGAAATCATCTTCCATTTTATTTCGAAACTAGAGGGGTCTAAAAATTTTTTACGGCAAGGGGGGTGTCGTGGCCCCAGCTGGCCCCCTTGGTTCCGTCACTGTGAGCAGCCCATCGGAGAAGTTGACGCTCCCAAGCATGGCTGCCGTCGCCAGTGCCAAATCTGCTTCTTTCAACACTACCGTCATCCCCCTTCTTCCTCTCCGCCTAGAGCATTGCCACGAGGGGTGGAATAGGGCGGTGAGAGCAAGAGATTGTTCTGGACAACATGGTCACCCGTGGGGAAGGAGGAGGAGATCGAGAAGAGGATACACTACTAAAGAACTGATCTTTCGTCATGGTACCCAAAAACACAAATATCTCGGCTCTATTACCCACCGGTACTAAAGATATTGTTTAGTACCGGTTAAAAAGCCCCATGGCACTATACAATCTTTAGTACCGATTGATAACTAGTAACACCAACCGCTACTAAATATAGTTTTTAGTCCTGATTGGCTCTTTAGTATCAATTGATGTCACCAACTGGTTGGTGTTACCAACCGGTACCAAACCTTTAGTACCGGTTAGTAACATCAACCGATATCGAAGATCATTTATTTCTTATATGCCTTCTTCCTCCTCTAGCCCGAGCCATTGCTACCAAGAGGAGGAGGAGAAAGAAGTTGCTACCAAACTTTTTTGCGAAAGTATTTTGGTGATAACAAATTGAAGGGATCTAAAGATTAGCAACTTTATCCTCTATTGATGTATGGTTAACATATTGCATTTATAGCTATATTTCTATATGTCATTCTCTCTCAAAAAGGTATATGGAAAAAGAGGAGAGAGAATAAATTTTTAGAGAAAATAAAAGTACTCCATAATTTAGAGATATTTTACAAAATAAGAATAGAAAAGTAATTCCATTTAAAAATCATTAAAAAGTTAGAAATAAGAAGAATGCATTAAAAATATGTTTAGAACTTTAAAAACTTCTAAAAATAATAAAAAAATAATAATACATGAAAAAATATATTTACAAATTTTTAAAAACTTCTAGAATTTATATATATTTAATCATGGCTCCGATTAAGTCCATTTAAAACTCATTAAAATCGTTAGAAATAAGAAGAATTCATTAAAGATATATTTAGAATTTTTAAAAACTTATAAACATATTTAAAATAAGGATAATACATGAAAAAGTATAGTTAAAATTTTAAAAAATGGTCATAGAGTTTTGTGAGCTCAACAATAATATCCTCATATATGATTTATATGTGTATGAGCACGTATGGGCTTTCTATGTGTACTGACAGTTTTGAGTTTAAATTATTATATGACTATGTAATTATTTTCACTTTCGTGTACTTCTACATTTATTTATTTGATGTAGATGAATCGATAATGGATGTACACCACAGACCGACGGTCGAAGGAGTTTATTGATGGCGTGCATTATTTTTTGAGTGTGGCCAATGCCCACAGTGCTAAGCAGATTATATGTTATCCACGCAAAAAGTGCAAAAACCAGAAGAAGTATTCTACACCAAGAACTATTAATGTCCACTTGTTGTAGTTGATATTCATGCCTAGCTATAATTGTTAGACCTCGCACGAAGAGTTAGGGGTTGCAATGGAAGAAGATGAAGAAAACGACAACATTCCGGACTAGGCTTAGTACGGTAGATTTGCAGATAGTACAACAGGCGATGCGGACGGAGCTGTTGAAGAAAATGATGGTGGGGATGATCTTGGTCAGATGTTGTGCGATCGAAGAAAGACTGGAAAATGAAAAGGAGGTCCAGAAATTAGAGCGTATGTTAGTGGACCACAAAATATCGTTGACCCAGGTTACGAAACAGGGGCACAAAAAAGTTGGGTACCATGCTAGAATTTCTGCAATGGAAGGCAAAAAATGGTGTGACTGACAAGGCATTTGACAAGTTATTGAAATTCTTAAAGAATATTCTTCCGGAGGGAAATGAATTGTCCGAAACAATGTACGAAGCTAAAAGGCTAGTCTGTCCTCTAGGAATAGAAGTCCAGAAGATACATGCATGTCCGAATGATTTTATCCTCTATTGCGGTGAGGAGTATGAGAACCTGGAAACAAGCCTAGTTTGTAAGGCATCACGCTACAAGATTAGACGAGATGACACCAACGATGTTGACGGACAGCCTTAAAAAAAGAGTTCTTGCTAAGGTGATGTGGTATTTTCCTGTAATACCACGTCTAAGGTGTTTGTTCAGGAAGTAATCACATGCTAGAATGATGCGCTGGCACGTAGAAGAACGTAAACAAGACGGGATGTTGAGACACCCTGCCGACGGGTCGCAGTGGTGAAACATCGATAAAACATTTGAAGACTTTGGAACTAATGCAAGGAACATAAGGTTTGGTTTAAGTACGGATGGCATGAATCCATCTTGAGAGATGAGCAGCGGTCAGAGTACTTGGTTGTGACCCTATGTGTCTACAACCTTTCGCCTTGGCTCTACATGAAGCCAAAGTACATCATGGTGTCGATTATTATCCAAGGGCCAAAGCAACCTGGTAACGACATTGATGTGTACTTAAGACCATTGGTTGAAGATTTGTAACTGCTATGAAAGAAAAAGGTGTCCCTGTGTGGGATGAGGACAAATAGGAGCAATTTAACCTACGAGTGTTGCTGTTTGTAACCATTAACGATTGGTCTGCACTTAGCAACCTATCGGGACAATCAAACAAGAGGTATAGTGCCTGCACCGACTGTATGGATGAAACTAACAGTACATATTTGAAACATTGGAGGAAGGTTGTGTACATGGACCATTATCGATTTCTTGTTGCAAGCTACCCTATACGAAAGAAAGGGAAATATTTTGAACAGAATGCATACCATCATACTAAGCCTAAACATCGTAACAAAAAAACTGTGTTTGCTACGGTGAAAGATCTAAAAGTAGTATTTGGGAAGAAAACTGGCAACCAACCTATAGCAAGTGAAGATGGTCACGTGGCAATGTGAAAGAAGAAGTCTATTTTTGGGAGTTACCTTATTGGGAAGTTTTAAAGGTCCACCAAACAATCAACGTGATGCATCTCACTAAAAACATTTGCATCAACCTGCTGTGCTTCCTAGGTGTATATGGGAAGTCAAAAGATACACTTGAAACTCGTCGCCACCGTTCTAGCCACCACCTTGCCGCCAGTTGGACCGCTTGCTCGCCGCCGGTTGGACCGCCCACTGGTTAGACCGCATAATGAGCTCCGGTCAAACCGTCGGGATCCAGGCAAACATGTATCGACGAAACTTTTGAAAGTAGATCAACTTTACTGCATCAATATGTGTTTATAAAGTGCATCTAAAGCACACTCTCTCAACTCATGAACTAGAATTGAAGCCTCGGAGAAAACCCTAACTTTTCTCTCCCAAAAAGTCGATATACTTCTAGCCTGAACCCCTCATCTATTTATACCCATAACATGGTTGCCCCTAGCAACGAATCCAACTAGATCTAGGACTCCTAATCATATAGAAAACCCCACAAACCAGGTAAACAACATCCCCATACAACTCCGCATCCAATCTTTCCAAACTTGGACTCCAATCCAAATTTGACTTCTCTATCTATATGTACCTAACACCACGTGTATGCCGTATGAAAACTTTCATCTCCACGTGCATTGTTATCTAGCATGAGCATCCCGTGTGATATCCTTGACCGTTTGGACCTCAACTTCTCTCAAGCCTAATACTAATCCATCACCGGCTATACTCCCATGGCCTCAAGCAACACATGCACATGAACAACAAACAAAATTCATATCAGAGTACAAGTTCGCACCAACTTGACTCACATCAGTTAATAATAGTATCATATACGAATAGAAACCATCTAGAAGTCATAAACATGAAGCAATCTAAAATTTCCATGAGAACAACCCGAAATCAACTCCAACCCAAAGTCCGCCAGTCTGACCATTAGGCTATCCGGTCAGATCGCACCAACATCACCGGTTTGACCGGTGGCTCCTGCCCGGTCTGTCCAGCCTCCTAGATCTGACACACCACTCAGAATCAAAAAAATATTCATCGTATTTTTATAAACATTCATCTTTAATAATTGTTCATCATCAAGATTAATCAATCACATGTTTATTATGCGATCTCCCTATTCCTTGGCAGCACATGTGATCTTCTTACTGATCAAATCGAATAAAAAATATTGGACAAAAGGCGAACAATGTCTCCTGAATGGTCCGCCATATCAAATCATAGACGCACAAGATGTCTCAATTATAATTAATTAAGTTGCATGGCGCATCGATCACCTTACCCGGATCTTCCAACACTGCACGAACAGTTTGGGGAGTTCCTGGGCGGCTTTGTTCTTATAAGCGGGTTCCTCTCGAAGAAGTTGGACGGACGAAGCTCTAATGCGCCGCTCACCGTCGGCATCACCGGGAAGTCCTCCTGGTACGGAACATGGTGCAGGCCAACCGTATACCACAGGACAATGTCGTCATACTTTATCCTTCTGTTCCTGCTCCAGCATAGCCACGTCATGGCCGTGCACGGTGAGCTATATATGGCATAGACAAGTCAAGTCATGCGACATACCTCTTGCTCCAGGCAACCAAGTTGTCGTCTCCCGTACTCTGCTCGGTGTACAGCCCGGACACCCACTTCTCCGACTTGTTGTACGGCGTTACCCACACCTGCTTCTTGGTATAGCTGGCGCGGCGTTGAGGGTAGTCGTTATCTGCCAGCAGTGACGTTGCCGTCGCGCTGACTGGAATGAGCCTGTAACCGACCAAATTGCCTACCTTTGTCTTCTTGCTCGGGTTGATGAAGAGGAGGTCCGCAGGAGCACCAGTAACGTCCACCTGGCCTTCGGCCTCAGTCTCAACCACCTCGGGGACTACTGTCCAGTAGCTCCTCCTCGGCGTGGGAGCACCGCCAGCTGTACGAACACCAGTGTTACGCTTGGGAATGATGGTGTTCTTTACAAACGAGTTCTTGGTTCCATCAATGTCAAGGTCGAGATGGTAGGTAACGAAGTGGTCGTGGTAGACACCGATGGTATTCTCGGCGATCAGCGTGCCGTGCATGTCTTCACTGATTTGGTCGATGTGCGTGTAGTTCGTGGCCTTCATCTCCAGTATGCCGCTAAGAGACACCTGCAATACATGCGTTGATTCAGTTACAGCCGATAAATGATTTGCTCCTTCTATTTTAAAATATAAGATGTTTTATTACATCTAATCATCAAATTAGTTTCGCTATATCCACCATAGAATATAATATGTCTTGGCAGTGCGTTTATTTGGCACTTTAGATGTTAATATATTTATAAACTTGGTCCAAAACCCTAAAAGTCTACTTAAAATAAATTATAATATCTTATATTTGGGAACAGAGTTAGTGTGTTATACCACAATCTTGATGGAGCCAACAGTCTTAAACTCCCAGTCCAATGTGTAGTCATAGTTCCCAACCGTCACAACCATCCTCACCACCAGGTCACGTCCGGTCGGACCTCCGTGAACTGCAGCGAAAACTATGCACATCAAACAGTATTTCCATGAACACTGCAGCAATGGAGACCTCAGAGACTATGCTAGGTCATCACCGGTCCGCCCGGCCCAATGCCGTCGGTGTGGCGCCATGCGACATCGCCAGCGTACCGCTCGAACAGACAGATCACGTCGTCGGCTTTCACGGGCTTGCCGTCGGAGCCGGCGTAGTAGCCATCTATGTAGACAGCGTTGGTTGGGCAGTCGGCAGCACGCTGAAGCTGCGACGCCGAGGCTCCGAGACCATACTCGCCGGCGTCCACGAACGTGTGGAAGTACCACTCCTCCTCCGTGTCCTTGTACGGCACGAACACCTCCGACACGAAACCGCGGTAGAGCACCCGCCGCCGCTGCAGCCGGCCGGCATCGGTGTCGTTAACCGAGGCCACCGAGATGACCGTGCCGGCGCGCACGTCAAAGCCCACGTGGAGCTCCCAGTTGGCCCACCTGCAAAGGGATGTAATGCTGATTATTGTGTGTTGCAATTATCACATGTGCCACCTCAATTTTCTTGTGCCGGCGTGCACATCTCGGTGAATAATGCGATATAACGCTCAATTAATTCAAACGAAATTTTGGAAATTTTGCAACGAAAAACATAGGAGTTAGTGTAAAATAGGCTTAATTGAAAAATTGAATATTTTGGCCGACATAACACTGCTAGAGAAAAACCCACTATTGTTCCGGTTCGTAACCTCCTTTAGTCTTGGTTTTCGAACCGGACTACAAAAGCGAGACTAAAATTGACATCTTTAGTCCCGAGTGAAATAACCGGGACTAAAGATGGCGGCGCCACGTGGTGGCTCTGCCATCTTTAGTCCCGGTTGGTGTTACCAACCGGACTAAAGGTTTTTTTATTTTTTTAATTTTGCTCCTTTTTATTTTCTTTTTTTCATTGTTTTTTCTGATTACATCCTACAATTATACTTTTTCACCGCGAAATATGACAGATCGAATGCAAATATTTTCGCGACAGTACAAATACAACAGCATCAAAGATTATTCTTTCAATGCCACAAATCGAATACAATAATATCAAAATTAACATCACACATCAAATCCAACAACAAAATCATCCAATCGTCCACAGATTCAAAAAACATCTAAAAAATCAAAAAAACATGTGCTCTTCGTCCTCGTCGTGCATGTGCTCTGCCGCCGCCCACCGGCTCTCGGCTCGCCGGCCGCCGACTCTCGTGCATGTCCTCGCATGTCCTTCGCCGCCTGTCGCCGGTCGCCCGCTCCTCGCGCTCCTACTCCCCAGCTCCCGTCGGCCGCCCGCTCCCCGGCTCCCGCTCACCGCCGTCGGTGAGCCCCCTGCCGTCGCGAGATGTGAGGGGAGAGGGAGAGAAGGGGGAGGGAGATCTGAGGGGGAGGGAGAGGGAGAGGGAGAGAGAGCTGAAAAATAGCTAAGTGTTGGATCGATGGAGAAGACGATGCGCGCCAGGGATATATATATACCACTGGATCATTACTCCCGATTGGTGGCACCAACCATGACTAAAGATAATTTTTTGCTATTTCCAATTCATCTTTAGTCCCGGTTGGTGCCACCAACTGGGACTAAAGATAATTTTCCGTTATTTCAAATTCATCTTTAGTCCCGCTTGGTGGCACCAACCGGGACTAAATATAATTTTCTGCTATTTTTAATTCATCTTTAATCTCGGTTGTAGACACCAACCAGGAATAAATATAATTTCTCGCTATTTCTAAAATTTTTTGGTCCTGCTAGGGTTAATAACCAAAAATTAAATAATTCATTAAATAAATATAGGTTTAAAACAATAATAAGCAATGCATTAAAATTCAATCAAATAGAGGTAATCCTATACATTGTTCCTCTTTTGCCCCTCTCTATTTTTCTTTTTATCTGCTGTTGATCAAGACAGAAAAAATTTTACTTTTTCTTTTTATTTTTTATATTTTTTCTTGACTTATGAGCACGTGAGAGATAACCACAGAAAATTTGAGCCTAAACAAACAAAAGATGTGGCCGGTGAAAAATTTAGAAGACACGCTTAGAATCGAAGAAAAGCTTTGGCTCGAAAATGCAACCTTCTGAGCCATTTTTGGGAAAAATAAAATTGCCGAACGCGGCGTAGCGGCGAACGAACGCATCCGAAATTTTTTCTCATCAATTTTCATATATGGAACGTCTCAATCAGAGTTGATATGCAAAAGTTATGGCCATTTTAAAAACCGACTCCGAATTAGAGGACAAAACGGAAACAATATACGCAAAAACATGTCACACGCGCACAAACTACACGCGACGGCTAGGGTTTGATGGAAACAAAGGGGGAAACACACGAACTGGACTCTAACTCGACCTAACCAGTAACAAGACCTCACCAAGACACAAACTTAACACGACAGACTCTGAAACTGAAATATGCAAAGGCTATAGCACGGGAGATTCTAGTGATAATACAATGGAAGGTATCCAAAGAAGTAATGTTCTTATCAATATTGTAGATCCCTCTTATTTGTATATTATTACCAAAATAATATATTATCATCAAAACAATATATTGAGAATCACTTGTTAATAACAATATGGTAATTTGTAATTTTTTTAAAAACTTCCTTCTATCTTCAATCACTCACCCCCACACAACACCATCCACTTTTCAATTACAGATCATCTCAAATTAATTTTAGGTCATTTGAATCATGCAGCAAAATTATGTCCATTTCTTTATAACAAACCATATTTTTAATTGGAGAGGTTAAAAAATGAACCTTCACTTTAGTCCCGGTTGGTAACACCAACCGGGCTAAAGATCATTTTGATCTTTAGTCCCGGTTTGTAACACCAACCGGGATTAAAGATAGGATCTTTAGTCCTGGTTGGTAACACCAACCGAGACTAAATATCCTAGAGAGCCGTTCTCTTTTTTAACCGGGACTAAAAATATTTTTTAGTCTCGGGTACAATTGAAACCGGGACTATTGTGATTTTTGGCAGATCAATCAAAGATCGTTTCTCCAGTAGTGTAATATCTTCTCCGGCCACTAGTACAGATCATCTCATCTATGACGGGCTCTCAAATGCCTAGGTTTTGCGGACCATCACATCGAAGTCATCTCAAACGAGTCTAAAAAGAGGCTGACAAATAAGTACTCGCACAGACATATTAGATGTGCAAAAAACTCGAGCCCGTCACGGATGATACCTATCGGTGACAGGCTCAAATCATGGCCCGACAAAGATAACCTAAGATATCTTTGTCGGGCCTCAGCAGAAGCCCGTCACCGATGACACTCATAGACGACAAGCACCAACCTAAGGCCCGATTGAGATAACAATTAGGCCCGTCACCGATAAGTGTCATCGGTGACGGGCTCCAACCTGAGGCCCGATTGAGATAACAATTAGGCCTGTCACTGATGATTGTCATCTGTGACGGGCTCCAACACACGATATGCTTCGAAAGCATTTAACCTAGCTCGAGAGCCGATTCAGATCTACACATGAGCGGGAAGATTTTCTAAGTCCTCACATTACGAACCCTAGCGCCGCCGCCGTCTCTCGCAGCCGGTCACCGCCGTCCCTCGCGCCCTCCCGAGCTCGGCGCTGTCGTTCTCCCTCACTGCCACCGAGCACCGCCATTCCCGAGCCCGAGCATCGCCATCCCCGAGCCAGAGTGCCGCCGTCCCCGAGCCCGAGCGCAACCGTCCCCGAGCCTGGCCACCGACCGCCACCATGCTCCAGGTAAGTCCATCTCCCTCATGTGTTGTCGTGCTCTCCCTCATGTGTTGTCGTGCTCCCTCATGTATACATCTGAGATGAATCCCATTCCATGTATCCACTGTTTCCCCCTTTGTTTTCATCAAACCCTAGCCATCATGCCTAGTTTGTGTACGTGTAACAAGTTTTTACGCGCATTGTTCCTGTTTTATCCTCTAATTCGGAGTCGGTTTTTAAAACGATCATAACTTTCACATACGGACTCCGATTGAAACGTTCCATATATGAAAATCGATCAAAAAAATTTTTGGATGCGTTCGTCCACTGCTTTGCTGTGTTCGGCGATTTTATTTTCCCCAAAAACGGCTCAGAAGGTTGTCTTTTCGAGCCTGTAAGCTTTTTTCCAATTCTGAGCGCGTCTTCTGAATTTTCCACAGCCACGTCTTTTGCTTGTTTAGGCTCAAATTTAATGTGGTTACCTCTCGTGTGCTCCTAAGTCAAGAAAAAAATATAAAAAATAAAAGAAAAGTCAAAATTTTCCAAAAAAGCAACAACATCCCAAAAATTGAAAAAAGGGGCAAAAGAGGAACAATAGCTAGAGGAGCACATAGAGAGGTGCAGGATAGATATGAAATAATGTAACTTTTGTTTTGGTTGAGATAAATTCAAATATTCATTCTCCTCCATTTCAAAAATAAATTGTATATAAGAATGGATGTGTGAAATATGTGAATGTCATATGTGAGTTCTAAATTTGGTTTCCGGTAAATAATTGTATATATGAATGCGACTGCTGGGAATGGAAATCTATATCTCTGTGAATAATTGTATAAGTGAATAATTTTTCAGCGGAAATATATATTTTTTTTGTTTGGAAAACACTCATCCGTGATGGGCCTAAACTTAAGCCCATCACAGATGACACTCATCTGTGACGGGCTTTAGTTTAGGCCCGACAAAGATAAGTGCATCGGTGACGGGCTTTTGCCCGATACAGATGACTTCTCACATCACTGACCTTTGCGTCGTGACGAACGCTGTATCTGACACAGATAAAAGTTGTCGTCCGACATAGATGAAGGTTCCCGTTGTAGTGGGCGAGCTTGGGCGTTAGAAGAAATTTGTTGGGTCAAAGCTGTGCTGATGGTGGTGGTCAAATGAGGTGGCCAGAAATCATTAGTTGATCCAATCGTTTTGTTCACGCGATTGTGTAATATGCCCTCTTTTGATATTAGTCTTCTTCATGGTTAATTAAGGACTTCTTATATATACTTACTATTCACGATGTCGACTATACGATGTTAATGAAGTAGTTATCTCGGACTATGATATGACATATGACCAGGAATATCAAATGCACAAAAAGAAGGTACTTGCATGAAAACATGGATGACACCAACAAGCGCGCATATATATATATATATATATATATATATATATATATATATATATATATATATATATATATATATATATATATATATATATATATATAGTGGCTACATTGCGCGCCGCAAGCTCATCCCGTGTGGTATGGTCGAATCTCAATTTGAAAACTCAAATTGAAAATTGAACAGTTCAAATAGTTATACATATTAATATCGCCTTGTAGACCAAATTTTACATTTTTTTGAAATTTTTTACTATTTTATCGGATAAGTCAAAAAATGCATTAATCCAATGATTTTGGAGTATCTATTTTACTGCATCTTTGACCTATCCGATAAAATAGTTAAAAAATTCAAAAAAAATATAAAATTTAGTCTACAAGGAGATATTAATATTTATAACAATTTGAACGGTTCGGATTTTCAATTTGAGTTTTCAAATTAGAGATTCGACCATGCCACACGGGATGGGGCTGTGCGGCGCGTCGCACAGTAGCCCAACTGTGGAATCACAAGAAATTACTACCCCATACTCCAGTCGAAGAGTTTTTGTTGGAAAAAGTCCAAATACCCCCTAAACTTTGATTGAAAATGAATTTGGCATCCTAAACTATAAAACTGGATATCCCACCACCAAACTTTACAATATCATTCATATACCCCAAAGGTGGTTTTGCAAGGTAGTTTTTATCTAATTTGTATATATGTTAGATGAGTTTAACTACATGATATACACATTAAAGATAAGCGTTAAAATCTCCACTAAAATGCTTCTTTTTATCCCCATGTTTTCTCTCATTAAAAAGGATACAAACGTAATACTAATATGACATATTTATGGACACTAACACAAAAACACACAAAGGTGCTAGCACTATAGGTGCTGGAATAGCTAAAACCAACATCTATAATGCCTTTCTCGCTCACGCGCCTGCCTGCGGGGGAGCCAGCGTTAAGAACTAGCACCTTTCTCTTCAAATAGGTGTTGTTTTTTAATATAACCGGAACCTATTTTTCTTGTCAGAGAAAGGTGCTGGTTTCGAACTAAAATCCATCACCTTTCATATACGTTCCATCGGAGTGGTTAGTTGCAGGGCCTACAATAGAACCGACACATTTGAGGATGTCAGATATAGGTGCCAGTTCTAATTAAGAACTGCCATCTTTAAGCCCTCCATCCCCCGAAGTAGCCGTTGGAGGACCCATGTTGAGAATCAGCACCTATGTAGCTGTCAGATATAGGTGCCTGTTGTAGATGAAGAACTGACACCTATGAGACTAGTATATATAGCTCTTCCCCCACTCGAGCTGATTGAGAAAAGAATTAAGCGACGCCTCTCATTCTTACTTGACCAACTAGAGGAGGGGGAGGTTTTTCTCTAGTTTCTTTTTTTGGTTTGGGTGAAGATTGAAACCTACATGGTTAGTGTTCATTATTTTTCACTCCGTTTCGCTCTTGCTTGTTGAATAGAACTATTTGCTACATATACATATAAAGTGTGCAACTGAAACAATTGTTTTTATTTGTTTTCTAGGGATATTTTTTATCTCTTTTGTGTTCATTTAATTAGATCATTCTCGGATAACCGCATGCTAATTTTGAATTGAAATATTGACATGACAGTAGTTGACTTTGTACGTAAAATTCATTAGTAAGTGCTTCAAATAATATTCGTAGAGTAGTATAGAGAGGTGTAACACAATATAATCATAACTAAATTATTAAAGTTGCATCATTTATATTATTCCAATTTCTTTTGAATTATAAAATCCTCATTGTAATTATTACTTCTAGGGACGGTATATTTTGTTTATTTTGTCATGTTCATTTAATTAATTATCTCATCCAATAGTAATTACATTATGGAAAATCTATCAATTTTGTTATTCCTACGGGTAAATTTACTTTGTATCATTGAGAGTTAATTGACATTAAATAAATTTACTTTCTAGGGGTAGGTTTTGCTCTAAATTTTTGGGTGTTGTTGGAAATTGATTGCTATAAGTTTAGCATTCATTATTTTTCACTCCGTTTCACTATTGCTTGTTGAATCGAACCGTTTGAACATATACGTAGAAAGTGCACAACCAAAAAAATTATTTATATCATTCATAGTAATTTACATTAAGTACTATTCGTAGGCACCATCGGTTGTAATGGATCTAGGATGCGTGTATGAAGCGGATTGTGACTCTATGGAGTATATCAGGGGAGTAATGTCTCTCATTGCTGCGGCAACGAGCACAAACTCAATTGATGCGCCAGATTATCTATGGTGTCCATGTTTTGATTGCAAGAAAGACAGGAAATTTCTAGCGCAATAGGTCCATGCACATCTTCTTATAAAGGGTTTTATGCGACAGTTCAGATGTCATGAGTTTCTTGGTGAAGAGGAGCAAGGCGATTAAAGTGCAGGCAATAGTGACGTGCCTAATAAGGATGTTAGCTGTGAGCAAGAGGACCAAACATGTGTTGATCACGATGAAGCTGATCTAGATCAGATGTTGTGCGATAGGGAGAGGGCTAACACTGATGATAGGGAATATTTCAAGTTCAAAATCATGGTGGAGGATTCAAAATCTCCACTTTAAATTGGTTGTAAGGCGGAGCACACCAAGTTGTAGGTGGTCCTATCTCTAATTCACCTGAAGAAAAGCAATGGACAACCAGATAAGAGCTTCACAGAGTTGCTACAGCTGTTGATAGAAATTCTTCCTGTGGGTAATGTCTTGCCGGAAAGATCGTATCAAGCGAAAAAAAGTTATATGTCCCCTTGGCCTTGAGATACAAAAAATTCACGCTTGTCGAAATGATTGCATTCTTTACCGGGATGATTATGTAAATTCGGAAAAATGTTCAGTGTGCTAGGCTTCTTTGGTATAAGTGTGCAGACGGTAATGGTGATGGTGGAAGTAATGGTATAGAGAAGAAGGAAAGAGTGTCAGTGAAGGTGGTATGGTATTTTCCAATCATCCCTCATTTGGAACGTATGTTCGCAAACAAGAAACATGTCAAGTTTATGCGTTGGCACCACGAAGAGCGTAAAAGAGATGGAATGATACGACACCTAGTTGATGGATCTCAATGGAGAAAGATAGACACAAAGTATAGAAAGCATTTTGCGTATGACATGAGGAATGTGAGGATTGCGCTCAGCACAGATGGCATGGATCCTTTTGGTGACATGAACAGTCGTCAAGTTTGAAGCGTAGGTATATCATGATTCCACTTCTAATTCTAGCGCCTAAATAGCCTGGCAACGATATCAATGTGTACTTCAAGGTGCTGGTAAAGAATCTTGGGATATTATGGACAGATGGTGTAAAGATGTGGGATGCGTACACGAGAGTATTTCACATGTCGGGCTATTTTGTTGACGACAATACAAGACTACCAAGCACTTGGTAACACATCGGGCCAGATGGTGAAGGGCATGAAAGCATGTGTAAGGTGCATGGCCCAGACAGGAGGCAAGTAGCTGAATCACTGTCGAGGCTGAATCACTACCCAAAGACTGTGCATGCGCCATCGAAAGTTCCTCATGCAGAATCACCCATACCGTCGGAATACAAGAGATTTTGATGAAATGGTGGAAGAGGGAGCACGTCCAACATTCATAACCACCAGTGATGTCTGGAATGAGGTGAAGGATATTGAAGTTATATTTGGTAAAGGGACTGGAAGCACATGCGCGTCCACATCAAGTGGTGAGACCCTTCTTTGGAAAAAGAAATCCATATTTGGGACCTAACATACTTGGAAGACTTGGATATCCGTCATGCAATCAATGTGATGCATGTGGAGAAGAATGTGTGAGAAAGCGTGATCAGGGTATTGTTGAACACACCCGGCAAAACGAAGGACACTTTGCAAGCATGAAGAGACCTTGAAAACATGAATATCATAAAAGAGTTGCATCCTCAGGACAAAGGAAATGGCCGCTACTACCACCCCCAGCATGCTACACTCTTAGTGCTGTAGAAAAAAGAGTATCTTGGAATGTTTGTTGGGTGTCAAAGTCCCATCCGGTTACTGTGCAAACATCAAGAAACTGGTTAACATGAAAGATATGAGGTTGGTTGGACTGAAATCACACGACTACCACATACTTATGATGCAACTACTAACGGTCGCAATTAGAGGTATCTTTTCGGAAAAGGTCCCAGAGCCAATCATCAAGTTGTGTCAGTTCTTCAAAGCGATGAATCAGAATGCAATCGACCCGGGTTCATTGGACAAGCTTTAGAAGGACTCTTTGCCAGCTCGAGATGTTGTTCCCTCTCTCATTTTTTGATATCATGGTGCATCTCATAGCTCATCTTGTGGAACAAGTAAAGATCCTAGGCCCAATATACCTACATAGCATGTGGGATTTCGAGAGGTTTATGGGCAATGTAAAGAAATATGTTGTAAAGAAATATGTCCAGAACAGATCGCAACCCAAAGGTACCATCATCAAGGGTGATTCTACAGAGGAGGTGATAGAATTCTGTATAGATTACATGGATTTGAAACCTATTAGTGTGCCTATGCCTCGTCGCGAGGTTAGTATATTTGGAAAAGAAACATTAGGCCATAAGAGAATTGTCCCCCCGATCGGAAAACCATAAGACAAGCACATTTTCTAGTATTACGGCAATCGGCTTTGGTGGCTCCTTTCGTGGACATTCACTTGGATGAAATCCACAATGACAATCTTAGGAAATTTGAGGCATGGCTCGCGAAGAAGCATAAACTTCAATTTGAGAAATGGTTGATGGAGTACCTGATAACTACAGACATCGATAGTGACCAATTGTTTTCTTTGTCTCAGGAGCCATCCAACACAATACATTCATACCAAGCCTATGACATAAACGGATATACTTTTTACACCAAACAGCAGAACAACAAGAGTACTTATCAAAATAGTGGTGTACGCATAGATGCCTACGATGATGGCGGGAACAAGCAGACTTATTACGGATTCATAGTGCCAATCTTGGAGCTAGATTACGGAGCCCTCAAAGTCCCTCAATTCCAATGCAAGTGGGCAACAATTCCAAGGGGGTTGAAGGTTGACAACTATGGGACAATCATCGTTGACCTGAAGGATGTTGGCTATGAAGATAAGCCATTCATGCCTGCGAAATCCGTTAAGCATGTACTCTATGTCCTGCATCACTCGCAAAATCCACCAAGTCATGTCATGTTGTTTTCGAACGCAAGCGAAGTATTGTTGGAATGGAGAATATCATCGATGAAGATGACTACGATCAACCTGATGAGCAACCGCCTCCCACAACTGATGTCGAATCAATAAATAAGGAAGCCCATGAAGAAGATGAAGAAGCCTTGTATTTACGGAGCGATCATCAAGAAGGACTACTAGTTACAGTTTAAACTAATTTGTAAATTAATGTACTGATTTGTGTATTTACTGTTTAATTTAAATCAGCAAAATTTGGAACATATTATGTGCGCTCAAATTTTCATATAAATTTAAGTGTTTGCAAGTATAAAGGGAAAGGAAATATATTGTATAAAAGGAAGTGTAAAGGAGAAGATATGTAAAATATTTCTGACCTTTTAAAACCAAATATTAATTTAAGAAAGAACATTTTTTAAAGAAGATATATAAAATAGTGGGCTTATGTTATAGCCAAATATTAATTTTAGAAACAAATTAAATTTTACAAAAAAATTTTTTGGGGAGATAGGTGTCTGTTTAGAACCGATGGCATATAGGTTTCGGTACTATTATAGAACTATTGGTGTCAAAGGTGCTGGATTTGTGTCAATATCCGGCACCTATTTCCCTTTATTTATGTACTGCCCGGCCCCCACCCACCCACTAACTCACTCTCTCTCCCTCACTCTTTCTTCTGCACTCTCTCTACCGACGGCAAGGAGGCGTCATACGCGGCGGCACTGTACGGAGGAGAGGCGCGACAACAAGGAGGGGATGAGGAGGCGCACAACAGTGAGAAGGAGGAGGTGACGCTCGGTGGTGTAGTGCGGAGGCTGGGCAGTGTGGTGCGGAGGCGTGCGGTGGTGAGGAGGACGAGGCGGTGCTTGGCGGCGAGGAGAAGGAGGAGGCCGGCGGTGGCGAGAAGGAGGAGGAGGAGGCTAGCGGCAACTCGGAGGCGGAAGCGAGGTGGCGGCGTGGAGGGGAAAGATAGGACATAACCCTAGCTTCTCTTCTAGATCTAGCGGTGCTCATCGGCGGGAGCGGTGAGGAGGCGGCCGACAGCTGTGAGTAGGAGGAGGCCGGCACTGGCCACCCCGACCCGGTAGCGGCTAGGAGAAGGAGGAGGCGGGCGCGGAGACCCTAACCCCGTCCAGGCATATTTAATTTAATGACCGCTGCAATGTGATGATTTGTGATGAGACGAATTTGTGATTGAGAGAGGGGGATTTGTGATGAGATGAATTTTTGATGAGATGATTAGTGATTAGATGAATTTGTGATGTTGGGCGGGACTTGTGCTACTGCCTCTGCCACTACTCGCTGTCGCTGCTTGCTGCTGTCGTTGTCGTTGCCGCTACCATTGCCGCTGCCGCTTCTTGCATTTGGGGATTTTTGGGATATTTGTGGGGAATATTTGGGGACTATACACTTTGAAATTGTTAATGCATTTGTGATGTGATGTTAGAAATTTAGGGTATATTTTGAGGTAAACTTGTGATGCAGTTGCTGCTGCCGCTGCCGCTGCCGGTACTTGCCACATATTTTTGGGAAATATGAGATGGAATGTGGGATTTTTAGGGCTTATGAGATGGAATGTGGGATTTTTAAGGATATTTTGGGGTATATTTAGTTTGGTCATGCTCGATGATGAACAGTTGGCCGTCGTTGGACATTTCCACCTACCAACCATTGTTCGCACCTATTTAGACGTGTTGTAGGCCTGGTAGGAAGAGAAGGTATCCGCTTGAATCCTTGCTACCAAGGTCATGGTAGATGCCTTTTTCTTCCTACCAACCTTACCACAATGCCTCTTGCTAGTATAGATATAGTTTTCCAGATGTCCAGCGAAAGCTGAATGATGTAACACATTTACATATATAGTTCTAAGAGCACAGAGATAACAAATTTGTTTGTCTCTATATATGTTTTAGTCTATTCGCATGAAATTTGATTAGTTGTATTATAAAATTATTGTGAATAAATATTTTGCTCGATGATGAACTAGAGCTATTCAGACATGTCGCAAATTTGGTTATCGTTGGAAATTGCCACATGCAACCATGGTTCGAATTATTTAGGCGTGTTGAAGGCTTAGTGGCAAGCGAAGGTCTCCGCATCAATCCTCACATCAAAGGTCGTGGCGGAGGCCTTCTGCTTGCTTCCTGACCTACCACAACACATCATGCTATTATAGATGTAGTCTTGGCAAATCTCCATCAAAGGTTAAATGGTGTAACAATTTTTACAGATGTTCCGAGAGCACAAAAATAAGACAATTTACATAATCTTCCAAAAGTGAAGGTGGTACTGCAGTTCCAACATGGACAACCCATGGTGCTTGACTCAATTACCGAAGAATTAGAAATTTAAGCGCGGTGGCTGCATAGATGGTATTTGAAGGAGGCCGCAAAGGGTGAACAAATGATCTGTGTGTACTACACCCACGTGGATTTTCAGCACAACCCAAATATATGCTTTATAGAATTTAGCAAACTCTTCAAACTATATCAAAGAAGGGAACTCGATGTCAGCATCCTTCAAATTTGGTCATTGTGAGTCCTTTGATATATTGTCCTTAATTGGGCACCCTTAACGTACTCTCAGTAGTTCTCAACCGTATTCTTCTTTTGCACGCAATGCTCTTATTAGAGTAGAAGCATGAACCGTAAGGTTGCTTTTCTAGACCCAGCGCTTGTGAACTTCAACAAGGAATTGACCAAAGAAGCTGAAATCGATAACTATCTCTACAATGCCCTCATCAAGCTAAATTCATGTGACCACATTCTCCTACTCTCCATGTGTAGAAAGTTATTGATACATTGTCCTATGTGTAGCCATCATTGGGTCCTATTAGTAATCAATGTCAACCATAGTAAGATTTGCATATATGATAGCATGAGGAAAGGGAAAGCAAACTACCCAACTCTTGTAAATGTACTAAATAGAACATATACGAGGTATTGTAGGTCCGAAAGAGCGTAGGGAGATGCGCGGTGGATGCAACAACATTTTGGATCTTCGAACATGAAATGATCCTTAGACAACCAACCACCACTAGCTACTGCGAGTTCTACGTCATGCGGTTCATGCTATATTTTGTAGAGGAGGGGCACCATCACTCTAATGCTGAGGTATGATATGTTTCAAAGACTAAAGTCATAAATTAAACAATGCTATTATAGTACTAAGTAAATTACTACGTCTTCCACCCTTGTGTTGCAGAAATTGGGTCTTGATACCAGCGAACTACTATCACACGTCATCAAAGGTATCACGATGTATTCTATTACAGGGACGATAACTTAAGGATAGGAGACCCGATCGAACTTTCAAAATTATACTCTCATCCGGTATTGTAAGTGAAATGCAATCACACTTACTTTTTGGACTTACGAATTTTAGATTTATGAATTTTAGACATAGGATATATATGCAAATGCTTAGAATTTAGACCTAGGAATTTTTGGAGATAGGAATTTTAGACTTAGGAAATTTTATACTTAGGAATTTTAGCCTTAGGAATTTTTTATTTAGGATATATATGCAAATATTAGAATTTATACTTAGGACATATATGCAAATGTTTAGAATTTGGACTTAGGAATTTTGAATTTAGACTTAGGGAATTTTTGTACTTAGGAATTTTTACACTTGGGAATCTTAAAGTTAGGTATTTAGGCTTTTTTTTAAATTTCATATATATGTATATATGGATGTTGATATGGATATGGATGTGGATGGGGTTGAAGTTGTGAAATTGATGCAAATTTGGATATGGCTATGAATGTAAATGAATTTGTGTGAATGTGAATGAATGTATGTGAATGGATGAATGGGTGTATGCTGATGAATGTGGTGTGTTTTGTATATGAAACTGGTAGGTCTAGCTATTTTTATTTTTTGCCCCAACATACAGGCGCTGGTTTCTATAGGGCTTGTCATGTGTCCATTTTGATAAAAACCAGCATCTATACACTACTAATTACTGTTGATTATTCTAAAGAACTGGGCTATTTAGCTATTTTAGTTAGGATCGACACCTATAATATTAATATTATGTAGATGTTGGTTATATACTAAAAACCGACATTTAATAGGCGTCGATTCTACAATCGACACCTATGACCAAAGTTATTAGTACTGTCTTGTGGGGGTCGGTTGGAAAATCAGACACCTAAAAAATTTTTTCAACCGGTCTCGATATACTTTGGGAGCAGAAAGTATAGATATATTATATTACTTATTTAAAACTGCTAGTCTAAATATGCAAAATCATCATGTAAAACCATCTTATGGTGCACTTTAAATGGTAATTTGTACTTTAAATGGCATTACAAGTCCAGGGGTTATATTTCTGGTTTTGGGGATAACTTTTTCTTTTTTTCTGTGCAACGAGCAATTTAAAACTTTAGTTACAAATTACTAGCATCTTCGTTGTTGAGTTTGGATATTGAGAAGCGATACTATGTATTAAGTTTAAATATTCGAACGTGATATGCGTAGATTTTTCTCGAAATTGTATAGTTTCAAAAAGTAATTTTTCTATGCTTATACAAATATTAGGAAAGAAATGGACAAAATTAAAGGTACTTGGACGGTTAACACTTCACACATGAAATTTGAAGACGGAAGCCATCGAATTTATAAATTTGTACGACCTTGCAGCTTGCTTTAAATCTACATTATTTTATTTTGTGGTCCTTGTTATCATAACGCAATATAATAATAAAGCCATATCATAATAAAGACAAGTCGGTGACAAGTTGCTACGAACAGCATCGTCATCAACACTACTTTTCAGCATCAATCACACATCAAAGGTCCTCCAGGATTTGGTGGCAGTACGCATAGTCTTTCGCAATGAAAGTCTGTGTTTGAAAATATACTACTTTTTTAGTTTTAAAATATTATTATCTAATATTTGATTGGACACTAATCTTGACAGACTCATCGTCAACACTTATTTTGATCATCGATCACACATCTAAAGTCCTCAGTATTTGGTGGCACAGTGCCACTCTTTCGGTACGAAAGTCTACGTTTGAAAAAATACTAATATACATATTCACATCATCAAATATATGTATAGATTTTGTTAATCAAGTACGCCAATTAACGGTATTTTCACTCCGAGTTCTCCACCTTGCTGCTCATGCCAAAACGACTCCTCTGCACTCCCGGCTCCATGAGCCCTTGCTACCTTTGACGCCGCTCTGGTCTTTGCCGTCGGTCAGCCTCGACGTAAAATCACACGCACCGCCGTTGCCCTAACCTCCCAGAGTTTCACGTACATTCCACAATATTCTACACGACCACCAACGAGGAACGTTGAGGCTTCCATAACTCACTGCTGAAAAAATATCCTTGATCCATCTACCAAAATTTACAATAGTATCGGTTTCAATAAAAACCAAGACTATGAAAATACGTTTTTAGTCCTGGTTAAAAACACAACGGTTTTTTAAAATTTTTAGTCTCGATAGGTGTTACCAACCGAGACTAAAAATCGTCTTTAGTCTCGATTAGATTCTTATTAGAGCGTGTCAGGACATCAGAGATCTTTAGTCCTGGTTGGTAACACCAACCGAGACTAAAGATCTTTAGTTTAGTCCCGGTTGATGTTACCAACTGGCACTAAAGATCATTATGCTGGCAATATCAATCGGGACTAAAGTAAAAGTACCTTTTACACTTCTTCTTCCTCCTCTAGCTAGAACAATTCTACGAAAGTTTATAGGAAGAAGAAAGGATTAGCCTTCTTGGTAATGTCAACCGGGTCTATGTCTCAGTTGATAACCAGAGGAGTTGTAGTGCTAAGATTGTAGGGTTGGATCTTTTGATCTGGAGCTGGATCGGTGTGTCACTCTCTGCCATATTTGTTTTTTTCCTAGAACCTTCCTTTCGTGCCATAGCCTTTGCATATTTCAGTTTCAGAGTCTGTCATGTTGAGTTTGTGTCCTAGTCCAGGTCTTGTTGCTGCTTAGACCATGTAAGAGTCCAGTTCGTGTGTTTTCCCCTTTATTTTCATCAAACCCTAGCCGTCGCGTCTAGTTTGTGCGCGTGTAACAAGTTTTTACGCGTATTGTTCTTGTTTTGTCCTCTAATTCGGAGTCGGTTTTAAAACAACCATAACTTTCGCGTGTGGACTTCGATTAGACGTTCAATATATAAAAATCGATCAGAAAATTTTTTTGGATCTGTTCGTCCCTAGCTTTGCCAGATTCAGCAAGATTGTTTATTTTTTCCAAAAACTGGTTAGAAGATTGTCTTTTTGAGCCCGAAAGCTTTTTGTCAATTCTGAGTACGTCTTGTGAATTTTTCATCGGCCATATCTTTCACTTGTTTAAGCTTAATTTTTTTGTGATTACTTCTTGTGTGCTCCTAAGTCAAGGAAAAAATAAAAAATGAAAAAGAAAAGTTGAATTTTTCCAAAAAACAACGCAACCCAAAAAAGAGAAAAAAAGAAAGGGCAAAAGAGGAACAATATTTAGAGGAGCACATAGAGAGGTGCAATGTCTAAGATTACCATGTAAACTCAAGCTTCAAAAGACAAGAATCAAATGCCACACTCGAGCGAGTCGCAATCGATGGAGTAGGTTATCTTGGTCGTCTTGTCCGCCTCCGCATCCAGCTGCTCCTGCTGACCCGTAAATTATGTTTAATGTACTGACCTAGGTTATTGTATGGACGATGTAAATTATTTTGAATGTATTGAAGATAAATCTATTAATTATATATGATTATTACAATTTTAAACTATTTAAATTGTGCTTATGTTAATTATATATGATTACTATAATTTAATAACAGTTTTGAATCGGACATATGTTAGGTATATATGATTATTATAATTTAAAATAATTTTAAATTGGCATCTGTTAATAATATATGATTATTACAATTTAATAATAGTTTTAAACTATTTTAAATGTTTTCTCATTAATTTTGTGATTTTATTAAATTTTAATACAATACTTATTATTGTTTTAAACATATATTTAATGAAATTAATTTGGCCTGATTTAATGGATTATTTAATTTCTATTCTCGGTTGTTAACCCTAGCCGAAAAATAGAAATAGCGAGAAATTATCTTTAGTTCCAATTGGTGGGTACAACCGAGACTAAAGATGTATTGAAAATAGCGGAAAAATATCTTTAGTCCTGGTTGGTGCCACCAACCGGGACTAAAAATTGGATCTTTAGTCCCAGTTGGTGCTATCGACCGAGACTAATATATCTTGATATATTAGTCCCGGTTCTTGGCTTCAACCGGGACTACAGGCACCAACCTGCAGGCACCGCATTTGGCCATCATCAAAAACCCTGGCCCTCCACCCAAAGTGTTCGACTCCACTGATAGATTTGTCGACCGCCTCTAGTCTCAATCAACCCTTGACATCATGCCTGACCATATCCTTGCTGAAAGTAGCTTGCCGGTAGGTCTGGACCATGCGTCGAAAGTGTTCGACTCCACCGATTGGATCGCTCATTACTTTACCTAGCCGCTATCAATCCAAGCACCACGTCAGATTGCCTTCTCATCAACTACAGCTCATTGAATGAATTTATTTTTATCACCGTCATGCTCCACCATGTGCCAATATCCCCCTATCGACATCTTGTGCAGGCCGCATGGTGTGGGGCACTTATGTCGCACCTATATCATGGATCTTGCTCTTGGATACATATTTGTTGGAGAAGTGGGAGTTCCTAAGGTCCCGTCACCAGCTACCCAGGGCATTCCTACCACCAATCCCCGAGCATGACCCTCTATGAGCTATGCTCGGGCATATCGGTCCTCAAGCACAACTGCTTGTGGCACCTCTCCCCTCGCACGCGGCCGACTGCTGGGTGGCGGGCTGTGCTCGGGGCACATCTAGCCTTTGGGTGTGGCCCCCGCTGGCTATGCTCGGGGTGCATCTATCCTCTAAAAGAGGCCCCGCCTGGTGGTGCTCAGGGCGCATCCGGCCACTGGGTGCAGCCCTCTTTTGGTGGTGCTCGGGGCACCTCTGTCCTCGGGTGCTGCCCCCACGGGATGTGCTCGGGGCACATCTTCCCCCGCGCTCGGTGCCCGAGTGCTCAGGAGACACAAGAAATACAAGAAAAATGTACAAGATATACACCTTCAAGGTGTTGAAGATGTAGCTAGCGACGTCGGGATTCTCCTCTAAGCAATGTCCATCACGAACTTCTTCGTCATCGATATCTTCGAGAACCTCGTCCAATCCAATAAGAAATCTACATTCAGCATCGGTGTGTCCGGGGCACAAAGAATGCCCCAAGCGCACAGGGTGCCCTGAGCACTCCTTCTGTCTCGGGCTCTCCTTGAAGGGCTCCGGACCATTTAAAGATAGTTGTTAGTCCTAACAACCAACAAACTGTCCTCGTCATCTGCCCTAAGCGATGCGTCAAAGCAAGAAGCAAGGAGGAGCATAGACAGCGCTTTACGTCCTAACAGTTGGCGTACAATAGGTCCAAGCACACCTAACCCCTGTATTGTGGCTCATTTGTAAGAGACAGGCCACTATGGTATTGTCTTCAACTATAAAATGAGGACCATGGCCACTCGAAAGAAGGAGGGATTTGATCCACATCATAAGGTAGAAGGGCTCATCCTCTTTCACTGATAACATAATCCACGTGCTCACTATAATTTTCACCATCACTATCCTCCAAAGAAAATCGGGGTAGTGTATTACACCTCTTAATGATCTAAACCTGTCTAAAAAGCTTGCCTCCCACTTTTCTCCATCGCCTCGTTTCCGCTCACCTACTCCCTAGTCAAATCTTCAAAAGGGCCGTTGTTGAAGTCCCATACTTCGATAGTCTTGTTATCACTAGTGGGGAAAGGGGCTTTAGTCCCGGTTTGTAACCCCCTGTTATCCCGGTTCTCGAACCGAGACTATGAAACCAGGACTAAAATCGCTTTTTTAGTTCCGGTTGAAATAACTGAGACTAAAGATGCATATTTAGTCCCGGTTCGTGTTATCAACCGGGACTAAAGCATTTTTTCTTTTTTTTAATTTTCATCATGCTGCTTATTTATATGTGTTTTTTTTGTTTTTTCGTTGTTATTTTGTTGCCAAAATCAAATTCACATATCAAATTAACATCCTCAAATCTCCTCCACATCACAAATTCACATCACAAATCAAGTAATGAACATCACAAAATTCGAGTATAGAACATCACATATATCACATATCAAATTTAGAAAATCACAAAAATCTCCCAAAAATGCAAAGTGCCGGAGAGGACGAGGGGACGTCGGAGGGGACGTCGCTACTGTCGCCGCTCCTGGAGAGGACTATGAAGAGGAGGAGAAAATGGAGGAGGCACTGCCGCCACCTCCGAGCCACTGCCCTGTTTGAGCCGCCGCGCCGCAGCAACCTCTGAGCCGCCTGGCCACCGCCATCTTCGAGCCGCTACCACCTCCCCTCCCACCTCCGTCGCTGGAGCGAGAGAGAGCGCTGAGAGAGGAGAAAACATCTAAGTGTTGGATCGGTGGAGAAGACGATGCACGCCAGGATATATATAGCCCTGAATCTTTAGTCTCGCTTGGTGCCACCAACCGGAACTAAAGATATATTAGTCCTGGTTAGTGGCATCAACCGGGACTAAAGATCTAATTTTTAGTCCCGGTTGGTGTCACCAACCGGGACTAAAGATAATTTTTCAATATTACTAATTTATCTTTAGTCCCGGTGTAGCCACCAACCGGATTTAACATAATTTCTCGCTATTTTCTAAATTTATTTGGCCTTAGCTAGGGACAAAAATAAACAATCCATTAAATAGGGCTAAATTAAGTTCATTAAATATAGGTTTAAAACAATATAAGTAATGCATTAAAATTTAATCAAATATAGGTAATCCTAGACATTGCTCCTCTCTATGCCTCTAGATATTGTTCCTCTTTTACCCCTCTCTGTTTTCTCTTTTTATCTGCTGTTGACCAAGACAGGAAAAATTCAATTTTTTTATTTTTAAATATTTTTCTTAACTTAGGAGCATACAAAAGGTAACCACAGAAAATTTAAGCCTAAACAAGCAAAACACGTGGCCGGTATAAAATTCCGAAGATGCGCTCAAAATCGATAAAAAGCTTCCGGGCTCGAAAAGGCAACCTTCTAAACCGTTTTTGGGGAAAATAAAATCGCCAAACATGGCAAAGCAGCGAATAAACGCATCCGAAATTTTTTAATCGATTTTCATATATGGAACGTCTTGATCGGAGTCCGTATGCGAAATTTATGATCATTTTAAAAATCGACTCCGAATTAGAGGACGAAACGGGAACAATACACACAAAACTTATTACACGCGCACAAAACCAAATTAGAGGGACGAATTAAGGTTTGAATATTCTTATCAATATTGTAGATCCCTCCGATTTGTATATTATCACCAAAACAATATCAAAAAAATTGTATATTGAGAAATCATTAGTTAATAGCAATATGACGATTTGTAATTACAATGTAATGATTAAATTAAAGCTTCATTCTATCTTCAATCACCGATCCCACACAACACCACCCCTTTGAAATTACAGATCCTCTCAAATTAATTTCAGGTCATTTGAATCATGTAGCAAAAATTATATATTTTTATTAGGTTTAGTTAAAAACTAAGCACCTTCACTTTATTCTCGGTTGGTATTACAAGGTGGGACTAAAGATTATTTAGATCTTTAGTTCTGGCTTGTAATACCAACCGAGACTAAAAGTAAGATCTTTAGTCCCGGCTGGTGTTACAAACCGGGACTAAAGATAACCGCCGACCTGACAGATTCTGATAGAAATCTAACCGGGACTAAAGATGATTTTTAGTCCCGATTTATGACACGAACCGGACTAAAGGTCCTAGAGAGCTGATGCCTTTTTAAACCGGGACTAAATATGTCTAAATATGTCCTTTAGTCTCGGGTACAATTGAAACCGGGACTATTGTGGATTTTTGCAAATAAATTAAAGATCATTTCTCAGATAATGTATTAAACCAGTATTGATAGAATATCAATTATGAATATGCTACTATAGAAGTTCTAAATATTATAATACGTCCATACTGATTATGACTCCTCCTCCATGATCCAATATAGTTATAGCTTAGCTCGGAATCCACGATGTGCCACCGGCCAGTTATATCTAGACCTACATCACCCGAGCAAGTTGGCGTGGCTGCGCTGTCAGCACACCCGCATGTGTGGCCGTGCACCTACACCATGATCTCATGGCTACTTGTAGGGCCAACCCGATATGTAGCTTTTTTTTTCCTGTTAATTGATTTAGGAAGATTTAAAGTAAACTAAATTTTGTATTAGAAGTATTACGGAGATTTTGAATTTTTATAAATTCTAAGTCATTTTTAATATTTATTAAATTTAAGTAAAATTTTGTAATATACTTTTGCAACAAAGATTTATTAATTTCAAATTTACAAAATTAAAACTATTCAACTCAAATTTGAAACTTTTAATTCAGTTTTTGGACTTTTAACTCCAAACATGAAACTTTCAATTCAAATTTTAAACATTCAATTGAAGATTTGAAGTTCCAACTAAAATTTTGAAACATTCAACTTGAAATTTGAAACTTTTAGCTCAATGTTTAAAACTTTTCAATTTGAAATAAAAAAGCATTTTTCTCACTGTCCAAAATTTGAAACTATGGACTTAAATTTTGAAAACTTTTCAATTCTGATATTTGTAACTTTTGACTATAAATTTAAAACTTTGAACTCGTATTTCAAGACTTTAAACTCAATTAGTTATTTATCATTTGATTATGAAGAAATTAATTATAGCCTTAAGTCAGATCTTTTATACGGTTGTAGGTGATGCCTCTGTAAGAGAAGTATGATAAGAATCTGACTGTAATTGTATTGTAGCACATATTACCGATATTGTTCTTATCTGGCACAAACTCATCACTTGTCGGACACATGCATGCGTGGACCAAAGATCCTCCAGGCTTTTATGGCACAGTACCCATACTATTTTTGGAATGAATGTCTACACTTCAAAAATATATGTTATCCAAATAATCACATTTGTATAACGATCAAATTATTTTCTATTTTCAATGCAAAATATGTAGATGGAAATCTGAAAATGGCAAAATTGTGATGATTTCGTTATGTGAAGGCGTTCGTATTACCTATACATGATATACTCTCTCCGTTTATAATATTACTAGCAATTGTGCATTGTGTCCGTCCATTGTAACGGGTGAAATCGAGACGCGGCGCGGATGAGGATGGGAGGGAGAGGCGTAGGCGCGACGCGGGAGCTCCGAGCAGCGATGGGAGGAAGGAGTGCAGGCACGACGCGGGGCGCCGCGCAGATGGGGACGGGAGGGAGGGGCGCAGGAGGTCTTTTTTTATCCAAGCCCTCCCTTTCTTTTCAGCATTGTGACTGTGGGTTAATTTCAAAAAACTTAAGGGGTTTTCTGCAAAATAGCCTGGCAGAACAAAATTTTGGGTGAAAACATTACTTGATTTATATATAGTTATAGATTATAGATTATATATATATATATATTAGCAACTATGCCCGTACGTTGCAACGGTGAAGTCGGACGCGGCGCAGATGGGAACGGGAGGTAGGGACGCAGGCACGGCGCGAGGCGCGGCGCAGGAGCTCTGAGCAGCGACTGGAGGGAGGGACGTAGGTGCGGCGTGGGGCGTAGCACGGCGCGGATGGAGACGGGAGAGAGGGGCGTAGGAGGTATTTTTTTCATCCAAGCCCTCTCTTTCTTTTCAGAATTGGGACTGCGGGTTAATTCCATAAACACTCAAGAGGTTTTCTGCAAAATAGCCACGCAAAACAAAATTTTGGGTGGAAACACTACTTGCTTTATAAATAGTTATAGACTATAGATATAGATAAGTCGTTTTGACTTTTTTTTACTCAAACTTATCAAAGTTTATAAAAATTATTAAAGTTTATAAAAATATATACTACTGGAGAAAGGCATAACAGCCCCGGTTTATAATCCTTTTTTGTCCCGGTTTCTAAATCGGGACTACGAAAGCGGGACTAAAAATGCTAACTTTAGTCCCGGGTAAAATAACCAGGACCAAAAATAAATCTTTAGTCTCGGTTGGTAACACCAACCGGGACAAAGATACAACACCCTAACAACATCTCAAACCTATTTTTTATTTTTTATTGTTTTTTCTGCCCAAATCAAAATCACATATCAATCACATATCAAATGTCCCAAAATCTCCTCCACATCACAAATTCACATCACAAAACATCACTAAATTCACATATACATCACTAAATTCATAAAACATCACAGATTCACATCATAAAATTAACATATACATCATAAAATTCACAAAACATCACAGATGAACATCATAATTTTTTTAAAAAATTTCACGCCGCCGGATCCGGTGAAGGGAGGCCGGATCCGACAGTGGAGCACCGAGACCGCCGCCACCGTGGAGGAGACGCCGCCGAGGAAGGCGCGCGCCGCCGCTCGCACCAGCATCCGCTGCGTCGCGAACCGGATCCGACCTCCGTCGCCCGCACCGGATCCGCCCGACGCCTCTCGCACCGGATCCGACCGATGCCACCCGCACCGGATCCGGCCGCCGCCGCCAAGACCGGATCTGGTCGCGGAGGGAAGGAGGCCGGGGCCGGGGGGGAGGGGAGGGATGGAGGCCGGGGAGGAGGCCGGGGGATGGAGGCCGGATCTCGGTGCCGACCTCGCCGCCTCGCCATCCGCCGCTCGCACCACCCCGCCGAGCGCCGCTCCGTCCGGCCGCCCGCATCGGCACGCCGCTCCGCCCGGCCGCCCGCACCGGCACGCCGCTCGCACCACCCCGGCCCACCACTGCCGGCCTCCATGCGAGAGAGAGGGAGAGGGAGAGGAAGAGGAAGAGGGAGGGAGTTAGCTTGCACCTTGCGAGAGAGAGGGAGTACTAATTGTTGTGCAAGGGACGGAGAAAAGAGAAATTAATGAGGCATCTGTTCACGCGCGATATACGAGAAGATAAGATTCATTTTTTTCTCTCGTCCCAGTTGAGGTAAAGAACCGGGACGAATGTTGATTTTTAGTCCCGGTTGGTAACATCAACCGGGACTAAAAATAATGAGAATTTTGTTCGAGCTACATATTTTTTGGGGACTAAAAATAAGTTGTTGTCCCGGTTGGTAACACCAACCGGGATTAAAGATTTAATCGGCATTAAAAATATTTTTGTCTCGGTTCCTATTAAAATAGGGACTATTGTGAATTTTAGAGCTTGAACCAAAGATGGTTTTTCCAGTAGTGATAGTAACATTTTGAAAAAAAAACAACATATTATTAAAATTTATTTAATGCTATATTTAATATAAAACTAATTTGATGTTCTAATATTGCTAATATTTTAATAAATGTATTAACATAAAGAAATTTGATTAAGAAAAAATCAAAACGATGACGGAATATACGAGATATAGTTGAGTAACTGTTGCTTACTTGACAAGATGGCCGTCGACGTGGAACCCCCTGCCCTCCGGCTGCACGACCACGCCGGGCGGCGCCACCGGTCCGGTGAACGGCGGCCCAACCTTGTCCGCCCGGTAGTCCGTCCCTTCAGCCTTGGGCACCGTGAACATCGCCCTGTCCCTATACCCGATGATGGCCATCTGGTCGAGGTCCACCACCATGACCACGCCCTCCAGCGGCCGCGCGTAGATGTTGGCCGTGGCGTTGTAGTCCACGACCAGGCACTCCATCTTCGCCACACTGGCGCCGCCGTACGCCTGCTGATCGCTGCCGTACCATCCCCTGGAGAGCACCCCGCAGCCCACTTCCCCGACGTCCAGTCCGCGCCGCTGGACGGACTCCACGAATGGAGGGTACTTGTACGGCAGCGCCATGGCCGCGATCTGGTCCTCGGCAGTGAACATCGGGAAGCCGGGGCCGCGGTGGACGGCGTGCGAGAGGACGGAGGCGTTGGCGATGTCGACGGTGAACTCGTGCGACTGGGCACCGGCCCGTGCGATGACGAACGCGCGGCGCGGCAGGGTCATTTGGGAGGAGGTGGTAGCCGCGGCGGCGCCGTAGGCGTAGAAGAGGACGTCCGGCTTGTCGGGCTCGTCGAGGCCGACGTAGTGGAAGAAGAGCGGGCGGGCGGGCACGAGTGGGGAGACGAGCACGGCGGCGCGGACGGCGGTGATCTCGGAGGCGGTGAGCGGGTCGAGCGGGTGGGGTTGGGAGCTAATGGCCGCCATGGCGATGGCGGCGGAGACGAAGATGATGGCGATGGCGAGGAAAGGACGAACCATCGTGAGAAGCGATCGAGCTCGGAGGAAACAAGCGTGTGGGGTCGAATGATCGTTTTTGCTTATATAGAGATGATGACGTCCTGATCTGCGCTGACGAATTAAACTGAAGTCAGCCATGATCCAATCAAGAGTCGTTCTCTTTCCTGTTTCTTCATCCATTAATGGTAGTCTGCATGAAATGCAGCATCTTTACCGTTATAGTACACATGAAAAGTCATTTGCGCGCTCTTGATGTAAGTATGGTAAAATAGAGAAATGAGCCAAATTATTAAGCGGCCGGAAAAAATATTATTATCAGCTTCGTTTGACTTCTAAAATACCAAATATTTAATCTACTTATACAGCATATAATATTTTGAAAATTACACAACGTTTCCGCACACTTCCTAAAAAGGTTTTGCTAAACAGTCGGTGATCTAGAGTTTAGCATTTAAACGGTTTTCTACTGTAGCATGATTTTACGTGTATAAATAATAAAATTGAACTTTTGATCTTTGATCTTAGCTCATATCATACTATTTTGAACAATCCTTCAAACTGCAAACAACAAAAATTCCAACAGCTAGCAAGCATCGAAACATTCATAGAGACATAATTAAACATACACATAAAGTAATTTTGGTTCGCGGGCGACGGCACGGCGGAGGTCGTGGGCGGCGGCGTGTGTTCTTTTTGAGTTGTGAGGACTTGTGAGCGGCGTATTGTTTAGATTTTACCCGCTCGTTGGCTTCATTTTTTGGCTTTTCTCGCGCTGTCCTCAGCAATATCTCCTAAACGGTGGATTAAACCGGTTCAAACCGCCTAAAAACCACCTTGTATTGTAAACCGTTTTTTACGTCCCGGACCGATTAGACGGGTCAACCATTTAGAAAACCGAATATGTGCAAAATAGGACATGTACCATTTAAAACAACGGCCGTTTAATTTCGTTTAGGATAACACTGCATACAATAGTAAGCAAGAAATTAAAATATCATGATAATAGGTAGTATCGTTATTTTCCAGGTAGTATGGTATCCTATAGTAAATATTTTTTATATAACATTTGTAATATGTTGTATAAATCGAAGCCTACAGGATTATTTTTGATAGATTAATTGACATTTTATTGACTTGACTGAAGTTATTCACATTATTCTCAATCCATCCTATTTTAAACAATAAATTCGTATTATTGTAGGGATCGGGTAGTATCATCTTACTCTTAGCATATGTCAATATTAGAATTTAAATTTTTGAATTTTGAAATTGTTTTTAAGGTTTTTTTATCATAGTTGTTTTTGACATTGGCATTTAATTAAGTCGCTAACATTAATGTAAAAGTTTTTATCTCAAAATTATATTTTTTTCGTTAATACGTCGTTTAAAAACGTATCAGGGTACTCCAGTAAGTAATCTACCTAGATGTTTTAATTTGCGGAACAATTCTAATCGGCTTAGTTTAACTAATAATATATTTTTTAAAAAGACAAACTAGCTCATTTATACTTAGATATTCCAAACTTCACAATATTATATATACTCCACATAATTTTCTATAGAGGGATTACCATACATATAACTTACAACTCATATGTTGTATGCCTGTGGGGCAGGTATATGATCCTTCTGTCATGAGTGCAGCACAGCAACAGCAGCACTATAGCACACGAACAGTCCTACTACAGCGACATACCACCAGAAACGTTGAACGCCATTGATTTAATTTAATATATAAATGTTCAAGGCTTTGAAATAATCCCCACACAGTTTCCGTGGCCACGTAAGCTTCATTCCAGGCACATTTACACACTACTAAAAAAAGACTCATTGGTGTCGCCAAAAAGATGCCGGTTAAAACAAATCCGGCACCTATAATGCACATAGGTAACATGTAAAGAATATGTGCCGGTTTTTGTTAATAACCGCCATCTATCGTGCGAAATACGTGTCGGGTGAAAAGAAAAACCGGCACCTATTGTATAGGTGCCGGTTCTTAAATGGAACCGGCACCTATTTATCCTACATAGGTGTCGGGTCAGTAGTGAAAACCGACACTTATACTTTAGGTGTCGGTTTTTATCTTCACCCGACACCTATAAGGTTCCTTCCGTTGTAAGCTTCGTAATATAGGTGCCGGTTGTTGTTAAAAACTGACACCTATATTTCGACCACCTATAAATGCAACCTTTCAGCCACTTAGCTCATTTTTATTCGGTCTTCATGTGTAGAACGAAACAGAGGGGGGAAGGTTTTGCCAAAAATTTTCAAAAAAATTAAAGGTTAGTATATTTTAGTTGATTATTATTTGTGTACGTGATTTTTTATGATATTTTTTTGTGATTTGTGTGTATATGCTAGTAGATGCATGACACCATTTATGTCATTTGTGTCTCTTTCTTTAATTCAAAGTATTTCGGATTGTCAAATTTAAAGAGACTATCACCGTAGAGTAATGTAACCAAAATAAAATAATGTCATTTATATGAAGACGTCATATTTTTTAAAAATTTTCGTAGGACCGATGGATAAAGGAGGGATGAACGATGCGAGCGGGGTACCTTGGAGTATGCCGGGAAGTAACCAAGTTCGTGATCGGGGCCACGAGTTCACGATCGTTGAGCATGACAGAATATTTGCATTGTCCATGTTCTGATTGCAGGAAGGAGAGACAGTTTCCCGCAAAACAAGTTCACGAGCATCTGCTAACAAGAGGTTTTATGCGTAATCACACATGTCAGGACAATCACGGTGAAGATGAGAATGATAGTGTGGACAATCATGGCGATGCAATGCATGAAGACAATGTGGAGTTACCTGTTGACGAAGGTGAATACGACAATGACGAATCGGATGGGTTGGATCAGATGTTGCGGGATGGAGAGAAAGCCTACAGCGATGACAGACAATACGAGAAGTTTAAAGCCATGGTGGAGGACTCAAAAACACCGCTTTATCCAGGTTGCAACGAGGAGCACACCAAATTACACATCGTCCTCTCGTTGTTGCAGATGAAATCAACCAACGGCTGGAGCGACAAGAGCTTCACAGAGCTTCTACAGCTGATCGGAGACCTCCTTCCAGCGGGTCACGTACTGCCAGAAACGACATACCAAGCAAAGAAGGTCGTTTGTCCACTTGGGCTGGAGGTGCAAAAAATTCACGCATGTCGAAATGACTGTATCCTATACCGGGGTGACTATGAAGACCTGGATGCATGTCCAGTTTGCGGAGCACCGCGGTATAAGGGTGGAGGTAACGACGATGATGCCGATGATGACAGCGGTGGCCCCGTCCTAAAGAAGAGGAAAGTTCCTATTAAAGTTGTATGGTATTTTCCTATAATCCCTCGGATTGAGCGTCTGTATGCAAACAAAAAGCATGCAAAGATGATGCGGTGGCACGCCGAAGAACGTAAGAAGGATGGGATGATAAGGCACCCTGCCGACGGGTCTCAATGGAGAAAGATAGATAGAAAGTACAAAAATTTTGCTCGCAAGATAAGGAACGTTAGGTTTGGGCTGAGCACAGACGGGATGAATCCATTCGGTGACATGAGCAATCGGCACAGCACATGGCCGTGGCACTTGTTATGTACAACCTTCCGTCATGGTTGTGCATGAAGCGCAAGTATATCATGATGCCACTGCTAATCCAAGGGCCCAAGCAACCTGGCAACGATATCGATGTCTACTTCAGACTAGTAGTAGATGATCTTCAGTTACTATTGGTTCAGGGGGTGCAGATGTGGGATGCTTACAAAAGAGAGTACTTCACCTTAAGGGCAATATTGTTAGTTACCATTCAAGATTACCCTGCGGCTGGCAACACATCTGGACAAACAGTGAAAGGTGGTTGTGCATGTGTGCAGTGCATGCGAGACACAGCAAGCAGGTGGCTGAGGTACTCTGGAAAGACTGTGTACATGTGCCACCGGAGGTTTCTTCCTGTCGGTCACCAGTATCGTAGCAATAGAAGAGATTTCGATGGCACAGTGGAGAAGGGGACAGCTCCGATACATCATACAGGCAGAGATATTTTTGAAGAGGTAAAAGATATTGAACATGTATTTGGTAAGGGGCATGGCAATACACGTGCGGCGGTCAAGGGTGGTGAGAAGCCTCTTTGGAAGAAGAAATCTATCTTCTGGGAACTACCGTATTGGAAAGATTTGGATGTTCGTCATGCAATCGACGTGATGCACGTTGAGAAAAATGTATGCGAGAGTTTGATGGGAGTACTGCTGAACATACCTGGCAAGACAAAGGATACGTTGAAATCCCGAAGAGACCTCGTAGACATGAACATCAGGTCCGAGCTACATCCTCAAGAACGTCCCAATGGCCGATAATACCTCCCTCCCACGTGCTACACCCTCAGTGCTGCTGAGAAAATCAGCCTGTTGGAGTGCCTGCAGAGTGTCCGAGTCCCGTCTTGTTACTCCGCTAACGTTAAAAGACTTGTCAACATTAGAGAGAAAAAATAGTGGGCATGAAGTCACATGATTGTCACGTGCCGATGACACAACTACTCCCTCGTTGCGGTTAGAGGCATCTTGCCGGACAGGTGCGAAACCCAATCATAAAGTTGTGCTCGTTCTTCAATGCTATATATCGAAGGTGATCGATCCAACCACACTAGACAAGCTCCAGCAGATGTAATCGTGACCATTTGCCAACTCGAGATGTGTTTTCCACCATCATTTTTTGATATAATGGTTCACCTAGTGATACATATCGTGGAAGAGATAAAGATTCTCAGCCCAGTGTATCTTCATAACATGTGGGCTTTCGAGAGATTCATGGGGATCATAAAAAAGTATGTGCGTAATAGAGCTCGACCGGAAGGGAGTATCGTAGAGGGTTATGCAAAAGAAGAGGTGGTTGAGTTTTGCATCGACTATATGGATCTACGTCCCATTGGTTTGCCGATGTCCCGACACGAGGGTAGGCTACTTGGGAAAGGGACTTTAGGGCATAAAGCAATATTCGCTCCTAGCCTTGAAACACTACGACAAGCACATTTTTCGGTGCTCGAGCAGTCGGCCTTGGTGGCTCCATTTGTTGATGTGCATTACAACTCCCTCCGAACCGAGAACCCAGGCAAATCAGAAGCATGGATCGCTAAGCAGCATAGACTGCATTTCGGTGATTGGTTACAAAAGCAAATCATGGCTTCGAATCCTGATAGTGACCAGTTGTATGTTTTGTCTCGAGGGCCTGCGAGCACTATTCATTCATTCCAAGGGTATAATATTAATGGGTATACGTTTTACACGAGAACGCAGGATGCCAAGAGCAAATATCAGAATAGTGGTGTCCGTATAGATGCCTTCGACGGTAATGGTGTAAAACAAACATACTATGGCTATATAGAGGCAATCTGGGAGCTTGAGTATGGACCGCTGAAGGTACCACTTTTCCAGTGTCAATGGGTCAAAATTTCCAAGTGGTTTGAAAATTGACAAGTACGGGATGTTCATCGTGGACCTAAACAATGTGGGTTATCAAGATGAACCTTTTGTGCTCGCAAACTCTGTAACACAAGTATTATATGTCAAGGACCCTTCATCGGTGACTGATCGCCACGTAGTTCTCAATGGAAAGCGAAACATTGTTGGAGTTGAGAATATCACCGATGAGGAAGGCTACGATCAAATTGACGAGTTACCACCTTTTGCAACAGATGTAGACGAAGGTGAAGAAAGTCAAGAAGACGGAGATGAAGACGAAGAAGAGGAGAAAACTCCATATGTTCACATTGATCATGAAGAAGGAGTAATAGTGATCGACTTATAAGTTGGAATTTGATTGTAACAAACATGAATCTGTAATTTTGGAACTGAATGAATATATTCGGGTGCAGTCCCGCTGTAACAATCAATGGTTGGATTTAATTTGCTGGATGATTATATATCAATTGATGCATACATATCAGGCCCATTGGCAGCCTAGGGTTTTGGAGAATAGGTGCTGGGTCCATCTAAAAACCGACACCTATTTCTCCGTATAGGTGCCGGTTATTAGTAAAAACCGACACCTATTTCTCCGAATAGGTGCCGGTTATTTGGTAAAATCGGTACCTATAATGAGAAATAGGTGTCGGTTTTTATTAATAACCGGCACCTATAAAGTTAGTATATATATATTTCCTGATCCACCGCCTCCTCGGTGTCGTCTAGATCCGTCGCCAGCGCCGCACACCCGCCCTTCGTCGCCCGCCATCGCCCGCCTCTAACCTGTCCAGCGCCGTCGTCGTCCAGATCCGCCGCCCGCCCACCCGTCCAGCGTAGCCCGCCCGTCCTCCGTCAAACCCAGCGCCTGCCGCCGTCCTCCGCCCGCCGTCATCGTCCAGTGTCTTCGCCCTACTCCGGGCTGCCTCCGCCGCCCGGTGATCTCCGGCCCGCCTCCACATTTTTCTTTAGGGTTTTGTTTCTTTAGGGTTTTTCCACTTATTCAGTGCTAACAGCAAGCTCGATGATGAACTGTGCAGTCAACGTGGGGGGGGGGGGCAAGCTTCTTCAACATCATCAAGAAGTTAACAGTGCTTCTTCAACATCCCCGAAAGCCGGCTCCAGACAAGGTCTGTCTATCTGTCCTTTTCTCTCTTCTCCTGCTTGACAAGGAAACAATTGTCTACTTCGATTTATTTTAAGTTCATGGTAGTTTCTTGAGAGACGTGTTAGGCACCCATCGTACACCGAAAATAATCAAGATGGACAAATGCTCGCGCTGGTTTCATCGTTATGCATTTCCAACTTGCTATATTTTTCGATCTTGGTTGAACTGATTAAAGGCCAACTAAGGCACCGAACAATGTATTTCTTCAAGCAATGATCAGTCGTAGCTAAAGCATACAAGAGAAAGTGACAAACAGGGACGCTTAATTACAGCCTGAACGGCAAAAGTCATTGGTTTAGGATTAGTCTAAAGGAAATTAATGCATGACTAGGCATGATGTTGTTCATTCATGTATGTTTATATGTATGAATCAATTGAAACTGCTAGTGGCCATTTGAAGACTGGATATTTTGTAGGTTAAAAATGAGTGTAACATTATGTTACACTCAAATGCACTAACGTGAGCAACTACCAGTCTAGCACCAATGCAAAACTATGATGCGTCCGAAGCGTCTATGAAGTGAGGAAATTCATATTTAAGCTTTGTCCTGAATCAAATGAAAAATATATATTACTAGTTTGTACTTGTGGACATCATCAGCTCTCACTCCTGTTTGAATCTCTCTCCTCCATATGATATGTATGTACAGGTATACAGAGTAACCAACTGTTTTCTCTTACATTTACTGCTGACAACCTGTATAGTTCAAAATAGAACAATCGGTATTATAGTAAAAATCATGGCGAAGTAAAGTTACCACATACAATTTGTTTGGCAATAGAAAGAAAAGGATGCATTTGTGTAGGATGAAGTCTCTTAGCTCTTCGATTCTTTCCTGGTTACAACAGTTGTATTTTTGTTTTGCTTTCTTTGTTTGCTTGTAAATATTTCCTTTTAATATAAAATACAACTACTAGGCAAGGCCTGGTGTAACATTTTATTAATCTCAAAGTGGGTTAAAAACATAGTAAATTCATAACAAAAACATTTCAAAATGATATACTTTTGTAGATTTGGTAGAGCATAAGATTGTGGCAGTTGACACCATGGGTCCATGCCATCATTCTACTTCTTAAAAAACAAAGATGTGAAATCACTTATTTTGAAGCAGCAGTATTGTTTATAGTCCAAGCGGCGTTCCTTCTTTCCTTCTTTTCTTCTTTTCTTCTTTCCTTCTTTTCTTACCGACTAATAATTCAGTCGATTGATTTTCCAACAGCTGAATACAGGTGCTGACTGCTGTTTCACAGAATCTTCTTATTACACATCTTGATACCTGTACCCAAAATGATTTTATACAACTAAACATTCATAATATTTGTACTATTGTACTGAACTAAATTTGATGTGAAACTGAACACATGAAAAAAACATGCATGACGTAGGACTTCATGCTTATTTTTGTATAATTCCTATGGATTAATTGACATATTCCATTAAAAGGAACTTGTAGCATTGAATCCTTCTTTCCTTCTTTCCTTCTTTCCTTCTTGTGTCCCACCCCTCTTCTTTAGATCTCCATTAGATCTCCATCTTCTAAGTACTGTATCATCAGCTTTATATGCCTTGGTAAATGTTGGCTGTATTTTTTTTAAAAAAACATGAGCAGATGTGGAGTAATATTTTCACACACACACATATGCATATTATATATATAAGTTATATATATATATATATAGATTTTTAGAAATTCCTTTTCTCTGTTAAAAAGTCCAATTTACACACATGTTCACAATCATTTTTGGATTAACTCTCTCAAACTTTTGATCATTATAGTGTAGAAAATGTCTCGAGAACAAGATAACAGTATGCCTGCAATTTCCGGAGAAAACGACGGTGGTCCTGGTAGCCCAAGTGGCTTTCTAAACTTGAACCCTGAAAGCGTGGAGGAGGCTACCCCTTCGGCCATTGTGAACTCTGGTGATACCGGGACCTCATCGACAAAAAGGGGAAGAGGTCCAACCAGGATGCCCTCGGGCCTTTACACTATAACAGCGTTAGATCCAGACAGGAACCCTACAGCTCCTACGTCGGTACTCACCCATACTCAAATGCTATAGGTGTCATCGTGAAGGATGACATCCCAATCAAGTACCGATACTGGAAGAGCAGTGATCCAGATCTATTGGAGTGGACGGTACCAGAAAGAGACAAGGACCTTGCTTGGGACAAGTTGAAGCGGACATTCCAGTTTCCCACGGGATCAGAACAACTCGCAAAGCAGAGGGACCTTGAGAGGATGAGCGTCAGCTTCCGAAATTTCAAGACGGACCTTACTAGGAAGTTTGTGAAGCGGGGACTGACACCAAATTTTGAAGATCCCAATTATCGTAGGTGCCGCATTTTATGGGATGAATTTGTAGCGTACAGAACATCAGATTCCGCGAAGGAGGTTAGCGAAAGGAATCAAGCAAATGCGGCCAAAACCTTATTCCCTCATCGTCTCGGCCATAGCGGTTATGCCAAGAACGTAGAGAAATGGCGAGCGAGGGAGGAAGAGCTGTTGGAAAAGGGGATCGAGATTAAGACAAAGGACTGGTGCGAACGAGGAAAGAATTACCAATACGCCCGAGGGGCATCACTCTCTGATACAGGCGAGTTAGTACACAAGTGTCCAACTTCACAAGAAGTGTCCCGAAGGCTACATGATGCGCATCATCAGGCTTCTGAGGGCTCTTTTGTTCCAAGCAGGGAGAAAGATGAGCTCACACTTGCATTACAGAACGCTGAGCATCTGGGACGCACAAGGGGAGTAGGCCTCATACCATGGAGGGAAGGTTTTCCTGAGGACAGACATAGATACCGGTCTCGAAGTAATAAAAATTCCGCAGACCAATTAGAACAGATGAGAGTCCTAATGGAAAAAGTTCAGAAGATGGAGGCACTGCTACTTCAGGCGGGGATTGGCGGCGATGCTGGCCGTTTAGCCAACAGGGAAGAAAAGCAGTTGCGCTTCAACTGAGGTTCCTCAAGAACCGGAGACAACTCGTCACCCTGTGGACGCAATCACAGTACGTACTGCATGTAGGTTGCATGTGCCACTGCAGAGTCAAAACCTCACTATAGAGGTGGCACGCGGTATGGCACATCCTGTAGTGGAGGGAGGAAGGATACACGGTAATCCAATACCAACTGGCTACTCAAGGGTTGAAGTGGAGGACGTGTCGAGCAGATATAGGGCCATCCAGCTTGAATTTCCTCCAGAGGAAGGGGTGAACACTCTTGGAGAAGCTATCCACAATGTCATCGTGTGGCGCAAGAGGTTCATTGTCTTTCCTTCAGAGATGGTGATGACGAGCCAAGCGATGGCGGGTCTAGCTCTAGGGGGCCTGCTGTCTCCCCCAAAGAATACCAACTCCACCACCGTTGCCACGTAAGAGCCCGTCTCCTCCACCGGCACAAAGAGCTCCTGATGACCAGCCCAAAAGAGGGGTCGACTGTGCAAATCTACAGATATGTCTGAACCATCTAACCTTAAGAAGGGCAAGAAAGCGACTATTTCTACAAAGTCGGAGCCATCCCCGAAAGTGTCACTTCAAATACAGGACCACTTCATTCGCATGGCAAGGCCACCAGCCCCGACGCAACCTATTTCGGACTTTCAACGCACGATCCAGAAAAAAAAATTGCAAGATTTTTCCAAGGCTCAATTCACAAAAGACACCAAGAAGAAAGAGAAAGAATTTCTCCAAAGTGCAGGGCTGAAGAGTTTGTCGATGTGGACAATATTCGAAGGCACCTTTGGCGCTAAGTTCAAGTTAGGTGGTCCTTTGACCACCGACGAATATCGCAACGTCATTGCAAATTGCACTCAGATGAGAAGGGTAGAAGAGTGGTACCTACAGATGGCAAATGAGGGTAAGGAGACGTTCGGTGTCTTTTACAAGAACGAGGACTTTCATCACGACGATGGTGTAATCTGGGTCCCATTTGATGAACTATTTCAGCTATACAATCTGAGGGAGCTAGACGTATCTATACTTCAAATATGGGCATTGTAAGCATACTTGAATCCCTAGCTAGTATTTCTAAGTTCATGTCAAGTATTAGCCTTTGTAAGTTGTCTCACTTGTTTCCTTATGCAGAATGGGGGCGCTTGAATGTAGAGCGACTTGTAACAAACTAGCATTCCTCGATCCAGCGATTGTCAACTCCAATCAGATTGATGGAGGCCCAACGTCCCAAAAAATGGCGCTAGACTACCTGTACAGCTCCTTTGTGAAGCTTCAGGACATGAATACGATTCTTCTGCCCTACAACTTTAAGTAAGTGAGGCAGTTATCGTTCCACCTACCATTTGTCCTTACTCGGTGTTAATTGCCCTGTCCCTTTGTATGTAGGAACCATTGGATCCTTCTTGTGATCCATTTAAATGATTCCAAAATTCTTGTTCTGGATGGATTGAGGAAACCGCGAGAAGATTTCCAATCGTTAATTGACATCCTCAATAAGACACTAGTGAAGTATAAGAAGAAGTGCATTCGACATGCTCCCTGTTCAAATACATTCCGGGTAACCTGCCACCCTTGGTGTCAACGTCAAGATCAAGGAACGAGCACATGTGAGTTCTACATGATGAAATTTATGTGGACTTTCATGGAGATCGACAACTGGAACATTACGGATGCGGTGGTTCGTCAATTTTTTAAGACGGAAATACGCGTTTCTAAACTCATAGTGCGTTTTCACATATTTAATTTTCATTTGCGAAACTTAAGCTCCCAACAAGTAAGTTGTTGCCACATGTTTGCTTCGCCCTCTTGAACAACTCTGCGGGTTCATCTTCGAACATGTCATCCCGGATCGGTGCGTATCACGTTTCATGAGTGGGTTTCATCATTGGTTTTCTTCAAGAGTGATCCTGTTAGTATTTTATCATTATATGTTTCTCATCAAATCTTAACTTCAAACTCAATTTTATCATGGAGTAACACAAAAGACAAATTTTGGATGAACAGATTTATTTATTTATTTATTTATTTTTTACGGGTTTTTCATGAATATGATTTTTTTCATGAATATGATTTTTATTTATTTGATGTTTTTCACCGAATATTTTCTCATTATAATTATCACAAATCACAACTATTTAGCCCTTCATCCATACTCAGTTCATGTTTCACCAAATCACAGCATTGGGTAGTTGCTGGCACTTGTTGATCAGTAGACTATTTATTGTCCTAGTAAGTTTTTTTAGAGAATATTTGATGATTTATTTCCTAATAATTTGTGTTCAAACCCAAATATTCAAGAACTTTCACTGGAACCATGCCCAAAAAAAAGACATAGTTACAAGAAATTAAGAAATGAAATGATTAATTGCAATGCAATACAGAATCTAAGTGTACTGGAAGCAGACAAGAATCTCGTTGAATCTAAATGATTAAGTGGTTTACTGAATCTCACCGAATTAGACAGAATATTTATTGTCCTAGTAAGTTTTTTTAGAGAATATTTGATGATTTATTTCCTAATAATTCGTGTTCACCTTTTGCAGGTTCTTCAAGGTGATGACTGGGATCGAACCCTGGTAACCTTGACTAATAAACTTGGTTTAAATCCTTTATTAGAAAATCTTGACTAGTGGCTTTGTTGTTAAGTGTTACCGGATCCTGGAGTTCATTAGTGTTAACTGTATATATTATACAATAGGCAAGAAGTATTGCCATTCCATACTTAGCTTTGATGTGCTACACAATTTTGATTCATTTGGGATGTTTCTGAGCAGTGACTATAACAAAGGAGTGAGCTGATCTATGTATGAACTGTGGTTTTTGTATATGAGCTGTGGATATATCTGATTGATCCTTTTGACCGTGTGGTTTTTGTATGAGCTGTGGATATTGTCAGATCTGATGTATGAACCATTGCAAATGTTGGATGGTTGTATGGAGGAATATTTATGCTAAATATAATTTTTTTGTATGTTCAGGAAAATACGTATTAGACCAATAGGTATCGGTCTCAAACAAAAACCGACACCTATTATGATCAATAGGTCTCGGTCTCAAACAAAAATGGCACCTATTACGACTAATACGTGTCGGTTCGAAGACCGACACCTATTAGTCATAATAAGTACCGGCTTTGTATTGAGAACCGGCACCTATTAGTCGCAATAGGTGCCGGTTTTTAATCGTAGCCGGCACTTATTAGGCCGAATAGGTGTCGGTTCTCAATACAAAACCAGCACCTATTGAGCCTAATAGGTGCCGGGTGAAGAACCGGCACCAATGACTTTGGTCATTGGTGCCGACTAATAGGTGTCGGGTACGAAACCGACACCTATTGAGGGTTCCGAACCGCCACCTATTAGACATTCTGTACTAGTGACACCTTCTTGAGATATCCTAACACCACACTAATATATCTACGTGGTAGTACTCATTACAAAGTATATTCAGATAGGTAACGTTTCATTTACGTCAGAAAAATTTAATAATAAAGGAATTGCTAACCTTCATATAACAAAAAATATTGGCCCATCAGATATATTTCACAATTTGTGCTTCCACCCTCTCCTCCTCCCAATGACACCTCATATTTTGCTAGGGACCTACATATTAGGCTTCCAGGTTGGGATGAAAGTGGAAAGGGTTTGGAGGGAGAGGAGGATGAGGGAATTCGTTGGCTTTAGAAGGATGGCTGTGGGAAGAGGCAACCTGGTGATGGGTAGTGGATCGGACGGGCAATGAGGCGGAGGTGACGCAGCTGAAGCCGAGAGGTCAGAAGCAGGTGGTGGGCGGGTGTTGGCGGCAGGGAGCCACCGGAGACGGTGACACAAGGGCAGCTACTCGTCGCCTGGTTAAGGAAAAGGAGAGGAGAGGGATGGGGAGGGAGGAGGGGGAGGAGGAGGAGGCCAGCTGGCCGGGCGACGGTGGCGGAGGTGGCATGGATCGTGATTGGGCGCTGGTGATAGCCGCGACAGCGTGAGGGTAAGTCACGAGAAGGAGAGAGGAAGGAAGGGGTTTTAGAGTTTGGTTGCCTTGCATGGATGTTAAAGTAAGCGGGCAGTCAAGAATTTGTTGATTTCCATGGGTTTTCTATCAAATAGTGGGAAGGTAGTCCCACAAATTAAATAGCATATGATTAATTCTGAGAACAAGATGGTTCTCCAGCTGTCCAAACATGAAGTATATAGGATTCATTGGATTCCTACACTGTTTTCAAATATGTCATTACCGTTTAACTATTTGGAGATCATTACAATTTTTCAGGTATTAGAATATACCACTTCATACTTCTTCGATATGTTTAACAAAATTCTTAGATCAAATTGTCCTCGTTTTCTTCCTTTGTCTTCCATCCCCCATTCATGTTCTTCCAACCATTTTTCCCCTTCTGGATCTAGATCTGACAACTTGTGCTGCACCATTCAGTTCCCCCTCTCCCCTTCGCTGGCCACATCACCACCAACCCGTTTCCTACCTCCCCGAGGTAGCGACAACCAAGGCACGGAGCACCTCGTAAGCGCATTGTTGCGGAAGGTCCATTCCACTAGCTTCTGCCCAGCAGCAAGCGACCAACAACCAGTATGTCCTCTAGCAGCAAGAAAGCGGTGACATGTGCCCTTCGACGAGACCGGCGATGAAGGAAGCAAGAGCAGAAACAGCCCAACGGACAGAGCCACCACGCCGCGCCTCCCCTCTACGAATCTATAGACTCCCGTTTTTGTAACAGGAATCATTCGTTTCATAGTACCATTTTCTTGGATCAAGTAGTCTGGTACCCACGATTACATTATTGAATCATCAAGTGCGCATACACTAATCGTCTTACGCGAAATATTACAATATAGCCCCCGAAGGCATTATCTAGAACATAGGACCAAATGGTCCGGAATACAAGCAAAAGCAGAATACAGATAAGGCAGCGAAGATAAGGCAGTGGCACGCCATCGCCACAGGCAGCGACCGCACCTAAGACCTACTGAGCACCATCGTCTTCCATACCCTCCTGGTAGTACTCGTACGGGTCTTCAGAGTCATCATCGCATACCTCTGAATGTTTTATGTAAAGCAAGGGTGAGTACGAACCGTACTCAGCAAGCCACTACAACAACGATGCATATGGTAGTGGATAATCAAGGAACGGTTGTGGTTTCTTTTGCATAAAACTAGTTTTTGCAATTCTTTTCACAAGGCTAAGACCTAAGACTGGTCAAGTTTTATTTTCATAGTTCGTTAATCAGCGACGGTTCTGTCCACCATCCATTGTGATCCCAAGGATAGCTTCCTGCCACTGGATCGTCATGATTTTGTAGGGTCTACCCCTTCTCGCCTCCCGAGAAGTTGAGCCACCAAAACAAGAATCTTTATGCATGCCCATCCCATCATTTTAAAATTTAGAGTCTAGCCAAGAGAAAAACTTGTCCCGATGCTCCGTATCCGTGAGCACGGCTATTTGAATAGTTTGCTTTTCTCACGCTGCAATGGATGTACACTTTACCCGTACTCCATGACTTGCCCAACACATGAGCCGAAGTCCCAACGAGTGAGACACGTCATGGCAAAGCCTTTCAATAACCTCACTTTGGCAGTACCCGCTCCATGAACTTGAGCCCTCCTGCACTTTAGTCGTACATGGTTTCTAGCAGTGGGAGGAGTTCTGGCGCTCCCGAGAGGGGAAAACTCACTCATTCTTTAAGTTGTAATTAAATCCACTTTCAGTTCGGTTACCCACCTGTAGGCTTTCCGCCTATTCACACACCTAAGTGAACCAATATGTAGGGGTATTGCCTCCGTTCGGCTACTTACTCTGCTAGGTCTATACCCATCAAGAAGTACAGCTGTCCTAGCTCGTTTCATGTTTATCTCATGGCTCGGTCCTTAATTGACCAGGGATGACACTAGCCTTAACCGGATTCCATCCAACTCATCTAGCTCTCCCCAGTCTAAAACATTTGTTTGGTGTTTAGTTTTCATCCATAAACTATTTCATCATTGTCATGGCAATGTGGCGCTCATGTCTCCACATGTCGTATGTCAACCACCTTCCCCAAGGTAGTTGCCAAAGCATATAACATTTGATAAATATGAATGTGCATGAATCTAATTAAGCATGGGCTAAGCATTGTCAAAGATTGACTATAGACACATGATACTATAGGGTACAAGGAACATAGAAGTGTTCAATATCATGGCATGGCATATAACAAATAGGGGAGTTCTCATGTATATATCATGCATATTTGATTTAAAAACAACATAAGTTCGCAAAAGGGGTTCAACATGCTTAAGGGTAGTGATGACTTGCCTTGCTCGCAATCTCGCTGACCTGGGTCTTCGGCACACTCAACGGCTCCCTCGGACTCTATAAATACATGTGGAAGATTCGATTGAATTCGATTAGAATTCAAATAAAATCACCAAGATGCCAAATAAATCATAAAAGTATCTCCTAAAACTAGACTACGATTTTGGGTGAATTTGGATTCAAGTTTCGTTAAAATCCGGGTTAAATTGAGCGGAGTTACATTAATTTGAAGTTTCGCGTTTAAACTGATTTAATTAACTATGAGGTGGTAATATTTCAATTGAAGTTATTTTAATTTAATATATGGTAATTGACAAGACAAAATTATTACACCGGGAAAAAATTATTAACTCTAATTCAGTCCAAATTTTATCGGACTAACAAGTCCTAGGGTTAATTAAATCCTAAATAATTCATCCCAAAACCTAATATTATATTTAATAATTTAAAACTTAAATTCTAGTAAATCCATATGATAATTAAATTCTTAATATTATAATTAATATTTGTCCTATAATTGTTTCCTAACAAATTTTATTTTAGAAAAATAGATTTTTATTCTAAATTTTTCCTAAATAGAGTGGGCTTACAAGCCAAAGATTATCCCTAAATATTTTCCCTTTTTTCCCTTTTATTTTCTTTTCTTTCTCTTTTTCTTCTTTTCTTTTTCCTTTTCTTTTCTTTTTCTTTCTCTTTTCTCTCCCTCTCTCCTTCCTTGGCTCAGCCAACCGAGGCCGAGGCGCGCGCGCGCGGCGCGGGCGGCGGTTGGCGAAGGAAGGGGAGGTGGAACTGACCGACGGTGGTGGTGACGGCGGGTGCGGGAAGAGGAGGAGAGGGGGAGTAGGGGGGAAAGCGTGGGGAGGAAGAGCGAACGAGGGCTTTTATAGGTGGCGCGGGGAGGACGGCGGACGAGGGCGAGCGACGTGCACGGCACGAGGCGGCGGACGGTGCGGTGATGCGACGCGGGCGGCAACGCGACGGGGCAACGGGCTCGAGGGGAGTGACGACGCGGCTCGGTGCGCGGAGCGGACGACGACGTGCAACGGCGACAAGACGGCGTAGCGGCGGCGTTGCACGACGGCGATGACCAAGACGCGGCCACGGCGATGGGACCGACGCGCGGCGGCGCGGGGCGCGAGGGCGAGAGAACGGGCGACGGCGCGTTGCGGAAGAGGGGTCGGTGCGGGGCACGAGGCAAGAGGACGAGCGACGGCGACGCGCACGACGCGGTAGAGGGGTGGCGCGGGGCTCGGCGCGCGCGATTGAACACCTAGGGAGCAATGTACAGTGACATTTCGTAATTTCTGTATTATTTATTTATTTATATATTATTTTTTATTTTATATTATTATTTATTTCTTTGCATTTCACACTGTATTCAAAATGTATGGAATTCTAACCAAATGTAAATTTTATTAAGTTTTAGTTTTGCCCGACTTTTATTTTATAATTTTTTCTATTATATATTTTGAAATTTTCTATTTTCCCTTTCCTTTTAGGTGTTTTTAAAAACCTTAACGATTTCCTTTTTAAATAAATAATCTTTTGCTTATAAACTCAGCAATAAGGGCTAGCAAAAAGAGGCAAATAAATGCCACACGATGCAAAGATCCAAAAGTTTTTTACAAGTTCCAAATTTTAGATTTTGAATTTTACGCCTTCGATTTTTAGGATGTTACAAACCTACCCCCTTAAATAAATCTCGTCCCGAGATTTCTTACCGGTTGTCGAGCAGGTGTGGGCATTCGGTCCTTAGAAAATCTTCGCTCTCCCAAGTGGCCTCCTCTTTGGTGTGATTGCTCCATTGCACTCCGTACATGGGCCATGTCTTGGTTTGGTTTTCTTCTCTGCCTCGTCCAATATTTTTATAGGATGTTCAGGGTATGTGAGATCACTATTGATATGGATATCTTCCAAGGGACCTTGCTCTTCCAGCACACGCAGACACTTCTTCAATTGTGACACATGGAACACTGGGTGCAAATCAGAGATATTTTCTGGTAGCTCTAGCTGATAGGCCACTTCGCCTCTTCTGGCGTTTATCAGGAATGGTCCCACATATCTTGGCGCAAGCTTTCCTTTGACCTTGAACCTCTGGGTTCCTCATAGCGGAGAGATTTTCAGGTACACATAGTCGCCTACATTAAACTCCAAGTCCTTTTGTCGAGTATCCGCGTAGCTCTTCTCTCAAGATTCGGCTACCTTTAGTCGATCTCGGATGAGACGGACCTTTCCCTCAGCTTCTTTGATTATGTCAGGTCCAAACACGGATCATTCACCGGTTTCTGACCACATCAATGGGGTTCAGCATCGCTGACCAAACATTGCTTCATTCGGCAATATCTTCAGACTTGCTTGATAACTGTTGTTGTATGAAAATTCAGCGTAAGGTAGGCATCTTTCCCAATCCTTGGTGAAGTCCAACACGCCAGCTCTTAGCATGTCCTCAAGAACTTGATTTGTCCTTTCAGTCTGCCCGTCGTTCTGTGGGTGGTATGCGGTACTAAAGGCAAGGTGACTCCCAAGCGCCTCATGAACTTTGCTCCAGAAATGGGATGTAAATTGAGTACAGCGATCTGATATAATCCTTTTTGGTACTCTAAGAAGGCACACGATCTTGGATATGTATAATTCTGCCAACTTAGCACTATTATAATTGGTCTTGACGAGGATAAACCTGACAGTCTTGGTAAGTCGATCTACGATCACCCAAATAGAGTCATATCCCGCGGCAGTCTTGGGTAATCCAACAATGAAATCCATGCCTATCTCATCCGATTTCCATTCATGAATCTTGAACGGTTGCAACAAGCCTATCGGTCGTTGATGCTCAGATTTTACCCTTTGACATACATCGCATATGGCCACGTATTCAGCTACGTCCTTCTTCATATTGGGCCACCAGTATTCCTCCTTCAAATCCTGGTACATCTTCGTGCTGCCAGGGTGTAGCGAATATGCCGATTCGTGGGCTTCTTTCAGAATCAACCCTCTCAAACCACCTTGCTTAGGCACATAGATCCTTTTCTTATACCACAAGATTCCATCGTCATATGTCGAGAATTCCTTCGCGTGCCCAGTGGCCATGCGCTTCTTGATCATTTGGACCTCTCCATTATCCTTTTGAGCTTCTTCTATTTGGGTCCTCAGAAGAGGTTGGATTTCCAGCGAGTTTAATTCATTGCGAGGAATCAGGTGCAAATTAAGTCGAGCCATTTCTCCTCGGAGCTCAATGGCCATGCCTTCCAGTCTCATATGGTTGCATTGGGCTTTGCGGCTTAAAGCGTCGGCCACTACATTCGCCTTACCGGGGTGGCAATGGATTCCTAGATCGTAATCCTTGATCAATTCCAGCCACTGTCTGTGTCGTAGGTTGAGATCAGTATGAGTAAAGATGTATTTCAGGATCTTGTGGTCAGTGTATAGATCGCAATGATTCCTGATCAGATAGTGTCTCCAGATTTTTAACACATGAACAACTGCTGCCAATTATAAAACATGTGTGGGGTAGTTTTCCTCGTGTAGTCACAGTTGTCTCGAGGCATATGCCACGACCTTTCCATCCTGCATCAGTACCCCTCCTAGTCCTTGTCGGGACGCATCACAGTATATCACAAAGTCCTTACGGTTGTCAGGTAGGACTAGAATTGGGGCAGAGGTTAACTTTTCTTTGAGCTGATCAAAAGTTCGCTGACACTATTCGGTCCAAGCGAATTTCTTCTCCTTCTTTAAGAGTTGGGTCATGGGTCTGGCTATTGTGGAAAATCCTTCAATGAATCTCCAGTAATACCCGGCCAATCCCAAGAAACTCCAGACCTCTGTTACCGACTTGGGTGTTTTCCATTTCGTAACACCTTCGACCTTGGCAGGATCTACTGCTACTCCTCCAGCTGAGATTACATGGCCAAGAAAAGCAACTTCCTTAAGCCAGAAATCACATTTACTAAATTTTGCATACAACTGATGCTCTCGTGGCTTCTCCAGCACTAGACATAGGTGCTCTGCATGTTCCTCATCGTCCTTGTAATAGATAACAATGTCATCGATAAACACCACCACAAACTTATCCAGATATTCCATGAATACCCTGTTCATAAGGTTCATGAAATATGCCGGGGTATTGGTCAATCCGAAAGACATTACTGTGAACTCATATAATCCATAGCGCGTAGAGAATGCTGTCTTGGGAATATCTCCGGCCCTAATCTTTAACTGATAGTATCCTGACCGGAGATCAATCTTCAAGAACACTTTGGCACCCTTGAGTTGATCAAATAAGTCATCGATTCAGGGTAATGGGTACTTGTTCTTGATGGTCACTTCGTTCAATGACCATAATCCACGCACATCCTCATACTTCCATCCTTCTTCTTGACAAACAATACCGGGGCTCCCCAAGGAGAAGAACTAGGGCGTATGAATCCCTTTTCTGGTAAATCTCTGATATGCTTCTTGAGTTCCTCTAGCTCGTTAGGCGACATCCGGTAGGGCCTCTTTGATATGGGGTAGTACCAGGCATTAGGTCAATAATAAATTCTTTGTCATGGTCAGGGGGCATTCGGGGCAAATCCTCAGGAAATACGTCCGGGTATTCCTGTACTACTGGCATCCCACTCATGGATAGCATGGTAAATACTCCCGCAGCTCGCTCACATAACATCGGGTCCCGATCCATGGCTATGTTCATCGGTGATCCCCATGGGGTGGACACAGTGACCTCCCTTCAGCCACAGTCTGACTCCCTTGTTCTTAGTCAACCAGTCCATTCCCAGTATAATATCGAGAGTTTGTGGTGGTACCATAAGGTTTGAGAGAAATACCACGTCTCTAATTCGGATGGGCACGTTGATCCAAGCATGAGGTACGGTTATATCTGCCTCGGATGACTGCACTAACATGGATCTCTTAAGTTCCACCCGGTGTAGGTTGTGTCGTTTGCTTATTTTTGATTATATAAATGAATGCGATGCTCCGGAATCAAATAAGACTTTAACTGTGACATAGTTGATAGAAAACATACCCATTAGTACACTTTGATCTTCCTGTGCCTCTTCGGCGCACACATGGTTCACATGTCCACGACGGAACCCGGTAGCACACTCGTTGGGTTGCGGCTTCCTGAACAGACCACGTCCAGCAGCAGGGGTAGCAGTCCCACGTATAGTCGTTGCATTGGCACCGATATGAATCGGGGTGCTGCATGGCTTGGGGCAGTTGTTGGCGTAGTGCCCAAATTCTCCACTGTTGAAGCAGTCCACATTCTTCTTTCCCAGAGCGGCAGGGTCAGTGCCGGAGTACGGAACTGGGTCGCAGTCGGCCTATTGACATTGCTAGGAGTAGTAGGATGGCTGGTTGCCACGGCAGTTGGCTTCCATCCAAATGGAGTGGCTCCCTTAGGACGCTGAGACGCTCCCTGAAGTGTGCGGGTCATATCGAGTCTCCTCTTGTGGTTGTTCTCCACCGTCTTCTGGTCGTGCTCCAGCCTCACAACCTTGTTGATTAAACTTTGAAAGTTGGTATGATAATGTCCGATCATAGGCCCCCGCAATTCATCATTCAGTCCCTCGATGAACTTGTCGATCTTCTCATCCTCATCTACTAAATCGCCAGTTGCATAGCTGGCAAGCTAGGTGAACCAGTTTAGGTATTCTTGCACAGTAGTGCTCCCTTGTCGCAGTCTCCTGAACTCATTCTTCTTCATACGCATCACTATTGCAGGCACGAAGTTCTCGCGAAAGGCGGCGGCGAATTCCTCCCATGTGGGTTCCGCAACATCCTCTGCTCGAGTTTCCTTATAGGTATCCCACCAGTTACTAGCAGGTCCTTCCAGTTGGTTCGCGGTAAAGATCACTTTGTCGGCCTCGTGCACACACACAAGAGTCAACTTTTTCTCTATGATGCATAGCCAATTCTCCACATTCATAGGTTCCTCTGTCGTAGCGAAGGCGGGTGGCTTGGCTCTCATAAATTTACCAAGGCTTGAGCCTCCATGGCCTCCCTGACTGTTGGCGATGGCCTACAACAGCTGGGTTTGTGCAGCCATGACCTCAGCCAAAGTGGTGGGGTTGGGTTTGGTGGGTTTTCATTGGCGGCCGTTGCCCGACGTCGGTGAACCATCTATAGAGCATAGATAAGTAAGCGCCCTGACCTACTAAGGTCACCATCCTACTCTTTTTATTTTGGGTTGGTTAAGGTGATCTTTTATGGAGCAAGCATGGTGGAATAAACTCATTCATAACATAACCATAGAACACTACATAGATCCCTAATCAATACATCAACAACTGATACAATAGACTACATATACGCAGTCCAACAGAATACAACACAAGGCTAATATCGAACTATTGCCATGCAACTATCAACTACTCAGGGGGGATGTGGTTCTTGCTGTCCCAAAAGCCATCCAAAGCGAGACCAAAGCCAGTGCAGACGTCTCCTCTAGTCGTCCAGCCAGCCGCAGGAACCGGGTGCAGGAAGTGGGTGGTCCCTGGCGGCCGCGAACCAGAGTCCCCACGGCTCAGAAGTGGTCGCCTCAAGGTTAGTCTTGGGCTTCTTGCTCCTGGGTCGTGTGCTCTTGCGAGCAGTCCTGCGAGTGCTAGGTAGCAGGAGCCTCGTCCTCCGATGGGTCTGTGAGGCTTTCTCTTGACCTCCTCTAGCTCTGTCTCAGTCCCTGGGTCGGTGTCGATCTGGATCGGGGCCTCCACTCCAGAACCAGGCTCGCACGAAGCAACTGTGGCTATTAGTGTGGGCTTCGTCTCTATAGCAGCAGGCTGTGTCATAGCAGGATCCACCAGGTAGAGTCCGGACTCTGTGCTCAGCATGCCAACCTCCTCCCGTAAAGCGTTGAAAATTGCCAGGCATGTGTAACACCCTGAAAATTGAAGAATTTACAACCGGGAATTAAAAATCGGAACTTACTAAAACTTTTGGCTTATTGCTTCTCATCGTGTTTATTGCTTCTTATTTGCCGACTTTGTTGCATGGAGTTTATAATGGGAGTGATTCGTCTTGATGTTTGTTAAAAGCCAAATGATTGGAATCCCAAAGGGGATAAAATTTCAAAGAAAAAGATTTGGAAATTTTAAACAAAAAGAATATAAGTATGATGGGCTGAGGATTTATAAAAATATACTTGGGACCAAAACATTATTTTGTGATGGAGTAATAATGTTCAAGTGAGCAAAATGAGTGATAAAATATTTTTGAAGGATATATATGGAGCCTAGAGTGGTCAGAAAATTATTTTGAATCAAAGTCACATTTTCTTGGATTTAGGAAAAGGATTAAACAAAATATGTAAAATATATTTTAAAATAATAAAAAGTGGGTAAAAAGGGTTGAAAACATATTTTACAACTTAATTTTTGGGTGTGCTAGATTTTATTTTAATTTTAGAGGTGAAAGGAGAAAGAAATGGGAAAATAGGAAGTTAATTTGGGAAAATAGGAAAATCGCCCTGTTCATCGTACGGTAGGTGATCGACGCTGTACCACCGTACCGGGCCCCATCGCCGCCCCGCCGTGCGCGCGACACGCATTGCGCCGCGCCGCGCGCCACGGCCGGCCCCCACCGCGCGTGCGTTGCTCGCACGCCGTGCGCCGCACGGCCGCCGCCCTCGCGCCGCGTGCCCGCACGTCACGCCGCCCGCAGCCGCCGCCGCTGCCGCGCCGCCCATGCCTCGCGCTCCGCACGCACGTCACTGCCCGCTCGCGCTCGCCGCGCCGGCCCCGCCGCCTCACGCCGCCGCGTGGCTCGCCGCGCCGCCCGGCCGTCCGGGCCCCTCTCTCTCTCTCTCCTCGCCGGAGCTTTATATAAGGCGCTAGGCCTCCCGTTTTCCCCCATCTCCACCGCCCTCGCCTCTCCCGTTTTCACCCTCTTTCACCACCGCTCGTCGTCGGGTTCACGTAACCGCCGCCGCGTCGTTGCCGCGTGCCACCGCCGCGCCATTGTCGTGCCATTGCCGTCGCAGCTGCTCGTAAGCCGCCGCCCTGTCCCGTTTTTTCCCTCCGCGCGAGCCGAGCCGCCGCCGCCGCCCGCTTCCCGCCGCCGTCGCGCGGCGGGCGAGGGAGAAGAAGAAGGGGTAGACGGAATAGAGGGTAGAGAAAAAAGAGAGAAAAAAAGAAGAGAAAGGGAAAGAAAAGAAAAAAGAGGAAAAGGAAAATAGGGAAAAGTTTAGAAATTTTTTAGAAAATTTAGGAAAAGTTTTGGAAAAATATTTGCGAAGATTTCTAGACAAATGTATATATTTTCTCAAATCGAATTTGGATTTCAAAATAGGAATCTGGGGGTATTTTATCGCCGCGGAATTTTTTCATCTAGGAGTTTATTTACCCTTAGCTCGCCATTAAATATCATTTTAAATATTTGGATCTTCTAAAATTTAAAGTTCGAATCTTTTTGAGACAACCTCAATTTGGAATTTTATCGCCTTAGTAAATTAAATCGGTGTATCACAAAAACCCTAATTTCTGCAACTCGCGTTTTGATTCGGTTTTTACCCCAAAAACTCACACCCAAACTCAATTAAAATCTTGGGCTAAATATTTGGAGTCGTTTTTATGGTTCTTTTCGATCTCTTGGTAATTTTATTGAATTCTGATCGAATTCAATTGATTTTTCGCACGTACGAATAGCAACCGAGGAAGTAGGCACTGACTACAGTGAAGACCCCGTCCAACAAGCGTGCGAGCAAGGCAAGTCAACACTTCCCTTTTGAACATGTTGATCCTATTTTGTGAAATGATGTTGATTTAAACTCCCAATATGCATGGTACACACGATTGAATACCTATGCTTGATATACCATGCCTTGATATTGATTACCCTTAGGAATATTCTTTGTAACCTCGATGTGATATACTGGAGGATATCTTCGGTAAAATGCTTAGCCATGCTTATAGTAGAATCTTCCATACTCATGTTTTTACAAAAAGCTATATACTTGGGCAACTACCTTAGGAAAGGTAGTTGAGATACGACATGTGGAGACATGAGCGCCACCTTGCCTTGATCGTGATGAAAATAGTTTTGATTACAAAACCAATGTTTTTAGACTAGGGCGGATGGATGGATTTGGGTGGATTCCGGCAAAGGATAGTACCGTCCCTGGTCAATTAAGGACCGAGCCATAGGACTTACAACTTAGAACGAGCCAGTACAACCATACTTCTCGAATGGGTATAGACCTAGCGGAGTAGATAGCCGAGCGGAGGCAGTATCCCTGCATAGTGGTTCAGGTGTAGGTGTTGAGTTAAGGACCTACCAATAGGTAGAGTGTCCTGGGCCTACCAATGGTAGAGTGCCCATGATTGTGATAACACAAAAGGCCTTTATGTGAATAATAAACCGAACTTAACGATGACTTAAAGATTAAGTGAGTTTTCCCCCTTACCCCGGGAACGCCAGAACTCCTTTCACTGCTAGGAAACGACGGCTAGAGTGCATGAGGACTTAAGTTCATGGAGCGGGTACTGCCAAAGTGAGGTTATCGAAAAGCTTTGCCGTGACCATCCCATATGAAGGGATGAAAGCTCATTCAATGAGCAGTTGCGGAGTACGGGTAAAGTGTAACTCCACTGCAGTGTGAGTAAATCAATCTATTTGAATAGCCGTGCTCGTGGTTAATGAGCGATGTGACAAGTTTCTCCCATGGCTAGACTCATAAGTTTTAAAATGATGGGTTGGTATGCATAATGATTGTGAGCTGGTGGATTCAACTTCTCGACCTGCGAGAAGGGATAGACTCCCCTGAAAACCATGACGATCCGGAGACGGGAAACCATCCCTTGTATCACGATGGATGACAGACAGAACCGTCACTGATTTAATATACTTTGAAACTAAAATTGGACTGGCTAGATGATAGGTTTGTGAAATGATTTGCGAAAATTGGCTTTGTGCAAATAAACCACAGCCACCCTTTGAATGACCCTATCATGTGCATCATTCCATGTTGGCTTGCTGAGTACGTTGGGTACTCATCCTTGCTATACACACAAGCCAACAGATGTAGGCATGGAAGACCTGGAGGACCCGTACGCATACTACCAGGATGAATGAAGACAATGGAGCGCAATAGGTCTTAGTCCCCAGTCGTTGCCTGTAGGTGATCGACATGTCGCTGCCTTCCGTCTACTATCTTATCTAATTTTTGTTTTTGGATGTATCCGGACCGGTAGGTCCTATATGTGATGATATTGCCTTCGGGCCTAATATTGCAATACTTTTGGTGTAAGACTATTCGTGCACTTTGCACCTGATAATTCAGTACTGTATTTGTGGGTACCAAACTACTCGATCCAGGGAAATGGTACTATGAACACGAATGATTCCCGTCCTAAAAAACGGGGGTATATAGAGCTGGTATCAGAGCGGTGCGATTGTAGGATAAGACCAACTGGCGCCCCACCCCCTTTATAGCTGGTTAAATGGAACTATCCCTACATAGGATTATTTTGAAAATACAGACTATTTTCCCAAAACAAATATGTTTTTCCTTACACTCTTAACTCCATTCCTCTACAAACATTTGGTTCTACCACTACCTTTCTCTAACCCTAAGCTATCTTCAAAAATAGATGTTGGACTATGACCATGTGGAAGCTTGGGAGATTGTTTGTTTAACCCACTAAAACAATGAGAGTACACAGAATAAGGTCCCATCCAAAGCTTAACCTTTCTTTCTAATCTTTTTCTCTCTGACAATAGATGGGCAGAGCTAAGGATAGTAAATCAAGATCCCAACAGTCTCATGGATCAACCCAGAGCGACCCTACGGACATTCCACCTCCTTTTCCTATAAACTCGACCTTAGCCCAGGTAGTGGCTTACCAGACATAGTTAATGATCATGATGATGCAACAAATGCAACGACACTTTCAACAGCAACTAGTGCAAGTTCTGGGTCCGTGTCCAGAGCAACGTCGGTACATTCCGTCGCAAGCCCTGATGACTCCTGCAAGTATACTGTCAAGCCCACAGAGAGTGGTAACACCAAACCCACCATTACGATGGAAGGAAACATTTGACCCCCGCTACGGTTTCGTGGAACAAGGACATGGAGTAAGAAACGGTACATGGGACAAGCACACCAGGACCCCGATCGAGAGAGAGTACAGTACGGAAGAAAGGATAAAGAATCCAATCAAACAACCGGCCAAGATTTCAGTTCGCCACCATCTAACCCCAAGAAGAGGAAGTCACCAAAATGAAATACAGGTGGTACTGGCAGGATGATCATCACAAGCACAGTGTATACCCCTGAAGATGTTAAGGAGATTCCCCGACGTCTAAGGAAGAATGTGCACTGCTTCAACTGTGGAGAGTTAGGGCACTATGCCAATGACTGCCCTAGGACAACTGCCGCACCGTTTCACACTCCAACACCTATCCTGGCAGCCCCAAGGAAAAAGAATGTGAATTGCTTCAACTGTGAATAATTTGGGCACTATGCCAACCAATGCCCCAAGCCACGAAACATCCCTCCTCTTACCGGTGCCAATGCAACAGCCATAGGTGGCAACCCCAGATCAGGCAACAACCCGAATAACTAGACGAGAAATCTGCAGCAACCCTGGTCTTGCTTTGAAAGGAATTAAGACAGCAACGACCATGCCCCTACCCTTATGTATGAAAACCCTAGATCGATATTAGTGATGTTGTAATGTGTTGTATGGGACTACACATGTCCAATGTATCCCCATGATGTAACATCTATGAACTGATATGAAGTTCCATGTTATGTCTTAAATGAGTTTATTCCACCAAGCTTGCTTCGAAAGATCACCTTAAACAACTTGAAAAAAAATTTCTTAGAATCGTGACCTTAGTAGATCAAGTCTCTTACCTTGTCCACGTTGTTCAGATGGCACACCATCGCAGAGCCTCAGCAGCTACTGAGAACCCGCCAGAGCCTAACCCCTCCACCCTAGCAGAAGTCATGACTCTACAAACCCAACTGCTTCAAGCCATTGCCAACAACCAAGGACAACGCGGAGGATCAAACCTAGGCGAGTTTATGTGAGCCAAGCCGCCAACATTCTCCACGACAGAGGAACCAATGGTTGTTGAAGATTGGTCCGAGTACGGGAAGCTGACAGAGTCATCTTCGCCACCAATCAGCTGGAAGGTCCCGCAAGTGACTGGTGGGACACCTACAAAGAGACTCGGGCTGAAGATGTCGGAGAAACAACCTGGGAGGAATTTACGGCCGCCTTCCGTGAAAATTTTGTACCCGCCGTAGTCATGAGGATGAAGAAGAATGAGTTCCGCAGGTTGCACCAAGGCAACACCTCGGTGCAAGAATACCTCAACAAGTTCACGCAGCTTGCCCGTTACGCCACAAGTGACCTGGCGGACGAAGAAGAGAAGATGGATAAATTTATCGAAGGACTGAACGACGAGCTGAGAGGACCGATGATCGGTCAAGACCACGCCAGCTTCCAAAGCCTCATCAACAAGGTCATGAGGCTTGAGCATGACCAAAGGATGGTTGAAAACAACCGAAAGAGAAGGCTTGCTCTGGCTCGTCCAATTCAAGGAACATCTCAGCGACCCGAAGAAGCAACACCAACAGGATGGAAACTAGCCATCATAGCGGCCAATAGTCCCTCTGTACCCAAAAACCTTTCCGCACCTAGGCCCCGACTTTGGCAGCACTGGGAAACCGGAATGTTAATTGCTTCAACTGCGGAGAATTCGGGCATTATGCCAATCAATGTCCCAAACCGCACAACACACCCAACCGTCATGGAGCCAACGCCACGGTTGTGAGAGGAACCCCTACCCCGGCTCCCGGACGAAGCTTGTTCAGAACGCCCCAGCCGAAGGAGGCTACCATCGGATTTCGCCGTGGCCAAGTGAACCACGTGCGTACAGGAGAAGCCCAGGAGGACCAGGTCATGCTGATGGGTATGTTCCTATCCATTTTGCACTAATTAAAGTTTTGTTTGATTTTGGGGCTTAGCATTCTTTCATAACCTCAAGAATAAGCATAGAACATAACCTATGTCAGGCAGGCCTTAAGAGATCAATGGTAGTAGATTCACCTGGGGAAGATATAACTATACTCCACGTATGCATTAGTGTGCCCATTCGGATCAGAGATGTAGTGTTCCTATCAAGCCTTATGGTATTGCCAACCCAGACTCTAGACATCATATCAGGAATGGACTAGTTAACTAAGAACCAAGGGGTATTAGACTGTGGGCGGAGAGAAGTTACCTTATCTACCCCATGAGTTTCACCGACAAACATGACCATGGATCAAGAGTAAATAAAGTATGGATCGAGGATGGCTAACCTAGGTTTAAGGCAACCCTTCCAGTTTCAGGAAACCACCTTAATGTTCCTTGAACGACGACCTAGGGAAAATTTCCCAATACCCTACCCGGAGGCAAATAAAGCTCAAACAATGACTTGGGAAATCCGGCCCCGGACAAGATACGGAGGACCCAACCCGGTAAACCATTCCTACCCAAGGATTGAAAGTAAGCTTGTGAGACTGACGGATAGACCAAAAGGGTAAGCCAAGATCTTGAGGACATGATAGGAACTTGTGTGTTGGACTCTATCTAGGAATGATGAAGATGCCTACCAAACCTGAAAATGCCAATATAGCCCTTACCCTAAAAAGGCAAGCTTGAACTTATTGTTAGGGGGGTAGAGTGACATAACCCTGGACCCTCAGATTGGACACTATATAGGTAAAACCAAACCTTCTCTAGGTAGCCTCTTGCCACCTACTGGAATCTCTAGACCCCAATCATGTCAGGATCACCACCCATCTACGAGCTAAAGGTCTCTAAAGTTTCGGAACAGCAAGTCTATTATACAACTTAAGGAAATTAGAGACATACTAAATCTTGTGTGCTTGAAGGATGCCCCAAGGATTAAGGAGTTGACAATATCATGTTATCAGAAACAAAGAATCGAAGTGGACCACCCTTAGAAACTCAGTGATAGATTCCTGCGTCACCCCAAGTAGCCAACCTATTCGTCATCCTGCTAAGGAGAAGTCCTAATGGATCCATCCTATATGATCATACCGACCGACTCCCAACCACAACCCGACCCAAATCTCGAGGACGAGATTTTTTGTTAGGGGGGTAGGTTTGTAAAACCCTAAATTGAAGAATTTAAAACCGGTAATTAAAAATCAGAACTTACAAAAACTTTTGGCTTATTGCTTCTCATCGTGTTTATTGCTTCTTATTTGCCGGCTTTGTTGCATGGAGTTTATAATGGGAGTGATTCATCTTTATGTTTGTGAAAATCCAAATGATTGGAATCCCAAAGGGGAGAAAATTTCAAAGAGAAAGATTTGGAAATTTTAAACAAAAAGAATATAAGTAGGATGGGCTGAGGATTTATAAAAATATACTTGGGATCAAAACATTATTTTGTGATGGAGTAATAATGTTCAAGTGAGCAAAATGAGTGATAAAATATTTTTGAAGCATATATATGGAGACTAGGGTGGTTAGAAAATTATTTTGAATCAAAGTCACATTTTCTTGGATTTAGGAAAAGGATTAAATAAAATATGTAAAATATATTTTAAAATAATAAAAAGTGGGTAAAAAGGGTTGAAAACATATTTTACAACTTAATTTTTGGGTGTGCTAGATTTTATTTTAATTTTAGAGGTGAAAGGAGAAAGAAATGGGAAAATAGGAAATTAATTCGGGAAAATAGGAAAATCGCACTGTTCATCGTACGGTAGGTGTTCGACGCCGTACCGCTGTGCCGGCCCGTCGTCGCCCCGCCCAGCACGCGCGACACGCGTCGCGCGCGTCGCACCGTGCCTCAGCCGCCACCCGTGCGTGCGTCGCCCGCACGCGCGCGCCGCACGGCCGCTCGCCCTCGCGCCGCGCGCCCGCCCGTCCCGCCGCCGCAGCCGCCCCCGCCGCTGCGCGTCCGCTGCGCGCCGCCATGCCGCATGCTCCGCCGCGTGGCTCGCCGCGCCGCCCAGCCGTCCCGGGCCCCCTCTCCTCTCTCTCTCCTCGCGAGCTCTATATAAGGGCGCAAGGCCTCCCGTTTCCGTCATCCGCACCGTCTTCGCCTCTCTCTTTTTCCCCTCTTTCACCACAGCTCGCCGTTGGGTTCACCGCAATCGCCACCGCGTCATTGCCACGTGCCGCCGCCGCGCCATTGCCGTGCCGCCGCCGTCGCCGCCGCTCGGTAAGCCGCCGCCGTCCCAATTTTCCCTCCGCACGCAGCCGAGCCGCCGCCGCCCCGCCACCTCGCCGCCGTCGGCCGCAGCCGTACGCGAGGGAGAAGAAGGGGGTAGACGGAACAGAGGGTAGAGAAAAAGGAGAGAAAAAGAAAAGAAATATTAGAGAAAAGGAAAGAAAAATAAAAAAGAGGAAAAGGAAAATAGGGAAAAGTTTAGAAATTTTTTTAGAAAATTTAGAAAAAGTTTCCTGAAAAATATTTGGGAAGATTTCTAGACAAATATATATGTATTTTCTCAAATCGAATTTGGATTTCAAAATAGGAATCCGAGGATATTTCATCGTTGCGGAATTTATTCGTCTAGGAGTTTATTTACTCTTAGCTCGCCATTAAATATCATTTCAAACATTTGGATCTACTAAAATTTAAAGTTCGAATCTTTTTGAGACAACCTCAATTTGGAATTTTATCGCCTTAGTAAATTAAATCGGTGTATCGCAAAAACCCTAATTTTTGCAACTCGCGTTTTGATTCGGTTTTTACCCAAAAACTCACACCCAAACTCAATTATAATCTTGGGCTAAATATTTGGAGTCGTTTTTATGGTTCTTTTCGATCTCTTGGTAATTTTATTGAATTCTGATCGAATTCAATTGATTTTTCGCACGTACGAATAGCAACCGAGGAAGTAGGCACTGACTACAGTGAAGACCCCGTCCAACAAGCGTGCGAGCAAGGCAAGTCAACACTTCCCTTTTGAACATGTTGATCCTATTTTGCGAAATGATGTTGATTTAAACTCCCAATATGCATGCTACACACGATTGAATACCTATGCTTGATATACCATGCCTTGATATTGATTACCCTTAGGAATAATCTTTGTAACCTCGATGTGATATACCGGAGGATATCTTTGGTAAAATGCTTAGCCATGCTTATAGTAGAATCTAGCATACTCATGTTTTTACAAAAAGCTATATGCTTGGGCAACTACCTTAGGAAAGGTAGTTGAGATACGACATGTGGAGACATGAGCGCCACCTTGCCTTGATCGTGATGAAAATAGTTTTGATGAAAAAAATAAAAATACAAAACCAATGTTTTTAGACTGGGGCGGATGGATGGATTTGGGTGGATTCTGGCAAAGACTAGTACCGTCCCTGGTTAATTAAGGATCGAGCCATAGGACTTACAACTTAGAACGAGCCAGTAAAACCATACTTCTCGAATGTGTATAGACCTAGCGGAGTAGATAGCCGAGCGGAGGCAGTATCCCTGCATAGTGGTTCAGGTGTAGGTGTTGAGTTAAGGACCTACCAATAGGTAGAGTGTCTTGGGCCTACCAATGGTAGAGTGCCTATGATTGTGATAAGACAAAAAGCCTTTATGTGAATAATAAACTGAACTTAACGATGACTTAAAGATTAAGTGAGTTTTCCCCCTTACCCGGGAATGCCAGAACTCCTCTCACTGCTAGGAAACGACAGCTAGAGTGCATGAGGACTTAAGTTCATGGAGTGGGTACTGCCAAAGTGAGGTTATCGAAAAACTTTGCCGTGACCATCCCATATGAAGGGATGAAAGCTCATTCAATGAGCAGTTGCGGAGAATGGGTAAAGTGTACATCCACTGCAGTGTGAGTAAATCAATCTATTCGAATAGCCGTGCTCGCGGTTAATGAGCGACGTGACAAGTTTCTCCCGTGCCTAGACTCATAAGTTTTAAAATGATGGGTTGGTATGCATAATGATTCTGTGAGCTGGTGGACTCAACTTCTTAACCTGCGCCAAGGGATAGACTCCCCAGAAGACCATGACGATCCGGAGACGGGAAACCATACTTGGTATCATGACGGATGGCAGACAGAACCGTCACCGATTTAATATACTCTAAAACTAAAACTGGACTGGCTAGATGATAGGTTTGTGAAATGATTTGCGAAAATTGGCTTTGTGCAAATAAACCACAGCCACCCTTTTAATGACCCTATCATGTGCATCATTCCGTGTTGGCTTGCTGTGTACGTTGGGTACTCATCCTTGCTATACGCACAAACCTATAGATGTAGGCATGGAAGACCTGGAGGACCCGTACGCATACTACCAGGATGAATGAAGACATTGGAGCGCAATAGGTCTTAGTCCTCAGTCGTTGCCTATAGGCGATCGACATGCCGCTGCCTTCCGTCTGCTATCTTATCTAATTTCTGTTTTTGGATGTATCCGGACCAGTAGGTCCTATGTGTAATGATATTGCCTTCGGGCCTAATATTGTAATACTTTTGGTGTAAGACTTTTCGTGCACTTTGCACCTGGTAATTCAGTACTGTATTCGTGGGTACCAAACTACTCGATCCAGGGAAATGGTACTATAAAACACGAATGATTCCCGTCCTCAAAAACGGGGGTCTACAGCATGGCATAGTTAGGAAGTAGTAGTGGTCATTAGCCGATGCAGGAGGTGGTGGCGGTGCGGTGGAAGTAGTGGTAGCCGTAGTAGTAACCGAGACTGTACGGAGCTGCTCCTCCAGCTGATTGACCTATCTCTGGCTCTTCCTCAGCTGCTCCTCGAGGATGGCCATGGCCTCGCCACGATCGTTGTACTAGTCCGAGAGCTGCTTGAACTGCGTGTCGTTAACCAGGAGCTGGGCCTTCAGCGAGTCAACCTTGCTGCCCCAGGCGTGGTGCTCCTCCTCAAGCTCACCCATGCGTCTTTGCTGCTCGTTGATCTCCAATAGTGCCTCCTCATAGCAGTCGTCTACGGCCTCAGCCCACCGGGACAAACGTGTCACCATGAGGTTGTAGTAGCACGGGGTAGCCTGCACGGTGCAGACGGAGTTGCCATCCTCCCGATACAGGTGATTTGCAAACTCAGTCCTGGTCAACTCAGCTCCGTGGATTGCGTTAAGACGGAGGAATGCCTCTCGGGAAGTGTCCTGAACTGCAGCCTCTACCGAGTTACGCCGATAACATGTCCTAAAGCAGAACTTCGGCTCGCTAACAATGCGGGACTTGATCATCCTTCTAGGCTCCCACTCAGGACGGTCTCTAGTACCAAACCTCCTCCTCCTGAAGGTGGGTAACTCCGGGTATCTCAAGCACCACATCAGTTGTTGTAGCTACAAGATGTATCCATCCTCTCAAGGAATCTCAACCTCCCAGGCTCCGTTCTGACCTTGTCCTGCCATCTATACCTAAGAAATCCAGAGTTAGGGAGAAGTGGAAGTAAAACAAATTTTATGAAGAGACAAGGAGACAAGAGTACAGTGGAAAACACATTTTGTTTTATAGACGTAATGTTTTTATTTTCAAAATAATCCTAGAAGGGGATTCCTCCCATTAGCCAACTATAAAGGGGGTGGGCGCTATTGGTCTTATCCTATAGTCGCATGCTCTGATACTAGCTCTGTAGACCCCCGTTTTTGTAATAGGAATCATTCATGTTCATAGTATCATTTCTCTGGATCGAGTAGTCTGGTACCCATGATTACATTACTGAATCATCAAGTGCGCATACACCAATCGTCTTACGCGAAATATTACAATATAGCGCCCGAAGGCATTATCTAGAACATAGGACCAAACAGTCCGGAATACAAGCAAAAGCAGAATACAGATAAGGCAGCGAAGATAAGGCAGCGACACACCATCGCCACAGGCAGCGACCGAGCCGAAGACCTACTGAGCACCATCGTCTTCCATACCCTCTTGGTAGTACTCGTACGGGTCTTCAGAGTCTTCATCACACACCTCTAAATGTTTTGCGTAAACCAAGGGTGAGTATGAATCGTACTCACCAAGCCACCATAGCAACGATACATATGATATGGGATAATCAAGGAATGGCTGTGGTTATTTTGCATAAAGCTTGTTTTTGCAATTCTTTTCACAAGCCTAAGACCTAAGACTAGTCAAGTTTTATTTCCATAGTTCGTTTAATAAGCGACAGTTCTGTCCACCATCCATTGTGATCCCAAGGATAGCTTCCCGCCAATGGATCGTCATGATTTTATGGGGTCTACCCATTCTCGCCTCCCCAGAAGTTGAGCCACCAACACAAGAATCATTATGCATGCTCATCCCATCATTTTAAAATTTAGAATCTAGCCAAGTGAAAAACTTGTCCCGATGCTCCGTATCCACGAGCACGGCTATTCGAATAGATTGTTTTACTCACACTGCAGTGGATGTACACTTTACCCGTACTCCGTGGCTTGCCCAACCCATGAGCCGAAGTCCCAACGAATGAGACGCGTCACGGCAAACCCTTTCAATAACCTCACTTTGGCAGTACCCGCTCCATGAACTTGAGCCCTCCTGCACTCTAGTCGTATACGGTTTCTAGCAGTGTGAGGAGTTCTGGCACTCTCGAGAGGAGAAAACTCACTCATTCTTTAAGTTGTAATTAAGTACAGTTTCAGTTCGGTTACCCACCAATGGTTACCCACCTTTAGACTTCCCGCCTATTCACACACCTAAGTGAACCACTATGTAGGGGTACCACGTTCGTTCGGCTATTTACTCTGCTAGGTCTATACCCACCAAGAAGTACGGCTGTACTAGCTCGTTTCATGTTTATCTCATGGCTCGGTCCTTAATTGACCAGGGACGGCACTAGCCTTAACCGGATTCCATGTTGTATGTCAACCACCTTCCCCAAGGTAGTTGCCCAAGCATATAGCATTTGATAAATATGAATGTGCATGAATCTAATTTAGCATGGGCTAAGCATTGTCAAAGATTGACTACGGACACACGATACTATAGAGTACAAGGAATATACAAGTATTCAATATCATGGGGCATGACATATAACAAGTATGGGAGTTCTCATGTATATAGCATGCATATTTGATTTAAAAACAACATAAGTTTGCAAAAGGGGTTCAACATGCTCAAGCGTAGTGATGACTTGCTTTGCTCGCAACCTCGCTGACCTAGGTCTTCGGCACATTCAACGGCTCCCTCGGACTCTATAAATACGTGCGAAAGATCTGATTGAATTCGATTAGAATTTAAATAAAATCACCAATATGCCAAATAAATCGTAAAAGTAGCTCCTAAAACTAGACTACGATTTTAGGTGAATTTGGATTCAAGTTTCGTTAAAACCCGTGTTAAAATGAGCGAGTTACATTAATTTGAAGTTTCGCGTTTCAACCGATTTAATTAACTATGAGGTGGTAATATTTCAATCTAAGTTATTTTAATTTAATATATGGTAATCGATAGTTCAAAATTATTACACCGGGAAAAGAATTATTAACTCTGATTTACTCCTAATTTTATCGTATCGACAAGTCCTAGTGTTAAAGTTAATTAAATCCTAAATATTCATCCCAAAACCTAATACTATATTTAATAATTTAAAACTTAAATTCTAGTAAATTGATATGATAATTAAATTCCTAATATTATAATTAATATTTTTCCTATAATTGTTTCCTAAAAATTTAATTTTAGAAAAATAGTTTTTTATTCTAAATTTTTTTCCTAAATAGAGTGGGCCTACAAGCCAAGGATTATCCCTAAATATTTCCCTTTTCTCCATTTTCTTTTCTTTTCTTTCTCTTTTTCTTCTTTTCTTTTTCCTTTTATTTTTCCTTTTCTTTTTCTTTCTCTTTTTTCTCTCTCTCTCTTCTTCCTCGCTCGGCCAAACTAAGGTCGAGGACGCGCGTGTTGCGGCGCGACGGCGGTTGGCGAAGGGAGGGGAGAGGGAACTCACCGACGGTGGTGACGACGGGCGGTGCGGGAAGAGGAGGATAGGGGAGTGGGCGAGAAAGCGTGGGAAGGAAGAGAGGGAGGGGGCTTTTATAGGTGGCGCGAGGAGGACGGCGACGACGGCCGGCGCGGCTTGAGGCGACGGACAGTGCGGCGATTTGACGCGGGCGGCGACGCAACGGGGTGACGGGCTCGAGGGGGAGGAGTGACAACACGGCTCGATGTGCGGGAGTGGACGACGACGTGCGACAGCTACGCGACGGCGGTAGCAGCGGCAGTGGCGTGGCAGCGGCGACCGAGAGCAGCCGCAGCGATGAGACTGACGCGTGGTTGCACGGGGTGCGAGGGCGAGAGAACGGCCGACCGCAATGCGCATGGCGCGGCAGAGGGATCAGCGTGGGGCGCAGGGCGAGAGGACGGGCGACGGCAACACGCGCGCCGCGGCAGATGGGTGGCACGGGGCTCGACGCGCGTGGTCGAACACCTAGGGAGCAATGAACAGTGACATTTTGCAATTTCTCTATTTATTATTTTATTTATATATTATTTTTTATTTAATATTATTATTTATTTCTTTGCATTTCACACATGTATTCAAATGTATGCAATTCTAACCAAATGTAAATTTTATTAAGTTTTAGTTTTGCCCGACTTTTTTTATAATTTTATTTCTATTATATATTTTGAAATTTTCTATTTTTCCCTTTCCTTTTAGGTTTTTTTAAAAAAACCTTAACGGTTTCCATTTTAAATAAATAATCTTTTACTTATAAACTCGGCAACAAGGGCTAGCAAAAAGAGGCAAATAAATGTGACACGATGAAAGATCCAAAAGTTTTTTTACAAGTTTCGAATTTTAGATTTTGAATTGTACGCCTTGGATTTTTAGGATGTTACAGAATCGGTTTCTGATTTGTTGCCACACCGACAAATCAAAATAAAACCGAAGGCTGACTATAGGATCCTTGAGTGCAGTAAACATAGCGACGGTGAATGATCTTTTGCACAGCCGACTCAGGCCAGCCCACCCCGGTCAGCAACCCCTTGCAATGAACATGTAGCAAGAAATGGCAGGAAGAAGATGAACATGAGAGATGAAAGTGTTAGGTTGATCTCTCACGTTCTGATCGGGGGCGCACAACCAACTCATGGTTGGTGGGCCCTCATCGTGCAGCACCATATAAAAGATACAGGAGGCCGGGGCACGGACATCAAGATTGTTTCCGCACTCTCTCTCACTCCTAACAAAAATCCTAGCCCTAAACCGATCTAAACAATGCGTTGTGGGTGGCGGGAAGTCCACCGACACCACATCGCCGCAACCCCGACATCACCAACGATCCCATGACGAGTTCATCCATGAAGTTTGACGGTGAGTCTCGTAGCTACCTACTAGATCCGTGCCTAGCATATTCTTTAAACTCTAACAATGGTATCAAAGCTCATCCAGGCATCGGTTACAGTTAGCGTTAAGATCTTTTCAGCAAGAAGAGCAAATCAAAAGGCCAAGAATTAGATCCAACCTGAAAGGGACAAATACACACACAAAAAGGCGGATCCAAGGGGAGGAACTCACCTTGGCTCCTTGGATCCGGGTGGCGCTCGCCGAGTTTTCATCGTCGTTTGTGGCGGCGCTCGCCGATTTTTCGTCGCCATCCTCCCGCCGTTTCACCCTGGGATAGAAACCCTACCTAGGGTTTGCACGCGTGCGCGCGGATAAGGCCAAAGATCCCCATCCCATAGATCCACTCGACGGCGGCACGCTCACCCTCAAGTGGACGTGATGCCGGCGAGAAGGCCTACAGGAAGGGGGCACCGGCGGCGAGGAGGGAGAAAGCAGCATCGCAGCAAAGAGAGGACGGCACGGGCGAGAGCACGAGAAGAGAAGAGTTTGCGTCAACGCGTTGTTTCATTCCCCCATAGACGTTGCCCAGCCGTCGATCTCCATCCAATGGCTCAGATCGACCATACCAGATTCGGCCTAGGCGGGAAGGGGAAATCATGGCCCAGGCCCAGGTTGCGGCGGCCAATTTCCCTCGTGGGTAGCAAATACGGTACTAGGTCGATTTGTCGATTGGGTGACCGTTGTCAGATGATAAGGTCCATAAGACAACGAACTCGAGGAAAAAGATGTTTCGTGTGTCCTAACATTGTTGACGATGATTTTGTCGTAAGTATCAATTTTTTTGGTACCACTAAACACTACTTTCATTCACTTACCTCTCCTTACAAAATTGTATAAATAGGAGGATGTAAGTAAATGCCAATTCGTATAGTGGTCGATATGGTGAGAGTGACTTCCATCAGTTAAACGATAACGCTACCTGAGACGACCACACAATTCATTCAGACATGGATGGAGTACGAACGTTGGGCGCAAATTGCAAGCTTAGACTGGAGGAACAATCCATTAGGTTTTCCTAAATGGTCGTAGCGTCCAAAGTGTGGTTGTAGAGATCGCTGCCAGGTGGCTACCTCCTTTGCAGAACAAACATTTGGTAGGAGATATTTTGTTTGCCCCAACATAGACAACAACTTTGTTGTACGTCTTACATTTTTTCAATTCCACTAGCATCTGCATGATATTGCTACCCTAACTGACTAACTACGTTTATTTCTCAGGGCAATCTAAATAGGTGCAGATTCACTTTATGGATTGACAATGTCAATCCAACATATCTTGGCCAAAAGATAACTGAGTGTGAAACAAAAGTAGAGTACCAACGATTGAAGGAGTACGAAATTGCAATACACGTTGAACGTTGTAGAAGGGGTCGGTAAAAAAGCTCAGGCTCGATTCATCGGGTCCGACAAATTTGTATCATGTATACATGACATTTCTTCACTATCTTACCATAATAATGTTTAATTATGATGGTGTGTTGTTGTATGCGTCATGAATTATAAATAAATGGGATTATATCGTTTCGATTTGCAATGTTTCTTTCACTCCTCGATACATTGTATTCCTTAAAATTTATATGTACATGCTTATATTTTCGTAAATTCTATCTTCAATTGTGTACATGATTACATGATTCAACCTACGTGAGAATTATACGCAACTTACCTAACTTACATTTCAGATGTAAAAATCCATCTCCTTGGGCTCAAATTTGAGTGAAAAATATATCACTTAAATTTTAAAAAATCTTCCTATTTTGTTCATTTTCAAAAGAATGATTTACCTAATTTATTTGGAAGACAGGCAGTCCACTCAGCGATCTCTCCCCATTCTAAATCGAAAGGTTTCCGTGATATGACAGAGGTAAGAAATAACGATTACAAAAAATAATGTCTAGACACCTTCTACACCATGCTTCCCCCCTCGCTCCGCCCCACAGCTCCTCCATCCTCCGAATCCCTCATTTTCTCGTGGCCATAATCCGCGATGATCTGCATGCTTGAGCGTGCTTGGCCAAGCCTCCGTACATGGGTTCCGCCGTGGATCTTGCCGGCAAAATGGACTTCGACAAGGGCCTGGTTTTTCAAGAGGAAGTTCATCGCCGTTTCAGGTCACCCGTGCACCATCCTTCTCATTCTGCTTCGTGTTTGGGTGGTCACTTTCTGTCGTCATCTTTTTCGTCTCTCCGAGGAATTTGTGGCCCTCACTCGCAAGCGTGTTTGGGTGGCAAAGCTGAAAACTTTCATGTTCGTTTCTTGAGCAACAACCATTTTCGCTTCTCGGTTTTCTCTAAGCAAGTGGGCTTTTATGTTTATAAGCTTCACTAGGTCATCATGGATAGCTTTGACTGTTATTTTCATCTTTGGAGCAATGGCTTGCCCAACTGGGAAAAAGAGAAGCGTCTTTGGGAAATTGAGCAGGAAAAAGAATGGATCAAAGTGGTCTCTAAGAGGTCCAGAAAGCTTATCTCTAAAAGCTCTAAAAAAAGTTTCTTTTGCCAAGCCGTTTACCAGTTCACCGATCAAATCATCTGGACCAAAGTCTTTCATTTACTTTGGCTCTCTCAAGGTTAACTTGGAAGCTTCTTCCTACTTGTTCCCTGGTAAACTCGTCTTTGGGAAAGGTTCTTCTTCTTCTAACTCAAGCCCGGGCCTTCATTATGGTACTCCTGTTCTTCGGCCTTGTTTGAAACGGTCGGCAAATCTCTCTCATAGTACTGCATTAATTGGCAACAGTATGGGCCGCGCAGAGAAGATCTCCATATCTCAGTCTGCACATTCTCCAACTCTTGTTCCCTGGTTTCAAAAACTTGCAGTACCTGCCTCATGCCTGGTCACATCGGCTTTAATTGCCCGGGTAGAACTCGGTGCATCCGGTACAACTTCTTCGGTCATACGTAGCGCGTTGCATGTCATGCAAACATTTCGTTTTGCGCTTAACGTGGCGGCTGTAACACACCGAAAATCGGAGAATTTAAAGCGGAAATTAAAAATAGGGACTCACAAAAACTTTTGGCTCATTGCTTCTCATCGTGCTTATTGCTTCTTATTTGCCACCTTTGTTGCATAAAATTTATTTGTGAGCGATTCATCTCGATGTTTGAGAAAAACCAAACGATTTGAATTTCCATTGGGGGAAAAATTCGAAGTTTAGAGTTGGAAATTTTAATATAAAATAGAAAGGGTTGTGGATTTATAAAAATATATTTGGGATCAAAACATTATTTTGGTGATTAAGTAATATTAATTAGTGAGCGAAATAAGTGATAAATATTTTAAAGGATATATAAGAAGTCTAGAAAATTATTTCGAATCAAAATCGTATTTTCTGGAATTTAGGAAAAAGAATTAAATTAAATATGTAAAATATATTTTTAAAATAATAAAAGTGGGTGAAAATAATGAAAACATAATTTTGGGTGTGCTATATTTTATTTTAAATTTTAGAGGTGAAAGGAAAAAGAATTAGGAAATTTGGAATTAAATCGGGAAATTATAAAAGTGCACTCTTCATTGACTACCATGTGTTCGACCGAGTACGGCCCCTCGCGCGCATGCCCGCGCGTGCGCCGCCGCGCCGCCCATGCCGCCGTGTCGCCCGCGCGCCGTGTCGCGCGCGCGCCGCGCCGCCCCACTGCGCCCGCGCGCCGCTCCTCGTGCCTCTCGCGCGCCGCGCGCGCGCCAGCCCCTGCCGCCGCCACGCGTCGTCCCGCCGCCGGACCCCTCCCTCACGCTCGCGCCGCACGCCGCCGCCGCGCCGCGTCGGCCCCCTTGCGTCCGCGCCACGTTTCGCCTGCGCGCGCACGGCCCCTCTTCCTCCGCCGCGCCTATAAAAGGGCGGCCCGAGCCCTCCTTTCCCCTCACCTCACCGCCCGATCGCCCTCCCTCGCTCTCGCTCTCTTGTTGTTCTTTTTCCCCTCCCCGCGATGAGGCCGCGCCGCCGCCGGAGTCCCCACCGTGCCGACGCCCCTCCCCCTCGCCGATAAGCCCCGTAGCCGCCCGTCCCGTGTCACCGTCCTTGTGCAGAGCCCTCGCTGAGAGAAGAGAGGAGAGGGATAAGGGAGAGAGGAGCCGGTAGAGAAGAGGAGAGGAAAACAGCGAAAGGGGCAGAGGAAGGAGATGAACAGGAGGAGGGAAAGAAAACAAAAGAAAAGAAAGAAAAAGAAAAGAGAATATGAAAGAAAAAATAGAAAAATAGAAAAAAAAGAAAAATTGGGGAAAAATGTTGGGAAAATTTTGGAAAAATTAGGAAAATTTTTTTGAAGATATTTCAGGAAAATCTCTGGGCAAAATTACATATTTTTCTTCAAAACAAATTTGGTTTCCAAAAATAATTCGGGACCGATTATTAAACATGTTTTCCAAAATATTTAATCATAGCATTTATTTATCCTTCAAAGAAAATTATTTATGTCTTAAACTTGTCTTCAAAATATTATTCTTGATCTATATATTTGCTAAACTTAAAACCTAGATTACTAGTATAATACTTAGCTTCGAGATTATTTTTGGGATCGATTACTATTAACCCTAGGTCGTATTATCCGGAACTTATTGATCGTCGCATAGTTTATTCGTTTGGGATTTTGTTTACGACTTAGTTGGTCATCACATAATGTTTATCATATAGTTTTTCTAAAACTTAGAAATCCAACTTATAGACAAGTCTAGTTTCTATCAATTAATTTTGATTTAAACCCTAGGGCTTCTCGACCCGAGGAATATTTTGATAAAATTGAAGATAACCACTTCCTTTTATTAATTGAATCGTCAACTCTAATATTTCTCAAACTTTAAGCATATTAACCTAAAATAAATATCACATCATACTTAACCAAATTGAAAATCGCAAACCTCAAATCCTTATAACTCTTTAGCTCTAAGTCGGATTTCGCCAAAACTCGAGCCTGGGTTCGTGTAAAGTCATAGCCTAGTATTAGGAGCCAATTTCATGATTCACTTGGCTTTTATCGGATCTTATTGGATTTAATTTGAATTCTAATCGAATTCAAGTTGGATTTCTCGCACGTATGATAGAGTCCGAGGGAACCATCGAGAACGTCGAAGACTCAAGCCAACAAGGTCACAAGCAAGACAAGTCAACACATCCCTTTGAGCATATTGATCCTACTTTGCGAATTGATGTTGATTTCAATTACAAAATTGCATGCTATACACAAATGAGTACCTATACTTGATATACCCTGCCTTGATGTTGATTACCATTAGAATTATCCTTTGTAACCTTCAATGTGATATGACTGGAGGCTAACTTTGGCAAAATGCTTAGCCCTGCTTACACTAGATTCTTGCATACTCATGATTTTACAAAGAAGCTTCGTGCTTGGGCAACTACTTTAAGGGAAGGTAGTTGGAATACGGCATGTGGAGACATGAGCGCCACATTGCCTAAAACATGATGAAATTAGTTTTTTTTATGAAAACCAAAAAGGAAAAACCAACGTTTTTAGACTGGGGCGGATGGATGGATTTGGGTGGATTCTGAGAAAGGCTAGTACCGTCCCTGGTCAATTAAGGACCGAGCCAAGAGACTACAACTTAGAACGAACCAGTACAGCCGTACTTCTCGAATGGGTATAGACCTAGCGGAGTAGATAACCAAGCAGAGGCAATATCCCTGCGTAGTGGTTTAGGTGTAGGCATTGAGGTAAAGGCCTACCCGTGGGGACTCACCACTGGGGGTGCCTGGACGAAAGTTAAGGACCTTCCGATAGGGGTGCACCGCTGGTTGGTACCTGGGCAGAAATCGGGCATACGATCAACATGAAGAAATGAAGACATGAAGAAAAGGACATGTAGGCTGAAAGAACAAAGATGGAGTAAGTCTTTGTCTTACCCCGGGAGAACCAGAACTCCTCTCACTGCTAGGAAATGACGGCTAGAGTGCATGAGGACTCAAGTTCATGGAGCGGGTACTGCCAAAGTGAGGTTATCGAAAGGCTTTGCCATGACCGTCCCATATAGAGGGATGTAAGCTCATTCAATGAGTAGTCGCGGAGTACGGGTAAAGTGTACATCCACAGCAGTGTGAGTAAACCAATCTATTCGAATAGTCGTGCTCGCGGTTAATGAGTGACGTGACAAGTTTCTCCCGTGGCTAGACTCATAAAATTTAAAATGATGGGTGGGATTGCATAATGATTTTATGTGCTGGGAAACCAACTTCTCTATCTGAGAGAAGGGGGAAGACACCCCCAGAAAACCATGACGAATCGGAGGCGGGAAGCTATCCTTGGGATCACAATGGATGGTGGACAGAACCGTCGTCGACTTAATATACTATGGACCTAAAACTTGACCTGGCTAGATGTTAGGTTTGTGAAATGATTTGTGAAAATTGGCTTTGCGCAAATAAACCATAGCCATCCTTTGAATGACCCTATCATGTGCATCATTCCGTGTTGGCTTGCTGAGTACGTTGGGTACTCACCCTTGCTATATACATAAACCTCCAGATGAAGGAGATGAGGAAGGCCCCTACGCCTACTACCAGGATGAATGAAGACATTGGAGCGCAATAGGTCTTAGTCCCTAGTCGTTGCCTGTAGGCGATCGACATGTCGCTGCCTTCCGTCTGCTATCTTATCTAATTTCTGCTTTTGGTTGTATCCAGACCAGTAGGTCCTGTATGTATTGGATATTGCCTTCAGGCCTATTATTGTAATAATTTTGATGTAAGACTATTCGTGCACTTTGCACCAGGTAATTCAGAACTGTATTCGTGGGTACAAAACTACTCGATCCAGGGATATGGTACTATGAACACGAATAATTTTCGTCCTCAAAGATGGGGGTCGACAGAGCTGGTATCAGAGCAGTGCGATTGTAGGATAGGACCAACTGGCGCCCCACCCCCTTTGTAGCTGGTTAAAGGGAAATATCTCTACATAGGATTATTTTGAAAATTCAGACTATTTTTACAAAACAAACATATTTTTTCCTTACACCCTTGACCCCATTTCTCTACAAAAATTTGATTTTACCACTACCTTTCTCTAACCCTAATCTATCTTCAAAAATAGATGTTAGACTATGACCATGTTGGAACTTGGGAAATTGTTTAACCCACTGAAACAAGGAGAGTACACAGAATAAGGCCCCATCCACAGCTTAACCTTTACTTTTTTCTTTCTCTCTGACAATAGATGGGAAAAGCCAAGGGCAGTAAATCAAGATCCCAACAGTCTCATGGATTGACCCAGAGCGACCCTGTGGAAACTCCATCTCCTTTCCCTGTGAACCCGACCTTAGCCCAGGTAGTGGCTAACCAGACACAGTTAATGGTCATGATGATGCAATAGATGCAACTACTGTTCCAACAGCAACAGATGCAAACTCAGGGTTGGTACCCAGAGCAACGTCAGTACGTTCCGTCACAAACCCTGATGACTCCCGCAAGTATACTGTCAAGCCCACAGAGAGCAGTAACACCAAACCCGCCATTAGGATGGAAGGAAACACTTGATCCCTGCTACGGTTTCATGGAACAAGGACATGGAGTAAAGAACAGTACATGGGACAAATACGCTAGGACCCCGATCAAGGGAGAGATACAGTGCGGAAGAAAGGATGAGGAATCCAATCAAACAACCGGCCAAGATTTTAGTTCGCCACCATCTAACCCCAAGAAGAGGAAGTCACCGAAATGGAATACAGGTGGTACTGGCAGGATGCTCATCACCAGCACAGTGTGTACCCCTGAAGATACTGAGGAGATTCCCCGACGTCTAAAGAGGAATGTGCACTGCTTCAACTGTGGAGAGTTAGGGCACTATGCCAATGACTGCCCTAGGACAACTACCGCACCGTTTCGCACTCCAACACCTATCCTGGCAGCCCCAAGGAAAAGGAATGTGACTTGCTTCAACTGTGAGGAATTTGGACACTATGCCAACCAATGCCCCAAGCCACACAGCATCCCTCCTCTTACCGGTGCCAATGCAACAGCCATAGGTGGCAACCCCAGATCGGGCGGCAGCCCAAACAACTAGAAAGAAGTCTGCATCAACTCTGGTCTTGCTTTGGATAGAATTAAGACAGCAATGACCGTGCCCCTTCCCCTTTATGGATGAAGACCCTAGATCGATATTAGTGATATTGTATTGTGTTGTATGGGACTACACATGTCCAATGTATCCCCATGATGTAACATCTAGGAACTGATATGAAGTTCCATGTTACGTCTTGAATGAGTTTATTCCACCAAGCTTGCTTCGAAAGATCACCTTAAACAACTTGAAGAAAAATCGATTAGAACCGTGACCTTAGTCGATCCAATCTCTTACCTCATCTATAATTCCTCAGATGGCGCATCGTCGCAGAGCCTCAGCAGCTACTAAGAACCCTCCGGAGCCTAACCCCTCCACCCTAGCGGAAGTCATGGCTCTGCAAACCCAACTGCTTCAAGCCATTGCCAACAACCAAGGACAACGCGGAGGATCAAACCTAGGTGAATTTATGAGAGCCAAACCGCCAACATTCTCCACGGCAGAAGAACCCATGGATGCTAAAGATTGGTTGAGGGTAATAGAGAAGAAGTTGACTCTCGTCCGAGTACGGGAAGCTGACAGAGTCATCTTCGCCGCCAATCAGCTGGAAGGTCCCGCAAGTGACTGGTGGGACACCTACAAAGAGACTCGGGCTGAAGATGCCGGAGAAACAACCTGGAGGAATTTACGGCCGCCTTCCGTGAAAATTTCGTACCCGCCGCGGTCATGAGGATGAGGAAGAATGAGTTCCGTAGGTTGCGCCAAGGCAACACCTCGGTGCAAGAATACCTCAACAAGTTCATGCAGCTTGCCCGTTACGCCACAAGCGACCTGGCAGACGAAGAGGAGAAGATGGATAAATTTATCGAAGGACTAAACGATGAGTTGAGAGGACCAATGATCAGCCAAGACCACGCCAACTTCCAAAGCCTCATCAACAAGGTCGTGAGGCTTGAGCATGACCAAAGGATGGGTGAAAACAACCAAAAAAGAAGGCTTGCTTTGGCCCGTCCAATTCAAGGAACATCTCAGTGACCCAAGGGAGCAACATCGTCAAGTTGGAAGCCAGCCATCGTGGCGACTAATCGCCTCTCTGCACCCGGCAACGCAAGCAGACCACCTGCCACCCCTCTTCGCACCCCGGCACCTACCTTGGTGACCCCAAGACTTAACAATGTAAACTGCTTCAACTGTGGGGAGTTTGGACACTTCGCCAATCACTGCCCCAAGCCACGTAACACCCCCATCCATACTGGAGCCAACGCCATTGCTGTGAGAGGAACCCCTACCCCGGCACCTGGACGCAGACTATTCGGAACGCCCCAGCTGAAGGAGGCTACCACCGGAATCCGCCGTGGCCAAGTGAACCACGTGCGTACAGGAGAAGCCCAGGAGGACCAGGTCGTGCTAATGGGTATGTTCCCTATCCATTCTGCACCGATTAAAGTTTTGTTTGGTTTTGGAAATCCGCATTCTTTCATAACCTCAGAAACAAGCACAGAACATAACCTATGTCAGGTAAACCCTAGGAAACCCATAATAGTGCATTCAACGGGAAGAGATATAGTTGTGCCCCATATCGGCATCGATATGCCCATCAGAAGTAGAGACGTAGTATTTTCTTCAAATGACATGATACCACCACAGACCCTCGGTATAACTCTAGCATGGACCAGTTGACTGGGAACAAGATAACCTATGACCAAGAGGTAGCAACCATGACCGCCCCAAGGATTTCACCAACGAGCATAACCATAGACCAAGATACAATGAGGTATGAGCAAACCACAAGGAAAATCACCGTACACAGGGCGAAGGAATCGCAAACAATGACTCAGAAAACCCAGCCCCGGATATGACACGAAGGACCCAACCCGGTGAACCATTCCTACCCAAGGATTGAAAGTAAGCTTGTGAGACCGATGGATAGACCAAAAAGGCAAGCCAAGATCTTGACGACATGCTAGGGACTTATGCATTGGACTCTATCCAGGAATGATGAAGATGCCAACCAAACCTGAAAATGCCGATATAGCCCTTACCCTAAAAGCCAAGCTTGAACTTATTGTTAGGGGGTAGAGTGACATAACCCTGGACCCTCAGATTGGACACTATATTGAAGCTAGGTAAAACCAAACCTTCTCTAGATAACCTCTTGTCGCCCACAAAAATCACACGACTGATTTCCTACCAGGATCACCACCCGTCTGCAGCTAAAGGTTCCAATAGTTTAGAACAGCAAGTCTATTATACAACTTAAGGAAATTAGAGACCTACTGAATCTTGCATGCTTGAAGGATACCCCAAGGATTAAGAGCTGACAACATCATGTTATCAGAAACAAAGAATCAAAGTGGACCACCCTTAGAAACTCACTGATGGATTCCTTCGTCACCCCAAGCAGCCAACCTATTCGTCGTTCTGTTAAGAAGGAGTCCTAATGGATCCATCCTATATGTTTATACCGACCGACTCCCAATCACGACCCGACCCAAATCTCGGGGACGTAATTTATTGTTAGGGGGTTAGGTTTGTAACACCCTGAAAATCAAAGAATTCAAAACTGAAAATTAAAAATCGGAACTCACAAAAACTTTTGGCTCATTGCTTCTCATCGTGTTTATTGCTTGTTATTTGCCATCTTTGTTGCATAAAATTTATTTGTGAGCGATTCATCTCGATGTTTGAGAAAAACCAAACGATTTTAATTTCCATTGGGGGAAAAATTTCGAAGTTTAGAGTTGAAAATTTTAATATAAAATAGAAAGGGTTCTGGATTTATAAAAATATATTTGGGATCAAAAAATTATTTCGGTGATTGAGTAATATTAGTTAGTGAGCGAAATGAGTGATAAATATTTTAAAGGATATATAAGAAGTCTAGAAAATTATTTGAATCAAAATCGCATTTTTCGGAATTTAGGAAAAAGAATTAAATTAAATATGTAAAATATATTTTTAAAATAATAAAAGTGGGTGCAAAGGTTGAAAACATAATTTACAACTTAATTTTGGGTGTGCTATATTTTATTTTAAATTTTAGAGGTGAAAGGAAAAAGAATTAGGAAATTAGGAATTAAATCGGGAAATTATAAAAGTACACTTGTTCATTGACTGCCATGTGTTCGACCGAGTACCGGGCCCCCTCGCGTGCATGCCGCGTCGTGCGCCGCGCGCGCCGCCCATGCTTCGTGTCGCCCGCACCCGTGTCGCGCGCCCGCGCGCGCCTGGTGCCCTACGCCCGAGCCGCCGCGCCTCGCGCCCGCGCTCGCGCGCCGCGCGCGCCGACCCCCTCGCCGCCGCGCCACGCGTCGCCCTCGCCGCCGGACCCCTCCCCTCACGCTCTGCGCCGCACGCGCGCGCGCCGCCCCCTGCGTTCGCGCCACGTTTATGCGCGCGCGCACGGCCTCCCTCCTCCTCGCCGCGCCTATAAAAGGGCGGCCCAAGCCCTCCTTTCCCCTCACCTCACCGCCCGATCGCCCTCCCTCGCTCTCGCTTTCTTGTTGTTCTTTTCCCCTCCCCGCGACGAGGCCGTGCCGCCGCTGAGTCCCCACCGTGCCGACGCCCTCCCCTCGCAGGTAAGCCCCGTAGCCGCCCGTCCCGCGTCCGTCCTTGTGCGCAGCCTAGGCGAGAGAAGACGGAGAGGAAGAAGGGAGAGAGGAGCTGGGTAGAGAAGAGGAGAGGAAAATAGAGAAAGGGGCGAGAGGAAGGAGATGAACAGGAGGGGAGGGAAAGAAAAGAAAAAAAAGAAAAAGAAAAGAGAATAGGAAAGAAAAAAAAGAGAAAATAGAAAAAAAGAAAAATTTGGGAAAATTTTGGAAAAATTAGGAAAAAATTTTTGAAGATATTTCAGGAAAATCTCTGGGCAAAATTACATGTTTTTCTTCAAAACAAATTTGGTTTCCAAAAATAATTCGGGACCGATTATTAAACATGTTTTCCAAAATATTTAATCATAGCATTTATTTATCCTATAAAAAAAATTATTTATGTCTTAAACTTATCTCCAAAATATTATTCTTGATCTATATATTTGCTAAACATAAAACCTAGATTACTAGTGTAATACTTAGCTTCGAGATTATTTTTGGGATCGATTACTATTAAACCTAGGTCGTATTATCCGAAACTTATTGATCGTCGCATAGTTTATTCGTTTGGGATTTTGTTTACGACTTAGTTGGTCATCACATAATGTTTATCATATATATTTTCTAAAACTTAGAAATCCAACTTATATACAAGTCTAGTTTCTACCAATTAATTTTGATTTAAACCCTAGGGCTTCTCGACCCGAGGAATATTTTGATAAAATTGAAGATAACCACTTCCTTTTATTAATTGAATCATCAACTCTAATGGTAACCCTGCCTTGATGTTGATTACCATTAGAATTATCCTTTGTAACCTTCGATGTGATATGACCGGAGGCTAACTTCGGCAAAATGCTTAGCCCTGCGTATACTAGATTCTTGCATACTCATGATTTTAGAAAGAAGCTTCATGCTTGGGCAACTACCTTAAGGGAAGGTAGTTGGAATACGGCATGTGGAGACATGAGCACCACATTGCCTAAAACATGATGAAATGAGTTTTTTTTGTGAAAACCAAAAAGGAAAAACCAAAGTTTTTAGACTGGGGCGCATGGATGGATTTTGGTGGATTCCGGGAAAGGCTAGTACCATCCCTGGTCAATTAAGGACCGAGCCATGAGACTACATCTTAGAACGAACCAGTACAACCGTACTTCTCAAATGGGTATAGACCTTGCGGAGTAGATAACCGAGCAGAGGCAGTATCCCTACGTAGTGGTTCAGGTGTAGGCGTTGAGGTAAGGGCCTACCGGTGGGGACTCACCACTGGGGGTGCCTGGACGAAAGTTAAGGACCTTCCGGTAGGGGTGCACCGCTGGCTGGTACCTGGGCAGAAATCGGGCATACGACAACATGAAGAAATGAAGACATGAAGAAAAGGACATGCAGGCTGAAAGAACAAAGATGGAGTAAGTATTTTTGTTACCTCGGGAGTGCCAGAACTCCTCTCATTTCTAGGAAATGACGGCTAGAGTGCATGAGGACTCAAGTTCATGGAGCGGATACTGCCAAAGTGAGGTTATCGAAAGGCTTTGCCATGACCGTCCCATATAGAGGGATGTAAGCACATTCAATGAGTAGTTGCGTAGTACGGGTAAAGTGTACATCCACTATAGTGTGAGTAAACCAATCTATTCGAATAGCCATGCTCGCGGTTAATGAGCGACATGACAACTTTCTCTCGTGGCTAGACTCATAAAAATTAACATGATGGGTCGGATTGCATAATGATTTTATGTGTTGGGAAACCAACTTCTCTATCTGAGAGAAAGGGGAAGACACCCCCAGAAAACCATGACGAATCGAAGGCGGGAAGCTATCCTTGGGATCACAATGGATGGTGGATAGAACCGTCGCCGACTTAATATACTATGGACCTAAAACTTGACCTGGCTAGATGTTAGGTTTGTGAAATGATTTGTGAAAATTGGCTTTGCGCAAATAAACCATAGCCATCCTTTGAATGACCATATCATGTGCATCATTCTGTCTTGGCTTGCTGAGTACGTTGGGTACTCACCCTTGCTATACGCATAAACCTCCAGATGAAGGAGATGAGGAAGACCCCTATGCCTATTACCAAGATGAAGGAAGACATTGGAGCGCAATAGGTCTTAGTCCCCAGTTGTTGCCTGTAGGCGATCGACATGCCGCTGCCTTCCGTCTGCTATCTTATCTAATTTCTGCTTTTGGTTGTATCCGAACCAATAGGTCCTATATGTATTGGATATTGCCTTCCGGCCTATTATTGTAATAATTTCGATGTAAGACTATTCGTGCACTTTGCACCTAGTAATTCAGAATTGTATTCGTGGGTACAAAACTACTCGATCCAGGGATATGGTACTATGAACACGAATGATTCCCGTCCTCAAAGACGGGGTCGACACGGCCGAAATTTCGTACGCGCGGAGTTCCAACTCTACGGGTGGGGTCACTCGATCTCTCCCTATCTAACCTAGCGTTCCAAGGGCTTAACCAGGATACCATCGGACGCCCACCTCCGTCTCCACGCCCACGATCAGCCTCCTCCAGATTCTGAAGGGTTACGCGGAGGCTACGCTAGCCGAAAACAAAACTTTTTACCGCGCAAACCAGGAACACTTGCAAGTAAGGGCCGATAGATCGTTACCGATTGGAGTAGAGTGCAGCGGAATAGCCAATCAGGGCAATCCGATCCGGAATAGTGTAGCCGATTCCCGGAGACGGCCGGTCGCCAATCGGCCGATTCGAGTCGTCCGGCCGCGTTCTCACGCCTCGCTCCGATGCGCCCGACCGCGGCCGATTCCACCACGCCGATCGCTCCGATTGATTGCAGCCGATCCGAAGCCGATCAACGCGCGCGCAACGTAGCAGCGCCTGTACCGGTATCCACACGTCCGGGGACGAACGCCGTACACCCGTGTGCTAGCACGCGATGCAAGGCTAGGGTTTGGCTCGAAAGTGGGGAGGGTTTCCGTGGAGATTGATCTCGACGACTTCTGTTGCACGCAATGCAATTGACATACCGCAGCTCTCCACCCCTCCCTCCTTTATATAGAGTTGGCCGACGGGACTAGTGGCCGATTAGGACTCTACTTTGAATCGGATCTCATCCGTATCTCATAGAGTTGGCCGCCCACACGTCGTAAGCCCATAGGACTCTATCCGATCGGATCCCTATCCGATCAAGCCGTATCCGAGTCCAACTCGAATGACTGTTCTTATCCCCTTAAGCGTGCGACCACAGTAGGTTCAGGTATACTCGGTTTCGGCTATAGTCTAACTTAGCCGATCGTCGGTTCGAGTCTAACTTAGCCGACTGTCAACAGCGGCGCCTAGCAACACATATTGACACCAAAGTATACAAGAATAATACCGGCTCGAACCTGTAATGTGTACACAAATCCCTTTGCCTCACGATACCGGTTAAGCTATAGGCAAGATGTGTGCCATCCCTTCAATAGCTTAACCATTCACTCGAACCGTATTGGATTATCCGCGTTGATTGACTCCTCAATCAACTTTAGCATGGCCATGCATTTCCATAATCCATTACCTCGAGGGCCCGAGATATCTCTCCAAAGGAGGGGCAAATTCCATCTTGATCACTCACATCCCACTCCATGTTTCATAGCAAACCCGAAAACTACCTTTATAACTACCCGATTACGGAATAGTGTTTGGTAGTCCCAAAGTAGGCTACTACACATGTTGGAATCCATGGTAATCTCGGTCTAAGGACTTTGTATCAACACTACCCGAGACCAACTAATGGCACATTAATTCTGTAGTGTCTCATGGTGGGTCTATCCAACAATGTGTTCTCCAACACATGTGTCCATGTTTATTGATTTGGTATCTCCATACCCATGATCTATGAGACATGATCATCAATCAATAAACATACCGATCTTAGAATCATATTTGTTCCAACAATATGACATATGATCGAGGATCGTTTAGAAATAGATTCATACATATAGAGTCTCATAAATAAGTCACGTACTTATTGATCAATACAAGATGTCTATTTCATGGAACTGAATAACACTTTATTCATTTATACATAAACATTGACGTGATATCCAACATCTCCATGTTGCCTCTAGGGCATATCACTAACAATCTCCCACTTGCACTAGAGTCAATCATGTAAGTATCTAATACCCATTGCTCTTGTGTGCGCCTCATGCTTCGGCGAGGGAGAGGTTTTGTCGCGGATCGGCTATGTTGAGATCCGTGTGCACTTTGCATATCTTGACATCACCTCTCGTCCACTATCTCGCGGATGAGATGATATCGCCGAAGTATGTGTTTGGACTTCGATGTGACCTCGGCTCCTTGGCTTGCGCAATGGCTCCACTATTATCACAATAGAGAGACATTGGACCGTCGTACTAGTCATCATACCAAGCTCGAAACGAATTTCTTGATCCAAACAGCCTCCTTTGCGCTTCCGAAGCAGCAATGTACTCGGCCTCCGTTGTAGAATCAGCAACGTATCCCGCTTGGAACTCTTCCAGTGATCGCGCCTCCGTTCGGGCGAGAACACGAACCCAGATTGCGATCTATAATCATCCTTGTCTGTTTGGAAGCTAGCATCGGTGTAACCACTTACAACGAGCTCTTTTTCACCTCCATAGACTAGGAACATATCCTTAGTTCTTCTTAAGTACTTAAGGATATTCTTTACGGCGATCCAGTGACCTTCACCTGGATCGACTGGTATCTGCTCGTAGCACTCAAAGCGTACGAGACATCGGACGTGTACAAAGCATGGCATACATGATGGATCCAATTGCCGAAGCATATGGAACCATACCCATCTTATTCCGCTCATCATGTGTCGGGGACACCGATTCTTGCTAAGATTAATGCCATGTGACATGGGCAAGAAACCTTTCTTGGAATCATGGCATGTTGAACCTTTTCAACACCTTGTCAATGTATGTACTTTGGCTTAATCCAATTTGCCTCTTGGATCTATCTCTATAGATCCGAATGCTAATATGTATTTGCCTCCCCTAAGTCTTTCATGGAAAAACTATTTTTCAATGAAGACTTGACGGATTCTAGCATAGGGATATCATTTCCAATCAACAATATGTCATCCACATATAAGATTAGAAATACAATTGCGCTCCCACTGACCTTTTGTAAACACAAGCCTCTTCTTCGTTTTTGATGAAACCAAACCCTTTGATTACTTCATCAAAACGAATATTCCAACTCGAGATGCTTGCTTCAATCCATAAATGGATTTTTGTAGCTTGCATATCTTTCCAAGCGATTCGGATCGACAAAACCCCGAGGTTGTATCATGTATACATCCTCGCTTAGGTTTCCATTTAGGAAAGCCGTTTTGACATCCATCTCGCCATATCTCATAATCGAAATATGCAGCAATCGCTAGGATAATCCAAATAGATTTAAGCATTGCGACGGGCGAGAAGGTTTCATCATAATCAACTCCTTGAATCTGTTTAAAACCTTTCGCCACCAATCGCGCCTTATAGATGTCAACATTTCCATCCATATCGGCCTTTTTCTTAAAAACCCATTTGCACTCAATGGTTTTGACACCATCAGTGGATCAACCAAGTTCCAAACTTGATTGTCGTACATGGATTCTATTTCGGATTTCATGGCTCCAAGCCACTTGTTGGAATCGGGTCCCACCATCGCTTCCTCATAGGTCTTAGGTTCATCGTTGTCCAACAACAATATATCACGTTGTTCCGCACTGTACTGCAGTGCACGACGTGATCTTTCGACCTCCGTGGGCTGGTGTATCTACAACCGGTGGCGCAACACTTTGCTCCTCTGTTGTGGTTCCGTGGTCTTGAAACATTTTCGGTGTTTCTTGAACTTCTTCAAGATGCACCCTGCTCCCACTAACCCTTCTTGAAAGAAACTCTTTCTCCAAGAAGACACCGTGTCGGGCGACAAACACTTTGCCTTGTTCCCGATTATAAAAGTAATATCCCTTAGTTTCCTTAGGATATCCCACAAAGAAGCACTTGTCGATTTGGGTGTGAGCTTGTCGACCGTAAATGTTTTACATAAGCCTCACATCCCCAAATTTTCAGAAAAGACAAACTAGGGGTTGCCCTGTCCATATCTCATATGGTGTCTTTTCAAGCGACTTAGATGGAACTTTATTAAGTGTGAGCGCAAGTTGTTTCAAGAGCATATCCCCGAAGGATAACGGAAGATCACTTTGGCTCATCATCGACCGCACCATGTCCAACAAGGTGCGATTTCTCCGTTCGGACACTCCGTTCCATTGTGGAGTTCTGGCGAAGTCAACCGTGGAACAATTCCACAAACTTTCGATGATTACCAAACTCTTGGCTCAAGTATTCCCTCCACGATCGATTGTAGAAACTTGATTGTTTTCCCTAAATGATTCTGTACTTCATTCGGAATTCTTTGAACTTTTCAAAGGATTCGGACTTATGCCTCATTAAGTAGATATAACCATATCTACTAAAGTCATCGGTAAAGGTAATGAAGTACGATAGCCACCTCGGCCGTTGAGCTCATTGGTCCACATACATCGGTATGTATGAGTGGCAACAAGTCACTTGCTCTTTCATGTGTCCGTGAAAGGTGCCTTTGTCATCTTACCAAGTAAACAAGACTCACATGTCTCAAATGATTCAAAATCAAAAGAGTGAAGCAATCCATCCTTATGGAGCTTCTCCATGCGTTTCTTATTTATATGGCCTAAGCGACAATGCCGATAAACGTGGGGTTTATATCATTAGAGAGTTGCCTTTCGTATTAATGTTATAGATGGGAGACGCTTCAAGATTCAAAACGTATAATCCATTCACCAATGGAGCATGAAAATAGAACATATCTCGAGATATATTGAACAACCATTGTTCATTGATCTAAAATCATATCCTTCCGCTTGCAAACATGAAGCGGAAATAACGTTTTGACATAGTGTTGGAACACAATAACAATTATTTAATTCCAAAACTAATCCTGAAGGTAGATGAAGTGGTACTGTGCCGACAGCAACTGTAGCAACGCTTGCTCCATTGCCGACGCGCAGGTTCACCTCGCCCCTTCTCAATCCTCTACTTCTTCTCATTCCCTGCAACGATTTGCAAATATGAGCTACTGATCCGGTATCAAATACCCAAGAGTCAGTAGGTGAAGTAGCAAGATTAATGTCTATAACATTAATACCTGAAGCAGAAGTCGTACTTTGCTTCTTTTTGAGATCCTCCATGTACTTCTTGCAGTTCCTCTTCCAGTGGCCTGTCTCCTTGCAATAGAAGCAAACGGCATCTGATGCCGCCGACCCCTTCTTGCCCTTCTTTGCATTAGAGGCACTCGCGATCTCATCGGGAGTTAACTTCCTCTTGGTGCAAAGCTTCTTGACAGTGGTTTGCGCTTAGCCTTCGCATCATCATCACATGATGACCGTTTTTCTGGATACTCTCCTCCTGTCTTTAGCATCCCATGCAATTCAGCCAAGGTCCTATCCATATTGTTCATGTGATAATTCAATATGAATGGCTCGAAGCTCGGAGGGAGCGACTGGAGAATCACATCAGTAGCCAACTCTTGGCTAAGGGGAAAACCCAGTTTTTCTAGACTCTCAATGTAGCCAATCATCTTTATCACATGCGGACTGACGGGATTCCCCTCAACAAGCCTGCACGCAAACAAGGACTTTGAGGTGTTGAACCTCTCGGCCCGAGCTTGGTTCTCAAACATGCCACGCAGTCCCCGAATAATAGTGTGAGCATCGCTGCTCTCATATTGCTTCAAGCTCGGGGACATTGTAGCAAGCATGAGAAACTTATATCTAGGGCATCATTAGTGTGCTTCTCATAAGCCCTCCGTGCGGTTGCGGTGGCGTTATTAGGCAAATCCTCGGGATAGGGTACTTCAAGAACGTACTCCTTACGCTCTTGCTTGAGAACAATTCTCAAGTTGCGATACCAATCCATAAAGTTTGTTCCATTTAATTTTTCCTTTTCGAAAATAGATCGCAAATTAAAGGTCTGGGTGTAGTATTAGCCGCCATTTATTCTACAACAGAAAAAGCAAAGTTTAGCACAATGTTTATGCTATGTCTATTGTTAAACAATTTAACATTAGACTCCCATTACGTATTTTCCACCTTCCCTCTAGGTTACGTATTGGGTCAAGATCCACATGTTAATTAATTTTCTAGTGAGCTTTGGCATCTGCTAGAAGATTAATAACATCGGTAAGCAACTCCTTGCTAATCACATCTCTATGTGACTCTTGTTGTTGGTGTGGCATCTCCATGCCCCGGCCCCAACCTATGCCCCAAGACCCAAAACTGTTTTGATAGCCTTGTTAAGTAAACCAAATGCTCCTGCTGTATATGTCCGACATATACCCCCTCGTGTTATGATAGAGAATGGCACTCGCTTTGGCGAGACCCACCATTGACGAGCATAACGGTGGCAGTGCAACATTTGGAAGGGCATCATTACTACTTAATATTGTGAGGGATGCTATCCTATCAAACAAACATATAACATATGAAAACAGGTAGAATAGCATATAATAAAATAGTATGGCCCCTTTCACATGGTGATCTCCATCTCCATGCCGGTGAGGATCTCCATCTTCGGCGCCATCTTCCAATGTGCATGATGCTTGATTTCTTCAAACTAAGCTACTACTATAGAAGCTCTAATTGAAGATTACATCGACTCGTAGGTCGTGAAAGAATATTACAAGCATTGCACGTATGAAAGAATATTACGGGGATTGCACATATGAAAGAATATTACATGCATCACATGCATCTCATACATAAAATAGGGTCATACCATCTCAAAGCATTCTCTGCAAAAACAAGTTAGGCGTAGAAACGTTTTCTACCTATCGCAGAGATACGGCATCGAGACGACCTATAAGGGGGTACGCACGCAGCGCCGGAACACCACACGAAATTCATAGATCCAATCTATGAAATCACTTACGGAAACCATATCGGCGTAATCATATTATGCCGTCCCGATACACTATCAAGGGAGATGGTTTGCGTAGGCGCGAGGCAGCTAACAAGATCGGACTACGAGATAGCTTCGGCATAATCACATTATACCGTTCCGATACACTATCAAGGAACGCTATATCAAAGCCGACTCAAACCGAGTTATATGGAAATTGCTTCGACGTAATCACATTACGTCGTTCCGATACACTATCAAGGAACGTAATTACCATCAACTCTCCTCAACAAATCCCGTAAAACCGATTGATCTAATCAACCCGTGCGCAAAACTTGTTCCAGATCCAATCTAAAACCCGAACTAAGCAAGATTAGCTCTGATACCACTGAAGGGTTACGCGGAGGCTACGCTAGCCGAAAACAAAACTGTTTACCGCGCAAACCAGGAACACTTGCAAGTCAGGGCCGATAGATCGTTACCGATTGGAGTAGAGTGCAGCGGAATAGCCAATCAGGGCAATCCGATCCGGAACAGTGTAGCCGATTCCCGGAGACATCCGATTCGCCAATCAGCCGATTCGAGTCGTCCGGCCGCGTTCTCACGCCTCGCTCCGATGCACCCGACCGCAGCCGATTCCACCACAGCCGATCGCTCCGATTGATTGCAGCCGATCCGAAGCCGATCAACGGCGCGCAACGTAGCGCGCCTCTACCGGTATCCACACGTCCGGGGACGAACGTCGTACACCCGTGTGCTAGCACGCGATGCAAGGCTAGGGTTTGGCTCGAAAGTGGGGAGGGTTTCCATGGAGATTGATCTCGACGACTTACGTTGCATGCAATGCAATTGACATACCGCAGCTCTCCACCCCTCCCTCCTTTATATAGAGTTGGCCGACTGGGACTAGTGGCCGATTAGGACTCTACTTTGAATCGGATCTCATCCGTATCTCATAGAGTTGGCCGCCCACACGTCGTAAGCCCATAGGACTCTATCCGATCGGATCCCTATCCGATCGAGCCGTATCCGAGTCCAACTCGAATGCTGTTCTTATCCCCTTAAGCGTGCGACCACAGTAGGTTCAGGTATACTCGGTTTCGGCTATAGTCTAACTTAGCCGATCGTCGGCTCGAGTCTAACTCAGCCGACACATCCACGCGGCGCCTAGCAGCACATATTGACACCATAGTATACAAGAATAATACCGGCTCTAAACCTGTAATGTGTACACAAATCCCTTTGCCTCACGATACCGGTTAAGCTATAGGCAAGATGTGTGCCATCCCTTCAATAGCTTACCCATTCACTCGAACCGTATTGGATTATCGTCGTTGATTGACTCCTCAATCAACTTTAGCATGGCCATGCATTTCCATAATCCATTACGTCGAGGGGCCGAAGATATCTCTCCAAAGGAGGGGCAAATTCCATCTTGATCACTCACATCCCACTCCATGTTTCATAGCAAACCCGAAAACTACCTTTATAACTACCCGAGTTACGGAATAGTGTTTGGTAGTCCCAAAGTAGGCTACTACACATGTTGGAATCCATGGTAATCTCAGGTCTAAGGACTTTGTACCAACACTACGAGACCAACTAATGGCACATTAATTCTGTAGTGTCTCATGGTGGGTCTATCCAACAATGTGTTCTCCAACACATGTGTCCATGTTTATTGATTTGGTATCTCCATACCCATGATCTATGAGACATGATCATCAATCAATAAACATGCCGATCTTAGAATCATATTTGTTCCAACAATATGACATATGATCGAGGATCGTTTAGAAATAGATTCATACATATAGAGTCTCATAAATAAGTCACGTACTTATTGATCAATACAAGATGTCTATTTCATGGAACTGAATAACACTTTATTCATTTATACATAAACATTGACGTGATATCCAACATCTCCATGTTGCCTCTACGGCATATCACTAACAGATTCGTCTCTTCAACTGCTTCAACCCTCTCCGCCGGTTCCTTCTTCCAGCCTGCCTCAGCCTAACATCAACAGCTGTTCCCCTCCACCTCCACCGCCATGGCCAACTTCCCGGTGAACCCGACTCCTTTTCTCGTAGGCGGCCTCCAGGTGGATCAAGGTTGGAAGCGACCGGCAAGAACTAGGGTTTCTCTTGGAGGTGAACCACCGCGGGGCCATGAGGAAGAGTTCGCCATTGTCTCTTTAGAGCCAATGCCAGAAGATCACGAGCTTCTTCGCCAGGCCCTCACCAACGTCTGTGACTTCCTGGAAGAAGACCAGCATGTGCGCATAGTGGAAGCACACCTCTCTCCTCTAGGCTTGGGGCTAATCAAGCTTAAGACTGTGGTGCAGCGGGAACGATTGGTTCGAAACTCCCCCTTCCACCCAGGTCAAGATCATGTCATCCGGGTGGTTCGGCACGACGAAGGAATCAATCTGCGATCTTACAGTTACACTCGGCTTTGCTGGATTGTGCTTCTGGCCTTCCCTTTGGACTACCAGAACGACTCCTTCCTGCAGGCGGCGGTGGCGCCATTTGGAAGGCTTCTAGAGTGGTACCGGGATGGTAACCGATCAAGAATCCTGGCGAGGATGCTGATCCTGAGCACTGACAGGGTCCCATGAAGCATTGTGGTTTCAGCGGGCTCCATCTTCGACGGAACTGGTAGATCCTGGATGGTCCCTGTCTTCATCCTTAACGGACAATTCCCAGATCAGTTCCCAGCGGACGAGGACCCAGTCCCTCATGGGGGTCAGCCACATCTTCCCCCGATTCCAGCTCTTCCCGAGCTCGTGTCACCGATCCCTGATTGGCAGAATAAACAACAAGGAGGGGGATCACCTGGGTGTGATTGGAGGTGACTCCCACCAGGAGGCGGCGCAACAAGAGCAGCCCCAGTGGCATCAGCAACAGTTTGAGCAACCACCCCCTCCTGGAGTTATTGAACAGCAGGCTCAACAGGGCTTGGAGGCAGATGGGGAAAATGTTAATGATTGGCCTGCTTGGGATCCCCAAATACCGGAACACCCTCAATTCCCCCAGCACTACAGGGACATTGATCACTCCTCTTCCTCTATGTGCTACCTACATGCGCAGCGCCCTGACATCCCCCTTGATGATCTAATCAAGGCTCTAAATGGGGAAGGGGACTAGGACAGTTCCTCCTTCAATGAGGTGTCCTCTACAACTTTGAATGAGGAAAGGGCCAACTTTCTCGCAGTCAGGGCGCGATGCACGGACCTGGCCTTCTATGGAAGGAGACATTCCAAACTTCCTCTTCGAGGTCGGGGAGTCCTCCAGCAACCCGAGTCATATGGACGTCAGCTCCCTCAATTGGAGGCCAATCACGCCAATCCAGCCGTCCAGGCCATCGCAGGGGATGGAAATTGTACCCTGGTACCCAGTGAGGGATGCCATTGCCCTTCGGCTCTGGCCCATGGTGGACAGGGCGATAAGAGATGGACGCAGGAACAAGGAGGCGAATGCTGCCCGCGCGGAGACAGCCCAGACACCAACTTCACACGACCCGGTGCCGCATCGCCTCCCAACCCGCCCAAAAGAACAAAATTCCATCGGGTACAAAATCTCTTGCCCTTCCCACTAAAGCTTCGACTAGTAACAAACAAACACCTCTGTTGCACAACTGTGTAAGAAGAAGTTCAAGAATAAATCCTAACACCAATGTTTTTTTCCACCCAACAGTGATGCTGGATGCTAATCCTTCCAAGAAATGCAAAATCGCGGTGGTCCAGATCGACGAGAACACTGGGAAGGAAGGGCCAATCAACATAGCGGTCCTACAGGGCTGGGGAATTGACTGCGGGGCTGATCCTAGTGAGGTCTCTGAAGAGGTGATGATGCAGAACCTAGATGGTACCAATGAAGGAAACCAGGACTAGCATCTCTCATCGGCAGTTGGCTCTGATCAATTACTGCTTCAGCTCATTTCCCCTGTTAAGACTGTGTTTATGATGTTGATGGTTGAACATGACTTTGCTAAGGTTTTTTGTAATATGTTTAACTGTTACTTACTGGGCCTTATTTATCACCCTAGTTGGAGGCTTACACTGCTGGTTTTGTTGCTGAAGAGGCTTCCATCTTGCCTTTCTTGCCTTTGTGCTCCTTATGGCTGTGCTCTCTCCCTTTTGGTCTGGTTATTGGCGAATTCTGATGGGCTATGCTTATCAGGTCTTTCCTGTTGTGCTTGTGTTTGGCTCTCATGTCTCATCGTGACTGGATTATTCTATGTTGGAATATAAGGGGGAACAATGCCCCAGGAAAATGGAGGCCATCAGAAACAAAATTGAGGAAAGTGCCTGCTCAATTGTCTGTATCCAGGAAACCAAGAGAGATTCATTTGACAAAAGTTGTATCAGAAAGCTAGCCCCAAAGAGCTTTGACTGTTTTGACTTCATTCCTTCTGTGGGAGCCTCACGGGGTATTCTGATTCTTTGGAAAGGACATCTTTTTTCGGGCCCGGTCTTTGATAAACAAAGCTTCGGCATCTCAGTGGCCCTAACCTCCCTTCAGTCCTCGCTAACTTGGAACTAACAGTGGTTTATGGTCCCTGTGAGGAACTACTCCAATCAGAATTCATGAATTGGTTCAGAAACCACGAGATCGCAGAACTAGATGACTGTCTCTTTCTGGGGGATTTCAACTTTTATCGGTCGCTAGCTAATAGAAACAAACCGGGAGGAAACATTCTGGACACTCTAACCTTTAATGAGGCCATTGGTCACTTAGGCTTAATTGAAATCCCAATTAAGGGGAGCTTTCACATGGAGTAATATGCAAATTGACCCTCTCCTTTAACAACTCGATTGGTTTCTTTCCTCCATCAATTGGACGACAGATTTTCCAAACACCGAGTAATTCCGCTAGCAAGAACAGTCTCGATCACGTTCCCTGTAAAATTATGATTGGAACAAAAATCCCTAAGGCAAACATCTTCCGCTTTGAGAATTTTTGGGCTGAGAAACCGAATTTCAGTGTCATAGTTTCCAACTGCTGGTCTTTTCCAGCGTTCCCTGGGCATGCAGCAAAGAATATTGCAAGGAAATTCAAACGTTGAGAGCAGGGCTTCGATCTTGGAGTAAAAGCTTCTCTAATCTAAAGGCCCTCATTCAAAACTACAACACTGTGATTGCCTTTCTTGATTTGCTCGAGGAAGGAAGGCGCCTATTCAACATAGAATTTAATCTGAGAAAAGTGGTTAAAAAGAAACTTCAACATTGGCTGCATATGAAGAATATTTACTGGAGGAATAGGTACACTGTAAACAGGGTAAAGCTTGGGGATGAATGCACAAAATTCTTTCACAGCTTGGCCTCTATTTCCTACAGGAAAAACATGATTTCGCACATCAGGAATGAGCAAGGTGACTGGATACAGGACCACGCAGGAAAGGCGGCAATCCTTTGGTCCTCCTTCAAGGATAGAATGGGATCTACTTCCAATCCAGATATGATCTTTCATCTCCCAAGTCTTATTCAACCAAGAGAAGGACTAGATTTTCTGGCCCAACAAATTTCTCATCAAGAAATTGATCTGGTGGTTAAAAGGATGTCGACTGATAAAGCCCCAGGACCGGATGGCTTCAATGGTCTTTTCTACAAAAGAAGCTGGTCAATCATCAAGGATGATTTTTACAGACTATGTGACTCTTTTCAACAAGGACAGATCAGTCTTCAACCAATTAATAACTCCTTCATCACTTTGATCCCAAAAAAAGACAACCCTGAGATAGTCAATGACTATCGGCCTATATCCTTGCTCAACTCCTCCCTGAAAATAATAACCAAAGTCTTAGCAGATCGGCTACAGGGAGTCATAAAATCAGTGATCCATAAGAATCAATATGACTTTATCCGATCAAAAACAATCCAAGACTGCCTTGCCTGGATCAAAAACATCAGTGTCATCGCTCCAGAGAAGAAGTGATCATCCTCAAATTGGACTTTGAAAAGGCCTTTGATACCATCGAACACTCAACCATCCTCCTTATGATGCAAAGTCTTGGGTTCCCAGATAAATGGCTGCAATGGGTTCAAGAAATCTTATCCTCTGGAACCTCCGCTGTCCTGTTAAATGGAATCCCTGGGAAAACTTTCCGCTGCAAGAGGGGTATCAGACAAGGAGATCCACTTTCGTCTCGCTCTTTGTCTTGGGCGGCGAGGTGATCAGTCTTAATCAATAAAGCCGAGCAAGAGGGCCTTCTTCACTTGCCAATAACGCGCCAACGGAGGATTTCCCAGTAGTCAATATGCGGATGATACTATTATCATCCTTCAAGCGATGCGAGCAACTTTTCTTTCTCAAAACCTTCGAACACAATCCAAATGGCGACTGGACTCAAAGTGAACTACAAAAAATCAAGCATGTACCCGATTAATCTCAGCAATGACAAGCTTTGCCACCTAGCCAACACCTTTGGATGCGATGCGGGCTCCTTGTCGTTCACCTATCTGGGTTTACCACTGGGGACAACTAAGCCAAAAATTGAGGATCTAATGCCGCTTCTGAACAAAGTTGAAAGGAAGCTCTCTTCATGTGTGTCTTGGTTGTCCTACTCAGGTAGGCTCGAGATGATTAACTCGGCAATTACTCCGATAACAACTTACGCCATGTGCACCCTCAAGATCCCGAAAGGTATCATAGAAGCCATCGAGGGCAAGAAAACGGTGTCTCGGAGGGAAACAATCGGAAAAAAGAAGGCAACCTGGCAGCTTGGAATCTAGTAACCAGACCAAAAGAGAAAGGTGGTCTAGGGTACTAAACCTCCGCCTGCAAAACGATGCTCTACTCATCAAGCAACTCTCAAAATTCTACAACCATGAGGACATCCCTTGGGTGGAGCTCATTTGGTTTAGATATTATCAAGACAAGGTCCCCCACCACTGTAGGGAAATGGGATCCTTCTGGTGGAAGGACATTCTTAGACTCAACGATCTTTTCAGGATGGTGGCCTCATGTCAAATAGGTAAAGGTTACTAGGTAAGCTTCTGGGCGGACAACTGGAATAACTTAAATATCCCATCCAACTTCCCCCACCTCGCCTCGTTTGCCAAGAAAAGCAAGGCCTCGGTAACCAAAATCATGCAAGCTGAAGACCTGGATTCAGTTCTGCACCTACCGCTTTCTGACCAAGCCTACCATGAACTACTTCAGCTTCAACCCCATCTTCAGGATCTACCTTATGAGGAGGAATCTCTTGACAGCTGGTCGATGATTTGGGGAAATAATTACACCTCAAGGGGGTTCTACAATTACATCTTTGACTCCTTCGCGAGTCACCAAAGCTTTAAGTTGATTTGGAAATCAAATTGCCTTCCAAGAATCAAGTTCTTCGCGTGGCTTTTGTTATTAGATAGGCTAAATACGAGACCTGGGAGAGGAAGAAACTGCTGAGCATCCTTTCTTCTCGTGCCCCTTTGTGACCCAATGCTGGTCAACTCTTCAGTTACAATGGGACACCTCCCTACCCATCATGGACAGACTGCTGCAATCGATCTCCACATCAACGCTTCCATGTGCCACAGAGATAACCCTCTTAGCGGCTTGGGAAATATGGAAGATTCAGAATGACAAGGTCTTCCAGAGAGTAACTCCAAATCTGCATCTCTGGAAAAAGAATTTCAAACTTCAGTGCTCTTTACAATTTTTTAGGCTTAGGATAGAAGACAAGAGTTCCTTCTGCGCCTGGCTTGATGCATACAGTTAGTTCTAGATTCTACCTAGGAGTAGTCGCCGTCTCAGCTATCGCCGTCTCAGCTATGCTAGTGACTTCTCTTAGCAGCTTTGTTAGGGCATCTTCGCCCTTTTCTCAAAAGGTTGTATTCTAAACTTTTATCCCTTCCCTTATCTATAAAATTTGGCTCGAAACTGTGGGGACCTCCCCCCAGTGATTTACGGTCAAAAAACGATTACAAATTTTTTTTCCTTTTTCTTTCAAAAGTTCAAAAAATATATTGCCAACTCCATTTTAGTTATATTCACTGTCTTATTTAGTACTGTTTCAGATTTCCTGTTTTTTTAGTGTGAATAAAATCGTTGTTACACATTCACCCTTGCTTGCTCTCGTGAGCAGTGCTACAGGTGGAATAAGAGCTGCTCGAGAAGAAGCTGTAGCTGTGGTTGAGCTAGTGCTTCATACCTTACTGGACAAGAAGGAAAGGTAAGGAGGATCAGTACGGGAGAAAAAGTGATTTAAGATTGTGAATTTGATTTGATAAGTAATCAAGGCAATTAGCTTAGGTTCATCCCAAATCCATTTCATTTTTTTGCTACAACGGGACAAAATCGTTCTCTGGTAGGGCGACAAGAGAGCCGTCTACAAAATTACGAAAAAACGCCTTTCGGGAGGGCGGCAAAGAGGCCTCCTATAAAATTGCACGGCCGCCCTCCCAGCCATTTGTAGGCGGCCCCCTACAGCAAAAAATCGCTCTCTGAGAAAGCGGCAAGGGGGCTGCCTGCAAATTTACCCCTCTTCGTGTAAGAGTCTCAAAATTGTAACTTCAAATATAAATAAAAAGGTGAAGAAATTTTTTGCGAACTAATCATATACTATACTTAGTGTAAAGTATTCAAAAATTCCCCAAATACTTATAAATTTCCCTAAATTCAAGTTAGAAAATCAAATAATATTAGTGATTGGTTATTATTCTTGGAAAATCTTACATTTAGTTTTTAAATTAAAGAAATTAATAAAAGACAAAACTTAAAATTAACTTTAAAATCCAGATAAAATTGTATTAAATCTTTTCCAAAAAGTTTTCCTTTTATTTTTAATTTTTCCTTTTCCTTTTCCTTTTTCTTTTTCTTTTTCTTCCTCTTTCCTTCTTCTTTCCCAGTCTTGTTCTTCCCCGGTCTCAGCAGACCACGGCTGTTCAACCCACGGCCGATTGCCTATGGGCTGAACCTTGCGCCAAACCAACCCAAACCGACTTAGAAATCACCTTATCTGCATGGACATCTGTCGAAACTTGGTTTCGGCAATATGATTTCTGGGGTCGCAGTCAAGATCACCAAGCACAATGGGTTAGGAGAAGAAGAAGGTTTAGACAGGTTCAGGCCCTCTCGTGAGGTAATACCCTACTCCTGTTTCGGTGGATTCGATCCGTCGAGTGTCTTTATTGATCTCGTGATCTAAAAATGAAGGCTAAAAGTTGATCTCCTATTGGAATATCTGATCTAGAATCTGATATCCCTCAAGGAACGCCCCTTACCCCCCTTATATAGTCTTGGGAGGAGGGCTTACAGATCGGAAACCCTATCTTACTCTAAGTTGGTTTCCTCAATTTTACCAAACCGTGACTATAGGCCGATTGCCTTATCTCTATCGGCAATAGTAACACCCAAGTCATGTCCGGCTTACAGATATGGCAGGCGCAATCCATCCCTACCTCCAGTCGGATAAGCTTGCCATGTAGATACCCGATTGCCACAATCTCCACAGTAGCCCCCGAGTCCTTTTCAGTCGACGAGACAACTCAGCTTCAAACCAAAACAGCACTCAGCCAAGAATCTCTTCGACCGAGTGCTTTTGGCGCCGAGTGATTCCATCATCTCTGCCTGAATCTTCCCGAGTGGCTCCAAAGACTGTAAAGGGCAGGAAAAATATCTAAAAAACTCTCAAAAATAAATATCTAGGTGCATCTCCTGATGCACCTAATTAGGTGTAGCCCCCGACTATGTGGTTAGTCAAAAATAGGCTAAGCATATAGTCAAGAACTATAAAAGATCATTCTCATGTAGATGCCTAGCTCATGCTAAAGCAATCATAGAATTCTCATTACTCGGCGAGTTCATACTCATCCAAGTGAATTTGCCCGATCATCTCAGAACAAATAACTCAATCAACCCTCATGGGTGAAAAGCACTCGGTAAGCTCACGCTTATCCGAGTGGATATGCCCGAGTCATCCCGGAACAAATATTTCAATCGTCCCTCATGGGAAAACAATTTTTTTCAATCATATGAAAAATATGACCAAATTATTAAATAGCTTATGCCATAATACTGGTCTCAATCTATAAAGATCTTCACCAAGGTGGAAAAATAAATAGCATTGATAAGATTACTTGATCAAATGCCAAAAAACCAAACAGCCCTTGTCATCAAGGCAGCTATAAAAACTTAACTGTTGGTCACCTTCCAAGTTGCATCGTGCCAGCTTCTCACGAAGTCAAGCAAACCGCGGTATGGAAGGATTTTCAAAGGTACAGGGCACTCGGACACGCGCATATTGCCAGGGCAAATCTGCTTAAGCTCATCCGCTTAAGTCCCTAAGGACACGCGTCGGGCCACACCTTAGTCGGGCCGTAGATTTTCTTATGGGCTCGGCCCAATCACTAGGAAACCTAGCGCAACCCTCAAATCTTTCTATAAAGGCACGAGGTCATCCCCGCCTCTTCATCTTCCAAAAATTCCCCTTTTCGCAGTACTGTTCACCAGTTCACTGCGGAAAACCCTAGACTCGCGCGCTCCCAAATCCATCCATCTAGGAACTCGCTCTTTGCAACAACCAGCTTCCGCAGCCAAATCTCCCACGTTCCTTTGTCAAAAAGCCCAACCTTTTCCGACCAGATCCACTTCCCATCAACACCACTCTCATGGCGGAGGAAAAGAGGATTCCGTTCGACCAATGGGCCGCTTCGGATGTGAGGGAATCCACCCTCAAAGAGATGGTGAAGCACGGCGTGCTTCCGCCAAAGGAGATCGTGGGATGACGCCCGGCGGCGGGGGAGGACTTCCCAACCCCGAACACCGGTGAGCTCGTTGTTTTTACTTCCTTCTTCTATTGCGGGTTCAGCCTTCCCACCTCCGAATTCTTCCGGGGGCTTTTGGAGTACTACGGGCTTCAACTCTACCATCTGAACCCGAACTCGATGCTTCACATCGCTCTCTTTATTCATGTGTGCGAAGCCTTCCTTGGCATCCTCCCCCACTTCCATCTCTTCCGGCGCATGTTTTATCTTAAACCTCATCCGAATAAAGACCACCCATGCGTCGTTGGCGGGGCAGGTTTCCAGCTCCGCGGATCTCTCCGCAAGGAGTACTTCTCTCTCCCTCTAAAGTCCTCCAATAAGGGATGGCACGCGGGCTGGTTCTACATTAACAACCTCGAACCCAGCCTGCCAGCCTTCGTCGGTCTTCCCCCTGTCCCCAGGCCATCTTGGAGCACTGTTCCAGTAGCCCAAGATTGGGACGAGGCCAACAAGCTGCTCGCGAAGATCCTGGCGATGAAACAAAAGGGTCTTCGTGACGAACAGATCACTCGGCACTTCATCAGGTGCCGACTGGCGCCGATCAAGGAACGGTCGAAGCCGACCTTCGAGTATGAAGGCGGAACGGACCCCAATCGGGAAGATCCAGATCCACTCTGCTACGAGATCCTGAAGATCCGGATGTACAAGATCTTCTCGACTGGAATCGCAGTTGAGCGGGCCCTCATTCTGCCAGTCCTCCCTTTCAGCATCCACCGACCTTCTCCTCCGGTAAGCCGACTGGTTACTTCATAACATCTTTCAATCTTGATATCTTGTTTCTTAGCGTTGTGCATTCTTTCTTCTGCAGGAAAATGCTTCTGTCACCTCCAAGCCATACAAGGTGTCCCATGATGACGCGTCGCGTCGCCCCGCCAAGAAGCCGGCTGGCGGGATCAAGATCCAAGGCGACCCAGTCGGGAAGCGAGCGGCGCCGAGTGAAGACTCGAACAAGCGTGCGAGCAAAAGAAGGTTGATTATCGAGGACTCGGATGACGACGTCCCGGCTCCTCCCATCGAGACCCCACCTCTAAGGCGATCGCCGCGGACGGCGCCGAAGATCCGCCGGTCGTCCAGGTATGCTCTATAACTGAAGTCCGAACTTTTCCGTTAAAAACTTTCTTTACCTTTACCCCTGCTGCGTTCACTTCCGCAGGAGGCCCCAGGACATAGATCCTGCCGGGGGAAATGAAGGGCCGACCCCGGCCGTAGCTCCCGAGGTGCCAAAACCAACAAAGCCAAAGCCCCGGAGCCCACAACCGAGCGTGAGCGCTCCGGGCGGGCAACCTTCGCCTCCGGAGGAGGATGCCCCGAGGAAGGAGCCCCTGGCCGCCAGCCGGGATATCCCGACTGGAAATCAGTCAGCGGCCGGGAAACCTCAAGCCCCGACTCGAGCGCCCGACTGAGGGCCACTCGGCGCGAAGTCAGAAGAAGGAGGCCAGCCGGGCCGCTCCACCTAATCGCGCAGCCGCCGAAACTGGTGAGATTTGTTTCAAAATACTCTTTTGCTCTTTCAGTTTGAATCTTTCATGTCTTCATTTGTTCTTCTTATTTGCCGCCACGTGGAGGAGATCCCTGGTTGCGAGTCCTCCGAAACCGGGTTCCCTATTAGGATCGAGTGGCGGGACTCGGAAGGCGAAAGGGGCATCATGCTTGGCCGGCAAGCCGAGAAAGATGAAAGGGATGCCCTTGTCGAAAGCTTGAACGAGGCGACCCGGCTGCTCAACGTAAGCCTTCGTCTTTCTCTTTAATTGTATTACCATTATCTTTCGGTTGGTCACTCTTACGCTTTCGCGCGCGGAAGGAATATTGCCGCTCCATGGCAAATCGGAGGTGCTGGAGAAGCTGGTTCCTCACCTGAACTCCTTAGAGAACGTTCAGCGACAGCTGAAAGCCACTCGGGAGGAGGCCGCGTCGAAGGAAGCGGCTTTAAGGAGAGAGATCGCGCAGCTTCGGGAGGCGAATCTCGACCTCCGAGGATCAATCGGGAGTAAGCCCGTCTCTCCAAGTTTTCTTCATGATTCTCATGTTAATCTCGGTTGCTGACGATCTTCTTTTGCAGAAAATTCTTCGGAGGTCCATTCGCTTCAAGTCCAGCTGGAGGCAGTCAGCCTCGATAAGGCCGAGATGGAGGCCGAGTTTGAATGTAAGCCTCTTTGGAGTAAAACTTCTTGTGCTGCTTCATTTCCGAGTGCTTTGAATGATCCGGAGCTTTTGGCAGCTTATAAGGTAAAGACCCGAGCTCAATACGACGTCTTGCTTGGGCGGGTCAAACAAAGTGACGAGATTCGGGAAGAGGTCGCCAATGCCGCTATGCCGATCTTGCTATCCTTATTCGATCAAGGAGTTGGGGCCAGTTCGCTGGAGCCGGTAGAAATATTTGACAAGCTGCGGGGCTCCCGACCGTATCGGCCAACATCACCGGCGGCCGGCATGGGGGCTGGTCGGCTCTTGCACGAGACCAAGTCCTTTACCCCAGTGGACATCCACTCGGTCGGGAAAGGCTTTGCGACGGGACGACAGACGAGCAGGCCTTAGATATGCTGAGTGAGGCGCAGGAGGCGATGAAGAAAATATCCATTGATGTAGTAAATAATTTCAAGATCTGATTTGTCTTTCTGACTTTATCTTGTAAATGTCGCATAACCGTAACGCTCTGATGTAGAACTTGTGATATATTTAGTTTATTTATGTTAATGCCTCGATCCGAGCTTTTGCGTGAAATTTCTTAAGTAGTTTTCATCTGGCTGTCATCAAGCCTAGGCTCGATTAGGTCATCGGAAAACTCTCAGTCCTTAGACACTGAACTCGAATCGAAGGACATTGAACAATGATAAACCAAATTATGCACAAAAGTTGATGAGGAAAACTTGAGCTTTATTGACATGTGTACAGCCCCCGACTGCTAACTCAAGAAGTCATCTTGCTTGAGGTTCGCAGTCAAGGAAAACATGAAGCCTTAACCTGGCCGAGTCACTTCAGCGATTATGTACGGTCCCTCCCATAAGGGAGATAACTTGTGTCGGTCTTTGGTGGTCTGGATCTTGCATAGGACCAGGTCGCCAACAATGAAAGCTCGTGCTCGCACGTTGCGACTGTGGTATCTTCTGAGCCCTTGAAGGTATTTGGCCGACTGGATGAGGGCTGCCTCACGGGCCTCTTCCAATCGGGTGAGGTCATCCACTCGGTCAGGGTCGTAGCGTTCATCGTTGAAGCTGCGGACCTGGAGGGATTCATACTCCATCTCGTTTGGCAACATGGCTTCTGCGCCATAGACCAAAAAGAAAGGAGTTTGGCCGGTAGCCCGACTGGGTGTGGTCCGCAGCGACCATAAAACCGAGGGAAGTTCTTGGACCCATTTGTCGGCGTAAGGGTTTAGGCGGTCGAAAACGCGGGCCTTGATGCCTTGGAGGACCATGCCGTTGGCTCGTTCGACTTGTCTGTTGCTTTTGGGATGGGCCACTGATGCGTAGCAGATCTTGATTCCGAAGTCTTCGCAGAATTCCTTGAAGATGCCTCCCGTGAATTGAGTCCCGTTGTCAGTTATGATTCTGTTTGGGACGCCGAAGCGGTGCACGATGTTGAGGAAAAAATCCCGTTCCTTGTCAGCAGTAATTGTGGCGACCGGCTTGGCTTCAATCCACTTGGAGAACTTGTCGATTGCGACGAAGAGGTGTGTGAATCCTCCTGGAGCTTTCTTGAAGGGGCCAACCATGTCCAGGCCCCATACTGCGAACGGCCAGGAAAGTGGGATTGTTTTAAGCTCCTGGGCCGGGACATGGCTTTGTCGGGCGAAAAATTGGCAGCCTTCGCAGGTTCGTACGACTTTGTCCGCGTCGGAGACCGCGGTAAGCCAAAAGAAACCTTGCCTGTAAGCTTTGCCGACCAGAGTGCATGCTGCCGCGTGGCTTCCGCATATGCCCGAGTGGATGTCTTGGAGTAGCTGTTTCCCTTCTTCAGGTGTGTTGCACCTCATTAGAATTCCGGAGGGGCTTCTCTTGTATAGATTGGAGTCAACCATGACATATGCTTGGCAACGACGCCGGACGCGTTCTGCTTCATCCCGGTCATCCGGCAGCTCTTGCTGGGTTAAAAATTTGATGAGCGGCGTCCTCCAGTCGGTATCGGTCATGGCGACTTCGTTCGTGGTTTGCCCGTTGGGAGTTGTCTTTGCCATGATGGTTGGTTCGTAGAGATGTTCGACAAAGACATCTGTTGGGGCAGCTTCGCGCTTAGATCCGAACTGTGCCAGCTCATCGGCAGCTTCGTTGTTATATCTCAGGACATGTGAGAGTTCGAGCCCATCAAACTTGTCCTCAAGCTTGCGGACCTCTTGCCGGTAGGCCTCCATAGTGTCGTTTAGGCAGGACCAGCCCTTCATCACTTGATTGACGACCAGCTGGGAGTCGCCTTTCACAATAAGCCGACGTATCCCGAGTGAAACTGCGAGGCGCAGTCCATGTAGAAGAGCTTCGTACTCGGCAACGTTGTGTGAGGCGGAGAAGTGGAGGTGAAGGACATATCTTAGCCTTTCCCGGTCGGGAGATCGGCACAACTCCTGCTCCCAAGCCGGTGATCCTCTTGGATCCGTCGAAGTGCATGGTCCAGTGTTGGAGGTCTTCCCGAGGCACGTTCTCTTGCTGTTCAGTCCACTCGGCCAGGAAGTCCGCCAAGGCTTGTGACTTTATGGACGTCCTTGCCTTAAAAGTCAAATCCGGCGGCATCAGCTCTAGGGCCCACTTGGCGATGCATCCGGTTGCCTCGCGGTTGTGGATGACATCGCCGAGTGGGAAAGAGGTAACGACGGTGACCGAGTGACCCTGAAAATAGTGTGCCAATTTCCTCGCGGTTATTAGAACACCATAGAGCAATTTTTGTACCTGAGGGTAGCGAATTTTGGCTCCTGCCAATACTTCGCTAACAAAGTAGATTGGCCTTTGAATCTTCTGAGCCCGTCCTTCTTCTTCGCGTTCGACCATGAGGACCGTACTAACCACTTGGTGAGTGGCTGAAACGTACAGCAGCAGAGGTTCCTGGGGTTGAGGCGAGGCCAGGACGGGCGGCGTTATAAGGAACTCTTTGAAATCTTCAAAGGCCTTGTTGGCTTCCGCGGTCCACTGGAAGTCGTTTGTCTTCTTTAGCAGTCTGAAGAATGGCATGCCTCGTTCGCTGAGTCGGGATATGAAACGGCTTAGTGCCGCCATGCAGCCAGTGAGCTTCTGGACGTCTTTCTGGTTACTCGGGGGTTTCATGTTTAAGATGGCGTTGATCTTCTCTGGATTTGCTTCAATGCCGCGATGTGACACCATGAAGCCGAGCAGTTTGCCTAATGGAACACCGAAAGTGCACTTCTCCGGGTTTAACTTCATTCTGAAGGCCCGGATGTTCGCAAAGGTTTCTTCTAGGTCGGCGATCAGGTCTTCTTTCTGCTTGGTCTTGATGACAACGTCGTCGACATAAGCTTCAACGTTCTTGCCGATCTGCGTCTGGAAACATCTTTGGATCATGCGTTGGTATGTGGCACCGGCGTTCTTCAGGCCGAAAGGCATGGTGATGTAGCAGTAGGCCCCAAACGGCGTGATGAACGATGTCTTCAGGCAGTTGGATTCTTTTAAGCTGATCTGGTGATAGCCCGAGTAATAGTCCAGGAAGCTCAGGAGTTGGCAGCCGGCTGTTGAGTCGACTACTTGGTCGATGCGAGGCAGCCGAACGGATCTTTGGGGCAGGCTTTGTTGAGGTCGGTATAGTCAACGCACATGCGCCATTGCCCCGTCTTCTTGCGAACCAGGACAGGGTTGGCTAACCAGTCGGGATGGAGGACTTCTTTAATGAAGCCGGCAGCCAAGAGCTTTGCAAGTTCTTCTTTGATAGCGTCTTTTCGATCCCGCGCGAATCTACGTAATCGTTGTTTTATCGGTTTGGCGTCATCTTTGACGTTCAAAGAGTGCTCGATCACCTCCCTAGGAATTCCAGGCATATCGGATGGTTTCCAAGCAAAAACATCTTTATTATTTTGGAGGAAGGTGACGAGCGTGCTTTCCTATTTGGGATCTAGGTCGGCGCCGATTACGCAGTTCTCGAGGGATCCGACGGATCAAGGGAGATCTTCTTGGTCTTGGCGTCGCCGGATCCCGATTTGGTTATCTTCTTCACGGGGACTTCGCCCTCCGCCGAAGTTGATGCAGCCAATCGGACTTCTTGTTGGCCACGTAATCTCTCGCGAGATTGGGCCATGTCGCAGCTCTCCTTATCGCAGTGAAGGCTTGCTTCACGTCGCTGCGAAGAGTGATGACGCCGTTGGGACCCGGCATCTTCATGCGAGAGGTAGGTGTAGTGAGGGATCGCCATGAACTTGGCAAGCGCGGGCCTTCCGATGATGGCGTGATATGTTGTTTCGAAGTCGGCCACCTCAAAAGTGACGTTTCCGTTCGGAAGTTCTCTCGGGCTCCGAAGGTGACCGGAGGGAGATATGCCCGAGTGGTGTAGAAGATAGCCCGGGGATAACTCCGTGGAAGGGGGTGAGCTTGCCTTCGTTCGGCCCTCGGGATCGCATCTCATCCATGGTCTTGGCAAACGGGATGTTGAGGGCACCTGCCCCATCGATGAGGACGCGCTTAAGCTCGATGTTGCGGACCACGGGGTCCGGGACGAGTGGGTAGCGCCCGGGTGAACCACTCGGTCGGGATGATCCGAGCGGTCAAAAGTGATGGCCACTTCCGACCATCGGCCGATATTGAGGGACTTCGGGTTGAGCCACGTTGACCTCCCGGTCAGTTAGCTTCTGTTTCCTCTTGGACTCATAGGCTAGCGGACCTCCGAAGATGTCGTTGAGCTCCCTCACTGGGTCTTGAAAAGGTTCGGCATTTTCAGCCGCGTTGTTCTTTTTGGCGCCTGACGGGCCAGCCTCGTCGATCGGTTTCTTGTTGAGCTGCGCCGCGATCGTTCGGCGAACCGCTTGTAGATAAAGCGAGTCCTTCCCGCGTGCTTATGATTCGGATGATGGGTGCACTTGGCGTTCATGATGGCGTCGTAGGCGGCGACTCGGGACGGCGTTGAGTGTTGGAGGTTGCGGCCACTAGGTCCTCAGATCGGCGCTTGCGATCTTTCTGGCCCTGGTTGCCGTTGTTCCCGCCATCCTTCTTAGGATTACGGCTCCCTCCCGCTTGCTTGTCCTCCCTTCTATCGGGCCGGTCTTGACGGGCGGCCTTAATGGCATCGTTGGATTTGGCGTATGAATTCGTCGTCTCGAACATTTGTTTCACCGTCTTCGGTGGTTTGCGCCCAAACTGTCCGATCAGCAGCTCATCACGGACTCCCTTCTGGAAGGCGGCGATGATGATGTCATTGGTGATGTTCGGGATCTTGTTGCGCTTCTCGGAGAAACGACGAATGTAATCCTTCAGAGGCTCGTCCGGCTTTTGGATGACGTTGTATAGGTCGAAGTGTGTGCCGGGCCTCTCGAAGGTACCTTGGAAGTTGGCGATGAAGTGGTCCCTCAGCTCGCTCCACGAGCCGATTGAGCCTCTTGGTAGGCTCGTGAGCCAATTTCTGGCTGAGTTTGCGAGGGCCACGGGCAGGTAATTGGCCATGGCTTTGTTGTCGCCACCTGCAGCACGGATGGCGAGGGTGTATACGGTTAGCCAAGATTCGGGTCGGTCTTGCCATCGTACCTTTCAATTCTGTGGGCTTAAAGCCACTCGGCCGGCATGCACTCGGCGGAGCTCCCGAGTGAAGGCGGTACTCCGTCGTCGCCGCTATCGGGTGATCCTCCGATCTTCCCGAGTGCGTCGGTCGCGCTCTGTAGCGGCGATCGAGGACTTCCCTCGATCACTCGGCGGGGTCTTCGTTGACTGGTTGGGTGCTGGAGCTATTGCGGCGGACGCGGTGGTGGACGGGTGGACGTCCGTTTCGTTTGTCGCGGAGTCGGCCGTCCGCTCTGGTATTTTTGCGTGGACTCGCGGGGTGGGCCTCTTGGCACAGTCGTCGACCGATCGGCTCGGGCCTCTTATAGTCTCTTGACCTTAGAGGTGGAAGCCGGCTCTTGTCTGGTGTTTCGGCCACAGATTCAGTCGGCCTTCGTGCCGAGGTGGTGGGGTGGCCGTTAGCTGTGGCGGCGACGATGGTCTTGATCTTGTCGAGTATCGGAGTCACGTTGGTAGGAGCCGTCTCCATGACGGTGTCCAAGAGGGTGAGCGCGGCAACAGCGTTCTGTTGTGGCGTTTGGAAGATGTTGGTGTTGCGGACCCGTGTTTGGAGGATGGCCTCCCGGCGGATCGTCCACCGCACGCAGTCCTGCTTCCTCTTATCGGCCTCGTCCTTGCGTTGTTTCTCTTCTTCGAGTGCTCTTGCGCTCGAGCTCCACCTTGGCTCGCTCTTCTTCACAAGCCTTCGGCCATGGCTGAGTCGGACTCGTCCGGCTCGGCCATGAGGACGTCAAAGCACTTCGGCTCATAGTCCATGCGGCGGTCGGAGTTGTCGGCTTCGTCGGAAGGGATGCCGTAGAGGTTGTCGGCCGGCGGAGCCGAGGTATCCATTGAGCTCCGAAGATGAGCAGGAGCCGAATGATGGAAGGATGACAGCGACCTCCCTTGATCCTGGGTAACCCGGATCTGGATCGTTCCAATCCGAGTCAGAGCTTGGGGGTGTGCGCTCCTCCGAGTGGGTCGCCGTCGACTCGGGGGAGAGAAGCTTGCTGTAAGTCTTGGCGGCGTTTGGTAACCCAAACGGTGCTGAGAGGTCTTCATCTGAGTAGATCGCTTCCGTCGGGGAGGCGAGGAGATTGGCGCAGATTTCGGCGGTATTCGGTAACCCGAATGGTGCCGAGTGGAGTCCGTCGTCGGAGAAGGTAGATTGCATCTTGATTTTCAAGATGTCGTTGTAGATCGTGGCGCTGTTCGGGAGTACGAACGGTGTCGAGTGGATTTCTCCTACCGACTGGTCCGAATCCGAGTTGAAGGAGGAATCGTCGACGAAGTTGGCGGCGAAGTCGCCGAATCTTGAAGGAGATCCCATCACGCTTGTCGACGAGATTGTTGAAGAAGTCTCGACGCGTGGCCCCTACCTGGCGCGCCAACTGTCGAAACTTGGTTTCGGCAATATGATTTCTGGGGTCGCAGTCAAGATCACCAAGCACAATGGGTTAGGAGAAGAAGAAGGTTTAGACAGGTTCAGGCCCTCTCGTGAGGTAATACCCTACTCCTGTTTCGGTGGATTCGATCCGCCGAGTGTCTTTATTGATCTCGTGATCTAAAGATGAAGGCTAAAAGTTGATCTCCTATTGGAATATCTGATCTAGAATCTGATATCCCTCAAGGAACGCCCCTTACCCCCCTTATATAGTCTTGAGAGGAGGGATTACAGATCGGAAACCCTATCTTACTCTAAGTTGGTTTCCTCAATTTTACCAAACCGTGACTATAGGCCGATTGCCTTATCTCTATCGGCAATCGTAACACTCAAGTCATGTCCGACTTGCAGATATGGCAGGCGCAATCCATCCCTACCTCCAGTTGGATAAGCTTGTCATGTAAATACCCGATTGCCACAATCTCCACAACATAGCTATCTTAGATCAAGCGAGTGAGTCATCGTTTTAATCTTCGGCAAACCGACATGACACAAACCGTTGTCGCCGCCGGAGTTTCACTCTTCAAGAACACATGCTTCGCACATTGGCACACCAAACCAACTCAAAACCATGAATTCAACTCTTTGAACGTGCTGCCATGCCATTGGTCCGGCCACGGCATCATCCTCATCGTCGATGAACCGACATAAGCCGCACCGCCATAGCCGACGACCATATCTCCCGAGGAAACCGAGATTTAATTCTATAAATAGACCACGGAAACACAAACTTTGTATACCAAATTGGGTCACCATCTTTCTCTCTTGAATAACCCCCAAAAACACCCAACCATTATAGACTACACTCTGCCAATTTTGCCAAGAACCAAAGCCGGGTCCGGAAGAACCCTAGAACAGTCGCATCAAGAGAATCGCAAAATTGGAAATCCTTGGCTGATTAATTCTCAAATTAAAGGTACTTTAACAATCTAAATACTCTAAGTTTCATTTTCCCCAAGTTCTTCAAATCCCTAACCCACCAGGAAGTGCCGCCGACGGGAGCCGCCGGCCATCCCCTGTTTTCCGGCCGGAGCTCGTACGGTGCTAAGCTGATTTAAAGCATCTCCGACCAAGTTGAGACTATATATAGCTTCACCCTGTTTCATAGATGCTAAAACACCCTTTAATTCGATCACATCACTCATCAAAAGTCCTAGCAACAGACCTCAGCACCGCCGGAGTCATAGCGCTGCCGCCGGCTCGCCTCCGAGCTTCGCCGGCCCGTTCAAGTTCAAAAATGGAACCGTAGTAGATCCTAGATGAATAAAAACCTATTGAATCCTAAACTTTAGCCATTCCATGCCGTGCGCAGTATCCTCTCAAAGTGCCGGCTTCGGGAGAAGAGAGAGAAGAGAATAAAATGAATAGTACACAGAGGAAAGAAGTAACCGCGTAGCCCAGTGGAGAGGAGAGAAGGGGGAGGTCCTATGTTCGACCCAGCCTCACCCCCTTTTTTCTTATTTTTTTTTCTGTTTTTATTTCTTTTAGAGATAGAAGGAAGCAAGAGAAAAATAGAAAACCCTAGAAACAATCCTTAGAAAATAGTTTGACCTCTTCAAACCTTTTAAACCCTACTTTCAAATTTTTATATTCTTTTAAATCTATTTTATTACTTTTAAAAATCTTTATTTCAAAACCCTTATATTGTTATAAAATTTAAACATCTTTAAACCAAAAGAATAATATTTTCTAAATTTTAAAAGAATCTATTCACCCTAAAATATTTTTTCTTTCATGATATTTTTGATTATTATTTGGATTTATTTGTTAATTCCTTTTATTTTATATTTATCGATAGATTACGACGTTGCATCGTCAGAAGAATTAGAACTCGGCCCAAAGGTTGATATAAACACTCTTATTGCCCTTCAACCAAATACAAGTTTTGAGACCGTTAACACTCAAGTAAAGTCAAACTATTTTTGAATATTTTATTTAAAGACCAATTATCCTGTTCTATTTAATTTAAGTTAGAAATACATCATGGGATGGGTTAGATAGAATATATTTCCATGCATTAGAAGTATTATACCATTTCATGAGAAAATTGTTGTTTTATATTTTTTAGATATATTTTTTTTCTCCTTAAGCAATCTTGAAAAGCATCATTTCATGTGTTAGTATTCCATGCACCTTAGTACATAAAAGAGTATTTCATGCATCAGAGTTATTTCATGCACTAGGAACACCTTGTATGCAAAAAGAAGGAGTTTGTTATTTCAAATAACTAGATATATTCTTCTTCTCCTTAGAAAACACCTTGATAACTTGAACAAGGTATAAAACTATCAATATGATAGGATAAGAATTATCACATGTGCTAGTATTTCATTCATGCTCATAGAAAGTTATTCATGTGGTAGAATAGAAAAATGATCTATTACTTCATGTGATAGGTATATATAAAACCTATCATTTCATGTAATATGAGAATGGTCATATGAAATTATATTTCATACAATAGAATGAAATGATCCATTATTTTATGAGATAGCAAATATAAGTCCTATCATCTCCTATGATATTAGAATAATTTAGGCTATATGCCATAAATATAATTCATATGACCTAAATGGTTTTGGCTGTATGCTAGAAAATTATAAAAACTCATGCCAGAATAAGGACATAGTTTTTCCCATCCGATGGACCGGTTATACCGGCATGACATTTATATATTTCTCTCCGATCTCTCTGGGGACTCAGTAGATTTATAATGCGCATAACAACATTGGAGATTGTAGTGTTGATAAAGTCTTATTGGTGGGAAGCTATGTAAACAACGGATAAAACGTCGATACTAGCCAGGTCGGTACCGTCTGTTAAGATAGAATCCAGGTTCCACCAAGCGGGGGCAAGTGTGTGACGAACAACTATTAAATAGGGGTCGAGACACCAATTAGTGGTTAGAATTGGTGCCCCTATTAAGATAGCCCTCAGGTCTCATTCCCACATCAGAAAAGGTTAGAACTATATAAATGTCGTGTTACCCTTTAGTCTGGCTAACTAAGGTTAATCCTCGGGTAAAGTTGGGCAGACGCTTCAGAGTCGATTTGTATTCGAATACGCCGTACTCCCGGTCAATGGAGTTATGTCTATGGGTGAATCCAGAGTAATGGCATGAGCACCTTTTCTTAAATATATTGTCAAATAAAATATGCATATCTAGGTATCATTAGGAATGGGATGGAGCATAGACTTAAATTCATAATTCAAACTCTTAAACAATTGCATTAGATATTCTATTAAGGAATAGGATATATTAACATGGATAAATTGTTTCTCTTGTTGATATAGCATGCATAAATATTTAAAATGAACTGTATCCAGTTTGGCTTGCTGAGTACCTTCGGTACTTACCCTTGCATAATTATATTCAGGTAACCCAGAAGCAGAGGAAGAATTTCTAAGTACCCTAGAGGATTGGGAAGACGAGTACGATTTCTAGATCGACTCTACACTCGGGCTATCCCTGTGAAAGTGTCGCGATTTTTCTTGTATTGTATGAGTTGTACTTAAACTTTCTAAGTCTATATAATTACGCAAAGTTCTTGTATATGTATTGTCGCACGCCACTACTACAAAAAGGCTCATTGGTGTCGCCCCAAAAGGTGCTGGTCAAACCAAATCCGGCAACTATAATGTATATAGGTGGCGGCAAAAGAATAGGTGGCGGTTCGTGTTAGAACCGCCACCTATAGTCTCAAATAGGTGCCGGGTGAATAGTAAAACCGCCACCGTAGTATAGGTGGCGGTTTTACTGTTCACCCGGCACCTATTTGAGACTATAGGTGGCGGTTTTTGTTCACCCGGCACCTATTCTTCGCGAATAGGTGGCGGTTCTTATTACGAACCGCCACCTATAGTATAGGTGGCGGTTTTACTGTTCACCTGGCACTTATTCTCAAAAAACACTATTCTCTCGATTAGTACCATACCGCTCGCCGAACCAGAGCAACACCAGCTTAAATAGGTTTGTGCCTCGCTCGCTCTTCGTGTAGAACCGCTGGCCGAACCGCTCGCTCGTGCCTGTAGCTCTATCTCGCGGGCCCGCGCCCGCGTGGAAAAATATGGTGGGTCCGGCTAAAGGAGTGGGCCCATAAGAATTGGGAGCACCTCATTGTATAGGTGTCCGATAAATAGGTGTCAGTTCTACACGAACCGACACTTATTTGCTCGAATAGGTGCCGGTCGAAGAACCGACACCAATGACCAAAGTCATTGGTGCCGATCAATAGGTGCCGTTGGGAAAACCGACACCTAAGGGGGTTTCCCAACCGGCACCTATAAGGCATTCTGTACTAGTGCGCATAACCAGACTCCTGGGAGGTTATGTGATATTATGGAGTTGATCCTTTTAGGAGACCCCATACTTCGGTGGACCATCGTTAGGTGAGATCCAACGGTCATCTGTCACATAGGATAAAACTCTTCTCCAGGGGGCTATTGTTAAAAAACACCCTGCCGAGAGGGTGTTGGGCGACTATATTTGTAAATTTTTCAAACTAAAAATTATTTTTTAAACATTTTAATAAATAAAATTAAAGATATAAAAAAATCACTGGCACCATGTGTTGCAGGAGTCGCTCTGCTCTGGGCCGCGGCCGGGCTGTTGGCCCTCGAGTGGAAGTCCACGCAACAACGGGACTGTGCCGCCGCTGCAAGCACAGTGAAAAGAAACAAAATTGTTCAGAAATCTACGGTTTGGTAAACAAAAGAAATCAGATCTAAGAGATGAGATTGTGAAATTAATTGAGTGCATTGGAACATTTTGTTTCGCTATTGTACTAGTTGATTTTTTGTTACGTTGTAGATATATTATTGAACAATTTGACATTATGGTTGTGGATTCGTGGTGCATCTATGCAAGTTCTTAACGTGAGACTGCAAGACAACATGTATAAGCCAATCATTTTACATTAAACATCTGCATTTAGTTTAAGTTTGAATACTAAGATGCGTGTCTACTACGACAAACCTAGATGATAACTTCTACGTGCAGAATTGAACGTGTTGAACATGCCAGACATATCGAAAAACGAGAAGATATAACATATATAGCAAGTACTGACAAGTACTTACCCTCATCATCGGCTGGGGCCGGCGCGGCGATACTCTCAGAGGCTACCAACGATGCTAGCAAAAGAAATGGTACTACACTTGTGATGATCATTCGAACCATGTTGTTCTTGCAGACTAAACCTTCTGTATGTTATTGGTATAGATCAACACGTTGAGTGTTTGCTTCTGAGCTATAGATGAGTGGCTAGTTAGATTTATAGACAGGGTTAGGTGTAATTTCAGGAGTCATTGAAGCAGATAAGGATTATATGGAGACACACAATGAAAATTTTCTAATTAAAGTTTGAATGTTGGTCATTAGCTTAGAAAAGATTGAATGTCAACTAGGAACTGTTAATTTGTTAGGTAATGGATAGAAATCCTGCCTCTGTATCCATAAGTGGATATATACATGGCCAATTAGGAATTCTTAATAGGTAACCTGATATAGTATCGAGGATTTGCTTCAGATTGAGGGATGTTTTAGTACGTAATAACTGAAGGAGATTGCAATACAGATAAATATATGTTAATGGCTTCCAAAACAAGAAATGATATTTGTTGTAGTACACTAGGAGTGTAATACATCAGAGCAGTCCCAAACATATCGTCATAGCTAGAGTTGAGCCATAGCTTAAAGTATATCCTGTTAACATTACTAATTTATCATTAAGAATGTTAAAACTACGCACAATTTAACAGTCATGTCATTAAAACTCCTTTGTGCAGGCTATGGGACATGAGCCTCTGATCAGAAAGGCAAAGGAGTTTTGGGTGCAGTACAGACCACTATCTCAACCCCGACGATGAACATTACTTCGGACAATGGTTGCGGCTCCGGGGAATTGCCAGAACCTGGTTGGGCTAAGGTTAATGTTGATGATGTGTTTTGTGCAAGTTCAAGCGATCTAGTTATTGGTACAATTATTCGGGATAGTTCTGGTTGAGTCGTATTATCATCTTGGAACAGGCACGGTGCTGTGGAAGAATTGGAACTGTGTTGGAATGTCAACAAGGTTTAGCTCTGGCTGCTTAATGGTTTCATAGGCCAATTGTGCTACAATCAGATCGTTTGTCTGTCGTAACGTATTAAAATTTCATCAAGATAACCGATCCAGATGGTTCCAAGGTATTGCCAATGGGCATAATAAGAAGGAGTTCCTTCTAGAAGTGAAGATTAATTTGTCGTGTCGGAAGAAGATGTGATAGGGTTGTGGTATTGGATAGTGCAACTGGCGTAGAATGAGGCATCGTGTGGTATGGCGGTATGGCAGGAGCATGTCCCATTTGCAGTCAAGGTCTTGTTCTTACATTGTAATAACTTTGTTTAATTATCAATAAAGCACTCTTCCTCGTAAAAAAGTTAAAATATAACAAAAACTTGTTTTTGGGAACGATCACTACAATGCTAAATAAAAGAATACCATCGCAAAATATACTTTCCTTCAATAGCTATTCAAAAGTTAACAGGGACGGAATAGTCCTGTAGGATGGCTTTGGCTCGACACGTGCGAATATTTTCGATGGACTCGTACCTCATTTTCGATGGACTCGTACCTAAGAAATATATATTTCTTAAGACATAAAGCGAATCCGGGGTTGTTCCAGTGGTCCTAGGAAAAAAAGCAAGCCCAACGCATATAAAAAACATCTTTGAAAAATAACTCCCTTATTAGAATATTATGATGCACATTTGATAAATTTATATTTCTAACTTTATTATATTATTTAAAATATTTTAAAAATATTTAAGTTGGATTATCCATATAAAAATTAGAATTTTATAGTGATTGGAAAAATAAGGACCGTCCATCAGATCCGATGGTAAAAAAATAGGAGAAACTAAAAAAAGAACTGAGAAAAACCCGAAAGTAATGAGGAAAGTAATGGGTAGTATAGTAATTTTGCATGTCAATTCGGAAGATAGGGGTAGTCAGTCGTTGATGCGGTCCTCCAACCACCACCACCAAATCCATTCCTCCCTCCCCAACTCACCTCTCCGACTGCGCGGCCTCGCCTCCTCCCGCCGGCCACGCGATGCGCCCAAGCCAGCTCCATCGTGTGGTCTGCCGCCGGCGGGAGCGGGGAGCCGACGCCGACGACTGTTGGTAGGAAGCCTCTCCGCACTGGTCGAGGTGCCCGGGGTGCTCTGGCGCCGGACGCTGCGGCCGGTGGGACACTACAGGTTCCGCGGGTGCAGCGTGTGGGAAGGCAGCATTGGCCTCTTCATGGTCACCGGCGCGACGCCACATCAGTAAGTTAATCAAGCTTTTCTCACTTTCATGGTTACAGTTGCAGCAGAGCAAATAGGTGGGTAGGTGATAGAATGTGATTACTTAAAATCCTAATTTTTGGTTGATGTGCCCCCTTTCTGCAGAAGAGTTGAATGGTGTTAAATTGTATGTTGTGGAACCACTATCATCTATTTCTGTTCGACTAGTTCCCCATTTACCTACAGTTGTTTGTAACTTGCTTGTTGCTATGCAGGGCTCAAAGATCAGGAAATGGAGAGTGATAGTCCGGAATCTACCATTCAAGGTGCTTGATTGAATGCAAAATTTCACCTGTTCCAAACTTTGTTTTATAGAACAAATAAGACAGAGACTATATGCGTATGTTTCATTGTTGTAGGTTGCAGGAAAGGAGATCATGGATATGTTCAGTTTAGTCTGATTTGTAAGGGATGTGTCCATTCCACAGAAGTCTGATGACGGGTATGTTTCGCATTGAATCCTTTATTTCTTCAGTGGTTCAAGCAAATTGCAAGATGTGATAACTCTGTTGCATTCATTCTTTTGCAGGACATCAAAAGGCTTTGCATTTGTGTCTTTCACACGTAAACAAGATGCAGACAATGTATGGTCAGTACCCTATTCAGTAAGAGCAAATAAAAAATCGTTGGAAGTCGTAATATTGCATAACTTTTGTCATAAATAGGCTATAAAAGATGTTAATGGAAAAGTAGTTGCAAAGAGAACTATGGCTGTTGATTTGGCTGTTCCAAAGAAAGTATACACTGTTGCTGCAAAATCCAGCACTAGGGATGATGGTAAATTTAAAATTTTATATTAATTATTTAATTATTGTCGTCGTTCATTCAGTGACCTGCAATATCTTGATGTATTTGAACGATATGCTTAATAGCTATTTTAACATGGACATTTGCCTTTTGGCAAAGGTACCATACCATCTCGTTGGTATGATTTCTCGAGCAAATGACAAATAGTGTTCATGTTGTTTAAAATTACCAACTAGTGTCTTGTTTCATAATTTAATATACACTGTGTGTCCTTTTAAATCCTGTCAATTCTTTGTGTTTTCGAGCTACTGTTTTGGAAGCGCAAAATCATGAATTTCTTTGTACCTACGAAAGTGGCAATTGTATCGACGAGGCGGTGTAGACGAGTCAAGATAATATTGGTGGAGAAGATGACCACATATCAATCTTGCCAGGAAAAAATATAAATGATAAAGTTATCTATAATCACTACATTAATAAATTACTGATTTACCCTCAATACCACAGGAAAACCTGTACTTGCAGCACAACTTCTGATGAAATGTCAAGAGCAGTATTGTCTGCTGTTTATGGTCAGCATTGTGAGTTCAGCCAAAGTGACCTGCTGTTGCTATATTGGAAATGCATTGCAATGTCTATATAAATCCAATGGTACTTGGCCATCTAAAAGGGAGAGATAACTAGCTGTAGAGAGCACTGGAATAATTGTTAGCAGCTAGAGGCATTTCTTTGTAGATTATTTTATTTTATTATTGGGTCTATTTCATGATGTTATTTATATGTGGATGGTAACATTTGATGGATGCTCATCTGTAGCTTACACATCTGTACCCTAAACATCTTTTGGATGTCTAGTGTTGTTTTTCCTGCAAATTTCAATGTTGTATTCCAATAAAATCAGTTTGTGGCATATTTAATACAAAAGTATATAGAAGTTTTGTACATGACCAATGATTACAAGTGGCTTATATGGGCTCGAGTGATGCCGTCTGGGAAGGTTACCCGATGATTTTCAGTGCAAAACATCATGTATCGGTTCATTGAGTCCATAGTCTTATGATTTCTGAAGCATGCTGCATTTCTGGCTTTCCAGACAGTTCAGATCACAGCTGCTATTTCCACCATCATAGTTTTCCTCTCAATTTTGGTAAAACTATAGAAGCAACCTTCAAACAAGTGATGTGTGTTGTTAATTTGCTTCAAATTGAAAGTACAAACATAGATCCGGTACACTTATAATGTGTATATACTAGTGCACTGTCGTAGTTCTCAACAATCTAAATAGATCATCATCACCAAGCGCTTAAAAGATAAGGGAACAACATTCCGCAGTCTCGTATCGATTATTCTAACCGATCGCAGACTGAAAGGTAGTACGCTATCTGCAGAGCAGTATATAATCCGATACTTTTTGTTATGCCAACCGATCGAAAGTTGAATGGCAGCACAGTAGCAGGATAGAATCTGAATTATTTTGTTGCAGCAGTAAAAGATATGAACAATGCAATGCAAGCAATAGCATACTAGTATAGCTATTATAAGGAGAAGTTGCAAAAACAAATTATAATAATGGAACTGGAATACAAGCTTATTAAGTTATAGGCTAAGCAGATTCTATTGATGATTTGAGGCCATAAAAATATATTGTACAAAAAGTTCGTCCAGTTTTATTTACCGTAATTCTTTTGAAAATCAAGAAAATGACTATAAACTGTCATTTTGACCTAAATCAAAGCGCACATTTTTCTATGTTACTAGGTCAAGTCAATATTGATCCAATGAGGAGAAATGTAAACAACTAACACCTTGAAATCCAAGCTACAATGAAACATCTCTTATGAGTTACGATCTATCTAAATAGAATCAGATATACGTGCTCTTCTAGATACTTGCAGCAGTACACAAGCACTTCCAGACCCACATTAACCGAGTTATCTACATAATCAGAATATAGAATTATAGAAATTACCAACTGATTCCTGCTATCCGAATTATAATAGAATTACATGAGCACTACGTTGCATCTACTTGCAAGCGGGAGGAGCAAGAGAACAACTTTAGAGGGAGAGCTCCTTGCCCCGGAGCGAGAGCACAAGGGCCGCTAGCCAAAGCCTCCGCCGCTCGCCGCCCAAAGCCAACAGCCGTCGCCGCCCAAATCCGTCGACGCCGCCGCCCAAAGTTGCCGCCGCCGCCGCCGTCGCCGCCCAAATCAGATTGCCGCCGCTGCCCAACTCCGCGTCTGCGACGGACGACGCTGCGCACACACGGGAAATAGTAGGGAAAGGAATTCCTCCGCCGGACGAAGGGGAGGCGAGGCCGTCGTCGGGCCGGGGCACTGAGGAGGGAGGGGGCCATCGCGGAGGAAGGCGGTCGGGTCGGGGCGGTGCGGAGGGAGGGGAGGCGAGGCCGCCACCGGGCTGGGGCGGCGCGGAGAGAGGGCGGCGAGGGGGCGGAGCGGAGGGAGGGGCGGCGTGCGGGCCGGCTCGGAGGAGGCGGCGCGGAGGTGAGGGTCGGCGAATCGAAGCTTGCGCGAGGGAGATGAGGAAAAAACGCCGATCGGACTCGTATCAAATAAAAATAAATAATTACTTCAATACCCTTCCACACATTATTTTAACTTAAATTTATTAAATAATTTTTAATGGCTAAGATTAATCCATATATGAAAGAATCAGGAGGAACCAGAAAGAACCAGACAACCACTGTAAAACATCTCTATAAAAATATAAGTCACCGTAACCACAGTTGTCAGCCCCAACCCCCTAAAAAATGTCCAGCCCACAGCCTTACATCGCAGTCTTCTCGCTCAGTCCAGCCCAAGAAGTAATCAACTAGTCGCAACACCTTTTCGAGGACTTCACGATCACACACTTGGTTAAGGGAAGATGTAAAAACCAAAAACTGAGCCTAGGCCCTTCCTTCAACTGGCAGCAAGATGCAATTGGTGGTATGACCAGATCAAGGAAGCTGAAGGATGCAAAAGGAAGGGCCTGAAGTCCATCTTCATCCGGGTGGCTTGGGCGGTTTGAAAAGAGAGAAACAACAGAACAATTGGAGGGGAAGAAAAGCCCACTTGATAGATACAAGAGGCCAGGACTGGCGCAGAACATATCGCGAGATTATTACCTAAGTTTTCCTTTGAAGCGCAAAACGCTAACACTGTAAATAGAAACCTTTGTGCTCAGTTTTCTCCTTATGTTAATATTACACCGGCAGGCCGGCATCCTTCTCGATCTTTTTAAAAAAGGAACACAAACGTGACGCACTAGCTAACACGTTTGTTATTGGCTACTTGGGTCTATATGTGAATGTGTTAACCAGCCGATCTTTTTGCAAAGTATCGAACTCAAACCTAGTGCTGATCTGGCTTTGATCTATAATGTTTTTATAAGAAAATAGATCCTCTTATTTTGAAAACACAGTAAAAACAGACGTTCAAACGTACGCACAACAAATGCACCCCCTAACTCTATAAATATCTTCGAGATGGATCTGTCATCTATCACTGAAAAAATAAATAGGTATAAATATGATTTAAATCTATCATTAAAAAATAATTAGTTGTAAATAGTTTAAATAATCAGATTTGATACTCGCTAATGAATTCGCTAATGAATAGACAGTGATGAAGTCGGGAAGTATTGGTCCGCAAATTGGAAGATATGATACGGTAATGAATAATGCAATTATATGAAGGTAAATTCCAATTCAATTATCATTTTTATGTATCTTTTTAATTATATTGCCGTGTACTGCGGGCGGGTTTTGGGGTGCCAGAGAAGTTATCCGCCACTACAAATTTAATATATCAAATTAACTCGTAACATACCACTACTGGTTATGCATGGGACTGTCGATGTTGAGCGCAATAGAGCTACTAGATCTCAAACCACATTGATCTTATGTCAAAACATAATTATTGCACGCAAGCAGCATGTTCTGACATATATAGTGCTCCAGATTGACCATGTATAGCTAGCTGATGACTCTCCCTAACTGCAAACATTATTTGTAGACGTAGAACATAATTGATAAACCTAATTAATAGATCATCTGCTATAGAGATGATGAGGTAGCTAGCTAGTATCGATCTAGCACTAGCAGAAGCAGTGGCAGAAGTGGTGGTCGCCGCGGAGTTTGCACTCGCCGCCGCGACACTGCGACTGACACCACGAGTTGCAGGCGTCCTTCTGATCAGGGCCGCAGCCGGTGTTGCCTCCCCACGAGTGGTAGTCCACGCAGCAACGGGGATCCGCCGCCGCTGCAAATTAACACAGCCAAGGAGAAACAAAAATTTCTTCAGAAATCTATGCTTAGGTAAACAAAATTAAAACAGAACAGAAGAGATCGATTGTGAAATTAACCAAATATACCTGCCGAGGCAGCAAGCGCAACGAGGACAAGAAGGGCGATCGCTGCTGCACATGTGCCAACGCGAGCCATGGTCGTCCTCTTTCTCGTCGTTATTAATTTCTTGCACTAATTTCTGTTGCCCTCTGCGTTGATCTTGTTTGTTCTTGAGGTTTTGCACGGTATGGACGTAAATTTATAGCCATAGTATTTCCTCCAAATATGGAATTCCCAGGTACGTATATGCTATGGAAATTCCAGCTATGGAATATGTACATCAGCACTTGATATATTGTGTTGATGTGTTACCATGTATCATAATTGATCGATATGCATTGTTTGGAAATTAAATAAAATATAAAATATTTGCTCATGTCCTCCACATTTGGAATTCTAAGGTACCTATCCAATGTAAATTTTAGAATATGTGCCTAAACACGCTTTGCATTTTGAGAATTGAGATTATTTGTTACCATATCTATACTCTATATCTATACCATATATATACCTATACCGTTATATTTATATTTTATATTTTTATATTATATATATTATATATAATATTAATATTAATATTAATATTTAAATATTTAATTAATATAATATTAATATATTAATATTAATTATTAATATTAATATTAATAGTAATATATTAATTATTATTATTAATATATTATAATACATCTTATTAACGATCGAGATATATTCATTTTCTCTTACTCACTCATCATCCAACGACCGAGATACCTTATTAGCCGACGCACCATCTCTCTCCGGATTCCATCACACGCGCCATCGATTTCCGCCATTTCCATTCGCCGCCCGCGCCTCTGATGGCGGCCGCCGCCTCCTCTCCTCGTCGCTCACGTCGTTTCCGCCTGCTCCGCTCGTCGTCGCACTCATGTCCCGCCTCCAGTCGCCATCCATAGAACCCAGGCCCCGCCGCCGTCGCGGCCGCCATGCCCTCCTCGAGCCCTTGATGAGAAAGACACTTGGATCTGAGGCCGCGACGATGTTGGCCAGGCTGGGGGAGCACTCAAGCGGTGACGTCCCAGGCGAAACGATGACATGCAGATCGGTTTGGGGGTGACGATGATGTCGCTACGGGTTGACGGGTCGTGGCGGAACCAGATCCTGGCGCCTCCCCCCCACCTTTCTCGTCGACTATGCATCGTCGGGATGTGTCGGATCCAGTCGGTGGTCGCCTCGCTCATGTCATCGTCATTGCCACATGCGCTGCCAACATCCGCCACGCTAGCAACAACGGACACGTCGCCAAGATGAAGGCCCTCTTCAAGTCCAAGGCGCGTATGCTGGCCGACGCCATGCAGCAGACGCGCGAGCTCCTCATCTTTGCCGACCTCTAGTCCGGATCACACGGTGGCAACGCCAAATGCGAAGTGAATGTGAGATCGAATACGCCCTTCATTGTATAGTTGTTAATGTTTTTTGCTGCTCTATCCCTTGCTGCGTGCATTTGGTTGCAATCGTTCATGAGAGTGAAACCATTTTGGGTAACTAACCATGATTTGTACTCTGCAACTTCGATTGGATACATCCTATCATAAATGCAAGAGCTGGGATTTGCTGACATATGAGGTTAGCATTGCAAATCTTTTGCAATTTTGAGGATGCTAATATGTTTTTTTGCCTTTTGAAATATATACAGCGGAAAGTACAAACAATACTCTGTTTTTCTATGTCAAATGGGAACCAGGTCCCATCAGCATCACACAATTTTACTATGCCATTTAAGTCCTACTTTCAAAGATGCTTCAAGGATGAGCTTGTGTTGAATCTTTAATTGCATTAGCATTTTTCACAGGAGCTTCTAAAGTACAGTGATTTTCCACTGCCAGATTATTATGTTATATATAGAAAGCATAATCTACATGGTACAAAAAGGAGAAATTGTCTAGACATGAATTTGCGCGTTATATTCAATTCCTTTCTAGCAAATTAGGTTATTTAGAAATCAGATCCTGCTGGTCTAAACAAGTAGAGGAAAGTCGAACACCGAATTATTTTTTGAGTGGTCTGAACAACTCAACTATGAGCAATAATTTCATCTTATAAGACTGATCAAGTCATGCATGTGTCTACACTCGATCAAATATTCTGCTGTCTTTTTTGACATTTAATATTCTTCGCCTGACCTTGAATGATAAGGAAGATACTTTGTCCGGAAGCTAAAGAATTGGTATTAACGTTAAGTTGTTACGTGTTGTTATTGATTTTACTGGGATCTTTCCTGTTTTTATTCCTGAAGCGTTCAAATATTCATGAAACCCCTATAATTATTTTTTTATCATGGTCTCCTTTTCCTGTCATGTAGTAAGTGCCGATGGAAGGAAAGAGAGTCCTGGTGGGGCTTGGCACTTCGTTGCTCTCCGCCACTCGTGATCCTCCATGGCATGAAAGTGCAGCAACAAATTGAATGCCACTTAACCTTGGTGTAAATGTGAAGATGATCACAGGTACTCTTCCAATTGGGGAAAATTCCATATGTTCTATTTGTTTTATTTTTTATCACAATTCCAAAAAAAATAGTTCTTTTCTGGTTGTCATGGTGGTGAGAGGGTAGTTCATGCTCAGTTATTATATGGTGGATCAGTAACTATAATCCTAATCCTAGCATAAATGTTCAGTATTGCAACCTGTTCAACCAGAAATACATTATTATGATGTGTCATAAAGAAGGAACTAAATTTTCTTCATTAAAAAATTAAACAATCCATTGCTCTTCTGTCATTGTTTGGACATGGGACCATCACCAATTCAAAGTTGTTGATAGAGTGAGAGTGCTCTTTGTATTGGTTCCAGACTTCACCATCGCATATATGTATCCATTTACATGTCTAACTTAATGCTTATAGAGATAATCTTTGTTGTTTACGTATTTTTTTGTGAGGATATTTTATATTTAAATTCCATTCAATATGTTCCACCACCTTTGTGTTGCAACTTCTGACATTTCATTCTTTTCAAACAATTTTTCTACCTCAACGTCTTCATGATTGATAATGTGGCGCTTGCAGGCACAGAAGCTGTTCTTGGGACTATATTTTGCCCTCAGTGCCTACATAAACCCTGACGATAGAGAACACATACAGAGGCTGATTGAAGCTGCTGGAGGGCAGATACTGGAGACAAACGGCGGCTCGCATTCACTGCGCAAAAATATGGAGAAAGTTGCTGTGAAGCCATACTTTCTCAAGCACAAGGATAACTTTACCCCATATGTGTAATGGCCAGGGTTTTCCAAACCGTCTAGGTTGGCATGGAAGTATCATCTATAATTCATCTGTGCTTTGTATATAGTTTCATCAACATGTGCTTGGAATTTTGGCAATGATTTTCTTTCATCTTTGAAATTACCAAAATCACGAAATGACACAATCTGTGTGTTTGTTTACAGGTTCTATTACCATGTTGTCCGGATAGACTATAGTTTATTCTCTATAGTTTATTCATAATAGACAGGAGAAACAAAACTGTGTACATTATGGATTCGGTTGCTCTGAATTTACGGTACACGGGTAAAGATCGAACCATGCCATATATAACTACATTACGTGATATTGCCAAACATTTTTAACCTCGCCATAAAATTGGTGCGTCTTGCATGGAACAATATTTTTTCTGACTGGCGTCGTGAATTACCAAGATGGCTTTCAAGAAGTTATACCTGGTAATAACTTATAACATGTTTAATATTTCTTATCAACTATTCATTTTATTTATCTCCAATAAATAAACACTTGATTTCTACAGGAAATTGTCAGGCTTTCTCGTATATAATTACCTAAAGAAGTGGGAGGGGAAAAAGTTGCTGAAGACCTCAAAGATCTACTTAAGCAATTTAAAACTTATTTGTATTATGTGAGATATTACTTTATTATGCCTTATTATGTATGAATGTATTTTAGATTATATTTATGGTCATGTACAATTGCGTGTGGCAAAAACTATGAAAAAAATCTTATCGTCTGGTTGTTTTTAAGTGCACCCCTTAAATAAAATCGTTGCGTTAGCACGGACACTATAAGTGTATTGTAATGGATGCATTTGTTTGGAAATGAATTATGTGCTCATGGCTGTTGACGTGCCTATACTTCAATTTTCATTGTGGCAGAGGAAGCGAAATTACCATTTATTGTCATTCTTTGTTCACTGGAAGGGAAAAGACTATTATCATCAACTTGATATTATAGAATTAAATACTTCTAACTCTTAAAGTAAATGGAAGCTACTAAAAAGAAATAAAAGCAAATATTGTCTGGTGGTGTCCTTTCATATAGGCATTGTTGAAGAAAGGTACATTAGTATCGGTTGGTAAACCCTTTTAGTCCCGGTTGTTCAACAGGTATGCATAATCCAAGACTAAAAAACACTACTACAGAAAACCCCTTACGTGCCGGTTGAGAAACCCCTTTAGGTGCCAGTTTCCTCAACCGGCACCTATTTGTCGGCACCTATTAGAAAAGAAATAGGTGCCGGTTTAAGAACCGACACCTTTGAGACTGAAGAAATAAAAAACCGGCTTGCATTGGCAATCCGATGGCTTGCATCGGCTAGACAGGAACGCAGGAATTATCCAAAAGTATTAGCTTGACAAGAACACGATCCATCCCAACAAAACACAATATTCAATACACAATTCATCCACATATACATATGCATTCACATACATATTCCATCCACAACACAAGAACACAAATCAATCCATCCACAGAATCAATCCACATCACAAATCAAGCCATCCACAGAATCAATGCATCAAAAAAAATCCACACCTGTCCTGCCATCGTCGTCGTCTTTGAGCCGTTGTGCCACCTCCATCACACTGCTACCCGTGTTGCCTCCTTCCCTCCCGCCAGATCTGGTCCCGGTGCATGCCGCCCCTCCTCCCGCCACGCGCCGCCCCTGTCGGAGCCCCTCCTCCCGCGGCCGTCGACCGAAGCCCCTCCTCCCGCAGCCCTGCCTATGCGCCTACTCGGGCGGCGCAGATGAGAGAAGATAAGGGAGAAATGAGATGGGAAGAGATAAGGGAAGAATCTAGAGGATATAAACCCGTCCGGCTCAGCTCTGGCTCGGTACGGTTTTATTGGTGCTGGTTTTTCTAAAAAACCAACACCTATAATATATTATAGGTGTCGGTTTTTTACAAAAACCAATACTAATAGTATAAGTGCCGGTTTTTCCTATTGAGTTGACACCTATTCAGGAATAATCAGTGTCGGTTCATAATAAGTGCAGGTTTTTCTCTACATCCGACATCTATTCCGGATAATAGGTGCCGGTTCTTAATCAGCCGCCACCTATAGATATAATAGGTGCCGGATTTATTTGAACCGGCACCTTTTGGGGCGATACCCATGTGCTTTTTTGTAGTAGTGAAAGAGTATTTTTATGCCCTGTTTGTTTTAGCTTCTGCTTTCCAGAAGCTGGAAAGCTAAAACAAACAACCAACTTTCTGAGCTGGCTTTCGAAAAGCCGAAAAGCTATTTTCTGAGGAAATGAATGGAAAGCTGGAAAGCTGGCTGAAATGAGCTTTTGCTGGCTTTTGGTGTGCTTAGAAGATAAAAATTTATTACAAAAGCTAATAGTAAAAGATCATCAGCCAGTAAGCTAGCTTTTCAGAAAGCTAGCTTTCCAGAAAAGCTGGAAAGCAGAAGCTCAAACAAACACAGCCAACCAACCGGTACTTAAAAACAATGTTATACCAGTCAGTACTAAAGATAGTTTGCCACGTAGCTAGGACGCACTATCTTTAGTACCAGTTGGTGTTAACAACCGATAGTAAACAGATTTTTGCTGTTTTTTCACTGCTTATTGTTTGCTTATTGTTTGTTATTTATATATATATGTGTGTGTGTGTAAATATATGTATGTATATATATATGTTGGTATGTGTGTGTACATACATATATATACACACAGACACATGTATGTATTGTTGGTACTTCTTACGGTCACAGGTAAATCTGCAAGTGCACGAAATACTGTTGTAGCACTTCACCCGGGAATATTCGAATGTATCGAATTCACAGGGAACGTGTGTGAATTATCTAAGGGTTAGGTTCATCCAAGGACAACAAGAATATAGAGGCGAGGGTATAGGGAGGATTTCTATGGATGTGACTCTAGATAGATGTTAACTCCTTACTTTATTTACTTCGAACACCGGCTTACACTTGGTCTGACGAGTTACTCTGACCTAAAGCTCTACGACGTACCCGAACGTGGAGGATTACAAAGGATGGATAGGGTTGTCATCACCTACCTCCTACCTCTACAACCCATGAAGTATGCAGCAAACAAAGGTAAACCCCAGCCTAGGCACCACGTCTACACTATTGATTACTACTCTAGTCTTGGCCAAGAACATCAATCTTCATCAGGAGTCTTAGACTAGAACACACACGAATGGACAATAATCCCGTTAGTAAATGAAGTAAAGTAATTACTCAATAGAAAGAAAGTGAATCATAGGAAATCATGAACACTTACTTTATTAAAAGAAACATCCGCTGAGGTACAAGGTCGAAGGTTGGTGCCGAGATACCCGACACTCCTCCGGAATACCCCTCACTCTCTTCCCTACTTTCTAAACACTAGTGAACTAGGACTTTGCCTTTGGAATGGAGCTTTGATCTTCTTGTGTTTTGTATTAAGTGAAGTGAGTGAGCTCCTTTTATAGCCTTCAAATGGCGGTTGATAGGTCGGTTTCTTCCCGCTAATCAAGCTTAACCGTCATTAAGAGCAAATGAGGAGTCACCACATGGAGGGGGGAGGCCGGAGGTGCCAGGTTTGGTTTGGCCGAACCCTAGCCACCGCCTTTGGCCAAGGGATGATAGGCGGGCCCCTCAGTCGGTTCCTGGGTGTTTGGCCCCACTTTGAGTCGGTTTCAGCAAACTTGTGGGCCCCTTAATCCATCGGATGCTAAGTCCCCAGGGAGATCGGGGAGAAAAATTTAAATGCTAAGCCGGTATAACTAATTTAAATGTACTTATTCTGGCAGAAGAGTTTTTATATTTTCTGGCATATAGCCAAAACTATTTATGTCACATGGAATGATAAAATCTTTATTCTTCTATCCCAAGAAATAATAGAATCATTTCTATTGCATGAAATACTAATAAAACTCCTAATGAGCATACATAAAATAATTGTATATGCAATAGTAATCATTCTATTGCATTTATCATTTTATATTTAGTATAAACTATTAGGATGATGCCTAGGAGGAAGAAGAAATATTCCTAATCACATGAAATAGTAGGATTTCCTATGACTTGTACATAAAATAATACTACATGCAATAATATTTATTTTATTGCGCTATATCTTCACACTTTGTCTAAAACTATTATGGGCAAATATTATGAAAAGGGGTATTTTTGATTGCATAATATGATAGAACTTTCCCTTTTCATTGCATAAAATTATAGGATTCTTCTAGTGCATGAAATGATAATATATACGATCTAAAGAATGTTTAAAATTACATGAAATAATAGGTTATAACCATCTAATTCAACTAATCCAGCCCACGAAATATTTCTAAATAAATATTCTATTCAAAACATGGTATCTAATTATTTTTAGACTTTATAAATGATCAAGGATAGTTTGACTTGCCTTGAGTGTGGCGGTCTCAAAATCTTTATTTTGCTGAAGGGTAACGAGGGCGTTTACGTCAAAAATCTTGGTCGAGTTCTGTTTCCTCCGCAAACTCGACGTCGCGATCTATCGATAAACGAATAAAATAAATCAAAAAACAAATTCAAATAAACATCTAATAATTAAAGGAATTCAAAAAGAGTTAAAAAGGTTGATTTTTGAAATCTAAATGGTTGAATCCTAAAGTTTAAAACCTAGGTTTAAATGAAAATAAAAATAAAAGAGTTTGAAGAAATACTTTTAAAAAGATTTAAAAAGATAGGAAAATAAGCTTAAAAACAATATAAAAATTAAAGAACAAAATTTTAAAAGAGGTCAAACTAATTTTCTAGGGTCTTTTCTAAATTTTTCCTATTTTTCTCTCTTTTATTTCTCTTTTTCTCTCTCCCTTTTCTTTTTCTCTAATTTCCTCTTTCTTTTTCTCTTTCCCTCTCTTTTCTCTCTCTTTCCTCTGTTTCTTCCTATCTTCTGTCTCAGCGTCGGTGACACGTGAGGAAGAGGACGGTGCGCACGGTGAAGGACAGTCAAAGCTTAGGGTTTATGGGACTATTCTCCATCTAGAGATCACGAGGGTTCCATTTCTAAGATCGGCTAGGCCGGAGAGGGAGTAGGAAGGGCTGGCGACGACGGCCTATTCGCGGCGGCAGAGGTGCTCGTTGCCAGATTGCTCCGGTGACTGAGCAGCCAAAGTAAAGAGTTGGATGCTAACTATGGCTTTGGTTCGGTTGGAGACGCACTGGGGTGACCTAGCACCGTGCATGCGCCGGCCGGAATAGAGTAACTCCGGCAATGCTGGTCAACCGTGGCTTTTAGTGGCCTTTTGGCTTGAGAAACTTAGGGGAATGAAATCTAAAGATATGTAAATCATCGGCATATCTTTAATTTGAGAGAAAATTAACTGGAGACAACAAATTTCAGAAATTGCTTTGGTACGACCAGTTAGGGTTCTTCAGAGCCTCCTTTTGGATTCTTCAAAATTCGAGTAAGATGGTATATAATAGCTAAAGGGATCTTGGGGGAAATATGGAGGAAGAAGTAAGGATCAATTTTCGTATACACCATTTGGCCTATCATGGTCTATATATAGTTGATTTTGGTCAGTTCCTAGCTTGGATCACACCGGCAATGGTGGTTCGGCCGTATGTTGGTTTTCCATGGATGAGAACGATGACGACGATGCTCCAATTCGGCGTATACACGTGTGCAAAGAAGAGTCAGTGCTCCTAGGTCGGTTTGGTCTCTGGTGGGCATGTTGATGTGAAAAACAACACTGGCCTGAGAGATCTGCTTAACTCTAATGCAGGACCTAAATCTTGCTTTTGGGTTCAAGGGCATGCTAGTTGGTTTGATCCAGCAACCAACAAGAAACTAAAGAAAGAAAACAAGGTTAAATCCATAAATGAAAGCCGATCGAGTAGTGGCCGATGACATATCATTCAATATTGAGCCGATGCAATATGCATGGGATCGGCAAAGTGAAAATTAGATTTACTCGATCGGCTGTAGATATTCGTAATATATAATCTATGGCTCAAAATATGTTTAAACCAAGTGAGTGGGCTCCAAGACAGTATAAATTACTTATGTCTAAACGTACCTTAAGACAAAGATTATATGTATTTATAGCATAGCCGATGTAATAAATCTAACACGTATCGATAGTACTCTGATACCACTTTATACTAGGATATCAATATAGATTAAATATATTAAACAAGAATCAATTAAGTGCTAAGATGACCTAACAGATCGATAACAAACTTAACATATTTTACCACAGTGAGATCTTAATATAAAGGGCAGATTTAGCATATCAAGTAAACATGTAGGAAACAAGATAGCTAAACCAGGTAAGATCGGCTGAAACCCCGATACTATCTCTAAGAGCAATCGTAGAACAAGATAGATCTTATGATTCTAGATAATACTTAATTGGTCAGACTTAACTGATGCAGCATTGAGTATAAAGAGAAGCATAAGGTCTAAACAAGTCGATGAAAGACTTTCAACATGGTGGATACACTATATTACCTAGGTCAACGTAGTTAGCTAACCCTATCGGCTATTGTCTGGTAACATATGCTAGCCGATTGGGGTTAGATAATAATATTGATCTAGATTACATAGCGTATACGATAACTCGACGATTTACGTAAATAGGATTAGAGTGTCATAAAGATGTAAGCACTAATCCTGATAGAGCAAGCCGCCATAAAAAGTTTTACCTCTTGTGGGAGATCGAACCCGATGCAGCCCAACTTGGAAGCAAGAACTCATCGAAACAAACGAAAGTAAAAGGGTGGCAATGCGCTGAAAGTGTTATTGAACTGATTGTTGTTTTTTTACAAGGTCTTGGGCTATATTTATACCCAATTACACAATATGTCCTTGTTAGACATGATTCTTATCTCTATTAATATGGACAAGTCCCTTAGGTGGACTCTTACCGGTACAATCTATAAGGAAAATACTTAAAATAACCCAATTAATAGATACAATTGCCTTTTGTGGACTCTATCCACATATGGCAATCCTCATGAAGCGCTTCAACCCGAATCGTCAATGATTCCAATGTCCTCTTACCGAAATCGGCTACATCGGCTTACCTTGTTCGATTTGGTATCAGCCGATTGAACACCAGTCGATTCGGTATCAATCGATGAACTCCTTAGCTGATTCGGCTTGCGACTGGCGAGTACTCTATTTCTGAACAATCACAGTCTCCTCCAAATCTGCCTCGGCCTTGATTCCAAATCTGATTCATGACTTGCCAAATTTGGTCCTTAACACATGCCCCCCAAGTCCGCTGAATTTATAATTTTGCTAATTTGCCTAATCTTATCTCTGAGAAAATCTAGGGCTTTCTGTTTCGGCCGTTACTGCACCTCTTTAAATAACAACCACCGCCTTGAAACTTTTGACGCCGTTGCTTCCGTTTTCACCGCTTTAGTCACAGCTTTCCCCAACTTCACCGACGATTTTCTCCAAGCCCTCGGCGAACTCATAGGCGATCCCTTTGCGGCAGCGATTCCTTCACTGATGATGTCGACCTCTGCCAACCCATCTGGTACTCCATCGGCTGAGTTCCCTGAGGTAAGCCCTGTCGGCTATCACTCCTTTTCTTTCTGCAGATTGGTTTTCTTATTTTTGATTTGCTTTTCTCTATTGTAGCATCTCTCCAACCAAATTGCAATTCCCAGTTTAATCCATCCGAACCAATTCTTCTTGGGTCCAATCGGCAACATAGACCCCACCGAGTTCATCAATGACAAAACCAATAGGGTTCCCTTTAGGTTAACAGACCTTAACTTAGCCCACTAGGTTGGAACCTTTAAGTCTTGGCCATCCACTAACAAGACCTGACCGAAGTGGTATAATAGGATATCGGCTAGTAAGCAGACCGATTGGGAAGAACTTGGAATAGCTTAGTGCTTATCTCTGACTATAGCCGATATGATTAAGGACGAACCTTAGTTGTCGGCTGCAACCTACTTCTGGTCCAATACCCTGAATGCCTTCCTGTTCAATCAAGGACCAATGATGCTGACCCTTCTGGACATAATCATGATAACAGGCCTGGACATCACCTCATCGGCTAACCCAGTTAGCTTGAACACCAAGGGCAAATTCTCCTTCAAAACTCGGGCCGTTGGAAGTTGGAATGGATTCATCTCTCAGAATATGGGAACCGGCCCAGTAACTCCTAAGGAACACACAGTTTTTCTGTTGATGTGGCTGGAAAAGTTCTTGTTTTGTGGTCCAAGCTGTGGCCCTACCACCAACTGGTAACACATAGCCGAAGCCCTAGCAGATAAGAAACAACTTTCTTTGGCAAAATATTTGTTAGGATACCTCTATCAGACTTTGAACTCTACATCAGCACGGATTGCCACGGATTCTACCATCGGCACTGGTGGCCCTTGTTGGCTCTTGCAGATTTGGCTCAACTTGCACACTCTCAAAGCTGCTCAGAGGCCATCATTAGTGGAAACCAATTTCCCATCAGCGTAGCAGACCACAGATGAGGATGGCAATGAAGTTACAACTCGTCGATGCATGTCCTTTGGAGAGGTGACATCTTCATATGCTGGATCAAGGCTATCGGCTGACCTCTTCAGAGATTGGTTTGGCAACTTCTATGAAGGATTCCCAAGGGACTCAAGAATTTGGTTTGCATATGAACACTCTGAAGATTTTGAGCTCCCAGGCGACTTCAGATTCGACGAGATCAATTCTGAGAAGTTTGAAAAATCCAGAGAAGTCTTTATAGCTGCCATATCCCCCTATATACTACCCGTCAACATCCATCAAGGCAGAAATGTCCAAGTTTCATATGAATTCTATCATCCGATGAGTGTTGCTAGACAATTGGGGATGAGTCAGCTGCTAATCGGCTTGTACTTCATGGACAAGATCCAAACTAGGGGGAAATCACTTCGGCCCTCATGATGGACAAACTGCTAAATATTCCAGGGCCTTCGCTAGGCAGTATTGACAACATCGAGTTGGCCATAATGAGGAGTGCAGCTTTTGACCGATGGTGGATAGAATGGAAGAAACACCTTTTTCACCAATCGGCTTCAATGTATTTGACTACTATGTACCCGGAGTCGGTTCCACAGGTAAGCACTCTTTTGTCAGATTCTTCATTACCAACTAACATCTTTCAATATTTGACCATCTCTTTCTCCTTGTGTGCAGACCACAGACTCCTCACCTCCTCACATCAGCCAAGGTAGAGCAGTTATCTGCTATGCTGCTGGAATTCTTCCAAATGGTGGCGGATTAGCTCCTTTAAGGATCAGCTATGATGCCCCCAAGACATCTTGCTTGCTTCATGGCCCGTAACACCCGAAAATCGGAGAATTTAAAATCGGGAATTAAAAAATCGAACTTACAAAAACTTTTGATTTTGTTGCATCTCGTCATGTTGTTGCTTCTTAATTGCCAATTTTTGTTGCGTATTATAAATAAAATAAAAATTTATTTAAAAAATGGAAGAAGCTGAATAGGTTAAAAATCCTAAAAGTAAGAAAATTCCAATGATTAGAAATAAAAAAATTTATAAAAGAATATAAATAGAAAGGGCTAACGGTTAATAAAAGTTTATTTTTGGATCAAAACCATATTTTTGAGAGAAAGTGGTAATAATCAGTAAATAGAATAAATAATATTTAAATAAAATTGTAAAAAGATGTATAGGGAAGCCTAGGGTTGATGTTGAATCAAAATTATATTTTGGAAGAAAAATAGATAAAATATATAATATAATATAATAAAAGTGGGCAAAAGGAATGAAAATACAGTTTAAAATTTAATTATTGTCAGGGCCAAATCATATTTTAATTTTATTAGTGAAAGCAAGAAGGACTAGGAAGAAGATATGAATTAATTCGGGAAAATAGAAAAGTCTACTGTTCATTGCGCGGCACCTGTTCGACGTCGTACCCAGGGCCCCGGACCGCCTCGCCACCGCGCGCCGCGCGTTGCGCCCGCAGCGCCGCGCCCCGCGTCGCCGTACCGTGCCCATGCCACGCCGTACCGCGCCGTTGCGTCGGCCGCACTGTGCCCGTGCCACGCAGCCGTTAGCCACGCCACGCCCATGCCGCCACTCACCCACCGTCGCGTCGCGCGCGCCCCCGCGTCAACGCCGCCGCCTGTAGCTGCGCCGAGCCATACCGCCGTGCCCATGCCGCCATCGTCATGCGCGCTGTAGCCGTGCCCACCGCGCGTCAGCCTTCCCCCCCTCTCCGCGTGTGCTTGTTGTTCCCATGCCGCACCGCCATTGCCACCCGAGCTCAAGCCAAAACATCCCGCTATAAATAGCGCTCCTCGGCCAAAACTCAAAACACAAAAGTTAGCCTAATCACCTCATCTAGCTCCTTCCCAAATTGCCCCAAAATCCATCGACCACAGCCCAAAAATTTTAAGAAACACTGAAGAACCCTAACGTCGAGCCACCCGGAGCAATCCTTCGAAATTCGTCGCACTCGGTTGAACTCCCATCGAATTGAAGGTACGTCTAAATTCTATACACCTAGAGCTTCCATTCCCCTAAATTTCCCGAGCCTGTTAGCTGTCGAAACTCGCTGGCGACGAGCGACGCCGAGGTCCCCTGCCTCGGCTGCCATCGTGCGCACGTCGCCAGGCCGTCTCGGCTCTTCTCCGACCAAACCGACGCCCCCATTAGCTTCCCTAGGACCCGTAGATGCTTGGCGACTACTTGCCTTGGCCGTAGCATCGCCGAAGTACGCCGCCGATGGGCGCCGCCGCCGCCATGGCCGCCTCGCCATCGCCAGCCCTCCCCATCGCCTTCCCAACCCAGGCGAGCCCCAAAGTACGTTTCCCGTAGTTCGTAGATGGTGCATGGCCCTTTAGTTCCCGAGCTCCGGTCCCCCTCACCGTCGTTCGGCTGTGCCGTGCCGTCGGCCTCGCAGGGAAGAAGGGAGTGAAGAAGGGAATAAAAAGAGAGAAAGGAGAGAAGGAAACGTGAACGGCTCGGTAGCTCGGTGGCTTGACCCGAGCCAAGTGAGAGTAAGGGCGTGGGTTCGATTCCCAACTGAAGCAAATTTTTTTATTTTATTTCTTTTAAGGAATTAAAATTAGGAGAAGCCTAGTAAAAATCATAAAAAAATATATTTACTCTTTTGAATCCCTAAACTTTATTTACAAGGAATTTTACATCTTTTCAAGAAATTATTATTTATTCTTTTCTAAAATTTTTTTACAAATAATTATGAACTTTATATTCAAACTTAACCTATTCCCTCTCCAAAAATTCCTATCTTTTGTGAAACTCATTTATTCACCTAAATATTACCTTTACAAACGGGAACCTTTATAAGAATTTTAAAACTATCTTTATAATTCCTAATCAACCCTTCCCTATATATATACATATCTGTTTTATATTTAATTTTGCTCCATAAATCCTTCCCAAACCATTTATCGGTAGACCACGACACCAAGCCCACAAAAGAAATTTGATCCAACCCAAAAAGTCCGACGTAAACACTCTAGTCAACCCTAATCCTAATAGATGCCCTTAGACCCTTAGAGATTATGCTTGCCTCTAAAACTTACATTAACAGGGATAAGGCCACCCCATATAAATTAAATCAAAAGAAAACACAAGAGTTCAAATTAATGCAACTTGCTCGTTTCGACTCGGACTTTAGCAAAACCCGATCATTGATCTGTTTACGACCATAAAGTCGCCGTAGGGACCGCTTTTGCGATTTATTAGGTTTTGATGGTTTTTATTTGAATTCTGATCGAATTCAATTGGATATTTTGCACGTATGTATAGAATCCTCAGGGGCCGTTGAGTATGCTGAAGACACAAGTCAAGAAGGTCGCGAGCAAGGCAAGTCATCACTCCCTCTGAACATGTTTATCCTAATTTCGAAATGATATTGATTTAAACTTCAAATATGCATGCTATACACGAAATACCTATGCTTGATATGCCATGCCTTGATATTGCTTACCCTTAGATATAATCTTTGTAACCCTCGATGTGATATAACTGAAGGAAACCTTCGGTAACATGCTTAGCCATGCTTATACTAGAATCTTGCATACTCATATTTTTACAAAAAGCTATATGCTAGGGCAACTACCTTAGGGAAGGTAGTTGAGATACGGCATGTGGAGACATGAGTGCCACATTGCCTTGAACATAACAAAAATAGTTTTGATGGAAATACAAAACCAATGTTTTTAGACTGGGGCGGATGGATGGATTTGGGTGGATTCCGGTAAAGTCAAGTACCGTCCCTAGTCGATTAAGGACCGAGCCATGAGATAGGCGGAGAGCGAGCCAGTACAACCATACTTCTCGAATGGGTATAGACCTAGCGGAGTAAATAACCGAGCGGAGGCAGTATCCCTGCATAGTGGTTCAGGTGTAGGCGTTGAGGTAAGGGCCTACTGGTGGGGGCTCACCACTGGTGGGTGCCTGGACGGAAGTTAAGGGCCTACCGGTGGGGGATGTACCACTGGTTGGTACCTGGACAGAGATCGGGCATGCGATCAACATGAAGAAATGAAGACATGAAGAAAAGAACATGAAGGTTGAAAGATCAAAGTTGTAGCAAGTCTTTCTCTTACCCCTGGAACGCCAGAACTCCTCTCACTGCTAGGAAACGATAGCTAGAGTGCATGAGGGCTTAAGTTCATGGAGCGGGTACTGCCAAAGTGAGGTTATCGAAAAGCTTTGCCGTGACCGTCCCATATAGAGGGATGTAGGCTCATTCAATGGGCAGTTGCGGAGTACGGGTAAAGTGTACATCCACTACAGTGTGAGTAAACCAATCTATTCGAATAGCCGTGCTCGTGGATAATGAGCGGCGTAACAAGTTTCTCTTGTGGCTAGACTCATAAATTTTAAAATGATGGGACGGGTTTGCATGATAATTTTTATGTAGTGGTGGATCAACTTCTCGAGATACGAGAAGGGTAGGCTCCCCAGAAAACCATGACGATCCGGTGGCGGGAAGCTATCCTTGGTATCACAATGGATGGTGGACAGAAACCGTTGTCGACTTAATGAACTATGGTAGTAAAACTTGACCTGGCTAGATGTTAGGTTTGCAAAAAGAATTATAAAACTAGCTTTGTGCAAATGAACCACAACCATCCTTTGAGAATTCCCTATCATGTGCACCATTCCATGTTGACTTGCTGAGTACGTTGGGTACTCACCCTTGCTATACGCACAAACCTTCAGATGGTGGGAACAAAGAACTGGAGGATCCCTATGCCTGCTGCCAGGAGGGCGAAGAAGAAGAAGGCGCCTACTAGGTCTTAGTCCCCGGTCGTTGCCTGTGGCAATCGACAAGCCGTTGCCTTCCACTCCGCTGCCTTACCTACTTTCTGTATTTGGTTGTATCCGGTCCATGAGGACCTATATGTGTGTTGGATATTGCCTTCGAGCTTATTATTGTAATATACCTTTTGGTGTAAGACTATTTGTACACTTTGCACCTGATAATTCAGTACTGTATTTCGTGGATACCAAACTACTCGATCCAAGGAAATGGTACTATGAACACGAATGATTCCCGTTCTGAAAATAGGGGTCGACATGGCCAAACTCGCAAGGCGATCCCTTCTGAAACTGGAAGAAGGAAAAGAACCAAACCATCGGCTGCAAAAAAAAGGCTTCCGAGAAACTAAAGACTATTGCAGCCGATTATCTACCATCTCTAGACCCAGACGTGGAGGAGTTTCTAAATCAAGAACAGATGGAGGAAGCCATCAACGACGCTGTAGCCGACACGAGTGAAACAAGAAAAACCACGCAGCCACCGTCAGCCGATGAGCCAACCCTTCAAAAGACTCACACTCCTTCAAAACGCCAACCTCGTCCTCCTCCGATATGTATCTTTCTAGAGTTTACTTCCTTTAAATATTCATATTTCAATTATGAACAAACTCCTTTACTTTTCAATCAACCAATGCTGAATTAGACTTCTCTCTTTCTTTTTGTTAAGCCTCCTTGCTCTCCAGCGCCTGCCCACGATGCATCCAGCGAGCACACTCCATCGGTTTCGGGAAACCACCACGTTGAGGAAAGTGAAGCAACTCCTGTCATTCCTGTATTTCTTCTCAAACTCTATATCGGCTGTCTGAGTTCTCCAACACTTAACAACCTCAACATTCTCTTTTTCAGGTTCTTGCCGATATGTTCTCTTTTGACATAAGGCAGTTCATGGATGAAGAGGAAGAAACCACAAGCAAGGCCTTAGCTCCCATTACCGATGATTTGAAGGCCACGCTGTTGGACATTGCTCATCGGCTAGAAAGCTCCTTGGACACCCTGGTTGTTGATTGCGGGCCAATCAGAGCAAGATTTGAAGAAATCCAAGACCAGATCCCGAAGACCTAGCCGATGTCATCTCTCTAGCAGTATTCCTTGAGCGATACCGATTCAAGCTGGAGAAGGCTAGGCAAAGAATTGCCGATCGACGAGAGAGAAAGGACCTTGAAACCACCATTCAAGCCAATCGGCTGTCAATCAACACAGAGAAAGCCAAACTCGATTGCCGGGCCAAGCTCTACCGAGTCCAATATTGATCAGCTTAAGAATCGCAAGGCAGAGCTGCTAGCCAAATTGGAAAAATGCAATGCCGAAATAGCATAGGAGGAACAAAAACTTGCCGATTTTCCCAGGGCCATCAAAGAGCAAAAATCTAAGCTGAAGACATCTGTCAAACACTTGTCAGATCTGACTAAGGCTCTGAAGGTGATCCTAGGAACTGATGCAACCGACGCCCAAGCCATCGACGAAGTAGAGCAAATTAGGCAGATGGCCATATCGGCTATTAGCAAACTTGTGTCTGGATAAGCCGATTTGTAATAGGAGCTTGGTTGTATCTTGGATGATTTTTGTGAACCTTTGCGAATTCCTATAATATAACTTATGTAAAATTTGTTTTTAAAGTCCACATATTTTGTATGCATGCATGTATGCCCCCCTAATTTTATAATGCCAAACATTGATAAAATTATAACTTTTGACTAAGGGCGATATCATTTATATCAGCCATCTAAAGGCGATGTTGACACATCAGCTACCATGTATCGGCATGACACAACAAAATCATGAATTGATCCAAACACTCTGATAATATTTCTTCAAGTATTTCCCATTGAGAGCCCTTCCAAAAACTTCTCAATCAAGCCCTTGCAACATATAAGCTCCCTTAGAAACGGACATGTAAATCCGAAAAGGCCCTTCCCAATTCGGTGACCACTTGCCGAATTTATTATCACGAATTCCAATCGGCATAATCAATTTCCAAACCAACTCACCTTCTGAAAAAGATTTTGGCACAACTTTCGTATTATAATGACGAGCAATTTTCTCCTTATCTTTCGTTACTTTCTCCAAAGCATGCATCCTGGATTGAACCAACTTTTCTGATTCATCTACTATGAGATTATGATAATCTTCGGTTGTCACCTCATCTTGCAAATCAATTCTCCTTGAGCCGATGACACTTTCCCATGGTAATACGGCTTTATGCCCATAAACTAGCTTGTAAGGAGGAATCTGGATCGATCCATCCACTACACCACAACACTTTTTTAGGGTCAGACATCTGACGCTAAAATTTTTTTTTAGGGATGGATTATCTGACGCTAAAACTTACCTAGAGACGATCCGACGCTGAAACTCTATTTACCGATCGACTGTCTGACGCTATAGGTGCCTAGATTTAGCGTTCAATTGTCTGACGCTAAAATAATTTACAACGTCATTTGGTCTGACGCGAAATGTTTTTGGGCCCCACATAGCCCGAAGGCGCCATCTACATTTCGATCCCGCGCCCAGCTTATATTGGGCTCCCGCGTAAAATTTTGGGCATAGCCGCCGAAATTTTGGGCTAGCCCATGTAAATGTAGAAACCCTAGACCAAATCCTTTTCCCCCAGCCGCCCACACGCCCACACGCCTCGAGCCACTGGATCGAGCGCCCCTCCCACCTCACGCCGCCCTCACGCCGCCTCACGCCCGCCCTCCGCCGGCCATCCACCTCCGGCCATCCCTCGCTCCCTTCCCGCAACGGCCGGCTGGAAGGCCCGCCGCCCCTGCTGCCTTCCTGGGACGGCTGGAGAAGGAGCTCGGTGGACACGGCGCACGGACGGCGAACTCGCCCGGTGGACGCGGTGGACTCGCTCGCGCACGCACGTCGGGCGACGGGCCGTGAAGCGCCTTGCGACGTTCGAGGAAGGACCACCCGCCCCGCTACCTTGCCGTGGCGGCCGGAGGTCCTGCACGTTCGAGGAAGGCCCTGCAGCTCCCTAGCGCCCCGCTTCCTTTCCGCGCCTTGCCTCGACGGCCGAGGAAGAGGTGAGATAATTTTTCCCCTCCACTCCCCTTCTTCCGATCGATTCAGATTCACTGAACGCAGTGATGTGGTGGGTGACATTGTAGATCGACAGATCTGCTAGTAGCAGGTTAGTATATATGGCGATTGGGATTAAGATTTGTAGGCCGGAACCTACCGATTGTAGGGCATCCAAACATATATTCCAAGAGAGGCAGTTCGAGACAGAGATGATTCATGGAAGATCATTCTTTGTGGCATGTGCATATATATATCATATAAGTGGGCAATTCTCGGTTTGTTATTTGAAGTTTCTTTAGAAGAAAGTAGAAATCAGTTTTTCAGTTATTGCCCAAATGAATAAATAACAGTTTGGCCTTGAAAGAAATTAAAAAGCCTGAAATATTCTTTGCCAGATATAGTTAGTTGATTTGCACAACAACTATTTTACTCAGCATAGATGTACAAACTTGTGCACATGTACTAATTGCCCTAGGTTATATATTCTCATATAACTCTTCTGCTTTTATTCAAGTGAAGTTTGGCTCTATTCTCTGTAACTATAGTAGCAGCTGCTGGAATGCCCCTGCACTGCAGCAGCGTCAGCATGTGGAGCTGCCTGCAACAGCTGCTGCTTTAGTGCAGCTGAATATTACAAGCTCCTTAATTTGTTTCAAGCACTTGGAAATTACCAAAATGAGAGCTACAGATGAAAGGAATGGAGTTAGTGACATACTGATCAGCTGCCCTTTTCCAAAAGAACAAGTAGCACACTTTTCTGTTTCATGTTTATCTAATTCTGGTTATCCTTCTTACTGGAAGTGAGACGTGCAATAAAACATATTGATAGTAAAAAATGAATATTCCTTTTATCTGAATATTTCTTGTGTAGAGTCCGACACCTAAAGGACCGTTCAATGAGGCACACAATGCTTCTGGGCTTGAAGAACATGCTAATTATTATGCAGAAAATGAAGACTATGATCAGTACGTAGAGGAGGATGAGAACTTGCTGCCCCATAGGCATGCTCCAGCCCGATCGGATGAGAACTTGCTGCCCCATAGGCATGCTCCAGCCCGATCGGATGAGAACTTGCTGCCCCATAGGCATGCTCCAGCCCGATCGGATGATAACTTGGTGCCCCATAGGCATGCTCCAGACCAATCAACTTTGAACATTACAACAGCAACAAATGTTCACTCTCGCTTTCCAAATGATACACATGTGATCTTCTTGTGCCCTGCAAAGTATTTGTTTGTTATTTCGAAAATGTTCCCTGCTTCACAATTCTCACAAGTGCATCATTTATTTCAGGTTGAAATGCAAGAGAGCTTGCCCCCTTCTAGGCCTGCTGTAGCCCGATCAGCTAGGGACATGACTACTACACCAACAAGTGATATACCTCACCATCATGATGACTTTGCAAATGATACACATGTAATCTTGCCATGTTGCTGCAATGTTTCTCTTTGTGATATCTCTCACCTTCCATGCTTTAAGTTCTAATGAGTGAATCATGTATTTCAGGTTGCAACTGAAAAAAGCTTGCTGCCCCCTAGGTCTGTTGCAGCCCCATCAGCTAGGAACGTGACTACTGCACCAAAAAATGATGTAGCTCATTCAACTATAAACAAGACTACTACAACAGCAAATAATGCCCCTCGCCTTCATGATAACCTTGTAATCTTTTTATCCTCTCCCTGCATTCTTTTGTGGTTTCATATGCACGCCTTGTTCTAACATTCTTAGGGCGCACCATTTATTTCAGGTTGGAAAGGATGTGATATTATATGCTATACTGAGATCTGAGTCACTGTGGCTAGGGGACAGTCCTTTCAACTAATCCAAGCACCATTGTAGGAGGGCAGCCTCTTGGTAATGAATTCTGTGAAGTAGTAGTTAATCTTGTGATGAAAAGGGATGCTTTGCTGCCTCGGACTTACGGCAATTTGCTGACTATGGCTAGTGCTGACCGCATGCACATTGCATGGCCATTCAATAAAGTAATAAACTTGATTTGACATAATTTTCATTTCGCTTGACTGTGATGCATGACAATGTTTCCTAATTAATGCTATCTGTGATAGTTAAAGGAATGCAAGAAGAGGGAAGGCAAGTAGGCATCTAGCACATCTCTCAAGGGCACTGCAGTATGTCCCTTGACCACCTATTTATTTTAGCCATCTTGCCACTAATAAGAAGTATAGGTGCTCCCTAGTGGTAAATCTACTAATGCCCGCTCCCTAGGATGAGGCAAATTCAATTGTTGAATGATTCGAGAACAAGAAGAGTTATGCCCATTGTAACCCTTTGCCTCAACCTAGCAAGTAACTCAACCTAGCAAGCGAGAATTCAGCTAGCAAGTAGAAGAGATATTCTTTTGTTGGATAATGTAGTATGCAAGACAAGATTGTATGCTTGACTTTGTTGGATGTAGTGTGATGTAATGTGCAAGACAAGATTCTATGGTACAATATATATGTATCGACCTCCATGTCATGTGTGACCTTATATCTTTGTGTGTGATGGACACGAGCTTGAATGTGGGTTTAATGTGCTAAATATTTCCAATTTTTATTTTTTTGATATTCAAATTATGCCGTTGAACAATCTGACGCTATATATATGTAGATCATTGGATGATCTGACGGTATATATATATATAGCCATGGAGTGTCTGACGGTAAACAATGCCATGAGACTAACTGACGCTAAAAATTTTCACAGCAACAGACTATCTGACGCTAAAAGTCTAGTCTGACGCTATATGTTTTTAGCGTCAGCACTTACTGCGTCTGCAGAAGTCTGACGCTATATATGTTTAGCGTCAGACCGCATGACGTTGTAGTGGCTTTCAGCGTCAGATCTTCTGACGCCAAATCTGGTGTTGTGGTGTAGTGATCACAAGCCATCCAATAAGACCACAATGCCTCGGCCAATCGGTTGTGCCATTGCTTTGAAAACTCGGAAATCTTTCTTTTAATCAACTTAATCAAACTTTTGTTGGATGCTTCTGCCTGTCCATTAGCTTGTGCATAATATGGTGAAGAATTTAACAACTTAATCCCCAAGCTTTCTGCAAATTGGACAAACTCATCTGATACAAAGATAGATCCCTGATCGGTTGTGATAGTGTGAGGAACACCAAATCGATATATAATATGCTCTTTAACAAACTGAATAAAATCCCCAGAATCAACCTTCTTCAATGGTATTGCTTCCACCCACTTTGTGAAATAATTGGTTGCCACCAATATAAACTTATGTCCTTTGCTCGAAGGTGGATTGATCTGGCCGATCATATCAATTTCCCAACCTCTGAACGACCATGTCTTGATTATAGGATTCATAGCCGATGCCGGTGCTCTCTGAATTTCTCCAAACTTTTGGTAATCCTGACAGCCTTTATAATGTCTGAAATAATCTTCCAACATTATCGGCCAAAAATACCCAGTGCGCTGAAGCAACCACTTCATCTTGTGTGCCGATTAATGAGTACCACATATACCTTCATGTACCTCTCCCATCACAACCTTGGCTTGATCGACACTCAAACATTTTAGCAATACCCCATCAATAGTCCGATAATATAACTCATCATCCAACAAGACATATCTCAGATCTTTATATCTCAATTTTCTTGTAGCCGATTGAGAGGGATTCTTCAAATAATTAAATATATTATACCTCTAGTCATCGGCTACGATTGTAGCAATTTCTACCTCGATATCTTTTACCATCGGCTTGTATCCCGATGCCCCCGAGCCAAATCATTAGCTTCAACATTCTCCTCTCGAGGAATATGCTTCAAAGTCACCAACCGAAAACTATCCATCAATTCTTGGCACTTCTCATTGTAGATCATCAATGTATCATTCTTGCACTCATATTCCCTAGCTAATGATTGATGACCAACAAAGAATCATCCATGATTTCAACAACATCGGCTACAACTTCTTTCAAAAGTTGTAATCCTTGAGAACTGCCTCATACTTAGCTTGATTATTGGTGGGATAAGGCTTAATAGTATAAGAAAATTCAAAACTTTCCCCCTTAGGTGATATTATGACCAAGCCGATACCACAACCATGAGTACAAACCGATCCATCAAACATCAATGTCCAAGGCACTATGTCAATCGAGCCAATTGAGTCATCACGAAGTTTGAAAAAAAATCGGCTATGGCTTGTCCCTTATCTGCTTTGGGCGATTAATATCTGAGACCAAATTCTGTTAAGGCATAGATCCATTTTCCAACTCTCCCTTTCAACACCGGAGCCGATAGCATGTACTTAACGACATCGGCCTTGGAAATTATGGTGTATTCATTGAATAAAAAATAATGTCTCAACTTTGTGCAAGAGAAATATAAACACAAGCACAACTTCTCCATCGGAGAATACTTTGTCTCTACATCCAGAAGCCTTCTGCTTAAATAAAAGATTGCTCTCTCTTTGCCCTCAAATTCCTGGATCAAGACTGAGCCGATTGACTTCTCATCGGCTGACAAGTATAACTTGAAAGGTACTCCTTTTTGTGGAGGAACCAGAACTGGAGGGGAACTCAAATATTCCTTAATATTATCCAAGGCCTTTTGGGCTTTGCCTCCCAAGTAAACTCCTGATCGGCTCACATTCTGAGTAAAGGTGTAAAGGGCTTCATCTTCCCAGATAAGTTAGAAATAAATCTCCTGATAAAATTCACCTTGCCGACCAAAAACTTCAACTGCTTCTTGTCTTCTGGAGGTTGAATATTCCTGATTGCATTAATACTCCTCTGTGTTACCTCAATCCCCCTCTCATGAAGAAGAAAACCCAAAAAATTGTCCAGCCGAAACACCAAAAGTACACTTTGTGCGATTCATCTTCAAGCCATATTTCCTTGTTCTTTCAAAAACTTTCCTCAAATCGGCTATATGGTCACCAATCTCCTTTGACTTTACTACCACATCATCAATGTAAATCTCAACCAACAAGCTGATCAGATCATGAAATATGTAATTCATGGCCCTTTGATATGTAGCTCCAGCGCTCTTCAAGCAAAAAGTCATCACAACCCACTCATACAAGCCGATTGCACCAGGACAACTAAAAGCAGTCTTATGAATGTCCTCTTCTGCCATGAAAATCTGATTGTATCCAGCATTGCCATCCATAAAATTAATAATCTTATGCCCTGAAGCGGCGTCAACCAATTGATCGGCAATTGGCATTGGGTACTCATCCTTAGGGGTAGCCTTGTTTAGATCACAAAAATCAATGCAAATCCTAAGTTTACCGTTCTTCTTGATGACTGGAACTATATTAGAAACCCACTCAGCATATTGGCATGGCCGAATAAAACCAACATCATATAATCGAGTAATCTCAGCTTTAATAGCATCATACATATTGGCTTTACATCTTCTAGGTGGTTGTTTGTATGGCCGATACCCTGGTTTGATAGGAAGCTGATGTTCTACAATCGATCGGCTAAGTCCTGGAATCTCAAAATTTTCCCAAGCAAAGCAATCTCTGTATTCTTTCAAAAGCTCTATCAACTTGGTTCTGAAATCAAAATATAAACTTTTACTGATAAAAGTCGGCCTAGGCTTATCCCCTGGACCTATACCAACTTCTTCCAAATCATTGGCCGACATAAAACCTTGTCCCAATTTGCCATCGAGATCATCTACAGTATCCTTGGTGTAGAAATTTGAACTCTCCATGACGCTCTCAAAGCAATAATTGGGGCTATTCATCTCCAACCAGTTGTATATCACAATTGAATACTTTTGGATAATCTCCTTCCCAAACTTTTCTAGACAAACAATCAATTCCATCCATCTCCCAAATAGTTAAATCGACATTAGCAACATTGAGTGACCTGTCAGCTGGCACGATTTCTATCTTATCACCTTGCCATTGGATCAAACTTTGATGCATGGTCGAAGGAATACAACAATTTGCATGAATCCAATCCCTTCCAAGCAACATACTATATGAACCCTTCCCATTGATGACAAAAAACATGGTAGGAACAGTTTTGCCGCCGATGGTCAATTCCACATTCAACACTCCTTTGGTTTTTGATGGATTGCCACCAAAATCTTTAAGAACCATGTTGGTTTTGATGAGATCATTTGAATTCCTGCCCAACTTCTTGAATGTAGCATATGACATCAAGTTCACAATAGCTCCATTATCAACCAACATTTTAGACATCGGCTTGCCATTGACAAATCCTTTGACATACAATGGCTTGAGGTGTTGATGCTGTTCCTTCTAGCTTCTCAAAGATAGCTTGTTCTGGAGATAACACCAATTTGGCAAAGGATTCTTTCATAACATCTGCATCGGCTTGGGTAGCCTCATATTCTGCTGGTAGCACAAAAACCATATTAACCGATGCAGAAGCAACAGTCTTCCCCTTAGCCAGCCTTTTTGCCTGATCAACTTTGACCTCATCGGCTGAAAGCACCTTGCTCTTGACACACCACTCTTTCGTTAAGTGTGCTTGCTTTTTCCTCTTTAGCCGATAATTGATCTCCTCTTGTATGTCCTAGAAACGCTCCCTGTTTCTCATCCTTTGAACCCTCCTCTTCTGGTTTTTAGTAAAAATACCAGAATGACACCATTGTGGGTTCCTGGTTTCATCTTCATCTTCATAAAAATTCTCCTGTAAAAAACCCTGATGAATTGGACCCAATCTATGATGAACATGTAATTTCCTTTGTGTTAGCTGATTTTCCGTTGGATAAGATGGCTCGGTCCTCCAGCATAGTCCTCATCGTAGTTGCTGCATGTTGGACAATTTTCTTGATGGCAGTCTTATCCCTTCATTCTAGCAAAATCTGAAGAATTCGCAACTCCAATGGGGATCAAATTGTCATCCTCCTCATAGTACCTCTCTTCCTGCCTATCATACTTCCTCTGATATTTATTGATAATTCTGGCAGAGTTGAGCTGTGTAGACCGATAATCTTTCTTATAGGCTACCCTCCCACTTGTATGAACCATGTTAACAGGAAAAGGATTACCATCAACCTTCATCGACCTTTTTGAGTCATCGAATTTTATGATTCCTTGCTCAATAGCCGATTGGATCTGCTGCCTGAAAACCTTACAGTCATTGGTGCCGTGAGATCCAGTATTATGCCATTTACAATATTTTCTCTTTCTCAACTCATCAGCCGATGGAATTACATGACCAGCAGGTAGTTGAATTTGTTTCTCCTGAAGTAGTAAATAGAAGATCTTGTCAGCCTTGGTAATGTCAAAGTCATATTTTTTTCCTTCGCAGAATCTCTGATCCACTGACATGTAACAATTTTCTTGTTCCTTGCCCACTCGACTGCTGCTACTTCGGAGTCATCTTCTTCATCATATTCAGAAACATATATAACGTGATTCACCTTTTTAAATGTTTTCTTAGCTTCTTGGAACCTATGCTCATGTGTTGTCACCTTCTGAGCCAGGTGAGCTAAGCTCTCAAAGTCTTGAGCCAAAAATCTTTCCTTAATCAGTGTCAACAATCCTTGAAAAGCAAGATCGGCTTACTGAGAATTTGTCAAGGCAAGGATGTAACATCTGTTTCTCATATCCCTGAACCTCTGAATATAGTCTTGAACAGATTCATCATGTTTTTGTTTAATTGTTGTGACATCAGACAGCTTCATCTCGTGGACTCCACTATAGAAGTACCAATGAAACTAATTTTCCAGATCGGCCCAACTTTGAACATAATTATATGGCAAAGATAAAAACCATGTAAAAGCCGATCCAGATAAAGACAAAGGGAATAATCTAACCCTCAGAGCATCAGTAGCCGATGCCTCACCTCATTGAGCCAGAAATTGGCTGACATGTTCATATGTTGATACATTATCCTGCCCTAAGAACTTTGAAAAATATGGGACCTTGTATCGGTTTGGCAATGGTACCCGCTCGAAGTATTCTAGGTATGGATGCTGATACAAGTTACCAGTGTCCTTGAGCTTAAGACCAAACTGTTCCCTCATCACATAGGCTACCATATCAGCCCAAGGCTTTTGCTGAGGTGCTTCTTGAACCTGCTGCTGTGTCGGATCAAATTGATTAAACTGAGGCAAAAACTGGGGTTGAGGTGATGCCCCTAGCCGATACTGCACTTGAGGTGAATGAGGCTGATATTGGAATTTAACATTGCCCTCCATGTGATGTTGAGGGGACTGATGCAACATATGGGCTTGCCGATCATGAACAAAATGAGAACCGATAGGCTGATGTTGCTGTGGAACCGATGTCTGCAGCCTCATCGGTATCATTGGAATCGGCTCAACAACTGGCTAGTTTGTTCTGAACATAGCCGCAACTTGATCTTGAGTAACCTTAGGGATGTTATGTCCTATGTGTTGAGGTTGCTGTTTGACCAAAAGCAGCGGATTGAACCCTGGTTGCTTCTGTGGATGATGATGCAATCTACCTGCCAGGTGCCGATGCTGATGCCATCGGCTGTTCTGGGACCACACCTGAAACAGGATGCTATTTGTCGGTAACCAGAGTCCTATATTATGGAAAATTGCCCTCAGGAAGAAACAGTGGCCCCTTGGTTTGATGCTCACCAATCCTACTATCAACCACATAAATGATCATGTTGTTTAAGGTGTTAACAAGAATTCCTGACTGGTTGATCAATGCATGATGCATAGCGTAATCAATCCGATCTTGTAGATTGTTGAACTCTGTAGGGCCTTCATCTTGTTTGACATCCTGAGTTTTACCCTCCTTGCCAGAACTCGTTTCGAGTTCATCATTGCTTGGCAAAGCTATCTTATACCTCTGAACCACTGTGCTCGAGCGAGTCTGAACAAATGAATGCAAAAATTAACTCTGCAGTTTATTCATCATCTCTTCAAATCCGCCTTCTGTTCTGGCATCAGTTTGTCCATTGTCATGGGAATAATGTTCTCTGTGTCAATATCGGTTGACTTGAGATCCACCATGATGTCTTGACTTCTAATCGTGTCCCACTGGGCGTGTGAAAAGAGTGTGTACGTGAAAAAAACACACTAGCCTGAGAGATCTCCTTAACTCTAGTGCAAGACCTAAATCTTGCTTTTGGGTTCAAGGGCGTCCCAGTTGGTTTGATCCAGCAACCAACAAGAAACTAAAGAAAGAAAACAAGGTTAAATCCATAAACAATAGTCGATCGGGTAGTAGCCGATGATGTATCGTTCAATATTGAGACAATGCAATATGCATGGGATCAGCAAAGGAAAAATTAGATTTACTCGATCGGTTGTAGATATTTGTAATATATAATCTATGTCTCAAAATATGTTTAAACCAAGTGACTGGGATAGATCGGCAGCGTGTCAAGACAGTATAAATCACTTATGTATGAACGCACCTTAAGATAGAGATTATATGTATTTATAGCATAGCCAATGTAATAAATCTAACATGTATCGTCTAGTACTCCCATACCAGAATACTTTGAGAGGGTACCATTGCCAAACCGATACAAGGTCCCAAATTTTTCAAAGTTCTTAGGGCAGGATAATGTATCAACCTATGAACATGTCAGCCAATTTCTGGCTCAGTGAGGTGAGGCATCGGCTACTGATGCTCCGAGGGTTAGATTATTTCCTTTGTCTTTATCTGGATCGGCTTTTACATGGTTTTTATCTTTGCCATATAATTATGTTCAAAGTTGGGCCGATCTTGAAAATTAGTTTCATTGGTACTTCTATAGTGGAGTCCACGAGATGAAGTGGTCTGATGTCACAACAATTAAACAAAAACATGATGAATCTGTTCAAGACTATATTCAGAGGTTCAGGGATATGAGAAACAGATAAATAGTACTCACATCAATATAGATTAAATATATTAAACAAGAATCAATCAAGTGCTAAGATGACCGAACAGATCAATAACAAGCTTAACATATTTTAGCACAGTGAGATCTTAATATAAAGGACATATTTAGCATATCAAGTAAATATGTAGGAAACATGATAGCTAAACATGGTAAGATCGGCTGAAACCTCGATACTATCTCTAAGAGCAATTGTAGAACAATATAGATCTTATGATTCTAGATAATACTTAATAGGTCGGACTTAACCGATGCAACATTGAGTATAAAGAGAAGCATAAGGTCTAAACAAGGCGATGAAAGCCTTTCAAGATGGTGGATACACTATATAACCTAGGTCAACATCGTTAGCTAACCCTATCAGCTGTTGTCTGGTAACAGATGCTAACCGTTTGGGGTTAGATAGTAATATTGATCTAGATTATATAGCGTATATGATAACTCAATGATTTACATAAACATGATTAGAGTGTCATAAGGATGTAAGCACTAATCCTGAGAGCGCAAGCTGCCATAACAAGTTTTACCTCTAATCGAAGATCGAACCCGATGCAGCCCAACTCGGAAGCAAGAACTCGTCGAAACAAACGAAAGTAAAAGGGTGGTGATGCGCTGAAAATGTTATTGAACTGATTGTTGTTTTTTTACAAGGTCTTGGGCTATATTTATACCCAATTACACAATATGTCGTTGTCGGACACGACTCTTATCTCTATTACAACTCAAAATATGGACAAGTCCCTTAGGTGAACTCTTACCGGCACAATCTATAAGGAAAATACTTAAAATAACCTAATTAATAGATACAATTGCCTTTTTGGACTCTATCCGCATATGACAATCCTCATGAAGCGCTTCAATCTGAATCATCAATGATTCCAATGTCCTCTTACCGAAATCGGCTACATCGGCTTACCTTGTCCGATTCGATATTAGCCGATTGAACACCTTAGCCGATTCGGTATCAGCCGATGAACTCCTTAGCTGATTCGGCTTGCGACTGGTGAGTACTATGTTTTCGAAGATCCCGGTCTCCTCCAAATCTGCCTCGGCCTTGATTCCAAATCCGATTCATGACTTGCCAAATTTGGTCGTTAACAGGGCAAGGCCAGCCCACGGCGCGGTGGCTAGAATCCGGCGGTAGCTGTGGTTCGGATTGAACCAGGGAGGAAGAAGAAGGAAAGAGGGAAAGGAAAAAGAAAAAGAAAAATGAAAAGAAAAAGAAAAGAGGAAAAAGAAAAATGGAAAGAATGTAAAAATGGGGAAAAAGGAAAATAAAAGAAAAAGGGAATTTTGAAAAAAATAGAAGAATTTAATTTAGGTTTTAAAATTAATTTAAATTTATTTTTGGGAATTTCCTTGAATTAAAAGCTAAATTAGGATTTTTAAATAAGGACCAAGAATTAATAAAATTTGATTTTCTAAAGTAAAATAAGGAAAAACTAATAAATATTAGGGAATCTTAAATGTTTTAATATTGAGCACACAATAAAATTATTCGCAAAAATTTCCTTCGTTATTGTTCATATTTTCAACAACATACACTTTTGAGGATGTTACAGTAGGTGTGTTTTTGCTTCAATCCAATGTATTAATCACCTCCATATAAATATTCACCAACACTTGTGGAATGGATTAGTAAATAACTTTACCGCTATGTTGATGTTCATTTTTTATCCGTTTTATGCAGGGATTGATGGTCAAATTTTAGTATTTAAGGACCGTCAACATGTATACAAATACATATACATATATATAAATAAATAAATACAAATATATATATATACATATATATACATGATGCTATATATAAATATAAATATAAATATAAATATATGTATATAATTACATACACATATGATTAATATATATTTGTATATAACATTACGTATATATAATTGCTGATATTACTTACGTACAATGGGAATTGAATACATATTTTTGATATATATACAATCGTTAATTTCTAATGTTCTATCATATATTACAAATATATGAAGCTAAGACAACATTTCAGGTTAAGGAAGAAGTTGTCCATTGTCGTGGAATTCTTTTGACGGATTAACAATCTCGTCCAAAATAAATCCCACAAGTTATTCTTGAACAACCTTTATGTAATCCATCCGGGGGAGTTCGTCCTTCATCCAAACAATATGTCGATTTCAAAAAAATGAGATATGAATATATTAAATCAATGAAAAGAGTATAAATAATGTATGAATGGTGTTTACGTACTTCGATATCCTTATCAGTGTTAATGTTGTGTGATATGCAGTGAATAAATTCACAAAGATAATATTAGCAAAGGTTGGTCTCCTGTTCCTGTCGTAAACACTAAAGGAGAAACAAACTTATGAAATATTTCTGTTATAGAATAAACAAGATATATAATTTTGGACCATGTACGTACCAAAAGTCCATCCTCACAGCCAGTTCTTCCTTGAATTCCCCGCAGACGCTTGTATGAAACCGTGCGCACGCCCTGCAGTTGCAAACTATAATTAATGATGATTTGATCCACATAATAGCGATAGCAACAATCATAATAATAATGGAATGGATGTCATTACCTGTTAAGCATGCCAAAGATTATTTTGAAAGTTTCCTTTGGTTTTCGCATAGAGTACAGGGCATGTATCATGCTACTAGAAGTGTCTATGATAAGGAGGACCCAATGAAATCTGCAAATTGCGTAAAATGATATACACATCATTGTATCAATACGAGAAGAAAATTGATAAAAAATAGTAAAAGCTCATTTTGTGTTGTAAGGAAAGAGTATGGTGGTCTTATAATGTTGTTGCACCAGGAATTTGTAAATCTTCTCCTCTGTTTCGCTTGGAAAGTCATTTACAGTGTTATCGTTAATTATAACAAGGTCCATGAAAACAACCCTAAAATAGTCCTGCCTATAGCAATTTCAAATCCCCATTCTACAGAGCAAAAAAAAGACATGAGGTATCCACATAAGTAAATCTTCGATATTACATACGACAGGCTAAGGAACGAAACAAAATTAAGACACTTACAGAATCCAGCAACTAACAAGAGAGATGTCAAGGGCATCTTAATGGTATACGTCGTAGACATCTTTGAAGTTTATTGACATATCACACACCCCATGAAAGTAATCTTCGTCTTTAACCCTCGCAGCAAACATAATCCTACCATTGGCTGATTGTTCCATGTACCATTGATGGAATCGGTATATCTATATAGACAGGTTCTTGACTAGCTCTAGCTTGACAAGTGGTTCGTCGAGGTTAAATAGGTGACGAAGATCATCTACTGATGCCTTCTTGATAGGGCCTATCCCCAGCAGTTGCTCCTTGGTAAGATTTGTATCTATCATAAATTGTTGTAGATTGATCTCATGTTCAGAAGGCATCGGGTCAACTGCTTGTTTTACTTGCATTCCGAGCTGAGGACAACCTTTGACTTTCTTTTAGTCTTCTAATAAAACCTGCGTATTGAGCGGTTGTAGTCTGATAGTATGAGAGCTCTCGTTGGTTCGCTCATTTTCTGAAAAAATGCCTTTGTTGTGGGGTCTATTGGAGCCTTCTTCTCTGGACTTCGCCGCTTGAAGTGTTCCTTCACCTGCCTTTTCACTTCCTTGTCACACTACTAAAAAATTCCACATGTCAGACGATTCACTTTTGTCATAGTAAAGGCCAATAGCGTCATGGAAATATATCTGTGACAAAGTTATGATGAAATTCTGTTTGTTATCTTTGTAGCGTCACAAATGTTGCACAGTGATGATTTGGCGTATTTCGTCACAGATAAGGTTACATCCATTATGATTTTACCCCCATTACTGAACTATTTCAGGTGGCGTTGTAGTGCACACTTGTCTAACGGAGAGGGTGACACGTGTATGATGGTGAGGTTAACATGCGTATGATGGTGGGGGTTGACACATGTTTGGTTTTCTAGTTGACACGTGGCATTCTCTTGTGCATTTATGTGGCAACAAGTCAGCGATGACGTGGGTGGCACGTGAGCGATGACGTGGCGGCACGTGAGCGATGATTGGATATAATACACAGGCAGTACCAATGTTGCCCGACCTTTCCAGAAACAGAACATAATTTCACACATCCAACAATTCATACATCATACATAAACGTTGGTTCATACATCACAACTTTAATGTTCATACAACCAAAGTTCCCAAACACAGGGGAACCACAAGTTCATAGGTTGCATCACTAGAACCACAACCAAAAAAACAAGTCATAAGTTCATAAGTTCACAAACAAGCAAGTTCATAAGCGATAACCGACAACCGAGAGACAAAGTCAGGACTAGAACAAGCTAAGTAGCTTGATTACCTGACCGGAGGCCCAAGATGCGCTGAAGGATCATATCACTAGCTTCTTGTTTCTTCTTGAACTCCTCTAGCTCTTGTTGGGTCCTGAGCACAACTTCTTGGGTCCTGACCATTGATTCTTATGTTTCTTCGGTTTTCTTCTTCTGGGTGTCCAGTTCTTCTTCAAGATGATCAGCCCGTTCCTTCTCCGCCTGTTGTTGTTCTCGAAGTTGTGCTTCTCTTGAAGCTGATGTAGCAGTTTTGCTAACTAGTGTTTCAATACCAGCATTCTTGAGGAATGTAGAAGCTGCACTGGTTTGTGAGAGAATCTTCGAAACAATCTCAGTACTAGATCTTGGTGTCTCCAAATCTATAGTAGGCTAGGCCAACATATTTTCCATGGTAGTCTATAGCAAATAGGTGCAAAATGGATAAGTTTATCACAGATAATCCATTTCACAATCCAAGATATGAAAATCATGTACTTAAACATATTGTTGTATATAAGTTTAAGTACATGAACATATATACAACAATAACTTACCATGTCACATCAGACATATGAATATCCTATCCATATACTAATCCCATCCAGCAAGCATATAGGAACAACTTTGTATTTCATAAGCATAGATAGGACCATCCAACAAGCATATAGGAATAGTAACATCCAGCAAGCATATAGGAACATCTTTTCTATGTACTAATCCCATCCAGCAAGCATATAGGAACAACTTAGCATTTCACAAGCACAGAAAGGAACATGCAACACAACATATGATTGCATATACAGGTGTAGACATATGAACAGCTTTTCTATGTACTAATCCCCTCCAGCAAGCATGTAGGAACAACCTTTCTTTTCATAAGCACACATAGAAACATTGACACACAACATTTAAGCATATGAACATCCTTTCCTTGTACTAATCCCATCCAACAACTGTTTATGATAATAAATTGACATATATACTCATCCCATCCAGCAATCATATGTAGGCACTTACAACTGTTTCTTTGACCGCATCAGTCATACCCTTCTTATTGTTGGTATGCAATTCCTTGAAAATATCCACTGCATCGACTTCTCTGTGACTGTTTTTCTCCCTTTGTATTTAATTTTAGTGTGAAATGCAGGAAAATTATCTTTTGTTTCTAGACAATTTTATAGGAAATAGATATGTATGTTTTCATAAGATACAATGTATTGTCCTAGTGTTTTAGCACTTACAAATGCATACAAGTGTGAGATGTAGCTTCGAGATCCCGTCGCTTGATGGTGCCTGACCTTAGCACAATTTTTCCTGTTCTTCTCAGCAGTTTCCTACAAGGCAAACATGTAAATTGCAGACAACATAGATAGAATAGAAATTTTTCTTTTAGAAGATCATCATACCTTTGCTTGTGCACTAGACCACATTTGCACCAGTTTAAGCCACTGCTCGTTAGTAATACTAGGAAGAGGGGAAGTAGTTCTAACTTTATTAGCTGGTACACCATTGAAGTACTTCTTCAACAAATATCTACTCTGGCATACAACACTTTGGAGTATACTGTCGCAGGCTTCCACTATTGGCTTATCCTTGTCATTAACTGCCAACCTAACCTGGAGAAGTCAATCACCCATCAGATTTAGCTCTTAGCATTTGGTATAGTTACTTATTGAAGGTACCAAATAGATATGGAAGGTATCAATTTACTTACAGATAACTTGCCCATGAAATCTTTCATTTGGGTTTCATCATTCTTGTAATGTTTCCAGTGAGTTAGGATAGGCATGCTCTTCCTAGTTATAACTCCAATCTCTGAAGCTAGCTTAGCAGCTTGTACAAGCTTCTCTGGCCTTCTGTGGGGTCTCCTCAAAGATGTCAACTCTCGCAATATCACATAACATCCCAAGAGTCTGGTTATGTGTGATATAATACAGATACAAGAACTTCGTATATTAAAACAAACTTTTAATATTCAAATACAACTCATACAATAGAAGAAAACCGCGACACTTCCACAGGGATAGCCCGAGTGGAGAGTCGACCTAGAGTTCGTATTCTTCCATTTCAAACTTGGAAAAAAAGAGAAGAAGGAAGGAGGAAAAGAAAAAAAGAAAAAGGAAAAAAAGAGAAAAAGTAAAGAAAAAGGAAAATAAAGAGGAAAGGAAAAATTTATAAAATTTGGAAAGATTTTTAGTCTAGAGTTTAAAATTAATTAATTTTAGTTTTTGAGAATTTTTCTCAATTTAAAAGTCAAATGGGGTTTTTCGAAAATAGAAATTAAGAGTTTAATTAATGTTTGATTTTTAAATTTATATTAGAGAAATTTTATAAATAATTTAATTTAGAGTTTGAAACTAATTTAAATTTAATTTTTGGAAATTTCTTTGAATTAAAGCTTTTCAAGAATAAGGGCAAGAATTTAATAAATTGGGGTTTTAATATTAAAATGGAAAGAATAAATAAAGAATGTAAATAAATTTTTGGGAATTTTCTTGATTTAAGAATTAATTTGAGGTTTTTCAAAAATAAGGGCAAGAATTAATAAGTTTGGGATTTTTAAATTATAATAAGGAGAATAAATAAAGAATGCAAATAATTTTAAAAGATTTTAAATGATTTAAATTAAAATACATAATAAATTTATTCGCAAAAATTTTCTACGTCAATTTGAGTATTTTTAAAAGTGTGAATTTTGGATTGTTACAAATCTACCCCTTAAAAGAATCTCATCCCGAGATTCGATCTAGTCTCAAATAATTGTGGAAACTTCTTCGGTTGTTTGTCTTAAACATTTCATAAATTGAAGGACAAGAAATACTGGGTATATTTCACTTAACTATGGTAATAGATGTGGCTTAGGAAACTTCGCTCTTTTCTTAAGAATCGATATAGTCCGACATATCTCGGAGATAGTTTCCCTTTCATCTGAAACTTATGTATTCCTTTAAATAATGTCACCTTTTTAGGTGAATAAAATCTCCAATTTTAAAACTCAAGTCCCTTTTCCGATTATCATTATAACCTTTACCTTACTCGAGCAATTATCAGTTTCTCTCTTATAATCCTGGTCTTCTTGCAAAATCATTTCCTTTAACTCTTTCATATCTGGAACAACGATACGTTCCTGGAATCCAAGCACTCCATTGGCATCCTCTGCAAAGCCTAGTGCTTTGCCTTTCTATAATTCTTGTTTAATCTTCTAAATTTGTGGGTCATTTTGTTGTGCTTTCTTTATCTCATCCTCCAGAGTGGGTCTCACTTCCATCTGAGCCATACTTGATTTACCCACAAATTCTAACCATAATTTTTGAATTTCTATCTATAGTTGTTTTGGGCATTCTTTGATCATATTGTTACTGCAATATGTTTTCTGGCTCAAGGCATCAGCTACAACATTAGCCTTTTTCGGATGATACTGGATGTCTAGATCATAATCTTTTATCAGTTCCAACCATTTCCTCTACCTCAAGTTCAGATCGGGTTGAGTCAAAATATACTTGAGGCTCTTATGATCTATAAACATTTCACATTTATTTCCAACCAAGTAATGCCTCTATATCTTTAAGGCATGAACCACCGCTGCTAACTCCAAATCACGAGTTAGATAATTCTGCTCATGTGGTCTGAGTTGGCGGGATGCGTAAGCAAGCAACTTTCCCTTCCTGCATTAATATGCACCCTAGTCCTTTATGACTAATGTCACAATAGACCTGAAAGTCTTTCATGTTGTCTGGTGAAACCAATACTGGTGCGGTGGTCAATCCTTTTCTTGAACTCCTGAAAACTTTCTCAAACTTATTCGTTTATTAAAAGGTGTATCCTTCTCCAATCGATTGGTAAAAGGTCTAGCTATCTTGGAAAACCATCAATGTAAGGTCCGTAATACCCTGTTATTCCAAGAAAGCTCTTATTATTTCTTACTGTTGATGATTGTTCTCATTCCGACATTGCTTTCACCTTTTACGGGTCCACTTTTATTCCTTCAGCAATTATAATATATCTCAAAAATTATACTTCCTCCATCCAAAATTTCCATTTTAAGAACTTAACATACAATTATTGTTCTCTTAGTTTCTTCAGAGCTAATCTCAAATGTTCTTCGTGCTCATCCATACTGGAGGAATGGATGAGAACATCATCTATGAATACCACCACAAACTTATCCAGGTATTCCATATATGTCTTATTTATTACATTTATGAAGACAGCAGGTGCATTAGTTACTCCAAGGGGTAATACTGTGAACTCATATAGCCCATATCTAATAATAAAAACTATTTTTGGTATATCTTCCCTTCTAACCCTTAATTGATGATATCATGACTTCAAGTCTATCTTTCAAAACACCTTGTCTCCTTTCAGCTAGTCACATAAATCATCAATTCTTAGCAGGGGATACTTGTTCTTAATTGTGTCCTCATTTAGGACCCTGTAGTCTATACATATTCTTAGTGTTCCATCTTTTTTTTGCAAACAGCACTGGGGCTGCCCACTCTGAGACACTTGGTCTTATAAATCCTTTCTCCTTCAATTCATCTATTTGCTTTTCCAACTCTGCTAACTCCAGTGCAGCCATCCTATACATGGCCTTTACTATTGGTTTAGTACTGGGTCTCAACTTAATTAAAAACTCAACGTCTCTTTCCGGTAGCATTCCAGGGAGATCTGTTGGAAATACATCCAGAATTTCTCTGATGATCGGTATTTTCTCAACTCCTTCTGCTACCACGACATTCAAAGCTTCTGGTAATACTGGTAATAGGGGTTTCTTAGCTCTGTACTCCACTTCTTTACCCCCTATACTTGTTAATCGAATAATCTTATCCTCACAATCCATTCCCCCATATGCTTATGCAACAAATCCATTCTCAAAATCACCTCCAACCCTCACATTTCTAGGAGGATAAGGTCTGCTATATCTACCTTCCTCTCAATATCCAGCAACCAATCGTCCGCTGCCAGAGGCTCAGGGGCAGTGGCGAACGTTGGTGGCTTGGTCCTCTAGAGGTCGATCCACCTGGACCCAACAACTGATCCTTCTACACCAGGTACTTCGGGTTGTGCAATACGACTGATAACTTGTTCAAATAACCTAATGTAGTTCCAATCCATGATTTTCATGAGCCTCAGAACATTGTCCTGGTTGACCGTGGTCTATTGTTCTATAGTTTGCCGCTCTGCAGCCTGCTGCTCTGTGGTCTGCTGCTCTGCAGCTCCACCTCCTTCTGTTCCCAACATCTTATCTTATTCTTTGGGTAGATCCATAACAATTTATTTATAAAATTGTTAATTATAGTGTTTAAAGACAAGAATCGAATAGATAAGATAAGTACGTAGCATGAAAATAAGAAACAAGGAAATAGAAAAGGGTAATAGACAGAGTCATGTTTAAGATTTTTCTTTTCAAAACCTTTTAAAACAACAAGGAACTACACTAATTGCTATGGAACTCGAAAGACCCATGCTTTAACTAGAAGTTACAAAGAAAATACATTACATGACTCATCGTTCTATCTTGACAGATAAACCATCAACTGACTTTGGATTGACTTAACTTATCGACAACTCCATCCTAAAAGATTATCTAATACTAACTCTTATTCAACTATTCAACTAGCGACTCCCGATATTTTGAAATAGTTGAGTAGGAGAATAAAACAAAGTCCTTTCTAATAGAGCGAAGCTACGAAGGAAAGAAATACATAAGAGGGCCAAGACTTCAAGGTAAAGTTAGAGGGAAAATTTTTGCAAATATTTTTTTATTTTTGAAAATAATGTTTCAAATCCAATCTAACTAACCTAGGTCAACCTACAGTCAAGCTCTGCTCTGATACCATCTCTGTGGGGTCTCCTCAAAGAGGTCAACTCCCACAATATCACATAACCTCACAAGAGTCTCGTTATGTGTGAGATAATATGATACAAGAACTTCGTATATTAATACAAACTTTTAACATTCAAATACAACTCATACAATAAAAGAAAACCGTGACACTTCCACAGGGATAACCCGAGTGTAGAGTCGACCTAGAGTTCGTATTCTTCCTTGACTTCAAGATTTCCTGAAGATGTTATATACAAGGGTGAGTACCAATGGTACTCAGCAAGCCAAACTGAACTTAAACTAATTAAATATCCAAGATGTCTTAAAAAATAATATAAGCTTAACTCTAGCATGATTCAATACTAAATGTATAAACTTAGTTTTAATATGCAAAATAGTTGAAAGAAACAACGTAGGCTAGTTTTAATATGATTCATTATTATATGTTTAAATGGAGATACATGATATCCTTAAAAGAAATAATATAAACCTAATCTAAACACGATTGTATACTCTATGGGTATGCATGATTTCTTTAAAGAGAATAATATGAACCTAGCCTTAATATGATCCTAGGTTCTACCCCTTCCTATACTTACATATGAATGATCAAACTTCAAAACGACATTTTAGAAAAGTTGCTCATGCCATTAAATTGGATTCACCCATTGACACAACTCCATTGACCGGGAGTACGGTGTATTCGAATACAATCATCCCTGTAGTGTTTGCCCAGCTTTACCCGAGGATTAATCTTAGTTAGCTAGACTAAAGGGTAACATAGCATTTATATAGTTCTAACCTTTTCTGATGTGTGAACGAGACCGGTGGGCTATCTTAATAGGAGCACCAATTCTAACCAGTAATTGGTGGATCCATCCCCTATTTAATAGTTGTTCGTCACACACTTGCCCCGGCTTGGTGAAACCTACGATGCTATCTTAACAGACGGTACCGATCTGGTTAGTATCGGCATTTTTATCCGCTGTTTACATAGCTGTCCACCAATGAGACTTTACCAACACTACAAATCTCCAATGCTGTTATGCGTATTAATAAATCTCCGGAGTCCCTAGGGAGATCGGAGAGAAATATATAAATTCTATGCCGGTATAACCGGTCCATCGGATGGGTGAAATTATGTCTATATTCTGGCACAAGAGTTTTTATATTTTCTGGCATATAGCCAAAATTATTTAGGTCATATGAATTGATAGGAATTTGATTTACCTATCACATGAAATAATGGATCATTTTCCATTCCATTGTATAAAATAATAATATAATTCCATATGACCATTGTATGAAATATTAATGCATATGATAATGCTCATTTTATTATTCTCATGATTTTCTACTTAATGCAGGCTATTAGAATGTTGTATAAGGAGAAGGAGAATATATCTAATAACATGAAATAATAACCTTCTCCTTTTCTATACATGAATTGATAGGGTATTTCTATAGCATAAAATATTATTCTATACGAACTAAGATGTTCCTTATGTCTATATGAAATATTAACATATATAATCTAAAGAATGTATAAAACTATAAGAGATGATAGATTATGACTATGTAACCCATCCTGCGAAATATTTCTATCTAAATATCTTATTTAAAACATGCTAACTTATCATTTTTAAACTTTATAAATGATCAAAGATAGTTTGACTTGCCTTTAGGACTAGTGGTCTCAAATTCTTCTTCTCCTTGAATAGTAGTGAGAACGTTTATGTCGATGATATGGTCGAGCTCAGTTTGTTCTGTGAATTCGACGTCGTGATCTATCGATATTTCGATAAAATAATATCAAACAATCAACTCAAAGAGATACCAAATAGATATAGAATTTCAAGAGGAGTTTAAAAGGTGATTTTTGAAGTTTTTTAAAGGGAAGATTATTTGTTAGATCCTAGAATATAGAATTTATACTTGAAAAGAATAGGAAAGAGTATCTTTAAAATATTTTAAAAAGAAAAAGGGGTAGTTTTTAGAGTTTTAAAATTTAAAATTTGGGCTTGGCTTTAATATAAAATAATTTATAAAAATTTTAAGTTAAAAGTATTTCTAAAAAGAATATAGATAAATTTAAAGGAACTAGGTGAAATTTGAATTTGAAAAGTTTAAAAGGATCTCTTCTTAGTTTTAAAGATTTAAGTTTGAATAAATATAAATATTAAGAAGTTTTAAAACAACTATTTTTAAAGGATTTCAAAAGTAAGTAGATAAGTTTAAAAGAGTATAAAATTTTGAAAATAAAGTTTTGAAGAGGTTAAAAGGATCACTATATTTTTCTAAGGTTTTTCCTATGCCCTTCTTTATCTCTATCCCCTTTAAAAAATAAAATGGGAAAAGAGCAAAAATTAGCCAAAGGCTGGACTCGAACACGAGATCTCCGTCTCTCTACTCTAACGTCCACTACGCTACTACTATTTTCTCTCTTTCTTCTTCTTTCTATTTTCCTTTCCCTCTTCTCTACTCTCTCCCTTCCTACCGTTCATCTTCTTCGACTAGTCACCGGCGGGGAGCAACTTTATGCCGGCGAAGGTAGCTGAAACTTGGAAACTAGGGGATTTTTCTCCGTCTACTGGATCTAGGGATTCCATTTTTCGGTTAAGCTAGGCCGGGAAAGCAACAAGGGGAGCAGGCGGCGGCGGCATGTCTGCGGCGGGGGTGGTGCATGTCGCCGGCACACTCCGGCCATACTTCGGTCAAAGTGAGGTACTCACAGGCATCCACGGACTAAGGGGATGCTTCCTATATGCTTGATTTGGCTGGACAAGTTCTGGAGTGCTCTGGCACCGTGCGAGCTCCGGCGGAAAACAGAGCAGCGCCGGCGACATTCGTCGGTGGCGGGCTCTGGCGATCTAAGAACTCGAATAGGTTAGGGAAAGGAAGAATTGGAACATATAGCACGTCTGAATATCTTTAATTTGGAGGTTAATTGGCTGAAGATCACCAATTTTGGATTTCCTCTCCGGCGGCCGGGTAAGGGTTCCTAAGAACCTTTCTTCGGTTCTTCACTAAGTTGGGACAATGTAGAGCGTAATTTATGGGGAAAAGTTGGGGGAATTATAGAAGAAAGTATGATGATGAACTTTTGTATATCAAGTTTAGCCTGTTAGGTTCGTTTTATAGAGGTTCTATGTCGGTTCTTCCTTAGGATGAGGCCGGCGGCCATGGCGGCTCATCGATGCCGGTTTGATATGGATAATTTCGGTGACGTATTGGGTCCAATTTTTCCATGTTTGCAAGAAGATGAGGATTCCATGGAGTCGGTTCTACGCTTCAATGGGCGCGGCCGAGGTTTCCAATGTGGCGGCAACATTATGGCGGCCATGGTGGTTTGCACAACGTCGGTTCGCCGGGGATAATGACGTCGACATGGCTTGACCAATCACAGGTGACCACTTGTACTCGGAGATTGGGATGTCGTTGAGTCGGTTTGGGCTACAATGGGCGAAGCCGGCGCCCATAGCTTGATGAAAGGAAGCAGGCAGCGCCTGTGGTTGGGCTGAGATATGGGAAAAGAAGAAGAAGAAGGAGGAAGGAGGAAAAAAAAGAAAAAGGAAAAAAGAAAAAAGTAAAGAAAAAGGAAAATAAAGAGGAGAGGAAAAATTTATAAAAATTTGGAAAGATTTTTACTCTAGAGTTTAAAATTAATTAATTTCAGTTTTTGAGATTTTTTCTCAATTTAAAAGTCAAATGGAGGTGTTAAAAAATAGAAATTAAGGGTTTAATTAATGTTTGATTTTTAAATTAATATTAGAGAAAGTTTAGAAATAATTTAATTTAGAGTTTGAAACTAATTTAAATTTAATTTTTGGAAATTTCTATGAATTAAAACTTTTCAAGAACAAGGGCAATAATTTTATAAATTGGGCTTTTAAAATTAAAATGGATAGAATAAATAAAGAATGCAAATAAATTTTTAGGAATTTTCTTGATTTAAGAATTAATTTGAGGTTTTCAAAAATAAGGGCAAGAATTAATAAGTTTGGGATTTTTAAATTATAATAAATAGAATAAATAAACAATGCAAATAATTTTTAAAAGATTTAAAAGGATTTAAATTAAAATACTGTTGATGAGAAAATTCTCTCACGCGGGCTCGGGATATCTCGCTTTAACTCCGGTGCAGGTCCCTCTCGGTTGCTGTTCGGTGCGTGGCGTGCGTTGATTTGATCTCGTTAATCAACAAGAAAAACAAGAGAATATGCGTTAAGTGTTAGGTTAGATCCCCACTGGATCGGCTGAGGGAATCCACAAACATACATATGCTATTCTAAACTATATTTAAGCCAAGTGAGTGGAATGGATCGGCTATACCGAGACAAGACGCCCGCTTAACCCAAATACAAAGCAAAGAATAATAAATATATGAATCGATAACCTAGCCGAATCGGAAAGCTAACAATGGATCAGCTAGTACTCCGATGAATCTTATAGAAAGATATCATTCTTGAAACAGATGCATAGCCTCGAAATCGGCCATCGGCTATTGAAGGTAGGCCGATTTTGGCTGGCGACGTCCGACAAGAATGCGATCTTAACATAAGAGGCAGTCCTAATATAAATCTAATAATGAATATATCAAAGAAACATATCAGGGCAGATAAGACCGGCTGAAACCCTGACACTATCTCTGAACAATATAAATCCCAACCGAACAGATCATTGATAGTTCTAAAAACGACTTAATAGTTCGAACCCTATGCAGCATTAAGTATAAAAAGAAAAACCTGATCTGTTGTAGCCGATTTATACCTCCCGAGACGGTGGATACCGCATATAAACCAGCCAACCTTTAGATCTAGCCCTATCGACTGCAAGTTCTTGATAGAACTGGCCAATGGCAAGATAGATCTAAACATTGATCTAAATTATAGCGCTATATGATAAATAGCGCAGTACAAACTCCTGATTCTAATGTGTCATTACGATGGAAGCACTAGAAACAGTAGATCATACCACTAATGACAAGCATTTACCTAGATCTGGGGATCGAAACGATGCAACTCGTAGCCCAACAAAGTGCTCGTCTGAAGAAAAGGTTGGCGATGCGCTGAAGGTTTGATTGATTGTGCTTACATTGTATATTTAATTACAGAGGGTCCCGGGTCCTATTTATACCCAAGATACAATTATCTGTACAAACCCTGGACTCTATCTAAACTATTATTTAAAACACAACAATTATCCCAAGAGAGACCCACGACGTGTTACGATTAATAGTTTAAACAAACCCCTAAATTATAGATACAATTGCTGTTACAGGACTCTATACATAAGTGGCAATATCGTTTAACGCGCAATTAACAACCGAATCTTCTATTTATCTTCAATCTGCTGCATCAGAAACGGTTTCATCTCTTCCGGACCTAAAATCGGCTATCGGCTGCCCTTGTTTGATCCAACCTTAGCCGATTGGCCTCGCAGCTCGATCACTCTTCGGCCGATGCGACCCGGTCTCCGCCGATCCGACTACGCTTTGCCTTTGTAGATTTGGGGATTCGATTACAAATTTTAGTGTTAACACATGCCCCCAAGTTTGTGATACGAAGTGTTGCGGATTTGCTTGCCTATTCAAACTCCCGCTCTTCTCTTGACCTAAACCGCTTCGGCTTCCCTCCAAGTGCCCTTTAAATATCCACTCTCCTCGGCCGAACCGCCTACGCCTTCAAAGCGCACTCAGCCTCGTTTACACGCAAGCTTCTTGCCTTCTCTCTCCTCTTTGGCGATCCCATCGGCGCTCGTCAAACTTCATCGCGCTTCTTCGGACCAGACCCATCTTCGCCCTCAAGCATTCCGATGGCCTCCACCGCCGCCGCGTCGAGCACCTCCGCCGCGCCAGTCGTAGCCGCCGCTGTTCCGGCCGCCGCCATGGCCGAGTTCCCTGATGTACTCTCTTTCGATTCAAAACTTTCTTTTCCTTTCAAATCCGCTCCTTTGAACACATTGCATCAATATTACGTTCGGCCATTTTTTAGTAGCACTTTCCTTCGTTTTTATCAATTAGTACTTTTTTCTTCCTCGAACCGTAATATGCGACCGTTCTTGATTAGCGCCTCTCTTCTTTTTTTCTGAACTGTAGCACTTGTCACATCAAGTGCTTATCCCCAATCTGTCACAAGCGCAAAAACACTTTCTCGGTCCCATCGGCAACACGGATCCAGCCTATGTAATCATAGCCGGAACTAACCGGATCCCCTTCAACACCGCCAAGCCATCCCTCGCCCATGGAACGAAACATTCAAAGCATGGCCGACCACCGACGCAGCCTGGATTGAGTGGTACAAGAGGGTGCGATCGGCCAAATATACACAAGTGGGAGGAGGCCGGGATAGCCCAAGGCTTGGCTTTGTCCATTGCCAACATGGAGAAGGACGAGCCACTTCTATCAGCCGTAACGTATTTCTGGAATGACAGCTTCAACACCTTCATCTTTCATCAAGGGCCGATGACCATCACGCTGGCCGACATGTACATGACAATTGGTTTGGACATCGAGTCATCGGCCAACACCAGCAACTTGAGCCGAAAGGGGCAGCACCAATTCAAAACCAAGGCCATCGGCGGGTGGAGCGGCTTCATTGCCCAAAACATGAAGGATGGACCCATCGGCCACAGAGAGCATGCTGCATTCTTGATGATGTGGCTCGAAAAATTTGTGTTTTGTGGATCGAGCTGCGGGCCGACCGCCAACTGGCAGGTCGTAGCCGAAGTCCTGGTCGACAGGGGAAAACTTGCGCTGGGGAAGTACCTCCTCGGCTACTTATATCAAACGTTGCATCAGGCCGCCGCGAAGATAGCCGCTAACGCCCCCATCACCACCGGCGGTCCCTGGTGGTTCCTTCAGATCTGGTTAGTGCTGGCAACGCAAAAGATAGACGGTCGGCTCCCTCGGCCATTTGTGTTCCCAAGGCCGGAGCCGATCGAGGACGAAGACGGCAACCGATCACCACCACCAGTGCATGAGCTACGGAGAGGCAGCAGCCGCCCACGTAGGCTCAAAGCAATCGGCCGAGCTGCTGGCCGAATGGTTTGTTGCCCTCTACGACGAGGCATCTCGCGATAACCGCGCTGGTACTTTTACTGGGCCGGGGCTGTTTGAGTTGCCGCCGACTTCAATTGGGAAGACGTCAACTCAGCCGACAACCCGAGATGCAGGGAACTGTTCATCGCCACTGTCCCCCGCATCTTGCCAACCGGGATCCACCGGGCCGATCGGTGGCCAAGAGCTATGAATTCTATTACCCGGTGTTGGCGACGAGACAGTTCGGTCTTGGGCAGCTGCCCATCGGCTTCTTTTATGCCGATAAGATCGAAACGAGGGGAGTGGTAGGCCAAGACCTGATAATGGATCGGCTGCTGAACATAGCCGGCCCTCCCCTCGGCGACGTCGGCGTGATGATACTGGCGCGAAGGAAAAGGGCCGCTTACGACCGATGGTGGACTGAAATCAAGCGCCATATCTTCCACCAAAGGTTGTCTTGTTACGTCGACACCTTCGCCTTTGACGAGATCCCCTCGGTAAGCTTTAAGTTCCAAATAATTTTCTTCTTCTCACCGTGGGTGACATAGCCGATTGACATTTACCCTTTGGTCTGCAGGAGACGGAGACAGAGCGGCCGACGGTGAGCGACTCTGGGCGCCCCATCGAATACCGTTTAGGTGTTCTGGATAGGGGTGGCCTCGCTCCGTCGGCCATCGGCTGGGAGGCGTTGAAGCTGGCTTTGTTGCTACGAGGGAAGTTGCGCCAGCCAATTGCCCAGAAGAAAAGGGCTGCACCATCTCCACGGCCGTCGGCCGCGCCTGCCCCCAAAGGGCCAAAAGAGAAGAAGCCGGTAGCGCCAGCCGATAGCCTCCCCCCCTTGGATCCGGCCGTTGCGCAGTTCCTCGACACCGTCGCCAGCGAGGAAATGCCAGCGGCTGTTGGAGCGGCGGCTGAACCCGGGGCTGTCGGTCAACGCTCCAGCCGACGTTCCGCCGGTCCCAAGTACCCCAACAAAACATCGGCCGGTAAGCCTTCACTTCACTAGATTTTGGCTTCGCGATGATCACTTGCATCTGATCAAACAATTCTTTTCAGGTCAAGAAATTGGCCGGCCGCACTTCACGCCCCGCACCATCGATAATCATCCCCTGCCACTTGACTTGTAGTAATTAGCCGACTTGTCCGCTACTTTTTCTTTTGCAGCCCCCGCGATCTCCATCGGCTGCCCCTCAGGCGTCCAGTGAGCATGCTACGCTTGCCGCGGGCGGCGGCGACCACGTCGACGAAGAGGCCCCGACGGCCGCGGGCGGTGATCCAGCCGAGCCAACTACTTCGACCCCGGTGCCAACGGTATGCCAACTGAATTTGATGATCGGCTCTGTCAGCTTAATATCTTCTTGATCATCTTCTTCTTTGCTGCAGAACATAGCCGACCTCCTCAACTTTGACTTATCGAAGTTCGAGGAGTCCGACGACATCGGCGAGGAGGCGTTGGTGATGCCGGCTGAGGACCTGAGGGCCACCCTAGCCGACATCGGCAATCGGCTAGAAGCCTCGCGTTGGTGGTCGACAGCGGCTCGATACGCGTGCGATTCAAAGACATCCCAAGGCCAGCTGCCGGAAGCCCTAGACGAAGCCATTGTGCCGGCGACCTTCATGGAAGCCCATCAGTTCAAGTATGAATGGGCACGGCAGTGGATAATCGATCGCCGCGAGAACCAAGCGCGGTCAGCCACCATCCAGTCAACCAAGGGAGGCATCGAGAGCCGGAAGGCCGCCTTCGACCTCCTAAAGACCGAGCTGGCGGCCAAGCATGAGCAGCTCCTCACACGTCATGATCAGCTGATGGCCGATCTCGTTTAAGTCGCGAACGAGATCGATGCCCACAAGGAGTACATGAGTGGCTTGCCGGCCGAGATCGAAGCTCAATGCCAGGGCATCAAGGCGGTTGTGGCACATTTCCGCAACCTGGTGAAGAGCGTCCGGCCGGTGGCGGGGTCCGAGGCCGACGACGTCAGGGCCATTGAAGAGATAGACCAAATTAGGCGGAAGGCGTTGTCGGCCATAGCCAATTTTTTGAAACAATAATTTTGTAATATTCTGATCTTTTGAAATCGGCTAATTCCTTCTGTATTATGCTTTTGTGATGGGATTGGACGATCATTTTACTCGTGCTTGTACTTGGCTTCGAATCATGTAATATAATTTATCGATCTTCTGCCACTGTGCTTGTAGATAAGACCGACTGTGCTTGTAGATAAGACCGGCTTTCAGCCGCACGCAGTGTCTCGAATTGCTTACGTTGAAATCGGCTCCAGCCGCCCGTATCGCCTTACGTTGCCGATTTCGAGACCGCACCATGATAGTTAGTGTCAGCGTTTGAATATTAGTCTCACTGGTTATCGGCTGGTAATATTCAAACGCACTGCCGATTTGGCTTCACAATCCATCTTATCCAAACATGTGTTTCGAAAACTCTTGAGTCCTGAACAACGGTACCCGGTCTTGAGTAGTCACCAACCATCCAACGATTCCAAATGCTTTTAATGATGACCTCTTCGACTTTTATATCGGCAGCGATCTTTCACATCCAACTCCGCATCTTTTCTTTCTATAAATAGACCTCTTCAGGCCTTCCCGAACACATCACAGCCGAAGAAGAAAATCCCTCTCTCCACGTGTACACATTTCAGGTTTCCAAGCTTTTGGCAGGACTTCTTATGGCCTCCTCAAGCTCGTCGGTGAACCAGGTGATTTTCCAACCCATCCATCCTCACCATTTCTTTTCTCTAAGTACTCACGAGTTAATCTTCTCGCAGCCGCTCCATCCCCTACGAGTGATTCTAGCGATCATGAACACCTCGTATGAACCGACGGCTAGCCAAGACCGACAAGTGAGAATCAACTTGCAGCGCTTTAGGGAACAAGATGCTCGTCATCCGGCGGCCAGACCTCCAATAAACCTCGGTAGTGTTCCGGCCGCTATTCCTTTGGCGTCTTCAACACTCACACGTCACGACATGTTGGTAGCAAGGCAAACACGACTTGCCAATGAACTGTTAATCACCACCATCGATGTAAGAGTCACTAGGCTAGAGTATTTGATCTTGGATGCTTTAAAGAGAGAATCCCCAGAGGCCGTCGACCGGGCCCTGGCGGCCATCAGAGACTATCTAGGAGACATGTAATGGAAATCGGCTTCATGCCGATTATGAATAAAAGTCTGCGACTGTCACATTGATTCAAGCATCGAACCAAATAATAGCTTCAATTGGCCCGATTTTTCAATCGGCTCGTGTATGTATATGCCCCTCGAGTTTTGTTGATAGCTTCGGTGTCGACAAAATTGTGAGTTCGAGCCGTTCGCGCATCCTTGCCGTCCCTATCGTCCAATCATGAGCTGATCGTAGAAAGCTTAGCAAAAAATGTTGCATAAAAATGCCTAAAGGCGATGCCTTGTTAATATAAGACATCGGCTGTCGTAAATCGGCTGAAGTAACCATAGCCGAATCACGAGTTGATCCATACGCTTGGGTAGTATTTATTTAGGTATTTTGCATTGAGAGCCCTTCCAAATACCTCTCCGTTCAATCCTTTTAGCATGTAAGCTCCTTTAGAGATGCATTTGTGGATCTTGAAAGGCCCTTCCCAATTTGGTTACCTTTTGCCGAACTTGTTGTCTCTAGATCCGATCGGCAGTATCAATTTCCAAACGAGCTCGCCTTCCTCAAGATTTAGGCACCACCTTTTTATTATAATGTCTGGCTACTCGTTCTTTATCTCTTGTGACTTTTTCCAAGGCCCCTAGATAAAACTAAATCTTCCGATTCGTCCACCATTAGGTGATAATAATCGTCGGCTGTGAGTTGATCCTGTAGCTGAATGCGTCTTTAGCCGACGACACTTTCCCATGGCAGCACTGCTTCATGTCCATAGACCAGTTTGTACGGAGGGACTTGAATTGACCCGTGGCATGCCATCCGATACGCCCACAGTGATTCGGCTAATCGGCCGTGCCATTGTTTAGGGTATTCAGAGATTTTTCTTTTGATCAACTTGATCAAACTTTTGTTTGAGACCTCGGCTTGCCCATTGGCTTGTGCGTAGTACGGCGAAGAATTAAGTAGCTTGATCCCCATGCCGTCGGCAAACTGAACGAATTCGCCCGATACAAAGATAGATCCCTGGTCTTTTGTTATTGTTTGTGGAACGCCGAATCGGTAGATGATGTGTTCTTTGACAAACTCGATTGTGTCCTTAGAATCTACTTTTCTGAGGGGGATCACCTCCACCCACTTTGTGAAGTAATCCGTCGCCACCAAGATAAATTTATGTCCTTTGCTTGAGGGTGGATTGATCTGACCGATCATATCAATGCCCCATCCTCTGAACGACCATGGCTTGATAATTGGGTTCATAGCCGATGCTGGTGCTCGTTGTATGGCGCCGAACTTCTGACAATACTGACAGCCCTTGTAATACTTGAAACGATCCTCCAGCATCGTCGGCCAGAAATACCCTGCTCGGCAAAGTAGCCACTTCATTTTGTGGGCCGATTGATGCGTGCCACAGATTCCTTCATGTACTTCCCCGATGGCCACTGTAGCCTGATCGGCTCCCAAACACTTGAGTAGCACGCCGTCAATCGTCCGATAGTACAGGTCTTCATTGAGCAACACGTATCGTAATGCCTTGTATCGTAGTTTCCTTGTGGCCGATTGAGAGGGGTTTTTGAGATAGTTGTAAACTTCAAACCTCCAATCATCGGCTGTAATGGCGGCAACGTCTATGTCTACTTCTTTCAGCATCGGCCGATAGCCTGACGCACCCTGAGCCAAGTCATTGGCCTCTGTGTTCTGCTCTCTAGGGATATGCTTCAAAGTAACTAGCCGAAAACCGTCCATTAATTCCTGGCATTGCCGATAATAGACCATCAGCGTGTCATTTTTGCATTCATATTCTCCTGATAATTAGTTGATGACCAATAATGAATCTCCCATTATTTCGATGGCGTGGGCTTCAACTTCCTTGAGCAGGTGCAATCCTTTAAGGACGGCTTCGTATTTGGCTTGGTTGTTTGTAGCGTGGGGGTTGATGGCAAAAGCAAACTCGAAGCTTGCCTCCCTGGGCGAAATAATGACCAAGCCGATGCCACAGCCGTTGGTGCAAACCGAGCCATCGAACGTCAAAGTCCAAGGCATAATTTTCACTGAGCCGACCGAGTCGTTTCTGTGTTCCACAATGAAATCGGCTATGACTTACCCCTTGACTGCCCTTGGTGCCTGATACCTTAGATCGAACTCCGTTAGCACGAAGATCCACTTCCCAACTCTTCCTTTGAGCGGTGGAGCCGATAGCATATACTTAACTACATCAGCTTTGCAGATTACTGTGCACTCGCTGGACAGCAGATAGTGCCTTAACTTTGTACATGAAAAATAGAGGCATAAGCATAGCTTCTCCACAGGTGAATACCTCATTTCTGCGTCTAGCAACCGCCGGCTGAGATAGAAGATGAATTTTTCTTTGCCGTCGACATCTTGGATTAGGACTGAGCCGATTGATTTGTCATCGGCTGATAGGTACAGCTTGAACGGTATTCCCCTTTGTGGAGGCATTAAAACTGGAGGGGAGCTTAGATAATCTTTTATGTTGTCTAACACCTTCTGCTGCTCTGCCCCCCAAGTGAATGTCTGATCGGCTTTCAGCTGAAGCAGTGGCGTGAACGGCTCCATCTTTTTCGAGAGATTGGCTATGAACCGTCTGATGAAGTTTATCTTGCCGATCAATGACTGGAGTTGCTTTTTATCTTTTGGAGGTTGAATTGTCTTGATAACATTTATGCTCCTTGGTGTAACTTCAATTCCTCTTTCATGAACGAGGAATCCCAAGAATTGCCCGCCGACACGCCGAACGCACACTTAAGCGGATTCATCTTTAGACCGTATTTCCTCGTCCGTTCTAACACTTGTCTTAGATAAGCTATATGGCCTTCTATCTCCCTTGACTTGACCACCACGTCGTCAATGTATATCTCTACCAACGAGCCGATCATATCGTGAAAGATGTAATTCATGACCCGTTGATATGTTGCCCTAGCATTCTTCAAGCCGAACGTCATTACTACCCATTCGTACAGGCCGATTGCGCCAGGACACCGAAAAGCGGTCTTGTGGATGTCCTCGTCGGCCATGAATATTTGGTTATATCCTGCATTGCCATCCATGAAACTGATGATTTTGTGGCCTGAAGAAGCATCGACAAGCAGATCGGCTATCGGCATTGGGTATTCGTCTTTAGGGGTTGCCTTGTTTAGATCTCTGAAATCGATGCACACCCTAAGTTTGCCTTTTTCTTTAACACTAGGACGATGTTTGAGACCCACTCGGCGTATCGGCAAGGCCGAATAAATCCCGTGTCGTATAGCCGAGTGATTTTGGCTTTAATTGCATCGTACATATCAGCCTTAAACCTCCTGGGAGGCTGTTTGAACGGCCGATAGCCTGCCCTAATCGGTAGCTGATGGACCACTATTGATCGACTGAGACCAGGCATCTCGAAGTACTCCCAAGCAAAACAATCTTTATATTATTTTAATAATTCAATAAGCTGGGATCTACAATGAGGAGACAAATTTTTTCTAATGTACGTCGGCCTCGGCTTACCACCAGAGCCGATGTTGATTTCCTCTAATTCGTCGGCCAACATAAAACCTTGCCCTAGCTTGCCATCGTCTTCGTCCGCGGTGCCCACGCCGAGAACGCTCGAGCACTCCACCATGTCTTGTTCAAAGTAGCAGTTGCGGCTCGTCATTTCCAATCGGCTGTATTGTGGAATTGGAAATATTCAGAAAATCGGCTTGCCAGATTTTCCCGGATAAACAATCGATGCCTTCGATTTCCCAAAGCGACAAATTGGCATTGACGATACTAACTGACCTGTCGGCTGGCACAATCTCGATCTTGTCGCCGTCCCATTGGATCAGGCTCTGACGCATTGTAGAAGGGATGCAGCAGTTAGCGTGTATCTAGTCCCTTCCGAGCAGCAGGCTGTAAGACCCCTTTCCGTCGATGACAAAGAATGTTGTGGGCACGGTCTTGTTGCCGACGGTCAGTTCAACGTTGAGAACGCCCTTGGTTTCCGATGGGTTGCCGCCGAAGTCTTTGAGCACCATGTTCGTTTTTATCAGGTCTTCGGCTCCCTTGCCTAGTTTTCTGAATGTTGCATAAGGCATGAGATTGACTGCAGCTCCCCCATCAACTAGCATTTTGGAAATTGGCTTGCCGTTGATGAATCCTTTAACGTACAACGGCTTTAAGTGCCGATTTTTGGTTCCTTCAGGTTTGTCGAAGACGGCTTGGTCTGGTGAGGTTGCTAGTTTCGCCAGGTCATCCTCCACGGCGTCTGCATCGCCTTCAGGAGCGCCGAACTCGGTCGGCAGCATGAATACCATGTTAACCGATGTAGAAATTTTGCCTTTCCCTTTGGCTGCCCTCCTGGCTTGATCGGCTGGGCTTTCCTCGGCTTGCTTTTCGTCGACTATGGAAGCTTTCTCTTTGGGCACCCATCGCCTTTTAATTTTGCCAAGCCGACGGCGATGTTCGTAGATCATTTGCTGGACCTCGTCTTCTCTACCTTCGCGCTTAAGCCGTTGAACCCTTCTTTTCTGCGTCTTCGTGAAGAGATCGGACGGGCACCATTGGGGGTTGGCCGATTCCTCATCGTCGGCCTCTTCATCATCGCGGTTGTCCCCATCGCGGTTTTCCTCGAGGAAGAAGTCCTGGTGGATCGGACCGAGCCGATCATGGACAGACCGCCGCCTTTGATTTAGTTGAACGGCTCTGGGGATGAACCGAGTTGGGCTTGCAGTCGATGAGCTCCTGCGCTCATCGTCGCGGCGATCGTTGCATGCTGGGCAATCGTCCAATGTTCGCAGTCTCATGCCGGATTCCCAGCAGTACTTGAAAAAATCACAATGCCAATGTGGATCGGCATTGTCGTGGTTTACCTCGTATCGTCGGCTTTGAGTGTTCGGTTCACGCCGACAAGGTGCTTCATTGTAGACTTCTTCCTGCCGAGACCGGTACTGATGACGGTATCGGCTATGTTCATGGATCGGCCATCGGTCAGCCGATCTGATGACTGGGCGCACCATATTAATTGGCGCGGCGTGGCATCCAATTTGATCGCCTTCTGCCTTGGCCCCGATCAATGTATTGACTAAGCCATGCACCATTCTGTTCTGTCGATCGGCTTGCCTGGGGCCGGCTTGGACCATGTTGACCGGGAAGGGATTGCCATCTACTTTCATCGGCCGATTCGAATCGGCGAACTTCAGCTTCCCGGCCTCGATTGCCGACTGGATTTGCTGCCTGAAGACTTTGCAGTCGTTGGTAGCGTGGGATGTGGAGTTATGCCACTTGCAATACTTCTTTTTCTTCAACTCTTCGGTCGACGGGATCACGTGATTTTCAGGCAATTGAATATGCTTCTCCTTGAGCAACAAATCGAAGATCTTGTCGGCCTTGGTGATGTCGAAATCGTATCTTTCCTCTTTGGCAATCTTCAGCAGCCATTGGCAGATGATGGCCTTTTTGTTCTTGGCCCATTCGATTGCTGCTACTTCTGGCGTCGTCGTCGTCGGACTCATAGTCTGATTCGACGATGACCTGAGTTATATTTTTGACGGCCTTCCTGGTGTCTTGGAATCGCTGCTCGTGGGTCGTTACCTTCTGCGCCAAGTGGGCTAAGCTGTCAAAGTCTTGCGCAGAGAATCGCTCTCAGATTGGCGCGATCAGACCATGAAAGGCCAAATCGGCCAGCTGGACATCTGATAGCACCAGGCTGTAACATCGGTTCCTCATCTCCCTAAAGCGTTGGATGTATTCTTGGACCGATTCATTGTGTTTTTGCCTGATGCTGGCGAGGTCCGATAACTTCATCTCGTGGTTGTCGGAATAGAAGTAGCTATGGAACTGTTTTTCAAGATCGGCCCAGCTCTGAATCAAATTGTAGGGCAGCGAGGAGAACCAAGTAAAAGCCGATCCTGAAAGAGAAAGAGGGAACAATCGGACTCTCAAGGCGTCCGTAGCCGATGCTTCGCCACACTGTGCCAAGAATCGGCAAACATGCTCGTAGATTGAAACGTTGTCCTGCCCTGAGAACTTCGAAAAATCTGGGATCTTGTATTGGTTGGGCAACAGGATCCGCTCGAAGTGCTCTAGATAGGGATACCGATACTTGTTCCCTGAGTCTTTTGGCTTGAGGCCGAATTGATCGCGCATAACATCTGCGATCAGATCGGCCCATGTCCTGTTGTCTTGCTGTATCGGCTCGTATAGGTTATACGGCGCGGGTGCTTGCCGATACAGCGGTGGTGGCGTCTGAGGCCTATAATGATAATCTTCGCGGCCCCCTTGGTACTGGTAGTGGTGATCAGCGGGAGGTGACCGAGGTGCCGGTGGTGGCGTTGGCGGTCCTGGAAACAGCTGTCGGCTACCGGGTGTTGCACCGTCTATCTGGATCAATCGGCTCTAACTGCCGATTGTCATTGAACATATTGGCAATCTGATCGTGGGGCAGCGGCTGTTGTCGGTTCAGCATAGTGTCGCTGGCCTTATAGACGATTCACCTGGATTTGGCTGACCGAGGACTCCTCCCGGTGGCCCTTGTTGCGCTAGCGATGGGATCGGCCGATTCTGCGTGACCAGCGTCCTCTAACCAGGAAATTGGCCGTCTGTGAAGTACGTCAGCCCCCGTTGCAGCTGGTCGGCTATCTTGGCATCGACCACAGTAGCGATCATGTTATTGAGAGTGTTGACCAAGATTCTACTTTGGTTGACCAATGCGTGGTGAACGGTCGAGTCAATCCAATCTTGTAGAGAGTATACAGCCGGATCATCCTGTACCTAGGTTAGCTCCTCCACCTTCTGTTTGCCTTTTGTCTCACCAGAGGAGGATGCCTTAGTGTCGTTCATGCTGAACTTATACTTCTGATGCACGACCCCAGATCTTGTTTGGGTGAAAGACTGCAAATAGTTAGCCTGGAGTTCTTCCACCATCTTCTTATAATCGGCTTGTTGTTCAGCCGATAACTGTTCCATCTTCATAGGCACGATGTTGTCCTGGGAAATGTTGGGGCTCTTGGAGTCGACCATCTTGCCGACTGAATCTATGCATCCGAGTCGAGTCGATAGAGAAAGTCCCACCGGGCGTGCCAATAAGCGTGTTGATGAGAAATTTCTCTCACGCGCTGGCCTAGGAGATCTGCTTAACTCCAGTGCAGGTCCTTCTCGGCTGCCTGTTCGGTGCAGGGCGTGCCAGTTGATTTGATCTGTTAATCAACAATAAAAACAAGGGAATATGCGTTAAGTGTTAGGTTAGATCCCCACTGGATCGGCTGAGGGAATCCATAAACATACATATGCTATTCTAAACTATATTTAAGCCAAGTGACTGGAATGGATCGGCTATACCGAGACAGCATCAGCCGCTTAACCCAAATACAGCAAAGAATAATAAATATATGAATCAATAACCTAGCCGATACTGGAAAGCTAACAATGGATCGGCTAGTACTCCGATGAATCTTATAGAAAGATATCATTCTTGAAACAGATGCATAGCCTGGAAATCGGCCATCGGCTATTGAAGGTAGGCCGATTTCGGCTGGCGACATCCGACAAGAATGGGATCTTAACATAAGAGGCAGTCCTAATATAAATCTAATAATGAATATATCAAAGAAACATATCAGGGCAGATAAGGCCGGCTGAAACCCCGGCACTGTCTCTGAACAATATAAATCCCAACTGAACAGATCATTGATAGTTCTAAAAACGACTTAATAGTTCGAACCCGATGCAACATTAAGTAGAAAAAGAAAAACCTGATCTGTTGTAGACGATTTATACCTCCCGAGCGGGACCCACGCCGTGTTACGACTAACAGTTTAAACAAACCCCTAAATTACAGATACAATTGCCGTTACAGGACTCTATCCATAAGTGGCAATATCGTTTAACGTGCAATTAACAACTGAATCTTCTATTTATCTTCAATCTGCTGCATCAGAAACAGTTTCATCTCTTCCGGACCTGGAATCGGCTATCGGCTGCCTTTGTTCGATCCAACCTTAGCCGATTGGCCTCGCAGCCGATCGCTCTTCAGCCGATGCACCCTGTCTCCAACCGATCCGACTCTACTTCGCCTTTGCAGACTTGGGGATTCGATTACCAAAGTTCAGTGTTAACAGATACATAATAAATTTATTCGCAAAAATTTTCTACGTCAATTCGAGTATTTTAAAAAGTGTGAATTTTTGGAATGTTACACCTTCTCTTCCCTGCAGCAATTTCAATTGGCAACCTTCTTCCCATAGATTTTGTCATATTGTCCAGCAATTTGCCTTTTGTTGGCGGTCTTCAAGAACTTTCACAAACATAAGTTGTTCTCCATCTTGTTGTATGGTTGTGTACAAGTCTGCAAGCATCTCTGTCGTACCCTGATCATCTTCATTGTCAGGCTCATCCACATCCAACACATCACCTAGATGGTCAGGTTGATTTGCACCATCTACATATTCCACAATCTCAGCATCAAAAGCTTCTCCATGGTGTACCCACCGAGTATATGTAGCTGACCATCCATAGAGATAGAAATGGTTATGCACATCTTTTTGACTCAATGAAGACTGATTCAGACAATTGCGACATGGGCAAGGTATAGCATCATCCGCATTGAATCTATCTCGAACAAAAGTCATAAACTGATCAACGCCATCGTTGAAGTCATCGCTGAACTGAGTAGCATGAATCCACATTCTGTCCATCTAGTGAATGCAACAAAAATTACCTCTAGTTAGCCATGTCTAAACAACTATGAATTATCTAGCAAATATGCCCGAAATGATATGAATTGCAGGGAATGTGAGAGGACAATACCTCTAAGTAGCTAAAGTAGCTGTGCTAGCACCTCATCTCGTCGTCGGTGCAGCACCCACGAGGTTCTAGCCACCCATTTGTGTTGATGAAAGCTGGCGGCAGCGGCGGCGGCAAATGCCGCGAAGCTAGCCACCAAAGCGGAAGCGCGCAGCTGCCCACCGAAGGAGCTGTGCTGTAGAACAGAGTGCTAAACCAGAGCAGCTGCCCACCAGCGCATCCCATAGCATGTGACTGCCGGAGCAGCGAGGCCACCAGAGCTTGCTGCCGGAGAGGTTTGCCGTAGATGCCCGACGACCGCCACCCCTACTCCCAGCCCTTGCCCGATTGGATCTGGGTGGCATCACGTAGGCACGGTGCAAGGGTCATATGAATGATGCAAAACTCCAATAAGAAAAAATGTTCCATCTCTTACCAAGTTCGAACTTGTATTCTGATGGTAAGGCAACTTGGCTCCGAGCTAATAGGTGTCGGGTTCGATTCCTAGGCACCGCACATTTTTTAATAAGTTACACTTTTACGGTTACACTTTTACGGCGAAAACAATCATATGACAGGTGGGACCTGAACTGTGAAACATTAGAGTTTCACTTCTATGACAAAGCTCAAAACATTTGAATGACGATTGTTTCCAATTTGTCACAGCTGAACAAAGAGGTTGACGGCCAAACCAAGCATCCATGATGATCTTTGTAATTTCGTCATTAATTAACCTTATTTAGTGACCAAAATTAGAATCGCCATTCCCATAACGTCATAAATGAAAGAATTTCCAGTAGTGTCAGTCTTCTCATCAGTCAAATCATACGATCTTTTCTTGGCAGTGAATTTCTTTGGCTCGTCGTGTCTTGGCTTCTTCATTTGTGTATACTATGATAGCACGGGAGAAGGTGGGCAGGACCGTTGTTGACTAGGTGCAGCTGGTTGCAGCGGTGGAGATGGAGGAGACGGTGCAGACCAAGGTTGCAGAGGAGATAGAGGAGATGGTAGAGACGGTGGAGACCGAGGATCATGTTGCGATGGTGGAGATGTAGGAATGGACACCGCTGCTCGCCCGGGAAGCACAACGTAGCGCTTGCTCCATAGTATGTTGTTATGTGATGTATCTCCTAGTTTCGTCTCCTCATCTCCTCCAGGGATGTCCAGCTCGAGATCCTCAAAGCCTTGGAAGAGCTGCTCCACCTCAACCTTTGAATACCAAGGTGGAATCTGCATATAGTGGTACCTCTAGTCTTGCTTCACTTGCATGGCCATGCCATACGCCACCTTCAGGAGAAACAAGGTTAGTTAGTAACATATGCATGACATTTCACAAGCTGTAAAGCAGGACGTGCAAACTACGAGCATACCTTTTTTGTTAGGTTCTTGAAGGGAATATGCAGCTCTCATGATGTTCGCTTCGTGATTTCATCCACGGGGTATCGTGGTTCATCAACAGGTGACACTACTACAGCTTCGTTGATTTGATCTGCCATTTGCCCTCTAGAAGTATAGCTGCTTCGATTGCTTGAGGTACTAACCAGGATGTGAGGATTAGACGGCTGGTTCTGCTGGCTCTGCTAACTTAGTTGTATATCGACCTGTCTTGCCACCTCATCAGCCAATCTTTCATCGTACTCCATGACCTTCATTTCTAGATTTTGAACCCTGGCTTCCTGCTCGGACTTTATCTAATGCGAGTCCTGTACGTATGGATGTCCTCGTGAAACCCGTACTCCCATGGAACCACGCCTTTTTCACGCTTTCGTCCTAGGTGCTTGGGATTCTACAGTGCCATCGTTTGTTCATCGTTCTCTGTATCGGGCATCAATCTCCCCTAAATAGAAGCCTCTAGGGCATCCACGAGACGGTGAGCTGCCTGTTGTATATCATCGCTGAAGAGTAGGGAGCCATCATCCGCATTTAGTGTGCCCCCATGAGCATAATACCATTGTTTTGATCGTTCAGGCCAATCAGTTGTGGCCGGAACGTTACCTCTTGTGGCTAATGCTTCTTCCATCTTCTGCTATTTGAGAATTGCCTTCTTATAGCCACGGACCCTAGCCGGTGAAAGTACTTTTTCCGGGCGGCATTGGCTTTTTTCCTCACTATCCTTGATGCCCCTTCTTCTCATGACTTGTAGTCCACAAATACATTCCAATGGTGCCTCAGCTTGGGGTATTCGTTAAAGTCTAGTGTTTGACCCTTTAGGACATATGTGTTGTACAACTTTTTCTTGAACGTTTGAAATTGTGTGGCCATCTTCTTAAGAGCCCACTCCTTCACTTTGGAATGTTGTCTCTCAGGGATCTAAAGAGTTAATGTCTCGAGTAGGGTTGTCCACAACATATCCTTTTCTTACTCTAGGAAATAAGTTTCTCCCCTATTCGACCTTGTTCTCCGCCAGTTTTATATGCTTGTCGGCACATGATCCCTCACAACCCAACCACAATGTGACACAAACTTCATCATGGCACTTTTGGGGGCAACTGGGTGGCAATCATCTTTCACCTCAATTATAATGTATTTACTGTCCACCTTTCTTGCGAGACCTCATTGTCCATGTGCCTTCCTCGAGGAACCAACATTCTGCTATCCCTCCCCTTGCTCCTCCTCATTTCCCTCCTCTTGTTCCTCCTTGTTTCCATCCTTTTTCTGCAATCCTCCTGCTCATCCGGCATGTAGTACTAGCTGCTACCCTTATCAATTGTGTCTAACAGGAACCATTGATCATCTAACTCTCTCATCTATTGCTAACATTAAATAATATAGAAAATATAAATTACTACAAAAGGTACATGGTATATTTACATTTTTGACAAATATGCATACACCTCCCGAGTTTATAATACATATCGTTTTAGACAAGACTAAAGTCAATTGTTAATTTACTAACTGATTACTTATGTATACATGAAAAATATGCATTGTGTAAGCAATTATTAATTAAACTCGCTATGTATGAAAAGAGTTGCACATAATTAGTCATATATAATCTAAAAATTGTATAGTTCATATAACTTGCCTTAGTGTTGTTTGGCGGCCTTGGGACCACGTAAGCTGCAGCGTCACCCGCGTAGGTAGGACCATGTAATACTGACAAGAAAACAATCATTAGTTAAAACATGTACGTTGGTCAACTAAAACATAGCACAAAGGTGTTTTAATGTATTCTTCTTATTTCGAACGATTTTAATGATTTATAAATGGACTTAATCGGAGTCATTACTAATTATATATAAATTCTAGGTGTTTTTAAAAACTATAAATATATTTTTTCATGTATTATCTTTATTTTAATTATTTTTAGAAATTCTTAAAAATTCTAAATATATTTTTAATGCATTATACTTATTTCTAACGATTTTAATGATTTTTAAATGGACATAATGGCAACTACGATTAATTAGATATATATTTTTTAATTTTTAATGTATTTTTAATTTTTAAAAGGACTTAAAGTAGGGAGGTACTAATAGATGGGCCCGGCCAATCAATACCCCCCACGGTGGGCTGACGGCGTGCTCAGCGCGTGCGGGAGTCCACAGCGGCATCATTCGGCGGCAGCAGCGACGGTGTCGACTACAAGTCGGAGAGGCGACGATGGAGGAGGTACAGGAGCGGCGGGGTTGAACGAACCAAGACGGCGGTGGCGGAGGACAGGAGCGGCAATGACAGTGAGAAGACGCGGCGGCGACGGAGGAGACAATGGCACAACAACGACGACGAGAGATGATATGAATTGTGCTAAGTACTCATCGGTGCGCTCGATAAAAAGAACCACATACTTTATATATACCCTCAATCTTTAGTGTGTATTACGAATCGGGACTAAAGATATACTTAAAGATATATTTAAGATATATTTAGTTCATGTTCTCAACAAACAACCGGGACTAAAGATATTTCTCGCTATTTCTAAAATATTTTTGTCCCTTCAATGTATAACAACCGAGACTAAAAAGTGATAATAATACATTAATACATTAAAAATATAGGTTAAAAATTATAATAAAATTTTTAAAATCATATATAATTAACCCCGGCCGATTAAGTGCATTAAAAATAAGAAAAATATCATAAAAATAAGGATAATAAATTAAAAATAGGTTAAAATTTCTAATAAAATTTTAAAAATGATATATAGTTAACCATGGCCCGATTAAGTGCATTAAAAATTTAAAAAATCCAGAAATAAGGAGAATACATTAAAAAGGTCAAAATTTGTCCTAAATTTTAAAAATGATATATAATTAAGCGTGACCCGATTAAGTGCATTAAAAATAAGAAAAGCGAATAAGGAGGAGAATACATTAAAAGTAGGTTAAAATTGTAATAAATCCCAGCATTTGCCAAGGAGGTCACTTGTCTACACTTAGGATTTTTCAAACATTCAACCAAAATATTTCTTTCATTGCGAGAAATGGCAAATAAAATTAATACACATATTATTTAGGTAAAACTAATACAATAAATAATTTACATCATCCATACACCAAGGTAGTATAAATAATTTACATCATCCACACAATCAATCTCGTAACGTGATGTGTTGACGGTCCTTAACTGCCGATATCCGACCGTCAATCCTTGCATAAATTGAACAAACGATGCACATCAACATAGCGGTAGGGTTATTTACTAACTATTTCCACAAGAGTTGGTGATTATTTTTATGCAGGTGAATAATATATTGAAATGAAGTGAAAGAACGCTTTCATGGCTAAGAAATACAACTCCAACCAATCGACGCTCGCCATGTTAGCTTCCCATGGATCGAAGGGCCCACAAGTCGGGTGAAACTGACTTAAAGTAGGGCCAAACACCCAGGAATCGCCTTTGGGGCCCACATGTCAGAGACCAGTGAAAGGCGGTGGAGTGGGAGGCTAACCAGGGTTCGGCCGAACCATGGTGGTCTCCTCTCCCCTCCACCGAACACGTGGCGCTTCCTCAGCCTCTCACAATGGCAGTTATGTGAGTTTGGCGGTTACAAACTGACTCCAAACCGCCATATGAAGGGTATATAAGGAGGTCACCTCACTTCATTCAAGACACGCCTCAACATGATCAAAGCTTCGCTCCAAAGGTGTAGTACTAGGTCTCTAGTGCTTAGAAAATAGGGTACAGAGCGAGGGGTAGTCCGAAGGAGTGCCAAGAATCTCGGCACCGACCTCTGAATTTGTACCTCGGCGGATGCTTTTTCTAATAAAGTAAGTGTCCGCGATTTGGTATGGTTGCATTACTTTACATTGAGTGATTACTTTACTGCATTTACTTACGGGATCATCCTCCATTCGTGGATGCTCTAGTCTAAGACCCCTGATGAAGACGGGTGTTCTTGGCCAAGACTAGATTAGTATTCGATAGCGTAGACGTGGTGTCTAGGCTAGAGTTTACCTTTGTTTGCCGCGTACTCCATGGGTTGTAGAGGTAGGCGGCAGGTGGTGATAGCCTTGTCCGTTCTTTGTAATCCTCCACATCCGGGTACATCGTAGAGCTGTAGGCCGGAGTCACTTGGCAGACTGAGTGTAAGCCGACGCTCGAAGTAAGTAATTAAAGTAAAAGTAATTATCACTTATCTAGAGCCACAACCATAGAACTGCTCTTTATACCTCAGCCTACCTATTCTTGGTGTCCTTGGATGAACTGACATTTAGATAATGCACAAACGTTCCTCTGTAATTTGACACCCTTGGAATACTCCCAAGTGAAGTGGTACAACGGTATTTCGTGCACTTATGGATTTTATTTGTGGTCGTAAGAAATACCAACATGATGGTTGACACAACGTACTTTCTCCTTATGAATATCCTTCACTATGATGCGTAAGTAAAGGGTGTCCTCATTTTATAGGAGGATGCTCGGGTCAATCGTCACCGTGAACCGAGGTTGCTCGTCAAACTGATAGTAATCTTCATGTATCTTATGCTTGACTTCGATGATTTTCCTTTTTCTTGGGACAACCACGTGGCGCTTTGGCTCGTCGGGCCCTTTCCCTTCTTTGATTTGTTACACATGTCCTTCACATAGAAAACTTGCATTACATCATTAGCTAGGACGAATGGTTCGTCTGAGTACCCAATCTTGTTAAGGTCAACTGTTGTCATCCCACACTCATCAACCATTACGCCTCCACTAGTCAGCCTAACCCATTGGCACCGAAACAGAGGGACCTTCAAAGGTCCATACTCGAGTTCCCATATCTTGTTGATGGAACCATAATACGTGCTGGTTGTCCCTTCGTTGTCCATGGCATCGATACAAACAACACTGTTTTTGGTTCGTGCTCTTTTTATTTTGGGCTCTTTGCATAAAATGTATACCCATTGATCTTATATCCTTGGGATGTCAAGATTGACCAAGATGGTCCCCTCGCCAACAAGGCCAGTTGTTGGTCAATCGTCCCGTTACCCATGAGATGTTGCAACAACCAAGCGGTAAAGTATCGATGTGATGACGTGTAATCCAGGCAATAGACTTCGCGATGTTTTTGGAGTGAACAATCGCCATGTGCTCCTCGATGTAAGGAGCCAACAATGAAGATTGTAGCAAAACCATGAAATGTGCTTTACGAAATAAATTATTGTCTATAGTCATTATTGGTTTCCTTCCAAGAGTCCTCTTTCCCATGGTCTCCCCTCATGGCTTGATTCGGGTAGCCCGATTGGACAAAGGTCTTCAATGAATTCTACCTCCTTTGTTCCATATCCCTTGGCGATGCATGTTTTCAGACGAGAACGGTTACGAACGTACTTCTTTAGAACGCCCATCTACCTCTCGAAAGGAAACATGTTGTGTAGGTACACGGGACCAAGAATACCGATCTCTTCAACAAGGTGACATAGAAGATGCGTCATTATATTGAATAATGATGGTGGAAAGATCATCTCAAAGCCGACAAGACAGTGCACCACATCATTTTGTAGGGTTGTTAATCTGTCTGGATCGATGATCTTCTACGAAATTGCATTTAGGAAAGCACAAAGCTTTGTTATTGTTGTCTGGACCTTACCAGGAAGGATACCCCAAATTATAACAGGAAGCAAATGTGTTATCAACATGTGGCAGTCATGAGACTTTAGATTTGTGAACTTCTTCTCTTTCATGTTTATTATTCCGTTTCAATGTTGTCCAAACATTCAAACATACTTTTCTTCTCTGCCTTACTCAGAGTGTGTTAACAATCAAATTTGGTAACCAAATCCTTAAGCCCAAGCTAAGATTGGAGAGGGATCTGATCGGGAAGTGATCTTCGGAGAAACTGAGACCGCGTCGGGTACGATTCAATCGGCTGGGAATCCAGTCGGCTAAGGCCAAATCGGCTAGGAACAGCCGATAGCCGATTCATTTTCAGAAAGGAAGATGGGACTGTTTCCAATGGAAAGCTTGAAGATAAATAGTAGGTTCGGTTCCATATTGCGTGTTGAAGATATTGCCATCTACGGATAAAGTCCTGTAACGTCAATTGTATCTGTAAATTAGAGATTTGTTTAGATATTCCTATTGTAATGCAGCATGGGACCACGTCCCGGGATATTGTCGTATTTTGAATAGTAGATTAGATAGAAACAGTGGTTCATACGGATAATGTTATTCTTGGGTATAAATAGGGCCCGAGACCCTTGTAAAAAAATCACAATCAATACAATCTCGGCGCATCGCCTCTCATTTTTTTTAGACGAGTTCTTGATCTGGCTTCAGGCTGCATCGATTCGAACCCCGAATAAGGTAAATTCTCGTCGTTTAATGGTTTATTTCGTCGAATCTAGTGCTTACATCATTATGACACTCTAGGTTTAATGTTATAAACTGCGCAAGTTATCATATATGACATATAACCTAGAACAATGTTTAGATCTATCTTGCCATCGGCTTGTTCTTCTCAGGAAGCAGCAGCCGATAGAGCTAGATCTAGATGTTGGCCTGGATTATATGTTGTATCCACCGTCTTGCAGGGTTTACATCGGTTCATATAGATCCAATGCTATCTTTTTGTACTTAATGTTGCATCATCCATGACCTATTAAGTCGCTTTTGGAAGTAATATGATCTATTCGGCTAGATGTAAATTTATAGAGACAGTGCCGGGGTTTCAGCCGGCCTTATCTGTTTTAATATTTCTTTAGTATTATTTGCTATTAGATCTATAAGAGCTGCCTCTTATATTAAGATCTCAATCTAGTTAAATGCCTTAAGCCAGTATCAGTCCGTTGGCATCAGCCGACAGCCGATTGATCTAGGTTTAACGCATTTAGGTCAGATCGATATCTTTTTATAAGATATATCGGAGTATTAGCCGATTCACGTTAGACCTACAGCATTGGCTAGGTTATGAACACATATATTTATTATCTTGGTGTATATTTAGGTTAAGTGATGCATACTATCTCGGCATAACCGATCTATCCCAGTCACTTAGTTTAAATATGCTTCGAGAAAGCAATTATATGTAGGTTGGTTTCCTAAGCCGATCCGGTGGAATCTAACTTTAACCTTAACGCATGTATCTGTTTATTCTTTCTTATTGGTTAGCAGATCAAACCAATTGTCACACCTAGATCATCACAGGTAGCCAAGGACGGACCTGCACTGGAGCTAAGCAGATCTCCTAGGCCAACGCGTGAGAGATTTTTCTCATCAACAGAGTGCAGCTCGCTGGACGTAAGTAATGGCTTCCTTTCTTCTTCGGTTTCGGATGAAGGTCGTCACGTTGTTCAATATGTTTCAGATCATGATGTGCTTCAAGTGTATCTTTCGACTTCCCATATATACCTAGGAGGCCTACCATGTTGATGTAAAGGTTCTTAGTAAGGTGCATCACGTCGTACAGGGCAGCTTGTAACAAGAAAATTGACGATGACCCATGTACACAACCTTTCTAGAATGTTTCAAATACGTACTTTAAGTTTCATCAAAATAGTCGGTGTACGCCCTATACTCCTTGTTTGATTGTCCTGATAGGTTTCTAAGTGCATGCCAATCATTAATGGTTACAAAAAGCAACACTCGTAGGTTTAATTGCTCCTGTTTGTTCTCATCCCACACAGAGACACCTTTCTTGTACAAAAGTTGTAGATCTTCAACCAATGGTCTTAGGTACACATCAATGTTGTTACCAGGTTGCTTTGGGCCCTGAATAATAATCGACATCATGATGTACTTTCTCTTCATGCTGAACCAAGAGGGAAGGTTGTAGATACATAGGGTCACATGCCATGTGCTACGACCGCTGCTCAACTCACCAAATAGATTCATGCCATCCGTACTTAAACCAAACCTTATGTTCCTTGTATTATTTCTAAAGTCTTCAAATATTTTATCAACCATTCGCCCCTATGACCCATCGGCAGGGTGTCTCAACATCCTCTATGACCCATAATGTATTGTAATGCCTTATAAACTGGGCATGTTTCTAGGTTCTCGTAGTCCTCATCACGAAAGAGGATACAATCGTTCGGACATGTGTGTATCTTCTGGACTTTCACACCTAAAGGGTAGACTACCTTTTTAGCTAATTCGTTTCCCTCTGAAAGAATACTCTTTATGAGTCACACCATTTTTTGCCTTTCATTGCAAGAATTCTAGTGTGGTACTCAATTTTTTTGTGCCCCTATTCGCAATATGGGTACAAGGATATTTTGTGGTCCACTAACATATGCTCCAATTTCTTTATCTCGTTTTCACTTTCGCAGTCTTTCTTTGCGTTGTACAACATCTGACCAAGATCATCTGTATTATCATTTTTTTGCAACACCTTCGTCCGCCTCACCTATTGGACTATCTGCAAATCCACCGTATTCTCTCTCATCTTTTTTCATATTTTTTGAGAGAGAATGACGTATAGAAACATAGCTAGAAATGTAATATGTTAACCATACAACAATAGAGAATGAAGTTGGTAACCTTTTATACCCTTTCGATTTGTGCAATATCACCAAAATATTTTCACCATAAATTTTGGCAGCATCTATCTTACCTTCCTCCTTTTGGTAGCAATGGCTCGGGCTGGTGTAGGAAGAAAGACTAAAAAGGCATGTATTGTCTTTAGTACCAGTTGGAGTCATCAACCGGTACTACAGATCAATACAGGTACCAGTTGGTGTCTCCAGCCGGTAAAAATGTGTTCAACATTTTTAGTATCGGTTGATGACACAAACCGGTACTAAAGTATTGATCTTTACTATCAGTTGGAGTCATCAATCGGTACTAAAGATGTCTCGCGCCAATCGGAGAGGGGCATGTATTGTCTTTAGTACCAGTTGGAGTCATCAACCGGTACTACAGATCAATACAGGTACCAGTTGGTGTCTCCAGCCGGTAAAAATGTGTTCAACATTTTTAGTATCGGTTGATGACACAAACCGGTACTAAAGTATTGATCTTTACTATCAGTTGGAGTCATCAATCGGTACTAAAGATGTCTCGCGCCAATCGGAGAGGCCCGACAGGGTCTGACATCACTTAACCGGTATTATAAATTATTTTTAGTTCCGGTTGATGTTACCAATCAGGACTAAAGACGCTATGACTAGGACTCGGTAGTAAAAATTATCTTTACTACCGGTTTTTATTACAGTCGAGATATCTGTGTTTTGAGCAGATAGACAAAAGTTCGGTTCTCTATTAGGGCGGCATCTGTATGGGGAGGGTATGCGCGGGCTTGCCTCACTCTGTTATCCCATCGGCCTATGCGTGTAGATTGGTTTTAAAAACAAGCTCAACAAATAAGTTTGAAACAAATACAAGCGAAAAGGAAATTTAATTATGCTTAAAAATATCTGTGTGTATATATTTTTGTGTGTCTAAACTCGTTGGTACATATAAACTTTGACTATAGAAATTTCTAAAATAGAAACAATATGTATAAAATATTTTTTTAGTGAAAATACTAACCGGCCATGCGTGGAAGGTTTAATTATATTAAAGAAAATATTTTAATATTTCAATCAAATTGAAATCCAATCACATAAACTTTCCGTGTATGAAGTTTGGGTGTAGAAATAACTAAAAAAGGAACAAAAACATAATTGGAACCTACTTGAAACAAATTTTAAAACAAGATATAAAAAAGGAACAAAACAAAATGCACATGCACGCCATAAGAAAACAATAAAGGTAAGGAGGTGAAGACCATGGGAAGAGGTTTTGAAGACCATACGGCTGATTGGATCTGGCAAGGAGGCAAATCACAATAGGAAGAAGAGTAAAGGCATAGCGTGATACCAACCAGTACGCAGTGCAATCGAACAACTTAACAATGTAAACTAGATGGTCTCTTTGTTATAGTAAAGCATAAACATGCACAGGACATGACTACGTCACGCATGGTAGCGCGTTAGTGCTAACCAACGTGCATTCTCAAAAAAGAAATCGTGGCTTTCCCAGCCTGTTTGTTTCCACAAAATGAAACGCGTGCCTGGACAAGTTTTCATTTACTTTTCACAAACTTGTAAGAAGCATGTGAAATATTTTTTGCAATTCACTTAATTAAATCATACACACCTAGTGTTGCATTTACTTATATGTTCTGACATTATACGTATATATGTTCTGACAGAGAAAACATCATTATTACAGATTTGGTTTTTCTGGATGAGACCCACAATAGTTTCCAAGCGGGCCATAAGTGGTCGCGCCTGGAAAAACCGGTCTCCAGGAGGCCGGTTGTTGGACCGCACGGGATAACGTCATTATCCCGTGCGGTCCACTTAAGTGACCGTACGGGATAATTGCGCATTATCCCGTGCGGCCCACTTAAGAGCCCACACGAAATAATGTATTTTCCTGTGAAGACCGTTAAGTGGGCCACACGCGATGATGCGCCATAAAATATCGCCCAACCCGACGGTATCACATTTAACGTGGTGTTTCTCTCTTCAAAAAAGGCAATTATAGGGGGAAGGTTTTCAACTCGATTCTTCAATTGCAATCAATACAAAAGGTAACGTGCTTGATCTTCTCTTTTATTTGTTTCCATTTTTAAAATTTTTATTGGTTGAATGCAAACATATTTGAACTTTTTCAACTCAGTGTTTCTCTCTAAAAAATAGGCAATTTCTTTGGGTTGAGGTTTTAGACATGAAATCTTCGATTGAAATCAATATAAAAGGCAACATGCTTGATCTTTTTTTTATTTGCTTCCATTTTTGTAAAATTTTATTGGTTGAATGCAAAGATATTTAAACTTGAATAAGTTATTTTGAGTTATTTTTGTAATTTATAGGTCAAATATATTGTTTTTCGAATGACCCATTTTTTTGGTAATTAATAGTGTATTATTGTTAACACCAAATTTTGGTAAGCACCTAGTGTTCTCATCGGCTGGTGTGCATATCGGCTCAAAGCTAGTATCGGCTTGGATTTATGCAAGCAGCCGATGAGGGTTTTTTCTTGTCAACATCTTTAGCAGTCGGATTATTGTTAGATTCGGTTTGAGAAAATCTTATCTAGAAGACACCAAATTCAGGAAGGATGTGGCTTGTATCTATTAATTAGGAAGAGTTTGTTAGCTTTTTATTTTATCTTTAGAAAAGTGTTTTTGTATCCGATAAGGATTCTGTTTACACCCAAAATTCGCACCTAGGTATCAAAATAGGGAAAATTGCCCATATTTGGAAATCTGCCGGTTTCCTTCGGAGAGGCCGGTCTGACCGCCGTGTATAGGCCGGTCAGACCGGGCAGTGGGGCCGGTCAGATCGGTAGCATGTGGCCGGTCTGACCGGCAGAGTCCGAAACCTAGCCGAATTTATCGGTACTCGGGTTTCCTTCCTCCATACGGTATGTCTCGGGTTTCCAAACGTGTCTACCCCAAATTGGACGTGGAGAAGGGCCTGTTGAGGGCAAGACCAACCCCTTTTAAGGGCCAAGGACGGTTCAATTGACATAACCAACACATACACAACCAAAACCAATCTAGCTTCTAGTTTTTAGACAATTGAATCGTTCTTTTACCTTTTCTACATTAATTTGGCCATCTTTGTCGATTTGCGTCGTAAATCGTCCGTCGCCGCTGCGAGAGTGCGACACTTCTTTGTAAGTTTGTCTTGAAAACTTTCCGTTCGCCCACAAGATGGGTGTTTATCTATCTTTTTATCTAAATCGACTTTGCTAGCCGGTTTAATCTATAAAACCCATATTGGTTTAGTTCTCTGCTAGATCCAGGTGGTTGGTGACTCCATTTGACCGCAAGGCGTTTAGGTGAATCGATCATGCTCGTGCCTTTGCCAAAAAAGGTGCCAATACGATTTTTGGCGACTCCGCTGGGGAAGTCTGCTCAACGCCATCTCAACTTCGACGTCGCCATGACAAAGCAAGTTGTGCAAGAGGTAAGCCCATCTAACGTCGTCCACATCTCGTTGGATGACCTGGATGGGAAGACACGCAAGATTATGGAGGAGCGGATCAAGGCGATCACGCAGGAGGTTTTGGACAAATCGTGTACCAAAACCCGTCAAGGTGTCATCCTCAAGCCCGGGAGCCCGCTCAAGGTCATACACGATGAGGTAAGCACTGATGACCTAGCTCTTCCTATCCAAAGGCTCGTGGCAAGTACGGTGGATGAGTCCGTCACCGCCGTCGTCAATAATAAGATTGAATCCGCTATAGAGTCTTGCTTTAATAGGATGTTTAATGCGCATATGGGTGCTAGATTCGGCTCTCCCAAAGCCGATTTACCGTTTGCTTCTGTTGCGAGCACTAGCCAAGCCCCTGTACATCACATATTTAGCAAAACCAACAGGGCAATCGCGCAACAGCACGAGGGAGTGAGTTATGCGCCTTCTGTTGGTCTGATCAGCCCTACGACCGGTCTGATCGGTCCACAGGCCGATCCGACCTTTCCTCACCTCGGTCAGACCAGCCTTCAGGTTGGTCCGACCGCCCCCTTCACCGGTCTGACCGGTGGCTACATGGCCGGTCAGGCCGCATCCTACACGGCCGGTCAGACCGGCGCTCTGGTGCCAGTGCTGGAAGTAGATCCGATCATGGGTAACTCAGTTTTGTACCACGTTCCTGCACACGACCCCCCTATAGCTACTGTTCATGCACAAATTCCTCCACACGTTCCCAATCAGTACAATGATCCTAATAGGGGATACCCGCATGACACTGGGTATGGCCAATATGGTAATATTGCGCCGCAACAACCCTTTTCTAGGCCGCCGGTTTTACCCAATCCGCCAAGGCCTAAAAACATGGAGGAACAAATTAGGAATATTATTAAGAAATCATTTGGAATTGAGCCTAGGAATCATGCTAGGGTTTACCAAAAGCCGTGTCCTGATCACTTCGATAATATTCCATATCCTCATGGCTATAGAGTTTTTGAATTTACTAAATTCAGTGGTGAGGATAATAGGACCACATGGGAGCATATAGGCCAATTCTTAGCGCAATGTGGAGAGGCTAGTACTTATGATGCTTTTAAATTGCGCTTATTTTTTTATCATTGTCTGGTACTGCTTTTACATGGTTCACTTCATTACCGGCTAATTCTATTCATACTTGGGCTCAGTTAGAACAGAAATTCCATGTTTATTTTTATACTGGTGAAACTGAGCTTAGGCTTTGTGGTTTAACATCATTAGGCAAAAATATAATGAGTTTGTTACTGATAACATTAAGAGATTTAGAGATGCTAAAATCCGGTGTTTTAGTCTAAGTATAACTTAAAGAGATTTGGCCGGTATTGCTTATAGTGGCTTACTTGCCCCTATCAAAGATAGATTAGATGGCCAACAATTTCTGGATGTTAGTCAGGTCATGCAAAAGGCTCTGGCTCAAGAAAGCCGGGTCAGAGATAGCAAAAGGTTTGTTAGGCCCAATGATAAGAAACCTCATGTTAGCATGATCGATTGCCGTGATAGTGATTCTGATGTTGATGAGGGCGATCATGATATGTACATTGCGGGGTAGTCTTGGATTAAAATAAATAAGCCTTTTGTTTGTTCTAGCTTGATGCTGACTCCTCGCAAGGGTCGGCAGAGTGAGATTAAATATAGTATTGATGTGGCCAAGTGTGATAAGATTTTTGATTATCTTTTACAAGAAAAGCAAATTAAATTGCCTAAAGGCCATGTCATACCTTCGGCGGAAGAATTAAATCGTCGCTCTTACTGTAAGTGGCATGATTCTTATTCTCATTCTACTAATGAGTGTAATGTTTTTCGTCAACAGGTTCAATCGTCCATAGAAAAAGGACGATTGAAATTCACTGAGGGCGCCAAGATGAAGCTTGACAGTGACCCTTTCCCTGTTAATGTCGTTGATCTCGACGGCAAGAAGGTGTTGATTCGGCCGAAGCAAGCCGAATCTACTAAGGGAAAGGAGGTTGTCGTTGGAGAGACTAGGCTTAAGATGCTTGTGCCGAAGAGTCAGGAGGCTGGTGTTTGGAAGAAGAACGAGGGTAAAACTTCGACATCAAGGAAACCCTGGAAGCCGAAGGTGACTTTTGATATGCTCTTAAAAAAATACGAGAAGAGGAGGATGGAGAAAGATCATGACAAAGGCAAAAGGCCGAGATCGCCTCCTGGAGAGCGATTTGGCCATTCGTCAAGAGCATTGGAGCCGCTGTTCCCGCATTGTCCTCAAGTCATGCCATGGGGACCTTGCCCAATGCCGCCGCCAGGTTATCCTTTTCCTTGCTTCATGCCTTGTGGGGCACCGCCACCAATGTATAACCATATGCCTCCAATGCAATTTCATCAAGGATGGGGAAGGGAGAGGATATCATCTCATGGAGGTGCCTCGTCAAATGGAAGCCGGTTTTCACCAAGGAATCGGTTTGGGGGAGAGAAGAGGGCGCATAAGCGTGCCAAGGTTGAGGAGAGGGCTTCGGAGGTCATTACTATCAAGATAGGATCTCATGAGGTGCCAATACCATATGGAGAAGGATCTAGGATGGTTTTTGGTAACCAAGCCGAAACCGGGAAGGGCTCTGCTATGGCAGAGAACGATCGACCGGGCCCAGCTCGGCGGTCGACCGAGCCTGCGGCCGGTCCGGCCGAGCATTGGCGGAGTCGGCCGTGGATCCTTGTTCCGATCTGACCGGGCCTGATGGTCGGTCTGACCGATGGCTTAGATCCGGTCTGACTTTGTCCTTTGATTGGTCTGACCGTAGGTATAAGTCCGGTCCGACCGGTTACCATGGTCGGTCTGACCGACAGTCTGCCAGAGGTGGTTCTGATTTTACTTCTTCTTCATGGAGAAATAACGGAGGACATTATATATCGCCTAGGACAGAGCCAAAGCCAAGGTGGATGCCTAAGGACTTGGACTTAACGGCTACTCAGAAGAGGAGGTTGCAACGTCTTCAGGCCAATGAGTTAAGGGAAAAGAAGGCCGAAGAATGGAGAGACAAGAGATTTGAGGAGTTGCGATCATCGTCGATGAAGGTATGGAAGTCCAAATCGGCGAAGGATGAGGAGCCGGTGGTTGTTTGGGAAGGAGAAGAAGAGAAGGGAGAAGATGAACAATCGGCTGAGGAATCATCACCGGGTGAGAGCATGGACATCAGTATGGTGTGCATGTTGCCCATGGAGTTCTGTGCCATGGAGGAGACTGAGGTGGCTCAGCTATCACTAGGTCCAAGAGACGTGGTTTTTGAGAAACCCGACGAGTCTAACCGTCATATGAAGCCTCTTTATCTTAAGGGTCATATTGATAGAAAGCCGGTCTCTTGGATGCTAGTAGATGGAGGCGCTGCAGTGAAACTGATGCCATATTCACTATACAAGAAGTTGGGTCGTGAAGAGGCACATCGTCAACCCTTTTGTTTTACGTTTTCTTGACGAGTTCTTGCTTTGCTCTCGGACTGCATCGGTTTCGATCTCTAGAGAAGGTAATTTCTTGTTACAAGTGGCTTGTATCATCAGGGTTAGTGCTTCCATCATCATGATACTCTAATTCTGATATTATAAATTGCTTAATTTATCATATACGGCATATAATCTAGATCAATGTCTAGATCTATCTCGCGTTCGGCTAATGTCTCTTTGAAGCTAGCAGTCGACAGAGCTAGATCAAGAGGTTGATCTGGGTTATATGGCATATCTACCATCTCGAGGAGTTATCATTAGCCTAAATAGATCTCGTACCTCTTTTTGTACTTAATGCTGCATCAACTTGATCTATTAAGTCGCTCTTAGAGCTATAAAGATCTATTCATTCAATGTTTACTATTAGAGATAGAACCGGGGTTTCAATTGGTCTTACCTGTTCTAATTATTTTTATGTACTATTACTGATAGATGTATTAGAACTGCCTTTTGTATTAAGATCTTAATCTACTTAAATGTATTAAGCTTGGTATCAATCTGTTAGGTTATACTAACAGTCGATTGATCTTAGTTTAGCGCATTTAATATAGATTAATATCTTTTTATAAAATATATCAGAGTACTAGCTGATTTACATTAGATCTGCGACATCGGCTAGGTTATGAATATATATAATTGTGGTCCTAATGTGCCTTGGGATAGCAATTGTATATTTATTAATATCCATAGTCGATCGAGTAGGATCTAACCTTGACAAAAATGCCTAATCTTTGTTTTCTTGTTGGTTACAAGATCAAACCAACTAGCATGCCCGCTCTATCACCAGAGGCGACCAATTTGGACCTGCATTGGAGTTAAGCAGATCTCCCAGGCCAGGGCGTGTAAAAAATCACACCAACACGCTTTTGGCACGCCCGGTGGGACCGCATCTTCCGAATCCAACGCAATGGTGAACATCATATCGACTGATCTTGTGGACCCCCTTTTTGGAACGAGAATCTCTCGTGTTCTTAGTACCATTTCCCTGGATCGAGTAGTTGGTACCCACGAAATACAGTACTGAATAATCAGGTGCACATGCACGAATAGTCTTACGGCGACATTATTACAACAATAGGCCCGAAGGCAATGTTCGACACACAAGACCTCATGGTCCGAGTACAACACAAAAGCAGAAATTAGATACGGCAGCGGAATAGAGGCAGCGGCATGTCATTTGCCACAGGCAACGACCGGAGCTAAGATCTAGTAAGCGCCATCAGTTCCTTCACCCTCCTGGTAGTAAGCGTAGGGATCCTCCGGCTCTTCATTTCCATCAGCTCAAGGTTTGTGCGTATAGCAAGGGTGAGTACCAACCGTACTCAGCAAGCCAACATAGAATTGATGCATATGATAGGGTTATTCAAGGAATGGCTGGAGTTCTTTTGCATAAAGCCAATTTTCACAATTCTTTTCACAAGCCTAACAACTAGCCAAATCAAGTTTTAGTTCCATAGTTCATTAATCCGGCGACGGTTCTGTCTACCATCCATCGTTATTCCAAGGATGGCTTCCCGCCTCCGATTCGTCATGATTTTCTGGGAAATCCATCCCTTCTCGCATCTCGAGAAGTTGATCCACCAGTGAATGAAATCATCATGCAAACCCTTCCCAGCAGTTTTAAGTTTAAAATCTAGCCAAGCAAAAGTCTTGTCACGATGCTCGATATCCGTGAGCACGGCTATTCAAATAGATTGATTCACTCACACTGCAGTGGATGTACACTTTACCCGTACTCCGCGATAGCCCAACAAATGAGCCTACGCCTCAACACATGAGACGGTCACGGCAAAGCCTTTCGATAATCTCGCTTTGGCGTACCCGCTCCATGAACTTAAGCCCTCATGCACTCTAGCCGTCCTTTTCTAGCAGTGAGAGGAGTTCTGGCGCACCCGGGGTAAGGGAAAACTTCCTCAATCTTTAAGTTTAATTAATATCGATTTAATTCCACCATTCACAACAAAGGCCGCAGCCTCATTCTCATCACATAAGCCACATCATAGAGAACCATCTATGCAAGGATACTGCCTCCGCTCGGCTATCTAGTCAGCTAGGTCTATACCCATTCGAGAAGTACGGTTATGCGGCTCGTTTCCGGCTATCTCATGGCTCGGTCCTTAATTGACCAGGTCGGCACTTGCCTTTTCCGGAATCCACCCAAATCATCCAGCCGCCCGGTATAAAAACATTTGTATAGCATTTTCAATTTTCATCAAGCTTAGTTCAACATTCTCATGGCCATGTGGCGCTCATGTCTCCACAGGCCGTATTTCAACTACCTCCCCTAAGGTAGTTGCCCGAGCACAAAGCTTTCTTGCAAAATCATGAGTATGCAGGGATCTAGTGTAAGCGGGGCTAAGCATTTTTACCGAAGTTAGCCTCGGTCATATCACATCGAAGGTTACAAAGAATAAATTCTAATGGTGATCAATATCAAAGCGGGTATATCAAGCATAGGTACTTGTTTGTGTAAAGCATGCAATTTGTAATTTGAAATCAACATCATTTCACAAAGTAGGATCAATATGTTCAAAGAGTGTGATGACTTACCTTGCTCGCACGTTTGAGGGGTGGTGTCTTCAACGGGGTCGATGCGGTTTCTTGAGTGCTACCCGTACGTGTGAAAGATCAATTGAATTCAATTAGAATTCAATAAAATACCGAGAGATCGAAAAGAACCATAAAAGCCATGAAAACGACTCCAAAAGTTTTGCCTAAGATTCTACTTGAGTTAGGACAAGGGTCGGTAGGAAAAATCCGAGTTTTGGAATCGAGTCGATGTCCTAGGGTTTTCGCAAAGACGACGATCGTAACAATTTGAGAAATTAGGTTTGGAAATGTCGCGGAGGAAATTCGTGCTCGAGGTTTTGAAGGTTTGAGCACAAAAGAGAAGCCTATTTAAATGGCGAGAGAAAGAATTAAACGAAGTCCGGATTTAAAAACGACGTGAAACGAAATTCCGGAAAAAGTCCGATTTCGATTTTTTTCAACTTTGCACCGAGAGAACATACAAGAAAATAATTTATTTTTGCCCAAAATTTTACTCAAGTCTTCCCAAAATATTTTTCCAAATTTTCTAAAATTTTTCCTAATTTTTCCCCTTATTTTTCTTTTTTTTCTTTTCTTTTCCTTTGTCCGCCTTGTTCATTTGGCAACCGTTCGGCCGGTGTCCGCCGAAACAGGCGGCGGCGGTGCGACAAAAGGGCGAAGCAGGGGACATACCGGCGACGGCGGCCTCGGGGAGGAGCGATGGGGCACGGGGGAGGCTTTGCGCACGGCGGCGCGTGGGTTGCGGCGGCGGCTCTCGGCGGCGGCGCTTGGGAACGGAGAGAGGACGGCGGCGGTGCGGCAAAAATGGGCGGGGCGCCGCCTTTTATAGGCGCGGCCGAGGGGCTCGGCGCGGGCGCGGGGTGGAGAGGAGGGGCCGGCTCGGCGCGGGCGTGGGGTGGAGACACGCGGCGACGCACGGGGATGGGCCGGGTACGGCGGGCGCAACGGCGGCGGCGCGCGCGCGCGGGGGTCCGCGCGGCGTGCGCGCGCGGCGTGGGGTCCGTGCGCGCACGGCCGCGTGGCGGCGAGGCGCGGCGCGGGCGCGGCGCGCGCGCGCGGCGCGAGCGCGCGGGCGCGCGGCGGCGGGCGCGGGTCCGCCGGTCGGGCTCACGCGGCGCGTGGCGCGCCCGTGGGTAGGGCCAGGCGCGCGGCCGCGGCGCGGCGCGTGCGCGCGTGCGGGCGGGCGGTACGGTGCGTACGGCGTCGAACACTTGGCGCGCAATGAACAGTGCAATTTCCGATTTTTCCCGATTTTCCATTTTAATTTTCCATTTCTATTTTTCTTTCTTCTAAAAATTCCAAAATAATTTCATAAAATTCAAAAATAATTTTTAACACAATATTTTCAACTTTTCTCCACTTTTATTTTCCCACAATATTTTTCATATTTGTTTATTTAAAATCCCTCTTTTCAAAATTCAATATTCTCCCTTTATTTTCCAAAATTTTTCTCAGATTTCGAGCGCGACTTCCGAATATTTTATTATTTATTTTGTGCCCTAATTTATCTTCTCCCAACCATAATTTTTATTTTATATTTTTCGAATCGCGTTTTCATAAATCCGCGCTTCTCCGATTTCTTTTTTAAAAAACCCGATGCGGGCTTTTGCATCTTTCATTTCGACAACTCCAAATTATCCAAAAACACCGAAAGGAAAATTGATCACGTCTAAATCTGGCAAATAAGAAGCAACAACCCGAGAAAGAAGCAACAAGCAAAGGTTTTTGAAAGTTCCGATTTCGTTTTCTTCGATTTTCAGGATGTTACAGATCTCGACCAGGAAAACGTCATCCCTGTGACTATGGACAAGCTTTCGGCTGAACAAAAGGCCGAATATCAGCAGATGGTTGAGAGGCTGCAAGCACATTATATGCAATCTTTCATCGAGACTAGATCTGGGGCAATCCTTCAGAAATTCAAGTTTAGCATTGAAGACTTTGATACTTCCTCCAGCAAGGACAAGAAAGGGAAGAAAAAGATGGAGGAAGTCAAGCAGGAACAGGACGATTCAGGGCTCCACACGCTGCAAGATCGGATCGACTCGGCTGTCCACCACACGCTTGTCAACCAGTCAGGGATACTGGTGAACACGTTGAACAATTTGATAAGCATTGTGGTTGATTCAAAGATAGCCGAGCACCTGCCAAGAGGGCCAACATATTTCACTGATGGCCAGTTCCAACCTTATAGGACGCTGTCAACCCACGGTTTGCCAGTCCCTCCGCTTGGGCAGCCGATTCCTCCAGGGGGAGCCCCGATCCAGCCGAATGCACAATCGTCGGCTGCGTGGCCGCATCCCAAGGTTTCGGTACGACCACGGCCTCAACAACGGGGCCTTGGCGTCCCGGTGACAGCTCGGGAGCAGGCGGAAGACATGTTCAACACCAATGGGCGACCCGTCATACATAACGTGCCGATTGGTAACTATCTGCCGGATCTACCTCACAACCCCGACGACAATCGGCCTCTCCCCGAGCAAACACCACCATTTGCCTCTCGGCCGCCTCCTGCTACGAACCAGTTTCAGCATTAGTTTCCAGGAGGCAACTACGAGCAACACTATTGGCCTTAGACACCACCACTGCAGTATCGGCAAGGATCCGTCCATCACGAGCAATACGAGCCGATACCACCAGTCCAAGCTCAGGAGAACAAGCCTTGGGCCGACCTGATCGCCGATGTAATGCGTGATCAGTTTGGCCTCAAACCGAATGACTCCGGCAATATGTACCAATAGCCATACCGAGAATATTTTGAGAGGGTGCCCCTGCCAAACCGGTACAAGGTGTCAAACTTTTCAAAGTTCTCTGGGCAAGACAATGTATCAACCTACTAACACGTCAGCCGATTCCTGACACAATGCGGAGAAGCATCGGCTACTGACGCGCTCAGAGTGTGCTTATTCTCACTATCACTCTCGGGATCGGCCTTTACATGGTTTTCATCCCTGCCTTATAACTCGGTCCAGAGCTGGGCCAATCTCGAGAAGCAATTCCACAGCTACTTCTACTCCGGCATGCACGAAATGAAGCTGTCGGACTTGACTAGTGTTAGGCAAAAGCACGAGGAATCAGTGCAAGACTACATCTAGTGGTTTAGGGACATGAGGAACCACTGCTACAGCCTGGTACTGTCAGACTCACAACTAGCCGATTTAGCCTTTCATGGCCTTTTTGCTCCCGATCCGTGAGAGGTTTTCGGCTCAAGATTTCAAGAGCTTAGCCCATTTGGCTCAGAAGGTGACAGCCCACGAACAAAGGTTCCAGGAACCAAAGAAAGCCTTCAAGAATGTCACCCACGTCACCTACGCAACGGATTCAGATTCAAGCGATAGCGACGCAGAGGTTGTAGCAGCCGAATGGACTAAGAACAAAAAGGCTATAACTTGTCAGTGGCTGAAGAAATCGGCTAAGGAGGAAAAATACAATTTTGACGTAACCAAAGTTGATAGGATCTTTGATCTATTGCTGAGGGAGAAACAAATACAGCTTCTGACCAACCACGTCATCCCATCGGCCGAGGAGCTCAAAAAGAAGAAATACTGCAAATGGCACAACACCACCTCCCACAGCACCAACGATTGCAAGGTTTTCCGTCAGCAGATTCAGTAGGCCATTGAGGCAGGGAAAATCAAATTTGAAGAATCGACTAAGCCGATGAAAGTTGACGGCAATCCCTTCCCTATCAACATGGTCCAAGCCGGCCCTAGGCGAGCTGATCGATTGAATAGAATGGCGTACAGCTTAGCCAAATCCCAACAAACAACCGAGGTTGACCCGGACTAGCAAGAGCCGATTGTGATGAATGCCGCGTCAATCAACATGGTCTACACAAGCGGTCGATTGGCCGATCGACGCCCCAGAAAGGCGGACAGCCGACTACAGTTCCAGCTCAAGGTTCAAGAAGAAGAATAGAACCGACGCGGCAAGCCGTACCAGAGGACGTCGGATTGGCTAGGAGTGGCATACTTTCGCTGCCATGACGGCTGTGATCCACATTGGCGCTGCGAGTTCTTTCGATTCTTTTGGGAATTGGGAATGAGGCTGCCCACCCTTGAGAACTGCCCGGCCTACAGCGAGTACAGGGAGGACGAATACAAAGATCCACCAATAGAGAGTTCTAGCCGATTCGTCCCCCGAGCCATTCAACTCAACCAGCGGAGGCTTTCCGTCCACGATCGGCTCGGTCCAATCCACCAAGACTTCTTCCAAGAAGAGGACGAAGAGGAGGTTGAAGAAGAACAATCGGCCAACCCCCAATGGTGTCCTTCGGACCTGTTCACCAAAACGCAAAAAGGGAAAATTCAGAGGCTGAAAAGCGAGGGACAGGAGGAAGAAGTCCAGCAGATGATTCTATGTCAACAACGTCGGCAGGGCAGGAAACAGTGGCGTGTCAAAAAAAGGCTACTCCAGCCGACGAGAGCCCAGCCGACAAGGCCAAAAGGGCGGCAAAAGGTAAAGGAGTAGCCTCTGCATCGGTCAATACGGTGTTCATATTGCCAACCGAATTCGAGGCTGTCGAGGCCGGTGCAGACACAGTTGAGGATACCTTGGACAAACTAGTATTGTCCCCGGAACAGGCTATCTTCGAGAAACCCGAGGGGACAGAAAATTGGCACTTGAAGCCCCTGTACGTCAAAGGATTCGTCAACGGGAAGCCAATGTCAAAAATGCTAGTCGATGGAGGGGCCGCTGTCAATCTCATGCCCTATGAAACCTTTAGGAAGCTGGGCAAGGGAGCCGATGACTTGATCAAGACCAATATAGTGCTCAAGGACTTCAGCGGTAGCACATCAAAGGCCAAGGGAGTTTTAAACGTTGAGTTGATCGTCGGCAGCAAAACCATGCCCACAACGTTTTTCATCATCGACGGGAAGGGATCATACAGCATGCTGCTCGGAAGGGATTGGATCCACACCAACTGCTGCATCCCTTCCACAATGCATCAAAGCTTAATCCAATGGCAAGGCAATAAGACAGAAATCGTGCTAGCCGACAGGTCAGTCAACGTCGCTAACACCGACTTAACTTTATGGGAAGTCGACGGCATTGATTGCCTGTCCAGCAAAGTTTGGCAGGCCAATTTTCTCAAGGTATCCGATTCTGACATGCAGCCAATTAGAGACGAAGAGCCTCAATTATTACTTTGAGGGCGTCGTGGAGGGCTCGAGCGTCTACAACAAGGACACCGTGGACGACATCGACGGCAAACTAGGGCAAGGTTTTATGTCGGCCGATGATTTGGAAGAAGTGGATAGAGGTCCAAGAGATAGGCCTAGGCCAACATACATTAGCAAGAATTTGTCTTCTCATTTTAGGACCAAGCTCATTGATTTATTGAAGGAATATAAAGATTGCTTTGCTTGAGAGTATTTTGAGATGCCTGGTCTTAGCCGATCTACTGTTGAACATCGGCTCCCTATCAAGCCCGGATATCGGTAGTACAAACAGCCTCCTAGGAGGTTTAAAGCCGATATGTATGAGGCGATTAAGGCTGAAATCACTCGGCTATATGATGTTGGCTTTATTCGGCCCTGCCGATATGCCGAATGGGTTTCAAACATAATTCCAGTAGTAAAGAAGAATGGCAAACTTAGGGTATGCATCGACTTCAGAGATTTGAACAAGGCTACCCCTAAAGATGAGTACTCCATGCCTATAGCCGATTTGCTGGTGGATACCGCCTCTGGCCACAAAATCATATGTTTTACGGATGGCAATGCTGGTTATAACCAGATCTTTATGGCCGAGGAAGACATTCACAAGACAGCTTTCAGGTGCCCAGGAGCAATCGGCTTATACGAATGGGTTGTCATGACATTTGGCTTGAAGAATGCTAGAGCTACGTATTAGAGAGCCATGAATTACATCTTTCACGACTTGATCGGCTTCCTAGTGGAAATCTATATTGATGATGTCGTTGTCAAATCCAAGGAAAAAGAAGACCACATAGCCGATTTAAGGAAAGTTTTAGAGAGGACAAGGAAATATGGCCTGAAGATGAACCCTACGAAGTGCACGTTTGGCGTGTCGGCTGGCCAGTTCCTGAGATTTCTTGTTCATGAGAGAGGGATCGAGGTCACCCAGAGAAGCATCAACGCTTTCAAGACTATTCAGCCTCCAAAGGACAAGAAGGAATTACAGTCTTTCATTGGCAAAATCAACTTCATCAGGCGCTTTATAGCCAATCTGTCAGAAAAGATGGAGCAGTTCACACCTCTGCTTCGGCTGAAAGCCGATCAAGCATTTACCTGGGGGGCACAGATAGCTTTGGATAACATCAAAGATTATCTAAGTTCCCCTCTAGTATTGATTCCTCCGCAAAGGGGAGTGCCATTCAAATTATACCTATCGGTCGACGAGAAGTCCATCGGCTCAGTTCTAATTCAGGAGATCGAAGGAAAAGAGAAGACAATTTTCTATCTTAACAGGAGGCTTCTGGACGCAGAGACAGGGTACTCGCCAGTGGAGAAGTTATGCTTGTGCCTATATTTTTCATGCACGAAGTTAAGGCATTATTTGTTATCTAACGAGTGCACCATAATATGCAAGCCCGATGTGGTAAAGTATATGCTATCAGCTCCAGTTCTGAAGGGACGAGTTGGGAAATGGATATTTGCTTTGACCAAATTTGATTTGAGGTATCAGGCACCCAAGGCAGTGAAAGGACAAGTTATAGTCGATTTTATAGTGGAACACAGAGATGATTCAATCCGCTCAGTGGACATTATGCCTTGGACTGTAACTTTTGATGCCTCGGTTTGCACGAATGGATGCGGCATCGGCGTAGTGATAATTTCTCCCAGGAGGGCAAGCTTCGAGTTTACTTTTTCTATCACGCCTCATGCCACAAACAATCAAGCCGAATATGAAGCCGTGCTCAAGGGATTACAACTGCTCAAAGAGGTCGAAGCCGATGCCATCGAGATAATGGGCGATTCACTATTGGTCATTACCCAGCTATCCGGATAGTATGAATGAAAAAATGACGTGTTGATGATCTATTATCAAAAATACCGAGATTTGATGGACAACTTTCGGCTAGTAATCTTGAAACACATCCCTAGGGAGTAGAATTCAGAAGCAAATGATTTGGCTCAAGGGGCATCGGGCTACAAGCCGATCACAAAAGATGTCGAAGTGGAGATTGCATCCATCTCAGCAGAAGACTAGAGGTTTGATGTCTAAAATTACCTACAAAATCCTTCTTAGTCGGCTTTAAGATATGTATTGCTTGACGAAGACCTATATTATCGGACGATTGATGGCATGCTACTTAAGTGCCTGAATGCCGATAAAGCAAAGGTTGCTGAGAGGTGCACGAAGGGATATGTGGCACTCACCAATCGGCTCATAAGATGAACTGGTTACTTTGGAGACCAGAGTACTTTTGGCCGACTATGCTAGAAGATTGTTTCAAGTACTACAAGGGATGTCAAGATTGCTAGAAATTTGGTACCATCCAGAGAGCACCATCATCGGCTATGAACCCTATCATCAAGCCTTGACCGTTCAGAGGTTGGGGGATCGACATGATCGGTCAGATCAATCCACCCTCAAGTAAAGGGCACAAGTTTATATTGGTGGCAACCGATTATTTTACCAAGTGGGTGGAAGCAATTCTCTTGAAAAAGGTTGACTCCGGGGATGCGATCGAGTTTGTTAAGGAGCATATTATATACAGATTTGGCATTCCTCAGACTATCACTACAGATCAGGGATCTATCTTTGTCTCCGACGAGTTTGTTTAGTTTGCCGAAAGCGCGGAGATTAAATTGCTGAATTCGTCACCATATTATGCTCAGGCTAATGGAATGGCTGAAGCTCCAAATAAAAGTTTGATCAAGTTGATAAAGAGGAAGATCACTGACTACCCAAAGCATGGCATAGCCGATTAGCCAAATCATTGTGGGCTTATCGGATGGCTTGTCACGAATCGATCCAAGTACCTCCATACAAGTTGGTCTACGGACACAAAGCAGTTTTGCCATGGGAGAACTGTTAGTGATATGCCCTAGAGGCAACATGGAGATGTTGGATATCATGGTCAATGTTTATGTATTTATGAATAAAGTGTTATTAAGTTCCATAAAATAGACATCTTGTATTGATCAATAAGTACATGACTTATTTATGAGACTCTATATGTATGAATCTATTTCTAAATGATCCTTGATCATATATCATATTATTGGAACTAATAAGATTCTAAGATCGACATGTTTATTGATTGATGATCATGTCTCATAGATCATGGGTATGGACATACCAAATCAATAAACATGGACATATGTGTTAGAGAACACATTGTTTGATAGACCCACCATGAGACACTACAAGAATTAATGTGTCATTAGTTGGTCTCAGGTAGCGTTGGTACAAAGTCCTTAGATCTGAGATCATCATGGATTCTAACATGTGTAGTAGCCTACTTTGGGACTACCAAACGCTATTCCGTAACTGGGTAGTTATAAAAGTAGTCTTCGGGTTTGCTATGAAACATGGAGTGGGATGTGAGTGATCAAGATGGAATTTGCCCCTCCTTTGGAGAGATATCTCTGGGCCCCTCGAGGTAATGGATTATGGAAATGCATGGCCATGCTAAGTTGATTGAGGAGTCAATCAACAGACAAATAATCCAATACGGTTCGAGTGAATGGTTAAGCTATTGAAGGGATGACACACATCTTGCCTATAGCTTAATTGGTATCGTGAGGCAAAGGGATTTGTGTACACATTACAGGTTCAGAGCCAATATTATATTCTTGTATACTATGGTGTCAATATGTGCTGCTAGGCGCCGCTATTGACAGGTCGGCTGAGTTGGACTCGAGCCGACGATCGGCTAAGTTAGACTATAGTCGAAACCAAGTATACCTGAACCTACAGGGTCACACGCTTAAGGGGATAAGAACAAGCATTCGAGTTGGACTCAAATATGGCTCGATCGGATAGGGATCCGATTGAATAGAGTCCTATGGTCTTACGACTTATGGGCGGCCAACTCTATAGAGTCCTGATCGGCCACTAGTCCCAGTAGGCCAACTCAATATAAAGGGGCGAGGGATGGAGAGCCGTGACACATCAGTTGAATTGCATTGCGCCGAGATCAATCTCCACGGAAACCCTCCGCACCTTCGAGCCAAACCCTAGCCCTGCATCGCGTGCTAGCAAACGGGTGTTCAGCATTCTGTTCCCGAACATGTGGATACCGGTAGAGGCGCTGCTACGTTGCGCGCTGTTGATCGGCTACGAATCGGCTGCAATCGGAGCGAGGCGACTGCGGCAGATCGGCAACGAGAACGCGGTTGGCGACTCGGATCGGCTGCGGCATCGGTGAATCGGGTGATTGGTGAATCGGCTGTCGGCTTGCGGGAATCGGCTACACTGTTTCGGATCGGATAGTCCTGTTTGGCTATTTCCGCTGCATACTCCAATCGGTAACGATCTATCGGCCCTTACTTGCAAGTGTTCCTGGTTGGCGCGGTAGAAAAGTTTTTGTTTTCGGCTAGCGTAGCTTCCGCGTAACCCTTCAAAAACATCATCGGCTCAATAAGGATTTAGTTACAGGATGAGTTGACAGCCGATGATTACTATAATCTGATGGTCTATGAGTCCAAAGACCTAGTTCTGTCTAGGATGCGTGCATTGGAAAATGTAACTAGGGACAAAGAACGAGTGGCTCGTCATTACAACAAGAAGGTTGTGCCCAAGTCTTTTGAAGAAGGCGAGCTTGTTTGGAAACTGATATTGCCAATCGGCTCACGAGATAGTAAATTCGACAAGTGGTCACCTAATTAGGAAGGGCTTTTCAAGATCCACAAATGCATCTCCAAGGGAGCCTATATGCTAGAAGGATTAGATGGAGAAGTGTTTGGAAGGGCTCTTATTGGCAAGTACTTGAAGAAATATTACCCAAGTGTTTGGATCAATTCATGATTCGGCTACGTCTTTGCCGATCCATGCTAGCCGATGTGTAATATACATCGCCTTTAGGATATCTTTACTCTAAGTTTTTTCCCTCCTAAGTTTTTCCAATCTGGTGAATCTAGCCAACAGGCGATGCAAGGTTTTGTCTTATAATTTTATCAATGCTGAAGGCATCATTGAGAAAATTAGGGGGGCATATACGATACAAAGTCAGAAATCAGAGGCGGCGGACAAAATTTTGGGGACATTGTCCTTGTTACTACCAAGTCGATGTTGTCTATGTTGCCGAGGGGAGGACCTTCAATGTCCAACAAGCCGACGCATCATGAGATCTGAAACAATTTTCCTCTGGTCTGGATCTTTTCTGAGAAAAATAGACTGATCGGCACTCGTGGGGGTGGTAGAACTCATATGATTTTTGCACGTTTCTCCCTTGGTGGATGCCGACTAGGAGGATGCAAGGGGATATAGCCGATGTAAAGATTTCCCTCGACTTCTCAAATTTTCAAAGTTAATCTCATCTAGTCTGAAGTCATCGGGGAGCTCAAAGCGCTCAAAGTTCTCATAGGCGAACCAAATCTTCGAAGTGGCTGGGAATCCATTATAAAAATTACTGAACCAGTTCTTGAAGTGATCGGCCGAAAGCTTGGATCGAGAATAAGAGGATGCCGCTTCTCCAAATGACAAGCATCGATGTGTTGTGATTTCTTCGTCATCTTCGATTCTTGGTTCGGCTAGCGAGAAATCGGCTTCAAAAAGGTCTGGCCTTTGAGCAACGTTATAGGTATGGAGGTTTAACCATAATTGCAATAGCCACCAGGGACCTTCGGTGTTGACGGCTAGTTTGGAGGCAAGCTTAGCCGATGCATTGTTTAGCATATGGTAAAGGTATCAGAGGAGGTATTTTCCCAATGGGATCTGTTTATTGTCTACCAAGGCTTCGGCTACATGTTGCCAGTTACTTGTCGGACCATAGCTCGATCCGCAGAAAACAAACTTTTCTAACCACATGAGAAGGAAGGCTGTGTACTCTCTGTCAGTTATTGGGCCAGTCTTCATGTTCATGGCTATGAACCCATTCCAGCCGCCGATGCTCTTTGTCTTAAAAGAGTGGTGGCATTTGGTGGTGAGTTTGTGTGGGTTGACTGCTGACGTAATATCAAGTCCTGTGATCATCACGACGTCCAAGAGTGTTGGCGTCATCGGTCCTTGCCTAAACAGAAAAACATTGAGGGTATCTGACCAGAAATAGCTAGCAGCCGATAAGAGGGGTTCATCCTTGGGCATGTCAGCTATGGTTAAGGCTAGACACTGTGATATTCCTAGTTCGTTCCAGTGAACTTGTTTCCCAGCCGACATACTAAGGTACCAAGCTGGCCATGTTTTGTCAGTTGAAGGCCACGACTTGAAAGCTCCATACCAGTATGCCAAGTTAGGGCTAAAAAATATAAAGGGGATCCGATTGGTTTTAGCGTTAATGAACTTGGAGGGATCCAAATTGCCGATTGGCCCTAACAGGAATTGATTGGGGTGAAGGAGGTTTGGGATCGCAACTTGGTGGGAGAGATGCTATAGTTAAAATATGAAGAAGAACAAAATTACGAGAGGGAAAAATAGCTAAGTTGCGGAGGAAAGGAATTGCAGCCGATGGAACTTACCTCGGGGTACTCTGCTGGGGGTGTGGTTGAAGTGGTGCTGGAAGACTCCATTGCTGAGGAAGGACGTCGCTGCGGAGAGGATCGCCGGTTGGTGCGCTCTTTTGGCTTCGAGGAAACCGTCAAGGAAAATTGAAGGGGTTTTCGGCTAGGGCTTGGATGGAGCGCAGAGTAACGGCGTGAATTTGCTCGGTGCGGAATGAGTGTTATTTAAAGAGTTTTTTCGTCATGGCCGAGGCAGACTCGATCTAGGGTTGCGAGTGAGTTTGAAATTGTGTCAAATCTACAACATTATCATATCGCGGACTTGGGGGCATGTGTTAACGACCAAATTTGGTAACCAAATCCCCGAGTTTGGAGCAGAGATTGAAGCGGAATTGGAGGAATGCGCGGTCTGCGAAAACAGAGATTATATCGGCTGAGTCCGAATCGGCTACAAAGCCAGTCGACTGAGTCCGAGTCGGAACAGATATAGCCGATAGCCGATTTCGATTGAAGACTGAAGGAAAGGCCAATTCCGAAGGAGAGTTTAAGAAGTAATTACTGCATTCGGTTTTCAAAGTGCGTTAAGATATTCAAGTTAGGATAAGGTCCTGCAACGGCAATTGTATCTTCAAGTTAGGATATTTTGTATAGTTTCCTTTATAGATAATGTCTGTTTGTTTAGAGATTCAATCTGTAACAAGAATCATGTCTGTTACAGACTCATTGTATATTCGGGTATAAATATGACCCGAGACCTTGTAAAAACAACACACATCAATACAACTTCGACGCATCGCCAACCCTTTTGTTTTATGTTTTCTTGACGAGTTCTTGCTTTGCTCTCAGGCTACATCTTTTCGATCTCTAGAGAAGGTAATTTCTTGTTACAAGTGGCTTGTATCGTCAGGGTTAGTGCTTCCATCATCATAATACTCTAATTATGATGTTATAAATTGCTTAATTTATCATATACGACACATAATCTAGATCAATGTATAGATCTATCTCGCGTTCGACTAATGTCTCTTTGAAGATAGTGTTAGTGATATGCCCTAGAGGCAACATGGAGATGTTGGATATCATGGTCAATGGTTATGTATGAATGAATAAAGTGTTATTCAGTTCCATGAAATAGACACCTTGTATTGATCAATAAGTATGTGACTTATTTATGACACTTTGTATGTATATATCTATTTCTAAATGATCCACGATCATATGTCATATTGTTGGAACAAATATGATTCTAAGATTGGCATGTTTATTGGTTGATGATCATGTCTCATAGATCATGGTATGAAGATACCAAATCAATATACATGGACATGTGTTAGAGAACACATTGTTCGATAGACCCACCATGAGACACTATAGGAATTAATGTGCCATTAGTTGGTCTCAGGTAGTGTTGGTACAAAGTCCTTAGACCTGAGATCACCATGGATTCCAACATGTGTAGTAGCCTACTTTGGGACTACCAAACGCTATTCCGTCGGGTAGTTATAAAAGTAGTCTTCGGGTTTGCTATGAAACATGGAGTGGGATGTGAGTGATCAAGATGGAATTTGCCCCTCCTTTGGAGAGATATCTCTAGGCCCCTCGAGGTAATGGATTATGGAAATGCATGGCCATGCTAAGTTGATTGAGGAGTCAATCAACAGACAGATAATCCAATACGGTTCGAGTGAATGGTTAAGCTATTGAAGGGATGGCACACACATCTTGCCTATAGCTTAATTGGTATCGTGAGGCAAACGGATTTGTGTACACATTACAGGTTTAGAGCCGATATTATATTCTTGTATACTATGGTGTCAATATGTGGTGCTAGGCGCCGCTGTTGACAAATCGGCTGAGTTGGACTCGAGCCGAAACCAAGTATACCTGAACAGACATTCGAGTTGGACTCGAATATGGCTCAATTCGGATAAGACTCGATTTATATAGAGTCCTATGGGCTTACGAAGTATGGGCGGCCAACTCTATGAGATTCGGATGGCATCCGATTCAAAATAGAGTCCAGATCGGCCACTAGACCTAGACGGCCAACTCTATATATAAGGGGAAGGGGTGGAGACTGCGGGATGTTAATTGGAACCGAATCAATCTGATCACGCGCGGCTTCAGAAGTCGGCGAGATCAATCTCCACGGAAACCCTCCCCACTTCTGAGCCAAACCCTAGCCTTGCATCTTGTGCTAGCACACGGGTGTTAGGCGTTCTATTCCTGGACGTGTGGATACCGGTAGAGGTGCTGCTACATTGCGGTGCTATTCGTCGGCTACAAATCCGCTGTGGTCGGCCGCATCTGAGTGAGGCAAGCGTGGTCAGGCGGATCGGCGAGTCGGCGGAGAAGGGATTGGCTCCGGCATCGGGAATGGGCTACGTCGGATTGGCTGTTGGGAAACAGTTGTCAGCGAATCGGCTATGATCGGCCAGTACTACGCCAGATCGGATAGCTCCTGATTGGCTATTTCCGCTGAATACTCCAATCGGTAACGATCTTTTGACCCTTACTTGCAAGTCTTCCTGGTTTGCGCGGTAGAAAAGTTTTGTTTTTAGCTATCGTAACTTCCGCGTAACCCTTCAGTGGTATCAGAGCTAATCTTGCTTAGTTCGGGTTTTAGATTGGATCTGGAACAAGTTTTGCACATGGGTTGATTAGATCAATCGGTTTTACGGGATCTGTTGAGGAGAGTAGATGATAATTTCGTTCGTTGATAGTGTATCGAAACGGCGTAATGTGATTACGTCGAAGCAATATCCATAGAACTCGGTTTGAGTCAGTTTCGGGATAGCCTTCTTTGATAGTGTATCGGAAGGTATAATGTGATTATGCCGAAGCTGTCTCTAGTCCGACCTTGATTTCTGCCTCGTGCCTATGCAAACCATCTCCCTTGATAGTGTATCGGGACGGTATAATGTGATTATGCCGATATGGTTTCCTTGATAGTGTAGCGGGACCACCGTGTGCGTCCCCCCTTATAGGTCGTCTCGATACCATATCTCTGCGATAGGTAGAAAACGTTCTACGCCTAACTTGTTTTTGCAGAGAATGCTTTGAGATGGTATGGCCCAATTGTATGTATGAGATGCATGTGATGCATGTAATATTCTTTCATATGTGCAATCCTGTAATATTCTTTCTTACGTGCAATGCTTATAATATTCTTTCACGACCTACGAGTCGATGTAATCTTCAATTATAGCTTCTATAGTAGTAGCTTAGTTTGAAGAAATCAAGCATTCGACACTTGGAAGAACACTGATGAAGATCGAGATCCTCTACACCGGCATGGAGATGGAGATCACCATGTGAAGGGGACATACTATTTCATTAATTGCTATTCTACCTGTTTTCATATATGTGATATGTTTGTTTGATAGGATAGCTTCCCTCACAAAATTAAGTAGTAATGATGCCCTTCCGGATGTTGCACTCATCACCGTTATGCTCATCAATGGTGGGTCGCCAAAGCGGATTGCCATTCTCTATCATAACAAGAGGGGGTATATGTCGGACATATACAACAGAGCATTTGGTTTACTTAACAAGGTTATCAAAACAGTTTTGGACCTTGGGGCATAGGTTGGCACCGGGGCATGGAGATGCCACACCAACAACAAGAGTCACATAGAGATGTGATTAGCAAGGAGTTGCTTACCGATGTTATTAATCTTCTAGCCGTGATGCCAAAGCTCACTAGAAATTAATTAACATGTGGATCTTGACCCAATACGTAACCTAGAGGAAGGTGTAAAATACGTAATGGGAGTCTTATGTTAAATTGTTTAACAATAGACATGCCATAAACATTGTGCTAAACTTTGCTTTTTCTATTGTAGAATAATGGCAGCTAATACTACACCCAGTACCTTTAGCGATCTATTCTCGAAAAGAAAAATTAAATGGAACAAACTTTATGGATTGGTATCGCAACTTGAGAATTGTTCTCAAGCAAGAGCGCAAGGAGTATGTTCTTGAAGTACCCTATCCGGATGAGCTACCTAATAATGCTATACTACGCACGGAGGGCTTATGAGAAGCACACTAATGATTCCCTAGACATAAGGCGTCTCATGCTAGCTATAATGTCCTCCGAGCTTGAAGCAATATGAGAGCAACGATGCTCAAACTATTACTCGGGACTGCGTGGCATGTTTGAGATCCAAGCAAGGGCCGAGAGGTCCAACACCTCAAAGTCCCTGTTTGCGTGCAAGCTTGTTGAGGGAGTCCCGTCGATCCGCATGTGATAAAAATGATTGGCTACATTGAGAGTCTAGAAAAACTAGGTTTTCCCCTTAGCCAAGAGTTGGCTACTGATGTGATTCTCCGGTCGCTCCCTTCGAGCTTCGAGCCATTCATATTGAATTATCACATGAACAGTATGGATAAGACCTTGGCCAAATTGCATGGGATGTTAAAGACGGCGAGGAGAGTATCCGGAAAAACGGTCATCATATGATGATGATGCGAAGGCTAAGCGCAAACCACTGTCAAGAAACATCGCACCAAGAGGAAACTTACTCCTGATGAAATCACGAGTGCCTCCAACGCAAAGAAGGGCAAGAAGGGGTCGGCGACATCGGATGCCGTTTGCTTCTATTGCAAGGAGACATGCCACTGGAAAAGGAACTGCAAGAAGTACATGGAGGATCTCAAAAAGAAGCAAAGTGCGACTTCGCTTTAGGTATTAATGTTATAGACATTAATCTTGCTACTTCACCTACGACTCTTGGGTATTTGATACCGGATCAGTAGCTCATATTTGCAAATCATTGCAGGGAGTGAGAATAAGTAGAGGCTTGAGAAGGGGCGAGGTGAACCTGCGCATCGACAATGGAGCAAGCGTTGCTATACTTGCTATTGACACTGTTTCACTTCATCTACCTTCATGATTAGTTTTGGAATTGAATAATTGTTATTGTGTTTCAACTCTATGTCAAAACGTTATTTTCGCTTCATGTTTGCAAGCGGAAGGATATGATTTTAGATCAATGGACAATGGTTGTTCGGTATATCTCACAGATATGTTCTATTTTCATGCTCCATTGGTGAATGGATTATACGTTTTGAATCTTGATGCGTCTCCCATCCATAACATTAATACAGAGAGGCAACTCCTAAATGATATAAACCCCATGTTTATCCGGCATTGTCGCTTAGGCCATATAAATCAAAAACGCATGGAGAAGCTCCATAAGGATGGATTGCTTCACTCTTTTGATTTTGAATCATTTGAGACATGTGAGTCTTGTTTACTTGGTAAGATGACAAAGGCACCTTTCACGGGACACAGTGAGAGAGCAAGTGACTTGTTGGCACTCGTACATACTGATGTATGTGGACCAATGAGCTCAACGGCCAGAGGTGGTTATCAGTACTTCATTACCTTTACCGATGACTTTAGTAGATATGGTTATATCTACTTAATGAGGCATAAGTCCGAATCCTTTGAAAAGTTCAAAGAATTCCAGAATGAAGTACAGAATCATTTAGGGAAAACAATCAAGTTTCTACGATCGGATCGTGGAGGGGAATACTTGAGCCAAGAGTTTGGTAATCATCGAAAGATTATGGAATTGTTCCACGCTTGACTCCGCCGGGAACTCCACAATGGAACGGAGTGTCCGAACGGAGAAATCGCACCTTGTTGGACATGGTGCGGTCGATGATGAGCCAAAGTGATCTTCCGTTATCTTTCGGGGATATGCTCTTGAAACATTGCGTTCGCACTAAATAGAGTTCCATCTAGGTCAGTTGAAAAGACACCATATGAGATATGGACAGGGCAACCCCCTAGTTTGTCTTTTCTCAAAATTTGGGGATGCGAAGCTTATGTAAAACGTTTACAGTCTGACAAGCTCACACCCAAATCTGACAAGTGCTTCTTTGTGGGATATCCTAAGGAAACTAAGGGATATTACTTTTATAATCGGGAACAAGGCAAAGTGTTTGTCGCCCGACATGGTGTCTTCTTGGAGAAGAAGTTTCTTTCAAGAAGGGTTAGTGGGAGCAGGGTGCATCTTGAAGAAGTTCAAGAAACACCGAGAAAATGTTTCAGCTACCACGGAACGACAACAGGAGGAACAAAGTGTTGCGCCACCGTTGTAGATACGCCCCCACGGAGTGCGAAAGATCACGTCGTGCGCCGACAGTACACAGTGCGGAACAACGTGATATATTGTTGTTGGACAACGATGAGCCTAAGACCTATGAGAAAGCGATGGTGGGACCCGGTTCCAACAAGTGGCTTGGAGCCATGAAATCCGAAATAGAATCCATGTATGACAATCAAGTTTAGAACTTGGTTGATCCACTGATGGTATCAAAACCATTGAGTGTAAATGGGTTTTTAAGAAAAGGCCGATATGGATGGAAATGTTCACATCTATAAGGCGTGTTTGGTGGCGAAAGGTTTTAAACAGATTCAAGGAGTTGATTATGATGAAACCTTCTCGCCCGTCGCAATGCTTAAATCTATTCAGATTATCCTAGCGATTGCTGCATATTTCGATTATGAGATATGGCGAGATGGATGTCAAAACGGCTTTCCTAAATGGAAACCTAAGCGAGGATGTATACATGATACAACCTCGGGGTTTTGTCGATCCGAGAATCGCTGGAAAGATATGCAAGCTACGAAATCCATTTATGGATTGAAGCAAGCATCTCGGAGTTGGAATATTCGTTTTGATGAAGTAATCAAAGGGTTTGGTTTCATCAAAAACGAAGAAGAGGCCTGTGTTTACAAAAAGGTCGGTGGGAGCGCAATTGTATTTCTAATCTTATATGTGGATGACATATTACGATTGGAAATGATATCCCTATGCTTGAATCCGTCAAGTCTTCATTGAAAAATAGTTTTCCATGAAAGACTTAGGGAGGCAGCATATATATTGGGCATTCGGATCTATAGAGATAGATCCAAGAGGCTAATTGGATTAAGCCAAAGTACATACATTGACAAGGTGTTGAAAAGGTTCAACATGCATGATTCCAAGAAAGGTTTCTTGCCCATGTCACATGGCATTAATCTTAGCAAGAATCAGTGTCCTCAGACACATGATGAGCGGAATAAGATGGGTATGGTTCCATATGCTTCGGCAATTGGATCCATCATGTATGCCATGCTTTGTACACGCCCAGATGTCTCGTACGCTTTGAGTGCTACGAGCAGATACCAGTCAGATCCAGGTGAAGGTCACTGGACTGCCGTAAAGAATATCCTTAAGTACTTGAGAAGAACTAAGGATATGTTCCTAGTCTATGGAGGTGAAGAAGAGCTCGTTGTAAGTGGTTACACCGATGCTAGCTTCCAAACAGACAAGGATGATTATAGATCGCAATCTGGGTTCGTGTTCTGCCTGAACGGAGGCGCAGTCAGCTGGAAGAGTTCCAAGCAGGATACTGTTGCTGATTCTACAACGGAGGCCGAGTACATTGCTGCTTCGGAAGCGCAAAGGAGGCTGTTTGGATCAAGAAATTTGTTTCTGAGCTGGGTGTGATGACGAGTGCAACTGGTCCAATGTCTCTCTATTGTGACAATAGTGGAGCCATTGCGCAAGCCAAGGAGCCGAGGTCACATCAGAAGTCCAAACACATACTTCGGCGATATCATCTCATCCGCGAGATTGTGGACAGAGGTGATGTCAAGATATGCAAAGTGCACACGGATCTCAACATAGCCGATCCGCTGACAAAACCTCTCCCTCAGCCGAAGCATGAGGCGCACACAAGAGCAATGGGTATTAGATACTTACATGATTGACTCTAGTGCAAGTGGGAGATTGTTAGTGATATGCCCTAGAGGCAACATGGAGATGTTGGATATCACGTCAATGTTTATGTATAAATGAATAAAGTGTTATTCGGTTCCATGAAATAGACATCTTGTATTGATCAATAAGTACGTGACTTATTTATGAGACTCGATATGTATGAATCTATTTCTAAACGATCTCGATCATATGTCATATTGTTGGAACAAATATGATTCTAAGATCGGCATGTTTATTGATTGATGATCATGTCTCATAGATCATGGGTATGGAGATACCAAATCAATAAACATGGACATATGTGTTAGAGAACACATTGTTGGATAGACCCACCATGAGACACTACGGAATTAATGTGCCATTAGTTGGTCTCGGGTAGTGTTGGTACAAAGTCCTTAGACTGAGATCACCATGGATTCCAACATGTGTAGTAGCCTACTTTGGGACTACCAAACGCTATTCCGTAATGGATAGTTATAAAGGTAGTTTTCGGGTTTGCTATGAAACATGGAGTGGGATGTGAGTGATCAAGATGGAATTTGCCCCTCCTTTGGAGAGATATCTCTGGCCCTCGAGGTAATGGATTATGGAAATGCATGGCCATGCTAAGTTGATTGAGGAGTCAATCAACGGACGGATAATCCAATACGGTTCGAGTGAATGGTTAAGCTATTGAAGGGATGGCACACATCTTGCCTATAGCTTAAGCGGTATCGTGAGGCAAAGGGATTTGTGTACACATTACAGGTTCGAGCCGATATTATATTCTTGTATACTATGGTGTCAATATGTGCTTGCTAGGCATCGCTATTGACAGTCGGCTGAGTTGGACTCGAGCCGACGATCGGCTAAGTTAGACTATAGCCGAAACCGAGTATACCTGAACCTACTGGTCGCACGCTTAAGGGGATAGAATAGATATTCGAGTTGGACTCGGATACGGCTCGATCGGATAGGGATCCGATCGGATAGAGTCCTATGGGCTTACGACGTATGGGCGGCCAACTCTATGAGATACGGATGAGATCCAATTCAAAATAGAGTCCTAATTGGCCACTAGTCCCAGTCGGCCAACTCTATATAAAGGAGGGAGGGGTGGAGAGCTGAAAAGATATCAATTGCATCGCGTGCAACGAAGTCGCCGAGATCAATCTCCACGGAAACCCTCCCCACTTTCGAGCCAAACCCTAGCCTTGCATCGCGTGCTAGCACACGGGTGTACGGCGTTCGTCCCCGGACGTGTGGATACCGGTAGAGGCGCTGCTACGTTGCGCGCGTTGATCGGCCGGATCGGCGCAATCGGAGCGATCGGCTGTGGTGGAATCGGCTGCGGTCGGGCGCATCGGAGCGAGGCGTGAGAACGCGGCCGGATGACTCGAATCGGCTGATTGGCGAATCGGCTGTCTCCGGGAATTGGCTATATTGTTCCGGATCGGATTGCCCTGATTGGTTATTCCGCTGCACTCTACTCCAATCGGTAACGATCTATCGGCCCTTACTTGCAAGTGTTCCTGGTTTGCGCGGTAAAAGTTTTTGTTTTTGGCTAGCGTAGCCTCCGTGTAACCCTTCACCGTGCCGCCGCCATCCCGAGCATCGGCCATTTTCCATTCGCCGCCGATTGCCCACGCCATCTCGTTTCGCCGTCCCTTGCGTCGGTAAAGCCCATCCCCATTTCCCGCACTCCTCCGCAGCTCTTAGAGCTCGCCGCTGCGTCGATGTCTATCGCCGGCGACCATTGGGGTGCGCTCGCCGCCACCGTGCTGCCCGGCTGGCCAGCGGCAGTCGCCGCCGCCCGATCTGCCTCTAGGCGGACCTGGGCCGTCCATCCGGCCGCCCACGTGGCTGCCGCGCGGAAGACGCGTGGCTGCTGCGTTGGCACCACGTAGGCGCCACGTGGTGCGCTAGCCGTGGACCGCCGTGGACATGGTCCACGGGGGACTGCCCGTGCGTCGCCGTCGTCGCGGATGATGTCAGCCCTGGTCTGCTGACGCCAACAAGGCTAATGTCATCCCGAGCCTTTTTCCGTTGAAAAATAATTAAAAATTGCGCAAAAAATTATTCTAATTTCCAGAATTCATTTAAATGGTCCAAAACTTCTAAAATTCATATTTAATCCATTCAAACTCCAAACTAAGCCATTCAAATTGCAAAATCCATCTAAAACTAAGATCTACATGTTTGTTTACTTTTCATGTACCGTTATTTGGTTTTTATTAGTTTTTTCCTCGTTTTACGTGTCAGCGTGTAAATTCTGACGTTTTCAGAGTTCGTGCTCGCGAGAAAAAGAGTCAAGAAGGTTGTTTGAAGAAGCAAGGCAAGTCACACATTCCTTGAAGCTTATTGATCCTATTTTTATATTTTTTTTACGTTTGCAAATAAAGTGCATTGTTTTGCTAATTACATGTAATGATGGGTAACCTATCTATTCGCTTGTGCCATATTTATTTAATATCCATCCTTTGTTAACCTTGGGTGATAATTTGACTAGCTTTATTCACTGATGTTGACTTTAGCTAGAATTATATGTTTAGCCATGCTTAATTACCACTAGCTCACTAAAATGGGATAACTACAGTATTTACTCTAGTCTCTTTGGTCAGAATTATTCCAACTAAAACATGACATAATGGTGGGCTGTGGGTGCATGGTTTTGATTGTCACACCCATGACCATTAAGGACCGGTTCATGAGAAACCCTGGAAGATTAACAACGCTTACCACAAGCAAGAATGAGCAACTACTGGACTCGTAGTATAGCTTTCCTCTGGCCAACGTACTCTAGTTAGGGTGGGCGTGATGGAGTTCGGTCGGGCGGGGCGCTCGGTGATCGGCTTCCGAATTCACCACGGCACGCGGGGGGCTGCCCACTACCTTTCAAGAGGCGGGGGCGAAACCTTGGTGTGGTACGATTGGTTAGGGGGAGTTATGCGAAAGGTCTTGTCATGATTTTCCCCTTTGCAGTATCATGGTGGTACTTCGGCGCATGGTATCATGTGTGGAATCGTGTCTTGTGGGTAAAGTTGTGCACCTCTGATCAGAGAAAAACTATTCAAATAGTCATGCCTGCGGTTATGGGCGATCAACCAGATTCACCGTGATTAGTCTCATCTTTAATAATTTGACCTATTAATCTGGATTAGTTCAGGTGGAATGGTTGGGCCTGTTCAACGTGGGATAATGTTGTTCAGTCAAGATTGAATATTGACTTAAATACTCAACTGTTTTACTACTTTTAAACTATAAATTTTTACAATCGCATTTATGCAAAATAGTCGCAAGCCACTCTTTCTTTTCGCTTGCACATCTACATTCCTTGGTGTGGCTTGTTGAGTACGGTGGTTGTACTCAACCTTGCTATTTTCTCCCTTTCAGAAGTGTAGTGCTTCTGAGTTGAAGATGGTGTTAGAGGATCAAGGCTCAGATCCCAGTTGAGTTTGCCTGTGGAGTGAAGTTGAAGTCTCGCTAGGATAGTCTTCTTTTCTGCTATTGTTTCTTTGGAGTGTAAGTATTTTTATTTTCCACTTTATTATAAGTTTGGTTCCATGTATTAATTTGTCGTTTTGTGTACCCTGGTTGATTTCTGGAGAGGGATTTACCACACAAAATAGTCTGAAAATTTGAGATGAATTTTCGGGCGTGACAAGTTGGTATCAGAGCCATCTCAACTGTAGGTTGAGCCAAATGGTCAAACCCTAAGGATAATTTTGTGAAAACTTTATTTGCGAAAATATCTCTTCTGTCCCTCTGGAGTCTTTGCAAAAAGCTTTGTCAAATTTCTCCCTTTCCCCTCCACCTCTATTAGCTGTTAAACCTGGAGGACAAGCCTAGTTGCTCGTCAACCAGTAGAAGTCAAGTCAAGCCCAAGTTTCAAGCAAGAAGATCAAGCCAAGCAGCTCAGACTCAGTTTTTCTCGAGGATCAAGTGAAGTTTTCTCGGAGCCCACCTAAACCCAATCCTTCTTGGAAGAGTAGTATCGGTAGTTCTTAGGTCATGTGTTGTTTGATATGTGCAAATGTATGGTTTACATCAGTGATGGGGATGTGACCATACTTGGTTGTTTGCCTAATCAACTTGAACAATAAAAGTAAACCCACATCAGATCAATAGTTAAGCGGATTAAGGTCTCTCTTTAGTTTTAACCCCTCCCTTGTCTCTTCCTTTAACCTTCTGCAGCAGATGGGTAAAGCCAGAGGCAGTGTCAATGGATCAAAATCCCAACCATCTCCCGGGTCAGCTCAAAACAACGCTACAAGTATTCCATCTCCTGGGGATCCAACTCTAGCCCTGGTAGTGGCCAATCAGACGCAGTTAGTGGTCACGATGATGCAACTGATGCAACAGGTAGTATCAACAGTAGCAGATGCAAGTTCATATGCAAGCTCAGGATCAGTATCAAGAGAAACACCGGTATGTTCCGATGCAAGCCCTGGTGACTCCTGCTAGCATGCCACCAAGTTCTCAGAGGACGATGACACCAACCCCGCCGTCATGATAGAGAGAAACACATGACATCTGCTATGGTTTCAATGATCAAGGTCTAATACAAGAAATAGTTCAGGGGACGCGTACGCTAGGACACCGACCAAAGATGAGATGCAGTGCACAAGAAAGAAGGAAGAGTCTGGTCAAATAATCAACCAAGATGTTTGTACGCCACCGTCCAACTCAAAGAAAAGAAAGGCACCAGAATAGAATACAGGATATGCCAGCAAGATGATCGTCACAGGCACAGAGTTTACTCCCGAAGATGCTAAGAAGATTCCCCGATGCCTGAGAAAGAATACCTTCCGTGGTGCATGTCAGCTAACCCGACATCTCAGGATTTATGGTCTGCCCAAGCCAGAAGATGATGAATCAAGAAGTATACTCTGATGATGATGAAGCGATCTTTGAAGGTGTTAGTGAAAAAGAAAGGGAGCTCAAAGCATGTACTTGTTGTGGAGAAATTGGACACACTGTGAGCATGTGCATCCACACCTGTCCCTGTGGTGAGGACACTCATATGCCAGTTGAATGCCCCATGAGAAATGTCACGTGTTTCTTTTGTGAGGGAACAAATCATGTGCCTAAAGATTGTCATCTGATTGTGGTCCTAGCCAGAGAGAAGGAAAACCAAAGGAGAACCCAACGGTCTGTCAACTCGTGGTTGGTACTACCAATGCTGAAGATGTTCCTGATCATCAACTAGCTCCAACCTCAATGAAAACCACCAGTGGTAACAAAGGCATGGAAAACAAGGCTTACGAGTCAGTGCACATTCTAGTTCCAGTTGTGAGCATGCTAACCTAGAAGAGTGCACCTCGTGATAAATTGAGTCTAATTTGTTTCAACTATCATAAGCCAGGACACTATTTTGATAAATGTCCACTTCCAAGACCAGCAAAAGATGCCCATCATTGTTTCAACTGTGGGAAAACAGGTCATGTACCTAGAAGTTGTCTAGTGCCCAAGTGCCAACATCCTCTAAGCACCAGCGTTGTCTGCAACACTAGTATTTCGCAAGCTGCCTCAGTTTCAGCACAATATGGAAAAATCCAGCCAAAAGGTGTCCGTAAGCCAACGGATACCAATCATCGCAAGGGCACTAGCAAAAGTTCTAAGATTCAACTGCCAACTTATCCCCAAGCTATAGAAGCAGCAACAACATGGCAAGCAATGCCATGGGAAGCATGATCCACTCCGGTATCTCCTTCAGCCACGTAGCTGCGCCAAGACTAGGTCATGAGGTTACCGTGAAAACCAACAAGGCAACCCCGTGCTGCCTTAGCACAGATGCTTGGCAATCAATCAAGTCTACACGCAAGGCAGTGTTCTTGTTGGAGCACCAGTTTGTAAGCGAGGTCAGATCAAGTCAACCAGGCCAGAATCACAGGAGTAAAGGTCGCACCAGTCAAGACATTTGCTAGTCAAATCTGCATCAGTTTACAGTTGTTTAATTTTCAAGTACCATTGTCTGTACATAGAAGTTTCATGGCAGTTATGTAATAAGAAGGGAATATTAAATAAAGTCTGAGAATTATAATTTATCTTCTGTTGGGATTCATCTTGAGTATTCAAAAGCATGTTAACTTGTGTAAATGACAGTGTTATAAGAAACCTAGGGTTTCATTTTCCCAGCTCAGAAGCAAAGCGATCCAAATGTCTAGCAAGAACATTCAACCATCCAAGTATGATATGGAGGATTCATCTCAGCAAATCATCTCTATTAAAGGGTTAAATTTGAACTTGTGAGATCAAAAGCGGGAACTCTGGGATGTTTCAAAGGTAGTTCCCAACGGTTTACTCATTTCAGCAATTGTGGGAAAGCAATGTCGAAGTTTGTGCCCTGTTAGTCTTCAAAGCTAGGAAACGATACAATAACCAATGGAATGAAGGGGCTCTATCAATACTTCATTTCGATGGAAGCATGAAGAATCAGTACTACGGATCAAAGTTGCCTATAAATCAAAGAGGTTGGTTATTCTCAATGGTAGTAGCCTCATCAGTCACAAACAGGCGGGAAAGCCTATCCACCTGGGTAAACCAAGCTTGAAGTAAAATTTGGTTTACCTGGTAATCATTTTGCTTGGAATTTCAACCCGTGTAGCAGATTGGGTTGCAATCAAAGGAATCAGTGATGAGCTATTAGCAGAGTTACATCAATCCCAGGTTAACAAGCTTAATCTAAGGCACACCCGAAGTGGTCATGTCAACAGTTTAGCCAAAATAAGCGATAACTCAAGACACCCACAATTCAGAGAAAGGCAGATCAAGCAGTTAGAAATGTCTGTCGCTCAGGCCAAGAGCAGTCCAAAGTGGAATTTAGAGTCCATGGTTTCCTGGAAGTCAGTTTCAATGTTTTGAGAACAACTCCACCAGTTTTAAGTCCACGAAGTGAATTCATAGAACACCAAAGGTGCCAGCATAGCTGTGCAGTCTAAGGAACACCTTTCAAACTCTACAGCGAAATTAGAGTCAATGCGAGCAGAATCAGCTAGGGTGAGCCAGAAAGAAACCGTAGCAGTCAGCAAGTCAACCCAGTCTCACCCTATCTTCTTTCTTTCTAGCCCCAAATCTCGGGACGAGATTCCTATAAGGGGGTAGATTTGTCACAACCCAATTTTTGTTTGAGATTAGAAATCATTAAATAAATCATTTCCTATAAATTAAATAAAATTTTAAAACGAATTAACCAAGAGAAAATATTAAGGAAATTAGATTTTCCTTTAAAAATAATGGCTGGAAATATTTTTAAATATTCTTCATGCCCTAAAGTATTCTCTCGAAATTTTTTATGAAATTTTGGACCCCAGAAATAATTATAATAATACAAAGAGTATTAAAGTAATTATTTAAATAAATTAATTAATCATTAAATGAGCTGGTGATATTTCTATTAAATACTGTGAGTGTCCATATATTTGCACGTTTTCTTCGTTGGAATTATTTGAGCACCGAAAGTATTTATAAAAATCCAAAGATCATTTAACTGATTAATTTAATTGGAAAACAAAATAAAATTCGTTCTCCTGTTCCTGGGCTCCTTTTGGCCCAGTCTGGGAAGTCCGTTTGGCCTCCCTCTTTTCTCTCTCTACCGGCCCGACCTGTTTTCTCCTTCCCGCGCCAAAGTCACGGTTGCATCCTTCCCTCTAACTCTCACCGACAAGTGGGACCATGGCCCCACCTGTCAGCCCCTTTCCTCCCTCCAGAAGCCGCTAACAGGTGGGCCCTACCCATCAGGGTCGTCCCCAACCTCCCGCTCCGCCATTTCCGCTGCCGATGTCGTGCCCACGCCGTCGCTTCTCCCGCACCGCCTTGGCCTCCTTGCACGTGCCCGCATCTCCGCAACCACCACCATTCGCTTTTCCCACCCCGCCCACTTGCACCGCGCCCCCAAAATGGTCGGACTTCGCGATCTTCGCCGCCCGCTGTTACCGCCAATCCCGCTGCAATTTCTGTCGTATCCCAGCCGATCTCGCGCCCCGCGCCTATAAAAACTCTCTGCTTAGGCTCCTCTCCGGTTTCCCCAATTTCCCTGAGCACGTCATGCCCCTAATGCCTTCCCTACACCCCTCCTCGCTCTGCTGCACGCCGTCGCCGCTCCGGCCATGCAATGCCATCGCTCCGAGTGTCACCGCCGCACATCGAGCCCACCGCCACCTTCGTCGCGTCTTGCTGCTCCCCGGCCACCACTCCCCATGCTCGGATTAGTGCCAAACCGCCCCACTGCCGTGCTTCCCGAACTGCCACCACAACCGCCGTCCTCCGGCCGCCTTCTTTGATTGCCTCGCCGCTCCCCAGGCCGTGCCATTCCCTCTCCAGGCTCGATCGTGCCTCTCCGCTCCTCGGTCGCCCCTCCACCGCTTATGGAAGCCGCCGGAGCGTCGTGCCGCCGTCCCGAGTGACGACCAATCTCCGTTCGTCACCGGTCGCCCACGTCATTTTGTTTCGCTATACCGTGTGTCGGTAAGGCCCCTCCCTCATTCCCACAGTCCTTCGTCGTTCTTCGCGCTCGCTGTCGTGTCGATGGTCGCCGTCGGCGACCATCTGGGCGTGGAGTGGAGTTGAAGTCTCGCTAGGATCATCTTCATTTTATGCTGTTGTTTATTTTGAGTGTGAGAACTACGTGCCTTTTCTGTAAGTATTTTTATTTACGCTTTATTATACATTTAGATCTGTGTATTAATTTATCGTTTTGTGTACCCTGGTTGATTCCTGTATAGGAATTTAATACGCAAAATAGTCTAAAAATTTGGGATTAATTTTTGGGCGTGACAAACTATGGACACTTTTACATCACGAAGGGACCTGCAAAATGCCTTCTTCTCCTCAGGTGTTAGTGTGAAACAGGCTGGAGGAAGATATACTTTCCATTCTTCTCTCCTTCTGTCGGATGTAGCTCTTCCCTGATTCCCATATGTACTAGGTCAGTACGTGATTGTAAACCAACCTTTGTCTTGCTTGGTATGTCCAGCAATGTTTCAATGGTGTTGTCAAAAACATTCTTTTCTAGATGCATGACATCTATGGCCTAGCGAATCTCCAGATCTTTCCAATACGGCAGGTACTTAAAGAAAATCGAATACTTCTTGAATGGGGAGGGGGCTCATCATCTGGTTTCTTTCGTTTTGTTCGCATTGAACATTTCTTGGGCCCTTTTTTTGAACGCACACTGTATTTTCTCTGTCATGGCAAATTTTCCTCCTGGTTTTAGGTTTTGATGGACGATCATTCTCTTTGGTACGATTGAATTCTGATGTGATCTTATGGTATTTATGATGTCTGCGTAAGAAATGTCAGTGCCGCATGTAAACAAGCTTGTTGGAACCTAGGAGGTACCTATAGTACATTCCATTCAAGTAGATCACACATCTCGTTTTTCCTTTAATCTATCCTAAAACAGAAAACATCACAGGGTAATCGTTAATGGTAACAAAAATGATGGCCTTCACTATGAAGTATTGTCTTAAATACTCATCCCACACATTCATCCCAGCTTTCCATAAATCTTCCATATCTTTAATCAATGGTTCAAGAAATACATCAATATCATACCAGGCTGCTGGGAGTCTTGTATCAGGACACCAGTGTTATCCTAAATGGAATTAAACGGCCGTCTAAATGGTTTTAAACGGTAAACGAAGGTTACCTGTCCTGTTTTGCACCTATTCGGTTTCCTAAACGGTTGACCCATCTAATCGGTCTGAGACAGAAAAAAATGGTTTACAAAACTTAAACAAGGCGATCTTTAGGCGGTTTGAACCGATTTAATCCACTGTTTAGGAGATATTGCTTAGGACAACGCGGGAAAAGCCAAAAAATGAAGCCAATGAGCGGGTAAAACCTAAACAACACACCGCTCACAAGTCCTCACAACTCAAAGAGAACGCATGCTGCCGCCGCAGCAACACCTCCGCCGCACCGCCGCCCGCGACCTCCACTGCGCCGTCACCCACGAACCAGAATTGCTTTATGTGTATGTTTAATTATGTCTCTGTGAAGGTTTGAATGCTTGCTAGCTGCTGGAATTTTTGTTGTTTGCAGTTTGAACACAAAAAGGATTTTTGTTGTTTGCAGTTTGAACACATAAAGGATTGTTAAAATTGGTATGACATGAGCTAAGATCAAAGATTAGAAGTTCAATTTTGTTATTTATACATATAAAATCATGCTAGAGTAGCAAACCGTTTAGCCCGTCTAAACACCGTCTAAATTCGTGTAAACCGTTTAAACGCTAAACTATAGGTCATCGACTATTTAGCAAAACCTGTTTAGAAAAAAATTGCAGGACACATAGTAGAACATACTTTCGCCTCTGACAAAGCAAGTTCGGAAGATTGTACATGGTCAGAAGCACTGGCTATTAGTGATATGCCCTAGAGGCAACATGGAGATGTTGGATATCATGGTCAATGTTTATATATTAATGAATAAACTGTTATCTTGTTCCATGTAATAGATAATTAGCATTGATCAATAAGTATGACTTATTCATGAGAGTCTTTATGTAATATAAATCTATTTCTAAATGATCCCTGATCATATATCATATTTATGGAATGAATATGATTCTAAGATCAGTGCGTGTATTGATTGATTATCATGTCTCATCGATCATGGTATGGAGATACCAAATCAATAAACATGAACAGAACATGTTGTTGGATAGACCCACCTTGAGATATTATCAGTAATTAATGTGTCATTAGTTGGTCTCAAGTGATGTTGGTCCAATGTCCTTAGACTTGAGATCATCATGGATTTCAACATGTGTAGTGGTTTACTTAGGGACTGCCAAACGCTATTTCGTAACTGGGTAGTTATAAAAATAGACGCCTGGACCATTCGTTCTATTTGCGATATGAGTTGAAGCGGTTCAGCTCATACGACAAGTAAAACGAAAGCACCCAAAGTCCCGAGAGAGGGATAAGTGAGACGTTGATGGGCCTTTAGCCTGTCAGTCAACTTCCGCCTGAGACGTGCCCGTCAAACCACTCAAAGGCGGCGACCAGATGTGTTACACGTTTAGAAGACTTGACAAAATTGGCTAAAGATCTACGTCTCAAATATTCCTAACTCATACTCGTGTGAATCTAGCTCCCAGGATATGCGCTAGACTCACACTTTTATCTCAAGCATGATTATACATAGCGAATACCCTTAAATCGAACAAACTTAAAGGATTACAACACTTAGATAATTACATAGACCGTCCGGCCAAATAAATATATCAGAGAGCAGCGAACAACAGTGGCTTACAACCCATTCCACAAGCACACTAACTATTAAGTTCTCATCTAAAAAACAGTCAATTACCTGCATCACTCAAAATGCATCACTCAAAAGACTAAGTCTACACCTGCAAGCAAAGTGGATATTACAGTGGCAAGAGTTAGCACATTAAACAAGTTAATGTACTGGCAAACACCGAGACAAGCCTAACACTCTACATGTACGACATATAATCAAGGAAGGCATAATATGGTTCACTTTAGCATAAATCAAGTTTAATTTGCACAAAACACTTCCAAATTTGTTTTGCTTTCAAATAAAATTTCAACAAGCAAATTCATAGCATATGGGCATCAAAGTAGACATTAATCATGATTAAATATACACATCATTGCACTCCATGGCAGCAAGGAGTTCATTCACAAAATTTAACATAATTTGAAGGGAAATCTCAACATGTAGAAGGGAAAAATGCAAATCTATACTCAATACATCTCCACACGTCGCTCATGACCGTGAGCACGGCTAATCGATTAGTTTAGACTCTGCAGAGTTTGTACACTTTACCCACATGATGTGAATCGCTCACATGAAGTGAAGCGCTCTAGTTTTACTCGGTACCCGTCGATACCACCATACTGTACATGTTGAATCCGGACTAGAGGTCACAACGAAGCCTTTACACTACTTAGTTACTAGCCTTGCACCAGGATGATACGTGTTCTCCCATCCTAGGCATACTAGAAATATAACCCAGAACCATTAAGTGGCGGGCCCACGCCTTAACTTAAGGTCGTGGTGGCGGACACGACGGGAACTCACCCACGTGGCACGATACCGTTGTATTGGACAGACTTAGTCGCCTAAACTACCACGACGAGGTAAATAGGAAGTTTCTCTCGGTTATCCGAACCCATACACACCGGCCTACCAGAGTGCAAGGCTAGTTGCTAGGTAGCTTATTTGGCCCAGGCCATCCCATACTGGCACATGTGGTTGTACTGTATACGAAATAAACACACGTTGAGTGTTGTCCTTAGGTCGGTCTGGTCACACACTCCCCTTATCGGTGCACAACTAATCCCCATATGTGCATCACTTGTGACCCAAACCTAAAATCCATGTTTTTAAAATACTTGGATTTTTAAAATACCAAGTATACAAGTTCTGTCCAGATTATTTAAGAATAAGTCTTTCATGTTTGTGATGAGCCCATAATATAGAGGAAAACATTTTTAAGCATGGCTAAGCATCATAGTACCCTAGACATCAAAACTCACATTATAAGGTGATTTAGACAAATTTCTCCTAAGGTTAGGAATGAAGGTTATGGACATATGTGGGGTTAAGGTAATATGCAAGTATTAGGGTTTGGTCTAGCAAGTTTAGCAAGATTTTACTTTATTAGTGTACAATCAACATGCAAGATTTGCAAACATTTTTAATAACCTCCAAAACATGGGATCAAGGTGATCAAAGAGAGGGAGGTGGGACTTGCCTGGAAAATGTCAGCATCCTAATTTCTTCCTCACCGTCAAGCAATCGTCTATACAAAATAGACATTATGCAATTAAACACCGAAATATGCAAAAAATCCAAAATATCTAATAATGCATGATTTTTGCACATTGAGTAGGTACTAGTCTCTAATGATTTTAGGTGAAAGAATTTCTAATTTATCCTACTCGATTAAAGAGTTCTGTATTTTAGAAGTTCTATTTGAACGTGTCGACGTCGGGTTAGACCCTGTTTGTAGTAATTTGACCCCACAGGGGTGAAGAGAGGAGGTTTCTAAGTCTACACAATTGGTTTCATAATTTTTGGTTTCATAATTTTTAGAGCTCTTATGGCTTTCCTAGGCATTTTACAAATTTACGATGGGTTTTGGACATATAGTGTTATGTATATGTGGCTGTAGGGTTTAGGGGTCCAGGGCTGGTTTTATTTGCTATGGATATTAAAAATGAGTGATTTAGTTAACCCATCTAATCTTAGTTCATAATTTTAGAGCTTATGTTATTCTACCATCTATGGTGTAGACTAGAGAGGGTTCTAAGTTTATTCCTTAACGTATTAATCTAGAAAGTGTTTCATGAGCTAAGTGTGACAAGTTTTAGTGGTTAGGGATAGATCCTACTGTTCCACTGGTCCAAAAGTTTTTAGTTGGATCTACTTATAGTCAAAGTGTATATACATTTTCATACATGCATATGTATAAAGTGCTTAATCACTATAGCGATTAGCATTCTAGTTGTCTGTTTAACTCTTATTGATATTTTTAGTATATGTGTTGTCATATCTTGTTCTTCCTAAATCAATTCACTACTTGTTAGTTTAATAGAAACTTGGTTCGCTTCAAAAGGATTAAAAATAAATTTACAACAAATTTTACAAGGTGTGATGTTCATCTAAGTTAGTTATTCCTTATATAAATATTTAGGTGATATTAGTGCACAGTAGGCATATGTTTTTATTTTACTTTTTGAAGGTATGGGCTGTGGTGAATCTACAGAACCCAAGTTTGTCCAAAAAGGAGTTAGGATGAATTTTAAACAAATCCATAAAGATTGACTGCCCTAAAATATAGCATTTCATCTAAATTAGTTTTGTAAGCATTTGACCCAAAGAATATATACCTTCTTATTTTTCCTAGTTGGGGAACATAAGTTGAGGAATCTATAGAAATTGAGTTTGTCCAAAAAATGATGTAATTGAATTTTCTATGGTTTTTATAAGTTTGTGCCAGTCCTATGTACGGTTTTTCTTATTTGAATTTTAGGGACAAAATTTGCTCAGTGGATTCCAAGTTTTATACTTCTAAAATATAGTTCATCTTGTTATGAGTTCACATAAATTTGTACCACTCCAAAGTGTATTGTAGTTTATTTTATGTAGATTTTACAAGTTTGACTATTTTTTTTAAGAAGTGGGGCTGCAGCTGCTCTTACTCTTTCACATTTAAAATTCAAAGATTCAGTGGACCCACAGGTCAGTGGCTGGCCTTTTGGAGAAAAACCCTCTGTTTCAATTTATTTACCTAAGGGTCGATGGGTCCACACGTCAGACAGTGTGCTTGTATGAGTGAACCAGCAGGATCTCTCGCGCGCGGCTCATTTGGGCCCACCTGCCAGGGAGACGGCCATGGGGAAAAGAACAGGGTCTGCGGCTGGCACGACGACCCAACGGTGATTTCACCGGCACCGGTGGTGATTTGTGGCCTATCCCGGTGAGGTCCCTTGAGAGGAATCGTAGCTTGTGACCTTGCGAACCTAAGGGAGGTTTCCTCATGGCCAATGGTGACCGGAGCAGTGCTGGCGGCGGGTGCAAGCGGTGGCGCGGCCGGCATGCGGGTGCTTAACAAGTTGCGACTTGAGTTAGTGCAAAACAAGCTGCGTATGCGGGTCTACAGGGGTTATGAAGGCTTACCTGATGTCGTGCCTAGGTTGTTGAGGGATGTCCTGGCGGCGGTGACCCGAAGAATGTCCCGGCAGCGGCAAAAGCTCAACGTGCACGACGGCGGCGAGATACGGCCAATGGGCTTGCACGGGAATGTATGCAAGGTGTTACTGAGGTTAGCAAGAAGCTTCACAAGAGAAGAATCGATCTGGAACTCACCGAGGCAACGGGGATTGACGTCGGAGCTCGCCGACCGACGTTGGGGAAGATGACCTCGATCCCGCTCTCCGGTGCGTTTCCCTTCGGGATTTTTGGGGGGAAACGGTGCGGAGGTAGAGGCGAAGACAATGGTGCAGTGGCTAGGCTTTGGCTTCGTCGGGATGACGGGAATGGTGACGATGCCGACGGCGGCGGGTCCAGAGCCGATGGCGACGGTGACCATGACGCCACGTGCCCGACCTGTGCGACATAGACAAAAGGGAGGACATAGATGTGTTAGGCGTGGAGAGAGGATCGCGTTCCGAAAGTGGTTTGTGGCGTTGCTCACCAGTGAGGTCACAAGGTCGATCGGACACTTGCAGCCGACGGTATGAGTGGCTTGTTCCTTGCAATTTTGAAGTGAAAACTCTGGGTTTCTTCGGGGAACACAGTGAGGGAGTGACAAAGATCACAGTGGCGAGAGTTTTTTTCAAATGGGAGAGGTTGATCTGGCGGTGGCGAGCCAGGTGGGTTGAGATGGCACCGACACGTTCTCCTGCGCTCTGGCTGTTCCCTGGCATTCCCAGCAGTTTCTTGAGCGGTGGTGGTGCGTTGTACTTGAGTGGAGCAAGCCTGTGCAGTTGCCATGTGGGGCCAGGGCGTGGTTAGCTAGGCAAATGAAATGAGAGGGGAGGGGTACAGAAAAGAGTGTACTTTGAGTTTGGGTTAAAAATTCGAATTATTTTCTCCTCCTAACCTTTGCATCTCTATAGTTTATCATGTGACCGTGGTAAATTCATGTAAAATTTGCTGGGGCTAGGTAATCATCCTTAGTTTCTATTTTCCTTGGTTTTACTAAAAATAATTAGTGGTTTGTTGCCAGAATTAAATTAAAAATGGGGTATTTTGAGATTCGTTTCAATTTTTAGAAGCCCTAAACAGAGGAGAAAAATTCTAGAAAAATTATATTTATCCATGGTTTTTATCCTAGCATTTGAATACATTATTTTCTATATACACTTATGTTCACCTAAATCCCCTTTTGGGCAAGTTATCATTTTAGCCGATTTAAAGTTATTAATTAGCCTATATTGGGACTGTTTCGTTTAATTTGTGTGGGGCATCAAACTTAGCTATTAAATTGTACAAAAACTAGGTTGAGTTGTTCATAATGCTTAGCACCTACATGGATTTTTCCGTGAATTTATCTTCTTTCGTTTGACCTAAAAAATTAGGGTATCTCTCCCATGTATAGTTGCCCTCGCTCTGCCATTTTTGTCTAAAATGATCATACAAGTCTATTTGAATTAAATATTTAAGTTTACATGCTAGCATCCAAAACTCGTCGTAGGCTTGTGTTGGTGAAATTTTAATCTCCTAGGTTGTCGCTTATGAGTCCTACTATGAAATGCAAAATCGAAAATCCAAATACACGTAGATAACCTAAGTCGAGGCAGGATTTATGTTAGTATGCATGCTTCCACATGACCTTGCATTTTTATCCTAGGCTATAAATGAAAAGCTTTAATTTATTCTCAAAATTTTGGTCTCTCTCTTAATTAGAAAAGCAAAGTGTTGGCCCACAAAATTTTTAGATTGGGAATATAGGCCAAGGCTCTTTTAACCTAGGTTGGAAAAACAAAAATTTTTGGTTTATAAAATTGAGAAACCTTCACTTTATTTTGTTTGGACAAAATTTTGTTGACCCTAGAATTTGGGTATATGACAGCTCTATCCCCCTTAAAGGAAATCTTGTTCCCGAGATTTGTGTTGGGGTATGGTTAGTCATTCGTTGGTTTAACTAGGTTTGTTGCACCTAAAACCTTATCCTATCATACGATTGGTAGGACACTTGCTCAGGATATTGCGGCCTTCATGGACGATTTGGGTCTGCGGTCGCAGGATCTAGGAGGAAAAGGTAGTCTCCTTATCAGCTCATGGGAAACAGATAGTTTCATCATCTGTGACGACACATGGAAAATAGTGGTGCCGAGGCACCTTGGTCACGAGACTATATTCTGGCAAAAGGGGTTGCCGCTTGGCATCTGGTGTGGGTAAAAGTGTCGTACGTCGGTTCGGTTATCCGTACTTTACCGACTTGGGTAGCATACTCACTAGTCCTTGTTTGACGGCTATGGCGGGACGAGGGTGTTGAGCTGGGTATTTCGGACTGGGTAAGGTGCATGGGTAAATGACTCGAATATACCAAAAGGGATGCTACAACAGCGGGCACTGGGTTTCGGATAACGTGCTTTTTATCGGCCTCTCGTTGTTTGAAAACTTTTCAAGCACATAAGATTTAATGCACTTGTTTCTAAACTCTTCCTAAGTTGTATAATAGACTTGCTTAACTAAGGTTGGGAAAAACCTTTACTGAGGAGGTGTGGGGGCGTTCTTGACGAGCGTGGTAGCTGCCATTTATTCTGGTGGACGATGGAGAATTGGTAACAAAAGTTTTGGTGGCATCAGGTTTTTAGTCGGGCATAATGTTGGAAAATCTGGAAGTCAATCGTGGCTTGGTCGTATGAGGTTTAAATTCTTGGGATAGCAAGTACGTAGGTTAGGGATTTGGAGATAAATGGGTCCCTTTTTATTTTTACCTTTTGCCATAAAGGTTTGTTAGGTTAAAATGGAAAATAGTCATAGAACTCTCCCCGGTTGGGCAGTTTACAGCGATGGCGAGCAATGGCAACATGGGTGTTGTCTCGAGTGGTTGAGGTTAACAAGCTATGCTATCCCCCTTAAAGTTTGGAAAATTCATGGCTAGGAGGTTTCGCGAAATGGGCAAATGAGTTGGTTTGGTAGTTCCAGGTTTATTTACACCTTGTTCTCTGGAGAACAGGGCGGAATTCCCGACTGGGTAATAGGTCATGGCAGTATCCGGCTCAAGGACAGTCTTTACCAAAATGTGTTTTTGTAAGCCGATTTATTTCTACTCGAAATTTTCAGAGACATGGGAAAATGGTTGCGACTACCCATGGGTTTATATCCATATAGTGGGGTGATGGTAGGAAAATGATTGTTACATGGTATGTGTGGCAATATCTTTTTCTTTTATGCGAAAAAGGCATGCATGAATGTTATGACATCATGATGTATGAAGGATGCGATGAATGTATGAAATGGTTCAATGCTTGTGAAAATATTTTTGTATTGCCTTCATGCCATAGAAACATTAAGTGTGTATATACATACTTATATTGGGAGGCTTATAAAAGATACAAGTCAAGTTTCCAAACCATGTTTGTGAGTTGCTGCAATTTACAAATTTTTGTACCCATCCGATAGGAGCATAAAATTTGCGCAATGAGCCATCTCAACATAAATTACATAGTTCAGTTACGACTTGTTTCCTAATATAACTTTTTTGTTTAGGCTTGTGAGGGCTCGAAAAGGTTACTATCTGTCTCTGGTTCATAGGGTCATGATAACCTATCCCCCTTAAAATAAAAGGATTGTTGATTGGGAGAATTTGGAGAATAGGGATTAAGTTCGCCATGATCGTCTTAGGTACCCCTATATGTCGACATGGTAAGAACGGAGCTTTGCGGCCAATCTAGAAAAGCTGTAAGATTAATTGGAATCCATTCTGGGCATCCTAAAAATGTTTCCTTGGGCTGGAAAAACTTTGGTGATTTTTGCGATGGCGGTGCTGCACAACAGGGAATGGTTTGGGCAAGTGCCGAGGTGCTGAAAAATGCGGGCTTGTTATCTCTATTGGTCTACTTGGCTAGTTCCCCAAGGTATAAAATTTGGGCAAAAAACATGGTGGTAGTAAACAGGCTTGTGAACTGTCTTAGGAATATTGAGAATTTTATTACCTATGGTTCTGTCTGTATAAATTTAGCAACCTACGGTATACCGGGTCTCAGATTTCTATTCTCCTGGACTATATGAATTTTTAGGGCATGTTGCAGGGGCTCAAAAATTCCAGCAAAATTCGTGGGACATACTGGGTAAGTCTATAGGCTACTGTCAAAAGGTGTATATTTTTTCAGGGATGGCTTGGGCTATAGGAAAAGATAAGGGCAGCTGTTATAAATTTTCAGAACAGGCTTATGCTAGTTAAGTGGATGGTCTCATCCTGATGTAGAAGCTTAAAAATTCTAGTAAAATTCATGGGGCTTCCAGGGAAAGTATGGGAGCTACTGTCAAAAGATCCATATTTTACCATGAATGGTTTGGTCTATACAAAAAAAAAGATGAAGGCTGCTGTCTACAGTTTTCCAGAACACAGTTAGGCTAACTAATCGATCTATTTCCTTATGATGCAGAGGTCTAAAATTTTAGCAAAAATTCATGAAGCTTACTGAGTTAGTCTAAATGTTATTTGTAAAATTCCACAGGTTTATCATCTATGGTTTAGCGTATGCAATTTTTGCAAACAGGCTGACTCTAAATCCCAAAATACAAAAATCCGACACAAATCAAATCTTTGTTCAGTTTTAGGTTAGCTAAATTTTACCATCTTTTAAATACATTATGTTAGAGTGGCCCAGAAATTATATGATTGTTGGGTGGGCCATCTAAGCAAGCAAACTAAGGTTTCAGCACAACAAACTCTAGTCCACATTTGAACTACTTACTCTAGGTTTACCCGGCAAATTTTTTTTAATAGGTGAGGGTGAGAAGCTCAAAACCTCCCCAAATCATTTTGGGTGCAAAAGTAACATGAGGAAGTGGTATTCTTACAATGTATATCAAGTTTTAAATTTTATCAACCCATTTTCAAAACCCATTCACTAGAGGCTATTTCTTACCCGATATTCTACAAATCCGAACTAGTACATAGGAATAGTTTGCAAAAGGATTTTTAAAACTTGTCTAAACACTTTGGTCATGTTTTGTTATGATTAATGAGTGTTTTTCAAACTCCTTTCACCACAATACAATTTTCCAAAAGGCCTCGGTCCTATAGAGCAAGATAAGAGCTTTTAAAATGGAAATAGAGAGACATAGAGAAGATTAATCTCTAGAGAGTGATGAGATATAAGGTTGAATAGGTTTTCACAAATAATTCATAGCTGAGAGCAAGACCTCAAAATAAATTTTTAGAATCCATTCTAAATGACCAACTTAAGGGGCTCCTATAGTCAGTATTCGCTCTGATACCATGCCTTGTCGGAGACGCCTAGACCTTCCGTTCTATTTGCAATATGAGTTGAAGCGGTTCAGCTCACATGACAAGTAAAACGAAAGCACCCAAGGTCTTGAGAGAGGGATAAGTGAGACATTGCTAGGCCTTTAGCCTGCCAGTCAACTTCAGCCTGAGACGTGCCCGTCAAACCACTCGAAGGCGGCGACCAGATATGTTACACGTTCAGGAGACTTGACAAAATTGGCTAAAGATCTACAACGTCTCAAATATTCCTAACTCGTACTCGTGTGAATCTAGCTCCCAGGATGTGCGCTAGACTCACACTTTCATCTCAAGCATGATTATACATAGCGAAAACACTTAAATCGAACAAACTTAAAGGATTACAACACTTAGATAATTACATAGACCGTCCGGCCAAATAATTATATCAGAGAGCAGCGAACAGCAGTGGCTTACTACCCATTCCACAAGCACACTGACTAGGGGTTTACCCCGTTAAGTTCTCATCCTAAAAAAACAGTCGATTACCTGCATCACTCAAAAGACTAAGTCTACACCTGCAAGCAAAGTGGATATTTCAGTGGCAAGAGTTAGTACATTAAACAAGTTAATGTACTGGCAAGCACCGAGACAAGCCTAACACTCTACATGTACGACATATAATCAAGGAAGACATAATATAGTTCACATTAGCGTAAAGCAAGTTTAATTTGCACAAAACACTTCCAAATCTGTTTTGCTTTCAAATGAAATTTCAGCAAGCAAATTCATAGCATATGGGCATCAAAGTAGACATTAATCATGATTAAATATACACCTCATTGCACTCCATGGCAGCAAGGAGTTCATTCACAAAATTCAACATAATTTGAAGGGATATCTCAGCATGTAGAAGGGAGAAATGCAAATCTATACTCAATACATCTCCACACGTCGCTCATGACCGTGAGCACGGCTAATCGATTAGTTTAGACTCTGCAAAGTTTGTACACTTTATCCACATGATGTGAATCGCTCACATGAAGTCAAGCGCTCTAGTTTTACTCGGCACCCATCGATACCACCATACTCTACATGTTGAGTACGGACTAGCGGTCACAACGAAACCTTTACACTACTTAGTTACTAGCCTTGCACCAGCAAGATACGTGTTCTCCCATCTTGGGCATACTAGAAATATCACCCAGAACCGTTAAGTGGTGGGCCCATGTCTTAACTTAATGTCGTGGTGGCGGACACGACGGGAACCCACCCACGTGGCACGATACCGTTGTATTGGACAGACTTAGTCGCCTAAACTACCACGACGGGGTAAATAGGAAGTTCCTCTGGGTTATTCGAACCCATACACACCGGCCTACCAGAGTGCAAGGATAGTCGCTAGGTAGCTTATTTGGCTCAGGCCATCCCATACTGACACATGTGGTTGTACTATATACGAAATGAACACACGTTGAGTGATGTCCTTGGGTCGGTCTGGGCACACAATCCCCCTATCGGTGCACAACTAATCCCCATATGTGCACCACTTGTGGCCCATACCTAAAATCCATGTTTTTCATCATTTTATTTGTCAAAATACCAAGTATACAAGTTCTCTCCAGATTATTTAAGAATAAGTCTTTCATGTTTGTGATGAGCCCATAATATCGAGGAAAACATTTTTAAGCATGGCTAAGCATCATAGTACCGTAGACATCAAAATTCACATTATAAGGTGATTTAGACAAATTTCTCCTAAGGTTAGGAATGAAGGTTATGGACATATGTGGGGTTAAGGTGATATGTAAGTATTAGGAGTTGGTCTAGCAAGTTTAGCAAGATTTTACTTTATTAGTGTACAATCAACATGCAAGATTTGCAAAAAATTTTAATAACCTCCAAAACATAGGATCAAGGTGATCAAAGAGATGGAGGTGAGACTTGCCTGGAAAAGGTTAGCATCCTAATTTCTTCTTCACCATTCAAGCAATCGTCTATACAAAATACACATTATGCAATTAAACACCAAAATATACGAAAAATCCAAAATGATCTAATAATGCATGATCTAATAATCTTAGTTCATAATTTTAGAGCTTATGTTATTCTACCATCTATGGTGTATACTAGAGAGGGTTGTAAGTTTATTCCTTAACGTATTAATCTAGGAAGTGTTTCATGAGCTAAGTGTGCCAAGTTTTAGTGGTTAGGGATGGATCCTATGGTTCCACTGGTCCAACAAGTTTTTAGTTGGATCTACTTAGCGTCAAAGTGTATATACATTTTCATACATGCATATGTATAAAAGTGCTTAATCACTATAGCGATTAGCATCCTAGTTGTCTGTTTAACTCTTATTGATATTTTTAGTATATGTGTTGCCATATCTTATTCTTCCTAAATCGAGTTCACTACTTGTTGGTTTAATAGAAACTTGGTTCGCTTCAAAAGGATTAAAAATGAATTTACAACAAAGTTTACAAGTTGTGGTGGTCATCTAAGTTAGTTATTCCTTATATAAATATTTAGGTGATATTAGTGCACAGTAGGCATATGTTTTTATTTTACTTTTTGAAGGTATGGGCTGTGGTGAATCTACAGAATCCAAGTTTGTCCAAAAAGGAGTTAGTATGAATTTTAAACAAATCCATAAAGATTGACTACCCTAAAATGTAGCATTTGATCTAAATTAGTTTTGTAAGCATTTGACCCAAAGAATGTATACCTTCTTATTTCTCCTAGTTGGGGAACATAAGTTGAGGAATCTACAGAAATTGAGTTTGTCCAAAAATGAGGTAATTGTATTTTCTATGGATTTTATAAGTTTGTGCCAACCCTATGTACGGTTTTCTTATTTGAATTTTAGGGACAAAATTTGCACAGTGGGTGCCAAGTTTTATACTTCTAAAATATAGTTCATCTTGTTATGAGTTCACAGAAATTTGTCCCACTCCAAAGTGTATTGCAGTTTATTTTATGTAGATTTTACAAGTTTTTTTTGTTTAAGAAGTGGGGCTGCAGCTGCTCTTACTCTTTCACATTTAAAATTCAAAGATTCAGTGGACCCACAGGTCACTGGCTGGCCTTTTTTGAGGAAAACCCATGTGTTTCAATTTATTTACCTAAGGGTCGATGGGTCCACACGTCAAACAAGGTGCCTGTATGAGTGAACTAGCAGGATCAATCGCGCGCGGCTGTTGACGAGAAATTTCTCTCACGCACTGGCCTAGGAGATCTGCTTAACTCCAGTGCAGGTCCTTCTCGGCTACCTGTGTGGTTCAAGGCGTGCTAGTAGGTTTGATCTGTTAACCAACAAGAAAAATAGAGATATATGCGTTAAGTATTAAGTTAGATCCTACTGGATCGGCTGCAGGAGTCAATTTACATATATTTGCTATATCGAAGTGTATTTAAACTAAGTGACTAGAATAGATCGGCTGCTGTCGAGACAGTATTAGCCGCTTAACCCAAATATACCACAGAATAATAGATATATGCTTTAACAAACTTAGCCGATGTCATAAGTCCAACTGTGAATCGGCTAATACTCCGATTTATCTTATGAAAAGATATTGATCTGAGCTAAATGCGCTAAACCTAGATCAGTTGGCTGTCGGCTGTAGGTGACAAACTGATTCTGGCTTAAGGCATTTAACTAGAGCAAGATCTTAATATAAGAGGCGGTTTTAATAATCCTGATAACGAATATATCAAAAGAACATTAAAACAGATAAGACCGGCTGAAACCCCGGCACTGTCTCTAAGCCAAATATATCTAGCCGAACAGATCATAAAAGTTCTAAAAACGACTTAATAGTTCAATGTTGATGCAACATTAAGTATAAAAAGAACAGACTGATCTACTGTGGCTGATGTAAATACCTCAAGACGGTGGATATCGCATATAATCTAGGTCAACCTTTAGATCTAAGTCTATCGGCTACTGATTCATGATAGAAGTGAGCTGATGGCGAGACAGATCTAAACATTGCTCTAGATTATATGCAATATATGATAACTAGCGCAACATAAATCATCGAATTTAGAGTGTCATAATGATGGAAGCACTAAATTCGACAAGATACACCACTAATGACAAACATTTACCTGAACTTGGGAATCAAAACGATGAGCCCGAAACCGGATCAGTTGTTCGTCTGAAGAAAAAAGGAGGCGATGCACAGAAGGTTGTATTGATTGTGAGAATTTTTTAATTACAGGGATCTCGGGTCCTATTTATACCCAAGATTATCATTATCTGTACAAACCCTGGACTCTATCTAAACTACTATTTAAAATACGACAATATCCCGGGAAGGACCCATGCCGCATTACAATAAACAGTTTAAACAAATTCCTAATTTATAGATACAATTGCCGTTATAGAACTCTATCCATAGATGACAATATCTTTTAATGCGCAAACTGATAATCGAATCTTCTATTTATCTTCAAGCACTTTCATCGAAAACGCTTTTATCTTCTCCTCTGACTCAGCATCGGCTATCGGCTATCTTTGTCCGATCCAACCTCAGCCGATTGACCTCGTAGCCGATCGTTACTCAGCCGATTTGAGCATAGCCGACACAGCCTCTGCTTCTCCGCAGATTATTCTGCCAATCCAATTCCGCTTCAAATTCGACCTTGAACTTAGGGATTTGGTTACCAAATTTTGTCGTTAACACATTCCCTCCAAGTTCGTGATAAGATAATATCACGGATTTGCTGCCTTCCCGAATTCCCGCTTTCTTCGACCGAAACCATTTTGGCTGCCCTAAAATATCCTTCAAATACCGCCTTCGCAGCCCACCGCACGTGTCATGTTGCCACACTCGAACAGCCACCTCAACAACTCTCGAGCTCTCCGGCGACATCCTTGGCGAACTAAGCAACCTCGGCGGCCTCGGAGACCTCAGCGATCTCGTCTTCCCTGGCGAACCCCAAGAAGCGGCAACTACCGGCAATGGCTTCCTCCAGCACTCCTTCCGCCGCGCCGCAGCAGCCAGCTTATCCTGAGGTAAACCTATCGGCTTCATTCCTTTCTTCCTTCTGCAATTTGGCTACTACCTCTTTGTAATTCCTTGTCCCTTTCCTCATCTTGTAGCACTTAACCCACCAAATCGCAATCCCTAATCTAGCCCATTAGAACCAATACTTCCTAGGGCTGATCGACAATTTGGACCCAAGCGAACTAATAAACGCAGAAACCGATCGGTCCCTTTTAGGTTTTCAACCCCAAACATGTCATACTGGACCAGCGCCTTCAAATCATGGCCATCAACCGACAAGTCCTGGCCAGCCTGGTTTTTAAGGATGTCGGCTAGAAAAAGGACGCACTCGACCGAACTTGGAATAGCTTAGTGTTTGGAACTAACAATAGCCGACATGCCCAAGAACGAATCCCTTCTACCGGCTGCTTACTACTTTTGGTCTGATACGCTCAATGCCTTCTTATTTAGACAAGGGCCGATGACCCCCACCCTGATGGATGTGGCAATGATAACCGGCTTGGATATTACCTCCACAGTCAGCCCAAGTGATCTTCAGCGCAAGTGCCAACACAACTTCAAGACCAAAAGCATTGGCGGCTGAGCGACTTCATCTCTATGAATATGAAAGACATGCCGATTTCGGACAAGGAGCACACCGCCTTCCTCCTTATGTGGCTAGAGAAGTTTGTATTCTGTGGATCTAGCTGCGGCCCAACTAGTAACTAGCAGCACGTAGCCGAAGCCCTTGTGGAGAAAAAGCGTATCCCCTTAGGCAAGTACCTATTGGGTTATCTATACCAGGTTTTAAGCTCAGCTTCGGCTCGATTGGCCATCATGCAATCTGTTGGCACTGGGGCCCGTGGTGGTTGCTACAGCTCTGGCTCAACTTACATTTGTACAAGATAGCCAAACTGCCTGCCCCACTTCAAATTGAGTTCCCATTGATAGAGCCAAAAATTGCGGATGATGAAGAAAAAAACCACTCGGCGGCCGACGTCCTATGGTGAAGTTGCTTCAACCTACCCAGGCTCAAAACTGACAGCCGAAGACTTCACAGAATGGTTTGATCGGTGCACGCGCTTTTCCAAATGCCTCCAAAGTCTGGTTTGCATACGAAGACTTTATCGAACTTGAGCGACCGGACAATCTTCGGCTATACGAACTTGACTCAGAAGAATACACGGCACCAAGGGAAATTTTTGTCACTGCTATCACTCCTTGCATCCTTCCCGTCGGTATCCACCAAGGCCGCAACGTCACAAAATCTTATGAGTTTTATCACCCCATGGTGGGGGCGAGGCAGTTCGGACTGGGCCAACTGCCCATCGGCCTATGGTTTGCCGACAAGATCTAGCCGAGGGGAAGAATCGAAGGCAACGTAATGACACTTCGGCTGCTTCAACTCCTAGTTCCTCCTCTCGACAGCATGAACAAAATCAATCTAGCTATAAGCAGATCACCGATCTTCAACCAGTGGTGGGGTGAGTGGAAGCAACACTTATTCCACCAATCGGCTACAATGTTTCTGACCATCATCGACCCTGACAAAGTTCCATCGGTAAGCACATTTCCTAGTTCTTTTTTTACTCACCGATCATTACTCATATCATCGGCTAACCATAACTTCCTTCTGTTGTAGACAAATGACGATTCCCCTCCCCAAGTCAGCCGAAGCGGGGTGGTGATCAACTACGCGCCCGGCATCCTGCTGAACGGGTGTGGGTTGGCACCATCCCCAATCGGCTTCAACGCGCCGAAGGTGGGCACATTACTCCACGGCCAGACCCGTGAGCCGCTCCATCAGACAAAGAGGACCCAGCCATCGGCTTGCTACTCCGCATGTCGAAGCAAGAAAAAGGGCAGCCAAGAAGGCGAAGCGAGCCCCACCGACGACGACTGTCCCCGTCGATCCAGTCGTGGATGCCTTCTTTGCTCAAGAAGTGGAGGATGAAGAGGTCGCAGAAGCTACGATGAAGCTGCAGCCGATTCTAGCTCGGACAAATACATCGCAACTCCATCGAACGATGAGAGCATCATCCAAAGAACTCCAAGCCCTCCAAGGCGTCCTGCTCGGCCGATAACGGTAAATAACTTCACTCCTTTCCCCTCTTTAAACCACTCATCTGCATTTGCTCACATTTCCCTTGTACCTCTGAATCGGCAGAGAACCAAACGCGTCACCATGAAGAAATCGACTCCCTTGCGATCAGTAAGTCCTTATCCTCATACTTTGTGCATTGCTTAGCCGATCCCCAACTAACTCCCTTCACAGTCGCCACGCGCACCAACAGCTGCCCCCCCAGGAATGAAGTGAGCGCACCCAATCGGCCGCGGGCAGCGGCAACGCTGATGAAGAAGTCACCTCGGTTGCAGGTGGTGATCAAGTCGATGCGGAACCTACTCCAGCTCCGATGCCCATGGTAAGCCCCGCTCAATCTCATTAGCCGATTTGATAAGCCCATCACTTTTTCTAAACTGTTATTTTCCTTTTGCAGAATATAGCCGATCTTCTTAACTTCGACCTGTCGGAGTTTGAAGACCCGAGCGAGGACGGCGAAGCGCTGGTGCCATTGGATGTGGATCTGAAGGCGGTTCTAACTGACATTGGCAATCGGCTGGAGGCCTCGCTTGACGTGCTGGTAGTCGACAACGGCTCAATCCGTGCACGTTTCAAAGAAATCCAAGGCCAGTTGCCGGAGGTGATAGCCGACGCCATTGTGCCGGCGACTTTCCTGGAGGCGCACCAACTCAAATACGAACGGGCTCAGCAGCGGATAGCCGACCGTCGAGAAAACCAAATGCTGTCGGCAGCCATCCAAACCAACAAAGAAAACATCGAGGCACAGAAAGCCGCGTTCGACCGCCTGAAGACCGAGCAAACGCCAAGCTCGAGGAACTCCTCGCGCGCCAAGATCAACTGATGGCCGATCTCGTTCAAGTCACGAATGAAATCAACATCCACAAGGAGTACATGGCCAGCCTGCCAGCAGAAATCGACGCCCACCGTCAAAAAATTACGGCGGCTGTGGCTCACCTCAAGGGCTTGGTGAAAGTGATTCGGCCGGTGACCAGGTCTGAAGCCGATGATGCCAAGACCATAGAGGAAGTAGACCAAATCAGGTGGAAGGCACTATCGGTTATAGCCTATTTCTTGAAGAACTAAAATCCAATTCCTTGTAATATTTTTGCGATTCTGAAATCGGTTGTCGCTTCTGTAAATGTCGGTTTAACTTTCATAATCGGTTCGGCCTCGCCAACGTTACGACTCGTCAATTCCTGGAATTATGCTTGTAAATGAAATCGGCTCTGGTCTCATGCGTTATATCATGCTTGCCAATTCCGAAATTTTTTATGTTGACCGCCGAAAATTTTTGACGTCCACTTTTCTGTAATCGGCATGAATCTTGTGTATGTATATGTCCCCCTAATTTTGTTGATGTCTTCGATGTCGACTAAATTATGAACTGTAGTCAAATTTCACTTCGTTGTAGTCACTATCGGCCAGTAGCAGCCGATTATAGAAATTAGGGGAAAAACGTGCCATAAAAATGGCCTAAAAGGCGATGCCTGATTGAAACAGGACATCGGCTAGCATGAATCGGCTAAGCAAACAATCGAATCATGAGTTGATCCATACGCTTGGGTAGTATTTTTTCAGGTATTTCCAATTAAGAGCCCTTCCAAACACTTCTCCATCTAAACCTTCTAGCATATAAGCTCCTTTAGAGACGCATCTGTGGATCTTGAAAGGCCCTTCCCAATTTGGTGACCACTTGCCAAACTTATTATCTCTGGATCCTATCGGCAGTATCAATTTCCAAACGAGTTCACCCTCTTCAAAAGATTTAGGCACAACTTTTTTATTATAATGTCTGGTTACTCGTTCTTTATCCCTTGCAACTTTTTCCAAGGCCCTCATCCTGGATAACACTAAGTCTCTGATTCGTCCACCTTCAAGTGATAATAATCATCGGCTGTGAGTTAATCCTGTAGTTGAATGCGCCTTGAGCCGATGACACTTTCCCATGGTAGCACTGCCTCATTGTCATGCCCAGAAATTCAAACCCGAATTTCCAGACTATTCTGTGTATTTAATCCCTGTCCAGGCATCAACCAGGGTACACAAAATGACAAATCAATACACAGATCCATACGTATAAATAAAGCGTATAAATACTTACAAAAGAGGCACTTAGTCCTCACACCCAAAAGGGGATAATAGCGGAAAAGAGGGACGATCCTAACGGGGCTTCAGCTCCACTCCGCAGGCAAACTCAACTGGGGTCTGAGCCTTGGTCTTCAAACACCGTCTTCAACTCAGAAGCACTACACTTCTGAAGGGGGAAGAAAATGCAAGGCTGACTACAACCACGTACTCAACAAGCCACACCACGGAATGCAGACATGCGAGGGGAGGCAAGGAGGGGCTTGGGGCTACTTTGTGGAAAGGCGGTTGCAAAACACTTTATTTCGGAAACTGGGAAAACTGTTGAGTAGTTAAGTCAATATTAATCCTCCACTGAACAACGTTATCCCCACATTGAACAGGCCCAACCAATTCCCACCTGGTCTAATCCAGAATATTAAGCCAATTTATTAAGGGTGGGACTAATCATGGTGAAGCTGGTCGATCGCCCATAACCGTGGGCACGGCTATTCGAATAGTTTTACTCTGATCAGAGGTACGCTACTTTACCCACAAGACACGATTCCACACATGTTGCCATGCCCCGAAGTATCGCCATGATACTGCAAAGGGGGAAATCGTGACAAGACCAATAGCATAATTCCCCCTAACCAAGCGAATCCACACCAAGCTTTCGCCCCCACTCCCGGACCCTGGGATGTGGGCAGCCCCCCGAGTGCCGCGGTGAATCCGGCAGCCCAGCAACCCTTATACCGGGGCCGACTGAAACTCCATCATTCCCACCCTCGCCACGGATCGTCGGCTAGGGAAAAGCTATACCACGGATCCAGCAGTTGCCCATTCTTGCTTGTGGTAAGCACTGTATGTCTTCCAGGGTTTCCCATGAACCGGTCCTTAATTGCCATGGGTGCGACAAGCCAAAACCATGCACCCACAACCCACCATTTAGTCATATTTTAGTTGGGATAATTATAACCAAAAAGATATGGCCAGGTGTTCCGAGCTAGCATCTCATCTGGACTAATTATAGATAATGTGATTATCCCATTTAGTGAGCTAGTGGTAATTACACATGGCTAAGCATATAATTCTATCAAAAGTCATGTAACTGACTAAAGCTAGTCAAATTATCACCCAAGGTTTGACAAAGGACGGATATCAAAAGGGTATGGCACAAGCAAACAGATAGGTAAACCCAACATTTCATGTAATTCGCAAAACATGCAATTTTATTTGCAAACAGTAAAACATTTGTAAAATAGGTTCAATATGCTTCAAGGGGAGTGTGACTTGCCTTGCTTCTTCCAACCAACTTCTGAACTCTTCGCGAGTGCGAACCACCGAAACGACGGAAACTACACGCTGGCACGCAAAACAAGGAAAAACCCTAATAAAAACCAAATAACAGTACATGAAAAGTAAACCAACATGTAGAGCTCAATTTTAGATAAATTGTGCAATTTGAATGGCCCAATTTGGAGTTAAAATGAATTAGATATGAATTTTAAAAATTTAGGACCATTTAAATGAATTCGAAATTAATTAGAACTATTGCACAATTTTTATTTATTTTTCAAAGGAAAAAGGCTGATGCGGACATCGCAGCGAGGGCCGACGTCGCGGCACGGGCGCAGCATGACGTCAGTGAACCGGATGTTGACGTCAGCGGCCAAGGGCTGACGTTAGGCGCGACAGCGGCGCGGTCCACGGGCCGATCCACCGTGGACCAAGTCCACGGCGGTCCACGGGCGGGCGCGCCATGTGGTGCACATGTGGCGCCGACGCGGCGGCCACGCGGCAACCACGCGAGCGGCCGGATGGATGGCCATGATCTGCCCCGAGGTAGATCGGGCGGCGGAGAGGCAGCGACGGCCGACGACGGCCGACGACGGCGCGGCGGCGACGCACGCGACCCGATGGTTGCCGACGGCGGCCATCGGCATGGCGGCGAGCTGCGGAAGGCAGCGGAGAAGGTGGAAAGAGGGGAGGGCTCACCGGCCGGCGGGAAAAAGCGGCGCGACGATCGGCGGTGAGCGGAGCAAGCGGTCGGTGTCCGGGCGCACGGTGGCAGGGCGGTCCGGCCACGGTCGGCGATGGCCGACGGGCGGCCGATGCATGGGGGCGCGCGACGGAGCCGATGGAGAGGACAGCGTGGCTTGGGGAGCGGCGAGGTGGCGTGAACAAGCGACCGGAGGCGGCTATGGTGGCGGCGGCTCGGGTCGCATGGCGGCGGTCCGAGGCTGGGAGGTGGCGGACGGGGTGCGCGGCATGGTGGCAAACGCGGTGGTGGGCTCGGACAATGGCGGCGACGCTTGGGGCAACGGTGGCGCTCGACCAGAGGGAGGCGGCGAGATGCGGAGGGAGGGGAGACGCGGGGAGCATGGGAGGGGGCTCGGTGAGCTCAGGCCCTTGGGGGAAATGGGAGAGGAGAGCGCGGCGATCGCTTTTATAGGCCAGGGAGGCGCGGGGGAGGTCGGCGCACGGCGGGATCAGCGCGGAGAGACGGTGGCCGGTGGCGGCAGTCGCGGGGAGTTAAATGGCGATTGATGGCGATGGTTTTTTGGGGAAATAAAGGGGGAATGGTCGGCGGCTTGAAGCGCGGCGCACGGGCGCGGCTTGCGGCGGCAATGGCGGCCGGGCGCGAGGAAGGAGATGACAGGTGGGCCCCACCTATCATTGGCTCGAAGAGAGGAGGGAGGCCGGATGGACTTGGCGGGCGCACGCGCGGGAGATGGGCCACGGCCTCTGGGCGCGGGAAGGAGAGAGAAAAGGGCGCCCGCGGGCAGGGAGGTCAAACAGACTTCATGGAGTTTTGGGTCGAAAATGGTCCGTGAACCGGGGGGATTTTTAATTTGTTTTTCCCATTAAACTAATCACATAAATGGTTTTGGATTTTTTTATAAATACTTCCAATGCTCAAATAATTCCAAGAAAATTCTTTAAAATAGATGGACACTCAAAGTATTTAATAAAAATATATCCAGACCATTTAGTGATCAATTTATTTAATAAAAATAATGTTGTGACAACTCTAGCCCCCTTACAGGAATCTCGTCCCAAGGTTCGGGGCTAGAAAGAGAGAAGGTTTGGTTGGATTGGGTTGGCCGACTAACTTCTATGGTTTCCTTTTGGCTTACATTGACGGAAACTGACTGAACTCAGAGAGCTGAACCTGCTGGCACCAAACTTGGTGTTTTACTGCGTTTTCCAAAACTGCACTAGGTGATCTTGAACACTATGACCTCTGCAATTCCTGTATATTGTACACTTCACAACAACATCTTCGGCAATCTGAGATTTCCCTCTGACTCGAAACTGATGGAATTGTTCTGGAAACCTTGAAATTCACTTTCAGGAACCACGGTCTCTGAGTTCCACTTTGAACTGCTTTGGACCTGGATGACATGCTTTTCAAAGAGCTTCTTGATCTGCTTTTATTTGAACTGCGTGTGCCTTGAGTTATTGCTTCTTTTGGGCTAAACTGCGGATATGACTGCTTGGCGTGTGCCTTAGATTCGAGCTTGTTAACTTAGGATTGATGTAGCTCTGTCAATGGCTTGCAACTGACTCCCTTGATTACAACCCTGCCTGTTTCACAGGGTTGAACCTCTGAGCAAAACAGTTACGGGGTAAATCAAATTTGTCTTCAAGCTCGCTTTACCAAGGTGGTTAGGCTTTAGCCCGACTGTGACTGATGAAGCTACTGCCCTTGAGATTAATCGACCTCTCTGATTTTTGGGAAACTTTGATCCGTAGATCTGACGCTTCGTCATTCCCTCGAAATGAAGTACTGACCAGGTCCTTTCACTCTGGGAAAGGCTTGGAATATACCTTCCAGTTAACAATGGGAAGTTCCTTGTGAAAGTGATTCCGGCTCACCTTTACAACAAGTAGCCCTACTTTCGCCTGACCAAGAACAAACATACTGCCATCCTTGAGGTTGTACCTCATTTCTCTTATTTACTAAGAATCTTGACTTTAAACAATGGGATACTCCATTGGTCGATCGAAAAGAGGCAACGACTACACACTTTTAAACCAGTGACATTTGGAACTCAACACTCAACCGATGATTGGGAATCCTTCCGAAAGGGTGACTCTCATACCACTAACGAGCATACTGACTTGTGATTGGCCTTTCCCATCAGTTGTGACTTCTGACATGACTCTTCTGCTTCTGGCTTTACTGAGGCGGTCAACCTTCTGCTTGAGTTGCTTAGCGGTTGGTCTGTAGAACAAACAATGGCTACTTATCAAACCTCATCAAATGGGTGCTCTAGCAAATTCTTATTTCGTTGGTTCTCAGATCATTTTCTAACTTTGAATGCTGATAGGTCCCCAAACTTTGATGAAACTGATGAACCGTCGAGAACTGCCTTTGAAACAACCAAGGATTCCTGTTGTCGGGTTCATAAGTTCACTTTCGACCCATGAGTAGGGGTGGCTTGCCGAGATGAATTATCCATAGCATACTTGGGTGGTTGGATGTTCTGGCCTGACATTTGGATCCATTCGCTTCTGTACAGGGTGACGGGGAATTTTTCTGATGTCTTCTAGGAAACATTGAGGTGGTTTCCAAGAACTGGAATGGTTGCCTTGAACTGGGGATAGCCATTCCTGATCCATATTCACCGCTAGGGTGCAGCTACACTTCGTGCTTTCTGGTGAAACATACAAGATTGAGAGTGCGGACGTTTCTCCCATGATGTCATTACCAAACTTTCATCATTATTCCCTTTTCCTTGGGATGCTACTAATTCTATCTTTTAAGGAGGTCGCATCAGTTAAATATTACTGTGTTCTGAACATTCACATTTCCTTGATCCGTGTTCTCACCACTAAGGTGCTATTGCCAATCACCACGTCCTTACGACTTTAAAGGTTATGAGATTCCAGTAATCCTTATATAATGTTCCACTCGAACATTTTGTGCACCTTCCCATACCCTTCAGGTATCCATTGTACGACCCTTTTGATGTATCTCCTGAGGTTAAAGGTTTCAATGGTCTAACCATTCACACATCCTTGATCGACCGTTTACTTCTTGTTGTTAGCAATTTTGTCTTGAGGCCTAAGCGAAACTGGAATCAGCGCGGAGAGTGAAACTCTAGGTTTCATATAACATTGACAGTCACACAAGCTAACTTGCTTTTGGGATGTTCAAGATGAATCATAACAGGACAGAGACTGTGCATCCCAGTCTTTATTCAATAATCCCTTCTTATTACATAACTTGTCATGAAACTTCTACGTACAAGCGTAAACTTCCTTAAAGATTACACACTTGTAGACTGTTGCCAGCTTTACTAGCAGACGTCTTGACCAGTGTGACTTTTACTCCTGTGATTCTGGCCTGATTGACTTGATCTGCCCATGCTTACATACTGGTGTTCCAACGGGGTGCTGTTTCGCGTACATACATTTCTACCTTCTTAGCAGTTGCTGTAGGTAGACCCTTCTGCTTGAGGTGTGGCTCTTGCTCAATTGATTGCCAAACATCTGAGCTGAGGTAATACGGGGTGCCTTGTTGGTCCTTACGGTAATCATGACCTGGTGCTGCCGACAATTGCTGCAGTTTCTGCTGAAGGAGAGTATCGTTTCTTGTCCGTTAGGGTGAATCACTGCTTCCTTGGCACTGCTTGCCCTGCTGCTGATTCTATAGCTTGGGGATAGGTTGGCGGGTGAATCTTAGAGCCTTTACTGGTGCTATTAACGGCAACACGCCGTGGTGGAGATTTCACGCACAGGCGATGACTGATATCCTTGGGCTGACGGGCGCCTTGTGGTTGGATTCAGTCCTGCTGTTATGGAACTGAAACAGTGGTCCACGAGCGGGCGCGCCACATGGTGCACACGTGGCGCCGATGCGGTAGCCACGCGGCGGCCACGCGGCAGCCACGCGGGCGGCCGGATGGACGGCCACGACCTGCCCCGAGGCAGATCGGGCAACAAAGAGACGGCGACGGCCGATGACGGCCGACGACGGCGCGGCGGCGACGCACGCGGCCCGATGGTCGCCGGCGACGGCCATCGGCGTGGTGGCGAGCCGCGAAGGTTGAAAGAGGGAGGGCTCACCGGCGGCGGGAAAAAGCGGCGCGACGATTGGCGGCGAGCGGAGGAGGCGCGGCGCTCGGCGCACGGCGACAGGGCGGTCCGCCACGGCCGGCGACGGCCGAGGGACGGCCGATGCACGGGGCGTGCAGCGGAGCCGATGGAGGGGACAGCGTGGCTTGGGAGCGGCGAGGCGGGAACAAGCGGCCGGAGGCGGCTATGGCGGCGGCGGCTCGGGTCGCACGACGGCGGGGCGCTCAAGCGGCGGTCCGAGGCTGGGAGGTGGCGGACGGGGTGCGCGGCACGGTGGCGAACACGGTGGCGGGCTCGGACAATGCCGGCGATGCTTGGGGCGGCGGTGGCGCTCGACCGGAGGGAGACGGCGAGCGATGGAGGGAGGGGAGACGCGGGAAGAGCGGGAGGGGGCTCGGTGAGCTCGGGCGCTTATGGGAAATGGGAGAGGAGAGCGCGGCGATTGCTTTTATAGGCCGAGGAGGTGCGGGGAGGTCGGCGCACGGCGGGATCAGCGGGGAGAGGCGGTGGCCGGCAGCGGCAGTCGCGGGGAGTTAAACGACGATTGATGGCGATGGTTTTTCGGGGAAATAAAGGGGGAATGGTCGGCGGGGATGCGCGGGAATCGCGGCGCACGGGCGCGGCTTGCGGCGGCAATGGCGGCCGGGAGCGAGGAAGGAGATGACAAGTGGGCCCCACCTGTCATCGGCTCGAAGAGAGGAGGGAGGCCGGATGGACTTGGCGGGCACACGTGCGGGAGATGGGTCGCGGCCTCTGGGCCGACCCGGGGAAGGAGAGAGAAAAGGGCGCGCGCGGGCAGGGAGGTCAAACAGACTTCAAGGGGTTTTGGGCCGAAAACGGCCCGAGAACCAGGGGGATTTTTAATTTGTTTTTCCAATTAAACTAATCGCATAAATGGTTTTGGATTTTTTTATAAATACTTCCAATGCTCAAATAATTCCAAGGAAATTCTTGAAAATAGATGGACACTGAAAGTATTTAATAAAAATATATCCAGACCATTTAGTGATCAATTTATTTATTAAATAATTACTAGAATGCTCTTTGTAGCATTAAAAATTATTTCTTGAGCTCCAAAATTTCACGGAAAATTTCAGAGAATACTTTAGGGCATGGAGAATATTTCAAAAATATTTCCAGCCATGATTTTTAAAGGAAATTTGAATTTCCTTGATACTTTCACTTGATAACTTATTTTTCCTTGTCATTTAATTTTTGGAAAATGATTTACTTAATGATTTTTAATTCTGAACGAAAATGGGCCGTGACACTAATGCCCGTAGACTAGCTTGTATGGAGGGACTTGAATTAGCTTGACACTAATGCCATCCGATATGCCCACAGTGATTCGGCTAATCGGCTGTGCCATTGCTTGGGGTACTCAGAGATTTTTCTTTTAATCAATTTAATCAAACTCTTATTTGAAGCTTCGGCTTGCCCGTTGGCCTGTGCGTAGTACGGCGAAGAATTAAGTAGCTTGATCCCCATGCCGTCGGCAAACTGAACAAACCCGTCAGATACGAAGATAGATCCCTGGTCTGTTGTTATTGTTTGTGGGACGCCAAATCGGTAGATAATATGTTCTTTAATAAACTCGATTGCGTCTTTAGAGTCAACTTTCTTTAAGGGAACTGCTTCCACCCATTTCGTAAAATAGTCTGTGGCCACCAGAATAAACTTATGCCCTTTGCTTGAGGGTGGATTGATCTGGCCGATCATGTCAATGCCCCATCCTCTGAACAGCCAAGGCTTGATGATTGGATTCATAGCCAATGCTGGTGCTCGTTGTATGGCGTCGAATTTCTGACAATCCTGGCAACCTTTGTAATATTTGAAGCAGTCCTCCAGCATTGTCAGCCAGAAATATCCTGCTCGCCGAAGTAGCCACTTCATCTTATGAGCCGATTGATGCGTGCCACAAATCCCTTCATGCACCTCGCCGATAGCCACTTTGGCTTGATCGGCTGCCAAACACTTAAGCAACACACCATCAATCGTCCGATAATACAGATCTTCATCGAGCAAAACATATCTTAGCGCCTTATATTGTAGTTTCCTTGTAGTAGCGCCTTATATTGTAGTTTCCTTGTAGCCGATTGAGAGGGGTTCTTGAGATAGTTGTAGACTTCAAACCTCCAATCATCGGCTGTAATGGCAGCAACTTCGACTTCAATATCCTTTATCGTCGCCCTGTAGCCGGATGCCCCTTGAGCTAAATCATTGGCCTCGATATTCTGTTCTCTGGGGATATGCTTCAACGTGACCAGCCGAAATCCTTCCATCAATTCCTGGCATTGTTGATAGTAGATCATCAGCGCATCGTTTTTGCATTCGTACTCTCCTAACAACTAGCTGATGACCAACAGTGAATCTCCCATTATTTCGATGGCGTCGGCTTCAACTCTCTGAGTATATGCAATCCTTTAAGTATGGCTTCGTAGTCGGCTTGGTTGTTTGTAGCATGGGGGTTAATAGTGAAAGCAAATTGAAAACTTGCCCCCCTAGGCAAAATAATGACCAAGCCGATGCCGCAGCCATTGGCGCAAACCGAGCCATCAAATGTCAATGTCCAAGGCATGATTTCTACTGAGCCGATTGAGTCATTCCTGTGCTCCACGATAAAATCGGCTATAGCTTGTCCTTTGACTGCCCTGGGTGCCTGATACCTCAAATCAAACTCTGTTAGAGCAAAAATCCACTTCCCAATTCTTCCTTTCAATACTGGAGCCGACAGCATGTACTTAACTACGTCGGCTTTACAGATTATCATGCACTCGTTGGATAGTAGATAATGCCTTAACTTGGTACATGAAAAATATAGGCATAGGCATAGCTTCTCCACTGGTGAATACCTTATCTCTGCGTCTAGTAGTCGTCGGCTGAGATAGAAGATAGCCTTTTCCTTGCCCTCAACCTCTTGGATTAAAACTGAACCGATTGACTTGTCATCGGCTGATAGGTACAGCTTGAATGGTATCCCTTTTCGTGGAGGCATTAAAACTGGAGGGGAGCTTAGATAATCCTTGATATTGTCCAAAGCCTTTTGTTGCTCTGCTCCCCATGTGAATGCTTGATCGGCCTTCAGCCGAAGCAGTGGTGTGAACGGCTCCATCTTTTCTGAAAGATTGGCTATGAACCACCTGATAAGTTGATTTTGTCGATCAATGATTGAAGCTGCTTCTTGTCCTTCGGAGGTTGTGTCGTCTTGATAGCATTGATGCTTCTTGGTGTAACCTCAATTCCTCTTTCATGAACAAGAAACCCTAGAAATTGCCCGGCCGATACGCCGAACGCGCACTTTAACGGATTATCTTCAGGCCATATTTTCTTGTCCGCTCCAAAACCTGCCTGAGATCGGCTATATGGTCTTCTATCTCCCTGGACTTGACAACGACATCGTCGGTGTAGATCTTCACCAGAGAGCCGATCATATCATGAAAAATGTAATTCATGGCCCGTTGATATGTTGCTCCAGCATTTTTCAGCCCGAACGTCATAACGACCCATTCGTACAAGCCGATTGCCCCAGGACATCGGAAGGCAGTTTTATGAATGTCCTCTTCGGCCATGAAGATTTGATTGTAGCCTGCATTGCCATCCATAAAGCTGATAATTTTGTGGCCTGACGCAGCGTCTACGAGCAAATCGGCTATGGGCATTGGGTATTCATCTTTGGGGGTGGCCTTATTCAGGTCTCTGAAGTTGATGCATACCCTGAGTTTGCCATTCTTTTTCAACACTGGGACAATCTTCGAGACCCACTCGGCGTATCGGCAAGGCCGAATGAATCCAGCATCGTATAGCCGAGTTATTTCGGCTTTGATCGCGTCGTACATATCGGCTTTGAATCTCCTGGGAGGTTGTTTGAACGGCCGATAGCCCGCCTTGATTGGCAGTTGATGAACGACAATAGATCGGCTGAGACCGGGCATCTCAAAGTACTCCCAAGCAATACAATCTTTATATTCTTTTAACAAATTAATGAGCTGGGATCTACAATGAGAAGATAGATTTTTGCTAATATGCATCGGCCTCGGCTTGTTACCAGAGCCGATGTCAATTTCTTCCAACTCGTCGGCCGATGTAAAACCTTGCCCGAGCTTGCCATCGTCTTCGTCTGCGGTGTCCATGCCAAAGACGCTCGAGCCCTCCACCATGTCTTGTTCAAAACAGCAGCTACGGCTCGTCATCTCCAATCGACTGTATTGTGGAATTGGACACATTTAGAAAATCGGCTTGCCAGATTTTCCCAAGCAAACAATCAATGCTTTCGATTTTCCAAAGCGGCAAATCGGCACTGACGATGCTAACTGACCTGCCGGCTGGCACAATCTCGATCTTGTCGACGTCCCATTGGATCAGGCTCTGATGCATCGTGGAAGGAACACAACAATTGGCGTGTATCCAGTCCCTTTCGAGCAGCAGGCTGTAAGACCCCTTCCCGTCGATGACAAAGAATGTTGTGGGCACGGTCTTATTGCCGATGGTCAGTTCGATGTTCAGGACGCCCTTGGTTTCTGACGGGTTGCCGCCGAAGTCTTTGAGCACCATATTGATCTTTATTAGGTCTTCGGCCCCTTTGCCTAGTTTTCTGAATGTTGCGTAGGGCATTAGGTTGACTGCGGCTCCCCCATCAACTAGCGTCTTGGACATCGGCTTGCCATTGACAAATCCTTTAACGTACAATGGCTTCAGGTGCCGATTTTCAGTCCCCTCGGGTTTGTCGAAAATAGCTTGGTCCGGTGAGATTGCTAGTTTCACGAAGTCGTCTTCGATAGTGTCTACATCGGCTTCCGGAGCACTGAATTCGGCTGGCAATATGAATACCATCTTGACCGATGTAGAAACTTTGCCTTTCCCTTTGGCTGCCCTCCTGGCTTGATCGACTGAACTCTCTTCGGCTTGCTCATCGCCGCTGTGGCGGTTTTCTCTTTGGGGACCCATCGCCTTTTGTTCTTACCCAGCCGACGGCGTTGTTCTTGGATCATTTGATGAACTTCTTCTTCCCTTCCTTCACGCTTTAGCCTTTGAATTCTTCGTTTCTGCTTTTTGGTGAAGAGGTCAGAGGGGCACCATTGGGGGTTGGCCGATTCTTCATCATCGGCCTCTTCTTCGTCGAAGTAGTCGTCATTCTCGTTTTTGTCGAAGAAGTCTTGATGGATCGGGCCCAGCTGATCGTGGATGGACTGCCGGTGCCGGTTGAGCTGAACGGGCCTTGGGACGAACTGAGTTGGACTGACGATCGGCTGGCTTCTGTGTTCGTCCTCGGGGTACTCACTGCAAGCCGGGCAGTTTTCTAGCGTTGGCAGCCTCATCCCGGTCTCCCAGCAGTGCCTGAAAAATTCACAATGCCAACAGGGATCGGCATTGTTGTGATTCGTGTCATACCGGCGGCCTCGCATTTCCGGCTCTTGTCGATTAAACCTTTCAAAACGGGTCTCCTCCCGCCACGATTGCTGCTGGGGATGGCGTCGGCTGCTCGTGTTGATCGGTCGTTTATCAGCCGACCGGGCAACGGGGCAAACCATGTTGATTGGCGCGGCTTGACTTACAGTCATCTCTCCTTCTGCATTGACCCCTTTCAATGTTTCGGCTAAGCTGTACGTCATTCTGCGCTGCCGATTAACTTGCCTAGCCCCAGTTTGAACCGTATTGATTGGGAAAGGGTGGCCATCTACCTTCATCGGCCTATTGGAATCGGTGAACTTGAGTTTTTCGGCTTTTATTGCTGACTAGATTTGCTGCCTGAAGACTTTGCAATCGTTAGTGGTGTGGGATGTGGAGTTGTGCCACTTGCAATATTTTTTCTTCTTGAGTTCTTCGGCCGATGGGATCACGTGGTTCTCGGAAGCTGGATCTGTTTTTCCTTGAGCAATAAGTCAAAAATCCTGTCGGCCTTGGTGATGTCGAAGTCATATCTTTCTTTTTTGGCCGTCTTCTCAATCGCGCGTGACGATGGCTTTTTGTTCTTGGCCCATTCGGCCCCGCCACCTCTACGTCATCATCGTTGGAATCGGAGTCCGACTCAACGACGACTTGAGTTATGTTCTTGACGGCCTTCCTGGTGTCCTAAAATCTCTGTTCATGGGCCGTCACCTTCTGTGCCAGATGCGCCAGGTTGTCGAAGTCCTGAGCGGAGAAGCGTTCATGGATCGACGCGATCAGGCCATGGAAGGCCAAATCGGCTAGCTGGGCATCCGATAGCACCAGGCTGTAGCATCGGTTCCTCATCTCTCTGAAGCGTTGGATGTACTCTTGAACCAACTTGTTGTGTTTCTGCTTGATACTGGTGAGGTCCGATAACTTCATTTCATGGTTGCCAGAGTAGAAGTAGCTATGAAATTGTTTTTCAAGATCGGCCCAGCTCTGAATTGAGTTGTAAGGCAACGAAGAGAACCAGGTGAAAGCCGATCCCGAAAGCGACAAAGGGAACAACCGGACTCTCAAGGCGTCCGTAGCCGATGCTTCGCCGCACTGCGCCAAGAATCGGCTGACATGCTCGTAGGTCGACACATTGTCCTGCCCTGAGAACTTTGAAAAGTTTGGGATCTTATATCGGTTGGGCAATGGAATCCGCTCAAAATGCTCCGGGTAAGGATACCGATACATGTTCCCTGAGTCTTTTGGTTTAGACCGAATTGGTCGCGCATGACATCCGCAATCAAATCGGCTCATATTGATCATATGGAGCGGGTGCTTGCCGATACAGTGGTGGTGGCGTCTGAGGCCTGTAGTTATGATCTTGGCGCCTCCTTGATATTCGTAGTGGAGTGGGTGATCAATGGCCGGCACCCGATTTGGTGGTGGCGTCGATGGACCTGGGAACAGCTGTCGGCCACCGGCATTATACTGTCTGTCCAGGCCAATCTGGGCAACCGGCTCTAACTGCCGATTGTCATTTAACATGATGGCGATCTGATCCTAGGGCAGTGGTTGCTGTCAGTTCAGCATGGCGATTACTGGTCTAGCAGCCGAACCGGACGGATTCGGCTGATTGAGGACCCCTCTTGGCGGCCCTGGTTGTGCAGGCGATGGAATCGGTTGATTCTGGGTGGCCAACGTCCTGTAACCAAGAAACTGGCTGTCTGTGAAGTAAGTCGGCCCCCGCTGTAGTTGGTCGGCTATTTTGGCGTCGACGACAGTAGCGATCATGTTATTAAGGGTGTTGACAAGGATGCTACTCTTGTTGACCAGCACGTGATGAACGGCCGAATCAATTCGGTCTTGCAAAGTATGCAGGGTCGAATCCTCTTGTTCCTGAATCGACTCCTCTACCTTATGTTTGCCCTTTGATCCACTGGAGGGGGATGCCTTGAGCTCGTCCATGTTGAATTTGTACTTCTGATGTACGGCCTCGGATCTTGTTTGGGTAAAAGACTGTAGGTAGTTGGCCTGGAGCTCTTCTACCATCTTCTTTCAATCGGCTTGCTGTTCAGCCGATAATTGTTCCATCTTCACAGGCACGGTGTTGTCCTGAGAAACATTGGGGCTCTTGGAGTTGACCATCTTGTCGGCTGCGTCGATGCGTCCTAGCCGAGTTGACAAAGAAAGTCCCACCGGGCGTGCCAAGAAGCGTGTTGATGAGAAATTTCTCTAACGCGCTGGCCTGGGAGATCTGCTTAACTCCAGTGCAAGTTCTTCTCGGCTACCTGTGCTGTTCAAGGCATGCCAGTTGGTTTGATATGTTAACCAACAAGAAAAATAGAGATATATGCGTTAAGTATTAAGTTAGATCCTACTGGATCGGTTGTAGGAGTCAATTTACATATATATGATATTCCGAAGTGTATTTAAACTAAGTGACTAGAATAGATCGGCTGCTGTCGAGACAATATTAGCCGCTTGACCCAAATATACCACAGAATACTAGATATATGCTTTAACAAACTTAGCTGATGTCATAAGTCCAACCGTGAATCGGCTACTACTCCGATTTATCTTATGAAAAGATATTGATGTGAGCTAAATATGCTAAACCTAGATCAGTCGGCTGTCGGCTGTAGCTGACAAACTGATTCTGGCTTAAGGCATTTAACTAGAGCAAGATTTTAATATAAGAAGCGGTTTTAATAATCCTGATAACGAATATACCAAAAGAACATTAAAATAGATAAGGCCGGCTGAAACCCCGGCACTGTCTCTAAGCCAAATATATCTAGCCGAAAAGATCATAAAAGTTCTAAAAACAACTTAATAGTTCAATGTTGATGCACCATTAAGTATAAGAACAGTCTGATCTACTGTGGCTGATGTAAATACCTCAAGACGGTGGATATCGCATATAATCTAGGTCAACCTTTAGATCTAGCTCTATAGGCTGCTGATTCTTGATAGAAAGTGAGCCGATGGCGAGACAGATCTAAACATTTCTCTAGATTATATGTAATATATGATAACCAGCGCAGCATAAATCATCAAATTTAGAGTGTCATAACGATGGAAGCACTAAATTCGACGAGATACACCACTAATGACAAACATTTACCTGAACTTGGAGATCGAAACGATGCAGCCCGAAGCTGGATCAGTTGTTCGTCTGAAGAAAAAGGAGGCGATGCGCCGAAGGTTGTATTTTTATGAGAATTTTTTAATTACAGGGATCTCGGGTCCTATTTATACCCAAGAATAACATTATCTGTACAAACTCTGGACTCTATCTATACTACTATTTAAAATACGACAATATCCCGGGAAGGACCCATGCCGCATTACAATAAACAGTTTAAACAAATTCCTAATTTACAGATACAATTGCTGTTACTGGACTCTATCCATAGATGGCAATATCTTTAATGCGCAAACTGATAACCGAATCTTCTATTTATCTTCAAGCACTTTCATCAGAAACGGTTTTATCTTCTCCTCTGACTCAGCATCGGCTATCGGCTATCCTTGTCCGATCCAACCTCAGCCGATTGACCTCGTAGCCACTCGTTACTCAACCGATTTGAGCAAAGCCGACGCAGACTCTGCTTCTCCGCAGATTATTCCGCCAATCCAATTTCGCTTCAAATTTGACCTTGAACTTAGGGATTTGGTTACCAAATTAGGTCGTTAACAGCGGCTCATTTGGGCCCACCTGCCAGGGACACAGCCATGGGGAAAAGAACAGGGTCTGCGGCTGGCACGGTGACCCAACGGTGATTTCACCAGCGCCGGCGTCGATTTGTGGCCTGTCTCGGTGAGGTCCCTTGAGAGGAATCGTAGCTTGCGACCTTGCGAACCTAAGGGAGGTTTCCTCATGGCCAATGGTGACCAGAGTAGCGCTGGCGGCGGGTGCAAGCGGTGGCGCGGTCGGCATGTGGGTGCTTAACAAGTTGCAAACGAGCTGCGTATGCGGGTCTACAGGGGTTATGAAGGCTTACTTGATGTCGTGCCTAGGCTGTTGAGGGATGTCCTGGCAGCGGCGACGTGGAGAATATCATGGCGGCAGTGACGCGGAGAATGTCCTGGCGGCGGCAAAAGCTCAACGTGCACGAAGGCAGTGAGATACGGCCAATGGTCTTGCACGGGAATGTATGCAAGGGGTTACTGAGGTTAGTAGAAAGCTTCACAAGCGAAGAATCGATCTGGAACTCACCGAGGCAACAGGGATCGACGTCGGAGCTCGCCGGCCGACGTTGGGGAAGATGACCTCGATCCCGCTCTTCGGTGCGTTTCCCTTCGGGATTTTTTTGGGGGAAACGGTGAGGAGGTAGAGGTGAAGACAATGGTGCAGTGGCTAGGCTTTGGCTTCGTCGAGATGATGGGAATGGCAACTTGCCGACGGCGGCGGGTCCAGAGCCGATGGCGACGGTGACCATGATGCCACGGGCCTGACCTGTGCGACATGAACAAAAGGGAGGACATAGATGTGTTAGGCGTGGAGAGAGGATCGTGTTCCCAAAAGTGGTTTGCTGTGTTGCTCACCAGTGAGGTCACAAGGTCGATCGAACACCTACGACCGACGGCATGAGTGGCTTGTTCCTTGTGATTTCCAAGTGAAAAATCTGGGTTTCTCCGGGGAACGTAGTGAGGGAGTGACGAAGATCACAGTGGTGAGAGTTTTTTTAAAATTGGAGAGGTTGAGCTGGCGGTGGCGAGCCAGGTGGGTTGAGATGGCGCCGACACGTTCTCCCGCGCTCTGGCTGTTCCCTAGCGTTCCCAGTAGTTTCTTGAGTGGTGGTGGTGTGTTGTACTTGAGTGGAGCAAGCCTGTATAGTTGCCATATGGGGCCAGGGCGTGGTTAGCTAGGGAAATGAGAGGGGTGGGGTACAGAAAAGAGTGTACTTTGAGTTTGGGTTAAAAGGTCGAATTACTTTCCCCTCCTAACCTTTGCACTCCTAAAGTTTATCAGGTGGCCATGGTAAATTCTTGCAAATTTTACTGGGGGTAGTTGATCATCCCTAGGTTCCATTTTCCTTTGTTTCGCTCAAAAATAATTAGTGGTTTGTTGCCAGAAATTAATTAAAGATGGGGTATTTTGAGATTGGTTTGAATTTGTAGAAGCCCTAAACAAAGGAGAAAAATTCTAGAAAAATTATATTTATCCATGGTTTTTATCCTAGCATTTGAATAAATTATTTCCTATATAAACTTATGTTCACCTAAATCCCCTTTTGAGCAAGTTATCATTTTAGCCGATTTAAAGTTATTAATTAGCCTATATTGGGACTGTTTCGTTTAATTTGTTTCGGGCATTAAACCTAGTTATTAAATTGCACAAAAATTCGAAACGGTATAATGTGATTATGCCAAAGCTATTTAGTAGTCCGACTATGACTACCTCCTTGCGCCTATGCAAACCATGCCCCTTGGGAGTGTCTCGGGTCGGCATAATGTGATTATGCCGATGTGGTTTTCATAAGCGATTTCAGAGATTAGATCTATGATTTTCGTGTGGTGTTCCGGGCACTGCGGGACCGCCGTGTGCGTACCCTCCTTTATTGCGTCCCGGTATCGTATCTCTGATAGGTAGAAAACGTTCTACATTTGACTTGTTTTTACAGAGAATGTTTTGAGATGGTATGGCCCTATTATATGTATGACATGCGTGTGATGCATGTAATATTCTTTCATATGTGTGATGCATGTAATATTCTTTTACGACCGGCATGACGATGTAATCTCCAATTTATAGCTTTTATAGTGGTAGCTTAGTTTGAAGAAATTCAGCATCAGACACTCGGGAGAACGGCGATGAAGATGGAGATCCTCTACACCGACATGGAGATGGAGATCACCATGTGAAAGGGCCATACTATTTCATTAATAATTGTTATTCTTCTTACTTTCATATATGTGATATGCTTGTTTGATAGGATATTATCCCTCAGAAAATTAAGTAGTAATGATGTCCTCCAAATGATGCACCTATCACAATCATGATCGTCAATTGGTAGGTTTGTCAAAGCAGAGTGCCATTGTCTATCATAACACGATGGGTATATGTCAGACATATACATGCAGGAGCATTTGGTTTACTTAACAAGGCAATCAAAATAGTTTTGGCCCTTGGGGCATAGGTTGGGGCCAGGGCATGATGATGTCACCCAACGAACAACAGTCACATAGGGATGTGATTAGGAAGGTGTTGCTTACCCATGTTGCTAATCTTCTAGCAGTGATGCCAAAGCTCACTAGAAATTAAATAACATGTAGATCTTGACCCAATACGTAACCTAGAGGGAAGGTTTAAAAACGTAGTGGGAGTCTTTTGTTAAATTATTTAATAAAAGACAATGCGTAAATATTGTGCTAAACTTTGCATATGTTTTCTGTTGTAGATTATGGCAGCTAATACTGCACCTAGTTCTTTTAATTTGCGATCTATACTTGAGAAAGAAAAGTTGAAAGGAACAAACTTTATGGATTGGTATCGAAACTTGAGAATTGTTCTCAAGCAAGAGCGAAAGGAGTACGTTATTGAAGTTTCTTATCCTGATGATTTGACTGATAATGCTAATGCTACTGCACGGAGGGCTTATGAGAAGCACACTAATGATTCCCTAGATATAAGCTATCTCATGCTTGCCACAATATCCTCTAAGCTTCAGAAGCAATACGAGAGTTGTGATGCTCATAGTATTATTGACGATCTATGTGGCATGTTTGAGAACCAAACTAGTGCCGAGAGGTTCAACACTTCAAAGTCCTTGTTTGCATGCATGCTTGTAGAGGGGAATCCCGTAAGTCCACACGTGATAAAGATAATTGGCTATATTGAGAGTCTTGAGAAACTAGGTTTTTGTCTTAGCCAAGAGTTGGCTACAGATGTGATTCTCCAATCGCTCCCTCCGAGCTTTGAGGCATTTATACTAAATTATCACATGAACAACATGGATAAAACTTTGGCTAAATTGCATGGGATGCTAAAGACTGCTGAGGATAGTATGAAGAAAAATGGTCATCATGTGATGATGATGCAGAAAGCTAAGCGCAAACCCCCTGTCAAGAAACTTTGCACCAAGAGGAAGTTAACTCCTAATGAGATCGCGAGTGCTTCAAAACAAACGAAGGCAAGAAAGGGTCGGCGACGGCAGATGTTGTTTGCTTTTATTGCAAGGAGACTGGTCACTGGAAGAGGAACTGCAAGAAGTACTTGGAGGATCTCAAAAAGAAGCAAAGTGAGACTTCTCCTTCAGGTATTAATGTTACAAAAATCAATCTTGCTACTTCATCTACTGACTCTTGGGTATTTAATACCAGATCAGTAGCTCACATATACAAATCGTTGTAGGGTCTGAGAAGAAGTAGAAGCTTGAGAAGGAACGCGGTGAACCTGCGGGGTCGGCAATGGAGCACGGGTTGCTACAGTTGCAATCGGCACTATGCCACTTCACTTGCCTTCAGGATTAGTTTTGGAATTAAATAATTGTTATTGTGTTCCAAGTCTATGTCAAAACGTAATTTCCGCTTCATATCTGCAAGCGGAAGGATATGATTTTAGATCAGTGGACAATGGTTGTTCAATTTATCTTAGAGATATGTTCTATTTTCATACTCCATTGATGAATGGATTATACGTTTTGGATCTTGAAGAGTCTCCCATCTATAACATTTATACAGAGAGGCAACTCCCAAATGACATACACCCCACATTTATTTGGCATTGTTGCCTAGGCCATATAAATGAGAAACGCATGGAGAAGCTCCATAAAGATGGTCTGCTACACTCTTTTGATTTTGAATCATTTGAGACATGTAAATCTTGTTTACTTGGTAAGATGACAAGAGCACCTTTCAGGGGTCACAGTGAAAGGGCATCCGACTTGTTGGCACTCATACATACTGATGTAAGTGGACCAATGAGTTCGACTGCTAGAGGAGGGTTTTAGTACTTCATAAATTTTACCGATGACTTTAGTAGATATGGTTATATCTAATTAATGAGGCATAAGTCCGAATCCTTTAAGAAGTTCAAAGAATTTCATAATGAAGTACAGAATCATTTAGGGAAAACAATTAAGTTTCTATGATCAGATCATGGTGGTGAATACTTAACCCAAGAATTTGGTAATCATCTAAAAGATTATGCAATCGTTCCATAATTGACTCCGCCAGGAACTCCTCAATGGAATGGGGTGTCCAAATGGAGAAATCACACCTTGTTAGACATGGTGTGATCCATGATCAGCCAATGTGATCTTCCATTATCCTTGTGGGCATATGCTCTTGAAATAGTTGCGTTCACACTAAATAGAGTTCCATCTAAGTCAGTGGAAAATACACCATATGAGATATGGACAGGGCAGCCCCATAGCTTGTCTTTTCTCAAAATTTGGGGATGTGAAGCTTATGTAAAGCGTTTAAAATCCGATAAACTTACACCTAAAGCTGACAAATGCTTCTTTGTAGGCTATCCTAAGGAAACAAAAAGATTTTTTATAATCGGGAACAACACAAAGTGTTTGTCGCGTGACATGGTGTTTTCTTGAAGAAAGAGTTTCTTTCAAGAAAGGTTAGTAGCAGCAGGGTGCATCTTGAAGAGATTCAAGAAAACATTTCAACTACCACATGACCACAACAGGAGGAACATGATGTTGCGCCATCTGTTGTAGATACACCAGCCCCACGTAGGTCCGAAAGATCACGCCGTGCCCCAGAAAGATACACAGGGGCATAACAACGTGTCATATTGTTGTTAGACAACGATGAACCTAACACCTATAAGAAAGCAATGGTGGGGCCAGATTCCAACAAATGGCTTGGAGCCATGAAATCTGAAATAGAATCCATGTATGATAATCAAGTTTGGAACTTGGTTGATCCGCCTGATGGTGTAAAAACCATTGAGTGCATATGGGTTTTTAATTAAAAAGGCAAACATGGATGGAAATGTTCACATCTATAAGGCACGATTGGTGGCGAAAGGCTTTAAACAGATTCAAGGTGTTGATTTTTATGAAACCTTCTCGCCCGTCGCAATACTAAAGTATATTCGGATTATTCTAGCGATTGCTGCATTTTTTGATTATGAGATATGACAGATGGATGTCAAAACGTCTTTCCTTAATGGAAACCTAAGCGAGGATGTGTATATGATACAGCCTAAAGGTTTTGTCGATCGACAATCGCCTGGAAAGATATGCAAGCTACAAAAATCTATTTATGGATTGAAGAAAACATCTCGAAGTTGGAATATTCATTTTGATGAGGTAATCAAAGGATTCGGTTTCATAAAAAATGAGGATGCCTGTGTTTACAAAAAGGTCAGCGGGAGCGCAATTCTATTTCTAATCTTATATGTGGATGACATATTGTTGATTGGAAATGATATCCCTATGCATGAATCCATCAAGTCTTCATTGAAAAATAGTTTCTCCATGAAAGACTTAGGGGAGGCAGCATACATTCTGGGCATTAGGATCTATATAGATAGATCTAAGAGGCTAATTGGATTAAGCCAAAGTACATACATTGACAAAGTGTTGAAGAGGTTCAACATGCATGATTCCATGAAGGGTTTCTTGCCAATGTCGCATGACATTAATCTCAGTAAGAATCAGTGTCCTAGGACTCCTGATGAGCGGAGTAAGATGAATATGGTTCCATATGCTTCGGCAATTGGATCCATCATGTATGCTATGCTTTGTACACGTCCAGATGTATCATACGCTTTGAGTGCTACGAGTAGATACCAATCAGATCTAGGAGAAGGTCACTGGATAGCCGTAAAGAATATCCTTAAGTACTTGATAAGTACTAAGGATATGTTCCTAGTCCATGGAGGTGAAGAAGAGAGCTCGTTGTAATGGCTACACCGATGCTAGCTTCCAAACAGACAAAGATGACTATATATCGCAATCTGGGTTTGTGTTTTGCATAAACGGAGGCGCAGTCAGCTGGAAGAGTTCCAAGCAGGACACTGTTGCTGATTCTACAACGGAGTCCAAGTACATCGCTGCTTCTGAAGTTGTAAAGGAGGCTGTTTGGATCAAGAAATTATTTTCTAAGCTGGGTGTGACGATCAATGTAGCTGGTCCATGTCCCTCTATTGTGATAACGGTGGAGCCATTGCGTAGACTAAGGAGCCTAGATCACATCAGAAAATTCAAACACATTCTTCGGCGATACCATCTCATCTACGAGACTGTGGATAGAGGTGATGTAGAGATATGCAAAGTGCACACAGATCAAAATATTGTCAATCCGTTGACTAAGCCGCTCCCTCAGCCGAAACATGAGGCACATACTAGAGCAATGGGTATTAGATACTTACATGATTTACTCAAGTGCAAGTGGGAGACTGTTAGTGATATGCCCTAGAGGCAACATGGAGATGTTGGATATCATGGTCAATGTTTATGTATTAATGAATAAACTGTTATTCCGTTTCATGAAATAGATAATTAGTATTGATCAACAAGTATGTGACTCATTCATGAGACTCTTTATGTAATATAAATCTATTTCTAAATGATCCCTGTTCATATATCATATCTATGAAACGAATATGATTCTAAGATCAGCACGTGTATTGATTGATGATTATGTCTCATGGATCATGGTATGGAGATACCAAATCAATATACGTTAACACATGTTAAAGAACATGTTGTTGGATAGACCCACCTTGAGACACTACAGGAAATTAATGTGCCATTAGTTGGTCTCAGGTAATGTTGGTGCAAAGTCCTTAGACCTGACATCATCATGGATTCCAACATGTGTAGTGGCTTACTTAGGAACTGCCAAACGCTATTCCGTAACTGGGTAGTTATAAAAGTAGTTTTCAGGTTTCCTATGAAACATGTAGAGGGATGTGAATGATCAAGATGGAATTTGTCCCTCCTGTGGGAGAGATATCTTTGGGCCCCTTGATGAAATGGATTATGAAAGTGCATGGGCATGCCGATGTGATTGAGGAGTCAATCATGATATACATAATCCAATATGAGGTCGAGTGAATGATTAAGCTACTGATAGGATGGCACGAATCCTGCCTATAGCTTAATTGATATCGTGAGGCAAAGGAATTTGTGTACACAATACAGGTTCAATCGATATGATCTTTGTGTATACTTTGGTGTCAATACGTTGTGCTAGGGGCCGCTGTTGACAGGGTCGGCCAAGAAGTGTCCTCCGCCAAAACAAAGTATGCATGAACCTATTGGGTCGCACACTTACTAGGTTGGAACAGGCATTCGAGTTTGACTCGAATATGGCTCAGTTCGGATAAGATCCGACTCAATATAAAGTCCTGGTGGGCTTATGAGTCCGGTCGACCAACTCTATATAAGGAGGGCAAGGGGTGGAGATCAGTGTGTGACTCTTCTAAGTCGGATCAACTTCTCCACGAAAACCCTAGTCCACATCTGAGCCAAACCCTAGCCGTGCATGGCGTGCTAGCACACGGGTGTTCGGCGTTCCCTCACTGGATGTGTGGATATCGGTAGAGCATCACTACGTTGCGGTGTTGGTCGGCGAAGGTGGTCAGGAGATTGGCAAGGTGGTCGGGAGATCGGATCGTGGTCGGCAATTGTGGTCGGTGACGTGGTCGTCAAGCTGGTCGGGTTATCCTTCACTGGTCAAGTGCTATGTGCGCTGCTCATGTCTCCAAAAGGGTTCACTCAATCTGTACCCAGTGCAAACCTAATATTTCGTGCGTCTTTAGCAAATTATGGGTACAATGCATCAAAGTATTTCCACTCACAAGCATATGGTGTCTGAGCATCCCATCTTTCCTGCACTGTTCTTGATGCTAGCGCATTAGTTCCACATCTCAGGGGTTTGAGTACAAATGCTTGATGCGATCTTTCATAGGCAGGTACCACATCACCAGCTATGGGATTTTTTTCTTCTTTTCCCCAAATGTGTCAGCCTCTTCTTTGTCAAAAAAATCAACATATGTTAAAGTGTTGATAGTTGATTTGCACCGGCTAGCACCGCATGTTGGTCATTTATCCAACGAAATATACTCTTTCCTGTATAGGATGCAGTGGTTCATGCACGCATGAGTCTTTTTGACACCAATAGAAAGGGAATAAATTAGTTTCTTTGCTTAATATGTGTTGGAAGGTAATGAGTTAGGCTTCGGTAGCATGATTTTCAAAAGTTGTAGTAAGCTATTGAAGCTAGTATCAGACCAACCATATGTGGCCTTCAACCTCATAAGTTCAAGCACTGATCATAATGTTGAGAACTCACTCTCATAACTCTTTGACTCATCATACAAAGGATCCTTCGCTGCCTTCTATAAAGCTTCAAAATTATCTAAACCCCTAGCCGACCCCATTAGCTCCTCAGATTCTGCATGGCAGAGCATTTCCTCTAAATCAATAATATTATCACCACAACTATCACCTTCAGCAGCCTCCATGTGATCAACATCTGTCTGATCTTCTTTGTCATTAGGATCCACTAGTTGATCGCCATGATGGGTCCATATCGTGTAGCCAGTCATAAATCCATGCATCACTAAGTGACCCATCATTTTTGTAGCATCTGCCCATACTTTTTCATTCTTACAATCAGCAAATGGACAATGTATCCTTGTTGTATTGTTGTTGTAAGTGTACGTCTTGGCAATATCAATAAGTTTAGATACATCATCCGTATATGACAGCAATTACCTTAGCATATAATACATCCATTGCTTGTCCATATCTATGAAAAAATTTCATTTACAATTATACTAAAAAATAAATTTTCAGAATAATATATATTTATAAAAAAACTTTACTTTGCTCGCTATGGGAAAAAGAAATATAAATAATTAGGGGATGTGATCTATAAATTTATCATAAACAAAATAAATATTTTTTGTATTTAGACGTAGGGGATAGGAAGTGGTAAAAACAGTTTTTCTCTCCTATCTAGTTCTAGTGATGGCATAAGAGCAATATACTTTATTTTGGGTAACAAGATCATCACATTTAACCATTAGAGGATGAGAGGACAACATGGTATCAAGGTGTACACATAAATTCATCACAATCATATCATAGAAAAGCAAAAAAAAAATAAAACAAATGGTGCTTTTCGCTATTTTGCATGCATGGATCCATCACAATTAGGGCCTAAAAACAAATAAATGTGTAACAAGAGTCGGAATGCATGGATCTAACCATGGAAGAAAAAATCACCAAAGACTTTGAGTTCAAAACCTTCCCTCAACATTTTGGTTGTTTTTGGAGAGTGGAACTTCGGATGAATGAAAAGGGGCTCGGGGACGAAGAAGACTTTACGAGGGAATTATCCTAGGCATACGACTTAAGGCGAGAAGATAATTATTCGTAGGCTGAGTGCTTAAGGCGACCGCATGGGATAATAAAATATTTTTCCAGGCAGACGACATAAGGCTCTGTCTACAAAAAATGTATCATCTCAGGCGGCACCTTATGTTGTCCACTTGGGAGTTGATCTTCGTAGACGAACGACCATCTAGCCCTCTCCCTAATTTGCAGGAGGGCCACTGGTTATAAAACATTGCTCTGCCTGGAAAAGTATAAGCACCTCCCTATTTTGCAGGTGGAGGAGGCATTTGGGATCGTAGGGTGCTCAGCTAAGAAGGGGGAACGGGAGAGAGGGCAATCGGAAACATTTTTATAAGGTTGAAGAGGCGAGGCTGAGGCTAAGCGAGCCGTATTTGGAGCCAGAGAGGGCACGGGATGGTGCGGCACGTGGGCAGGGTGGCGGCTCGGTCCGACGCCATTTCTCACGGAGAGTGGTGTGAGGAGGTGGAGGAGGTGGTGATGATTGGCTCAGCATGCTTTTGACTCGTGAGCATGGGTGAGCAGGCGTGAAACCGACGACGACGTGGGAAATAGTTGCCGGTTCTCTTGGCCGAAGGAAGGGGATGGACTCGACAAGTGGGCTCCACCTGTCGGCGTCCTAATGGAGGAGGGGGTAGGATGGACATCTGGGGGAGGAAAGAGAGCCAAGCAGGCTGAGTGAGAGAGGAAAAAAAGCCGACCCGAGGGGGGAGGAGGAATGGACTTGGCTCGCGGGAAGAGAGGGGGCGAGCGGGCTGCTAGTGAGGAGAAGTAGACTTGGACCAAAAGCGGCCCAAAAATGAGAGGGATTTTAATTTGTTTTTCAATTTAATTAATGTTTGAAATGAAGTTTGTAGTATTAAAATTACCTCTTGAGCTCGAAAATTCACTATAAATTTTCGATAGTATTTTAGGGCATGAATAATATTACAAAATATTCACAGCCATGATTTTTAAAGTAAATTTTATTTCCCACATTAATTTCACTTGATAAATTGCTTTTAAATTTTAATATAATTTCAGAAATGATTTATTTAATAATTTTTAATCCCGAAAGAAAATCGGGGCATGACATAGGTGCCTTCTTCTCCAAGTGGAACTCAGAGAACCCTGATAGGAAATGGGCTAAGGAAACCTTGTCCTCTTTGGGTCGGATTCTGATGTCTTCTATTGTCATGTCCGAAAATTCACTAGTAATTTTCAAACTAATTTGTGCATACAATCCTCGTCCAGGCATCAATCGAGGTAGAGAAATTAACAATTCAATATATAGATCCAATATAATAATAACGTAAATGCTTATAAAAGAAAAGAAAACAGTAGCGGACAAACAATCGAGCGATGCCTTCAACTCCACTCTCACAGGCGGCTTAACTGGGGTATAAGCCAAACGTCTTCTCCGTCAGAATCTTTCTTCAACTAAGGTGGGATCATTATTGCAAGGTGAATACATGAAATACTTCACAAGCCACACAACAAATATACAAGTGCATGTGATAATAAATATGGCAATAATAGGTCTTATTTGCAAAGACAACATTTAGCAAAACATTTGAGAATAGTAAAACAGTTGTGTAATTAAATAGCAATATTAACCAATCATTGCAACAATACACCAATGCTACACAGGCCCAACCATTTCTAAACTTCCAATCCTGGTTGCATAGATCCCTCTCCAATCAAAAACTAGTCATTCCATACAAAGAGCTAATAATTATCACCAATTACCAAATTATTATCATTAATGAGTAGTGTGAGACTAGTCACGAAAAACATTGTTAGGCTCGTCCATAACCATGGGCATGATTATTCAAATAGTTTTAATCTGGCTAGAGGTGTACAAATTTATCAACAAGACACACCTTTACCTCACACCCCATGGCCTTGGAACCCGACATAAAGAATGTGACAGGACCCTTGGCATAACACAACCCAAAGTAGTTCACCGTTCCTGAATCATCGTCTTTCCATAACTCGGAACAAACTCCCGAGTGACCCCCATGGGCTTATCTCTGCCACTTCTCAGTCTGGTGTCCCAATGAACCACTTGTGGTTAGTATGGTTAATGCTTCACAATAGTAGCTCGCGAACCGTCCTTAATTGTCATGAGCACGACCATCAGAACAACATACTCACAACCCACTGTTAGTCAAGTTTTCGTTGGACAATTATTAATCAACCATGACCAACCATCATGAATCATCATTTGTTAACCATCATTAATCATAGTGAATCATTAGTTATTCCTACATAAAATGATACTAATGTTTCTAAGCATGGCTAAGCAATTATACTAATATCTAGTCAAACCATTATATAGAGTCCAAGCTAGTCAAATTATATCCCAAGGTATCAAGGAATAAGGTAATCAATGCAAATTGACAATTCAAAAGAATAGGTTCACACCACCCAATTACATTCAAAAATAAAATGCACATGTGAAGTAAAACGATCATTTAAAATTAGGATCGATCAACATGCTGAAAGGAATTGCTTTGGGATCTGTGTGACTTGCTTGCCATAATCGATCTTCAATTCGTTTTCTGAAAACTCTTCCGATACAGTCACAATCCTTCGAAACGACATGAACTACATGCTGGCACACAAAACAAGGAAAAAGACTAATAAAAATCAAATAAACAATAAAATTAAAATAAACAAACATGCACATCATGATTTTTGATGAATTATGAGACTTGAACGGCCTCATTCCGACTTCATATGAATTAGTTATAAATTTTACAAGATTTAATCTACTTAAAGTATATTTAAAAGGATTAAATAGATTTATGACATAATTATTAATTTTTTTATACTGAAAAAGGTAAATAATGATGTTAGCTAGAAGAGAGAAGTATGAGGTCACTGACAGATGGGACCCCACATGTCATCCAACATGTTATAGAGAGGAAGGGCTTGGCTCTACATCTACATAAATAGTCCACGATGGACCAGGGAATCAATGGCTAGGATCTCTCTGGACAGAGGTTGATCGAGATCCAATGGATATGGTTTCGGATGGAGTCATGTGGACACGTAAGCACCACGCAAGCGAAGAGGGTGAGGTGGTGCCGACGATGTAGACGATCACGTTGGCAGATGGCCAGCCGGCACGGGATGGCGGTGGTGTCGACAAACAGCGGTGTGATGGCAGAAGGTGATGGCACTGGGAGAGAGAGCGGTGACACAACAACGGACGACGATGGGAGATGGTCGACGGCGAGCTTCAAGTGGCGGCTTCCCATGGGTGGATGACGGCAACGACGTTACGGCGTCTTGGGACGACAATGAAGAGGTGGCCAAATTTTCTATCGTTGTTGTGAACCGAAGGGTAGCAGCAGCGACCTCCAGAGGCAACTGGAATGCCGGCACGACTAACCTGGAGGCGAAGTAGATTGGGTTCACATCGTCGACAACCTTCTACGAGCTTCGACGGAGAGGAGATGGTGGCCGGGCTGCTCCTGGTTGCTATGGTACCAGCGGTGGCAACAGCGGCCTCCGGCTATGAACGAAGCGGTGGCGAGGCACGGCTGGAGCAGTGGCCAGCGACGGAGAAAGAGCAAGCGTGCAGGGAGGCAGCTAGGGCATGGGGAGATCGATGCGGTTACGATGGGATTTAGTGGTGGAAGAATTAGGGTTTATCCTGAGTTCACCGAATTTTGGGTTATGTCAATATCTCAAGGTAATAAAAAATTAGTTGAGGGTAGACGGAGGGGATATTGAGAGGATTCTGTTTTCACAACAAATTTGAGAAGGTAAGAAACTTGGAGGCTAGATTTTGTGGAGGAATCGGCGGTATAGTCGTGCTGCTACAGGACTTCGTCCGAAGGTTGAAGACGACACGTGCTGTAATGGATGGGCCCAGGCTGCCAGCAGGTGGATACTTGCGCTGGCTTGGCTGCTCGCTGGGCCAAAGAACGGAGAGAGGGAGGATGCCTAGAAGAAAAAGGAAAAGAGAGGAGGGAAGGAAGAGGGCCGACGGAAGGGAAACAAGCCAAGGTAGATGGAATAAGTTCACTTGAGGTCCCTTAAATTGCCAACGAATCTGATTTTCATCTTTCAGACACAAAACCAGATACATCAAGTCCATGAACTTACAAAACCGATGTAAATTTCACCCCAAGGCAGTATGGCGACTGGTTTTGTCCGACGTGGCCTATTGACTTGTCCTACGTGGATTTTTTGACCGCTTAGTCAGCATGGTCGTTGGGGGAATAAATGGGAGGTGTGGCATTGTCGCGCGTTCGTCACCATTCCTCTCTCTTTTTCGAAACCCTAGCGTAGTCGGCGGTGATTCGGAGGTCGAAGGTGCGGCGATGGGGAGCTCGAGGAGTGAGGGGTTGTCATCTTCTTTGAGGCAGTCATATGGCTCGCCTATTCCATATCGGGTTGGTCCGTTGGAGTACGAACTCGTGGTGCTGTGCAGGTGCAGAGTCAAGGTGGCGACGTAGATATCTTGGAGCGTCGACAATCCTAGTCATCGGTATTTCAAGAGCCGCAATGCTCGGGTGAGTGTGTTTGCGTGTTTATTTTTGATTTGTTGGATTTCGAAAGGCGGCCTCACTGCTAGGGTTCTTGACTAACAAGATGGGGGATGTGATTTTTTTGCTCGGCATGATGGTCTAACAAGGAACTTTCTGAGGGAGGTGTTGAATGATTTGCGAGATGTTGTGCATTCTCTGAGAAGGGAGAATGCAGATGTAGTGAAGAAGATGGAGGAAATTCATGCCAAGGCTGAAGAGCAAAGCAAGGAGGTTGATTTAGTTAGGAGGGAGTTGGCTTCAGTTAGAGAATTGGTTTGTGAGTTGAATGCAAAAAATGTAGTTCTGAAAGTGTTAACACCATAATGTAAGACCCGGTGTCCCCATCGGCTAAGTGTTCATATCGGCTCAAAGCTAGAATCGGCTTAGAGTTCTGCATCAACCGATGATGGTTTTCTGTTGTCAACATCCTCAGCAGTCGGATTCTTGTTAGATTCGGTTTGAGAAAATCTTATCCATAAGAGACCGAGTTTAGGAAGGATGCGTCTTGTATCTATTAATTAGGAAGAGTTTGTTAGCTGTCTATTTTATCTTTAGGAAAGTGTGTTAGTATCCAATAAGGATTCGGTTTATTTCCTTTTATCTTTAGGAAAGTTTGAATTGTAATCTGTTAGGATCTTTGTCAGCCTACGGGTATAAATATGTAAGCCCAAGGTTCATGTAAGACATCAATATCTCGATCAATACAACTCGGCGCATCGCCACCCTTTTTTTGGTTCTACTTTATCATCCGGCGAAACTTGGCACCTGACACGGGGCTGCATCGGCTTCGATCTCCAGCGAAGGGGTATGTCCAAAGTCCCACCGGCTCAGGCAATCATATTGGCTACGTCAGCGTCGTCCAAGGCTTTATCAGTACATTCGACCTCTTGGATTGCTTCGATTCAGTTAATATCTTTGTCTGATTATTTATCATATGTCTCTGTTGAATTTAGTCCTAGTATCTCGATTTGGCTCTATCGGTTGTCTCTCGTTTGAGGGTTTCTGACGATATCGATTAAATTATTATATTAGATTGGATTAGCTTAGGCATCTATCACCCTGAAAATTAGTCAAGGGCTTGATTGTCTAGATATTGCGTTTCTTTTCATACTTAGTACTGCATCAGTTCAGTTTGACCTACTAAGTCATAATTAGAACCGTAATCTCTAGCTTGCCTGTTGGCTGTCAATAAGGGTTTCATCGGGGTTTCAGCCAATGAGCAATCTGGACATGACATCGGCTATAATATGAATATGTATAATCTTTGTCTTAAGTCGACTGGTTGTTTTTGTTATTGGCCTATCGGCCGATATGCTTTATATTTTGCTGCTTTGTATATCTTGTCAGTAGCAGGATTAAACTGACTGGCACGCCACACTTCATCAATGTTAGGACCTGCACTGGAGCTAAGCAGATCTCTCAGGCCAGCGTGTGTTCTTGGCGTCAACATATTTTTCTGCAGCACATCGGTGGTACGGATTTAGCGTCAACAGAAAGATAGGAAACGTATGTTAGAGAAGGAGTGAACAGTGCTCATTTGGTGCATCATGTCTTGCATGTGTGTTGTATTTTTGTTAGTGTTGGGCATGAACTGAGAATATGTGGGCATGGCCTCAATGTATGGATGGCAAAACATTTTGTAATGAGAATATTGCTGATGTTTGTGTAGCACAAGTGTGTTGTCTTGCTGATGTTTGTGGAATATTTGTTCTGGTGGAACAAAAATGTGTAGCACAAATGTGTAGCATTTTTTTTGGCATCAGAAACTTTGTATGCACAATCTCTTCAGACATGCATTACATATACAAATATGTAGCCTCTCTGTTTGCCATCACAAGTAAACAATTTTCATCAATCTTAGCAGCCAAAGATTTGCATTACATGACTGAGGTCAAATATGTAGCCTTTCTGTTTGCCATCACAAGTAAACAATTTTCATCAATCTTAGCAGTCAAAGATTTGCATTTCATGATAGAAGTATGAGTTTGCACAAAATACATAATAGACAATCACTAGTTGGCTTAAAGTTTGTCAGTACGTCACATATGCAATAATGAACCACAGTTTGTCAAATTCTGTTGTACTTTAGTTCTATTTTTTTGGAATTGGCCTTGCTGGTTCTTGAGCTGAAACAGAGACATTTGCGATGCCAGAAGTAACACTCACTGCTACACTTGTGCTGCTATTGGAACCTGCAACAGTGGCATGCAGATCAATTCTAGCAGAACCATCGGCATGTGCTACCTATACCAACTGGGTTGTGTTTGTGGCAACTTGACTTGTTGTGCCCAACCTGCTTGCAAGTGCTGCACCTGATCTTTGTGCGAAACTTGGACATCTTAGCAGGCTTAGCTGGCCAATGGGGTACATCTGGTTGTTTGCACAACAGCCTAGGCAATGGGGTACATCTAGTTGTTTGCATCTCTTCCAATAGCACACAGTAGCTCCCCCATTTGTAGCTCCCTTGAAGAAACAATTATCCAGTCCAATTACTTTCCTGCACCCATCCAAATCCCCTTTTTGCAGGCTACCAAGCATATGTAGATCCTCTTGAACACAGGTGGTTTAGTGTCAATTTCCCTGTTGACAACTACTATGCTGCCAAGGTTACTTGTAAGGAGCTCAAGCTGATAGTTGTATAACTTTTGATACTGCCTCTTAGTAGCATCCATTGCTTTCTTCATCACTATAGATTTTGCCCTTTTCAACTTTGGTATAGATGCTTTAGCAAACATTTTCTCCTGCACAGTTGCCTTCATGTGAGCCAACTTCCATCCAGGATTGGCAAGGATGATCTTTCCATACTTCTCAGCAATCCTAGCTGTTGTGACAATCTTGTTATCCCTTCTAGGTGGACATGCATGCAAGCTTTCAAGAGTTACTATCTGCCAGCTTTCACTTCTACTATTCTTGGACAACAGGCAAACCCATGGATAGCTTGCCCAATCACATTTGGCTCTAACCGTCTACTTGTCATCCTTGATGAAGTTTATCACCTTCCTCTTAGCTTGTGACAGCTTTCTTGAACTGCTTCTTTGAGCTAAACTTCATGCCAAGCTCAAATGCAGGATGATGAGCATGCTTTTTGTACCTTGGGAATTTATTTTCCTTAGGGTAACTTCCCCATCTGTGCCAGCCTCCTCCATTGATTCATCCTCAGGGCTCTCAGAAGACATCCTATCAGTGCCATCCCCTTCCCGACCAGGTTGATACTGACTCATTTGTCTTCCTGGTCCTTGAAGATATACATCATCTAAATTCTTCAGCTGTCCTGCCTTCACCTTTCTCTTCACATCCTTGCAATGCTTCTCTATCTCTATAATCTCCTCATCATCATCTGAGCTTGCATCATCTCTAGGAATATAGTCACTGTCAGACTAACTATCTGAAGGTGCCTTGCTTGCCAATGGATCACTGTCCAAAGTATAAAGCGCAAGCATGTTTTTAGGATTTTCAGGACTAATGACTTTGGCCTTCCTTACTTCATCTGTCTTAATCCTAATTAAACCTTCTTCAAGAGCTATTGCATCTTCAACCATACCATCTTGTGCAACTTCCATCTCCTCTAAATCATCTTCACTCTCATCAGCCTCATAACTATCATCATCTGATGAGCCACATAGGTCAACAATTATTGGTTCTTCAGCATACACCTCTACCGCACCACAATCATCTATGCAATCTGCCATTAACTTACAAATCTTACCATCCAGCAGGGCTCTAAGTCCACTATTGAGATCCTTGCCTAGGAACAACCAATGCAACATTGTACTTTCCATCACCTTACAGTGGTCATGCAAGTGTCCAAATATCTGAGGTAGCGAAACCTAATCTCTATCAATATATGACAATGCATCTTTACCCTGCAGTAGTTCTTCTCCTTCCCAGATGTCACAAATTCCCCATTGAAATGGAACCTAACTACTAGTTTGTCCAGCACGTCCATGACCCCAAATTATACAAATCCAACATGCACAAATTAGTAGACTTTCAGCCCGCTGCTTATTTAAATCCCCAACATGCAGATCCCAACCATCCTTGTCCCTCCTATTAGAGAATATGATAGCCACAAAATCGAACAGATCCGATAATGTCGTACTACAAAACTACTAAATAACACCAAATCCAAGAGAATCATGATTTAAAAAATCTACTAAATCCAAGTGAAAAACTTACCTCTGCTCCCCTATTCAAGCACGCCGATGACCTCCTGCTCCTGTGCCTCCATGCACTCCGCTCCGCGTCGCTCAGAGCGGTCCTTGTCGTCGCCCTCCTCGCACCCAATGGCGGCGCCGTCTCGTCTTTGCTCCATGCCTCACTTCGTCGCCCTTCCCGTAGCCGCAGAACAGCTCAGCTTGATGTAGGGTTCACGGAGAGAGAAATGCACATACCAGTCATGCCTTTTTTTCCTTGCTGCTGACTTGAAAACCAAACCCCTAATGTCCCTTGCTGAATCAGCGACACTGACCGTAGTCAACAAGCCACATTGGACAAAACCAGTTTTCATACTACCTTGGGATGAAATTTGCACATGTTTTGTAAGTTCACGGACCTGTTGTATCTGGTTTTGTGGCCGAAGGACGAACGGATTCGTGGACAATTTAAGGGACCTCAAGTGAACTTTTTCCGAGGTAGATAGAAGGAGGAGAACTTGGCCAGATTCGGCCCAAACTGAGGAGGAGGATTTTAATTAATTTTCTATTTAAATAAAAGATAAAAATGATCTTTTGTATTATTAAAATTAGCAATTGAGCTCTAAAAATCAAAAAAATTCATAGTGTAATTAATCACGGAGAATTTAATAAAAATTCACTTATATCAATATTAATTTTATATGTGAAATTTTATTTTCAATATTAATTTCACTTATAAATTAATTGAACTTTAATATACATTCTAGAAATAATTTATTAGATAATTTATAAATCATTGAAACGAGAATAAGGGTGTGACATCTATCCCCACAAGAACAAGTTCCTTCCTGAATAGTTTAATTCCCGTATATTCGTATTTGAATATACCTTTCCATGTGTAGGTATTCTTTATCCGTAACACAAACAGATTGAATATCCATCGTGAAAAAATTGAAATAGTTTAACAAAAAAATACCTTTTGATCATGTAAGATGTACTTCCAACGAGCATTTAAGTTACTTCTCAGGGAAGTGAAAGTTACTCCTCACAAACTTGTAAAATGCGTGTGAATTTTTTTACAATGCACTGAATTAAATCACATCCACCTAATGTGACATATGTGTCTTGCACATCGTCTCTAAATGCAATTAGATTGAATATCCAAGACGAGAAAATGGAACAGTTTAACAAAAAAATACTTTAAGACCATGTAAGAGTTACTTCCTGTAACTTATAAGTTCCTCTGTGAATATGATAAAATTATTTCTGAAGTCTAGAAACGTTGTATCTACATGATTGGTTTTCATACAGTTCGCTTCTTTTATGAGGTAAATGCTGCTATGGCCTGGGACCTAGGATTTAACCTCAATACACTACTAAAAACACTCATAAGGACCGGCTTATAACTGCCGGTTTTAAATAACTGACACCTTTGAGTAACAATATATGCCGGTTCTAACAAAAGACCAGCACTTATACTATTGGTGTCGATTTTTTAAAAATAACCGACACCTATATAAAACAATAGGTACCGGTTCTAACAAAAAATTGGCATCTATACTATTGGTGTCGGTTTTTTTAAAAAACTGACACCTATAATATATTATAGGTGTTGGTTTTTTAAAAAACCGGCACTATCAGAAAAAACCGAGCCGAGACCATCCATCCATCCGACATCCTTATCCACCCGAAGCATCCTTATCCATCCGGCGTGTCTCCCCATCCTCCCCATCGCCACCCCATCTCTCTCACACACACACTCGCCACCCTGTCACCACCCATCCTCCCCATCCTTCGTCTTCGACGTGCTCCCCATCCCTATAAATCGCGACTCCTCCATTCCTCCGGTCATCTTGCTTCCCTATCACCGAATCCGGCGCCGCCGCCCGTCGTCCTCTCCTTCCTCCGTGCCTATGCCCCGTCCCCTTCGTCCGCTCAGGAGCACCAGATCCGGCCGCTCGAGAGCTCGCGTGCCACCGGATCTCGCGTGCCACCGCTCGGGAGTGGGACCCCGATGGCAACCTCTGCGAGGGACCCCCGGCAACGACCTTCACACCGCTTCTCTGACGACGCCAGTGACTCCGCCTGTCGCCTCCGACCGCCTTCGACCGCCGCCGCCTCCGCCCGTCGCCTCCGACCGCCTTCGAGCATCTTGCTGCGGAAATTGGTATATTGCTGTGGATTAGTTCTTCACCTTCTTCGAGCATCTTGCTATTGATATTTGTTGGTTTGCTGTGAAAATTGTCAAACCTAAAAGTTGACTAAAAAACCATCTTGCTCTGTCATCTTCAAGAAATTCCTCAATGACAAATTAGAAGAGTACAATTATTTATGCATAAATTGTAGGAAGGGTGTAGCTGGTCAACCTGAAACTTTGGGACTCAGACATATATTTTCTATTATCCATAATTTTGGGCCTCATACATATGGTTTGTATTATCCATAATCTGGAATATATTGGAGTAATCTGGAATATATCTGGAATTACAAGAATATTGATTGGAGCTAAATATACAGAGTAGTTCAAATATTGATAATTAATTAATATATAGAGGAGTACAAATATATTGGAGTTCTGTTGTTTTTTTAAATATACATATTCATACCTAGTTTATGTTTACCTTGGAAAATAGAAGTAAGATCAACTATGTGTACTAGTTCTGCTGTTGACATTGCATTCTTTTGTCGTTTATTTGGCGTGCTGCACTGTTTGAGAATCAATGGTTAAAACCAATGGAGATCATTAGCATGATGCTTGCTTTCTTTTATCATCGAACTTGTATGATTCAAAGATGTTTTTTTCCTTAATAAATGGAGTACAAACTAGTAATTGTCAGGCGGATCAGCCCACATCCAGGCACAGACTGCATACTGGCTGATATTGGCAAGTTGGAATATGCTCACTGGAGAGGTTCTCAATCCCAACTGCTTTAAACACACTAGCTTATTTTTTAAAATCTAAATTAAGCATTGTACTTAGATGTATTAGTAATATCTGTTGCTACGGTTGTCCTTTGTTTCTCTGGATTATTTCTGAGCTTAGGAGCTTGAGTAAATATGACTATGCTGAATCAATTTCTTAATATGGTAGTTTTACTAGCTCTTAATATGGTTCAGAAAGAGAAGCACAACCAAGTGGATCTGATTCATTTAGGTCGTGTGGTTATCTTTTGCGTGCTAATTTCATCGGTGTTTAAAAAATGATCCTTTATTTTATTATCTTAATTTGGTTAATCATGGTGCTGATTTTACCATCCATATAACCTGGGTCCAGGAACCAATTGTTTTTTGGGTATCTAGGAATAGGATGTGGAACCTTGCTGATGTAGAAATGGACCTCTTATATGTTTATTAGGAGTAAATGTATAGGCGCTTCTTAGTTCTGAAGTTGCTAGTTTTTTGTGTATTATATGATATTACTACCATCAATTACTATCAAATATCAAGCTGTATTGCTTGTCCAAATCTCAGTTTAGGAGCTGTGGATAATTTTTGACAGAACATGTCCCCATTGTCTCAGAAGTTGAAAAACTGGGATAGGATATGGTGATAATCCAGTCTAATCTTAATGTCCAACAACAACGCACTATCTTTTGACCCTGGCACTCTTTAGTGTTCTATATGGGATAGGATACGGTTTTCTGTTTTTGACAAGTTAATATGTGGGGCTTATGGTTCCTTTCTATGCACCATTTTTAATATTAATTTAATTAGCTTTGGTAGCAGAGTTGCACTACAAATATAAATAACCAAGTGGAATTTGGAAATAGAACCCAGCTTCCATCTGATGAGCAACAAACTATTGTTAATTATTTCCAATTTAAGATTTGTGTATGGTTACTGATCAATTAGACCCTATCCAGCACTGTCAAAATATTTGGAACCCAACAATGGTTCTCTGCTGTCTCAGCTGTGTACCTAAGTTCTGTATCCATGTATCCATGTATGTGTTGTATGTGATGTACGTGCTATATGTATAATACCAGTGCAAAGCACAAAGTTTCACGTAAAATGTTTTATGCAAAGTACAAGTGAAAGTACAAGTGAGTAATATGAATTTAATGCTAAATATTATTTTTTATTTTTAGTGGAATAGGTGTCGGTTCTCTATAGAAACCGACACATATTCGCCTAATAGGTGCATGCAAAAATATATGAACCGACACTTATTAGGCATTATAGGTGTCGGTTTCTATTAAAAACCGGACCTATTCGACCCAATAGGTAACGGTTCTTGTAGAGAACCGATACCTATTTGTTCAAATAGGTGCCAGTTAAAAAACTGACGAAAAACTGACACCAATGACTCTGGTCATTGGTACCGACCAATAGATATCGGGTCCAAAATAAATACCTATTGGGGGTTGTGACCAGCCACCTGTTAGGCTTTTGGTACTAGTGATAGCCTCCCATGATTTGATTATGATGAAAATGTTATTGAAAATATATGTCCATTTTAAGATACATTGGTTGGCGAAGACAGAGTTGAAACTTACTTCCCCATACATTTAACTGATGATGTCATAGACATTCCCAATGTGAATTTTGGCATTAGAGATATATACAGTTCTTGTGATGTGAATAATGGTGATACCGGTGTTTTAGGAGTGCACAATTAATGATCTTAATGTTGGCCTTGTACCAATAATGAGATGCAAAGGTCTCCTAGAACATATGAAGTTACTACTAGAACATATAAAATTACCTTAAAAAACATGTGAACTTAGTTCTACAGACAGATAAAGTTACGTCCAGAAATAAACAAAACATTTATCTCTCTATACCTTCACTTAAACCGGCCGGTGGATCCATTAATTATACCATTAGGTTATATTTCGAAAAACGAACAAATCCCCCCTCCTTATCTCCCGTACTTACGGACGTGTACATATATACGACCCAACAACAAGATTAGTTACGTATAAATCTCAAACAACAAGATTAGTTACGTAACCGTGCAACCACCATCCCATTCATTGAGCTCTCGGAATAGTGGACAGTGTTGAGTTGGATTTTGATATGGGTAAATTGCAATCAATGTGACAGTCAATGTTTATTATTAAAGCCCTGTTTAGATACACCTCCAAAATGTTACACCATGTCCCATTGAAAGTTTGGACACATAAATGAAGTATTAAATATAGACTAAAAAAATAACTAATTGCACAGTTTGTATGTAATTTACGAGACGAATCTTTTAATCTAATTAGACTATGATTTGATAATAAAGTGCTACAGTAAACTTGTGCTAATGACGGATTAATTAGGTTTAATAAATTTGTTTCGTCGTTTACAGACGGATTCTGTAATTTGTTTTTTTATTAGTCTATGTTTATACTTCAAATGTGTATCCAAAGCATTGATGTGATATTTTGATAAAAAATTTCAGGATCTAAACACATCCTAACGCTTAGTTGATCAGCAATAAAATGTCCGGTTACTTCCAGTTGACTGTGCTAGCTACCGAATTTTATCTCCTGAAAATTGAAATCCAAAAAATAAGTTTTATCTGCCCAAAAAAAAATCTGAATTCAACTTACATCTATATTTTTTTGTCCTTCTAACCGGTGAAAGCCAAGGACAACATAATCTTGAGATGAGACCTATACTATAAATTATAAATTAATTATATGCTCCACTTAAATTTCACACCACATAGTTACAAATATAAAATACAAATAAGATTTGAAGAAAAAGTCATATATCAAATCCTAACGGCGCCCGTGTTCCACGGCTATACAAATGTTTTGACCTTGAGCAGGTGTCTGGAAGTGCGCATGAGGCTAGCGGTGCTAACAACATTGAGGAAAATCAAGAAAAGTGAAGCTAGCTGGCAATGAGGGAGCTGGCGTTTTTTGTTAGTGGTGGCGATGCTGTGGCACGAAGTTAACAAAAAATATTTAAGTTAAGGTCAGCGGTGCTTCTTCCCGTAATAAAATTTATGAAACATAAATGAAGATATGCTCATGCATGTGTGCAGTCTACCTTTCTAATTATTTTAATAAAAGCTATAGTCACTACAATAGTTTCAAAGACAAAGTATGATAGTAGAATCATAATTTTATTTCCGGTTGACAATCTCTTTTAGTTTTGTTAGTGTAACCGGTATGTACAATCCGAGACTTAAAAAATGTACTTTTAGTCTCTGTTAAGTCAACCGACACTTAGAAACAATCTACCAGTTGATAACCTAAATCGGTAGTAAATATGATATTGATGAGTTTGTTGTTGTTTTTTACACTGCTTGTTTTCTATATATATATATATACATATATATATATATATTGTTGGCATGGGTGTGAGGCCACACGCATATATATATATAACAATCTCGTCCATAATATAGATATAAATAGTTGCATACACATATATACACATATGATTAATATATATATATATGTATATAGCATCACATATATAATTGCTGGTATTATTTATGTACAATGGGAATTAAATATATATTTTTGATATATGTATAATTGCTAATTTCTAATGTTGTATGATATATTACAAATATACCAAGCTAGGTCAACTATTCGTGATGAGGAATAGGTTGTCCATTGTTGTGGATTCTCCCGACGGATTAACAATCTCATCCATAATAAATTCCATAAGTTGTTCTTGAACAACCTTTATATAATCCGTCGGGAGGAGTTTGTTCTTCATCCAAGGAATATGTCGTTTATAAAAAATGAGATATGAATATATTAAATCAATAAAAAGAGTGTAAATAATGTATAAATGGTATTTATGTACTTTGATATCCTTAACAGTGTTAATGCCTTGTGATATGCAGCAAAGAAAATCTCAAATATAATAGCCACACAAGTTAGTCCCCTGTTCCTATCATAAACACTAAAGAAGAAATGAACTTATGAAATATTTTTTTTATAGAATAAATGAAATATAATTTTGGACCATCTACGTACCGGAAAGTCCATCCTCATAGTCAATTCTTCCTTGAAATCCCCGCGGACATTTGTACGGAATGTTGCCCATGTTGTGTAGTTGCAAACTATAATTAATGATGCTATGATCCACATAGTAGCGATAGCAGCAATCATAACGACAGTGGATTGGATGACATTACATGTTAATATTATCAAAGATTGTGTTGAAAGTTGTCCTTGGTTTCCGCATAGAATCGAGGACATGGATCATGCTACTAGAAGTCTCTATGACAAGGATCCAATGGAATATGCCAATGCATGAAATATGATATAAATATCATTGTATGAATACGAGAAGGAAATTGGTTCAAAAGACGGTAAAAACTCACTTTGTGTTGTAAGGCAACAGTATGAAGTTCTTAAAATGTTACTGCACCAGGAGATTATAAATGTTATCCTCGGTTTTATCTGGAAAGTAATCTACAGTCTTCTTGTTAATTATATACGGGTCCATGAAACCAACCTTGAAACATCCATGCCTACAACAATTTTGAATCTCCATTCTACAATGAAAAAAAGACATGATGGATCCGCACATGGTAAATCTTCGATGTTATATACAACGGGCTAATGAACAAAATAAAATTAAATGACACATGTAGAACCCAGCAACTGAGAAGAGTGACGTCAAGGGTGTCTTGTTGGTATACGTCGTAGACATCCTTGAAGTTGATCCATATATCATACATCCCACGAAAAAAATCTTCATCTTTAAACCTTGCAGTGAACATAATCCTACCATGAGCTGATTGTTCCATGTACCATTGATGAAATCCGTACATCCGTGAAGATAGGTTCTTTATCAACTCTGACTTGACAAGTGGTGCACCGATGTTATATTGGTGTTTCAGATCATCTGCTGTGGCCTTCTTGATAGGGGCTATCCCCAGTAGTTGCTCCATGCTAAAAATTGATTTTGCCATTAATTGTTGTACATTAACATCAGGTTTGGATTGCATCGGGTCACCGCTTGGTTTGCTTGCATTCTGAGCTAGGGGACTACTTTTGACTTTCTTGTAATCCTCTTATAAGACTTGCGTACTAAGCGGTTGTAGTCTGGTACAACACGAGATCTCGTCGGTTCGCTCATCTTCTGAAAAAAGGCCTTCGTCGTTGGGTCTATTGGAGCCTTATTCTCTGGACTTCACTGCATGAACCATAATTGTCTCCTTGTCAGTCAGATCATATGGTATTTTCTTGCAAGCACATTTCTTTGGCTCATCAAGTCTTGCCTTTTTTTTGTTTGTGTATACATTGATGGCACGAGAGTAGGTGAGCAAGACCATTTGTTGCCTACGTGTAGTTGGTTGCGGTGGTGAAGACGAAGGAGACGGTGCAGACCGAGGTTGCGGTGGAGACGAATGAGATGGTGGAGACCGAGGTTGCGGAGGAGATGGAGGAGACAGTGGAGACCGATGATCAGGCTGCGGCGGTGGAGATGTAGGGATGGACACCGTTGCTCGCCCGGGAAGCACGATGTAGCACTTGCACTATAGTATGATGGCATGGGTTGTCTCTCCTAGTTTCATCTCCCCATCTCCTCCGGGAATGTCTAGCTCGACATCCTCAAATCCTAGGCAAATCCGCTCGAACTCGACCTTTGAGTACAGAGGTGGAATCGGCATACAGTGGTACGTCTGGTCTTGCTCCACTTGTATGGCCACGCCATACGTTATCTTCACAAGAAACGAGGCTAGTTAGCAACACATATACCACATTTCGAAAGCTACAAAGTAGGATGTGCAAACTACAAGCATACCTTGATTGATAGGTTATTGAAGGGAATATGCAGCTCACACGGTGTCCATGGGTTGTCGTGGTTTGTCACCAAGTGGCGCAGCTGCAATGTCGTTAGCTTGTTCTGCTATAGAAGTGCAGCTGCTTCGATTGCCCGAGGGGCTACCCAAGACGTGAGGATTAGATGGCCGGTTCTCCTGGCTCTGCTAGATTAGTTGTATATTGACTTGTCTTGCCATCTTGTCGACAAATCTTTGATCGTAGCCCATGACCATCGCTTCCAGATTCCGAACCCTAAATTCCTGCTCGGTCTTGCTTCTAATGCGACTCCTATACATGCGGATGTCCTCATGAAACCCAGACTTCCATGGAACCACACCTTTTCCACGCGGTCGTCCTGGGTGCTCGGGAGTCTGCAGTGCCAGGGTCACTTCGTCTTTCTCTTTGCCGGGCTGGAATCTCCCCTCAGTAGAGACCTCTAGGGCATCGATGAGACAGTGAGCTGCCTGTCGTACCAATGCTTTGATCATTTGGGCCAGTCAACTATGACCGGAACGATACCTCTTGCGGCTAATTCATCTTCCATCTTTTGCCATTTCGGAATTCCCTTCTTATAGACGCCCGAACCTTGCTAGTGAAAGTACTTTATCTTGGCGGCATTGGCTTTGTTCATCGCTATCTTTGATGCCCCTTGCTCAGACGACTTGTATCCAACAAATGCATTCCAATGGCCCCTCAACTTGGGGTATTTGTCAAAGTTCAGCATCTCGTCATTCAGGACATATGTGTTGTACAATTTTTTCTTAAATGCTTCAAGCTGTGTGGCCATCTTCTTGAGAGCCCACTCCTTCAGTTTGGATTGTTGTGCCTTAGGGATCTAGAGAGTGAAGGTCTCGAGCAAGGTTGTCCATAGCATATCCTTCTCTGATTGTGGGAGATAAGTTTGTTCACTGTTCGACCGTGTTCTCTTCCAATTTTGTGTGCTGATCGGCACATGATCCCTCACAACCCAACCGTACTGTGAGACAAACTACGTTGCGACGAAGGAGGGGGCAACTTGTGTGCCATTTCTTTCACCTCAGTTATAATATGCTTCCCCTCCACCTATTTTGCGATACCACGTTGTCCACGTGCCTTCTTCGAGGAACCAACATTCTGCTATCCATCCTCGTGCTCTCCTCATCTTCACCCTCATTCAAGTATTGTCCACAATTCTCTTGATCGTCCAGCATGTAGTATCGGCTGCTACCCTTATTGATGGTGTCTAAAAGGAACCTTTCATTTGACTCTCCCATTTGTTTGTAACATTAAATAATACAGAAAATGAGTATACATATAAAAGGTGCATGGTATATTACATATTTGTCATTTTATAACACTTTCATTTTGGACAAGACTAAAGTCAAATTTTAGTCTCCTTGACTATGGAAAACTTCTAAATTCACTTACTTAAGATATATGCAACCTATACGTATGTAGTAATCAATAATTAATATGCAAGCAATAATTAACTTACTAATTCATTTACTTATGTATGCATGAACAATTATGCATTGTGTACGCAATAATTAATTAAACTATGTATGTACCAAAATAGTTGCATATAATTAGTTGGCATACATCATATATAATATAAAAATTGTCTAGTTCATATAACTTGTCTTAGTTTTGCTTGGCAGCCTTGAGACCATTGAAGTTGGATTGTCACCCGCGTAAGGAGCTAGACCACGTAATTCTGACAAGAAAAACAATCATTATTTAAAACATATACATTGGTGAACTACAACCTAACATAAAGATATTGTAATGTATTCTTCTTATTTTGAATGATTTTACGATTTTAAAAGGACTTAATCGTAGCTCATATTTTTAATGTTCATATTTTTAATGATTTCAATGTTATTATTTTAAATGAGATATATTTTTAATGATTTTAATTTTTAAAGGAGATATATTTTTAATGATTTTAATTTTGATATTTTTCATTAGATATATTTTTTCAATTTTTAATGTATTTTAAAAAAATTAAATAGATTTAAAGGGGATACTCACAGTGGGCTCGGCTGTCAACACCCCTAACGGTGGCGTGGTCGATCGAGCGGCGACAGCGCGTGGTGATGGCGACGGCGCATTCGGCAGTGATGGGCAACGGAGGTGGCGACGAAACCCTAGGCGGCCTTTGCGGACCGAGCCGGACAATATGGTGTGGTGGGGTAGTGTTGATGGTTCCGACGATGGTGAACCTGTTAGTGATATGCCCTAGAGGCAACATGGAGATGTTGGATATCACGTCAATGTTTATGTATTTATGAATAAAGTGTTATTCAGTTCCATTAAATAGACATCTTGTATTGATCAATAAGTACGTGACTTATTTATGAGACTCGATATGTATGAATCTATTTCTAAATGATCCTCGATCATATATCATATTATTGGAACTAATATGATTCTAAGATCGGCATGTCTATTGATTGATGATCATGTCTCATAGATCATGGGTATGGAGATACCGAATCAATAAACATGGACATATGTGTTAGAGAACACATTGTTGGATAGACCCACCATGAGACACTACGGAATTAATGTGCCATTAGTTGGTCTCGGGTAGTGTTGGTACAAAGTCCTTAGACCTAAGATCACAATGGATTCCAACATGTGTAGTAGCCTACTTTGGGACTACCAAATGCTATTCCGTAACGGGTAGTTACAAAGGTAGTTTTCGGGTTTACTATGAAACATGGAGTGGGATGTGAGTGATCAAGATAGAATTTGCCCCTCCTTTGGAGAGATATCTCTGGGCCCCTCGAGGTAATGGATTATGGAAATGCATGACCATGCTAAGTTGATTGAGGAGTCAATCAACGGACGGATAATCCAATACGGTTCGAGTGAATGGTTAAGCTATTGAAGGGATGGCACACATCTTGCCTATAGCTTAATTGGTATCGTGAGGCAAAGGGATTTATGTACACATTACAGGTTCGAGCCGATATTATATTCTTGTATACTATGGTGTCAATATGTGCTGCTAGGCGCCGGTTGTGTGCAGTCGGCTGAGTTGGACTCGAGCCGACGGTCGGCTAAGTTGGACTATAGCCGAAACCGAGTATACCTGAACCTACTGGGTCGCACGCTTAAGGGGATGGAATAGATATTCGAGTTGGACTCGGATACGGCTCGATCGGATAGGGATCCGATCGGATAGGGATCCGATCGGATAGGGATCCGATCGGATAGGGATCCGATCGGATAGGGATCCGATCGGATAGGGATCCGATCGGATAGAGTTCTATGGGCTTAGGCGTATGGGCGGCCAACTTTGTGAGATTCGGATAGGATCTGATTTAAAATAGAGTCCTGATCGGCCACTAGTCCCAGTCGGCCAACTCTATATAATGGGGTGAGGGGTGGAGAGTTGCAGTATCGCATTGAACCGAATCTGCAACAGAAGTCGCCGAGATCAATCTCCACGGAAACCCTCCCCACTGTCGAGCCAAACCCTAGCCTTGCATCGCGTGCTAGCACATGGGTGTTCGGTGTTCTGTTCCCGGACGTGTGGATACCGGCTTCGGATCGGCTGCGGTCGGGCGCATCGGAGCAAGGCACAAGAACGTGACCGGACGACTCCGCGAATCGGCTGATTGGCGAATCGGCTGTCGGCTTGCGGGAATCGGCTACACAGTTCCAGATCGGATAGCCCTGATTGGCTATTTCCGCTGCATACTCCAATCGGTAACGATCTATCGACCCTTACTTGCAAGGGTTCCTGGTTTGCGCGGTAGAAAAGTTTTTGTTTTCAGCTAGCGTAGCTTCCGCGTAACCCTTCAGTGGTATCAGAGCTAATCTTGCTTAGTTCGGGTTTTAGATTGGATCTGGAACAAGTTTTGCACACGGGTTGATTAGATCAATCGGTTTTACGGGATTTGTTGAGGAGAGTAGATGGTAATTGCGTTCCTTGATAGTGTATCGGAACAGCGTAATGTGATTACGTTGAAGCAATTTCCATAGAACTCAGTTTGAGTTGGGTTCGAGATAGCGTTCCTTGTTTTTGCGTTCCTTGATAGCGGGACCGCCGTGTGCGTACCCCTTATAGGTCGTCTCGATGCCGTATCTCTGCGATAGGTAGAAAATGTTTCTACGCCTAACTTGTTTTTGCAGAGAATGCTTTGAGATGGTATGGCCCTATTGTATGTATGAGATGCATGTGATGCATGTAATATTCTTTCATATGTGCAATCCCTGTAATATTCTTTCATACGTGCAATGCTTGTAATATTCTTTCACGACCTACGAGTCGATGTAATCTTCAATTAGAGCTTCTATAGTAGTAGCTTAGTTTGAAGAAATCAAGCATCATGCACATTGGAAGATGGTGCCGAAGATGGAGATCCTCAGCGCCGGCATGGAGATGGAGATCACCATGTGAAGGGGGCCATACTATTTCATTATATGCTATTCTACTTGCTTTCATATGTGATATGTTTGTTTGATAGGATAGCATCCTCGCAAAATTAAGTAGTAATGATGCCCTTCCAAATGTTGCACCCGTCACCGTTATGCTCGTCAATGGTGGGTCTGCCAAAGCAGAGTGCCTTCTCTATCATAACACGAGGGGGTATATGTCAGACATATACATGAGGAGCATTTGGTTTACTTAACAAGGCTATCAAAACAGTTTTGGGCCTTGGGGCATAGGTTGGTGCCGGGCATGGAGATGTCACACCAACAACAAGAGTCACATAGAGATGTGATTAGCAAGGTGTTGCTTACCGATGTTACTAATTTTCTAGCATTGATGCCAAAGCTCACTAGAAAATTAATTAACATGTGGATCTTGACCCAATACGTAACCTAGAGGGAAGGTATAAAATACGTAATGGGAGTTTAATGTTAAATTGTTTAACAATAGACATAGCATAAACATTTTGCTAAACTTTGCTTTTTCGTTGTAGAATAAATGGCGGCTAATACTACACCCAGTACCTTTAATTTGCGATCTATTCTCGAAAAGGAAAAATTAAACGGAACAAACTTTTATGGATTGGTATCGCAACTTGAGAATTGTTCTCAAGCAAGAGCGTAAGGAGTACGTTCTTGAAGTACCCTATCCTGAGGATTTGCCTAATAACGCCACTGCAACTGCACGGAGGGCTTACGAGAAGCACACTAATGATGCCCTAGATATAAGCGGCTCATGCTTGCTACAATGTCCCCCGAGCTTCGAAGCAATATGAGAGCAGCGATGCTCACGCTATTATTCGGGGACTGCGTGGTATGTTTGAGAACCAAGCTCGGGCCGAGAGGTTCAACACCTCGAAGTCCTTGTTTGCGTGCGAGCTTGTTGAGGGGAATCCCGTCGTCCGCATGTGATAAAAATGATTGGCTACATTGAGAGTCCGGAAAAACTAGGTTTTCCCTTAGCCAAGAGTTGGCTACCGATGTGATTCTCCGTCGCTCGCTCCGAGCTTCGAGCCATTCATATTAAATTATCACATGAACAATATGGGTAGAACCTTGGCTGAATTGCATGGGATGTCGAAGACGTGAAGAGAGTATCCAAAAACGGTCATCATGTGATGATGATGCGAAGGCTAAGCGCAAACCACTGTCAAGAAACTTTGCACCAAGAGGAAGCTAACTCCCGATGAGATCGCGAGTGCCTCCAATGCAAAGAAGGGCAAGAAGGGGTCAGCGGCATCGGATGTCGTTTGCTTCTACCGTAAGGAGACAGTCCACTGGAAAAGGAACCGCAAGAAGTAGATGGAGGATCTCAAAAAGAAGCAAAGTACGACTTTCGCTTCGGTATTAATGTTATAGACATTAATCTTGCTACTTCACCTACCGACTCTTGGGTATTTGATACCGGATCAGTAGCTCATATTTGCAAGTTGTTGCAGGAATGAGAAGAAGTAGAGGCTTAAGAAGGGGCGAGGTGAACCCGCACATCGGCAATGAAGCAAGCGTTGCTATAGTTGCTGTCGGCACAGCACCACTTCATCTACCTTCAGGATTAGGATTGGAATTAAATAATTGTTATTGTGTTCCAACACTATGTCAAAACGTTATTTCCGCTTCATGTTTGCAAGCGGAAGGATATGACTTTAGATCAATGAACAATGGTTGTTCAATATATCTCGAGATATGTTCTATTTTCATGCTCCATTGGTGAATGGATTATAAGTTTTGAATCTTGAAGCGTCTCCCATCTATAACGTTAATACGAAAGGCAACTCTCTAATGATACAAACCCCACGTTTATCCGGCATTGTCGCTTAGGCCATATAAATAAGAAACGCATGGAGAAGCTCCATAAGGATGGACTGCTTCACTCTTTTGATTTTGAATCATTTGAGACATGTGAGTCTTGTTTACTTGGTAAGATGACAAAGACACCTTTCACAGACACGTGAAAGAGCAAGTGACTTGTTGGCACTCTTACATACCGATGTATGTGGACCAATGAGCTCAACGGCCGAGGTGGTTATCGCACTTCATTACCTTTATCGATGACTTTAGTAGATATGGTTATATCTACTTAATAAGGCATAAGTCTGAATCCTTTGAAAAGTTCAAAGAATTCCGAATGAAGTACGTAATCATTTAGGAAAAACAATCAAGTTTCTATGATCGATCGTGGAGGGAATACTTGAGCCAAGAGTTTGGTAATCATCCGAAAGATTGTGGAATTGTTCCACGCTGACTCCGCCAGAACTTCACAATTGAACGGAGTGTCCAACGGAGAAATCGCACCTTATTGGACATGGTGCGGTTGATGATGAGCCAAAGTGATCTTCCGTTATCCTTCCGGGGATATGCTCTTGAAACAAATTGCGCTCATACTAAATAGAGTTCCATCTAAGTCGGTTGAAAAGACACCATATGAGATATGGACAGGGCAACCCCTAGTTTGTCTTTTCTCAAAATTTGGAGATGCGAAGCTTATGTAAAACGTCTACAGTCTGACAAGCTCACACCCAAATCTGAGGAAACTAAGGGATATTACTTTTATAATCGGGAACAAGGCAAAGTGTTTGTCGCCCGACACGGTGTCTTCTTGGAGAAAGAGTTTCTTTCAAGAAGGGTTAGTGGGAGCAGGGTGCATCTTGAAGAAGTTCAAGAAACACCGAAAATGTTTCGCGATCAGAGAACCACAACAGAGGAGCAAAGTGTTGCGCTACCAGTTGTAGATACACCAGCCCCACGGAGGTCTAAAAGATCACGTCGTGCGCCTGACATGTACACAGGTGCGGAACAACGTGATATATTATTGTTGGACAACGATGAGCCTAAGACCTATGAGGAAGCGATGGTGGGACCCGATTCCAACAAGTGGCTTGGAGCCAAGAAATCTGAAATAGAATCCATGTATGACAATCAAGTTTGAAACTTGGTTGATCCACTGATGGTGTCAAAACCATTGAGTGTAAATGGGTTTTTAAGAAAAAGGCCGATATGGATGGAAAGGTTCACATCTATAAGGCGTGATTGGTGGCGAAAGGATTTAAATAGATTCAAGGAGTTGATTATGATGAAACCTTCTCGCCCGTTGCAATGCTTAAATCTATTCGGATTATCCTAGCGATTGCTGCATATTTTGATTATGAGATATGGCGGATGGATGTCAAAACGGCTTTCCTGAATGGAAACCTAAGCGAGGATGTATACATGATACAACCTCAAGGTTTTGTCGATCCACAATTGCACGGAAAGATATGCAAGCTACGAAATCCATTTATGGATTGAAGCAAGCATCTCGGAGTTGGAATATTCGTTTTGATGAAGTAATCAAAGGGTTTGGTTTCATCAAAAACGAAGAGGAGGCCTGTGTTTACAAAAAGGTCAGTGGGAGCGTAATTGTATTTCTAATCTTATATGTGGATGACATATTACCGATTGGAAATGATATCCCTATGCTAGAATCCGTCAAGTCTTCATTGAAAAATAGGTTTTCCATGAAAGACTTAGGGGAGGCAAGATACATATTAGCATTCGGATCTATAGAGATAGATCCAAGAGGCTAATTGGATTAAGCCAAAGTACATACATTGACAAGGTGTTGAAAAGGTTCAACATGCATGATTCCAAGAAAGGTTTCTTGTCCATGTCACATGGCATTAATCTTAGCAAGAATCGTGTCCTTAGACACATGATGAGCGGAATAAGATGGGTATGGTTCCATATGCCTCGGCAATTGGATCCATCATGTATGCCATGCTTTGTACACGCCCGGATGTCTCGTACGCTTTGAGTGCTACGAGGAGATACTCGAGATCCAGGTAAAGGTCACTGGATCGCCGTAAAGAATATCCTTAAGTACTTGAGAAGAACTAAGGATATGTTCCTAGTCTATGGAGGTAGACAAGAGCTCATTGTAAGTGGTTACACCGATGCTAGCTTCCAAACGACAAGGATGATTATAGATCGCAACTGGATTCGTGTTCGCCCGAACGGAGGCGCGATCACTGGAAGAGTTCCAAGCGGGATACCGTTGTTGATTCTACAACGGAGGCCGACTATATTGCTGCTTCGGAAGCTGCAAAGGAAGCTGTTTGGATCAAGAAATTCGTTTCGAGCTTGGTGTGATGACTAGTACGACGGTCCAATGTCTCTCTATTGTGACAATAGTGGAGCCATTGCGCAAGCCAAGGAGCCGAGGTCAAATCAAAAGTCCAAACACATACTTCGGCGATATCATCTCATCTCGCGAGATAGTGGACAAACGTGATGTCAAAATATGCAAAGTGCACACGGATCTCAACATAGCCGATCACCGAAGCATGAGGCGCACACAAGAGCAATGGGTATTAGATACTTGCATGATTGACTCTAGTGCAAGTGGGAGGTTGTTAGTGATATGCCCTAGAGGCAACATAGAGATGTTGGATATCATGTCAATGTTTATGTATTTATGAATAAAGTATTATTCAGTTCCATGAAATAGACATCTTGTATTGATCAATAAGTACTTGACTTATTTATGAGACTCGATATGTATGAATCTATTTCTAAATGATCCTCGATCATATATCATATTATTGGAACTAATATGACTCTAAGATCGGCATGTTTATTGATTGATGATCATGTCTCATAGATCATGGGTATGGAGATACCAAATCAATAAACATGGACATATGTGTTTGAGAACACATTGTTGGATAGACCCACCATGAGACACTACAGGAATTAATGTTTCATTAGTTGGTCTCGGTAGTGTTGGTACAAAGTCCTTAGACCCGAGATCACCATGGATTCCAACATGTGTAGTAGCCTACTTTAGGACTACCAAACGCTATTCCGTAACTAGGTAGTTATAAAGGTAGTTTTCGGGTTTGCTATGAAACATGGAGTGGGATGTGAGTGATCAAGATGGAATTTGCCCCTCCTTTGGAGAGATATCTCTCGGCCCCTCGAGGTAATGGATTATGGAAATGCATGGCCATGCTAAGTTGATTGAGGAGTCAATCAACGGACGGATAATCCAATACGGTTCGAGTGAATGGTTAAGCTATTGAAGGGATGACACACATCTTGCCTATAGCTTAATTGGTATCGTGAGGCAAAGGGATTTGTGTACACATTACAGGTTCGAGCCGATATTATATTCTTATATACTATGATGTCAATATGTGCCGCTAGGCGCCGTTGTTGACAGTGTCGGTGAGTTGGACTCGAGCCGATGGTCGGCTAAGTTAGACTATAGCCGAAATCGAGTATACCTGAATCTGCAGGGTCGCACGCTTAAGGGGATGGAATAGATATTCGAGTTGGACTCGGATACGGCTCGGTCGGATAGGGATCCGATCGGATAGAGTTCTATGGGCTTACGACGTATGGGCAGCCAACTCTATGAGATTCGGATAGGATCCGATTTAAAATAGAGTCCTGATCGGCCACTAGTCCCGTCGGCCAACTCTATATAAAGTGGCGAGGGGTGGATAGTTGCAGTATCGCATTGAACCGAATCCGCAACAGAAGTCGCCGAGATCAATCTCCACGGAAACCCTCCCTACTTTCGAGCCAAACCCTAGCCTTGCATCGCGTGCTAGCACACGGGTGTTCGGCGTTCTGTTCCCGGACGTGTGGATACCGGTAGAGGCGCTGCTACGTTGCGCGCTGTTGATAAGCTACGAATCGGCTGTGGTGGAATCGGCTGTGGTCGAGCGCATCGGAGCAAGGCGCGAGAACGCGGTCAGACGACTCGGCGAATCGGCTACATCGGCGAATCGGCTGATTGGTGAATCGGCTGTCCCCAGGAATTGGCTGTCGGCTTGCGGGAATTGGCTGTCATCGGCCAGCACAGTTCCAGATCGGATAGCCCTGATTGGCTATTTCCGCTGCATAGTCCAATCGGTAACGATCTATCGGCCCTTACTTGCAAGTGTTCCTGGTTTGCGCGGTAGAAAAGTTTTTGTTTTCGGCTAGCGTAGCTTCCGCGTAACCCTTCAGAACCTATAGGCATGCCACGGTGGGGGCAAAGGAAATGGTTCCGACGGCGGCAGCGACGGTGACGACACGGTGCTCTTGGCCGAAGATGATGGCGCGACATCGACGAGCTTGAAGAGATGAAAAACTACTTAGTGTGGTCGGTGCGATTGAGAAGATGAAACGCCCCAACATAGATACCATGCTCTTTAGTCCCTGTTGGTATTACTAATCGGGATTAAAGATGACATTTTTAGTCCCGGTTGGTGTTTGGAACTCGGAGTAAAGATATCTTTAGTCATGTTCGTAATAGAAACCGAAACTAAAGATGAATTCCCGCTATTTCCGAATTTTTTTCCCGACTATAGATAAGAACTGGGACTAAAAATACATTAAAAATAGGCTAAAATTGTAACAATATTTTAAAAATCATATAATGAACCGTGACCTAACTAAGTGCATTAAAAATAATAAAAAATCATCAAAATAATGAGAATACATTAAAAATACGTTAAAATTATAATAAAATTCTAAAAATCATATACAATTAACCGTGGCCCGATTAAATGCATTAAAAATAACAAAATAATATAAAAATAATGAGAATACATAAAATCATATATAACTAACCGTGGCGGATTAAGTGCATTAAAAATAATAAAGAATTAGAAAAATAATGAGAATACATTTAAAATGTTCAACCAAAATACTTTTTCAAGTGCCGAAATAGCATAGGACAAGGTGGTATATTTAATTTAATTACATCGTCCGTACATCATGGAAGTATAAATAATTTACATCGTCCATACAATCAATCTCATAACGTGATGGTTGATGCAACATATTTTCTCCTTATGAATGTTCCTTCGCTATGATCATTGCGTAAGTAAGAGGTGTCCTCATTTGATAGAAGGATGCTCGGGTCAACCGTCACAGTGAATGGATGTTGCCCGTCAAATTGATCATAATCTTCGTCAGTCTTATCCTCGATTCCAACAATTTTGCTTTTTCCTGAGAGAACCACGTGGCGCTTTGGTTCATCGGGCCCTTTTCCCTTCTTCGGTTTGCTACACATGTCCTTAACATAGAAAACTTGCATTACATTATTGGCTAGGAAGCATGGTTCATTTGAGTACCCAACCTTATTAAGGTTAAGTGTTGTCATCCCACAGTCATCAATCATTACGCATCCACTAGTTAGCCTAACCCATTGGCACCAAAACAGAGGGGCATTCAAAGGTCCATACTCGAGTTCCCATATCTCATCGATGGCACCATAATACGTGCTAGTTGTCTCATCATATCTCATGGCATCGATATGAACAACACTATTTTGGTCCGTGCTCTTTTTGTCTCGGGCTCTTGTGTAAAATATATACCCATTGATCTCATATCCTTGAAATGTCGAGATTGAGAAAGATGGTCCCCTCGTCAACAAGGCTAGTTGTTGGTTAATTATGTCATTACCCATGAGATGTTGTTGCAACCAAGTGAGAAAAGTATCAATGTGATGACGTGTAATCTAGGCAATAGACTTCTCGATGTTTTTGGAACGTACAATCGCCATGTGTTGCTCGATGTGAGGAGCAACCAATGAAGATTGTTGCAAAACTATGAAATGTGCTTTATGGAATAAATCGTTCTCTCTAGTCATGATTGGTTTCTTTCCAAGAGTTACCTTTCCCTGTAGTCTCCCTTCATGGCTTGATTCAAGGACCCGATTGGACGAAGGTCTTCAATAAATTCTAAGCAAAACTCAATGACCTCCTCTGTTCCATACCTCTTGGCAATGCATGCTTCCGGACGTTATTAGGAAGTATACCCTAGATTATAATAGGAAGCAACTATGTCATCAACATGTGGTAGTCATGAGACTTTAGGTTTGTGAACTTATTATCTTTCATGCTTATTATTTTCTTTATATTCGATGAGTAACCAGATGGTATCTTGATGCTGTCCAAGCATTCGAACATACTTTCCTTCTCTGCGTTGCTCAAAGTGTAGCTGGCTGGACTTAAGTAATGGCTTTCTTTCTCCTTCGGTTTCGGATGAAGGTCGTTACGTTGTTTCATATGTTTTAGAGCATAACGTGCTTCAATTGTATCTTTCGACTTCCCATATATACTGTAACACCCTGAAAACCAGAGAATTTAAAACCAGGAATTAAAAATCAAAACTTACAAAAACTTTTTACTTGTTGCTTCTTGATCGTGTTTATTGCTTCTTATTTGCCAGTTTGGTTGCATAAAATTCACCTTGGAAATGCTTTGATTTGAAGTTGGGTAAAAACCAAGTTTGAAATTCCCAAATGGGAGAAAAAGTTCAAAAGATAGATTTGAAGGAGGAAAATAATTAAGATTTAGGATTAAGAAAAGTGTCTTAAAAAGTATAAACTATTGGTTTAAACCCTAATTTAATAATGGAAAAATAGGTAATAAACAAAATTATATGATAAAAATAATTTAGAAGGAAAACTATGAAGATGGAAGGTAATCCTAAATCAAAAGACTTAATTTTTGAATTTAAAAGAAGGAGATAAGTTAGAATATATATATATATATTTGAATAATAAAAGTGGGGAAAAAGTTTGAAAATATATTTTAAATTAATTTTTAGGAATATTAAAATTTATTTGGAATTTTTATAGTGAAGGAAAAATATGGGAAAATAAAATCAGAAAATGGGGAAAAATAGGATTCGGCCTTGTTTATGCGTGGCGGGTGTTCGACCGCGTCCCCGCGCTCGCGCGCACACACACCACGCGTCGCTGCGCCGTACCACGGCCCCGCGCACGCCCGTTCTCGCCGTGCCGCGTGTTGCCGCCCGTACCGCACCGTGCCGTCGCTCGTGTCAACCACGTCGCCGCCACACAGTCCGCCACACCCGCCATGCCATCGCTCGCATCACCACGCCCCGCACAGCACCCGCCGTACCGCGCCGCGCCCGGTCCCGCCCGCGCGCTGCGCGTCGCTCCCGCCACGCGCCATGCCGCCATACCGGCCTCGCGCCCGTGCGCGCCGCGCGCCGCGCGTCGCCGCCGCGCCCGGCCCCGCCGCCCTCGCGTCCCGCGCGCGTGCCGTCGCCGTCCGTCGCCGTCGCCTCTCTTTCTCTCTCTCCGCGCAACTATAAAAGGGAAGCCGAGCCCCATCTCCCCCATCCTCCGCCGCTCGCTTCTCTCTCGTTTCCCATTTCTCCCTCGTCGCCGTTTCACCGCATTTCCACCACCACCGCTGCACCGGGATTCGCAAGCCACCATCGCCGTGCCAAGTCTCATCGCCGCATCGCGCCGCCGTTTGCCACCGCACCGGTGAGCCGCCGTCCTCCTCATTTCTCCCCTTCCCGTAGCGTCGCGCTGCCGCCGCCATCCGTCGCCGCCGCCGCTTAGCCGCGCCGCAGCAGCTCGGCTCGGCCGAGGGGGGTAGACGCGAAGGGTTACGCGGAGGCTACGCTAGCCAAAAACAAAAACTTTTAACCGCGCAAACCAGGAACACTTGCAAGTAAGGGCCGATAGATCGTTACCGATTGGAGTATGCAAAGCGGAAACCAATCGTGGCTATCCGATCTGGAACCGTGCCGCGATTCCCGCAAGCCGACAACCGATACCCGGACCGATTCGCCAGACCAGCCAATCGCTCCGATTGCAGCCGATCCGAAGCCGATCAACAACGTGCAACGTAGCAGCGCCTTTACCGGTATCCACACGTCCGGGGACAGAACGCCGAACACCCGTGTGCTAGCACGTGATGCAAGGCTAGTGTTTGGCTCGAAAGTGGGGAGTGTTTCCGTGAAGATTGATCTCGGCGACTTCTGTTGCACAAGATGCAATTGACGTGCCGCAGCTCTCAACCCCTCCCTCCTTTATATAGAGTTGGCCGACTGGGACTAGTGGCCGATCAGGACTCTATTTTGAATTGGATCCTATCCGAATCTCACGAGTTGGCCGCCCATACGTCGTAAGCCCATAGGACTCTATCCGATCGGATCCCTATCCCATCGAGCCGTATCCGAGTCCAACTCGAATATCTATTCTATCCCCTTAAGCGTGCGACCCGTAGGTTCAGGTATACTTGGTTTCGGCTATAGTCTAACTTAGCCGACCGTCGGCTCGAGTCCAACTCAGCCGACCGTCACACAGCGACGCCTAGCAAGCACATATTGACACCATAGTATACAAGAATATAATATCGGCTCGAAACCGTAATATATACACAAATCCCTTTGCCTCACGATATCGGTTAAGCTATAGGCAAGATGTGTGCCATCCCTTCAATAGCTTAACCTTTCACTCGAACCGTATTGGATTATCCGTCGTTGATTGACTCCTCAATCAACTTAGCATGACCATGCATTTCCATAATCCAAGCACCTCGAGGGCCCAGATATCTCTCCAAAGGAGGGGCAAATTCCATCTTGATCACTCACATCCCACTCCATGTTTCATAGCAAACCCGAAAACTACCTTTATAATTACACTTGTTGGAATCCATGGTGATCTCGGTCTAAGGACTTTGTACCAACACTACCCGAGACCAACTAATGGCACATTAATTCCGTAGTGTCTCATGGCGGGTCTATCCAACAATGTGTTCTCTAACACATATGTCCATGTTTATTGATTTGGTATCTCCATACCCATGATCTATGAGACATGATCATCAATCAATAAACATGCCGATCTTAGAATCATATTTATTCCAATAATATGATATATGATCGAGGATCATTTAGAAATAGATTCATACATAAAGAGTCTCATAAATAAGTCACGTACTTATTGATCAATACAAGATGTCTATTTCATGGAACTGAATAACACTTTATTCATAAATACATAAACATTGACGTGATATCCAACATCTCCATGTTGCCTCTAGGGCATATCACTAACAATCTCCCACTTGCACTAGAGTCAATCATGTAAGTATCTAATACCCATTGCTCTTGTGTGTGCCTCATGTTTCGGCTGAAGGAGAGGTTTTATCGGCGGATCGGCTATGTTGAGATCCGTGTGCACTTTGCATATCTTGACATCACCTCTGTCCACTATCTCGCGGATGAGATGATATCGCCGAAGTATGTGTTTGGACTTCGATGTGACCTCGGCTCCTTTGCTTGCGCAATGGCTTCACTATTATCACAATAGAGAGACATTGGACCAGTCGTACTAGTCATCACACCAAGCTCGAAACGAATTTCTTGATCCAAACAGCCTCCTTTGCGCTAAGCAAGAATGTACTCGGCCTCCGTTGTAGAATCAGCAACGGTATCCCGCTTGGAACTCTTCCAGCAGATCGCGCCTCCGTTCGTGCAAAACACGAACCAAGATTACGATCTATAATCATCCTTTTCGTTTGGAAGCTAGCATCGGTGTAACCACTTACAACGAGCTCTTCTTCACCTCCATAGACTAGGAACATATCCTTAGTTCTTCTCAAGTACTTAAGGATATTCTTTACGGCCCTGATGACATTCACCTGGATCGACGGTATCTACTCGTAGCACTCAAAGCGTACGAGACATGCGGGCGTGTACAAAGCATGGCATACATGATGGATCCAATTGCCGAAGCATATGGAACCATACCCATCTTATTCCGCTCATCATGTGTCCGAGGACACCGATTCTTGCTAAGATTAATGCCATGTGACATGGACAAGAAACCTTTCTTGGAATCATGCATGTTGAACCTTTTCAACACCTTGTCAATGTATGTACTTTGGCTTAATCCAATTAGCCTCTTGGATCTATCTCTATAGATCCGAATGTCCAATATGTATGCTTGCCTCCCCTAAGTCTTTCATGGAAAAACTATTTTTCAATGAAGACTTGACAGATTCTAGCATAGGGATATCATTTCCAATCGTAATATGTCATCCACATATAAGATTAGAAATACAATTGCGCTCCCACGACCTTTTTGTAAACACAGGCCTCTTCTTCGTTTTTGATGAAACCAAACCCTTTGATTACTTCATCAAAACGAATATTCCAACTCCGAGATGCTTGCTTCAATCCATAAATGGATTTCGTAGCTTGCATATCTTTCCAGCGATTTTGGATCGACAAAACCCCGAGGTTGTATCATGTATACATCCTCGCTTAGGTTTCCATTCAGGAAAGCCGTTTTGACATCCATCCGCCATATCTCATAATTGAAATATGCAGCAATCGCTAGGATAATCCGAATAGATTTAAGCATTGCGACGGGCAAGAAGGTTTCATCATAATCAACTCCTTGAATCTGTTTAAAACCATTCGCCACCAAGCGCGCCTTATAGATGTGAACATTTCCATCCATATCGGCCTTTTCTTAAAAACCCATTTACACTCAATGGTTTTGACACCATCGTAGATCAACCAAGTTCCAAACTTGATTGTCGTACATGGATTCTATTTCGGATTTCATGGCTCCAAGCCACTTGTTGGAATCGGGTCCCACCATCGCTTCCTCATAGGTCTTAGGTTCATCGTTGCCCAACAACAATATATCACGTTGTTCCGCACTGTGTACTGTCGGGCGCACGACGTGATCTTTCGACCTCCGTGGGGCTGGTGTATCTACAACCGGTGGCGCAACACTTTGCTCCTCCTGTTGTGGTTCCGTGGTCGCCGAAACGTTTTCGGTGTTTCTTGAACTTCTTCAAGATGCACCCTGCTCCCACTAACCCTTCTTGAAAGAAACTCTTTCTCCAAGAAGACACCGTGTCGGCGACAAACACTTTGCCTTGTTCCCGATTATAAAAGTAATATCCCTTGGTTTCCTTAGGATATCCCACAAAGAAGCACTTGTCGATTTGGGTGTGTGCTTGTCGACTATAAACGTTTTCCATAAGCTTCGCATCCCCAAATTTTGAGAAAAGACAAACTAGGGGTTGCCCTGTCCATATCTCATATGGTGTCTTTTCAACCGACTTAGATGGAACTCTATTTAGTGTGAGCGCAATGTTTCAAGAGCATATCCCCGAAGGATAACGGAAGATCACTTTGGCTCATCATCGACCGCACCATGTCCAACAAGGTGCGATTTCTCCGTTCGGACACTCCGTTCCATTGTGGAGTTCCCTGGCGGAGTCAACCGTGGAACAATTCCACAATCTTTCGATGATTACCAAACTCTTGGCTCAAGTATTCTCCTCCACGATCTAATCGTAGAAACTTGATTGTTTTCCCTAAATGATTCTCAGTACTTCATTCGGAATTCTTTGAACTTTTCAAAGGATTCGGACTTATGCCTCATTAAGTAGATATAACCATATCTACTAAAGTCATCGGTAAAGGTAATGAAGTACGATAACCACCTCGGCCGTTGAGCTCATTGGTCCACATACATCGGTATGTACGAGTGCCAACAAGTCGCTTGCTCTTTCACCGTGTCCCGTGAAAGGTGCCTTTGCATCTTACCAAGTAAACAAGACTCACATGTCTCAAATGATTCAAAATCAAAAGAGTGAAGCAATCAATCCTTATGGAGCTTCTCCATGCGTTTCTAATTTATATGGCCTAAGCGACAATGCCGATAAACGTGGGATTTATATCATTAGAGAGTTGCCTTTCGTATTAATGTTATAGATGGGAGATGCTTCAAGATTCAAAACGTATAATCCATTCACCAATGGAGCATGAAAATAGAACATATCTCTAAGATATATTGAACAACCATTGTTCATTGATCTAAATTCACATCCTTCCGCTTGCAAACATGAAGCGGAAATAACGTTTTGACATAGTGTTGGAACACAATAACAATTATTTAATTCCAATCCTAATCCCGAAGGTAGATGAAGTGGTACCGTGCCGACAAGAATCGTAGCAACGCTTGCTCCATTGCCGACGCGCAGTTCACCTCGCCCTTCTCAAGCCTCTACTTCTTCTCATTCCCTGCAACGACTTGCAAATATGAGCTACCGATCCGGTATCAAATACCCAAGAGTCAGTAGGTGAAGTAGCAAGATTAATGTCTATAACATTAATACCTGAAGTAGAAGTCGTACTATGCTTCTTTTTGAGATCCTCCATGTACTTCTTGCAGTTCCTCTTCCAAGGCCTGTCTCCTTGCAATAGAAGAAAACGGCATCCGATGCCGCCGACCCTTTCTTGCCCTTCTTTGCATTAGAGGCACTCGCGATCTCATCGGGAGTTAACTTCCTCTTGGTGCAAAGTTTCTTGACAGTGGTTTGCGCTTAGCCTTCGCATCATCATCACATGATGACCATTCTTTCGGATACTCTCCTCACTGTCTTTAGCATCCCATGCAACTCAGCCAAGGTTCTATCCATATTGTTCATGTGATAATTCAATATGAATGGCTCGAAGCTCGGAGGGAGCGGCGGAGAATCACATCGCAGCCAACTCTTGGCTACGGGAAAACCTAGTTTTTCCGGACTCTCAATGTAGCCAATCATTTTTATCACATGCGGACGACGGGATTCCCCTCAACAAGCTCGCACGCAAACAAGGACTTTGAGGTGTTGAATCTCTCGGCCCGTGCTTGGTTCTCAAACATGCCACGCAGCCCCGAATAATAGTGTGAGCACCGTGCTCTCATATCGCTTCGAAGCTCGGGGACATTGTAGCAAGCATGAGACAGCTTATATCTAGGGCATCATTAGTGTGCTTCTCATAAGCCCTCCGTGCGTAGTGGCATTATTTGGCAAATCCTCGGGATAGGGTACTTCAAGAACGTACTCCTTACGCTCTTACTTGAGAACAATTCTCATGTTGCGATACCAATCCATAAAGTTTGTTCCATTTAATTTTTCCTTTTCGAGAATAGATCGCAAATTAAAGGTGGGTGTAGTATTAGCCGCCATTTATTCTACAACGAAAAAGCAAAGTTTAGCACAATGTTTATGCTATGTCTATTGTTAAACAATTTAACATTAGACTCCCATTACGAATTTTCCACCTTCCCTCTAGGTTACGTATTGGGTCAAGATCCACATGTTAATTAATTTTCTAGTGAGTTTTGGCATCACCGCTAGAAGATTAATAACATCGGTAAGCAACTCCTTGCTAATCACATCTCTATGTGACTCTTGTTGTTGGTGTGGCATCTCCATGCCCCGGCCCCAACCTATGTCTCAAGGCCTAAAAGCTGTTTTGATAGCCTTGTTAAGTAAACCAAATGCTCCCGCATGTATATGTCGACATATACCCCTTGTGTTATGATAGAGAATGGCACTCGCTTTGGCGGACCCACCATTAACGAGCATAACGGTGACGGTGCAACATTTGGAAGGGCATCATTACTACTTAATTTTGTGAGGGATGCTATCCTATCAAACAAATATATCACATATAAAAACAGGTAGAATAGCATGAAATAGTATGGCCCCCTTCACATGGTGATCTCCATCTCCATGTCGGCGCTGAGGATCTCCATCTTCATCACCGTTCTTCTGAGTGCCGAATGCTTGATTTCTTCAAACTAAGCTACTATAGAAGCTCTAATTGAAGATTACATCGACTCGCAGGTCGTGAAAGAATATTACAAGCATTGCACGTATGAAAGAATATTACAGGGATTGCACATATGAAAGAATATTACATGCATCACATGCATCTCATACATCTCATACATACAATAGGGCCATACCATCTCAAAACATTCTCTGCAAAAACAAGTTAGGCGTAGAAACGTTTTCTACCTATCGCAGAGAAACGACATCGAGACGACCTATAAGGGGGGGTGCACACGGCGGTCCCGCTAGCCGGTTAGCGGGTGGGGGGTCGAGGGGGAAGCCGCCCGCTCGCGGGCTTCCGGGCAGCGCCCGGAACACTACACGAAATTTATAGATCCAATCTATGAAATCGCTTACGGAAACCATGTCGGCATAATCATATTATGTCGTCCCGATACACTATCAAGGGAGATGGTTTGCGTAGGCACGAGGCAGCAAACAAGGTCGGACTACGAGATAGCTTCGGCATAATCACATTATACCGTTCCGATACACTATCAAGGAGCGCTATCTCGAACCCAACTCAAACCGAGTTACATGGAAATTGCTTCGACATAATCACATTACGCCATTCCGATACACTATCAAGGAACGCAATTACCATTAACTCTCCTCAATAGATCCCGTAAAACTGATTGATCTAATCAATCTAGCAGCACATATTGACACCATAATATACAAGAATATAATATCAGCTCTGAACCTGTAATGTGTACACAAATCCCTTTGCCTCACGATACCAGTTATGCTATAGGCAAGATGTGTGCCATCCCTTCAATAGCTTAACCTTTCACTCGAACCGTATTGGATTATCTGTCTGTTGATTGACTCCTCAATCAACTTAGCATGGCCATGCATTTCCATAATCCAAGTACCTCGAGGGGCCCAGATATCTCTCCAAAGGAGGGGCAAATTCCATCTTGATCACTCACATCCCACTCCATGTTTCATAGCAAACCCGAAAACTACCTTTATAACTACCCGATTACGGAATAGCGTTTGGTAGTCCCAAAGTAGGCTACTACACTTGTTGGAATCCATGGTGATCTCAGGTCTAAGGACTTTGTACCAACACTACCTGAGACCAACTAATGGCACATTAATTCCTGTAGTGTCTCATGGCGGGTCTATCCAACAATGTGTTCTCTAACACATATGTCCATGTTTATTGATTTGGTATCTCCATACTCATGATCTGTGAGACATGATCATCAATCAATAAACATGCCGATCTTAGAATCATATTTATTCCAATAATATGATATATGATCAGGGATCATTTAGAAATAGATTCATACATAAAGAGTGTCATAAATAAGTCACGTACTTATTGATCAATACAAGATGTCTATTTCATGGAACTGAATAACACTTTATTCATAAATACATAAACATTGACGTGATATCCAACATCTCCATGTTGCCTCTAGGGCATATCACTAACAAGACGTAGGGGGTAGAGAAGAGAGAAGGAAGAAGGGGCGGGTAGAAAAAAAGGAAAGAAAAGGAAAAGAGAAAAGGAAAGAAGGAAAAAGGAAAAGAAAAAGAAAAAAAGGGAAAAATTCGGGGAAAATTTTGGAAAATTTTGGAAAAATTTTTGAAGATATTTCAGGAAAATCTCTAGGCAAAATTACATATTTTTCTTCAAAACAAATTAGGACTTCAAAAATAATTCGGTACCGATTATTAAATGGGGTTTTATTTTAAATATATATATATATAGCCATCACATTATTTATTTATTTATCTCGGAATCCATCTATCTTAGTTTGTCGCCAAAACACTATTTTTTTGACGCATAGATTATTTAGTATAATATTTAGCTTCGAGATTATTTTGGAATCGATTATTATTAACCCTAGGTCGTATCAAGGCTAGCTATTCGAAAGCGATTGATCGTCGTGTAGTTTATTCGTTTGGGATTTTATTTACGACTTAGTTGGTCATCACATAATGTTTATCATATAGATTTTCTAAAAATTAGAAATCCAACTTATATATACAAGTCTAGCTTCTATCAATTAATTTTGATTTAGATTATTATAAACCCTAGGACTTCTCGAGAAATAATTCGATAAAATTGAAAGATAACCACTTCCTTTTATTAATTGAATCATCAACTCTAATATTTCTCAAACTTTAAGCATATTAACCTAAAATAAATATCACATCATACTTAACCAAATAAAAAATCGCAAAACCTCAAATCCTTATAACTCCTTCGCCCTAACTCAGTTTTCGCCGGAACTCGAGCCTAGGTTCGCGTAGAGTCATAGCCTAGCATTAGGAGCTGCTTTTCGCGATTCATTTGGCTTTTATTGGATCTTATTGGATTTTATTTGAATTCTAATCGAATTCAAATTGGATTTCTCGCACGTATGATAGAGTCCGAGGGAACCATTGAGAATGTCGAGAACTCAAGCCAACAGGATTGCGAGCAAGGCAAGTCAACACATCCCTTTGAACATATTGATCCTACTTTGCAAAATGATGTTGTTTTCATTTACAAATTGCATGCTATACACAAATGAGTACCTATACTTGATATACCCTGCCTTGATGTTGATTACCATTAGAATTATTCTTTGTAACCTTCGATGTGATATGACCGGAGGCTAACTTCGGCAAAATGCTTAGCCCTGCTTATACTAGATTCTTGCATACTCATGATTTTAGAAAGAAGCTTCATGCTTGGGCAACTACCTTAAGGGAAGGTAGTTGGAATACGGCATGTGGAGACATGAGCGCCACATTACCTAAAACATGATGAAATGAGTTTTTTTTTTGTGAAAACCAAAAAGGAAAAACCAACCTACTTATACTAGATTCTTGCATACTCATGATTTTGCAAAGAAGCCTCGTGCTTGGGCAACTATCTTTGGGAAGGTAGTTGGAATACGGCATGTGGAGACATGAGCGCCACATTGCCCTGATCATGATTAGTTTTGATGAAAAACAAAAAAGTACAAAACCAAAGTTTTGGACTGGGGCAAATGGATGGATTTGGAGGATTCCGGGAAAGGCTAGTACTGTCCCTGGTCAATTAAGGACCGAGCCATGAGACTTATAACCTGGAACGAGCCAGTACAGCCGTACTTCTCGAATGGGTATAGACCTAGCGGAGTAGATAACCGAGTAGAGGCAGTATCCCTGCGTAGTGGTTCAGGTGTAGGCGTTGAGGTAAGGGCCTACCGATGGGGACTCACCACTGGGGGTGCCTGGACAAAAGTTAAGGACCTTCCGGTAGGGGTGGACCGCTGGTTGGTACCTGGGCAAAAATTGGGCATACAACCAACATGAAGAAATGAGGACATGAAGAAAAGGACATGCGGGCTGAAAGAACAAAGATGAAGCAAGTATTTCTCTTACCCCGGGAATGCCAGAACTCCTCTCACTGCTAGGAAATGACAGCTAGAGTGCATGAGGGCTTAAGTTCATGGAGCGGGTACTGCCAAAGTAAGGTTATCGAAAGGCTTTGCCGTGACCGTCCCATATAGAGGGATGTAAGCTCATTCAATGAGCAGTTGCGGAGTACGGGTAAAGTGTACATCCACTGTAGTGTGAGTAAATAAATCTATTCGAATAGCCGTGCTCGCGGTTAATGAGCGATGTGATAAGTTTCTCCCGTGGCTAGACTCATAAATTTTAAAATGATGGGTGGGATTGCATAATAATTTTATGTGCTGGGAAACCAACTTGTCTATCTGAGAGAAGGGGGAAGACACCCCTAGAAAACCATGACGAATCGGAGGCGGGAAGCTATCCTTGGGATCACAGTGGATGGTGGACAGAACCGTCGCTGACTTAATATACTATGGACCTAAAACTTGACCTGGCTAGATGTTAGGTTTGTGAAATGATTTGTGAAAATTGGCTTTGCGCAAATAAACCATAGCCATCCTTTGATTGACCCTATCATGTGCATCATTCCGTGTTGGCTTGCTGAGTACGTTGGGTACTCACCCTTGCTATACGCACAAACCTCCATATGAAGGAGATGAGGAAGACCCCTATGCTTACTACCAGGAGGAATGAAGACAATGGAGCGCAATAGGTCTTAGTCCCCAGTCGTTGCCTGTAGGCGATCGACATGCCGCTGCCTTTCGTCTGCTATCTTATTTAATTTATGCTTTTGGTTGTATCTGGACCAGTAGGTCCTATATGTATTGGATATTACCTTCGAGCCTATTATTGTAATAGTTTCGATGTAAGACTATTCATGCACTTTGCACCTGGTAATTCATAACTGTATTCGTGGGTACCAAACTACTCGATCCAGGGATAAGGTACTATGAACACGAATGATTCCCGTCCGCAAAGATGGGGGTCGACATATACCTAGGAAGCCAAGCAGGTTAACGCAAAAGTTCTTAGTGAGTTGCATCACATCGATTACATGGCGGACATCTAAGACACCCCAATAACGTAACTCCTAAAAAATAGACTTCTTCTTACACATCGCCATGTGACCAACTTCACTTGCTACAGGTTGGTTGCCAGGTCCCTTTTCAAATACTACTTTTAGATCTTTCACCATAGCAAACACATTTTTTTGTTATGATATTTAGGCTTAATGCGGTGGTTTGCCTTCTGTTCAATTTTTTTCTTTCTTTTGTATAGCGTTGCTTGCAACAAGAAATCGACGATGGCCCATGTACACAACCTTCCTACAATGTTTCAAATACGTACTGTCAGTGGGTGTAGACTCTATAGCCGTTGTTTGATTGTCCTGATAAGTTGCCAAGTGCAGACCAATCGGTAATGGTTACGAACAGCAAGGCTCGTAGGTTAAATTGCTCATTTGTTCATCCTCATCCCACACAGGGACACATCATTTTCCACACTAGTTGCAGATCTTCAATCAATGGTCTTAATTACATATCAATGTCGTTACCATATTGCTTTGGGCTTTCAATAATAATCGACATCATGATGTACTTTCGCTTCATGCAGAACCAAGGGGGAAGGTTGTAGATAAATAGGATCATAGTCCAAGTGTTATGACTGCTACTCATCTCTCCAAATGGATGCATGCCATCCGTACTCAAACCTAACCTTATGTTCCTTGCATCATTTCCGAAGTCCTCAAATATTCTATAGATGTTTTGCCTGTCTCAACATCCCATCTTGTTTATGTTCTTTTGTCTACCGACGCATCCTTCTAGCATGCACTTTGTTACTGAACAAATGCCTTAGACGTGGTATTACAGAGAAATACCACATCATCTTAGCAGGAGTTCTCTTCTTCAAACACTAACCGTAAACATCACCAGGTTCTAGCATACTACAACAGAACTGTTTAGACTCTGAACATCACCAGGGACGTCTCGTCTAATCTTGTATCGTAATGCATTAGAAATCGGGCATACTTTCAAGTTCTTATACTCTCCATCGTGATAGAGCATACAATCATTCAAACACGCGTGTATCTTTTGGGCTTCCAGTCCTAGAGGGCATACTACCTTTTTAGCATCGTACGTTGTTTCATGCAATTCGTTTCCCTCCAGAAGAATATTCTTTATGAGTTTCAATAACTCGTCAAATGCTTTGTCAGTCACACTATTTTTTGCCTTCCATTGCAAGAATTCTAGCATGGCACCCAACTTCTTTGTGCCCCTGTTTGCAATCTGGATACAAGGACGTTTTGTGGTCCGCTAACATACGCTCCAATTTCTTGACCTCCTATTTACTTTTGTAGTTTTTCTTTGCACCGCACAACATCTGACCAAGATTATCTACACTGTCATTTTCTGCAACACCTCCGTATGCCTCGTCTTTTGTACCATCTGCAAATCATCGTATTGAGCACAGTATGGAATGTTGTCGTCTTCTTCTTCATCTTCTTCCATTGCAACCCCTAACTTCCTGTGCGGTGTCTAACAATTATAGTTAGGCATGAATTCCGATTGCAAGAAGTGATATGAAGAATTCTTGATGTAGAATACTGCTTCTGATTTTTGTAATTTTTGCATGGACAACATATAAAACCATTAGGCTTGTGTGCATCGGCTACACTCAAAAAATAATGCGCCATCAATGAACTCCTTTAACCATCGGTCCACGGCATACGTCCATTGCCAATTCCTCTACATCAAATAATCAAATTCTAAGGATGTTAGCAAAAGTGAAAATAATTAAATAATCATTTAATAATTTAAAACATCATAATTAAACTCCAAGTTGAGTGGATGAAGAGCAGTGTCCATCATAAACTCAAAAGTCTACCGTATACATCTATTACCCGTGGACGAGGGTGTTCGAGCTACTCAATGGCATAGGGCCCAAAAAATTTGGGGCCCCCACAGGAGCGAAGACGTGGCAAGCTGCCTTTTTACCTCTCGCCAAGACGCTGTATAGTTTTCATTTATTTTTTATTATTATCATAGTTTTTTTTACCTATTTTACATACAATGCCACACACTAATTTTTTGATTTTTGATTTTCTATTGTTTTCCTTTATTTTTTTCATTCATTTCCCTAATTTTCTATTATTTTTCCTTCATTTTCTATTATTTTTTCTTTGTTGCCTTTTTTCTTTACATTTTAACCCTATGTCTCTAAAATAATGAATTGCTCTTACATCCTCTAAAATTTTATTCTCTCTCATCTTTTGTAATATATTTTTTGATAGAATGACGTATAAAACCATAGCTAGAAAATATAATGTGCTAACCATACATCAATAGAGGATGAAGTTGTTAACATTTTAGACCCCTTCAATGTATGTAATATTACCAAAATACTTTTACCAAAAATTTTAGCAGCACCTCTCTTTGCTTTCTCCTCTTCGGCAGCAATGGCTCGGGCTAGAGGAGTAAGAAAAACTAAAAAGTCATATACTGTCTTTAGTACCGGTTGGAGTCAGCAACCGGTATTAAAGATAAACACAGGTACCGGTTGGTGTCACTAGCCGATAGTAATGTGTTCAACATCTTCAATACGAGTTGGTGACTCCAACCGATACTAAAGTATTGATTCTTAGTACTGGCTGGTGACACCAACCTATACTAAGGATCTTCCGCATCCCTTATAGATTCTGGCAAAGGGGAACCGATACAAAAATCAACTTTAGTCTCAGTTAGTGACATCAATCAGGATTAAAGATTCTATGCTCTTTACTCGGTAATAAGGATTATTTTTAGTATCGGTTCATATTTAAATCAAGATATTTATGTTTTTATCGATCGACGAAAGATCATTTTCCAATAGTGTCATGTTAAAAAGCCAACAAATTTGATAAATGTACTCGACCCAGCTAGTACCATTAATAGCAAACAAGTCAGACCATCGATAAATCTGACACTTGCATATATACTACAAGCTCAATAGATAGATATATATAAACGCATGGATCGATGACGCCTAGCAATAGCAGTGGCAGCACTGGCGGTTTCTGCGGAACTTGCACTCACCGCCGCGGCACGCTGACTCGCACCACCGGTTGCAAGCGTCGCATGCGCTGTTCGGGTGTGCCTCGCAGCTCGTGTGCTCGTCGTGATTGCCCCACTTCGGGAAGTCCCAGCAGCACCGGGGCTTCACCGCCGCTGCAAATTAAACACAAACACATAAAACGTAATGATTATTCCAAAAGGTAAATCATTTGTACTCGAGTGCACGTAATAACGATATGTACAAAAGTAATGAATAATAACTGGCTTTTAAAACTATCAGAGCTACACGTTTTTTCTCCTCGTATGATCGGTGGATGAGAGAGGGAATGGGGAGACACAAACATATATCTACTCTTTGGTTATAAGTTCAAAGGTGGATAAGTTCAGCGCGAAGAGAGTCGATTCAGCATGAAGCGATGTCCCAAAGCACGAAGTTTTTTGTAGAGTGCATTAAATCTCTTCTGCCTCATCTAGAGTTTGAGATGCCTTAGGTGAAAGGTCAATGGGTTGAGTTGTAGCGGTGTAAATGTCCTGACATCGACTTATCTTGACATAACAAGTAGTGGTGGGCAGAAAACTCGTGGCTCGTTAGCTCGCTCGGCTCGTGACAGGCTCGGCTCGACTTGGCTGGGCTTGTTTCAATTTTCTAACGAGCCGAGCTGGCTTTAAAGCTTGTTAGAGATAATGAGCTGGCTCGAGCTAGCTCGCGAGCCGAAACGAGCCAGAGCATGTGGGCTGAGCCGAGCCGAGCCTATCACGAGCCGAGCTGAACATGTCACAAGCCGAACGAGCTAACGAGTCACGAGCTTCTTTTATGGTGTATGGTGTATGGTGTATGGTGAGCTGTGAACCTAGTAATTGGTGGCTTAGACGACTTAGAAAATGCATGCAATCCGAGCCGACTTAGCAAACTTGCAGTGAAATCACATAGTCACGAGCCGACTCATGAGCCTAACAAGCTGGCTCGAGCTTTTAAACGAGTCGAGCCGAGTTGGGTTTCTAGCTCGTTAGGATAACGAGCCAAGCTAGCCAGCTCGTTATCCTAACAAGCCGAGCCGAGCCGAGCCGGCTCGGTATCCATCCCTAATAACAGGTGAGGATAATTTTGTCACATAATATTAGAGAAAGGTAGGAAGAATAATAAAAATTAATTTGGTAGATTAATGGTCAAATCCTTTATTATGTATCAACTGCGTGCTATAGATGAATTCAATTGTTCTTGTATGACGTATATTAACTAGGAGCCCATTACAAGATTAACCGTCGAACTTGCTTTAACTTATATTGTTTAATTAAAGAATATAATGCCATAGAAGTTTCTACGGAAAGAAGTTTTGCAAAACTACATTAGACGATATCATGGCTAAGAAATTATGGGCATGCGTCAATTATGAATAGTGAAACGGATTACTATACGACAAGAGGTTGTGAGATCGATCGATCTTACTCGTGGTGGTGGCATGCATAACTAGGACAAGAAGAACAATCGCTCCACAAGTGCCAACACGAGCCATAGTCGTCTGTTTTCTCCTACTATACCTGATCAACCTCCTCCGCGGCGCTGTTAAAGCTCTTGCTCACTGCTTTCTTGTTTGTTCGTCAGACTTGCACGGTATGATCAGCGCTATTTAAAGCCAAAATATTTAGTTGACATTTGGAGATCGAGTACCCAGATACGTATGACGTACCAATTGAATATGGGATATGGGATATGGTACTAATTATTGTTACCCTGTGCATATCTACCCCTATTGTTGAATGAAATATTTGCTTATTAATGTTGCCTTAAACCCATATCTCTACACCCATTATTAATTGGAAAGAATTAATCTAAAGTGTGTGTTGTGACACTACCCTTTGCCATTTGTCCCTTCATTGCGAGTGAGCATGTGTGCACTAGCTTCGGACATGTGTAATATGTTAGCCGTCGCGCGTGGGTGAGCTAGGCACACTAGCATGTTGAAAAGCGAGAAGCGCCGTCACGCGTTTTCATGTCAACGAGACACTTCTTCTTTCCCTTTATGGATACATAGGATTGTATCGGAACTTTCTATAGATCGCTCCTTCTTTGCCTTCTTCTTTCTCTTCCTAGATAGGAACTTTCATTATAAGAATTTGTATAACTGGTTATGCTAATACCACGGTTTTATTTAAAGGATGTACTTAAAAACAATCAAACGACAAGATTTTTTTATAGTTTTTTAACTGCTAGAGCTGCTATTAGTGATGTTGACGATCTCGGTGGAGGGGCTGGACGTCACTGAAAGCCAACCTCCATGGCTGCTGTCCACTCCTGTTGATGCTGAAGCGAAGGTCAACCCTGACGGTGGGGTAGGTGAAGGTGGAGGTGGGGGCGGCACGAACGTGGGGAGAGGCTTTGGTGCTGGTGGTGAGTTCCGGTGCGTGAGCTGGATGCGCACTGGAGCTGTGGTCATCTTCCTCGGGGTGCTGCGGACCCTCGCTCCCTTGGGCGGCGAGCAGCCTTGGAGAATAGCAGTATCCCTTTTGAGGCGAGCCACCTCATCCTTAAGCCGTACAATCTTCGGCAGCTTCTGATCATTGAGGGCCTTGGACGCCCTATGCAGGTTGCCATGCATAGTGTCCAGCCCCTGCAGCACCGTGCACAAGCGCCCGAATGTAGTGTCATTCTCCATCACTACTGAGCGGAAGGTGCTAGTGTGGTCGAAGCCGTCACGGTTGGGTGGTAGCAGTACGCGGTATTGCGGAAGTCCGTGTTGTGGCACTCCTGAAGTCTGGCCATCATCCAGTAGGCGGCCTCCTCGCAGGCATGCTCAAACTTGCCTCCCAAAGTAGTCACCACCATGTTGGGCAACACAGTAGGGATGCCATGCACCTCCAAGCTGACTCGGAGCAAGAACTCATCGCTGAGTGGGCGGATCTGCATGTACTCCAAGTCATTGGGGTACCCAATCAGAATAGTCATCTTGCTGAGCTCTGCCACGAAGTCTCCTATGCGTTAACCACGGTGCGTCGGGGGAAGGCCTGACATCTATAAAAGACAAGGAGGGAATCAATGCATGCTCAGATCAAAATTAAATTATTATTTAAAATATTTTTATGTGATAGTAACCGCATTAGATTTGTATTTTAAAATATTTTCATGTCATATAGGTTGTTTATAACATAGTATGAAGTGAATTAATGATGAAAGTATATCATAAATACCGTGTAAAAAGATAGCCGAGAGCTCCTCATGCTCATCGGAGTAAGTACTATATGTATATGTAATGGCGATTTGGCTAAGTAGAAAAAGAATGGTTACAACATATATTTTTTCGTACTAAATAGAAAAATAAAATTCACATTGTCTATAACGCATGTTCATATCATCTTCGTAAAATATGGTTCTTTGATATAGTCATGATTACCATCGAATACTTGTCGGAGTTAAGAAAAAAAAGCTTGTTCTAGCGACTCAGTGGAGCAGGAAGAAATGAAATTAAAAAATTGGAACCTAAAATATCCTAAATATATCTCACCACACATAAAATTTGTGGGCAGAAATTTATGTGTCCCTGACGACTTAAATGAAAGCTAAAGCTAAAAGAAATTACGTTAAAAATACTCTAAAATTAAAAATTAAGTTTTAAAATTTAAATTCTTTATATGGAAAATGATGAGATAAGTTGCTTGTTTTGATTTTTATTCAGATTCAAATTCTTTATACTCTAAAATAATTTCTTGATTTGCTAAAAGAATGGTAAGGGTGAACATCCACAAGCGACGAGCAAAACCAAGATATATACAATCTGCAGATTGAATTTAGTTAGGATCCCTCATTTTAGCAATGTGGTCTCGCAGGAAAAAAGATACAAGATTTTCCTATATATGGCTCGGTTTTAACATCCAAATAAATTGATTTAAATTGAAACACATATTTTTTTCTCCTAACTTTTGGGACTGTGCTGTGAGGTCACAGCTCCCACTTGTCTAGCGATAGGACAGATTCTATGCTAAATGCTCGCTTCATTAATTTTATCTTTTGTTCCAGAGGACTTTGTCTTGTTTTTAAATACATAATTTGTTAACTTTTTTATATATATTTAACCATTTATCTTCCGAAATAAAATATTTATATAAATATGTAAATACGAGTCATGCTACCAGAATCTTCCATAATAATAAAATAAGTCATGCGACGAACCTCGCGGACGACTGGTGGTGGCGAAAGCGAACCTCACGAGACGACCAGCGGTAGTGGCGACGAACCATGGACGAGTGACAACGCGTAAGGGCGTGACGACGAAGCTAGCAGATGACCGGCGACGTTAAAAGTACTCTAAAATTAAAATTTAAGTTTTAAAATTCAAATTTTCCAACAATTAAATTCAAACTCTTTATATGGCAAACGATGAGATAAGGTGCTTATTTTGATTTTTTTCTCCCTACAGCAAGATAATGATATAATAATTTCAATAACGGTCTATAAAGCCAAAGATGGTAACAGGAACAACAACAAAAAAAACCTTGAATTTAATTGTGAATTGAAAGTCCTATGATTCAAAACCTATTTTGGCTTTGCGGTGGACAAGTCAAAAGCTCAAATTAAGCATCACAGACGACCAGCGGCATCACGGATGATTTAGTCAAAACAAATTTGAAAGCATGTCCCCTCATATAACTAAATTGTGGTTTGGCTCCAAATGTATGTGAATTAGGAGATATGTGTACAGTATGGAATCAAAGATCAAGATAGTACTCTTCTGGTTATGTGACAATAGGCTTCCTTGGTCTTCCTGTATCCGACGAATCAACACCGATGTGTTCTTTGGTACCAATAGTAGCTTCATCAGCATATTCTGAAAGCGCAAATGTCACAGGAAAATAATTTAACCTCGGCTGCATAATTTCATCCCAAATCGCACCAAGACAAGATATTAAGAACATGAGCCAGAGTACAGTTTCACTTGCAATGCCTTACAATATAATCTGGCACGATTGCTTGCTGATAAAAACAAGTAGCACCCCATCCCCAAACAAAAGAATAAGTCTTGAGGGCAATACTTGATACATGCACTCAACAACCCAAAAGGTGCAGATTGCTCAACTTCGCCGAAAGGGAAAAACTTTTTAAGATTGTCCAAATACTATATTTTTCCATTGAAGTTCAAATCCAATTTTGGTAGCGGCGACGAACCTCATGGACGACCAGTAGCATCACGGCATGGCGATCAAGCTCACAGCACGACCAGTAGCATCACGGCATGGCGATCAAGCTCACAGCAGCGGCGCGGGCGGCGTGCGATGATGGCGCGTGGTGCGGGGGATGATTTGCAGTGGCGGATGGGGGAGCCGCGTGGCGCGGGGGTCGGAGGGGCCACGCGGCGGCGGATGGGGGAGGCACGCGGCACGGGCGGCGGATGGGGGACGTCGGTTGTCGACGACGGCGGATGGCGCAGCAGCGGCGCGGATGGCATGCGATGATGGCGCGTGGTGCGGGGGATGATTCGCGACGGCGGATGGGGGAGCCGCGTGGCGCGGGCGTCGGAGGGGTTGTCGGCGGCAGTGGATGGAGGGGGCGCGCGGTGGCGGATGGCCCGGCGGTGGGGCGTGCGGTGGATGGGGGAGGCACGTGGCGCGAGCGGCGGATGGGGGACGTCGGTTGTCGATGGTGGCGGATGGCGCAGCAGTGGCACGGGTGGCGTGCGATGATGGCGCGCGGTGCGGGGGATGATTTCGTCCGTTGGATGATGAGTGAGTAAGAGAAAGAGGATGTGTTGCAAAGAAGATATATCCAAACCAACAAACCACATTGTCTTTCATGTAAAAAATGAGGCTTGTTCACATCATCATACCTGAGTGTAGAAATTTGAGGCGCCACGGTAGTCCTTTCTCTTAATAGCTTTCTGAGCACATAGTTTGAGCTGACATTTTTGAATCTGATCATCCTGCTTGTCCGAGATCACGAAGACAAACCAATTTAGGCAATGTACCAACATTAAATGTACAAAATCTTCCAAAGATAAAAAACAATTTCATGAAACAATTTGATATAGCAATAAAAGCCATAATGAATTTTGATTAAAAAATGAAACCACAATATATACGGTGCAAACTGATACAATAAACCACTCTTGTATGTTTCAAAATAGAACACCGTAAGGGTGATATCAATTTATACCTGATATCCCATTCACATATAGTTGGAAAAAAATTGTACTAATTACTACACAGGTGCAACAAAATTAAGCCAGTTGGTGCTACAACGGCCACATCGTTTCCATGGATCAAATAATAGAGGCCACACTACGCTGTCTGGATAACAGTGATAATGAACCAAACTCAACAGTTTATAATCTGCACAAGAACAATGAATCAAACTAGAGTAATTCCTGTACGTTGTTTATAGTCTGCTACCTTTTCCATTAGCAATCTTGTACCTTGTTTATTCGTCCTGTTAGTCAGTGGAGCAGAGCAAGCATTTAGCTACTTTGAGTTTTTTTGTGTTACTTGTGTAATATAATATTTTCCCCCGTGATCAAATGATGTTCATTCATGAATTTCTTCTTGGCTGCCAAACCACAAACAAACAGCTTCACTACACCGCCGTACACCGAGCGGAGCCAACGACGTATGATAGGAGGGAAGGGAAGAGAACGGTGGCGGCGGCGTACCACGAGGGTGTTGTTGGTGTAGTCATGAAAGAACTCCCGCAGCTTTTCCCGCACACGCTCGCTGAGCTGGCCGACACCGGCGATGGTGAGGCTTGGAGGATGGAGGGGGAGGGGGCGCGCAACGGCAGATGGAGGGGCGGAGCGACGGCGGCAGGGGATGGAGGGGGCACAAGCAGCGGACGAGGATGGCGCGCGGAGCGGCGGATTGGACAGGGATTGCGTGTGGCGGCAAATGGAGGTGCGGGTGGCAGATGGGGATGGCACGCGGCGGAAGAGGCGTGGTGGCGTGGGCGGTGGATGGAGGTGGCGGCGAAGACGGGGATGGCGCCTAGGGGATGGCGCGGCGGAGCGGTGCATTGGACGGGGATTGCACGCTGCGGCAGATGGAGGCGTGGGTGGTGGACGGGGATGGCGCGCGACGGAAGACGCGCGGCGGCGTGACCGGCAGATGGAGGCGGCGGAAAAGATGGCGATGGCGCCCAGGGACGCACAGCTAGAGGCGGCGGAGCGGGCGACGGTTGGGGAGGCGCACGGCGGAGGATGTGCGGCGGCGCCGGCGGCGGATGGAGGAGGGGGAGCGGTGGCTCGGGTGGCAGATGGGGGAAGCGGCGCAGCAGAAGGCGGGGAAGCGCACGGCGGAAGGCGGGGATGATGCCCGCGCGATCGCGATGTACCGGGAGAGCGATGCGATGGCGCGCGTGATTTCAGGATCGGAGGAGCGATGGCCCACGTAATTTCGTCAGTTGTATTATGAATGAGTAAGAGAAAGAGGATGTATCTGAACCGTTGATTAGGTGAATTACAAGTGGTAGAGATAGAATCACTACTACAGATTCAGTCCTCTGTGACTGTCAACGCGACTCATCAGAGAACTAACGGGCTAAAAAGTATCTCATTTAAAATATGGTTACTAGGAAGGACTCGTCACAGATATCGGGTGATAGTTGTAACCTGTCACATATGATCTATGATGGGCCACAATCATGGCCCGTCATGGATGACATGTTATCTGTGACGGGTACAATGTTATGAGTCATTATAGATGAGATCACTTATCTCTTATCAGTCTTAACTACTGCATGCCACAGATAACGTTATCTCTGATGAGTTGATAGTTATGACCCGTCAATGATGAGTAAAAAATTAAACTTTTTAATTTTATAAAATATCTCAGAATGAGACATGCCCTATATAAAAATTATAGATCTCAATGATATCTACAACTCTATAACCGACAATATTTTCATTTGACAATATTTTCATTAGATATCATTTATATCCCTAAATATGAAAAGACAGATGCGATCTGTTTTTTTTAAAAAACAAAATTTTGAATTTTTCAAATAACCTCGGATGGAAACATGGTCTATATCAAAGTCGTAGAGTTGAACTATATCTATAACATCATAATTTTGAAAATAATTTTATTTGAGATAGTTTACATACCCGAATATCCATTATAAGGTGACATCTATTTTGAAAAACAAAAAATTGAATTCTTCAAATGACCTCGGATGAAGATATTCCCTATAAAAAGTTATAAAAGACGATGAGATCTAAAACATTTTAGTTGATAATGTTTTCATTTGAAATCAATTAGAGCGTTACATGCTTTGTAGAGAAATAATTAAAACAATAATATTGAAAGAGTAATCAACATGTGCTCTATAGGTGAGTTGGTAAGGGTTGTCTTTGTAGAGAGGGAGGGAGGTCTTGAGTCCAAAACTCAACCAATGCATGCATCTTTATGTTGCTCAAAAAATTCTGGAATTGTTAGCAGTGACATATGACCAGTGAAATTCAAAATACTTTTTTGAGTTTTTTTTGGTGCATTTAAAATTCAAAAATCATGATTCGTGGTTTGACATCAGTGACGGTTCATAAGTTACAACCCGTCATAGATGAGTCACCAGTGATGGGCGAAAAGTTGCGATACATTAGAGATGAGTCATCACTAGGGGTGGACAGGAAGCTCGCGTGACAGACTTGGCTCGGCTCGTTTTAATTTCCTAACGAGCCGAGCTGGCTTTAAAGCTCGTTAGAGATAACAAGCTGGCTCGAGCTAGCTCGCAAGCCTAAACGAGCCAGAGCACTTGGGCTGAGCCGAGCCAAGCCTGTCACGAGCCGAGCCGAGTCAGTCACGAGCCGAGCGAACTAACGAGCCACGAGCTTTCTGTCCACCCCTAATGGTGTATGAGGAGCCATAAACATGTATGGTGTATGTATAATAGTTTTATTTTATTATGTATGATGTAGCAAATACAAGGTAGTCGAGCCGACTTAGCAAACTTAGCCGACTGTCATGAGCCGACTTAGCCGAGCCGACTTGCAGTAGAATCATCTAGTCACAAGCCGGCTCATGAGCCTAACGAGCCGACTCGAGCTTCGAAACGAGTCGAGCCAAGCTGGGTTTTTAGCTCGTTAGGATAACGAGCTGAGCCGAGTCAGTTCATTATCCTAACTAGCCAACCCGAGCCAAGCCGAGCCGAGCCGGCTCATTATCCACCCGTAGTCATCACTGACGGGTTGAAAGTTATGTTCGTCGTATGTGACTTATACACCTATCCGAGATGACTCACCCATCAGAGATAATACTTTGTCATTGCTGACCACTTATCTCTGACAAGGGTTGAACCCGTCAGAGATGACGGCAAAGATAACCTGGTCTGACGTAATGAAACTTACTATACAGTAGTAACGAATTCATAAAATAAATTCAAAAATAAAAAAAGTATTATATGAACTTTATATTGGCCCTGAACTAGCCCAAAGTATAAACTAGGCCCATGTAGGTGTAGGCGCATACGTGGTAATAAAAGTTTGTTCTTGGTTTTTATGCATTATGAACACTGTCTTAGGCCGTTTTTTATAACTAGCTGCTTGATTTTGTGATAACTATTTGTGGGTAAAACCAATGAATTAACTATTATGAATTTTTTTAAAAAAGATTTAGAACATTTTTCTCAAAAATTCAAATACAGAAAGTTTTTTGTCAAAAATCACATCACTTAGAGGTTTAAGAAGGAAGCGTGCTGCTGAAAGAAATAGCTGCATTCCTTAGAAAAGGTATATGCATGCGGTTTAAATAGTTACGTAAAAATTTCATAAAATTTGACATGATAGATATAAGACACCACCCAAACATGCAAAATCTAAATTCGATCTACACATGAAGAAACAAAAATAACTAATTTTATTTGCGCTACATAGGTATGTCTGTGTCCTAAATATGAGATGCCCTATACTGTTGTAACACCCTGAAAATCGGAGAATTTAAAAACCGAGAATTAAAAATCGAATCTTACACTTTTGTTCATTGCTTCTCCTCGTGTTTATTGTTTCTTATTTGTCAGCTTTGTTGCATCATTTTATATGGAGAGCAAGTCATCTCGATGTTTGATAAAATTCAAATGATTTGACTTTCCATTAGGGAGAAGAATTTCAAAGTTTGGAGTTGAGAATTTAAATATAAAATAGAAAGGGTTGTGGATTTATAAAAATATATATTTGAGATCAAAACATTATTTAGGTGATTGAGTAATCTTAATTAGTGAGCAAAATGAGTGATAAAATATTTTTAAAGGATATATATGAAGTCTAAAAATTATTTCGAATCAAAATTGTATTTTCTGGAATTTAGAAAAAAATTAAATTAAATATGTAAAATATATTTTAAAAATAATAAAAGTGGGTGAAATAGGTTGAAAATATATTTTATAACTTAATTTTGGGTATGCTATATTTTCTTTTAAATTTTAGAGGGTAAGGAAATAGAATTTGGAAATTAGGAATTAAAAATCGGGAAATTCAGAAAAGTCACTGTTTATTGCACGCCACGTGCTCGACGCCGTACTTGCCATACCGCGCACCCTACCCGCACGTGCGACGCGCCGCGCCGCGCTGCATCGCGCCTCGGCCCCCACCCTCGCGCGCCGCGCCGAGCCCGACTCCCACACTCGCGCGTCGCGTGTCGCCTCGCGCGCCCCGCACGCCACGCGCCGCGCCCGTGCCCGGTCCCCGTCGCCGCGCCGCGCCCCCACGCCGGACCCGCCCGCGCCGCGCTACGCCGCCGCCGCCGCGCCCGCCCGCACCCGACCCCGTCCCGTGCGTCGCCACGTGCCGCTCACCGCGCTCCCGCCGCCCGCCCCCTCTCTTCTCACTCGCCGCGCGAGCCCTATAAAAGGGAGACCGAGCCCCTCTCCGTTCTTCCCCACCTCGCCGCCTCTTTCTCCCCTCTCCCTCGTCGGTTCTCCCCGCCGCAAGCCGCCGCAAGTCGTCGCCACCGTGCGCCGAAGCCATCGCCGTCATGCACCGTGCGCCGGAGCTCCGCCGGATCCCTCGCCATCGCCGTCGCCCGCCGGTAAGTCCCGGGCCACCGCCCCTTGCGCTAGCGCTGGCTGCCGGCCGAAAACAGAGAGTAAGGGAGAGCTCTCGGGCAAAATAGAGAAGGAAGGAAAAGGGAAGGAAGAAAAAAAGAGAGAAAAGAAAAAAAGAAAAGGGAAAGAAAAAAAGGAAAAAGAAAAAATAGCAAAATTAGGAAAATTCAGGAAAATTAGGAAAAATATTTGGAAAAATATTTGGTCAAAAATATATTATTTTCTCGTGTATTTTCTCTCGTGCAAATTCGAAATTCAAAATAGGACTTTCGGAGATTTCGTTCTCGCGTCGTTTTTACTCGGAATTTATTTATTTTCTTTTTGCCATTAAAAATATATTCTTTTGGTATTTGGACCTCCAAAACTTGAACACCAACTCTTTTGATCAATGCTTTTTAGGTTTATTCTCTTAATCAAATTGGATCGATATTTTGCGAAAACCCTAAAATCCAAAAACTCTCGCCCAAACTCGATTAGAATTGTAGGCTAAAAATTTGGAGTCGTTTTTATGGTTCTTTTCGATCTCTTGGTACTTTTATTGAATTCTGATCAAATTCAATTGATATTTCGCACGTATGGATAGCAATCGAGGAAGCAGGCACTGACTACGTTGAAGACCCCGTCCAACAAGCGTGCGAGCAAGGCAAGTCAACACTTCCCTTTGAACATATTGATCCTATTTTGTGAAATGATGTTGATTTAAATTACAAACATGCATTCTATACACAAATGAATACCTATGCTTGATATACCCTGCCTTGATATTGAATACCCTTAGATTTATTCGCTGTAACCTTCGATGTGATATAACCGGAGGATATCTTCGATAAAATGCTTAGCCAAGATTATTTTAGATTCGTGCATACTCATGATTTTTCAAAGAAGCTTCATGCTTAGGCAACTATCTTTGGGAAGGTAGTTGGAATACGACATGTGGAGACATGAGCGCCACATTGCCTCGATCATGATGAAAATAATTTTGATGGAAAAATGAAAAGTACAAAACCAATGCTTTTGGACTAGGGCGGATGGTTGGATTTGGGTGAATTCCGGTAAAGGCAAGAACCATCGCTGGTCAATTAAGGACCGAGCCATGAGACTTATAACCTGGAACGAGCCAGTACAACCGTACTTCTCGAATGGGTATAGACCTAGCGGAGTAGATAGCCGAGCGGAGGCAATATCCCTGCATAGTGGTTCTTGAGTGAAGAGGTGGTTCTGGTTATCGAAATAAGGCTGCGGCCTAAGTGTTGAGTAATGAATGAGAATGTTGTGAAATTTTCCCCTTACCCCGGGAGCACCAGAACTCCTCTCACTGCTAGGAAAGGACGGCTAGAGTGCAAGAGGATTTGAGTTCATGGAGCGGGTACTGCCAAAGCGAAGTTATCGAAAGGCTTTGCCGTGACCATCCCATATGAAGGGATGAAAGCTCATTCAATGAGCAGTTGCGAAGTACGGGTAAAATGTACATCCACTGTAGTGTGAGTAAATATATCTATTTGAATAGCCGTGCTCGCGGTTAATGAGAAACGTGACAAGTTTCTCCCGTGGCTAGACTCATGAATTTTAAAATGATGGGTTGGGAATGCATAATGATTTTGTGTGCTGGTGGACTCAACTTCTCGAACTGCGAGAAGGGGTGGACTCCCCAGAAAACCATGACGAACCGTAGGTGGGAAGCCATCCTTGTAATCATGATGGATGGTTGACAGAACCGTCGTCGACTTAATATACCATGGAACTAAAACTTGACCTGGCTAGATGTTAGGTTTGTGAAATGATTTGTGAAAATTGGCTTTGTGCAAATAAACCATAGCCATCCTTTGAATGACCCTATCATGTGCATCAGTGTCGGCCTACTGAGTACGTTGGGTACTCACCCTTGATATACGCACAAACCTTCAGATGGAGGAAAGGAAAAACTGGAGGACCCCTATGCTTACTGCCAGATGGGCGAAGGAGGAGAAGGCGTCTACTAGGTCTTAGTCCCCGGTCGTTGCCTGTGGCAATCCACATGCCGCTGCCTTCCGACTGCTATCTTATCTAAACTCTGTTTTTGGTTGTATCCGGACAAGTAGGTCCTATATGTATTGGATATTGCCTTCGGGCCTATTATTGTAATGCTTTTGATGTAAGACTATGTGTGCACTTTGCACCTGGTAATTCAGTACTGTATTCGTGGGTACCAAACTACTCGATCCAGGAATATGGTACTATGAATACGAATGATTCCCGTCTCAAAAAGGGGGTCGACAGAGCTGGTATCAGAGCATTGCGACTGTTGGATAAGACCAACTGGCGCCCTACCCCTGAATCCCTACATAGGATTATTTTCAAAATACAGACTATTTTCACAAAACAAATATGTTTTCACTCATATTCTTATCCCCATTCCTCTACTAAAATTGCTTTGATATTACCCCTCTCTGACCCTAAGTTACCTTCAAAACAGATGTCAGACCATGTTGGATCATGGGAGATCAAGGTCCCGCGGGAGGAAGGATTCGTGTCACAACTCCAGCTGTTGCTATAGTGCCTAAGATACCCAGACACACCCACCTACCGGATTAGAAGACATGGTACTGAGGGACACATATTATGGGAAGCTGCGGTTTTAATTGAGGCCCGTATTGGGAGCGAGTCACCCTATTGCTTCCATACACGTTACCACAGAGATTTGATAGAGGCAGCCCTTCAGGACGCAGCCCGCGAGGCATTCCTACGCCTCAATGCCATCCACCGTGCTGAGCTTACAGTAACCGAGTTCGTACACCATCCCTACCGGGAGGAAGGCAACCCAGTCTGCACCGTGGAGGCCACCCCTTGCTGCTATAATCCCATGGTTACCCGTTTGTCCCACTGGGCAAAAACGGCTGATGATTGCTATGAAGAGGCATTACTTGAGATAGATGATCAGCAGCGACGCCTGAATGATCTGGAGGAGGAACACCAAAACTGTGAAGACCAAATCGACTCGCTGAAGACCCAGCTGCAAGCTAACGACGCCCAATATGAGCAGCTCTCTGATCGTTATGTGGCTCGTGGAGAAGCTTTGGTTGAGTTGGAGGAACAGCTTAGGAAGAGCCAGCAACAGGTCGGCCAACTAGAAGAGCAACTTCGCTTCAACCCTGTCCCCGCCGCTGGTACTTCTACTGCAGCTACACCAACACCCGCTGCTTCTGTGCCCGACCACTACTAAACTACTTCATGACTCCAACATGCTTGACCACCTTTCAAGCCATGATGGAGCAAGCCTTTATGCTGAGCACTGAGTCAGGACCATACCTGATCGACCCTGCTGCTGCTACCTCATCGGAGCCCACCCTGATTTCCACGGCTGCACCATCCGAGCCTGGTTCGGGAGAGGAGAACCCCATCCAGATCAACACTGACTCCGAATCCAAGACAGAACCCATGGAGGTCAAGTGGGAGCTCAATGACACAGATTCGTCAGAGGAGGAAGCTCCTACCCGCCGCATGACACTCACCGGAGGTCCTATCACCCTCAGGACTGCCTGGAAGAGTACCAGGCCACCAAGCAGGAGGATCGGACAAGACTCCGAGGCCACTACCTCTGAGCCATGGGGTCTTCGATTCGCTTCGGCCAAGGATCACCCTCTGCCAACACCTGGATCATGCGGATGGCTGGATGACTAGTTTGGATACCAGCAGCAGCTTTGGTCTTGCTTTGGATGGAGTTAAGACAGCAATGACCATGCCCCTACCCCTTTATGTATGAGACCCTAGATCGATGTTAGTGTTGTTGTATTGTGTTGTATGGACTACACATGTCCAATGTATCCCCCTGATGTAACATCTATGAACTGATAAGAAGTTCCATGTTATGTCATAAATGAGTTTATTCCACCAAGCTTGCTATGAAAGATCACCTTAAACAACTCAAAGAAAAATTCCTTAGTATCGTGACGTTAGCAAATCAAGTCTCTTACCTTATCCACGTTGTTCAAATGGCGCATCGTCGCAGAGCCCCAGCAGCTACTGAGAACCCGCCCGAGCCTAACCCCTCCACCCTAGAGGAAGTCATGGCTTTACAGACCCAACTACTTCAAGCTATCGCCAACAACAAAGGACAACACGGAGGATCGAACCTCGGCGAATTTATGAGGGCAAAGCCGTCGACATTCTCCTTGGCAGATGAACCCATGGATGCCGAAGATTGCCTAAGGGTAATCGAGAAGAAGTTGACTCTCGTCCGAGTACGGGAAGCTGACAAAGTCATATTCGCCACCAATCAGCTAGAAGGACCCGCAAGTGACTGGTAGTACACCTACAAGGAAACCCGGGCCGAAGATGTCGGTGAACCAACTTGGGAAGAATTCACGGCAGCCTTCCATGAAAACTTCGTAACTGCTGCGGTCATGAGGATGAAGAAGAACGAGTTCCGTAGGCTGTGCCAAGGCAACACCACGGTACAAGAGTACCTTAACAGGTTCACACAGCTTGCACGTTACGCCACAAGCGACTTGGCAGACGAAGAAGAGAAAATGGATAAGTTTATCGAAGGACTGAATGACGAGTTGAGAGAACCGATGATCGGTCAGGACCACGCCAGCTTCCAGAGCCTCATCAACAAGGTCGTGAGGCTTGAGTATGACCAAAGGACGGTTGAAAACAACCGAAAGAGAAGGCTTGCAATGGCCCGTCCAATTCAAGGAACACCCCAGCGACCCAAAGGAGCAACCCCGTCAGGTTGGAAGCCAGCCATAGTGGCAACCAATCGCCCTACCGCACCCGGCAACATCAGCAGGCCACCTGCAACACCGTCTCGCACTTCGGCGCCTACTTTGGCAGCCCCAGGAACTAGGAATGTCAACTGCTTCAACTGCGGAGTGTTTGGGCATTACGCCAACAACTGCCCTAAGCCGCGCAACACCCCTAACCGCACCGGAGCCAACGCTATTGCAGTACGAGGAACCCCCGCTCCGGCACCTGGACGCAATTTGTTCAGAACGCCCCAACAAAAGGAAGCTGCAACCGGATCCTGCCGTGGTCAGGTCAACCATATGCGTGCTGAGGAAGCTCAGGAGGACCAAAGCGTACTAATGGGTATGTTCTCTATCCGTTCTGCACCAGTTAAAGTTTTGTTTGATTCTGGAGCTTCACATTCATTTATATCGTCAAGAGTAAGCAAAGAGCACAACTTGCACCGAGTAGACCTTAAGAGACCAATGGTAGTACATTCACCCGGGGAAGATATAACTATACCCCATGCGTGCATTAATGTGCCCATTCGGATCAAGGACGTGGTATTCCTGTCCAACCTTATGGTTTTGCCACCCCAAACCCTGGACATCATACTAGGAATGGATTGGTTAACCAAGAACCAAGGGGTATTAGACTGTGGACGAAGAGAAGTTACCTTATCTACCCCATGGGGATCACCGATGACAGTAGCCATGGATCAAGACCCTATGCTCTGTAACCGAGCTACGGGAATATTCACCATGCTGCCCATAGTTGGAATGCCAGTAATCTAGGATTACCCGGATGTATTTCCTGAGAAACTACCGGGAATGCCCCCAGACCGAGACATAGAGTTCATCAGTGACCTCATGCCTGGCACCGCCCCCATAGCTAAGAGACCTTGCCGGATGCCGGTGAACGAATTGGAGGAACTTAAGAAGCAAATAAGGGAACTGCAAGAGAAAGGCTTCGTACGCCCTAGTTCTTCACCGTGGGGAACCCCAATGCTGTTTGTTAAGAAAAAGGATGGAAGCATGAGAATGTGCATAGACTATCGGTCATTGAATGAGGTTACCAATACGAACAAATACCCGTTACCTCGAATCGACGACCTGTTCGATCAGCTCAAGGGAGCCCGAGTGTTCTCAAAGATCGATCTTCGATCTAGATACCATCAGCTAAAAATTAGGACTGAAGATATACCCAAGACTGCGCTCTCTACACGCGACGGCTTGTACGAGTTCACAGTGATGTCCTTCGGACTGACCAATGCCACGGCCTACTTCATGAACCTCATGAACAAAGTATTTATGGAATATCTGGACAAGTTCGTGGTAGTGTTCATTGATGATCTCCTCATCTATTCCAAGGATGATGAAGAACACGCATAACATTTGTGCCTAGTACTAGAGAAGTTGCGAGAGCATCAGCTATATGCCAAATTCAGCAAGTGTGAATTCTGGCTTAAGGAAGTAGCCTTCTTTGGACATGTAATCTCAGCTAGAGGCGTAGCAGTAGACCTTGCCAAGGTCGAAGCTGTTACCAAGTGGAAAGCACCCCAGTCAGTAACAGAGATTAGAAGTTTCTTGGGATTGGCTAGATACTATCGGAGGTTTATTGAAGGATTTTCTAAGATAGCTCGACCCCTGACCCAACTATTGAAGAAGGAAAAGAAGTATGCATGGACTGAGCAGTGTCAACAGGCATTTGACCAGCTCAAAGAAAAGTTAACCACCGCCCTGATCTTAGTCCTACCGGACAATCGGATAGACTTCGTCATATACTGTGATGCATCCCGACAAGGATTAGGAGGTGTGGTGATGCAAGATGGAAAGGTTGTGGCTTATGCCTCAAGACAACTGCAACCGCATGAGGAGAATTATCCCACCCATGACTTAGAATTGGCCGCAGTGGTGCATGCCTTAAAAATTTGGAGGCACTACCTGATCGGAAACCACTGTGATATATACACGGACCACAAGAGCTTGAAATATTTCTTTACCTAGACAGATCTTAACCTGCGCCAGAGAAGATGGCTGGAACTAATCAAGGACTATGACCTAGGAATCCATTACCACCCTGGCAAGACCAATGTTGTAGCTGACGCTTTGAGCCGCAAAGCCCAGTGCAACCAACTGAGGATGGAATGTATGGCCAACGAGCTTCAAGAAGAAATGGCTCGGCTTAACCTACAGTTGATTCCTCATAGACAACTGAGTTTGCTGGAGATACAACCTCTCCTACGAAGTCAGATTAAGGAAGCCCAGAAGGACTGTGAGGAAATCCAGCTAATCAAGGAGCCATGGCCGAAGGATTGGCCAAAGAATTCGCGGCCGATGCCGATGGAACTTTGTGGTACTGGAAAAGGATTTACGTACCAGAGAAAGGCGGATTGAGAAGGCTAATCTTAAAGGAAGCCCATGAATCAGCTTACTCGCTACACCCGGGCAGAACCAAAATGTACCATGATTTGAAAACGGAATACGGGTGGCCCAACATGAAAAGAGACGTAGCGGAATACGTAGCCATTTGTGATGTGTGTCAACGAGTTAAGGCTGAGCATCAGCGACCGGCAGGATTGCTGCAACCACTCAAGATCCCTGAATGGAAATGGGATGAAATAGGCATGGACTTTATAGTGGATAGACTGACCAAGACTGCCCGATTTATCCCGGTCAAGACTCGGTATAGCAGCGCTAAATTGGCGGAGCTTTACATGTCGAAAGTTGTGTGCCTACATGGAGTACCCAAAAGGATTGTGTCAGATCATGGTACTCAATTGACATCTCACTTCTAGGATAAGTTTCATGAGGCGTTGGGAACTCACCTCGCCTTCAGTACTGCTTATCACCCTCAGACTGACGGACAAACCGAGAGGACAAACCAGGTCCTTGAGTACATGCTAAGAGCCTGTGTATTGGATTTTACTAAGGACTGGGAGAAATGTCTGCCCTATGCAGAGTTCTCCTATAACAACAGCTACCAGGCTAGTCTGGAGATGTCGCCGAACGAGGCTTTGTTTGGATGCAGATGCCGAACCCCATTGATGTGGTTGGAGACCGGTGAGCGAGCCATATTTGGATCAGACATCATTAGGGAAGCCGAAGAGAAAGTTCGTCCGATAAGAGATCGGCTTAAGGTAGCCCAGTCTCGGCAAAAGAGCTATGCGGACACTCGCCGAAGAGAGTTGGAATTTAAAATAGGCGACTTTGTGTACCTAAAAGTTTCGCCACTAAGAGGGACCAAGAGGTTCAAGGTCAAAGGAAAACTGGCGCCGAGATATGTTGGACCTTTCCCGATAAGCGCTAGAAGAGGCGAAGTGGCCTACCAACTGGACCTGCCGAAAAATCTTTCTGATGTACACCCTGTCTTTCACGTATCACAGCTGAAGAAATGTTTGCAAGTACCAGAAGAGCAAATTCCCTTGAAATACGTCCTTATCAGCGAAGACCTCACATACCCCGAACATCCCGTGAAGATTTTGGACGAAGCCGAAAAAAGACTAGGACCAAGACGTGGCGAATATACAAGGTGCATTGGAGCAACCACACTGAAGATGAAGCCACTTGGGAAAAAGAAGACTTTTTGAAGACCGAATACCCGAACCTATTCCACGAACGATAAGAAATCTCTGGGACGAGATTTATTTTTAGGGGGGTAGGTTTGTAACACCTTGAAAATCGGAGAATTTAAAAACCGAGAATTAAAAATCGGATCTTACAAAAACATTTGGTTCATTGCTTCTCCTCGTGTTTATTGCTTCTTATTTGCCAGCTTTGATGCATAAATTTATATGGAGAGTGGGTCATCTCGATGTTTGAGAAAATTCAAATGATTTGAATTTCCATTAGGGAGAAGAATTTCAAAGTTTTGAGTTGGGAATTTAAATATAAAATAGGAAGGGTTGTGGATTTATAAAAATATATATTTGGGATCAAAACATTATTTAGGTGATTGAGTAATATTAATTAGTGAGCAAAATGAGTGATAAAATATTTTTAAAGGATATATATGAAGTCTAGAAATTATTTCGAATCAAAATCACATTTTCTCGAATTTAGGAAAAAGAATTAAATTAAATATGTAAAATATATTTTTAAAATAATTAAAGTGGGTGAAATAGGTTGAAAATATATTTTATAACTTAATTTTGGGTATGCTATATTTTATTTTAAATTGTAGAGGGGTAAGGAAATATAATTTGGAAATTAGGAATTAAAAATCGGGAAATTCACAAAAGTCACCGTTTATTGCACGCCACGTGCTCAACGCCATTCCGGCCATACCGTGAACCCCGCCCGCGCGCGTGACACATGCCGCGCCGCGCCCGGCCCCCCCTCGCGCGCCGCGCCAAGCCCGTGCCCACACCCACGCACCGCGTGTCGCCTCGCGCCCCGCCGCGCCCGGCCCCGTGCCCGTGCCGCCGCCACGCGCGCGCCGCGCCGGACCCCGCCGCCCGCACACCACGCCCGCGCTGGTCCCCGCCGCCCGTGCCGCGCCCCGCGCCCGGACCCCGCCCGCGCCACGCGCTACGCTCGCCGCGTCGCGCCCGCCCATACCTCGGCCCCGCCCGTGCGTCGCCGCATGCCGTTCGCCGCGCCACCCGCCGCCCACCCCCTCTTCTCACTCGCCGTGCGAGCCCTATAAAAGGGAGACCGAGCCCTCTCCGTTCTTTCCCACCTCGCGGCCTCTTTCTTCCCTCTCCCTCGCTGGTTCTCCCCGCCGCAAGCCGTCGCCGCCGTGCGCCAAAGCTGCCGCAGCCGTCGCCGCCGTGCGCCGAAGCCGCCACCGTCGTGCACCATGCGCCGGAGCTCCGCCGCATCCCTCGCCGTCGTCGTCGCCCGCCGGTAAGTCCTGGGCCGCCGCCCTTGCGCTAGCGCCGGCCGCCGGCCAAAACAGAGAGGAAGGGAGAGCGCGCGGCAAAACAGAAAGGAAGGAAAAGGGAAGAAAGGAAAAAAGAGAGAAAAGAAAAAAAGAAAAGGGAAAGAAAGAAAGAAAAAGGAAAAAGAAAAAATGGAAAAAATTAGGAAAAATTCAGAAAAACTAGGAAAAATATTTGGAAAATATTTGGGCAAAAATATATTGTTTTCTCGTGTATTTTCTCTGTGCAAATTCGAAATTCAAAATAGGACTTTCACAGATTTCGTTCTTACGTCGTTTTTACTCGGAATTTATTTATTTTCTTTTTGCCATTAAAAATATATTCTCGTTGGTATTCAGACCTCCAAAATTTGAACACCAATTGTTTTGATCAATGCTTTTTAGGTTTATTCTCTTAATCAAATTGGATCGATATTTTGTGAAAACCCTAAAATCCCAAAACTCTCGCCCAAACTCGATTAGAATTGTAGGCTAAATATTTGGAGTCGTTTTTATGGTTCTTTTCGATCTCTTGGTACTTTTATTGAATTCGATCAAATTCAATTGATTTTTCGCATGTACGGATAGCAATCGAGGAAGCGAGCACCGACTACGTTGAAGACCCCGTACAACAAGCGTGCGAGCAAGGCAAGTCAACACTTCCCTTTGAACATATTGATCCTATTTTGCGAAATGATGTTGATTTAAATTACAAACATGCATGCTATACACAAATGAATACCTATACTTGATATACCCTGCCTTGATATTGAATACGCTTAGATTTATTCGCTGTAACCTTTGATGTGATATAACCGGAGGATATCTTCGGTAAAATGCTTAGCCATGCTTATTTTAGATTTGTGCATACTCATGATTTTACAAAGAAGCTTCATGCTTGGGCAACTATCTTTGAGAAGGTAGTTGGAATACGGCATGTGGAGACATGAGGGCCACATTGCCTCGATCATGATGAAAATAATTTTGATGGAAAAAATGAAAAGTACAAAACCAATGTTTTTGGACTGGGGCGGATGGTTGGATTTGGGTGGATTCCGGTAAAGGCAAGAACCGTCCCTGGTCAATTAAGGACCGAGCCATGAGACTTATAACCTGGAACGAGCCAGTACAACCGTACTTCTTGAATGGGTATAGACCAAGCGGAGTAGATAGCCGAGCGGAGGCAGTATCCCTGCATAGTGGTTCTTGAGTGAAGAGGTGGTTCTGGTTATCGAGATAAGGCTGCGGCCTAAGTGTTGAGTAATGAATGAGAATGTTGTGAAGTTTTCCCCTTACCCCGGGAGCGCCAGAACTCCTCTCACTGCTAGGAAAGGTCGGCTAGAGTGCAAGAGGATTTAAGTTCATGGAGCGGGTACTGCCAAAGCAAAGTTATCGAAAGGCTTTGCCATGGCCATCCCATATGAAGGGATGAAAGCTCATTCAATGAGCAGTTGCGGAGTACGGGTAAAGTGTACATCCACTGCAGTGTGAGTAAATCAATATATTCGAATAGCCGTGCTCACAGTTAATGAGCAACGTGACAAGTTTCTCCCGTGGCTAGACTAATGAATTTTAAAATGATGGGTTGGGAATGCATAATGATTTTGTGTGCTGGTGGACTCAACTTCTCGAACTACGAGAAGGGGTGGACTCCCCAGAAAACCATGACGAACCGGAGGCGGGAAGCCATTCTTGTAATCACGATGGATGGTAGACAGAACTGTCGCCGACTTAATATACCATGGAACTAAAACATGACCTGACTAGATCTTAGGTTTGTGAAATGATTTGTGAAAATTGGCTTTGTACAAATAAACCATAGCCGTCCTTTGAATGACCCTATCATGTGCATCATTCCGTGTCGGCTTGCTGAGTACGTTGGGTACTCACCCTTGCTATACGCACAAACCTTCAGATGGAGGAAACGAAGAACTGGAGGACCCCTATGCTTACTGCTAGATGGGCGAAGGAGGAGAAGGTGTCTACTAGGTCTTAGTCCTCGGTCGTTGCCTGTGGCAATCGACATGTCGCTGCCTTTCGACTGCTATCGTATCTAAACTCTACTTTTGGTTGTATCCGGACCAGTAGGTCCTATATGTATTGGATATTGCCTTCGGGCCTATTATTGTAATGCTTTTGATGTAAGACTATGCATGCACTTTGCGCCTGGTAATTCAGTACTGTATTCGTGGGTACCAAACTACTCGATCCAAGGATATGGTACTATGAACACGAATGATTCCCGTCTCAAAAATGGGGGTAGACACTTGTGTACTAATCTTGACGGAACAACTATATATACCATGTCCTATACAGAATCAAACCTCATGCATATGGCAAAAGTCCTGAGTAGATGTGGAAGGAGTCCTGGATAAGGAAGGAGAAACATAGTCCTATTTGGGTCCGACAAGAACTACTTGGATCGCATCCATTCTTACCACTCTAGTTCTACTTGAATCAGGGTACATCCGAGAGTATAAATACATGACCCCAGGAAGGGATGAAGCAAACAAGCCAATAGAGATACAAATCGATACAAGCCACCTCCAATCTTGGTGAATTACTTCTTGAGAAAGCCGACAATAGCTAGCCACCGGCACATGCCCAAGCTTTACGCCGTTATCTAGCATACTAGATTAGGTTTTTCCTCTCTATGGTACTTGTGATTTATTGATATATACTGGCAATACCGGCTCTAGTCAACAAGAGTAGCGCTATTACGTGTCATTAGTGGGCCCGAACCTGTATAAAACTTCTTCTCTCCCTTCTTCACTTTATATCTTCATTTGCATCCTCATATAAACAGATCCCTATATCCTCCAAACAAACCATATAGATACAGATCATATGATCGGGGCATAACCCGTCGACAAGGTTGTCACACCTCGCCCTGCATCACTGAACAGTGAAACCAAAGAGGGTACGCCATAGGAATTCAACGTAAATAGAATACTGCGGAACCACGCTGCTGGTACCAGTTCTAGGATACAACTGCTGGTACATGCGGTTAACTGAGGTGCATCATTGCAACTAATAGATAATATAAATAAATTATACCTTTATGAGGTCACATCTTTTGAACAACTCGAGACTGTGTAACCAGCTTAGCACAATGGAACTTAGCACAAATAGACCCAGTCCACGAGCAACAGCTTGGGATTTGGGAAGAAACCCTAGCCTTCAACTTTTGTCTTCGAGGGGAAGGGGAAAAACAACAACGTTTGAGTACATACGTACTCAACAAGCTATGGAAATGTGAGTATGCAAGCTGCAAAGGATGGTTGGGTTTGTTTCGCAAGCCTTTGAAAACGTTTTGCAAAACACTAAGTGTGGGTTGTTTATCATGTGGTCGGAAAGAACCTTTCGCCGTGATCCTATCTTGAATTGTTTTGCAACAACTCGAGCGGACAAAATAAATTTTAGTTGATTAAAACCACTACTACAAAAATGATTTTTTCTTGGCACCACACCTTTTATTTCACTGGCAGATGCTATGAAGAAATGTTTGTCAAAATACAATTGGAGATCCCTAGGTAGTGATCGCTTGGGAGCGTTTCTCTTAAAAGGACCATCAGTAAAAATTGGTGGTCAATATAAGAGGACTGCTTGTGAAAAATTGATTTTCACAAGAGGTGCACTTAGCCAGCCCCCAAAAAAAGGTTCAGGAGGTATAATGACCACACCACACAACACCCTTAATCTTATCCACCCGGCCCCTTATCTTCCCGCCATGTGAACTCCTCTGTCTCCTCTCCTTGAGTTCGCCACGAGGCCACACGGAAGCATCAAGAGCGATCGGTCGACTCCCGCAAAAAGCGGCATGGACGACCACCCATCCATGACCGGGTCCGCCGCAACAACAATTCCGACTACCGAAGCAGTCGTCCAACGACCCCGCCGAGTGATCTGCGGGAAGTCCTTGACTGGCGCTACCAAGAACGAGAACAACGCTCCCACGAAGATCGAAGGAGATCGCCCGACAGCAACGACGACGGAGTACCCATGTTCACTCGGGACCTGCACCGAGTGCATTGGCCGAGTGGTTTTAAGCCCACAGGAATCGAGAAGTACGATGGAAAGACCGACCCCGAGTCATGGCTGACCGTCTACACCCTCGCCATCCGTGCAGTAGGAGGAGACAACAAGGCCATGGCCAATTACTTACCTATTGCCCTCGCCAACTCAGCCAGGAACTGGCTCACGAGCTTGCCAAGAGGCTCAATTGGCTCGTGGAGTGAGCTCCGGGACCACTTCATCGCCAATTTCTAGGGCACTTTTGAGAGGCCTGGGACCCACTTCGATCTCTACAACGTCATCCAGAAGCCAGACGAGCCGCCGAAGGACTACATCCGGCGCTTCTCGGAAAAACGCAACAAGATCCCCAACATCACCGACGACATCATCATCGCCGCCTTCCGAAGGGAGTCCATGATGAGTTGCTGATCGGAAAGTTTGGGCGTAAGCCACCGAAGACGGTGAAGTAAATGTTTGAAACAACGAACTCCTATGCCAAATCCAATGACGCAATCAAGGCAGCGCGGCAAGATCGGCCTGACAGAAGGGACGACAAGCAGTCGGGAGGCAGCCGGCATCCTAAGAAGGATAATGGCAACAACAACCAAGGCCAAAAAGACCGCAAGCGCCGGCCCGAAGACCTGGTTGCCATGACCTCCAACTCTCAACGCCATCCCGGGTCGCGGCCTACGATACGATCATGAACGCCCAGTGCACGCATCACCCAAATCACAAGCATGCGGCCAAGGATTGCTTCATTTACAAGAAATTCGCCGAGCAATATGCGGCACAGCTTAACAAGAAGCCGACTAACGAAGCCGGCCCATCGGGGACCAAGAAGAATAACCCGACTGGAAATTCGGAGCCTTTTCAAGACCCCGTGGGTGAGCTGAATCACATCTTCGGGGGGCCACAAGCTTATGAGTCCAAGAGGAAGCAAAAGCTGATGGACCGCGAGGTCAACGCGGCACAACCCAAAGTCCCACAATACCTACGATGGTCGAAGGTGGCCATCACGTTTAACCGCTCGGATCACCCTGACCGAGTGGTTCACCCGAGGCGATATCCCCTGGTACTAGACCCAGTGGTCCGCAACATCAAGCTGAAGCGCGTCCTCATTGATGGGAGCAGCGCCCTCAATATCCTGTTCGCCAAGACTCTGGACGAGATGCAGACTCCAAGATCCGAGTTGAAGGCGAGCTCAGCCCCCTTCCACGGAGTCATCCCGGGGCTGTCATCTATGCCACTCGAGCAAATCGCCCTTCCAGTCACCTTCGGAGTTCGGGAGAACTTTCGAACGGAGAACATTACTTTCGAGGTGGCCGACTTCGAGATGGCCTACCACGCAATCATCGGAAGGCCTGCACTCGCCAAGTTCATGGCGATACCGCACTATACCTACCTCTGCATGAAGATGCCTGGCCCCAACGGAGTCATCACCCTACGCAGCGACGTCAAACAAGCCTTCACTTGCGACAAGAAAAGCTGCGATATGGCCCAATCTCGTGAGAGATCACGTGGCCAGGAAGAAATCCGACTGGCTGCATCAACTTCTGGATAGGGTGAAATCCCCGCAAAGAAGATAGCCAAGTCGGGACAAGGCAACGCCAAAACGAAGAAAATCTGCCTTGATCCATCGGATCCTTCCAAAACCGCTGTAATCAGCGCTGAGCTAGATCCTAAATAGGAAAGCGCGCTCGTCACCTTCCTCCAAAATAATAAAGATGTTTTTGCTTGGAAACCATCTGATATGCCTGGAATTCATAGGGAAGTGATCGAGCACTCTTTACACGTCAAAGATGACGCCAAACCTATCAAACAACGATTACACCGTTTTGCTCGGGATCGAAAAGATGTCATCAAGGAAGAACTCACAAAACTCTTAGCCGCCGGTTTCATTAAAGAAGTTCTCCACCCCGATGGTGGCTAACCCGCCGGTCCGGAAGAAGATAGGGCAATGGCGCATGTGCGTTGACTACACCGACCTCAACAAAGCTCGCCCCAAAGATCCATTCGGATTGCCTCGAATCGATCAAGTCATGGACTCAACCGGCCGCGCCTCTTGAGTTTCTCGGATCATTACTCGGGCTACCACCGATCGCTTGAAGGAATCCGACCGCTGAAAACATCGTTCATCACGCCGTTTGGAGCTATCGCCACATCACGATGCCCTTCGGTCTGAAGAACGCCGGAGCCACATACATGATCCAAAGATGCGTTCAGACGCAGATCGGGAAGAACGTGGAAGCTTACGTCGATGATGTCGTCATCAAGACCAAGCAGAAGGAAGATCTGATTGCCGACTTAGAAGAAACCTTTGCAAACATTCTGGCCTTCAGAATGAAGTTGAACCCGGAGAAGTGCACGTTCGGCGTGCCATCAGGCAAATTGCTCGGCTTCATGGTGTCCCATTGTGGCATTGAAGCTAACCCAGAGAAGATCAATGCTATTTTAAATATGAAGCCCCCGAGTAACCAGAAAGATATCCAGAAGCTCACTGGCTGCATGGCGGCACTAAGCCAATTCATCTCCCGACTTGGCGAGCGAGGCATGCCTTTCTTCAGGTTACTGAAGAAAACCGACGACTTCTAGTGGACTACGGAAGCCCACAAGGCCTTTGAAGATTTTAAAGAATTTCTCATGACGCCACCCGTCCTAGCCTCACCGTCACGGCCCGATTTTCGTCCGGGATTAAAAATCATTAAATAATTCATTTTCTAGAAATTAAATAAAATGAAAAGCATATTAATCGGTGAAAGTATTAAGGAAATAAAAATTTCCTTTAAAAATCATGGCTAGAAATATTTTTAAATATCCTCCATGCCCTAAAGTACTCTCCGAAATTTTTGTGAAATTTTGGAGCTCCAGAAATAATTTTAATAATATAAAGAACATTTAAGTAATTATTTAAATAAATTAATTAAGCAGTAAATAATCTGGTTGAATTTTTATTAAATACTTTGAGTATTCATCTAATTTCAGGATTTTTCTTGAAATTATTTGAGCATTGGAAGTATAGATAAAAATTCAAGAAAGTTTGGAAGGAAAAGTTTGCTTTGCTTCCCTTTGCTACAGTGTCGTCTTCCTCCTCCAGCAGCCTTTGTACTGTTCATCCGAACAGCAATCTTCTCTTTCCTCCCTTCACAAATCCCGTCGAATCACTTGCTCAAATTCAAAATTAATTGAGGGGAATTAATCCTCACCTCTTCCTATCCACTTCCCCCATAATTCCCCACCCAATCCCGCAATAATTTGTGGTGAATTTTGATTTGGTTCTTCAATAGTTGAGCACCACCATGGCCGGCCAACCTCCTCCTCTTCCCGGCCGACCCCGCCTTTCCCTCTTTCCGGCGACACTCCCCCTCCCCCCAGCCTATAAAGGGGCCCTCAGCTCCCTCCTCTCTCCCCACACCTCGAGCTCCCTTGCTCGCCCACCATCTTCCCACTTGGCCTTCTCTCTCCACGATGTCGGCAAGATTCGGTCGCCCCTACCCATCGACCGAAGTCGCGCAAGACCCCAGCGCTACAACCCTCATCATCGCAGCCACCTCCTCTTCCCCGGCCTCACCTCCATTTCACCCGGAGACTGTTGTGCCGGCCTGCCCATCCACCTCACCAGCGCAACTCCGCTCGGCTTTTGCTCCTCAACCGTGCGTCGGTTGGCCGCGGCATCGACACCTACGGCATCGCAGCATCGCCCTCCACCTCGGCCAAGGCCCGTTTGTGCCCGGAGCACACCGAACCCCGTTGCCCGTGGTGCCTCTCCCTCAGCCTTGCCGGTGCCACTTCGGCAGCCCCTGCCGTCTTGCCGGAGTGTTATCCGACGTCGTCATATCCTTCCTCGGTATTGTGGCGTCGTCTCCTTTGCCGGCCTCCACTTGGTTTCCGTTTGTTGCCAGCCTCCTGTGATCGTCCTCGCTGGTACAATCTTCGGCAAGCCATTCTTCCTTGCCGGCACGTCGCCCCGTGGCCTCGTCGTCTCCGTCAACGGCAACGCGGCAGCGTGTTCCACACCGTCCTCACCACAGTGCAGCCACCGTCGGCTACCATCGTCGTCCTCTCACCATTCCCTGTTGTTTTCGTACTCGTCCCCCGTGTCAGCACCAGTACGCCGGCTTTTCATCTGCTCACCGTCATGCGCCTGGTGAGTTCCTTCCTCCTCTCTCCGCTCTCACTCGCGTGAGCGACGGAGTCCTTGCCCGCCGTCGTCAGCCTACTCTTTTCCTTCCAAAAATAATTAAAAATTGCCTAATAAATCAATTTAATTTCCAGAATCCATTTAAATGGTCCAAAACTTCTAAAATTCATATCTAATCCATACGAACTCTGAATTGGGCCATTCGAATTGTAAAATTCATCTAAAATTGAGCTCTACATGTTTTGTTTCCTTTTCTTGTATTGTTCATTTGGTTTTTATTAGGGTTTTTCCTTGTTTTGCGTGCCAGCGTGTAGACTTCGTCATTTTGGAGGTTCGCGCTCGCGAGGAAAAGAAGATTTGTTCGAAGGAGCAAGGCAAGTCATGTCATTTTGATCATATTGCTATACTAGTTTAAAAAATTTTGTTTATTTAAATTATTGCATACTTTATTAAATTCTGCGTCTATCTTTTTTATTTAGCCTTACCGACTCTCCTTGTTATAGCCCTATTACTTGTATTATTATGATCCTTGATAACCCTAGGAAAAATAAAACTAGTGAGCACTTTATATATGTCGTACTCACTAGCAAACTTAGGAATATACTTAGCCCTGCTTGAATCGAAACAATTAGATGTTTTCAATAATTAGACTAAGGAATAATTTGTAAATGATGAAAATTTTGGCTGTTTAGCCGTGGCAATAAATGTCCCCTTCAAAATTCCCCAAACATATTCTCGGCGGGCACGGGGTGCTTGGTTTTGCTAGTCGCACCTCGGCCGTCATAAGGACCGGTCTTCGGGCCTCTGTTGCAAAGCATTTCCGTACTACCACCTGTCTAATGGGTAAGGCTTAACACGTCAACTAGTACGGTCAGGAACAAAAAAAGACACGGATAGGGATGGATGAAGCCCTGGGAAGGGTTGAAGCCCATGGGCCGACATCTCTCGGCAAGTGAAGGCTCGGAACGAGTCAAGATGCACGGGGGCATAGGATGCCGCTCGACCTGTGGCACTGGGGGGAAGTCTATGTCGGTCTTCGTTGTTTAGGGCAGTACTAAGCGATGAGTTATGTCATGGCTTTCGTCCGTATGCCATGGTGGCATGTGGCACGTCGCAACACGTGAGGAAGACATGCCTGGTGGGTAAAGATGTACACCTCTGATCAGAGTAAATCTATTCGAATAGCCGCATCCTCGGTTATGGGCAAGCCAAGCAATGTACCCAAGTTAGAATTTATTTCTGTTTAAAACTAAAAGAATCAGAGTTAGCATTTGTTGGCATGGTTTAAGGCAAGATTGCGTTGGTGCGCGACTTGATAATAATTTGACTAGTGATGGGTTCGTGTCTATTAAAATGCCTTCAAATATTTAAATGCTTTGAAATGCTGGTTTTCTGCAAAATAACCCTATATATGAATTCTTTGTACCCCTTGCATTATTTGCATTCTCCCGGCATGGCTTGTTGAGTACGGTGGTTGGACTCAGCCTTGCAATTCCTTCCCCCTTTCAGAAGTGTAGTGCCTCTGAGTCGAAGACGGTGTTAGAGGACCAAGGCTCAGACCCCAGTTGAGTTTGCCTGTGGAGTGGAGTTGAAGCCCCGCAAGGATCGTCCTGCTTTTCCACTGTAGTTTTCTTCGAGTGCGGGGACTAAGTGCCTCTTCTGTAAGTATTTATACGCTTTAATTTACATTTGGATCTATATATTGATTTGTCATTTTGTGTACCCTGGCTGGTCCTGGACAGGGAATTAATACACAAAATAGTCTGGAAATTTAGGATAAATTTCCGGACGTGACGAGTTGGTATCAGAGCCATCTCGACTGTAGGTTGAGCCAAATGGTCAAACCCTAAGGACAAGTTTGTCAATGTCTCTTCTATCCCTCCGGAGCTCTTTGAAAAATAATTTGCCAAATTTCTCTCTTTCCCCTCCACCTCTTTTAGATGTTGAACCTGGAGGACAAACCGAGTTGCTCATTAACCGGTGAAAGTCAAGTCAAGCCTCAAGCTTCAAGCAAGAAGATCAAGCCAAGCCGCCCCGCATCAGCGTTTCTCAAGAATCAAGCAAAGTCTTCCCGGAGTTTACCTAAACCCAATCCTTCCCGGAAGCGCAGTATTGGTAGTTCCTAGGTTGTGTGTTGTTTGCTGTGTGCAGGTGTATGGTTCACATGAGTGATGGGCATGTGACCATACTAGGTTGTTTGCCTAATCAACTTGAACAATAAAAGTTCACTCACATCAGATCAATATTAAGTGGGTTAAGGACTTATGTTTAGCAACCTCTCTTTTCCACCTCTTTCATCTCGGCAGCAGTTGGTCAGTGCCAAAGAGAATGAGGACAACAATAAGAACAATAGTATCGGCAGCAAGAGATGCAAGCTCAGATGCAAGTTCTGGGTCAATATCAAAATCAAGGCTAGTTTACCTCAATGCAAGCACCTATTACTCCCGCCAGTGTACCACCAAGTTTCTAGAAGACGATGGCACCAATCCCGCCATCATGCTGGAAGGAAATGCATACCACCAACTATGATTACGCCGAGCAAGGTCGAGATGTAAGAAACAGTTCATGGGACATGAACGCCAGGATATCAGCCGAAGATGAGATAAAGTGCTCAAGAAGGAAGGAAGGTTCTGGTACACTTATCATTAAGAGTTTTGGTATGCCTCAGTCAATCTAGAAGCAGAGCAGTCTTGTCAGCCGTTAGGTCTGATGGGAAAGTCACCAGATAGCCAGAATGGCAAGAGGAATTAGAGTCACCGTTACGTGGAACTTTCCATCGTCAACTGGACGTGGTGTTCTAAACCTTCCCGAATGACTGGGCACCCTCAGTATTTTATTTCTATGGAGTGACCAAGAACCAAGTCTACAAATCAGAGTTCCAAAGAAAACAAAGAAGTTGATTATTCTCAAGGGTAGTAACCTCATCAGTCGTAGTCAGGCGAAAGCTCCAGTACCTTGGTAAGGTCAACTCGAAGAAAATTTGGTCTACCTCGAAAAGGTTTCGCTTAGAGGCTCAACCAGGCAAGACGATTAGGCAGGTCCCTGAGGAGCCAACTCCTAGGTATTGGCAGGTCAAAACATCTCAAGCCGACACGTTAAGTTGTGAAGTACACCGAACTACTAGGTCAACAATCCGTCTAAGGAAGCAACAACTAAAAACATCCATAGTCAAGATAAGAGGCGGATGAAGCAGTTTCTTGGAGTTCTTGTCATTCGGACTAGGAGCAGTTCCGAGAACATTCCAAATCTGTGGATTTACTAAGGTCAGTTAAAAGGTTTCAAGAAAACCCCATCAAGCTCCTATTCGACAGGGTCAATTCTCAGAGCACTGAAGTTGCCAACGTTAGTTGAGCAGTCCAAGGAAAGAAAGATGTTTCAACTCATGCAAACAGATCAGGGTCAGAGCGAAGAGAATCAACCAGTGAGAGTTAGAAAGAAATCGCAGAAGTCAGCAGACCAACCCAACCCCACCATACCCTTTTTATTTCTAGCCCCAATCTCGAGACGAGATTCCTGTAAGGAGGGTAGGTTTGTCATGCCCCAATTTTCGTTCAGATTAAAAATCTTAAATAATTCATTTTCTAGAAATTAAATAAAATGAAAAGCATATTAATCAAGTGAAAGTATTAAGGAAATAAAAATTTCCGTTAAAAATTATGGCTGGAAATATTTTTTAAATATTCTCCATGCCCTAAAGTACTCTCCGAAATTTTTCGTGAAATTTTGGAGCTCCAGAAATAATTTTAATAATACAAAGAACATTTAAGTAATTATTTAAATAAATTAATTAATCAATAAATAATCTGGTTAAATTTTTATTAAATACTTTGAGTGTTCATCTAATTTGAAGAATTGTCTTGAAATTATTTGAGCATTGGAAGTATAGATAAAAATTCAAGGAAGTTTGGAAGGAAAAGTCTGCTTTGCGTCCCTCTACTACAGTGTCGTCTTTCTCCTCCAGCTGCCTGTGTATTGTTCATCCGAACAACAATCTCTTTCATTCCTTCGCAAATCCTGTCGAATCACTTGCTCAAATCCAAAATTAATTGAGGGGAATTAATCCTCACCTCTTCCTCTCCACTTTCCCCATAATTCCCCACCCAATCCCGCAAAAATTTGTGGTCGATTTTGATTTCGTTCTTCAATGGTTGAGCACCACCATGGCCGGCCAACCTCCTCCTCTTCCCGGCCGATCCCGCCTTTCCCTCTTCCCGGAGACACCCCCTCCCCGTGGCCTATAAAAGGGGCCCTCAGCTCCCTCCTCTCTCCCCACACCTCGAGCTCCCTTGCTCTCCCACCATCTTCCCACTTGGCCTTCTCTCTCCACGATGCCGGCAAGCTTCGGCCGCCCCGACCCATCGACCGAAGTCGCGCAAGACCCCAGCGCTGCAACCCTCATCATCGCAGCCACCTCCTCTTCCCCGGCCACACGTCCATTTCACCCGGAGACCGTTGTGCCGGCCTGCCCATCCACCTCACTGGCGCAACTCCGGTCGGCTTTTACTCCTCACCCGTGCGCTGGTTGGCCGCGCCATCGACACCTACAGCATCACAGCATCGCCCTCCACCTCGGCCAAGGCCCTTTTTGCCCGGAACACATCGAAACCCCGTTGCTCGTGGTGCCTCTCCCTCAGCCTTGCCGGCGCCACTTCGGCAGCCCCTGCCGCTTTGCGGGAGTGTTATCTAACGTCGTCATATCCTTCCTCGGCACTGTGGCATCATCCTTTGCCGGCCTCCGCTTGGTTTCTTTTTATCGCCAGCCTCCCGTGATCGTCTTCGCTGGTACAATCTTCAGCAAGCCATTCTTCCTTGCTGGCACGTCAGCCCGTGGCCTCGTCGTCTCCGTCAACGGCAACGCGGCATTGTGTTCCACACCGTCCTCACCATAGTGCAGCCACCGTCGGCTGCCGTTGTCGTCCTCTCACCGTTCCCGGTTGTTTTCATACTCGTCCCCCGCGTCGGCACCAGTACGCTGACTTTTCATCCGCTCACCGTCGTGCGCCCGATGAGTTCCTTCCTCCTCTCTCCGCTCTCACTCGCTGACCACAGTCCTTGCCCACTGTCGTCATCCTACTCTTTTCCTTCCAAAATAATTAAAAATTGCCTAATAAATCAATTTAATTTCTAGAATCCATTTAAATGGTCAAAAACTTTTAAAATTCATATCTAATCCATACGAACTCGAATTGGGACATTTGAATTGTAAAATTCATCTAAAATTGAGCTCTACATGTTTGTTCAATTTTCTTGTATTGTTCATTTGGTTTTTATTAGGGTTTTTCCTCGTTTTGTGTGCCAGCGTGTAGACTTCGTCGTTTTGGAGGTTCGCCCTCACGAGGAAAAGAAGATTTGTTCGAAGGAGCAAGGCAAGTCATGTCATTTTGATCATATTGCTGTCCCAGTTTAAAAAATTATGTTTATTTAAATTATTGCATTTCGCTTTATTAAATTCCTGTGTCTATCACTGTTTTATTAAATTCCTTGTTATAGCCGTATTACTTGTATTATTATGATCCTTGATAACCCTAGGAAAAATAAAACTAGTGAGTACTTTATATATGTCGTACTCACTAGCAAACTTAGGAATATGCTTAGCCCTGCTTGAATAGAAACAATTAGATGTTTTCAATAATTAGACTAAGGAATAATTTGTAAATGATGAAAATTTTGGTTGTTTAGCCGTGGCAATAAATGTCCCCTTCAAAATTTTTGCTGTTTGGCTGGGCACGGGGTGCTTGGTTTTGCTAGTCGCACCTTGGCCGTCATAAGGACCGGTCTTCGGGCCTCTGTTGCAAAGCATTTCCATACTACCACCTGTCTAATGGGTAAGGCTTAACACATCGACTAGTACGGTCAAAAACAAAAAAAAACACGGATAGGGATGGATGAAGCCCTAGGAAGGGTTGAAGCCCATGGGCTGACATCTCTGGCAAGTGAAGGCTCAAAACGAGTCGAGATGCACGGGGGCATAGTGTCGCTCGCCTGTGGCACTGGCGGGAAAGTCTATGTCGGTCTTCTTTGTTTAGGGCAAGATCGAGCGATGAGTTATGTCATGGCTTCCGTCCGTATGCCATGGTGGCATGTGGCATGTCGCAACACATAAGGAAGACATGTCTGGTGGGTAAAGATGTACACCTCTGATCAGAGTAAATCTATTCGAATAGCCGCGTCCTCGGTTATGGGCAAGCCAAGCAATGTACCCAAGTTAGAATTTATTTCTGTTTAATTTACGTTTCTTTGAGTGCGGGGACTAAGTGCCTCTTCTGTAAGTATTTATACGCTTTAATTTACGTTTGGATCTGTGTATTGATTTGTCATTTTGTGTACCCTGGCCGGTACTAGACAGGGAATTAATACACAAAATAGTCTGGAAATTTAGGATAAATTTCCGGGCGTGACATCACCCCTGCCTCAGGAACCTCTGCTGCTATACGTCTCTGCAACCTACCAAGTGGTCAGCGCGGTTCTCGTCGTTTAGCATGAAGAAGAAGGACGAGTCCAGAAGATTCAGAGGCCAATCTACTTCGTTAGCGTAGTGCTGGCAGGAGCCAAAATTCGCTACCCTCAGGTACAAAAATTGCTATATGGTGTTCTGATAACCGCGAGGAAATTGGCGCACTACTTTTAGGGTCACTCGGTCACCGTCATCACTTCCTTCCTACTCAGCGCTGTCATCCACAACCGGGAGGCGACTGGGCGCATCGCAAAGTGGGCCCTGGAACTGATGCCGCTGGACTTAACTTTCAAGGCGAGGACGTCTGTAAAGTCACAAGCCCTGGCGGATTTCCTGGCCGAGTGGACCGAACAACAAGAAGATGTACCTCGAGAACACCTACAATACTAGACCATGCACTTTGACGGATCCAAGAGGATCACTGGCTTGGGAGCAGGAGTCGTGCTGATCTCCTCGACTGGGGAAAGGCTAAGATATGTTCTTCACCTTCACTTCTCCTCCTCACACAATGTTGCCTAGTACGAAGCCCTGCTGCATGGCCTGCGACTTGCTGTTTCACTCGGGATACGACAGTTGGTCGTGAAAGGAGATTCCCAGCTGGTTGTCAACCAAGTGATGAAAGACTGGTCCTGTTTAAATGACACCATGGAAGCCTATCGGCAAGAAGTTCACAAACTTGAAGACAGGTTTCATGGACTGGAGCTATCCCATGTCTTGAGAAACAATAATGAGGCAGCTGACGAGTTGGCGCAGTTCGGGTCCAAGCGAGAAACCGCCCCAACAGACGTTTTCGTAGAGCATCTCTATGAGCCGACTGTTGTAGCAAAGCCAACTCCCAACGAGCAAGCTGCAAATCAAGTCGCCACGCTCGACGCCGACTGGAGGGCACCGCTCATCAAATTTTTAACTCAGCAAGAGCTGCGGGAAGACCGGCATGAAGCAGAATGAGTCCGACGTCGTTGTCAAGGCTATGTCATGGTCGACTCCAAATTATACAAGAGAAGCCCTTCTGGAGTCCTGATGAGATGTATCACGCCTAAGGAAGGACGACAACTACTCCAAAATATCCACTCGGGTATATGCGGAAGTCACGCGGCGGCACGCACCTTGGTAGGCAAAGCCCACATATAAGGTTTTTTCTGGCTTACGACGGTCTCCGACGCCGACAAAGTGGTTCGCACATGTGAAGGTTGCCAGTTCTTTGCTCGGCAGAGCCATGTTCCGGCCCAAGAGTTACAAACGATTCCATTATCTTGGCCATTTGCGGTATGGGGCCTTGACATGGTCGGCCCCTTCAAGAAGGCTCCAGGAGGATTCACACATCTGTTCGTCGCAATCGACAAGTTTTCCAAGTGGATCGAGGCTAAGCCGGTTGCTACGATCACTGTTGACAAGGCACGAGACTTCATCCTCAACATCGTGCACCGTTTTGGTGTCCCAAACAGAATAATAACCGACAATGGGACTCAATTCAGTGGAGGCGTTTTCAAGGAATTCTGTGAAGATTTCGGCATCAAAATCTGCTATGCATCGGTCACGCACCCCAAAAGCAATGGGCAAGTTGAGCGCGCCAATGGCATGGTTCTTCAAGGCATCAAGGCCTGAGTGTTCGACAGGCTAAATCCTTATGCCGACAAATGGGTTCAAGAATTACCCTCGGTTCTATGGTCTCTACGGACTACGCCCAGTCGGGCCACCGGCCAAACTCCTTTCTTCCTGGTTTACGAGGCAGAAGCCATGTTGCCGAATGAAATGGAGTACGAGTCTCTTCGAGTCTGCAGCTTCAACGACGAGCGCTACGATCAAGACCGAGTGGACGACCTAACCCGACTGGAGGAGGCCCGTGAGGCAACCTTGATCCAGTCGGCAAGATATCTTCAAGGACTTAGACGATACCATAGTCGCAATGTTCGGGCGCGAGCCTTCATTGTCGGCGATTTGGTTCTACACAAGATTCAGACCACCAAGGACCATCACAAATTATCTCCACTATGGGAAGGACCATATATAATCGCTGAGGTGACTCGGCCAGGAGCGTATTGACTAAAACGTGAAGATGGATCCATGGTGGAGAACTCTTGGAACATCGAACATCTTCGATGATACTATGCTTAAATTGCCTTAAGTTTCATGTTTTTCTCGACTGCCAACCTCAAGCAAGATGACTTCTTGAGTTGACAGTCGGGGGCTGCATACGTGTCAATAAAGCATGGTTTTCTTCGACAACTTGTTCATATTTGGTTTATCATTGTTTAGTGTTTTGATTCGAGTTCAATAGATAAGGACTGAGAATTTTTTGATGACCTAATCAAGCTTAGGCTTGGTGACAGTCAGACGAAAATTACTTAAGAAATTTTTTATGAAGACTCGGGTCAAGGCATTAACATAAATAAGCTAGATACCTACAAGCGAAAGAGGAAATTTGGGAAGACAAAGTGGCGGGGATGACCTTGAGGCTTCGTATAAAGACTTGAGGGTTTTGCTAAGTCATCTCGCGATTGGGCCGAGCCCATGAGAGACTTGCGTCTCAGCTAAGGTGTGGCTTGACATGTGTCCTTAGGGACATAAGTGGATGGACTTAAGCAGATTTGCCCTGGCAATATGCACATGTCACATAGCCCAATACCTTTAAAATCCTTTCATACCGCGGTTTGCATAACTTCATGAGAAGTTGGCACGATGCAATTTGAAAGGTGACAAATAGTTAAGCTTTTCATGGATGTCCTGATGACAGGGACTGTTTGGTTTCTAAGCATTTGATTAAATGATTATATCAATGCTATTTTTCCACCTTGGTGAAGATCTTTTTAGATTAAGACTAATATTATGGCAGGAGCTATTTAATATTTTGGTCGTATTTTTCAGATGACTGAAAAATTTGTTTACCGATGAGGGTCGATTAAATTATTTGTTCCGAGATGACTCGAGCCAGTTAACTCGGATAAGCATGAGCTTGCCAAGTGTTTTTTACCCACGACGGTCGATTGAGCTATTTGTTCTGAGATGACTCGGGCAAATCAACTCGGATAAGCATGAGCTTGCCGAGTGAATTGATTTCTTACCCATGAGGGCTAATTAAATTATTTGTTCTGAGATGAGTCGGGCAAATTCACTCGGATAAGCATGAGCTTGCCGAGTGATGAGATTTTTTATGATTGCTTTAGCTTAAGCTAATAATTTATATGAGAATGATTTTTTATAGTTCTTGACTATATGCTTAGTCTGTTTTTGACTAACACATAGTCGGGGGCTACACCTAATTAGGTGCATCAGGAGATGCACCTAGATATTTATCTTTTGAGAATTTTTTTGGATGTTTTCCAGCCCTTCACAGTCTTTGGAGCCACTCGGGAGATTCAGGCAGAGATGACGGAACCACTCGGCGCTAGAAGCACTCGGCCAAAGAGTTGTTTGGCTGTGAGTTGTCTTGGTTTGAGGCAAAGTTATCTCGTCGACTGCAAAGGACTCGGGGGCTACTCTGGAGATTATGGCAATTGGATACCCACATGGCAAGCTTATCCGACTGGTAATAGGGATAGGTTACGCCTGCTAATTATGTAAACCGGCTATGACTTGGGTGTTACGTTGCTGATTAGATAAGGCAACGGCTCATAGTCATAACTTGGTAAGATTGAGGAAACCGACTTAGAGTAAGATAGGATTTCCGACTTGTAAACCCGCCCCTCAAGACTATATAAGGGGGGTAAGGGGCGTCCCTTGAGGGATATGAGACATATGAGTTATCAGCTTTAGATTCATGAGCCACAGATCTTGAGATCAATAAACACTCGGCGGATCGAATCCTCGAAACAGGAGTAGGGTATTACCTCACGAGAGGGCCTGAACCTGTCTAAACTTTGTTTTCCACTTAACCCATCGAGCTTGGCGATCTTGACTGCACCCCCAAATTTCCGTTGCCGAAACCATGTTTCGACAGCTATGCTACTCGCTACACGCTTACCCAGTATGACTACGCCCCACATCGTACACCCGAGATAGAGTGCTTAAACGTAAGGGGTCAACTACTCTAGGAAAGTAATTCTGATAAGAGGAGGAATGATGTTTGCATGTATTTTAACATACTTGTATTATTCTCGAGTGGATATTTTCTACAGAATATACTACTCACTTTATGGTGCAGGGGCCCAGGTTTAGATATACGTAAAAGGAACTCGGGACTATGTGCCCATCTCCTATGCTTGAAGATTGGACCACACCGCTAAGTGAGGTATGCCCCTAAGGGCTACCTTACTTGGCCACTACTCCACTGGGTGAGGCACGTTCTTGAGCTATCTTACTTGTGTGTCACATCACAGTGTGAGGGACAATCCCGAGTGTTGTCTTACTCAGTTTCTCTGCCGCATCCTATTCAGGCCAGCTGCCTACGCCATAGCTAGGCGGTGGAGGAGCCGACGATGACCTCGTCCTCGTGCTAGCCGGCTCCTCCACCGTCGGCTAGGGTCTACGTCTTCAAGCCGGCTGCTTACGTCATCGCCGAGCGACCTCGTCCCCATGCTGGCCAGATTCTCCACCACAGACGGGGGCTACGTCTCCAGGCCGGTTGCCTATGCCATCGTCGTCGGGTGACCCCGGTCGTCTACACCACATGCCGGAGGGCTTCGCCCTTACACGACACACGTAGATCCAGCTATGCCCTACTCATCCACGTCGCCTACTCTGCATGCTCGGGGGCTCCGCCCTTATGCGGCTTATGCAAACTCGACTACATCGATCCGGCTTCATTATTTGCCAGTCTACCGCATCCGGAGATAACTACTCGGCTGAGAGAGTTTTACATGGCTATGCTAGGGATGAGTACTTATCTAGTCTTTTCTCTTTCAGATGGCTTCACCAACTTCTACATCTTCGTCAAGCTTAGCACTCGAGGAACAACTGTGGGGTACATGATACCCGGCCACGACATGTCCTTTGGGCCGTATCGGATGGGGTGCCGAGTCCTTTGGGCCGATCCGGCTTACTTGTATTTGAAGAGAGAGACTGAGGATAAGGCAACCAATCTTATCCGATGTAAATAGATGATAGGTACCCGAATTATAAGAGTTACATTACCATATCTAGCCGGCCGCCTCCATGACTATAGAAGGAGGGCCAGGAAACTCTAAGAAGATTAATTGATCACTCATTGATAGGTGCCATTAGTTATTCCTATGCTAATGTTCGCACATCGATGCAGATCTAATCTACATACAACTGGAGTAGGGTGTTACCACATACTGTGGGCCTAAACCAGTATAGACATCTGTGTCATCTTCTCTCCTTGACTTAGTGCACCCTATAAATTATATTGCCGATAATTATAATCAACACATTCTAAAGAAATAATGGAACCCGCAGCACTTAGTTACCTGCAACACATCTATAATAATACCACAAGGAAACAAGTGTCAATACATTAATGTACTGGTAAGGCAATACAATCCTTAATACATGCAAGCTCTAAATATCATGGAGTGGCTATTTGTGGTCTCTTATTTGCATAAAGCTATATTTATTCTAAAACATTTTACAACAGAATTTAGATAAATATTTCCAAGTTTAGCATAGATAACATGGTATGGCATCATTGATTTGACCATGGCTACCATGCATATAACCATTGCTCAATCATATGTCAACAAGAAGACATCAAGATTAAGCTGTCCCAGTTCTGCAATCCAAATTGGCCACCCGCTATAGTGCTGATTTCAAACGGCCGCCAAATCACCATAGTTAAGAACTATGAGTTCATGATTATGAAATAATGCCTTTTTATTACTTGATTCGTGCCCATGTTATTTTCCTAAATCCAAGATCAGAACTATTTACTCTGAATGTGTTGTGTTCTACTTCAAGGGTGTTAAGTTACCAAGAATCTATTTACTCCAGTAACTTATTTCTGTGCTATTGAACATAAGTGCAAATAATGTTGGGATGTCACTGCAGCTCTTGTCAACCATTTTTATTTCTTCGGTTGCCTTGAAATAAAAGGAACAACTAGAGAGCTGAGAAATGGGATGACGACCACCATGAATTATTTGTCTGTGTGCATGCACTAGTACAGATCCTTTCCTCTGTGATGGGTCATCACATGTCTGAGATTTGCGAGCCGTCATAATGAGGTCATCTCAAACGGGCCTAAAAAGATGCTGACAAAGATACACACGCATAGACATGTTATATGTGCATAAAACTCGAGCCCGTCACGGATGATACCTATCGATGATGGGCTCAATTCAAGGCCCGACAAAGATAACTATGTTATCTTTCTCGGGCCACAATAGAAGCCCATCACTAATCTTTACCATTGGTGACGGGCTCAAAACTACCGCTCAATCAAGATAACAACTATACGCAACATTATGGCCCGTCACCAATTAGTGACATCGGTGACGGACTTATACTTAGGCCCGACAAAGATAACTTTCACAGTCTATAAATACCCCCGATCACCCATTGTATTGGTTATCCCACTGTTGGGAGGAGGAGGGCGTGAATTTTTGTCTCTTTTTTTCCAAGAAAATTTGAAAAATAGTAGGTCCATGCCCTTGTAGCTGCATGGCCTTCTCACGCTCTACCTTCTTTTCCTTCTCACCTGCCATCTTTGTCGCTCTTGTGATAGACGCCTTCTTTCATGTCACCTCAAATGCTCAGGATATCTCTGCCGAAGATGGTGTAAAGCTCGTCTGCATTGACAGGTAAAAAATATGTAAAATTTCAGAGCTTTCTACCACATACTTGGTTGAGTACATGATGCTCCATTTCTCCTCAGTACAAATACTTGTACTACCTTGCAAAAGTTGCTCTGAACACTAGTACAAAAATGGCGAGTGAAAAAGGGCTCATCCTCTCCCAGCGGGTAATCTAGATTACATCAACTGCGACTCGCTCGAGTGTGGCATTTACTTCCTGCCTTTTGAAGCTGGAGTTTACATGGTAATCATAGACATTGCACCACATCATGTTGAAGAAGGCGAGACCATGGTCGACAATGAAGGCGTTGGGGCCCCTTCACAGACCAGCAGCAGGATGTGGTGCGGATGCTGATGAGACGACCAAGGTGACCTACTCCATCGATCACGACTTGCTCAAGTGTGACATTTGCTTCCTGTCTTTAGAAGCTTGAGCTTACATGGTACTCCTGGACATTTCAACACATCATTTTGAAGAAGGCGTCGGGGCCTCTTCATGGACCAGCACCGGGATGCGGTGCAGTTGCTGACGAGACGACCAATGCGACCTACTCCGTCGACCGCGACTTGCTCGAGTGTGGCATTACCATCGACCAAGGATTACCATGTAAACTCGAGCTTCAAAAGGCAGGACGATGGTATAACTACTAATTCAAAAGGCAGGAAGATGGTATAACTGCTGATTAATCCTTTGAGGGGTAACCAACGGTATGGTTAAACACTTAAAGCATTCCCCTTTTCTCATCGTTGTTTTGATATTAATATGATGGCTTTATAAATTATTTGCTATTGTGTTTTAGTGAGGAGGAATACAAGGTGACCATAAAGCAAGCCTCCAAAACAGATCTGTACAACCTTCAACAGTTCGGTTCTAGAAGGCATAGGGAATTGCTAAAGGACACTATTCAAGCTATTGACATTATTCTTAGGGAATATCATGTTTTTTGCAATGGACCATATTCCTCCCATGACTGAACTGACTTATGATTATGGTATAAGAGGTGCTCCCCTCAAACAAAGGTGGCCCCCTGGCTACCATGTACTCAACCAAGTATGCGGTAGAAAGCTCTGAAAGTTTACGTATTTTTTACCTGTCAATGCAGACAAGCTTTACACCGTCTTCGACGGAGATATCCTGAGCATTTGGGGTGACATGGAAGGAGGCACCTATCACAAAGAGCGACAAAGATGGTGGGCGAGAAGGTAAATAGAAGTTGGAGGTGAGAAGGCCATGGAGCTACAAGTGCAATGACTCCCGAGCGAGCGCAGATCAGGGGAGAGGCCTCTTGTTGTTAGTGATACGCCCTAGAGGCAACATGGAGATGTTGGATATCACATCAATGTTTATGTATAAATGAATAAAGTGTTATTCAGTTCCATGAAATAGACATCTTGTATTGATCAATAAGTACGTGACTTATTTATGAGACTCTTTATGTATGAATCTATTTCTAAACGATCCTTGATCATATATCATATTGTTGGAACAAATATGATTCTAAGATCGGCATGTTTATTGATTGATGATCATGTCTCATAGATCATGGGTATGGAGATACCAAATCAATAAACATGGACACATGTGTTGGAGAACACATTGTTGGATAGACCCATCATGAGACACTACAGAATTAATGTGCCATTAGTTGGTCTCGGGTAGTGTTGGTACAAAGTCCTTAGACCTGAGATCACCATGGATTCCAACATGTGTAGTAGCCTACTTTGGGACTACCAAACGCTATTCCGTGCTGGGTAGTTATAAAGGTAGTTTTCGGGTTTGCTATGAAACATGGAGTGGGATGTGAGTGATCAAGATGGAATTTGCCCCTCCTTTGGAGAGATATCTCTGGGCCCCTCGAGGTAATGGATTATGGAAATGCATGGCCATGCTAAAGTTGATTGAGGAGTCAATCAACATACAGATAATCCAATACGGTTCGAGTGAATGGTTAAGCTATTGAAGGGATGGCACACATCTTGCCTATAGCTTAATTGGTATCGTGAGGGAAAGGGATTTGTGTACACATTACAGGTTCGAGCCGATATTATATTCTTGTATTCTATGGTGTCAATATGTCTTGCTAGGCGCCGCTATTGACAGGTCGGCTGAGTTGGAGTCGAGCCAACGATCGGCTAAGTTAGACTATAGCCGAAACCGAGTATACCGAACCTACGTGGTCGCACGCTTAAGGGGATAAGAACAGCATTCGAGTTGGACTTGAATACGGCTTGATTGGATAGGGATCCGATCGGATAGAGTCCTATAGGCTTATGACGTATGGGCGGCCAACTCTATGAGATACGGATGAGATTCGGTTCAAAAACAGAGTCCTGATCGGCCACGAGTCCCAGTCGGCCAACTCTATATAAAGGAGGGAGGGGTGGAGAGCCGCGGCATGTCAATTGCATCGCGTGCAACAGAAGTCGCCGAGATCAATCTCCACGGAAACCCTCCCACTTTCGAGCCAAACCCTAGCCTTGCATCGCGTGCTAGCACACGGGTGTACGGCGTTACGTCCCCGGACGTGTGGATACCGTAGAGGCGCTGCTACGTTGCACGCCTGTTCATCGGTGTGGAGGAATCGGCTGCGGTCGGGCGCATCGGAGCGAGGCGTGAGAACGCGGCCGGACGACTCGAATCGGCTGATTGGCGAATCGGCTGGCTTGCGGGAATCGGCTACACTGTTCCGGATCGGATTGCCCTGATTGGCTATTCCGCTGCACTCTACTCCAATCGGTAACGATCTATCGGCCCTTACTTGCAAGTGTTCCTGGTTTGCGCGGTTAAAAGTTTTGTTTTCGGCTAGCGTAGCATCCGCGTAACCCTTCACTTGTCCCATCATGCACACCAATATCTCCTTTTACGATTTATTGTACACTTCTCTATTTTTATAGGAAAACTCTATGCTTGTAGTATACATCCTTCATTGCTCAAGGAAAGTTTACTAAAATAGTATTTATAGTATTAATAGTCTTTGCAATATTTTAGTATAAATATTTAGAAGTACTATAAATATTTACAGTAAACAGTAATTTACAGAAAAACTATTTACTGAACATAACATAGTACATAAAGACTATTTTCTGAAAAATTCTATTTGGTGACGGGCTTGATGTCAAGCCCGATAAAGATGACGTTATCTAATCGGGCTTAAGATCATCGGTGACGGTCCTTAATTAAAGCCTGGTAGAAATAATGATCTAAGTCGACCGGGCTTAATCTCTAAGCCCGTCATCGATGAGATCATCGGTGACGGTCCTTAATTGTAGCCTGATAGAGATGATGAGCGATCGGGTCTAAACTTTAAGCCCATCACTGATGAGGTCATCAGTGACATCACTGATGGAGTTTTTCTATCGGCCTTTGCGCGCCGAACTAGATCTCATCTATGACAAGCTTTATTTAAGCCCGATGGAGATGTATCTATCTCATACGATCGGGTCTAAACTTTAAGCCCATCACTGATGAGGTCATCAGTGACGTCACTGATGGAGTTTTTCTATCGGCCTTTGCGCGCCGAACTAGATCTCATCTATGACAGGCTTTATTTAAGCCCAATTGAGATGATTCATCTCAATCGGGCTTATTCCAAATCCTGTCATGGATATGCTTCAAAATCCTTTAACAAAGCGCGCTGATTCAGATCTACATATTATCGCGAAAAAATTCTAAGTCCTCACTTAGAACGCTAGCACCACTGCTGTCGCTCGGAGGTCGTCACCGTCGTCGCCGTCGTCGCCGTCGTCCCTCGCATCCTCCCTCGCCACCATCGAGCGTCACCGGCCGTCCTCGAGCCTGGCGCCGTCGTCCTCCCTCGCCGCCACCAAGCCCCGCCATCCCCGAGCCCTGTACCATCGTCCTCCCTCGCTGCCATCGAGTGCCGTTGTCCTCCCTCGCCGCCACCGAGCCCCACCTTCCCCAAGCCCGGCGTCGTCGTCCTCCCTCGCCGCGACCGAGCGCTGTCGACCGTCCCCGAGCCCGACGCCATCGTCCTCCCTTAACGCCACCGAGCCCCGCCGTCCCCGAGCCTGGTGTTGTTGTCCTCCCTCGCCACCACCGAGCGTCGCCGGTCGTCCCTGAGCTCGGCGCCGTCGTCCTCCCTCACCACCACCACCACCGAGCTCGGCGCTGAATTGCCGTTTAGTTGATTGATCTTGATGTTTTACTGTTGTTCACCTAGATTTATACTCGTGTTTGTACTAAATTTGTTTCTTAGCACAATAGACCTGTAATTTAGCCACATGTATGGATGGAGTATTTGGATGTGTAAAATGTACATTGTTGTCCGCTTGTTCATAAATGTTAGGTGTGCATGTGAGCGAAGAAGTATTTCTGAGCAAGCATAGGAGAAATATTTTACAGATTAGTCAACTATTTGACGGTCCGCTTGAAATCATATTCTTAAATGTCATTAGAATGCTATTTGAAATCTTGTATTATGCTATCTGAAAGGTACTATCATATTGCTTAGAGGATGTCTCATTTTTGAGAAATTTTATCATTTTGTGATTTTGTAAGCTATTTAGAGTATGTCTCAGCACGATAAATCAATGTCGGTGACAACAAGTGGGTCCACAAGGAGATGGACCCTTAGGAGCCCTAATAAAATCTCAAAGGAACGTACACCATAACAGAGGTGGACCTCCTAGGAGTGTCGTCCGCGCCCCCGAATGTGCCCATGAAGTTCAAGACGATCTGCGAGATAATAGGGAGGTCGACTTTAGTATTTTGCATGATCACATCAAGGAGGTGCCGGACGTAGAGAATAAAACTGTTTGGCTGAAGTTCAAGGAGAGCTTCGAATATCTTGCAGCCGACGAGGACAGGCTAAAGCGGATGGCTTTCCAGAGAATGGGACATGCTTGGAAGAGCTTTAAGTCCATGATGGTCACTGACCACATCCTCAAGCCCACCACCCCGGAGCTATTCGAGAACTACCCCTTCATCACGCCAGCCGTGTGGGAGGAGTTTTACACGAAAACTCAACTGCCAAATATTGAGCCAGAAGCGAGGCTTGTAGGGTACTCCAGGCTTGGTACATGCACCCGCAACGGCTTGGCAGCGGAGGATATGCGGGGAAGTAGGAGCAATGGCAGAAAGACGATGAGGCGGCAGAGGCATCAAACCGCTGCCTCTATTTGCCAATATCCCGCACCCACGTGCAAGGAGCTAGGCAAGGTCAAGGGCCATGAAGAACAGCGATGGAACATTCACTCTGCCAAATCCCCAAGATCAACAAGTTTACGAAAATATTGTAAGTGTCTCACCTTAATATGTTTAGTTTCTTTACACATATCGTACACTCGATTTATACCGATGTCACTGATGTCACGTGTAATGGAGAAAGAGTTGTTTGCCGTGAGACAGTCCTCCCAAGAGGCTTGCACCGATAGACGCAAGGATGACATCCTCACGCAAGCATTGGGAACCGACGAACATTGTGGAGGGACAAGGGGTGTTTGCTCTAATGTCCCCTAGAAATATGGACTTCCAGAATACGCCGGACAGTACAAGAAGCGGACCCTCACGAAGAAGGCGAAAAGAGATGCACGCCTGGCTGAGAGGATCCAGGAGCAGGTTAGAGCCGAATTGAGCATAGAATTTGACGAGAAGCTAGTCCAGGTGGAGGCATGGATTAGGCAATAGATCCAAGCCGAGCAGCAGACCGTCATGCCCACCACCGCTCTGGAACGAGAAAGTCCAATGCAAAGGCAGGGCAGTTGTGCATCAACTAAGGCGGCAAAAAATCCACCACTGTTTCTAGCTTCCGTCGAACATATAATGGTAAAACTCTCGGCCAAAATGCGTAACACTGTTAACAAATCCATTTTCTACAAATTATTCAAAAATTATGTTTGGATCTATCACATGAACCAATTAACTGTGTGCTAAGAGTTAGGGTGATGCCCTCCTTCACGGTTCCGACGGCCGAGGGACTAGCTTTCAAGCCAAACGCCAATACAAGATTGCACGGGGTGCAACTTATGGCTGGACATGCAAAAGTGGAAGTGGACACAGTGAAGGCTGGATGGGCCCATCTGCCGCTACAGCATCTACCAAACGATGAGATCCTAACCCTAGGAGCTGCACATGGAAGCTTTATCCAATGGACCAAGGAGCTCATTGACATCAAGTTAACTCCGAGGTCAGGCCCTCCATCTCCCTTAGGTTTTCAACAAGATGATGAGATCCAGCTGTAGTATGTCACCGACTTTGGCGGGTCTAGCCCTGAATGGCCTCCTCACTCTGAATCATCACCTCTGGAGAAGGGGAAGAAAGCGATGTCGAAGCCATCTCTTAAAGTGCGAGTTGAAATACGACCACTTCATTCGCATGGCAAGGCCACTAGCACCGAAGAAACCAATTTCAGACTACCGACGCACAGTCAAGAAAAGGAAATTGTGAATTTTCCAAGGAAAGAGTTCATGAAAGACATGGCACAAAAGTATGAGCAAGAAATTCTGGAAAGTTGAGGGCTGAAGAGTTATACTGATGTGCACAATATTGCGAAGGCCTCTCAGGCAGCTAAGTTCAAATTCGGTGCTCCTTTGACCACCGACGAATATCACGACACCATTAGTAATTGCACTCAGATGAGAAGGAAAGATGAGTGGTACCTATAGATCGCAAAGGAGGGTAAGGAGACGTTCGCCGTCTTTTATAGAAACGAGGACTTCCATCACGAGGATGGTATAATCTGGGTCCAATTTGAGGAACTATTTCACCTATACAATCTGAGGTACCTAGACATATCGCTACTTTAGTTATGGATATTGTAAGCATACTCGAACCCCTCGCTATTATTTCTATGCTGATATCCTCATAGAGTGTCTAACTTGTTTCCTTATGCAGAATGAGGACGCTCGAATGTAGAGCAACCTATAACAAAATAGGATTCCTTGATCCAGCAGTTGTCAATTCCAATCAGATTAATGACGGCTCTTAAGGAGAACATGGAGCATAAAACAAAAAATTTCTATCGCGCAGTCCAGGATAGCTTGCAAGTAAGGGCTTATAGAGTGTTACCGATTGGCGTGCAGTGCAGCGGAAATAGCAAATCAAGAGCTATCCGATCTCAAAAAAGTCTTGCCAACCTCAGCCGACCTCGTGGATGTCCCGGCCGACCTCGGGAACACCTTGCCGACCCTGGGAACGCCTCAGCCGACCTCGGGAGCAGATCAGCCGACTTGCTGACCCAAGAGTGCTTCGCCCGACCGCGCCGGAATCCACGCGCGCCGCCTGATCGCCTGGTGGCGCTTAGGGTTTGCCGATGCCGATGTCGATTCACCCGGCCCTCCGACCAGCCAACCTCAACCTCAAGTTGCCGAATTGAATTCGGTTAACTCGAATCTCGGTGAGATTCAATGCCGCCGAAGAACGCTGCAACGTAGCGATGTCTCTACCGGTATCCACACATCTAGGGAGAGAACTCCGAACACCCGTGTGCTAGCACGTGATGCACGGATAGGGTTTTGGCTCGATCGTAGGAGAGTTCCTGTGGAGGATCTATTCGGCTCTGTATGTTGTGTGCCCCGAATCCCTCCACCCTCGCCTCCTTATATAGGGTTGCCGACTGGAGGTTGTGTGTTGTTTTAATCTGTTGCGAAAATCCCAACCGCGACTCTCCACCCTCGCCCCTATATATAGAGTTGCCGACTGGGCCTAAGGGCCCATCGGGACTCTGTCCGGTTGGATCTCTATCAAATTGAGCAGTAACTGAGTCCAACTCGAATGTCTGTTCTTTCCCGATAAGTGTGTGACCCTGTAGGCTCAGGTATACATGGTTCCGACCCGAGTCCAACTCCGCCGATCGTCAACAGCGGCCCCTTACAGAACATATTGACACCAATTATACAAGAGGGTTATTTTGGCTGAACCTGTAATGTGTGCACAAATCCCTTTGCCTCACGATACCAATTGAGCTATAGGCAAGACATGCGTCATCCTATTTAACAGCTTAATCATTCACTCGATCTCATATTGGATTATCTTTCTGTTGATTGACTCCTCAGTCAACTCGGCATGACCATGCACTTCCATAATCCATTACTTTGAGGGGCCCAGAGATATCTCTCCCAAAGGTGGGGCAAATTCCATCTTGATCATTCACATCCCACTACATGTTTCAAAGCAGACCCGAAAACTACTTCTATAACTACCCCAGTTACGGAATAGCGTTTAGTAGTCCCTAAGTAAGCTACTACACATGTTGGAATTCATTATTATCTCAGGACAAAGGACTTTGCACCAACACTACTTGAGACCAACTAATGGCACAATAATTTCTTGTAGTGTCTTAGTGTGGGTCTATCTAACAATGTGTTCTCTAACACGCGTTTATTGATTTGATATCTCCATACCATGATCTATGAGACATGATCATCAATTAATAAATATGCTGATCTTAGAAATATATTTGTTCCATTAATATGATATACAATCAGAGATCATTTAGAAATAGATTCATACATAAAGAGTCTCATAAATACACGTACTTACTGATCAAGATGAGTTGTCTATTTCATGGAACTGAATAACACTTTATTCATTATTACATAAACATTGATCGTGATATCCAACATCTCCATGTTGCCTCTAGGGCATAACACTAACAGTCTTCCACTTGCACTAGAGTCAATTATGTAAGTATCTAATACCCATTGGCTGAGGGAGAGGTTTTTTCAACGGATCGGAAATATTTAGATCTGTGTGCACCTTGCATATCTTTGCGTCACCTCTGTCCACTATCTCGCGGATGAGATGGTGTCGCCGAAGTATGTGTTTAGATTTCTGATGTGACCTAGGCTCCTTAGCCAGCGCAATGGCACCACTATTATAACAATAGAGGGACATTGGATCAGTCGCACTGGTCATCACACCCAGCTCAGAAACAAATTTCTTGATCCAAACAGCCTCCTTTGCAGCTTCAAAAGCAGTGATGTACTCGACCTCCATTCTAGAATCAACAACAGTGTCCAGCTTGGAACTCTTCCAGCTGACTACGCCTCCATTCAGACAGAATACTAACCCAGATTGCAATCTATAGTCATCTTTGTCTGTTTGGAAGCTAGCATCGGTGTAACCACTTACAACGAGCTCTTCTTCACCTCCATAAACTAGGAACATATCCTTAGTTCTTCTCAAGTACTTGAGGATATTCTTTACAGCAATCCAGTGACCTTCACCTAGATCCGATTAATACCTGCTCATAGCACTCAAAGCGTACGAGACATCTGGACGTGCAGATAGCATGGCATACATGATGGATCCAATTGCCAAAGCATATGGAACCATACCCATCTTATTCCGTTCATCAGGTGTCCTAGAACACTAATTCTTGCTAAGATTGATGTCATGTGACATTGGCAAGAAACCTTTCTTGGAATCATGCATGTTGAACCTCTTCAACACTTTGTCAATGTATGTACTTTGGCTTAATCCAATTAGCCTCTTGGATCTATCTCTACAGATCCGAATGCCCAATATATATGTTGCCTCCCCTAAGTCCTTGTTGGAAATGAAGGGTTACGCGGAGGCTACGCTAGCCGAAAACAAAAACTTTTACCGCGCAAACCAGAAACACTTTCAAGTAAGGGCCGATAGATCGTTACCGATTGGAGTGTAGTGCGGCGGAATAGCCAATCAGGGCAATCCGATCTGGAGCGTGTAGCCGATTCCCAAGCAAGCGCGGCCGATACCCGGGGACGGCCGATTCGCCAATCGCCGGTGCGAGATGTCGTAGCCGATCCGAGTCGTCCAAGCTGTGTTCTCGCACCTCGCTCCGATGCGCTCGGACCGCGGCCGATCCGAAGCCGATCAACGGCCCGCAACGTAGCGGCGCCTCTACCGGTATCCACACGTCAGGGATAGAACGCCGAACACCCGTGTGCTAGCACGCGATGCAAGGCTAGGGTTTGGCTCGAAAGTGGGGAGGGTTTCCGTGGAGATTGATCTCGGCGACCACATTGCGGATTCGGTTCAATGCCGTACAATTGACGTGCCACGGCTCTCCACCCCTCCCTCCTTTATATAGAGTTGGCCGGTTGGGACTAGTGGCCGATCGGGACTCTATTTTGAATCGGATCTCATCAGTATCTCATAGAGTTGGCCGCCCACACGTCGTAAGCCCATAGGACTCTATCCGATCGGATCCCTATCCGATCGAGCCGTATCCGAGTCCAACTCGAACATCTATTCTATCCTTAAGCGTGCAACCCGTAGGTTCAGGTATACTCGGTTTCGGCTATAGTCTAACTTAGCCGATCGTCGGCTCGAGTCCAACTCGGCCGAGCCAGTCACGGCGGCGCCTAGCGGCATATATTGACACCATAGTATACAAGAATAATATCGGCTACGAACCTGTAATGTGTACACAAATCCCTTTGCCTCACGATACCGGTTAAGCTATAGGCAAGATGTGTGCCATCCCTTCAATAGCTTAACCATTCACTCGAACCGTATTGGATTATCATGCATTAATTGACTCCTCAATCAACTTAGCATGGCCATGCATTTCCATAATCCATTACCTCGAGGGCCCAGAGATATCTCTCCAAAGGAGGGGCAAATTCCATCTTGATCACTCACATCCCACTCCATGTTTCATAGCAAACCCGAAAACTACCTTTATAACTACCCGATTACGGAATAGCGTTTGGTAGTCCCAAAGTAGGCTACTACACATCTTGGAATCCATGGTGATCTCGAGGTCTAAGGACTTTGTACCAACACTACCTGAGACCAACTAATGGCACATTGATTCCTGTAGTGTCTCATGGTGGGTCTATCCAACAATGTGTTCTCTAACACATATGTCCATGTTTATTGATTTGGTATCTCCATACCCATGATCTATGAGACATGATCATCAATCAATAAACATGCCGATCTTAGAATCATATTTGTTCCAACAATATGACATATGATCAGGGATCATTTAGAAATAGATTCATGCATAAAGAGTCTCATAAATAAGTCACGTACTTATTGATCAATACAAGATGTCTATTTCATAGAACTGAATAACACTTTATTCATAAATACATAAACATTGACGCGATATCCAACATCTCCATGTTGCCTCTAGGGCATATCACTAACAGGAAAAACTATTTTTCAATGAAGACTTGACAGGTTCTAGCATAGGAATATCATTTCCAATCAACAATATGTCATCCACATATAATATTAGAAATCAAATTGTGCTCCCACTTACCTTTTTGTAAACACAAGCCTCCTCTTCATTTTTGATGAAACCAAACCCTTTGATTACCTCATTAAAACGAATATTCCAACTCTGAGATGCTTGCTTCAATCCATAAATGGATTTATGTAGCTTGTGTATCTTTCCAGGCGATTGTGGATCGACAAAACCCTAAGGTTGTATCATGTATACATCCTCGCTTAGGTTTTCATTTAGGAAGGCCGTTTTGACATCCATCTGCCATATCTCATAATTGAAATATGCAGCAATCACTAGGACAATCCGAATAGACTTTAGCATTACGACGGGCGAGAAGGTATCATCATAATCAACTCCTTGAATCTGTTTAGAACGTTTTGCCACCAATCGTGCCTTATAGATGTGAACATTTCCATCCATATCTGCTTTTTTTCTTAAAAACCCATTTGCACTCAATGGTTTTGACACAAAACTTGATTGTCATACGTGGATTCTATTTCGGATTTCATGGCTCCAAGCCATTTGTTGGAATCTGGTCCCATCATCGCTTCCGCATAGGTCTTAGGTTCATCGTTGTCTACCAACAATATATCACATTGTTCCACACCTGTGTACCTTTCAGGCGCACGACGTGATCTTTCGGACCTCCATGGGACTGGTGTATCTACTACAGGTGACGCAACACCTTCTTCCTCCTGTTGTGGTTCTGTGGTAGCTGAAACACTTTCTGGTGTTTCTTGAACTTCTTCAAGATGCACCCTGCTCCCACTAACCCTTCTTGAAAAAAACTCTTTCTCCAAGAAAACACCATGTGGGGTGACAAATACTTTGTCTTGTTCTCGATTATAAAAATAACATCCTCTTGTTTCCTTAGGATACCCCACAAAGAAGCACTTGTCAGATTTGGGTGTTAGCTTTTCGGATTCTAAACGCTTTACATAAGCTTCACATCCCCAAATTTTGAGAAAAGACAATTTAGGGGTTGTCTGTCCATATCTCATATGGCGTCTTTTCAACTCACTTAGATGGAACTCTATTTAGTGTGAACGCAACCGTTTCAAGAGCGTATCCCTAGAAGTATAGTGGAAGATCACTTTAGCTCATTATGGACCGCACCATGTCCAACAAGGTGTGATTTCTTCGTTCGGACACCCCGTTCCATTGTGGAGTTCCTGGCGGAGTCAACTGTGGAACAATTCCACAATCCTTTAGATGATTACCAAAATTTTGGCTTAAGTACTCGTCTCCACGATCTAATCATAGAAACTTAATTGTTTTCCCTAAATGATTCTGTACTTCATTCTGGAATTCTTTGAACTTTTTAAAGGATTCGGACTTATGCCTCATTAAGTACACATATCCATATCTACTAAAGTCATCGGTAAAGGTAATGAAATACTGAAAACCACCTCTGGCCGTTGAGCTCATTGGTCCACATACATCAGTATGTACGAGTGCCAATAAGTCACTTGCTCTCTCACTATGGCCCGTGAAAGGTGCCTTTGTCATCTTTCCAAGTAAACAAGACTCACATGTCTCCAATGATTCAAAATCAAAAGAGTGAAGCAAACTATCTCTATGGAGCTTTTCCATGCGTTTCTCATTTATATGGCCTAGGCGACAATACCAGATAAATGTGGGGTTTATATCATTTGGGACTTGCCTCTCTGTATTGATGTTATAGATGGGAGATGCTTCAAGATCCAAAATGTATAATCCATTCACCAATGGAGTATGAAAATAGAACATATCTCTAAGATTGTCCATTGATCTAAAATCATATCCTTCCGCTTGCAAACATGAAGTGAAAATAGTGTTTTGACATAGAGTTGGAACACAATAACAATTATTTAGTTCCAAAACTAATCCTGAAGGTAAATGAAGTGGCATCGTGCGACAAGCAATGTAGCAACTCTTGCTCCATTGCCGACGCGCGAGTTCACCTCGCCCCTTCTCAAACTTCTACTTCTTCTCATTCCCTACAACAACTTGCAAATATGAGCTACTGATTCGGTATCAAATACCCAAGAGTCAGTAGATGAAGTAGCAAGATTGATCTCTGTAACATTAATACCTGAAGCAGAAGTCACACTTTGCTTCTTTTTGAGATCCTCCATGTACTTCCTGCAGTTCTTTTTCTAGTGACTGTCTCCTTGTAATAGAAGCAAACGACATCTGATACCGCCAACCTCTTCTTGCCCTTCTTTGCTTTTGAGGCACTCGCAATCTCATCGGGAGTTAGCTTTCGTTTTGTGCAAAGTTTCTTGACAGGATGTTTGCGCTTAGATTTTTGCATCATCATCACATGATGACCATTTTTTTGGATACTTTCCTTAGCAGTCTTTAGCATCCCGTGCAATTATGCCAAGGTTTTATCCATGATGTTCATGTGATAATTTAGTATGAATGGCTCAAAGCTCGGAGGGAGCGACTGTAGAATTACGTCTGTCGCCAGCTCTTGGCTAAGAGGAAAACCTAGTTTTTCAAGCCTCTTGATGTAGCCAATCATCTTTATCACATGCGGACTGACGGGATTCCCCTCTACAAGCCTGCACGCAAACAAGGAATTTGAGGTGTTGAACCTCTCGACCCTAGCTTGGTTCTCAAACATACCATGTAGGCCCTCAATAATACTATGAGCATCACTGCTCTCTTATTGCTTCTGACGCTCCGAGGACATTGTGGTAAGCATGAGACAGCTTATATCTAGGCAATCATTAGTGTTCTTTTAAGCGTTACGCGGCGGCTACGATAGCTAATAACAAAAATTTCTACCGCGCAAACCAGGAATCTTGCAAGTAAGGGTCGATAGATCATTACCGATTGGAGTGGAGTGCAGTGGATATAACCAATCAGGAGCTATCCGATTCGGAACGATGCGGCTGATCACAACCGATTTGCTGACCCACGTACCGATTCTCGGGTTGCCGATCGCGGCCGATCCGGCTACAACCGATTTGCTTGATGCCGCAGCCACGATGCGACCATGGACGATCCGTCGAGTCGCCCAACTACGCCCGCCTCGCTCCGTGTGCCCGAGCCCGCGACGATTCGTAGCTACCGAATAGCACCGTAATGTAGCAATGCCTCTACTGGTATCCACACGTCCGAGGATAGAACGCCTAACACCCATGTACTATCACAAGATGCATGGCTAGGGTTTTGGCTCGGGAGTGAGGAGGGTTTCCGTGGAGATTACAAACTCACCGACTTCTGAAGTCGTGTGTGTTTCAATCTGTTGCACAATTAGATTGATTTGGTTCAATTGCAATGCAGCAGCTCTCCACCCCTCGCCCCTTTATATAGAGTTGCCGACTGGGCCTATAGACCCATCGGGACTCTATCGATCGGATCCCTATCGATCGAGGGTGGATACGAGTTCAACTCGAATGCATTCTTATCCCCTTAAGCGTGCGACCACAGTGGGTTCAGGTATACTTGGTTACCCGAGTCCAACTCGGCCAGGCCAGTCAATAGCAGCGCTTAGCAGCACATATTGACACCATAGTATACAAGAATATAATATCGACTTGAACCTGTAATGTGTACACAAATTCCTTTGCCTCACGATACTAATTAAGCTATAGGCAAGATGTGTGTCATCCTATCAATAGCTTAATCATTCACTTGAACCGTATTGGATTATCTGTCTGTTGATTGACTCCTCAATCAACTTGGCATGGCCATACACTTCCATAATCCATTACCTCGACGGGCCTAGAGATATCTCTCCAAGGGAGGGGAAAATTCCATCTTGTTCACTCACATCCTGCTCCATGTTTCATAGCAAACCCAAAGACTACTTTTATAACTACCCAGTTACGGAATAGCGTTTGGTAGTCTCAATGTAGGCTACTACACATGTCAGAATCCATGATGATCTCTGGTCTAAGGACTTTGCACCAACACTACTTGAGACCAACTAATGGCACATTAATTCCTGTAGTGTCTCATGTTGAGTCTATCCAACAATGTGTTCTCTAACACATGTCCACGTATATTGATTTGGTATCTCCATACCATGATCTATGAGACATGATCATCAATCAATAAACATGCCGATCTTAGAATCATATTTGTTCCAACAATATGACATGTGATCAGGGATCATTTAAAAATAGATTCATACATAAAGAGTGTCATAAATAAGTCACATACTTATTGATCAATATGAGTTGTCTATTTCATGGAACTGAATAACACTTTATTCATTAGTACATAAACATTGATCGTGATATCCAACATCTCCATGTTGTCTCTAGGGCATATCACTAACAGGCTCAAGGTCCCAAAAATGGGTGCTGGACTACCTCTACAACTCCTTTGTCAAGCTTAAGGACATGAATATGATCCTTTTGCCCTACAACTTTAAGTAATTATGGCATTTGTTGTTGTACCTATCATTTGTGCTTTAAGATGTTAATTGATCTCTCCCTTTGTATGCATTCATCACTGGATCGTTCTTGTCATCCATTTAAGTGATTACAAGATTGTCGTCACGGATGGATTGAGGAAATCGCTAGAAGCTTTCCAATCCGTCATTGACATCCTAAATAAGGCACTTGTGAAATATAAGAAGAAGTATTGTATTCGACACGCTCCATGTTTTCGGGTTTGCTATCACCGTCAGTGCCAACGTCAGGATCCAGGCACAAGCACATGTGGTTTCTACGTGATGAAATTTATGTGGATTTTCATGGAGGACAACAACTGGAACATTTTGGATTCTGAGGTTCGCCAATTTTGTTAAGACGTAAATACACGTTTCTAAACACATAGTACATTTTCACATATTCAGTTCTTCCATTTGCAGAAATTAGATCTCCGGACGAGTAATTTGCTGCCACATGTTTGCTTTGCCTCACTGAACAACTCTGTGGATTCATCTTCCAACATGTCATCTCGTCGAGCGACGCATATCACGTTTCAAGAGCTCCAGATGAGCTAATGGCTTTCCTTGAGGCTGGCGGCCCTAGTGACACTTTAGATAGTTGATCAACAACAAAGATTAAGAATTAGAGTCGATCGACCACAAAGGACTATGATTGGACCCCGATCCAATAAGCAATAAATGATATTATGATATTATTGTAAATTACAATTTTGTCAAATGTGTTTATGTGAAATATGTGAATAATGGATGTGTATGTGAATAGATGTGTTGTCAGATGTATGTCAATTTTTGTGAATGTCAGATGTATGTGAAAGGGGATGCAAAGGGGAAAGGGAATATATCTCTGTTTCTCAAATTTTTGCAGCGGGCATTGCTAGCAAAGGCCTGAGGATAGCCAAAAAACAGAATATATTTGTTTGGAAAAAACTCATCAGTGACGGGCTTTAACTTAAGCCTGATGGAGATGTTAGTCATCCGTGACGGGCATTAGTTAAAGCCCGATTGAGTTGTTAGTCACCAGTGATAGGCTTAATTTAAAGCCCGATTGAGTAGTTCGTCATCCGTGATAGGCTATAATTGGGGCTTATTTGAGATTGTGTCATCGGTGTTGGGCCCTTGTTTGTTTGGTCTTCTGGGACAAATCTATCAGTGACGGGCATAAGTTTAGGCCTGACAAAGATAATTCAAGCGGTGATGGGCTTTTGCCTGATACAGATGACTTCTCATATCAGTGACCTTTGCGCCGTGACGGGTGCCATACCCGACGTAGATGAGGGTTGCCGCCCGATTGAGATCAGGATGACCGTTGTAGTGATGAGTGGATGAAGTTGGAAGTTAAATGCATCTTAAGTAGATCAAGATGTCATGCTATGAGATTACCAACAAGGCTGCAATAACCCTATGTTAAAAGGGAGATCTCAATTGACTTGTCATCCTATGCCTGTCTACTGATGCAATGTACCACTTGCGTGGATCTTTTCTCAACTCGTACGAGTGTACCATACAACCTTCGTCACTCTTAATTTAAATGTGACATGTATGTATCGTTTGCTTAATTCGTGCAAGTTATATACCCGTATGGAAACTATATGGCAACTTTCATGACCTCAGCTAAAGAGACTTAGGGCCCGTATGGCAAGAGAATCGGTTCCAGATTCAGTGTGTTTTTTCGAGAATCCGTACTAAATGGTTAAAAACAAGGAACGTTTCTTGGAGAATTAGCAGAAACGTTTCTCGTTTTTAAACTAGAAATGAGAATCCCCCTTTAGGTAGTTTCACCAGATTCTGGAAGAAATGTTTCTCCGAGAATCACCTGAGAATCACTAAGAACATTTCTGCCCGTTTCTCCCGTTTCTCCAAGAATCCGTAACTGTACCAAACGCGCCCTTATTATTGGCACAATTACTTATTAAGATAGCCGTTCTCATGATAACTTACTTTGTTCACTGACGAGTAATTCCATTTAACGTCGTGAATGAAGGGATGTATTGGTTTACTTTATACAATGAAATACCATTACTGGAGAAGTGGTCTTTGATCCATGTACGAAAATCCACAATAGTTTCGAAGCCAATGGAACCAAGACTAAAAGACATTTTTAGACCCGGTTAAAAAGTGCAACGACTCTTTATGATCTTTAGTCCCGGTTGGTAACACCAACCGAGACTTTTGGTAACACCAACCAGCTCTAAAGATCTTAACTTTAGTCCCGGTTGGTGTTACCAACCGAGACTAAAAATCCAAATGATCTCTAGTCCCTACGGGTAACACCAACCGGGACTAAAGTGAAGGTCCTTTTTATACTTCTTCTTCCTCCTCCAGCCCGAGCCATTACTAAAAAGGTTTGCAGGAGGATGGGGGTGCTGCCAAATTTTTTTATGAAATTATTTTGGTGATAATATACAAATTGATGGGATCTAAAATGTTAGCAACTCCATCCTCCAATGATGTATGCTTAGCATATTGCATTTGTAGCTATATTTCTATACATTTTTATCTCTAGAAAGGTTCATGGAAAATGATGAGTGAAAAAATTTGTACTTTTAAAATTAGCAACTCCATCTGTCGAAACTTGGTTTCGGCAATATATTTTCTGGGGTCGCAGTCGAGATCGCCAAGCACAATGGGTTAGAAGGAGAAGAAGATTTAGACAGGTTCAGGCCCTCTCGTGAGGTAATACCCTACTCCTGTTTCGGTGGATTCGATCCGCCGAGTGTCTTTATTGATCTCGTGATCTAAAGCTCTTGCTTATCAAGTCGTATCTCAAATCTAGTGTTGGATATCCCTCAAGGGACGCCCCTTACCCCCCTTATATAGCCTTGGGAGGAAGGGTTTACAAGTCGGAAACCCTATCTTATTCTAAGTCGGTTTCCTCAATCTTACCAAACCGTGACCATAGGCCGATTGCCTTATCTTTACCGGCAACCGTAACACCCAAGTCAAGTTCGACTACAGATATAGCAGGCACAATCTATCCCTACCTCCAGTCGGATAAGCTTGCCATGTAGATACCCGATTACCACAATCTCCACACCATCCTCTAATGATGTATGCTTAGGATTTTACATTTGTAGGTATATTTCTATACATTTTTATCTCTAAAAAAGTTTGTGGGAAATAATGAGAGAGAATTTGTTTAGGTAAAATTATGTTACTTTTTAAAATTAGAAACTGTGGATAAAAACGTTATAAAATAGATGACAAAGAAAAATATAGAAAATTTGATAAAAGATTAGAAAACTAAGGTAATTTAAAAATCGTTAAAATAGTTAGAAATAAGTACAGTACATTAAAAATATGTTCACAACTTTAAAAAAACTCAAAAATAATTCTAAATTTTATTAAGTACAATACAGGATTATTATATAATTATTGTATGATTATTTATATATAAATTATTGTAATATTATTTAAATAGTTTGACTTTCGTGGATTTTTTTACGATTTTTGTGTATTTCATGTAGATGGATCGACGGTGGATGTACACCTGACCAACGGTCGACAAAGTTTATTGAAGGCGTGCATTATTTTTGAGTTTGGCCAATGCTAACAAGTATAAGGGCTTTATATGTAGGTTAGGCTGACTGGTGAAGGCGTAATGATTGATGAAAGTGGGATGACAACGGTGGACCTTAACCAAGGTTGGATACTCAGATGAACCCTTTGTCCTTGCCAATGATGTAAGGCAAGTTTTCTATGTGAAGAACATGGCTAGAAAAGCAAAAGAGTAGAAAGGGTCCGACGAGCCAAAGCGCCACGTGGTTCTCCTAGGAAAAAGCAAAATCATTGGAGTCGAGGATAAGACTGACAAAGATTACGATCAGTTTAACGGGCAACCTCCGTTTGCGGTGACGGTTGACCCGAGCATCGTTCTATCAAATGAGGACACTACATACTCATGCAAAGATCATAGCGAAGGAACATTAGTGAGGAGAAAGTATGTGAGGGCAACCATCACACACTAAATTATGTTAAATGTACTAGCCTAGCTAGGTTGTTGTATGGATGATGTAAATTATTTTGAATTTATTGAATATCCATATGTTAATTAGTCCCAGTTGTAGCCATTAACCGACGGACCCTTTGTCCATGCCGACGCAATAGGACATGATTGTTACAATTTTACACAATTTTAAATCCTTTCGTGGCAAAGACATACAGCTCCAACCAATCGATGCTCGTCACGTCAGCTTCCCGCGGATCAGAGGACCCACAAGTTGGGTGAAACTGACTTAAAGTGGGGCGGAACACCTGGGAACCGCCTTAGGGGCTCACATGTCGAGACCGGTGAAAGGCGGTCGAGAGGGAGGCTAACTAGTGTTCGGCCGAACCATGGTTGTCTCCTCTCCCTCTCTACCAAGCACGTGGTGCTTCCTCGGCCTCTCACAATGGCGGTTATGGGAGTTTGGCGGTTCTGAGACCAACTTCAAATCAGCATATGAAGGCTATATAAAGAGGTCAGCTCACTTCATTCAAGACACACCTCAAGAAGATCAAAGCTTCACTCCAAAGATGTAGTAGTAGGCCTTTAGTTCTTAGAAAATAGGGTAAAGAGTGAGGGGTAATCCGGAGGAGTGCGGGGAATCTTGGCACCGACCTTCGACTTTGTACCTTGACGAATGCTTCTTTTAATAAAGTAAGTGTTTGTGATTTACTATGGTTGCATCACTTTACATTGAGTGATTACTTTACTGCGTTTAACTTATAGGATTATCGTTCATTCATGGATGCTCTAGTCTAAGACCCCTGATGAAGACGGGTGTTCTTGGCCAAGACTAGAGTAGTATTCGATAGCGTAGACGTGGTGTCTAGGTTAGAGTTTACCTTTGTTTGTTGTGTACTCCATAGGTTGTAGAGGTAGGCGGCAGGTGGAGATAGCCATGTCCGTCCTTTGTAATCCTCCACGTTCGGGTACGTCATAGAGCCGTAGGGTGGAGTCACTCGGTAGGCGAGTGTAAGCCGGCGACCGAAGTAAGTAATTACCACTTATCTAGAGCCACAACCATAGAAATCCTCTCTTATCTCAACCTACCTATTCTTTTGTCCTTGGATGAACTCGACTCTTAGATAATCCGTAAACGTTCTTCGTGAATTCGATACACTTGGAATACTCTGGGTGAAGTGCTACAACGATATTCCATGCGCTTGTGGATTTTATCTGTGGTCGTAAAAAATACCAACAAGCATTTCTGGTGCCTTTGCCAAGAAACAATTGTTGTTTTATGCTAAAGCCTCGGTCATCCTAGTATCTTTTTATTTTTCCTTTTTTTAAATGGAGCAATCTATCCAAAGTATATCCGCTTCGAGGGGCAAGTTCTATGAGCCACCATCGGCTTCTAATCCAATTCTTTCATCGGCTATGAACTCCGCCCCGGCTTTATAGCCATGATTAGGAGAAATCCTTCTTTGGGCGCGATGACGAAAACCCGTACCATCATCTGCGAGAGTTTGAGCAATTGTGTTCATGCTTGGTGATTCCGGGCATGACACAAAGAACATTGAAGTGGAAGTTGTTTTCCTTTTCACTTACCGAAAGGGTGAAGCAATGGTACATTCTCTACCGTAGAGAAAGCAAACGGTGAGTGGGAGGAACTCGGAGATAGATTTTGTCTCGTTTTCTTCCCGCTAACCCGTATCACATCTCTACAAGTAGAAGTTCCCGACTTTGCAAAATGAGAAGGAGACTATAGGTGCAGCCTGGGCTAGGTTTATAACTCTAATCCGAGCCGGACCGACTTGTCTTTACACAACCATGTGTTGTTACAACATTTTTGGTTTGGCCTTGGCAAAGAATCTGCCCTATACCTTGAGATCTCGTCGACGGTTCTTTCTCACATAAAACTCGGCGAAGGATGGGAAATCCTAAGTCATATCTTAGAGACACGCTTCGTCGAAGAAAATCTTGAACCTCCATTCGAAGAATACTAACGGGTGAATTGCTACAACGGTATTACGTGCGCTTGCGGAGTTTATACGTGGTCGTAAGAAATACCAACACCCACTGTCAGCGCCAATTCCCATTGCTGACACAATAAATCCATCTTTCCTTTGAGAAAGTAAATAATAATTGTGCAATACATTGATTTAATTTCTAGAAATTCATTTAAATAGCTCAAAACTTCTAAAATTCATATCTAATTCATGCGAACTCCAAATTGGGCAATTCAACTTGAAAAATTCATCTAAAATTGAGCTCTACATGGTTGTTTACTTTTCATGTACTATTTATTTGGTTTTCATTAGAGTTTTTCCCCTTTTTGCTCGCGAGGAAAAGAAGTTTGTTTGAAGAAGCAAGGCAAGTCGAACATTCTTCCTTGAAGCATATTGATCCTACTTTGTAAAATGTTTTACCGTTTGCAAATAAATTGCATGTTTGCTAATTACATGGAAATTTAGATTACCTACATTCTTGCTTGTGCCATGTTTATTCCATAACCATCCGTTGTCAAACTTAGGTGATAATTTGACTGGCTTCTGTTGCTTATATGATCCTGCTAGAATTATAAATGTTTAGTCATGCTTAATTTCCACTAGTTCATTTAATGGGATGACCACATTAATTATTTTAATATCCGACGAGCTACAAGCTCGAGACATCTGACTGTGTTCAGTGGTCATGATTATCCAACTAAAATATGACTTAATGGTGGGCTTTGGGTGCATAGTTTTGCTTGTTGTACCAATGGCAATTAAGGACCGGTTTGCGAGAAACTCTTGGAGACTTACCATACTTACCATAAGCAAGAATGAGCAACTGCTGGACTTACCAGGCAAGGGTGGGCGTGATGGAGTTTGAATGGGCCAGGCAGGGCCTATGCAGCTTTCGGATTCACCTAGGCACAAGGGGGGCTTCCTACCCAGGATTTAGAGGTAGGAGCAAAACCTACAATGTGGTATCGCTTGGTTAGGGAGAAGTTATGCGAAGGGTCTTGTCACAATCATTTGTATGGTGACGTGTCTGGTCAGGCATGGTGACATATGGTGGATTGTGTCTTGTGGGTACAGTTTTTGCACCTCTGATCAGAGTAAAACTATTCGAATAGTCGTGCCCGCGGTTATAGGTGATTGACCAGATTCGTCGTGATTAGTCCCACACTATTAATTAAATTTGCTCGATAAACTAGTTTAATTCAGGTGGGACGGTTGGGCCTGTTCAATGTGGTGTAGCGTTCTTTAGTAGAGGATTAATCTTAACTTAATTAATCATCAATTTTCCCTGTTTTAATTTATAAGGGTTTTCAAACGCCTTTATGCAAATAGCCACAAGCCCCTCTTTGTCTCCCTTGCACATCTAGATCATTAGCGTGGCTTTGTTGAGTACGGTGATTGTACTCAGCCTTGATATTTCCTCTTTTTCCAGAAGTTTAGTGCTTTTGAGCTGAAGATGGAGTTAGAAGACCAAGGCTTATACCCGAGTTGAGTTTTGTCTGTGGAGTGGAGTTGAAGCCCCGCTAGGATCGTCCTTTTGCCGCTGCTGCTTTCTTTTTGGTGTAATGACTAAGTGCCTCTGCTGTACGTATTTACGCTTTATTTACGTTTGAATTTTTTTCTTGATTTGTCATTTTGTGTACCCTGGTTGATTCTTAGATAGGGACTTATACATAAAAAAGTCTAGAAATTTGGCCAAATTTCTGGGCGTGACACTAGCGCTGTTGAAGCGACAACACGACGCAGAGGACGTGGTGGCACGGCGTGCGGTGGCAAGCTTCCCAGGCCAACAACGGTAATACAATGGCAGTTGATAGCTATTAGTGATATGCCCTAGAGGCAACATGGAGATATTGGATATCATGGTCAATGTTTATGTATTTATGAATAAAGTGTTATTTAGTTCCATGAAATAGACAACTTATATTAATCAATAAGTATGTGACTTATTTATAAGACTCTTTATGTATGAATCTATTTCTGAATGATCCCTGATCATATGCCATATTGTTGGAACAAATATGATTCTAAGATCGGCATGTTTATTGATTGATGATCATGTCTCATAGATCATGGTATGGAGATACCAAATCAATATACGTGGACATGTGTTAGAGAACACATTGTTGGATAGACCCACCATGAGACACTATAGGAATTAATGTGCCATTAGTTGGTCTCATGTAGTGTTGGTACAAAGTCCTTAGACTGAGATCATCATGGATTTCAACATGTGTAGTAGCCTACTTTGGGACTACCAAACGATATTCCATAACGGGTAGTTATAAAAGTAGTCTTTGGGTTTGCTATGAAACATGTAGTGGGATGTGAATGATCATGATGGAATTTGCCCCTCCTTTGGAGAGATATCTCTGGGCCCCTCGAGGTAATGGATTATGGAAGTGCATGGCCATGCCGAGTTGATTGAGGAGTCAATCAACAGACGAGATAATCCAATACGGTTCGAGTGAATGGTTAAACTATTGAAGGGATGGCACACTTCTCGCCTATAGCTTAATTGGTATCGTGAGGCAAAGGGATTTGTGTACACATTACAGGTGTTAGTGATATGCCCTAGAGGCAACATGGAGATGTTTGATATCACGTCAATGTTTATGTATAAATGAATAAAGTGTTATTCAGTTCCATGAAATAGACATCTTGTATTGATCAATAAGTACGTGACTTATTTATGAGACTCTTTATGTATGAATCTATTTCTAAACGATCCTGATCATATGTCATATTGTTGGAACAAATATGATTCTAAGATCGGCATGTTTATTGATTGATGATCATGTCTCATAGATCATGGGTATGGAGATACCAAATCAATAAACATGAACACATGTGTTGGAGAACACATTGTTGGATAGACCCACCATGAGACACTACAGGAATTAATGTGCCATTAGTTGGTCTCGGGTAGTGTTGGTACAAAGTCCTTAGACTGAGATCACCATGGATTCCAACATGTGTAGTAGCCTACTTTGGGACTACCAAACGCTATTCCGTAATCGGGTAGTTATAAAGGTAGTTCTCGGGTTTGCTATGAAACATGGAGTGGGATGTGAGTGATCAAGATGGAATTTGCTCCTCCTTTGGAGAGATATCTCTGGGCCCTCGATGTAATGGATTATGGAAATGCATGTCCATGCTAAGTTGATTGAGGAGTCAATCAATAGCGGATAATCCAATACGGTTCGAGTGAATGGTTAAGCTATTGAAGGGATGGCACACATCTTGCCTATAGCTTAACCGGTATCGTGAGGCAAAGGGATTTGTGTACACATTACAGGTTCGAGCCGATATTATTCTTGTATACTATGGTGTCAATATGTGCTCCTAGGCGCCGTTGTGACGGGTCGGCTGAGTTGGACTCGAGCCGACGATCGGCTAAGTTAGACTATAGCCGAAACCGAGTATACCGAACCTACAGTGGTCGCACGCTTAAGGGGATAGAATAGATATTCAAGTTGGACTCGGATACGGCTCGATCGGATAGGGATCCGATCGGATAGAGTCCTATGGGCTTACGACGTATGGCGGCCAACTCTGTGAGATTCGGATAGGATCCGATTCAAAATAGAGTCCTGATCGGCCACTAGTCCCGTCGGCCAACTCTATATAAAGGAGGGAGGGGTGGAGAGCGGCGGCACGTCAATTGCATCGCGTTGAACCGAATTTGCAACAAAAGTCGCCGAGATCAATCTCCACGGAAACCCTCCCCACTTTCGAGCCAAACCCTAGCCTTGCATCGCGTGCTAGCACACGGGTGTACGGCGTTTTGTCCCCGGACGTGTGGATACCGGTAGAGGCGCTGCTACGTTGCGCGCTGTTGATCGGCCCGGATCGGCTGCGGTCGGGCGCATCGGAGCAAGGCGCAAGAACGTGACCGGACGACTCCGCGAATCGGCGATTGGCGAATCGGGTGTCGGCTTGCGGGAATCGGCTCACGGTTCCGGATCGGATAGCCACGATTGGCTATTTCCACTGCACACTCCAATCGGTAACGATCTATCGGCCCTTACTTGCAAGTGTTCCTAGTTTGCGCGGTAGAAATTTTTGTTTTCGACTAGCGTAGCTTCCGCGTAACCCTTCAGTGGTATCGAGAGATAATCTTGCTTAGTTCGGGTTTTCGATTGGATGTGGAACAAGTTTTGCGCACGGGTTGATTAGATCAATCGGTTTTACGGGATTTGTTGAGGAGAGTTCATGGTAATTGCGTTCCTTGATAGTGTATCGGAACGGCGTAATGTGATTACGTCGAAGCAATATCCATAGAACTCGGTTTGAGTCGGCTTCGAGATAGCGTTCCTTGATAGTGCATCGGAACGGTATAATGTGATTATGTCGAAGCTATCTTGTAGTCCGATCTTGTTATGCCTTGCGCCTACGCAAACCATCTCCCTTGATAGTGTATCGGGACGGCATAATATGATTATGCCGACATGGTTTCGTAAGCGATTTCATAGATTGGATCTATGAATTTCGTGTGGTGTTCCGAGCGCGCCGGAAGCCCGCGAGGGCGGCTTCCCTCGACCCCCGCCCGCCGTGTGCGTACCCCCTTATAGGTCGTCTCGATGCCGTTTTCTGCGATAGGTAGAAAACGTTTCTACGCCTAACTTGTTTTCGAGAGAATGCTTTGAGATGGTATGGCCCTATTGTATGTATGAGATGCATGTGATGCATGTAATATTCTTTCATATGTGCAATCCCCGTGATATTCTTCCATACGTGCAATGCTTGTAATATTCTTTCACGACTGCGAGTCGATGTAATCTTCAATTAGAGCTTCTATAGTAGTAGCTTAGTTTGAAGAAATCAAGCATCATGCACATTGGAAGATGGTGCCGAAGATGGAGATCCTCGGCGCCGGCATGGAGATGGAGATCACCATGTGAAGGGGGCCATACTATTTCATTATATGCTATTCTACCTGCTTTCATATATGTGATATGTTTGTTTGATAGGATAGCATCCTCGCAAAATTAAGTGGTAAAGATGCCCTTCCAAATGTTGCACCCGTCACCGTTTTGCTCGTTAATGGTGGGTCCGCAAGCGAGTGCCATTCTCTATCATAACACGAGGGGTATATGTCGACATATACATGCAGGAGCATTTGGTTTACTTAACAAGGCTATCAAAACAGTTTTGGGCCTTGGGGCATAGGTTGGGGCCGGTGCATGGAGATGCCACGCCAACAACAAGAGTCACATAGGGATGTGATTAGCAAGGAGCTGCTTATCGATGTTATTAATTTTCTAGCGGTGATGCCAAAGCTCACTAGAAAATTAATTAACATGTGGATCTTGACCCAATACGTAACCTAGAGGGAAGGTGGAAAATACGTAATGGGAGTCTAATGTTAAATTGTTTAACAATACACATAGCATAAACATTGTGCTAAACTTTGCTTTTCTGTTGTAGAATAAATGGCGGCTAATACTACACCCATACCTTTAATTTGCGATCTATTCTCGAAAAGGAAAAATTAAATGGAACAAACTTTATGGATTGGTATCGCAACTTGGGAATTGTTCTCAAGCAAGAGCGTAAGGAGTACGTTCTTGAAGTACCCTATCCCGAGGATTTGCCAAATAATGCCACGCTTTGCAGCGCGAGGGCTTATGAGAAGCACACTAATGATGCCCTAGATCTGTCTCATGCTTGCTACAATGTCCCCCGAGCTTCGAAGCAATATGAGAGCAGCGATGCTCACACTATTATTCGGGGACTACGTGGCATGTTTGAGAACCAAGCTCGGGCCGAGAGGTTCAACACCTCAAAGTCCTTGTTTGCGTGCGAGCTTGTTGAGGGAAATCCCGTCGATCCGCATGTGATAAAAATGATTGGCTACATTGAGAGTCCGGAAAAACTAGGTTTTCCCCTTAGCCAAGAGTTGGCTACGATGTGATTCTCTAGTCGCTCCCTCCGAGCTTCGAGCCATTCATATTGAATTATCACATGAACAATATGGATAGAACCTTGGCTGAATTGCATGGGATGCTAAAGACAGTGAGGAGAGTATCCGAAGAATGGTCATCATGTGATGATGATGCGAAGGCTAAGCGCAAACCACTGTCAAGAAACTTTGCACCAAGAGGAAGCTAACTCCCGATGAGATCGCGAGTGCCTCCAATGCAAAGAAGGGCAAGAAGGGGTCGGCGGCATCGATACCGTTTGCTTCTATTGCAAGGAGACAGGCCACTTGGAAGAGGAACTGCAAGAAGTACATGGAGGATCTCAAAAAGAAGCAAAGTACGACTTTTGCTTCAGTATTAATGTTATAGACATTAATCTTGCTACTTCACCTACTCGACTCTTGGGTATTTGATACCGGATCGGTAGCTCATATTTGCAAGTCGTTGCGGGAATGAGAAGAAGTAGAGGATTGAGAAGGGCGAGGTGAACCGTGCGTCGGCAATGGAGCAAGCGTTGCTACGCTTTGTCGGCACAAGTACCACTTCATCTACCTTCGGATTAGTTTTGGAATTGAATAATTGTTATTGTGTTCCAACACTATGTCAAAACGTTATTTCCGCTTCATGTTTGCGGCGGAAGGATATGATTTTAGATCAATGGACAATGGTTGTTCAATATATCTTAGAGATATGTTCTATTTTCATGCTCCATTGGTGAATGGATTATACATTTTGAATCTTGAAGCGTCTCCCATCTATAACATTAATACGTAGAAAGACAACTCTCTAATGATATAAACCCCACGTTTATCCGGCATTGTCGCTTAGGCCATATAAATAAGAAACGCATGGAGAAGCTCCATAAGGATGGATTGCTTCACTCTTTTGATTTTGAATCATTTGAGACATGTGAGTCTTGTTTACTTGGTAAGATGACAAAGGCACCTTTCACGGGACATAGTGAGAGAGCAAGTGACTTATTGGCACTCGTACATACCGATGTATGTGGACCAATGAGCTCAACGGCCAGAGGTGGTTATCAATACTTCATTACCTTTACCGATGACTTTAGTAGATATGGTTATATCTACTTAATGAGGCATAAGTCCGAATCCTTTGAAAAGTTCAAACAATTCCGAATGATGTACGAATCATTTAGGGAAAACAATCAAGTTTCTACGATCGGATCGTGGAGGAGAATACTTGAGCCAAGAGTTTGGTAATCATCGAAAGATTGTGGAATTGTTCCACAGTTGACTCCGCCAGGAACTCCACAATGGAATGGGGTGTCCGAACGGAGAAATCGCACCTTGTTGGACATGGTGCGGTCGATGATGAGCCAAAGTGATCTTCCGTTATCCTTCTGGGGATATGCTCTTGATGCGCTCACACTAAATAGAGTTCCATCTAAGTCGGTTGAAAGGACACCATATGAGATATGGACAGGGCAACCCCCTAGTTTGTCTTTTCTCAAAATTTGGGGATGCGAAGCTTATGTAAAACGTTTACAATCGACAAGCTCACACCCAAATCGACAAGTGCTTCTTTGTGCGATATCCTAAGGAAACTAAGGGATATTACTTTTATAATCGGGAACAAGGTAAAGCTGTTTGTCGCTCGACACGGTGTCTTCTTGGAGAAAGAGTTTCTTTCAAGAAGGGTTAGTGGGAGCAGGGTGCATCTTGAAGAAGTTCAAGAAACACCGAAAACGTTTGCGACCACGACGAACCACAAGGAGGAGCAAAGTGTTGCGGTACCGTTGTAGATACACCAGCCCCACGGAGGTCGAAAGATCACGTCGTGCACCCGACAGTACAGTGCGGAACAACGTGATATATTGTTGTTGGACAACGATGAACCTAAGACCTATGAGGAAGCGATGGTGGGCCACGATTCCAACAAGTGGCTTGGAGCCATGAAATCCGAAATAGAATCCATGTACGACAATCAAGTTTGGAACTTGGTTGATCCACTGATGGTGTCAAAACCATTGAGTGTAAATGGGTTTTTAAGAAAAGGCCGATATGGATGGAAATGTTCACATCTATAAGGCGCGATTGGTGGCGAAAAGTTTTAAACAGATTCAAGGAGTTGATTATGATGAAACCTTCGCTGTTGCAATGCTTAAATCTATTCGGATTATCCTAGCGATTGCTGCATATTTCGATTATGAGATATGGCAAATGGATGTCAAAACGGCTTTCCTAAATGGAAACCTAAGCGAGGATGTATACATGATACAACCTCGGGGTTTTGTCGATCCAGAATCGCTCGAAAGATATGCAAGCTACACAAATCCATTTATGGATTGAAGCAAGCATCTCGGAGTTGAAATATTCGTTTTGATGAAGTAATCAAAGGGTTTGGTTTCATCAAAAATGAAGAAGAGGCCTGTGTTTACAAAAAGGTCGGTGGGAGCGCAATTGTATTTCTAATCTTATATGTGGATGACATATTGTTGATTGGAAATGATATCCCTATGCTAGAATCCGTCAAGTCCTCATTGAAAAATAGTTTTTCCATGAAAGACTTAGGGAGGCAGCATACATATTGGGCATTCGGATCTATAGAGATAGATCCAAGAGGCTAATTGGATTAAGCCAAAGTACATACATTGACAAGGTGTTGAAAAGGTTCAACATGCATAATTCTAAGAAAGGTTTCTTGCCCATGTCACATGACATTAATCTTAGCAAGAATCGGTGTCCTCGGACACATGATGAGCGGAATAAGATGGGTATGGTTCCATATGCTTCGGCAATTGGATCCATCATGTATGCCATGCTTTGTACACGTCCGAGATGTCTCGTACGCTTTGAGTGCTACGAGCGGATACCGTCGATCCAGGTGAAGGTCATTGGATCTGCCAGTAAAGAATATCCTTAAGTACTTGAGAAGAACTAAGGATATGTTTCTAGTCTATGGAGGTGAAGAAAAGCTCATTGTAAGTGGTTACACCGATGCTAGCTTCCAAACGAGACAAGGATGATTATAGATCGCAATCGGGTTCGTGTTCGCTGAACGGAGGCGCAGTCGGTGGAAGAGTTCCAAGCGGGATACGTTGCTGATTCTACAACGGAGGCCGAGTACATTGCTGCTTCAGCGCAAAGGAGGCTGTTTGGATCAAGAAATTCGTTTCGAGCTTGGTGTGATGACTAGTACGACTGGTCCAATGTCTCTCTATTGTGACAATAGTGGAGCCATTGCGCAAGCCAAGGAGCCGAGATCACATCGAAGTCCAAACACATACTTCGGCGATATCATCTCATCCGCGAGATAGTGGACGAGAGGTGATGTCAAGATATGCAAAGTGCACACGGATCTCAACATAGCTGATCCGTGACAAAACCTCTCCCTCCCGGAAGCATGAGGCGCACACAAGAGCAATGGGTATTAGATACTTACATGATTGACTCTAGTGCAAGTGGGAGATTGTTAGTGATATGCCCTAGAGGCAACATGGAGATGTTAGATATCACGTCAATATTTATGTATAAATGAATAAAGTGTTATTCATTCCATGAAATAGACATCTTGTATTGATCAATAAGTACGTGACTTATTTATGAGACTCTTTATGTATAAATCTATTTCTAAACAATCCTTGATCATATGTCATATTGTTGGAACAAATATGATTTTAAGATCGGCATGTTTATTGATTGATGATCATGTCTCATAGATCATGGGTATGGAGATACCAAATCAATAAACATGGACACATGTGTTGGAGAACACATTGTTGGATAGACCCACCATGAGACACTACGGGAATTAATGTGCCATTAGTTGGTCTCGGGTAGTGTTGGTACAAAGTCCTTAGACCTGAGATCACCATGGATTTCAACATGTGTAGTAGCCTACTTTGGGACTACCAAACGGTATTCCGTAATGCTGGGTAGTTATAAAGGTAGTTTTCGGGTTTGCTATGAAACATGGAGTGGGATGTGAGTGATCAAGATGGAATTTGCTCCTCCTTTGGAGAGATATCTACGAGCCCCTCGATGTAATGGATTATGGAAATGCATGGCCATGCTAAGTTGATTGAGGAGTCAATCAACGGACGGATAATCTAATGCGGTTCGAGTGAATGGTTAAGCTATTGAAGGGATGGCACACATCTTGCCTATAGCTTAAGCGGTATCGTGAGGCAAAGGGATTTGTGTACACATTACAGGTTCAAAGCCGATATTATTCTTGTATACTATGGTGTCAATATGTGCTTGCTAGGCGCCGCTGTTGTGGTCGGTGAGTTGGACTCAAGCCGACGATCGGCTAAGTTAGACTATAGCCGAAACCGAGTATACCGAACCTACGGGGTCGCACGCTTAAGGGGATAGAATAGATATTCGAGTTGGACTCGGATACGGCTCGATCGGATAGGGATCCGATCGGATAGAGTCCTATGGGCTTACGACGTGTGGGCGGCCAACTCTATGAGATACGGATGAGATCCGATTCAAAATAGAGTCCTGATCGGCCACTAGTCCCAGTCGGCCAACTCTATATAAAGGAGGGAGGGGTGGAGAGCGGCGGCACGTCAATTGCATCGCGTTGAACCGAATTCGCAACAAAAGTCGCCGAGATCAATCTCCACGGAAACCCTCCCCACTTTCGAGCCAAACCCTAGCCTTGCATCGCGTGCTAGCACACGGGTGTACGGCGTTTTGTCCCCGGACGTGTGGATACCGGTAGAGGCGCTGCTACGTTGCGCGCTGTTGATCGGCTTCGGATCGGCTGCGGTCGGGCGCATCGGAGCAAGGCGCAAGAACGTGACCGGACGACTCCGCGAATCGGCTGATTGGCGAATCGGCTGTCGGCTTGCGGGAATCGGCTACACAGTTCCAGATCGGATAGCCCTGATTGGCTATTTCCGCTGCACACTCCAATCGGTAACGATCTATCGGCCCTTACTTGCAAGTGTTCCTGGTTTGCGCGGTAGAAATTTTTTGTTTTCGACTAGCGTAGCTTCCGCGTAACCCTTCAACAGGTTCAGAGCCGATATTATATTCTTGTATGCTATGATGTCAATATGTGCTGCTAGGCGTCACTGTTGACAAGTTGGCTAAGTTGGACTCGAGCCGAAACCGAGTATACCTGAACCTACAGGGTCGCACGCTTTAGGGGATAAGAACAGGCATTCGAGTTGGACTCGAATATGGCTCAATTCGGATAAGATTCGATTTAATATAGAGTCCTATGGGCTTACAAAGTATGGGCAGCCAACTCTATGAGATTCGGATGGGATCCAATTCAAAATAGAGTCCCGATCGGCCACTAGACCTAGTCGGCCAACTCTATATATAAGGGGAGGGGTGGAGAGCTGCGGCAGGTCAATTGGAACCGAATCAATCTAATCACGCGCGGCTTCAGAAGTCGGCGAGATCAATCTCCACGGAAATCCTCCCCACTTCCGAGCAAAAACCCTAGCCTTGCATCTTGTGCTAGCACACGGGTGTTAGGCGTTCTTTCCCCGGACGTGTGGATACCGGTAGAGGCACTGCTACGTTGCGGTGCTTATCGACGGCTGCAAATCGGCTGTGGTCGGACAGATCGGCTATTGTTGGGTGCATCAGAGGAAGACAGTCATGGTCGGGCGAGGCGCGCGAGCACGGTCGGGCGATTCAACGAATTGGCGAGTCGGCTATCGCTGAATCGGCCGCGGCAGATCGGCTGTGACGAATCGGCTGCGGCGAATCAGCTACACGCAGGAATCGACTATGATTGCGTAGTACAGTTCCGGATTGGATAGCTCCTGATTGACTATATCCGCTGCAGACTACTTCAATCGGTAATGATCTATTGACCTTACTTGCAAATGTTCCTGGTTTGCGCGGTAGAAAATTTTTGTTATTAGCTATTGTAGCTTCCACGTAACCCTACAATAGCGGCGCAGTGCAAGGGCTTGTCGGTGTAGAGGAGGAAGCATGCTTGTGCATGGCACAACAGTCGCTAGCCTCTGCAACCATCAGTCCATTAGCCGGTGCATGTGGCAGAGAGGAGACAAGAGGGAGACGACACTGCTGAGAGGTGGGGCCTTGTGAAATCCTTCTCAATTAGGATTTGGCTTGTGTGGCTTGTCAGTGCAGAGGAGGATGCATGCTTGCACATGGTACAATGGTCGCTATCCTCTCCAGCCATCAGTCGAGTAGCTAGTGCACGTGGCCGAGAGGAGACAGGAGGGAGACGACACTGCTGAGTAGTGGGGCCTCATGACATCCTTCTCAATTAGGATTTGGCCTATGTGGCCCATGAGAGCTGTGTGCGCATGTTTAATATCACATTGCTAATTTAGCAAGGGCAGGACCAACTTATAAGGGCTTGTCGCTTCAACCATATCACTCCGGAGTTAACCCTTTTATATGGAGCGAGGATAAAAGTGTAAGTGGGGGTGATACATGTAAGTGCGCATGTTCGTCGGATGGGCTGGGCTAGTGGTTCCAGAGGAAGGGCCGTTACAAATGGTATCAGAACCGACCCTCGCGGTTGCACGTACCAGGTCAATGTGCGGGCACATGGTGCATGGCGCATGTGGTGTCGGCACTAGACGTACGGATGTGCGTTAAGAGGGGATGTGTTCCTGGACATTTGCCTGTGCTATGCGGGTAAGTTGGACCGATGGGGAGGTCATGTCCTTTGGGGAGGGGAAGGGGTTGTGATATCTTGGCCCAATTAGGATTTGACCTATGTGGCACATAACAGCTGTGTCTACATGTTTACTACCATATTCGTAGTTTAGCAAGGGTGAAAACAATTTATAAGGGCTTTCCCTCCAATCGGGCCCATGCTATGTAGGCGCGTGGGGACCTTGGCCGTGGGCCGGTGGTTTTGTTTGCGAGATGGTCTGAGCGGCTAGGCTATGCAGGGAGGAGGGAAGAGAGGAGAGGGATGGGAGGGCGAGTGAGCTAGGGTTTGAAAGTAGGAAGGGGTGTCCCAAAGGATCAAGAACTTTTGGGAATATTCTAAGGAATGGGTTTGGGATGGATTGGACATTTTGAGCTTGGATTTGAATTCTTAATTGAATTTAGAAAATCAAAGGGATTTCAAGGTAAGGAACTCAATGAGAAAGATTGAGATTTTATGGAATAAATTTGGATTTTGATAGGGAAAAAATTGATGGCTTTTGGATCCGGAGAATTGGAAAGAACATAGGGAAATTCAAAATTTAAAATTCCAATCCCAAGGCTTGAGCTGGAATGGGAGTTTTCAGTTTGAGATTGTTGGCTCTCAAGGAGGGATTTATTGGGACCTTGGCACTAAGGGCATCACTAACATCTCATTCAAATGATGCTCTGTATTAAATTTGGATGTTTTTTTATGAAAAAAACATGGTCGAACAAATCACCCAAACCATCATCTAAAATAGATGACCATCCAAATTGGACTTCTGGTCACCCAAATGGAGGGGACTCTCCCATCACCCAAATGGAGGGAACTCTCACATAAATTTTGAAATTTATGTTTGGGTGAGAGATTTGGATGATCTGTTATAAATAGAAGGGTTATGGGTGATCTATTTAGATGGGTGATTCGCTATCTATCTAATTTATTCAATTTGAAAGATAAGATTTAGATGGACTGTTGGTGATGCTCTTAGATCCTTAATAGCACACAAAGAACCGGATTTTTTGTAATTAGGTTTTCTATAAATATTTTTTTGACGGCCTGAAAATGAGGGCATTACGGAGGTACTTTTCAGTGCCTGACCTGATTTTATCTTTTTTGCCTAGTTGTAAATCCAATCTATAGACCTATATCAGTCCAATTAATGTTAACAATTTTTTTAAAAAAAATTCTATAATCATTTCAGTCACATCCAAATAAGAGATGCCATCGGACGTCCACATCCCCTTACTGTTTCGTGGAATTTAATTTAAAGCACAATAATGAGACACAAGGAGCTACCCTTGTGGCGCCACCACTCTTTGTACAAAATGGACCTGCTCTAGCATCGTTAATTAGTAACACAATACATGCATGCTAATAGAAGTAGCGATTCTTCCATACAAAAATCAAATTAATCCAACACAACACACTAACAAGAACATCTTGCCTGGCATCTTGAACTACGATTAATGCATACCTGATGGATGTTATGCATATGGTTCATGCGCTTGGCACGTATAATCTCTTGGCAAATTCTTGTCTGTCTGGCCATCTCGATGTTAAGCTAGTTAGTACTAGTGATGAGTGATTGGTGTCACAAAAGTCACACGTCGATGCCGCCCTGCGTGATGCGGTCGTCGGGCGGGCTAATGGTTATCCAGAGGAGGGAGACGGTGATGGAGATGAGCCCCGCCCAGACGTAGACGATGGTCGGCGTGCGGCCGCGGCGGCCCATGAGGCCCTTGGCGAACGGGTAGTAGTGCGCGAGCACCCAGAAGCTGAAGAATCCGCCGCCGAGCAGCTTGCTGTACTGTGGGATCTCCGCGTACACCGTCCGCGACACGCCGACGACGAGCGCGATGATGTTGATCCCGATGACGGCCAGCGGCGGGATGAACAGCGACGTCCACTTGATCAGGTACAGCTCCGCGAACGGGTCGTCGTCGTCCTCCGCCGCCGCCTTCGCCGTCAGCGTGAAGGAGATCTCGATCCCTGCCACCACCTTGAGCAAACCCTGCAGCACCGCCGCCAGGTGCGCCGACGTGCCGCCGATCACCCAGAACTGCTCGTTCCGCCACCACTCCTCCAGCCCGATCCCGGACCACTTGACCTCCAGCAGGCAGAGCAGCATGAGCGTGATGGTGATGAGCAGCAGGTAGGAGAGGAACGTCGGGTCCAGCGTCGCCACGATGAACTGCCCCGAGAAGAGCGACAGCGCCGGCAGGAGGCAGTACATGATGAGGAACAGCGACGTGAACGGGTAGATCCCCACGTTGAGGTAGGCCATTCTCTGCAGGAACTTGAGCCGCCTGGACGCCAGCACCGCGTTGTTCTTGGAGAAGAAGATCTCCACCGACCCCGTCGCCCACCGGAGCACCTGGTGGAGCCTGTCCGTCAGGTTGATCGGCGCCGTCCCGCGGAACGCGTCGCGCCGGGTGATGCAGTACACGGACCGCCAACCGCGGTTGTGCATCCGATACCCGGTCACCACGTCCTCGGTCACGGACCCGTAGATCCAACCCACGCGCTGCCCCCACTCGGTGTTGTCCTCGTACCAGCACGAGATCACCGCCACGGACTCGGCCACGGTGGCGGCGTCCAGCGGCGGCCGCGGCATCAGCAACGCACCGGGGGGCCGCCCGTTCTGGACGGACGGGTGGTCCTGCAGCGGCCGCCCCTGGTACTCGGCCACGGCGATGGACTCGATGAACATCTTGGACTTCCCGAACTTCTGCGGCGCCTCGTGGTCGGGGTGCGCGGACAGCGGCCGCAACTCGTGTTCGCCGCCGACGCTCCCGCCGCCACCGCCGGGCACGGCGTCTCCGCCGCGTCGCGGGTCGATGGGCACCTTGGTCTGGCCGTAGGTGCCGCGGTACTCGATGGCGCGCGGCGGGTTGAAGCCGTAGATGGCGTAGCGGCGGAAGAGGCAGCCCGTGCCGACGTACATGGGGCCCTGGAGGCCGTCGAGCGCGCGCATGTTGCCGTCGAAGAAGACGGTGTTGTGGTTGGCGTAGCGGTCGGAGGGGTCGATGCCCTCGAAGCGCTGCGGGAACTGGATGTAGCAGATGCGGTCGCCGCCACGGTCGAGCATGTAGCACATGGCCTCGCGGATGGCCTGGCAGTTGTAGATGTAGTGGTCGCAGTCGAAGTTGAGCATGAAGGGGCCGTTCGAGAGGATCGCCGACGCGCGCACCATGGCATTCATGGCGCCGGCCTTCTTGTTGTGGTCATACCCGGCGCGCTTCTCCCGCGACAGGTAGGCGAACATCGGGATGCGGATGTCCACGTCGGTCATGTCCAGGTACGGGTGGTCGCCGGCCTCGCCGTACACGACGTCGTGGTGCGGGTTCTTGATCATCACCTGCACGATGCTGGCGTGGTCGCCCTTGGCGTGGTCGGGGCACGGGTCCAGCCAGGTGCCCGGCCAGTGTGTGCCGTCGGCCATCCAGGTGGCGGCCTTCACGGAGGCGAGGGCGTCGGCCTCGCCGGCGGCCTGCTTGTCGCGTGCCAGCTTCCTCTCGCGGGCGTTCATGGCGTTTGCGCGGCGGCGGATGAGGTCGGGGAGGCCGTTGACGCGGATCTTGAACTCGTCGTACTCGCGCTTGATCCACCGCCGGTCCTTGACGAAGTCCGGCCGCTTCTTGCCCTTGGTCGGGTCGCCCTTCTGCGTGAAGTAGGAATCCGGGTTGCGCGGCTCGATGCCGTGCTTGCGGCAGAAGGGTACCCACACCTTGGCGAACGCGCACGCCTCCGCCATGGACTCGAAGGTCAGCAGCGCGCCGCCGTCGTCGGAGATGTAGACGAAGAGCTTCTCCACGGGGTACTCGGTGGCGAGGATGGAGAGGAGCGTGTTGGCCGTCACCAGCGTCGGCTCCTTGTAGGGGTCGGCGGTGGAGATGAATACGTCAAGCCCCGGCAGGTCGGAGCGCCCCGTCGGGTTCGTTGACGACGGCGACTCGAACTTCTCCCTGAGCGCGGCGAGGTCGGCGGCGCGGTTGATCGGGTTCAGCTTGGGCATCTGGTCGAGCAGCCAGGAGAAGGCGAACCAGAACTCGCATACGATGGAGATCCCCCACAGCCAGAGCGCGTCCATGTTAGGGTTCGTGACGCGCCACACCAAGAAGAGGAAGAGCGCCACGAACCGCACCATTACCAGCAGCCTGTAGGGGCTGAGGATGCCGGGAGGGATGGGCACCTTGCGGCTCAGCGGCTTCCACGGCTTGTCGACGAGGTCCTCCATCTTGATGGCGCCGCCTCCGCCGACGCCGTCGTCGTTGCCGTACACGTTGTCCTGTGGCCAGTAGGCGTTCCCGATTCCGTACGTGCCCTTGGTCTCGAACAGCCACCGGTTGTGGTCGAAGTCACCGGTCTGGCTGCGCACCAGCAGCGACTTGGAGTTGGACGGCGCAGGAACGCGAGCCGTCGACAGCCGCCGGTCCATCTTGGCGCCGTCGTCGCCGCCACCGCGCCGGTTGACGAGCTTGGAGGAGGAAGACGAGCCATAGGGCGGGAGCGGAATATCGCCCGGTCTGGCGCCACCGGCGGACGGCGCCGCGGGCGGGACACCCCCGGATGGCTGGTTGTCCGGGGTGGGCGGCATGAGGACGGTGTAGTTGGCGTAGTCGCCTGACATGGCGGCGAAGGACGGGTACTCCAGCGCGACGTCGAGGTGGTCGTCGTGGTTGGTGAGGCTGGGGCCGGGCGGCCGCTAGCTCGACGTCCGCCGCGTGAACCTGTGGGATGGCTGCCTGAGTGCCGCCGACGACGACGAGGGCATGCGCGTTCCTCACGTCCTAGCGAGCTAGCTTCTCGGAGCCCCATGCGGCTCTCGCCATTGTTGCAAAGGGAGTCTTGATTGGCTTGGAGGGATTTACGAGAGGAAAACATGGCATGTGGAGTGGCGGCACTTTCGCAAACGATTTTGCTATAATTTTTTTAAAAATTTAATAGATATAATTATAGTGTAATTATAATGTAGTACCATTAAAATTAATGTATAGATTTGTTTTAAGATTTATGCAAATGAAAAAGAAAAAATTACAGCGTGCTCACATATAAAGGGATTCGCTCCTCCTACAATATATGTTTCATTATAACTGAAATTTTTTAATAAAATTATAATTATAATATAATTACATTATGGTTGTACTATATTTGTATTTTTTTAAATTTTTAAAAGAATTTATCATCAAATATATAGGTAGTCCTGAGGTTGAAGCCAAACCTCAGTCCAGCCCAATTGTTTCAGGCTGGCATGAACCGCAGGGCATGCTGCTATGCCATTTTTTGGCCCAGCCCAGTCTTTGTACCCCTCGTGCACCTTTGTTTTGAATCCTAACCCGATATTGAGCTATTCTGAAATGTTTGGTAGGCCTGAAGTAGCTAGGCCCACTGAGCCGTTTCACTTCATGTATGAATTGCAGCCTACTGATCTCTTATAAGATTGCAACAAATGACTATCTATATATCACTGATAGATTTTGATATATACTAGGGTGTCTCGATCTTTCGATGAAGACGATAACTTTGATTTAATGGAGCGACGTTCACGGCCCGAATACGATACATCACGGAGAAATTACGTCTTAGCGACCGATACACCAACTTCACCGATTGACGCGATCTTGTGGAGCTCGATCAACCAAACCACTAGAGTTATTCTTGCAAGCAACCGAAGAACTAGCAAGAACAAGATGAACAACAACTCAAATTGTAAATATTAATTTCAGATCTGAATACACATGAATATGTGAGGTTCCGAATCAAATAGAGCAGATGGTCTAGCCGACACATGTGTCTATCAGAAAGACGAGTTGGGGTCGTTACGGGTTATTTATACAGGTGGGAAGACGAGTTAGGGTCGTTCTCTAACACTAGGACGCGTCCATGATTGACTCAACTTAATACAAGGCCCATCGGCCCAATTTTGGCGGCGCAGCACCCCGGGCAGAACAAGATATCTATACTAAATTGATAATTTTGGCCGGCCCATACTATATATGGAAGTGAGGCCAGTCCGTTGGAAAGTAGACTTCATAAGCTTTCCGTGAAGTACTAAAACATCCAAATTGGAGTTCGTATGAAGCCGTGGCAACCGTCACAAGTTGGTGCCGTCCTGCAGTCTGAATTCAGCCCTAAATCATGTTGGATTAGATCTCTTTGTTTATTGGGGCCAAAAGTGACGTGGTGACCTTGTGGAGGACGTTGGAAATACTTGGATTTGAAGGTTGGGGCGCCCCACTTCGGCCGAGGTCCCAGATGAAGTTGCAAGCCCATAGGCCCATTATAGGTTGGATCTCTTTGTTTCTGTGATTGCAGCTGATTGGGATGAATTTTGGAGATGAGGTTGGATCTGTTGGAAAGAGGACTCCGAGTGCTTTCCATCAAGTACTCATGGACCCAAATCGAAGCACATATGCATATTTGGCGGCTGTTTGAAGTCAGTATTGTTAGAGCTAGACGAATTGGATTCCAGAATTTTTAAAGCTTAATCTTATTGTCTTCCTGTTGACATATGATATGAGCAATGGTTGTATCCATAGTAGTCATGGTTACATCATCCTCCCCTTTTTCATGAAAAATCGTCCTCGGTTTTTTCATATGGTTCTTGTCGCATAGAGCATGATCATGCCCATAGAAGTGTCTACATGAAAACAAACGCAATAAAATTTTGTCATGTAATATCATTAGTTCTTTAGTAAATAGTATTAATCTCCTATGAAACAAATATACCTGGGAATGGAGATAGACGACAACGATCATAGAAACCACATTTGATTGTTTTACTTGCGGCTCATTTTGCTCCCCTTCTTCAGAGGTCAAGTACTCATGTGACACAACTAACTGGGTACATGGTGACCACATTGAATGATCTGGTTACTTCTCTTTCTCAGAACCATCCTGTTCATTCAAATCAAAACAACACAAACTCAAGATAACATGATTAGCAATAACATATCTCTCTAACTTGAAATTTTTAGCCACAGCTACAAGAGGTTCTAAATCCGAACATATGTAAACTCTATGCACCAAATATGTTCCTCTATCATTATATTCGCCAAAGATATAAAAAATAACATTAATTGGACATGGCTAATCAGACTTAGCAAATAATTTCTCCTTCAAATTATTGAGCTCGCAAAAGTCATCAAACAAAACATAGCCCAAAGTATTTAAAAAAGATAGCAATTCACATTCCTCAACTTCATTAGCGATTAGAACCACATGCTTAAAATTAGCAGATAAAGAACTAACACTAGAAATAGCATGTTCATTCACTAGTTGTGTCATCGGTATAAGTGAAGCATTATCGCACAACTCTTCTTTATCACAAGAAATAGCATGTAAATCAACTTGTAACAAAGAAATCTCAACAATTGGTTCCACTAATGGTTGCTCTACTATAGCATGTAAAGTGGACAAGTGTAGCTTAGCTTGAGAATACTCACCTTCATTTATCTCAGCATCATTTATTTTACCTTGCAAACTTTCTAATGATATGTTAGGTTCTTCATGCTTCTCACCTTTCTTCTCAAGAACATGGTTCTTCTCCTCCTGGTAAATATTTTGGACTTCCTGTAAAGCATTAGTAACAAAAGACACAAAAGATTGCTTCTCCCAAGTTTTGCACGTCATCACTACATGAAAAAATAGGAGGTACAAGCACAACTTGTTGCTTCTTCATGTCCTCTATTTTACATTCAGCATTGCAAGCAAGTTCTAACAAATGATAAAAAGATCTATAACTTTGACAAGCAAGTATGTCCTATATTTCACGGTTCAAACCACCCAAAAATCTAGCCATAGCAGGTTCCTCATCATCCTCTAAGTTACAAAGCAGCATACCCATTCGTAATTCCTGATAATACTCTTCTACACTTTTAGTACCTTGTCTCAATTTTTTCAACTTACGTAACAGACTACGTGCATAATAAGAAGGTACAACTCTAGTCCACATGACCCGTTTCAAAACATCCCAAGTTTGAGGCATGTTGTCACGATTTTTCTTACCATGTTCGATCCACCAAACAGAAGACAAATCAGTAAACTCACTAGTGGCAGCTCGAACACATAGATTTTTAGGAAACTCATGACAAGCAATTTTTTGATCAACAACAATTTTCCAAGTAATGTATGCATCAGGATCATATTTTCCATCAAAAGGAGATATCTTAAATTTAATCTTATCAAAAGCATCATCATTATTACGTACCTCGCGTCGACGATGTCCTCCATCCATACCTCGTCCATTATGATTCAAGCGTCGGTGGTTACTCTCATCACGAAAGTTGTCGAAACACCTAAGAAGATGAGTAAGATTGTTGTTGTTGGCTATCACGGATGCCTCCAAACTAGCAAGCCGGGTGTTGGTTGCAATCTGCGTAGCCTCCAATTGTCCAATCTTCTCGTTCGTCACCTGCAAGTCATTATCAACACCTTCCATGTGCGCCCTCACTATCCTTTCAAAATGTTGCATAATACCCTTGGTGCAAGCAGAATGCGCCATATCCTTGCTGTCCTCTGATCCTAACATGTTCAAACAAACAAAGACAACAAGAAAAACATGGGTGAAGGAATAAAAGCCCTACAACTAATAGGATGTGGCTACTGCTAGGCACTCCCTCACAACCTGTCCACACAAGCTCTTACCATTTCTTACCTTGCCTGACAGGAGGTGATAGCAACCAGCAAGTCGGTAACCTTGGGAGAGGTGTATCGGTGCAGTAGTAGTAAAAAGAACCTATGAAGTTATAGCTGGGAAGGTGGAGCTGTAGGTGGGTTGCTAGTGCTCAAAGGAAATCTAGAAACCACGTTAGTCAAAGTAAGCTGAATAATTGTTCAACGACGGTACTGTGCTGGTCCTAGCCTAGACCGTGCTAGAGACGCGAGCCTACGCACAAAATAAGTCATAACACACATCACTGAGAACATAGCGAAGAACAACAAAAATCAGCCCCTTAATTTTTTTTAGCCCCCTTTTTGCCTTTTTTATTTTTTCAGGGAATCCTCAAAACTAAATATATGAACCAAAAGATCACTAATGAACAATTTTCCACATACACACACTCTCTCTCTGAAGTAAGACCGAACCAATCTTGTATATGACCATGGTAAAATCAAGTAGGATTTGGACTCCAACTTGTATAGGAATCGGTCTCGTCTACCAAGAGCACAAAACGACGCTCGGCCAACAGAATTCAAGTCAGATTAGATCTTCAACTACACTTTAGATTCGGCCAACAGATAGATCAAAATAAATGCACGTACAAAACGTGTTAAGAACCTGAAACTCTAAAGGGCTAAAACTAAGACAAACAACTTGACACAACCGAAGCAACAAAAAACTCAACAAGGTACGACCAACTAGTAACTAGTAAATAGGCTCAAGGGTTTATGGGATCACAAGAATAAATCAAATCTTATCTATTTTTTTGCTTTTTTTGGACGATAGGAATACAATAGATACAAAAAATAAAATCGCTCACCAATCAACCTGGCACTTTGATACCACCTGATATACACTAGGGTGTCCCTATCTTTCGATGAAGATGATAATTTCGATTTAATGGAGTGACGTTCAGGTCGTGACTATGATACTCCATGGAGTAATTGCACCTTAGCGATTGATACACCAACTCCACCGGTTGACGCGATCTTGTGGAGCTCGATCAACCAAACCACTAGAGTTATTCCTACAAGCAACCGAAGAACTAGCAAGAACAAGATGAACATCAACTCAAATTGAAAATATTGATTTCATTTCTGAATACACATGAAAAGGTGGGGTTCCGAATCAAATAGAACGGATGATCTAGCTGACACACGCGTCTATCAGGATGTAGCGATAGCTAAACTTACATAATCAAAATCCAAATTGTTCTATGGCAGCTACGGGGTATTTATGCAGGGGGAAGGACGAGTTGGGGTCGTTCTCCAACCCTAGGACGCGTTGGTATTGGACTCAACTTGATACAAGGCCCATCGGCCCAATTTTGGCAGCGCAGCACCCCGGGCAAAACAAGATATATGTACTAAATTGATGATTGTGGGCAGATCATAATAGATATGGAAGTGAGGCTAGATCCTTTGGAAAGAGACTTCATAAGCTTTCCGTGAAGTACTAAAACATTCAAATCAGATATCATATGAAGCCGTGGCAACCGTCACAAGTTGGCGCTGTCCTGCAGTCCGAATTCAGCCCCAAATCGTGTTGGATTAGACCTCTTTCTTTACTAGGGCCAAAAGTGATGTGGTGACCTGGTGGAGGACATTGCAAATACTTGGACTTGGAGGTTGGGGTGCCCCCTGTCATGCCCAAAAATTCATACTAGAATTTCCAAAGCTAATATGTGCATTCAATCCTCGTCCAGGAATCAGCAGTGGTACACAAATCGATAATTATTGATATTACAGAATCCACGTCTTAGAAATAGTATAAAAGATTACAAAAATGTAGCAAAATAAAAGACTATCTAAACTGAAACTCTATTCTTGAGACGGAACTCCAACACACACAGGCAACCTTGATGTCGGACGCAAGCCTAATCCGCGTCAAAACCTTCCTCTGCTTCAACCTCTGGCTCTGGTGGGGAAAATTAAGAAAGACTGAGTACTACCCACTTTTCTCAACAAAAGTTGTGGACCCCCGTTTTTGGAACGGGAATCTCCCGTGTTCTTAGTACCATTTCCCTGGATCGAGTAGTTGGTACCCACGAAATACAGTACTGAATAATCACGTGCACATGCACGATTAGTCTTACGGCGACATTATTACAACAATAGGCCCGAAGGCAATGTTCGACACACAGGACCTCATGGTCCGAGTACAACACAAAAGCAGAAATTAGATACGGCAGCGGAATAGAGGCAACGGCATGTCATTTGCCACAGGCAACGACCGGAGCTAAGATCTAGTAAGCGCCATCAGTTCCTTCACCCTCCTGGTAGTAAGCGTAGGGATCCTCCGGCTCTTCATTTCCATCAGCTGAAGGTTTGTGCGTATAGCAAGGGTGAGTACCAACCGTACTCAGCAAGCCAACACAGAATTGATGCATATGATAGGGTTATCCAAGGAATGGCTGGAGTTCTTTTGCATAAAGCCAATTTTCACAATTCTTTTCATAAGCCTAACAACTAGCCAAATCAAGTTTTAGTTCCATAGTTCATTAATCCGGCGACGGTTCTGTCTACCATCCATCGTGATTCCAAGGATGGCTTCCCGCCTCCGATTCGTCATGATTTTCTGGGGAATCCACCCCTTCTCGCATCTCGAGAAGTTGATCCACCAGCGAATGAAATCATCATGCAAACCCTTCCCAGTAGTTTTAAGTTTAAAATCTAGCCAAGCAAAAGTCTTGTCACGATGCTCGATATCCGCGAGCACGGCTATTCGAATAGATTGATTCACTCACACTGCAGTGGATGTACACTTTACCCGTACTCCGCGACAGCCCAACAAATGAGCCTACGCCTCAACACATGAGACGGTCACGGCAAAGCCTTTCGATAACCTCGCTTTGGCGTACCCGCTCCATGAACTTAAGCCCTCATGCACTCTAGCCGTCCTTTTCTAGCGAGTGAGAGGAGTTCAGCGCACTGGGGTAGGAAAAACTTCCTCAATCTTTAAGTTTAATTAATATCGATTTAATTCCACCATTCACAACAAAGGCCGCAGCCTCATTCTCATCACATAAGCCACATCATAGAGAACCATCTATGCAAGGATCGCCTCCGCTCGGCTATCTAGTCGGCTAGGTCTATACCCATTCGAGAAGTACGGTTGTGCGGCTTGTTTTCCGGCTATCTCATGGCTCGGTCCTTAATTGACCAGGGTCGGCACTTGCCTTTTCCGGAATCCACCCAAATCATCCGGCTGCCCGAGTCTAAAACATTTGTATAGCATTTTCAATTTTCATCAAACTTAGTTCAACATTCTCATGGCCATGTGGCGCTCATGTCTCCACAGCCATATTTCAACTACCTCCCTAAGGTAGTTGCCCGAGCACAAAGCTTTCTTGCAAAATCATGAGTATGCGGGATCTAGTGTAAGGGGCTAAACATTTTTACCGAAGTTAGCCTCCGGTCATATCACATCGAAGGTTACAAAGAATAAATTCTAATGGTGATCAATATCAAAGATGGGTATATCAAGCATAGGTACTGTTTGTGTAAAGCATGCAATTTGTAATTTGAAATCAACATCATTTCACAAAGTAGGATCAATATGTTCAAAGAGTGTGATGACTTGCCTTGCTCGCACGCTTGAGGGGTGGTGTCTTCAACGGGGTCGATGCCAGTTTCTTCAGGTGCTACCCGTACGTGCGAAAGATCAATTGAATTCAATTAGAATTCAATAAAATACCGAGAGATCGAAAAGAACCATAAAAGCCATGAAAATGACTCCAAAAGTTTTGCCTAAGATTCTACTTGAGTTAGCACAAGGGTCGCTAGGAAAAATCCGAGTTTTGGAATCGCGTCGATGTCCTAGGGTTTTCGCAAAGACGACGATCGTAACAATTTGAGAAATTAGGTTTGGAAATGTCGGCGGAGGAAATTCGTGCTCGAGGTTTTGAAGGTTTGAGCACAAAAGAGAAGCCTATTTAAATGGCGAGAAAGAATTAAACGAAGTCCGGATTTAAAAATGACGCGAAACAAAATTCCGGAAAAAGTCCGATTTCGATTTTTCAACTTTGCACGAAGAGAACATACAAGAAAATAATTTATTTTTGCCCAAAATTTTACTCAAGTCTTCCCAAAATATTTTTCCAAATTTTCTAAGTTTTTTCCTAATTTTTCCCCTTATTTTTTTTTTTCTTTTCTTTTTCACTGTGCTTTGTTCATTGGCCGCCAACCGTTCGACCGGTGTCCGTCCGAACCAGCGCGAGGCGCGGCGCACAAAAGGCGGAGCGGGGACATACCGGCGACGGCGGCCTCGGAGGAGCGATGGGGCACGGGAGGCTTTGCGCACGACGGCGCGTGGGTTGCGCGGCGGCTCTCGGCGGCGCGCTTGGGACGGAGAGAGGAGCGGCGGCGGTGCGGCAAAAATGGGTGGGCGGCGCCGCCTTTTATAGGCGCGGCCGAGGGGATCGGCGCGGGCGCGGGGTGGAGAGAGGAGGGCCGGCTCGGCGCGGGCGTGGGGTGGAGACACGCGGCGACGCACGGGGATGGGCCGGGTACGATGGGCGCAACGCGGCGGCGGCGCGGCGCGGGCAGGGTCCGTCGCGGCGTGCGCGCGGCGGCGCGCGCGCGGCGTGGGGTCAGCGCGGTCGGGCGCACGCGCGACGCGCGTGGCGCGCGGGGTAGGGGCCGGGCGCGCGCGAGCACGGCGCGGCGCGTGGCGGCGCGCGGCGGGCGTGCGGTGCGTACGGCGTCGAACACTTGGCGCGCAATGAACAGTGCAATTTCCGATTTTTCCCGATTTTCCATTTTAATTTTCCATTTCTATTTTTCTTTCTTCTAAAAATTCCAAAATAATTTCATAAAATTCAAAAATAATTTTTAACACAATATTTTCAACTTTTCTCCACTTTTATTTTCCCACAATATTTTTCATATTTATTTATTTAAAATCCTCTTTTCGAAATTCAATATTCTCCCCTTTATTTTCCAAAATTTTCTCGGATTTCGAGCACGACTTCCGAATATTTTATTATTTATTTTGTGCCCTAATTTATCTTCTCCCAACCATAATTTTTATTTTACATTTTCCAAATCGCGTTTTCATAAATCTGCGCCTTTTCCGATTTCTTTTTTTTTGAAAACCCTGATGTCGGCTTTCGCATCTTTCATTTCGACAACTCCAAATAATCCAAAAACACCAAAAGGAAAATTGATCACGTCTAAATCTGGCAAATAAGAAGCAACAACCCGAGAAAGAAGCAACAAGCTAAGGTTTTTGAAAGTTCTGATTTTTACGTTCCGATTTCGTTTTCTTCGATTTTCAGGATGTTACAAACCTACCCCCTAACAATAAATCTCGTCCCTGAGATTTCTTACCGGTTGCTGAGTAGGTGTGGGTATTCCGTCTTCAGGAACTCCTCGCTCTCCCAGGTAGCCTCTTCTTCCGTGTGATTGCTCCATTGTACTTTGTACATGCGCCATGACTTGGTCCGTGTCTTCTTTTCTGCCTCGTCCAATATCTTGATTGGATGCTCCGGGTAGGTAAGATCACTGTGGACATGGATGGTTTCCAAAGGAGCTTGCTCTTCTGGCACCCGCAAACATTTCTTCAACTGCGACACGTAGAATAGTGGGTGGACATCGGAGAGGTTCTCGGGCAGCTCCAACCGGTAGGCCACTTCTCCTCTCCTAGCGTTTATCAAGAATGGGCCGACGTATCTTGGTGCGAGTTTCCCTTTGACCTTGAACCTCCGAGTTCCCCGTGTAGTGGTGAGACCTTCAAATACACGTAGTCACCTTCTTTAAACTCTAATTCTCTTCGGCGGGTGTCCGCGTAGCTCTTTTGTCGTGATTGAGCAGCTTGTAATCGGTCCCGGATTAGGCGAACCTTTTCCTCGGCCTCTTCGATTATGTCGGCCCGAATACGGTTCGTTCACCGGTTTCGACCACATCAATGGGGTTCGGCATCGGTGACCAAATAGAGCTTCGTTTGGTGACATCTTCGACCGGCTTGATAGCTATTGTTGTAGGAGAACTCGGCGTACGGCAAACATTTCTCCCAATCCTTGGTGAAATCCAACGCACGGCTCTCGGCATATCTTCTAGTACTTGATTCGTCCTTTCAATGCGTCGTCGATGCAGTGGGTGGTAAGCGGTGCGAAGGCGAGGTGACTTCGAGTGCCTCGTGGACTTTGCTCCAAAAATGAGACGTGAATTGGGTACCACGATCCGATATAATCCTCTTCGGTACACCATGGAGACATACAATCCTACTCATGTATAGTTCCGCTAGCTTGGCACTGTTGTAGTTAGTTTTACGGGAATAAATCGCGGTCTTGGTGAGCCGATCTACTATTACCCAAATGGAATCGTAACCGATCACGCGTTTGGGTAGTCCCACTATGAAATCCATGCCTATCTCGTCCCATTCCATTCGGGAATCTTGAGCGGCTGCAGCAAGCTGCTGGCCGTTGATGCTCGGCTTTCACCCTTTGGCACACATCGCACACGGCTACGTATTCGGCTACATCCCTCTTCATATTGGGCCACCAGTATTCTCCCTTCAAATCCTGGTAAATTTTCGTGCTTCCGGGATGTAACGAATATGCCGATTCGTGAGCTTCTTTTAAGATCGACCCTCTCAAACCACCTCGTTCGTGCACGCAGATTCTTTTCTTGTACCACAGATTCCCTTGTCGTCTCGTTGAAAATTCCTTAGCGCGTCCGCCATGCGTTCCTTGATTTCCGGGTTTCCTCATTCCCCTTTTGGGCTTCTTCTATTTGAGTCCTCGAAGGGGTTGGATTTCCAGTGAGTTCACTTCTCCGTGAGGAATCAGTGCGATTAAGTCGAGCCATTTCTTCTTGGAGCTCATGGCCATACCTCCCAATCCCATGTGGTTGCATTGGGCTTTGCGGCTTAGCGCGTCGGCCATTACATTTGCCTTGCCGGGATGGTAATGGATCCCTAGATCGTAGTCTTTGATCAATTCCAACCATCTTCTCTGTCGTAGGTTGAGATCGGGCTGAGTAAAGAAGTACTTCAAGCTCTTGTGATCGGTATACACATCACGGTGGTTCCCGAGCGATAGTGTCTCCGGATCTTCAATGCGTGAACAACCGCGGCTAGTTCCAGGTCGTGTGTGGGATAATTCTCCTCGTGGGGTCGTAACTGTCGCGAGGCATACGCTACGACCTTCCCATCCTGCATTAACACGCCTCCTAGTCCTTGCCGAGACGCATCACAGTACATCACGAAATCCTTCCGATTGTCAGGTAAGGTTAAGATTGGGGCGGTGGTTAACTTTTCTTTTAGTTGGTCGAAAGCTTTTTGACACTTCTCGTTCCACTCAAACTTCTTTTCCTTCTTCAGAAGTTGAGTCATAGGTCGGGCTACGGTGGAAAACCCTTCGATGAACCGTCGATAAACCCGGCCAAGCCCAAGAAACTCCGAACTTCCGTCACTGACTTGGGTGCCTTCCATTCCGTGACAGCTTCGACCTTGGCGGGGTCTACCGCTACTCCTCCGGCTGAGACCACGTGGCCAAGAAAAGCGACTTCCTTGAGCCAGAACTCGCATTTGCTGAACTTTGCATACAGCTGGTGCTCTCGTAGTTTTTCCAGTACCAGCCGTAGATGCTCCGCATGTTCCTCATCGTTCTTGGAGTAGATAAGTATATCGTCGATAAATACCACTACGAATTTATCCAGGTATTCCATGAATACCTTGTTCATCAGGTTCATAAAATATGCCGGGGCATTGGTCAATCCAAAGGACATTACTGTGAACTCGTATAAACCGTAACGTGTAGAGAACGCCGTCTTAGGAATATCTCCAGCTCTAATCTTCAACTGATGATATCCCGACCGAAGATCAATCTTTGAGAACACTTGCGCACCCTTAAGTTGATCGAATAGGTCATCGATTCGAGGTAGTGGGTACTTGTTTTTGATAGTCACTTCATTCAACGATCGGTAGTCCACGCACATCCTCATACTCCCATCCTTCTTCTTGACGAAAGTACTGGGGCTCCCCAGGGAGAAGAATTGGGGTGTACAAATCCCTTCTCTTGTAGCTCTCGGATTTGCTTCTTGAGTTCCTCTAACTCGTTGGCCGGCATTCGATAAGGTCTCTTGGATATGGGGGCAGTCCGGGCATTAGGTCGATGATAAACTCTATGTCGCGATCCGGGGCATTCCGGCAATTCCTCGGGAAACACGTCCAGTATTCTTGTACTACGGCATTCCGCCTAGAGGTAGCATGGTGAATACTCCCGCAGCTTGTTCGCATAGCTTCGGGTTTTGATCCATAGTTATGCTCATCGGTGATCCCCATGGGGTGGATACCGTGACTTCCCTTCGATGCAGTCTATGATTCCATTATTCTTGGTCAACCAATCCATCCCGAGTATGACATCAATGGTTTGGGGTGCTAGCACCATAAGGTTTGAAAGAAACACCACGTCTCTAATCCGTATGGGCACATTGATGCAAGCATGGGGTACGGTTATATCTCCCCCAGGTGAGTGTACCAACATAGGCCTCTTAAGTGCTACTTGGTGTAGGTGGTGTTGTTTGCTTACTTGGGAAGATATGAATGAATGCGAGGCTCTAGAATCGAATAAAACTTTAACTGGGGTAGAGTTGATAGAGAACATACCCATCGATGCGCTCTGGTCCTCCTGAGCTTCTTCAGCCCGCACATGATTCACCTGGCCACGTCGAAACCCGGTGGCGGCCTCGTTGGGTAGCGGGGTCTGAGCAGGCACCGCGTCTGCGGCGGGGTGGGGTTCCTCGGACGGGCGTTGCATTGGCGCCGGTGCGCATAGGAGTGTTGCGTGGTTTGGGGCAGCTATTGGAGTAGTGCCCGTATTCTCCACAGTTGAAGCAGCTCACATTACTTCTTCCTGGAGCGGCTAGGGTTGGCGTCGGTGTATGAAACCGAGGTGTAGCGGCTCCGCCGACATGGTCGGGGCGGGGAACGACCGGCTGCCGGAACGTTTGGCTTCCATCCGACGGGGTGGCTCCCTTGGGACGTTGTGATGCTCCTTGAAATGGGCGGGCCATAGCGAGCCTTCTTTTGCGGTTATTTTCTACCATCTTTTGGTCGTGTTCAAGCCGAACGACCTTGTTGATGAAGCTTTGGAAAGCGGTGTGGTCCTGTCCGATCATCGGTCCTCTCGGCTCATCGTTTAGTCCCTCGATAAATTTATCCATTTTCTCTTCTTCGTCCGCGAGTCACTTGTGGCGTAACGGGCAAGCTGGGTAAACTTGTTCGGGTACTCTTGTATCGAGGTGTTTCCTTGGCGCAGCCTGCGGAACTCATTTTTCTTCATCCTCATAACTGCGGCTGGCACGAAATTCTCACGGAACGCAGCCATGAATTCTTCCCATGTTGGTTCTTCGGCATCTTCAGCTCGCGTTTCCTTGTAGGTGTCCCACCAGTCACTTGCGGGACCCTCTAGCTGGTTAGTGGCGAAGACAACTCTATCTGCTTCTCGAACTCGGACGAGAGTTAGCTTTTTCTCGATCACCCTCAACCAGTCCTCAGCATCCATGGGTTCTTCGGCCGTGGAGAAGGTTGGTGGCTTAGCTCGCATGAACTCTCCTAAACTTGATCCTCCTCGACTTCCTTAGTTGTTGGCAATTGCTTGGAGCAGCTGGGTTTGTAAGGCCATAACCTCCGCCAGGGTGGAGGGGTTGGGTTCCGGCGGGTTCTCGTTGGTTGCTGCGGCTCTGCGACGATGCGCCATCGAAGAAGATAGATGAACTAAGAGATCGGACTGTTAAGGTCATGGTTCCTAGGGGATTTTTCTTTAAGTTGTTTTTAAATGATCTTCAATCAACAAGCATGGTAAAATAATAGTAAGCTCATGAATTAAGATACCACAAAGCGATACTTAGGTCCATCATATTACATCAAAGGGGTACACGGACTGTACATGCACAATCCTTCATGCCATGATAACAACAGCTACATCGTCTTACTGCATTAACTAGTCAAAGGGGGAATAGAGTGTGGTCCTTGCTGCCGAGCCGTCCAGAGCGAGATCAAGCTGGGGTGGTCCTCCCGCCTAGTCGTCCAACCATCCGCAAGAGCCAGTGCGGGAAGTGGGTGGTCCGGCTGAAGCAAATCGGAGTCCCCATGGCTCGGAGGTGGTGGCTCGAGAGTCAAGCCGAATCTTCTGCTCGGTGGCCGCGTACTCTTGTGAGCGGTGCGGCGGGTAAGGGGCCTCCGTGTGAGTCGGCCGACGAGGGGAGCTTCCTCCTCTATTAGATCGGTGTCGCTGGACTCCCATTTGACCTCCATAGGTTTCGCCTCAGACTCTGAGTCGGTGTGGATCTGGATGGGGTTCTCCTCTCCCGATCCAGGCTCGGATGGCACTACTACGGAGCTCGAGGTGGGTCCCATGGACATGGCAGCAGTGGGGTCTATCAGGTACGGCGCAGGCTCTGTGCTCAACATAAAAGCTTGCTCCATCATGGCTTGAAAGGTATCCAAGCATGCTGGAGTCATAAGGTAATAGTGGTCGGGCACAGGAGCAGGAGGTGTTGGTACAATCTCGGTAGAAGTACCTGCAGCGTGGACAGGGCGGGTGCGCAGCTGCTCCTTCAGCTGGTTAACTTGCTGCTTGCTCTTCCTGAGTTGCTCTTCCAGCTCTACCAGGGCTTCCCCACGGGCCATGTAGCGGTCCGAGAGTTGCTCATATTGGGCACCATTGGCTTGCAGCTGAGTCTGTAGCATGTTTATCTGATCCCCACAGCCCTGGTGGCTCTCGACCGAATCATTGAGCCGTGACTGGCTGGTCGTTGATCTCAAGCAAGGCCTCTTCGTAGCAGTCATCTGCCGTCTCCGCCCAGCGTGATAGACGTGTGACCATCGGGTTGTAGCAGCAGGGGGTGGCCTCCATGGTGCAAACTGGGTTGCCTTCCTCGCGATAGGGATGGTGCACGAACTCTGTCACCGTGAGTTCAGCACGATGTATCGCATTAAGGCGAAGAAATGCTTCGCGGGCCGCATCTTGGATGGCTGCTTCCGCTAAATCTCGGTGATAGCGGGTGTGGAAGCAGAAAGATGTTTCACTTCCATGCGGGCTTCCACGGAAACGGCCGCCTCCCATGCTGGATATCCTTTGGAGCCATGCCTTTTGATTTGGTAGGTGGGTGGTTCCGGGTATCTTAAGCACCACAGCAGAGACTGAAGCTCTGCCACAAACCCCTCGTCTCGTGGGATGGTGATCTCCCAGGCTCCGTCATGGTTCGACATCTGCTTTTGAAGGCAACTTAGGGTTAGAGGGAGAGAGCTATCATTATAATCATTTGGTAAAGAAAAGGAAATACAAATGTAGAAAAGGTATATTTGTATTTTTGGAAATAATAGTTTGAAAATGATCCTATGTAGGGATATTTCCCTTTAGCCAACTAGTCAGGGGTAGGGCGCCATTTGGTCTTAGCCTACGGTCGCATGGCTGTGATACCAGCTCTGTGGACCCCCGTTTTTGGAACGGGAATCTCTCGTGTTCTTAGTACCATTTCCCTGGATCGAGTAGTTGGTACCCACGAAATACGATCTGAATAATCAGGTGCACATGCACGATTAGTCTTACGGCGACATTATTACAACGATAGGCCCGAAGGCAATGTTCGACACACGGGACCTCATGGTCCGAGTACAACACAAAAGCAGAAATTAGATACGGCGGCGGAATAGAGGCAGCGGCATGTCATTTGCCACGAGCAACGACCGGAGCTAAGATCTAGTAAGCGCCATCGGTTCCTTCACCCTCCCGGTAGTAAGCGTAGGGATCCTCCGGCTCTTCATTTCCATCGGTGAAGGTTTGTGCGTATAGCAAGGGTGAGTACCAACCGTACTAGCAAGCCAACACAGAATTGATGCATATGATAGGGTTATCCAAGGAATGGCTGGAGTTCTTTTGCATAAAGCCAATTTTCACAATTCTTTTCACAAGCCTAACAACTAGCCAAATCAAGTTTTAGTTCCATAGTTCATTAATCCGGCGACGGTTCTGTCTACCATCCATCGTGATTCCAAGGATGGCTTCCCGCCTCGATTCGTCATGATTTTCTGGGAATCCACCCTTCTCGCATCTCGAGAAGTTGATCCACCAGCGAATGAAATCATCATGCAAACCCTTCCCAAGTTTTAAGTTTAAAATCTAGCCAAGCGAAAGTCTTGTCACGATGCTCGATATCCGCGAGCACGGCTATTCGAATAGATTGATTCACTCACACTGCGGTGGATGTACACTTTACCCGTACTCCGCGACAGCCCAACAAATGAGCCTACGCCTCAACACATGAGACGGTCATGGCAAAGCCTTTCGATAACCTCGCTTTGGCGCACCCGCTCCATGAACTTAAGCCCTCATGCACTCTAGCCGTCCTTTTCTAGCGGTGAGAGGAGTTACGCGCACCGGGGTAAGGGAAAGCTTCCTCAATCTTTAAGTTTAATTAATATCGATTTAATTCCACCATTCACAACAAAGGCCGCAGCCTCATTCTCATCACATAACCACATCATAGAGAACCATCTATGCAAGGATACTGCCTCCGCTCGGCTATCTAGTCAGCTAGGTCTATACCCATTCGAGAAGTACGAGTTGTACTGGCTCGTTTCCGGCTATCTCATGGCTCGGTCCTTAATTGACCGGGTCGACACTTGCCTTTTCCGGAATCCACCCAAATCATCCGGCCCCCGAGCCTAAAACATTTGTATAGCATTTTCAATTTTCATCAAACTTAGTTCAACATTCTCATGGCCATGTGGCGCTCATGTCTCCACAGCCATATTTCAACTACCTCCCTAAGGTAGTTGCCCGAGCACAAAGCTTTCTTGCAAAATCATGAGTATGCAGGGATCTAGTGTAAGCAGGGCTAAGCATTTTTACCGAAGTTAGCCTCCGGTCATATCACATCGAAGGTTACAAAGAATAAATTCTAATGGTGATCAATATCAAAGCAGGGTATATCAAGCATAGGTACTGTTTGTGTAAAGCATGCAATTTGTAATTTAAAATCAACATCATTTCACAAAGTAGGATCAATATGTTCAAAGAGTGTGATGACTTGCCTTGCTCGCACGCTTGAGGGGTGGTGTCTTCAACGGGGTCGATGCCGGTTTCTTTTGTGCTACCTATACGTGCGAAAGATCAATTGAATTCAATTAGAATTCAATAAAATACCGAGAGATCGAAAAGAACCATAAAAGCCATGAAAACGACTCCAAAAGTTTTGCCTAAGATTCTACTTGAGATAGGACAAGGGTCGCTAGGAAAAATCCGAGTTTTTGGAATCGAGTCGATGTCCTAGGGTTTTCGCAAAGACGACGATCGTAACAATTTGAGAAATTAGGTTTGGAAATGTGAGCGGAGGAAATTCGTGCTCGAGGTTTTGAAGGTTTGAGCACAAAAGAGAAGCCTATTTAAATGGCGAGGAAGAATTAAACGAAGTCCGATTTAAAAATGACGCGAAACGAAATTCGAAAAAGTCCGATTTCGATTTTTCAACTTTGCACCGAGCGAACATAGAAGAAAATAATTTATTTTTGCCCAAAATTTTACTCAAGTCTTCCCAAAATATTTTTCCAAATTTTCTAAAATTTTTCCTAATTTTTCCCCTTATTTTTCTTTTTTCTTTTTCTTTTCACTGCCGCATTGTTCATTGGCCGCCAACCGTTCGACCGGTGTCCGCGAAAGCAGAGGCGGCGGCGCCGACAAAAGGCGGAGCGGGGACATACCGGCGACGGCGGCCTCGGGAGGAGCGATGGGGCACGGGGAGGCTTTGCGCACGGCGGCGCGTGGGTTGCGGCGGCGGCTCATGGCGGCGCGCTTGGGAACGGAGAGAGGGAGCGGCGGCGGTGCGGCTAAAAATGGGCGGGGCGCCGCCCTTTATAGGCGCGGCCGAGGGCTCGGCGCGGGCGCGGGGTGGAGAGAGGAGGGCCGGCTCGGCGCGGGCGTGGGGTGGAGACACGCGGCGACGCACGGGGATGGGTCGGGCACGGCGGGCGCAACGCGGCGGCCGGGCCGCGCGGGCGGGGTCCGGCGCGCGTGCGCGCGCGGCGTGGGGGTCCGGCGCGGCGCGCGGCGCGCGGGTCCGGCGCGGTCGGGCGCACACGCGGCGCGTGGCGCGCGTGGAGGTAAGGGCCGGCGTGCGCGAGCGCGCGCGCGGCGCGTGGCGCGCGCGGGCGGGCGGTATGGTGCGTACGGCGTCGAACACTTGGCGCGCAATGAACAAGTGCAATTTCCGATTTTTCCCGATTTTCCATTTTAATTTTCCATTTCTATTTTTCTTTCTTCTAAAAATTCCAAAATAATTTCATAAAATTCAAAAATAATTTTTAACACAATATTTTCAACTTTTCTCCACTTTTATTTTCCCACAATATTTTTCATATTTATTTATTTAAATTCCCTCTTTTCAAAATTCAATATTCTCCCCTTTATTTTCCAAAATTTTCTCGGATTTCGAGCGTGACTTCCGAATATTTTATTATTTATTTTGTGCCCTAATTTATCTTCTCCCAACCATAATTTTTATTTTATATTTTCCAAATCGCGTTTTCATAAATCGCGCTTTCTCCGATTTCTTTTTTTTTAAAACCCCGATGCGGGCTTTCGCATCTTTCATTTCGACAACTCCAAATTGTCCAAAAACACCGAAAGAAAAATTGATCACGTCTAAATCTGGCAAATAAGAAGCAACAACCCGAGAAAGAAGCAACAAGCGAAGGTTTTTGAAAGTTCCGATTTTTACGTTCCGAATTCGTTTTCTTCGATTTTCGTGGATGTTACAAAAGTCATACTTGGAAGAGAAGGTATGATGTAGGATAATTCACAAGGAAGGATAGGGTCTCAGTAACATCCGAAAATCGAAACATAAAAATTGCGATCTAAAACCGAGCCCACAAAAACTTTTTGAATCATAGCATCTTGTTGTGCTTATTTGCCTCTTATTTGCAAGTTTTATTGCATGTTATAAATAAAAATACACTTATTTAAAAGAAAGAGAAATCAAAAGGGCTGATACCCTAAAAGGAATAAAACTCCAAAATAAATAAAAATTTTAAAATATACAATTATAAAAGAAAACTAAGGTTGATAAGCATTTAATTTGAATCAAAACTATATTTTGGAAAATACAAAAAAAATCAAATAAAATGGAATAAAAGGAAGAAAGGAAATAGAAAGGATATATATAAATATGTACATAATAATATATAATAAAGTTGGGCAAAAGATTGAAAATTTGGAGTTCAACTAAATTTATAAATTGGCCAAATTATGTTTTATATTAGGAGAAATAAAAAAGGAATGAATAGAAATAAAAATTTAAAAAGAAAAGGGAAAAAGGAAGAAAAATCAGAGAAAATCGGAAAGTACACTTTTCATCGCTCACCAGGTGTTCGACGTCGGTCGGGGCCGTACCGCGCGCACGTCACGCGCCGTACGCGCGAGCGCCCGGCCCGCCCCAGTGTCAATGCGCCGTACGCCGCGCCCGCACCGCGCGCGTCAACTACAGCGCCGCGCCCACGCCGCGCGCGTGAGCCACAGCGCCGTGCCCATTCCACGCCGTGCTCTGCCATCGCCTCGCCGTCGCGTCCAACCGTACTCGCAGTACTCATGCCATCGCGTCACCGTACCGCGCCGTATCGCCCGCCATGTGGCCATGCCCGCCTGCCTTGCGTCGGCCTCTCCTCTCCTTCCCGCGCATGCCTTCACCCCTAGCACCGCCCGTCATGGTCGTCGAGCATGAGCTCGTGTGGACCGCTATAAATAGCGCTCCTCGGCCGAGGCTCACAACATGAAACTTGTGCCTTATCGTCTCCCCTAGGTTTACCGAGTCGATTAGCCGCCGGAAATCGCCAGTGACGAGCGCCGCCGAGCTCTCTATTTCGGCCGCCGCCGTGCGCACGTTGCTAGGTCGCCTCCGTGCTTTTCTGACCAAGACAACCCACTAGCTAGAACCCCCATGTCCCGTAGATACTCTAGGACTCCTTGGTTTGGCCGCATTGTCACTGGAGCACCGCCGCACCGTGCGCCTCCGCCGCCGCCGGCCCGCTCCGCTGCCTCCCCGACCCGGCCGTGCCTTGAAACAGTTCCCCACGTCGCGTAGATGGTGTAGGTCTAGCTAGATGCCGAGCTCCGGTCGCCCTCGCCGCCGTTCGGCCGTGCCCCACCGTCGACGGGGAAGAAGAAGGAGAAGAAAGAAGGAAGAAAAAGAAAGAAAAGAGAGAGAGGGAGAGAAACGGGCGCTGGCCTAGTGGAGAGAGAGCTGGGCTGAGAGAGAGAGGTTGCGCGCGTTCGACCACTGTTTGGTGCAAATTTTTTGAAAATTTTAATTTTAATTTTTCTAAGGGGATTAAAAATAAGAATAAGTCTAGTAAAAATCCTAGAAAAATAATTTTACTCTTTTAACTCCTCTAAACTTTGTTTACAAGGATTCTACATCTTTTAAAAGGTTTATTTATTTACTTCTAAAAATTTCTTTGCAATTAATTACAAGTTCTATAATGACTTAAATTCAAACTCTTAACCTATTCAATTTCCAAAATCTCTATATCTTTGGGAGGCTCATTTATCCACCTAATTTTATATGTACAAACAAGAACCTTTTTCCAAAGAATTATAAACTATCTTATATAAATCCTAATCAACCCTTTCCTACATATATATACTTGATATTTAATTTGCTCCATAAAATCCTTCTCGTCTTATTTATAATTAGACCATGACATGAAGCTCACAGAAGGATTAAGAATTCAACCAGAAAATCGACGTAAACGCTCTCGTTGCCCTCTAGTCAAATAAACATTTTGGATCGTCGGTTATAATGCCTCTAAACTTACATTAACTGGGGATAAGGCCACCCCATATAAATTAAATCAAAGAAAACCCAAAAAGTTAAACTTAAATCAAAGGAAACTCACTTGTTTCGACCCAAACTTTAGCGAAACTCAAACTTAAATCCATTTACGACCATAGATTCACTTTTGCGATTCATTTGGTTTTGATGGTTTTTATTTGAATTCTGGTCGGTTTCAATTGAATCTTTCGCACGTATGTATAGAATCCGAGGGAGCCATTGAGTACGCTGAAGACACAAGTCAAGAAGGTCGCGAGCAAGGCAAGTCATCACTCCCTTTGAACATATTGATCCTATTACAAACTTGTGTTGATTCTAAAATAAAAATATCCATGCTATACACAAAAGAATACCTGTTCTTGTTATGCCATACCTTGATGTTGATTACCTTTAGTTATATTCTTTGTAACCCTCGATATGATGTGACTGAAGGAAATCTTTGGTAAAAATGCGTAGCCATGCTTATATTAGATTCATGCATAATCATGCTTTTTCAAAGAGCTATATGCTTGGGCAACTACCTTTGGGAAAGGTAGTTGGGATACGACATGTGGAGACATTAGCGCCATATTTCAATGAGAATGTTAAAATGAGTTTTGGCGAAAACTGAAAATACAAAACAAATATTTTAGACTGGGGCGGCTGAATTATTTTGGTGGATACCGGCAAAGGCAAGTACCGTCCCTAGTCAATTAAGGACCGAGCCATGAGACTTATAACATGGAACGAGCCAGTACAACTGTACTTCTCGAATGGGTATAGACCTAGCGGAGTAGATAGCCGAGCGGAGGCGGTATCCCCGCATAGTGGTTCTTGTTAATAATATGCCCTAGAGGCAACATGGAGATGTTGGATATCATTGTCAATGTTTATGTATAAATGAATAAAGTGTTATTCAGTTCCATGAAATAGACATCTTGTATTGATCAATAAGTACGTGACTTATTTATGAGACTCTATATGTATGAATCTATTTCTAAATGATCCTTGATCATATATAATATTAATGGAACTAATATGATTCTAAGATCGGCATGTTTATTGATTGATGATCATGTCTCATAGATCATGGGTATGGAGATACCAAATCAATAAACATGGACACATGTGTTAGAGAACACATTGTTGGATAGACCCACCATGAGACACTACAAGAATTAATGTGCCATTAGTTGGTCTCAGTTGTGTTGGTACAAAGTCCATAGACCCGAGATCTCCATGGATTACAACATGTGTAGTAGCCTACTTTGGGACTACCAAACGCTATTCCGTAACCGGGTAGTTATAAAGGTAGTTTTTGGGTTTGCTATGAAACATGGAGTGGGATGTGAGTGATCAAGATGGAATTTGCCCCTCCTTTGGGAGAGATATCTCGGGCCCTCGAGGTAATGGATTATGGAAATGCATGGCCATGCTAAGTTGATTGAGGAGTCAATCAACGATAGATAAACCAATACGGTTCGAGTGAATGGTTAAGCTATTGAAGGGACGGCACACATCTTGCCTATAGTTTAATTGGTATCGTGAGACAAAGGGATTTGTGTACACATTACAGGTTCGAGAGCCGATATTATATTCTTGTATACTATGGTGTAATTTATGTGCCGCTAGGCGCCGCTTGACAGTCGGCTCCGAGTTGGACTCGAGCCCACGATCGGCTAAGTTAGACTATAGCCGAAACCGAGTATACCTGAACCTACGTGGTCGCATGCTTAAGGGGATAAGAAAGGCATTCGAGTTGGACTCGGATACGGCTCGATCGGATAGGGATCCGATCGGATAGAGTCCTATGGGCTTACGACGTATGGGCGGCCAACTCTATGAGACACGGATGAGATCCGATTCAAAATAGAGTCCTGATCGGCCACTAGTCCCAGTAGGCCAACTCTATATAAAGGGGCGAGGGGTGGAGAGATGCGGAACATTAGTTGAATCGAACTGTGCCAAAATCAACCTGATTTGGTGCAACAAGTCACCGAGATCAATCTTCACAGAAACCCTCTCCACTTTTGCGCCAAACCCTAGCCTTGCATCGCGTGGTAGCACACGGGTGTTCGGTGTTCTGTCCCCGGACATGTGGATACCGGTAGAGCCGCTGCTACATTGCGCGCTGTTGATCGGCTACGAATTGGCTACAATCGGGGCGAGGCGACTACGGCAGATCGACGACGAGAACGTGGTCGGACGACTCAGATCGGCTACAACATCGGCCGGCTGATTGGTGAATCGGCTGTCCCCGGAATCGGTCGTCGGCTTGCGGGAATCGACTTTCATCGGCCAGCATAGTTCTAGATCGGATAGTCCCGATTGGCTATTTCCGCTGCATACTCCAATCGGTAACGATCTATCGGCCCTTACTTGCAAGTGTTCCCGGTTTGCACGGTAGAAAAGTTTTTGTTTTTGGCTAGCGTACTCTCCGCGTAACCCTTCAGTGGTATCAGAGCTAATCTTGCTTAGTTCAGGTTTTAGATTGGATCTGAAACAAGTTTTGCACACGGGTTGATTAGATCAATCTTTTTTACGGGATCTGTTGAGGAGAGTTGATGGTAATTGCGTTCCTTGATAGTGTATCGGAACGGCGTAATGTGATTACGTCGAAGCAATACCCATAGAACTCGGTTTGAGTCGGGTTTGAGATAGCGTTCCTTGATAGTGTACGGAACGGTATAATGTGATTATACCGAAGCTATCTCGTAGTCCGATCTTGTTTGCTGCCTCGCGCCTACGCAAAACCATCTCCCTTGATAGTGTATCGGGACGGCATAATATGATTACGCCGATATGGTTTCCGTAAGCGATTTCATAGATTGGATCTATGAATTTCATGTGGTGTTCCGGCGCTGCCCGAAGCCCGCGAGGGGGCGGCTTCCCCTCGACCCCCGCCCGCTAACCGCCGTGTGCGCCCCCTTTAGGTCGTCTTGTTGCCGTTTCTGCGATAGGTAGAAAACGTTCTATGCCTAACTTGTTTTTGCAGAGAATGCTTTGAGATGGTATGGCCCTATTGTATGTATGAGATGCATGTGATGCATGTAATATTCTTTCATATGTGCAATCCCTGTAATATTCTTTCATACGTGCAATGCTTGTAATATTCTTTCACGACCTGCGAGTCGATGTAATCTTCAATTAGAGCTTCTATAGTAGTAGCTTAGTTTGAAGAAATCAAGCATTATGCACATTGGAAGATGGTGCCGAAGATGGAGATCCTCACGGCATGGAGATGGAGATCACCATGTGATGGGGGCCATACTATTTCATTATATGTATTCTACTTGCTTTCATATATGTGATATGTTTGTTTGATAGGATAGCATCCCTCGCAAAATTAAGTAGTAATGATGCCCTTCCAAATGTTGCACTGTCACCGTTATGCTCGCCGATGGTGGGTCCGCCAAAGCAGAGTGCCATTCTCTATCATAACACAAGGGGGTATATGTCGGACATATACAGCAGGAGCATTTGGTTTACTTAACAAGGCTATCAAAACAGTTTTGGGCCTTGGGGCATAGGTTGGCGCCGGGCATGGAGATGCCACACCAACAACAAGAGTCGATGTGATTAGCAAGGTGTTGCTTACCGATGTTATTAATTTTCTAGCAAGTGATGCCAAAGCTCACTAGAAATTAATTAACATGTTGATCTTGACCCAAGACGTAACCTAGAGGGAAGGTGTAAAATACGTAATGGGAGTCTAATGTTAAATTGTTTAACAATAGACATAGCATAAACATTGTGCTAAACTTTGCTTTTTCTGTTGTAGAATAAATGGCAGCTAATACTACACCCAATGCTTTTAATTTGTGATCTATTCTCGAGAAAGAAAAATTAAATGGAACAAACTTTATGGATTGGTATCGCAACTTGAGAATTGTTCTCAAGCAAGAGCGTAAGGAGTACGTTCTTGAAGTACCCTATCCTGAGAATTTGCCTAATAATGCCACTGCAACTGCACGGAGGGCTTACGAGAAGCACACTAATGATGCCCTAGATATAAGCTGTCTCATGCTTGCTACAATGTCCCCCGAGCTTCGAAGCAATATGAGAGCAATGATGCTCACACTATTATTCAGGGACTGCATGGCTTGTTTGAGAACCAAGCTCGGGCCGAGAGGTTCAACACCTCGAAGTCCTTGTTTGCATGCAGCTTGTTGAGGGGAACCCCGTCTCCGCATGTGATAAAGATGATTGGCTACATTGAGAGTCTGGAAAAACTAGGTTTTCCCCTTAGCCAAGAGTTGGCTACTGATGTGATTCTCCAGTCGCTCCCTCCGAGCTTCGAGCCATTCATATTAAATTATCACATGAACAATATGGATAGAACCTTGGCTGAATTGCATGGGATGCTAAAGACAGCTGAGGAGAGTATCCAGAAAAACGGTCATCATGTGATGATGATGCAGAAGGCTAAGCGCAAACCACCTGTCAAGAAGCTTTGCACCAAGAGGAAGTTAACTCCCGATGAGATCGCGAGTGCCTCTAATGCAAAGAAGGGCAAAAGGGGCCAGCGACATCGATGCCGTTTGATTCTATTGCAAGGAGACAGCCACTGGAAAAGGAACTGCAAGAAGTACATGGAGGATCTCAAAAAGAAGCAAAGTACGACTTCTGCTTTAGGTATTAATGTTATAGACATTAATCTTGCTACTTCACCTACTGACTCTTGGGTATTTGATACCGGATCAGTAGCTCATATTTGCAAATCGTTGCAGGAAATGAGAAGAAGTAGAGGCTTAAGAAGGGGCGAGGTGAACTGCGTGTCGGCAATGGAGCAAGCGTTGCTACGCTTGTCGTCGACATAGTACCACTTCATCTACCTTCAGGATTAGTTTTGGAATTAAATAATTGTTATTATGTTCCAACACTATGTCAAAATGTTATTTCGCTTCATGTTTGCAAGCGGAAGGATATGATTTTAGATCAATGGACAATGGTTGTTCAATATATCTCGAGATATGTTCTATTTTCATGCTCCATTGGTGAATGGATTATACGTTTTGAATCTTGAAGCGTCTCCCATCTACAACATTAATACAAAAAGGCAACTCTCTAATGATACAAACCCCACGTTTATCCGGCATTGTCGCTTAGGCCATATAAATCGAAACGCATGGAAAAGCTCCATAAGGATGGATTGCTTCACTCTTTTGATTTTGAATCATTTGAGATAAGTGAGTCTTGTTTACTTGGTAAGATGACAAAGGCACCTTTCACGGGACACGTTGAGAGAGCATGTGACTTGTTGGCACTCGTACATACCGATGTATGTGGACCAATGAGCTCAACGGCAAGAGGTGGTTATCAATACTTCATTACCTTTACCGATGACTTTAGTAGATATGGTTATATCTACTTAATGAGGCATAATCCGAATCCTTTGAAAAGTTTAAAGAATTCCGAATGAAGTACGGAATTATTTAGGGAAAACAATCAAGTTTCTACGATCGATCGTGGAGGGAATACTTGAGCCAAGAGTTTGGTAATCATCCGAAAGATTATGGAATTGTTCCACGCTTGACTCCGCCAGAACTCCACAATGGAACGGAGTGTCCGAACGGAGAAATCGCACCTTGTTAGACATGGTGCGGTCGATGATGAGCCAAAGTGATCTTCCGTTATCCTTCTCGGGGATATGCTCTTGAAACATGCGCTCATGCTAAATGGAGTTCCATCTAAGTCGGTTGAAAAGACACCATATGAGATATGGACAGGCAACCCCGCTTGTCTTTTCTCAAAATTTAGGGATGCGAAGCTTATGTAAAACGTTTGACCGACAAGCTCACACCCAAATCGACAAGTGCTTCTTTGTGGGATATCCTAAGGAAGCTAAGGGATATTACTTTTATAATTGGGAACAAGGCAAAGTGTTTGTCGCCCGACACGGTGTTTTCTTGGAGATAGAGTTTCTTTCAAGAAGCGTTAGTGGGAGCAGGGTGCATCTTGAAGAAGTTCAAGAAACACCGTAAAATGTTTCAAACGACCATAGAACCACAACAGAGGAGCAAAGTGTTGTGCCACCGGTTGTAGATACACCCGCCCCACGGAGGTCCGAAAGATCACGTCGTGCGGCCGACAGTACACAGTGCGAAACAACGTGATATATTGTTGTTGGACAACGATGAGCCTAAGACCTACGAGGAAGCGATGGTGGGACCCGATTCCAACAAGTGGCTTGAAGCCATGAAATCCGAAATAGAATCCATGTACGACAATCAAGTTTGGAACTTGGTTGATCCACTGATGGTGTCAAAACCATTGAGTGTAAATGGGTTTTTAAGAAAAGGCCAATATGGATGGAAATGTTCACATCTATAAGGCGCGATTGGTGGCGAAAGGTTTTAAACAGATTCAAGGAGATGATTATGATGAAACCTTCTCGCCCGTCGCAATGCTTAAATCTATTCGGATTATCCTAGCAATTGCTGCATATTTCGATTATGAGATATGGCGAGATGGATGTCAAAACGGCTTTCCTAAATGGAAACCTAAGCGAGGATGTATACATGATACAACCTTAGGGTTTTGTCGATCCGAATCGCTCGAAAAGATATGCAAGCTACGAAATCTATTTATGGATTGAAGCAAGCATCTTGGAGTTGGAATATTCGTTTTGATGAAGTAATCAAAGGGTTTGATTTCATCAAAAATGAAGAGGAGGCCTGTGTTTACAAAAAGGTCGGTGAGAGCGCAATTGTATTTCTAATCTTATATGTGGATGACATATTGTTGATTGAAAATGATATCCCTATGTGGAATCCAAGTCAAGTCTTCATTGAAAAATAGTTCTTCCATGAAAGACTTAGGGGAGGCAGCATACATATTGGGCATTCGGATCTATAGAGATAGATCCAAGAGGCTAATTGGATTAAGCCAAAGTACATACATTGACAAGGTGTTGAAAAGGTTCAACATGCATGATTCCGTAAAGGTTTCTTGCCCATGTCACATGGCATTAATCTTAGCAAGAAACAGTGTCCTCGGACACATGATGAGCGGAATAAGATGGCTATGGTTCCATATGCTTCGGCAATTGGATCCATCATGTATGCCATGCTTTGTACACGTCCGGATGTCTCGTACGCTTTCGGTGCTACGAGAAGATACCGATCGATCCAGTGAAGGTCACTGGACTCGCCGTAAAGAATATTCTTAAGTACTTGAGAAGAACTAAGGATATGTTCCTAGTCTATGGAGGTGAAGAAGAGATCGTTGTAAGTGGTTACACCGATGCTAGCTTCCAAACGGACAAGGATGATTATAGATCGCAATCGGGTTCGTGTTCAGCTCGAACGGAGGCGGATCACTGGAAGAGTTCCAAGCAGGATACCGTTGCTGATTCTACAACGGAGGCCGAGTACATTGCTGCTTCGGAAGCCGCAAAGGAGGCTGTTTGGATCAAGAAATTCGTTTCGAGCTTGGTGTGATGACTAGTACGACCGGTTCAATGTCTCTCTATTGTGATAATAGTGGAGCCATTGCGCAAGCCAAGGAGCCGAGGTCACATCGAAGTCCAAACACATACTTCGGCGATATCATCTCATCCGCGAGATAGTGGGCGAGGTGATGTTAAGATATGCAAAGTGCACACGAATCTCAACATAGCCGATCCGTTGACAAAATCTCTCTCTCACCGAAACAAGAGGCGCACACAAGAGCAATGGGTATTAGATACTTACATGATTGACTCTAGTGCAAGTGGGAGACGTTAATGATATGCCCTATAGGCAACATGGAGATGTTGGATATCATTGTTAATGTTTATGTATAAATAAATAAAGTGTTATTCGGTTCCATGAAATAGACATCTTGTATTGATCAATAAGTACGTGACTTATTTATGAGACTCTATATGTATGAGACTCTATATGTATGAGACTCTATATTAATGGAACTAATATGATTCTAAGATCGGCATGTTTATTGATTGATGATCGTGTCTCATAGATCATGGGTATGGAGATACCAAATCAATAAACATGGACACATGTGTTAGAGAACACATTGTTGGATAGACCCACCATGAGACACTACAGAATTAATGTGCCATTAGTTAGTCTCGGGTAGTGTTGGTACAAAGTCCTTAGACCCGAGATCACCAAGGATTCCAACATGTGTAGTAGCTTACTTTGGGACTACCAAACGCTATTCCATAACCGGGTAGTTATAAAGGTAGTTTTCGGGTTTGCTATGAAACATGGAGTGGGATGTGAGTGATCAAGATGGAATTTGCCCCTCCTTTGGGAAAGATATCTCTGGGCCCCTCGAGGTAATGGATTATGAAAATGCATGACCATGCTAAGTTGATTGAGGAGTCAATCAATGACAGATAATCCAATATGGTTTGAGTGAATGGTTAAGCTATTGAAGGGATGGCGCACATCTTGCCTATAGCATAATTGGTATCGTGAGGCAAAGGGATTTGTGTACACATTACGGAGTTCGAGCCGATATTATATTCTTGTATATTATGGTGTCAACATGTGCCGCTAGGCGCCCCTATTGAGTCGGCTGAGTTGGACTCGAGCCCACGATCGGCTAAGTTAGACTATAGCCGAAACCGAGTATACCGAACCTACTGTGGTCGCACGCTTAAGGGGATAAGAACATGCATTCGAGTTGGACTCGGATACGGCTCGATCGGATAGGGATCCGATCGGATAGAGTCCTATGGGCTTACGACGTATGGGCGGCCAACTCTATGAGACATGGATGAGATCCGATTCAAAATAGAGTCCTGATCGGCTACTAGTCCCAATAGGCCAATTCTATATAAAGGGGCGACGGGTGGAGAGATGCGGTACATCAGTTGAATCGAATTGTGCCGAAATCAATCTGATTTGGCGCAACAAGTCGCCGAGATCAATCTCCATGGAAACCCTCTCCACTTTTGAGCCAAACCCTAGCCTTGCATCGCGTGGTAACACACGGGTGTTCAGTGTTCTGTCCCCGGACGTGTGGATACTGGTAGAGGCGCTGCTACGTTGCGCGCTGTTGATCGGCTATGAATCGGCTGCAATTGGGGCGAGGCGACTACGGCAGATCGACCATGAGAACGCGGTCGGATGACTCGAATCGGCCGTCCCAGAATCGCCTCGCTTTTGGGAATCGGCGTCATCGGCCAGCACAGCCCAGATCGGATAGTCCCGATTGGCTATTTCCGCCGCATACTCCAATCGGTAACGATCTATCGGCCGTTACTTGCAAGTGTTCCTTGTTTGCGCGGTAGAAAAGTTTTTGTTTTCGGCTAGCGTAGCCTCCGCGTAACCCTTCAGTTCTTGGGTTGAGATGTGGTTTGTGGTTGAGATGAGGCTGTGGCCTGTGTGCTGAAGTGATGAATCGAAATCGGGAATTAATTATAACTTAAAGACTGAGTGAGTTTTCCCTTACCCCGGGAGCGCCAGAACTCCTCTCGCTGCTAGGAAATGACGGCTAGAGTGCAAGAGGATTTAAGTTCATGGAGCGGGTATTGCCAAAGTGAGGTTATCGAAAGGCTTTGCCGTGACTGTCTCATGTGTTGGGATGTAGGCTCATTCGTTGGGCAGTCACGGAGTACGGGTAAAGTGTACATCTACTGCAGTGTGAGTAAATCAATCTATTCGAATAACCGTGCTCGCAGATATAGAGCGGCGTGACAAGTTTCTCTCTTGGCTAGACTCTAAATTTCTAAAATGATGGGATGGGTTTGCATGATGATTTTTATGTACTGGTGGACCAACTTCTCGAGATGCGAGAAGGGTAGGCTTCCCAGAAAACCATGACGATCCGGTGGCGGAAAGCTGTCCTTGAGATCACAATGGATGGTGGACAGAACCGTCGCTGACTTAATGAACTATGGTAATAAAACTTGACTAGGCTAGATGTTAAGGTTGTGAAAAGATTTATAAAATTGGCTTTGTGCAAATGAACCACAACCATCCTTTGAGAATCCCCTATCATATGCATCTTTGCTGTGTTGGCTTGCTGAGTACGGTTGGTACTCACCCTTGCTATACGCACAAACATTCAGATGTGGATAATGAAGACCCTGAAGATCCGTACGCCTACTACCAGGAGGGTGAGGAAGATGAAGGTGCCTAATAGGTCTTAGTCCCCAGTCATTGCCTATGGCAATCGACAAGCCGCTGCCTTCCACTCCGCTGCCTTACCTACCTTCTGTATTTGGTTGTATCTAGTCCATGAGGACTTACCTTCTGTATTTGGTTGTATCTAGTCCATGAGGACTTATATGTGTTGGATATTGCCTTCGGGCTTATTATTGTAATATACTTTTAGGTGTAAGACTATTCGTGCACTTTGCACCTGATAATTCAGTACTATATTCGTGGGTACCAAACTACTCAATCCAGGGAAATGGTACTATGAACACGAATGATTCCCGTCCTCAAAAACGGGGGTCGACAGAGTCTCATTTGCGTAAACAACATTTTAGAAATAACAATAGTTGAAAGCAGTAAAATAGTAATATATAATTAAGCAATATTAAATAATCATAGTCCAACGTTAACCCACGATGCAACAGGCCCAACCATCCATCTACACTAATCAAGTTCCATTAGTTATATTATTATTTAAATGAGACTAATCACGGTGAATTTGGTTGATCGCCCATAACCGCGGGCATGGCTATTTGAATAGTTTTACTCTGATCAGAGGTACAACTATACCCACAAGACACAGCCCCACGACACGTTTCAGCGTGCCGGTGGACCACCATGATACCTCGGAAAGAAACTGTGGCAGGACCCTTCGCATAACCCCCTCTAACCAATCGTACCACACCAAGGTTTCGCCCCCACTCCCATCAGGGCAATGGGCAGACCCCCCCTGTGCATCGTAGTGAATCCAGTAGCCGATCAACCCTTTCAACCGGGGTTGGCCAAACTCCTTCACGCCTACCCTCACTAGGGTATGTCAGCTAGAGACAGCTATACTACAGATCCAGCCATTTCCAATTCTAGCTTGTGGTATGCACAATATTTCTTCTAGGTTTCCCGAGAACCGGTCCTTAACTACCATGGGTGCAACTATCCAAAATCATTGCACCCACAGCCCACCATTGTCATGTTTTAATATTATTAATATAGTATCACATTCTTGACATCATCTGTCTAATATTCTCCACTGTAATATTTAGATAATGTGATTTCCTTAAGTGAATTAATTGATCTAAGCCTGGCTAAACATGTCCTAAACTAATATCTAGTCATATTGAACCGAAGTTATCAATGGTATAAGGTATTCAATTCTATGGCTGAGTACAATAGGTATAATAGCCCCATGAAATGACATTCTAAAGCATATGCAGTATTTGAGAAAAATGAGATATTTAAATAAAATAGGTACAATATGATCAATGAAAAGTATGGCTTGTCTTCCTCTGAAGATTGGGGATCTTCGGTGACTACTACGAAGTAAACGGGATCGCCGGAATTACCGAAATATGCACGACAAACAAAGCACTGAACAAAACATGCTAAAGGTATACTAAAATAGCACAAGAAACTATTTTTAATGGATTCTTGGTATTTTTCTAGATTTAATGAAATTTGATTGAACTAAAACGGAGCTCGGATTAAAAAGATATGAATTTTAGAAGTTTAACTGTGATTTTTAACTAAGCAGAAAAGCACTAAATTAATTATTGCGCAATTAAGTCCCTGCTGACGCAAGCAACTGGCCGCGTCGGGTAGGGCTGATATCAGCAGTGTGCAAGCACTGACATCGGCATGACGCAAGCAAGGGCTGGCACAATGGATGACGTAAGCATCTAGGGTTGACGCAAGCATGACGTTCGCGGGTGCAGGGCTCCCAGTTTACGGTGGACCGAGTCCATGGAGCGGCGGCGTCGGCGGTGCACCACGTGGTGGCATCGGGGTGGCCGAGCGGCTTGCAGGAGTGGATGGCTCCGATCTACCGCTCAGTAGATTGGATGACCGAGAGTGCTAGGGTTTCACGGGCCGCGACCGAGCTTGGCACGGCCGGCCGGCTTGCCGGAGATGCGAGCGGCGACGGCGAACAGCGGCGTGAGGCTCGGAAAGTAGCATGGCATGATGATAGGGTTTTGGGTTGGCGGCGCAAGCTAGCGGGATTGATCTACGGCACGGAATCGAGGGGAAAAAGTGAGAGGGAGATCTCACCAGCGGTGAAGAAGAAACGGCGGCGCACGACGGTGAAAATTAGGCATCGGCAGTTTTGGGGCTAAACATGATCGGGAAAACGGGAAACAAAGAGCGGGCGACCTCGGCTTCTTTTATACAGGAAGAGGAGAGCGGATAGGGCACGGGTTGGCCAGGAATTTCTCACCGTCGAAACGAACTCGGAGAGAGAGAGAGATACGGCGGTGGTTAGGGTTGCGCCGGCTCGGGCTCGGACTCGGACGGTGTGGGGCGCAGAGAGGCGACGCGGAGTGCGGCGCTAGGGTTTGCACAACATGGATGGCGGAGATGGCGCCGCGGTGGCGGCGTGGGCTCAGGCGCGGGGACGATAGGCCTGACAGGTGGGCCCACCTATCAGCAGCCCGAGTGCACGAGGGAGGGTCAATAGACTTCGGCGGTGCGGCAGCTTGGATTGTGGGCCACGGCCCACGAGCGAGCGAGAGAGAAGCGTGCGTGCAACGGCTTGGGTCGGGGAGGATTGGGCCGACGACCCAAAAAGGGAAAAGAGCTGGAAAAGGATGGGAATTTAAGGAAAATTGGAAAATAATTTCCAGGGACTTAATTTAATTCTGATAAATTGTTTAATTGGTTAAAAATTATTTCTAGTGCTTTCAAAAATCCACTAAGTTGATGTATTTTGACATGTAGAATCCAAGAAAAAACCTACCATGCCATTGCCACTTATCAAATGCATTTTAAAATTACTTATTTGCTCTAGGTTAAATCCAAAAATTAAATTTCTTCAGGGGAATTGTTTAAATGATTTTTAGGGCAAAACTACAGGGTGTGACAAACCTACCCCCTTAAATGGATTCTCGACCCTAATATTCGGAGGTGGTGGTGAAAAGGTGCGGGTGAGCGACCTTCAACTCATCTTCTCTTTCCGAGGTAGCTTCTTCTTTGGAGTGATGAGTCCATTGAACTCTGCAGAATCTGATAACCTTGTTTTGAGTTCTTCTCTCGCTGGTTTCAAGGATATGAGCTGGTTTCTCCACGTAGGTCAAGTCCTCTTGAATCTTAATTTGGTCCGGACTCGCCTGCTCTTCTGGTACTCTCAAACATTTCTTTAATCGAGAAACTTGGAATACGTCATGAATTCCAGCCATGTTGGATGGGAGCTCAAGCTGGTAAACAACTTTTCCTCGACGTTCCCGAATCCTGTATGGTCCCATGAACCGTGGTGCCAACTTGCCTTCTGTTTGGAAGTGGTGCACTCCCCGAAGTGGTGTGACACGAAGATACACATAATCTCCTGCTTCAAAGGTGAGGTCTCTTCGATGGTTGTCTGCATAGCTCTTTTGCCGAGACTGCGCAATCCTCAACCTTTCCCAAATTTTTTAGAGTTTTGCTTCTACTTCACTTATCACTTTCATTCCTAATAGTTGACGCTCACCAGTCTGATCCCAGAAAAGTGGTGTTTGACACTTCCGTCCGTACAATGCCTCATACGGTGCCATTTGTAGACTGGCTTGGTAACTGTTGTTGTAGGAGAATTCCGCATAAGGCAAATTCTTCCCCCATGCTCCTCCGAACTCAAGTGCACATGCTCTCAACATATCCTCCAAAATTTGGTTCACCCTCTCGGTTTGACCATTAGTCTGCGAGTGATAGGCTGTACTGAAGTTCAACCGAGTTCTAGCAACTTCTGCCAGAATTTGGAAGTAAAGTGACTTCCTCGGTCAGACACGATCTTCTTAGGCACTCCATTTAAGCACATGATCCTACAAGGTATAGTTCTGCTACTTTCTTCCTCGAATAAGTGGTATGTACCGGGATGAAATGAGTCACCTTCGTGAGTTGATCCATGATGACCCAAATTGAGTCATGTCCTGACGATGTTCGAGGTAAACCGGTGATGAAAACCATTCCGATTTCTTTCCACTTCCATTCGAGGATTTGGAGCAGTTGAACAGTCCTGCGGGTCGTTGATGTTCTGGCTTGACTCGCTGATATACATCACAGAGTGCGACGAATTCAACTATTTCTCTCCTCATACTGACCCACCAAAATTTTTCCTTGAGATCTTGGTACATCTTAGTACTCTCTGGATGAATTGAATATTTGGTCTAATGAGCTTCCGTAAGGATCAGTTTCTTCAATTCTTTGTCTTCTAGTACACACAATCTTTTTCCATCCAGATTGTTCCATGCTCGTCTTCAGTGAAGTCGCGAGCTTTTCAGACTCTCATGTTCTTCTTGAGTTCAGCTATCTAAGGATCTGACACCTGAGCAGCCCGGATTTGGTCTATGAGAGTGGATTGAGCTTCAAGAGCGGCCACAAACCCAAATTCCACAATCCGCAGGTTTAGGCGCTCAAATTCTTACTGCAACTGGTTACACATTCCCTTTGTGTTAATGGTGCCGCAGTAACTTTTCCGACTCAAAGCATCTGCTACCTGTTAGCTTTGCCGGGGTGATAGTGTATTCCCAAGTCATAATCTTTGATCAATTCCAACCATCTTCGTTGACGAAGGTTTAAATCTGGTTGGGTTAAGATATACTTTAAACTTTTGTGATCCATGTATACTCCACAACGGTTGCCGATCAAGTAGTGCCGCTAGATTTTCAAGGCATGGACCACTGCGGCTAACTCCAGATCGTGGGCTGGATAGTTGTTCTCATGCGAACACAACTGACGAGAGGCATACACAACCACCTTGCCCTCTTACATCAACACACATCCAAGCCTTTGCGTGACGCATCACAATGCACTTGGAAATCCTTGGTTGGGTCCGGCAATATCAAGACTGGCACAGACACCAACTTCTTCTTAAGCTCTTTGAAACTCTTGGTACATTCTACATACCACTTGAATTTTTCATCCTTCTTCAACAATTGCATCATTGGTTTGGCAATTCTAGAGAAATTCTCAATGAACCTGTGGTAATAACCCACGAGTCCAAGAGAACTCCAAACCTGAGGGACTATCTTTGGTGGGGTCCACTTGGTAATAGATTCCACATTCGACATATCCATGGCTACTCCTTGGGCATTCATAATGTGGCCGAGGAACTGCACTTCCATTAACCAGAAAGCACACTTGCTAAACATGGCATAGAGTTGATGATCTCTCAACTTGTCGAGCACTAACCAGAGATGATGCTCGTGTTCCTCCTCGGTCTTGGAGTAGATCAGAATGTCGTCAATGAACACCACGACAAATTTGTCCAAAAACTCCATAAACACCTTGTTTATCAGGTTCATGAAAAAGGTCGGTGCATTGGTAAGTCCAAAAGACATGATCATACACTCGTACAAACCATATCGAGTGATGAAGGCGGTCTTGAGAATGTCCTCTTCATGGATCCTCAATTGATGATAGCCTGGTCGCAGGTCTATCTTGGAGAATACCTTTGCTCCCTTGAGTTGGTCAAACAAGTCATCAATCCACAGTAGAGGGTACTTGTTCTTGATAGTAACTTCATTGAGTGCGCGATAATCGACGTGCATTCTCTTGGTCTTGTCCTTCTTCTCCAAAAAGATAACTAGAGCACCCCAGGGTGACGTGCTCGGGCGGATATAACCTTTCTACAACTGTTCATCAACTTGCTTCTGGACCACCGCCAACTCGTTGGCTCCCATTCTATACAATCTCTTGTGGATTGGGGCAGTTCTACGTAGTAGATCGATCCGAAATTTGATTTCTCTTTTGGGTGGCATCTTGGTTAGATCTTCCGGAAAAACTTTAGGATATTCTCTAACTATGGGGACGTCTTCTAGTTTCATAGGGGTCTTTGCTGCTACTTTAGATGATTCCCCAGTAGAAGTCTGATTCAAACTTGCTATGATCTTTGATGGTATGGGATAACGGAAAGTGATCTCCTCTCCTTCTCCATTGGTTAAAGTGATCGTGCGACTCGCATAGTCAATCAATCCTTATGTCTTGTCAACCAATCCATCCCAAGGATGATATCTAGGTCTTTTGATTTAAGAAGGATAAGATTGGCTAGAAATTGGGATCCTTGGATTTCTATTGCCACCGAGGAATAGCAGTGAGAGGTGTCCATATGATTTCCGGGGTCTGCACCTGCATAGGTATCTTAAGTTCCACTACTGATAACCCATGTGCCCCAATAAACTATTTGAAAATAAATGAATGCGTAGTACCAGAATCAAATAGTACTGTAGCGGGAGTGAGATTCACATGAAACGTACCCAATATAACATCGGGGCCGCAGCTTGCGCCTCCTCTACAGACGCATGATTGACATGTGCCTGGACGAATCTGGGTCCGATGCGCTTTGGCTTTGGACATTTATGTGCAAAATGCCCAGGCTCACCACAGTTGAAGCAGACTTCCGGCTTTCCTCTCGAGTCCTTCCTTGGAGGCGGTGGCTTGGACTGCTGCTGGGGTGGCACTGTTGGGGGACGAAGAGTTGGATTGCGTTGCTGCTGTCCACTGCCACTACCACTACTGCCAACTTGAATGTTTCCTGGGTAATAGGGCCGATGCTGGAGGACAATCATGGTGATAGGTCCACCCTGACCTCCGGGTATGAAGTGCGGCCTCTGCTGATTTCCCTGCTGCGATGGAGGTTTGAACTGCACTGCTGTTAACGAGCAAATTTGGTAATCAAATCCCCGGTTCGATGCTGAGATTGAAGCGAAATTGAGGGAATGTGCGATCTGGAATAAGACAGAGGCCGCATTGGCTGAATCCGAATCGGCTATGGAGCCAGACGGCTAAGCCCGAATTGGACCAGGACAGCCGATATCCAATTCTGACTGAAGATAGAAGTGAAGCCAGTCCCGAAAGGAAAGTTTAAAGATAAAGTATTGAATTCAGTTTCCAAAGTGCGTTAAAGATATTACCATCTATGGATAAGGTCCTGCAATGGCAATTGTATCTTTTATGTTAGGATATCTTGTATAGTTTCCTTTTGTGATAATGTCGGTTTGTTTAGAGATTTAATCTGTAATAGGAATCGTGTCTGTCATGGACTTATTGTATGATCGGGTATAAATATGACCCAACATCTTGTAAAACATATCAACACACATCAATACAATCTCAACGCATCACCAACCTTTTTGCTTTACGTTTTTCTTGACAAGTTCTTGCTTTGACCTCGGGCTGCATCGACTTCGATCTCTAGGGCATGTAATTTCTTGTTACAAGCGGATTGTGGTATCGGGGCCAGTGCTTCCATCATTATGATAGTCTGATTTTGATGTTGCAAACTGCTTAATTTATCATATGCAGCATATAATCTAGATCAATGTCCAAATCTATCTCGCGATCGGCTAACATCTCTTCGAAGATAGCAGCCGATAGAGCTAGATCCAGAGGTTGATTTAGGTTATATGGCATATCTACCATCTTGAAGAGTTTTCATTAGCCTACATAGAACTCATAATTCTTTTGGTACCTAATGCTGCATCTAATCGACCTATTAGGTCGCCTTTAGAACTATGTAGATTTATTTGGTTCAATGTTTGCTATTAGAGATAGAACCGAGGTTTCAGCCGGTCTTACCTGTTCTAGTCATTTGTACGTATTTTTACTTATAAACGTATTAGAACTGTCTTTTATATTAAGATTTTAATCTACTTAAATGTATTAAGCTTGGTATCAATCTGGTAGGTTATACTAACAGCCGATTGATCTTAGTTTAGTGCATTTAATCCAGAATAACATCTTTTTATCAAATAAATCGGAGTACTATCCGATTTACATTAGATCTGCGAACATCGGCTAGGTCATGAATATATATAATTGTGGTCCCAATGTGCATTTGTATCTAAGTGATTTATACTATCTCGGTATACTACCTATCTATCCCAATCACTTAATCTAAATGTGTTTTGGGGTAGCAATTTTATATTTATTGATATCCATAGCCGATCGAGTGAGATCTAACTTTAACCAAATGCCTATTTCTTTGTTTCTTGTTGGTTGCAGGATCAAACCAACTGGCACGCCTGTTCAATCACCAAAGGCGACCAATTTTGGACCTGCACTAGAGTTAAGCAGATCTCCCAGGACAGTGCGTGTAAAAAAATCACACCAACACGCTTTTGGCACGCCTGGTGGGACCACATTTTCCGATCCGACACAATGGTGAACGTCATATCGGCTGATGTCGACCAGGAAAACGTCATCCCGGTGACTATGGACAAACTTTCGGCTGAACAAAAAGCCGAATATCAGCAGATAGTTGAGAGGCTACAAGCACAGTATCTGCAATCTTTTGTCCAGACTAGGTCTGGGGCAGTCCTCCAAAAATTCAAGTTTAACATTGAGGACTTCGATGCTTCCTCCAGCGAGGATAAGAAAGGGAAGAAAAAGGTGGAGGAAGTCAAGCAGGAACAAGACGATCCAGAGCTCCACATGCTACAAGATCGGATTGATTCGGGCGTCCACCACGTGCTTGTCAACCAGTCAGGAATACCGGTGAACACATTGAACAATATGATAAGCATAGCGGTTGACTCAAAGATAGCCGAGCAGCTGTCGAGAGGGCCGACATATTTCACTGATGGCCAGTTTCCACCGTACAGGACATTGTCAACCAATGGGTTGCCAATCCCACCACTCGAGCGGCTGATTCCTCATAGGGGAGCCCCGATCCAGCCGAATGCGCAATCATCGGCTGTGCGGTCGCATCCCAAGGTTCTGGTTTGGCCGCAACCTCAACATCAGGGCCTCGGCGTCCCGGTGATGACTCAAGAGTAGGCGGAGGACATGTTTAACGCCAATCGGCAACCCATCATTCATAACGTACCGATTGGCAACTATTCGTCGGATCCACCTCACAACCTTGGTGGCAATCGGCCTCTCCCCGAGCAAACACCACCGTTTGCCTCTCAGTTGCCTCCTGCTATAAATCACTTTCAGCATCAACTTACAGGAGGCAACTACGAGCAACACTATCGGCCTCAGACGCCACCAATGCTGTATCGGCAAGGACCCGCACACCACGAGCAATATGAGCCGATACCACCATTGCAAGAAAACAAGTCGTGGGCCGATTTGATCGCAGATGTTATGCGTGATCAGTTCGGCCTCAAGCCAAAAGACTGTGGCAACATGTACCGGTACCCATATCCAGAATATTTTGACAGGGTGCCCCTGCCAAACTGGTACAAAGTACCCGACTTTTCAAAGTTCGCTGGGCAAGACAACATATCAACCTACAAACACGTCAGCCGAGTCCTGGCACAATGCGGAGAAGCATCGGCTACAAACGCGCTCAGAGTACGCTTATTTCCACTGTCACTCTAGAGATTAGCTTTTACATGGTTTTCATCCCTACCTTACAACTCGGTCCAGAGCTGGGCCGATCTCAAGAAGCAATTCCATAGCTACTTCTATTCCGGCACGCATGAAATGAAGTTGTCGGACCTGACCAGTATCAGGCAAAAACACGAGGAGCCAGTCTAAGATTACATCCAGTGATTCAGAGACATGAGGAATCATTGTTACAGCCTGGTGCTGTCGGACTCGCAGCTAGCCGACTTAGCCTTTCATGGCCTTCTAGCCCCTATCCGTGAGACGTTTTCGGCTCAAGATTTTGAGAGCTTGGCCCACCTGGCTCAGAAGGTGACAGCTCATGAACAGCGCTTTCGAGAAGCAAAGAAAACCTTCAAGAAAATCACCCACGTTGCCTACGCAACAGACTCAGACTCAAGTGACAGCGACGTGGAGGTGGCAGCAGCCGAGTCGACCAGGAACAAGAAGGCTATAACGTGCCAATGGCTGAAGAAATCGGCTAAGGAAGAAAAATACGATTTTGACATAACCAAAGCCGATCGGATCTTTGATCTATTGTTGAGGGAGAAACAAATACAGCTCCCGGCCAACCATGTCATACCGTCGGTCGAGGAGCTCAAAAAGAAGATATACTACAAGTGGCACAACACCACCTCCCACAGCACCAATGATTTCATGGTCTTCTGCCAATAGATACAGTCGGCCATCGAGGCAAGGACGATTAAGTTTGAGGAATCGGCTAAGCTGATGAAGGTTGACGGCAATCTCTTCCCTATCAACACTGTCCAAGCCGGTCCTGCGTGAGCTGATCGACAGAACATAATGGCGTACAGCTCAGCCGAAGAACAACAAGAGCCGACTGCAATGAGGGCCACGCCAATCAACATGGTTTACACCAATGGCCGATCGGCCGATCGTCGGCCTAGACAGACGGACAGCCAACCGCATTCCAGCGAAGAGTTCAAAAAGAAGAAGAGGGCCGAAGCGGCAAACCATACCAGAGGACACCCGATAGGTTGGGTGTAGCATATTACTGCCGTCACAATGGCTGTGATCCGCATTGGCGCTGTGAGTTCTTCAAGTTCTGCTGGGAGCAAGGGATGAGGCTGCCCACTCTCGAAAATTCCCCGGCATGTAGCGAATACAGGGAGAATGAATTCAGGGATCCACCAATGGAAAGTTCTAGCCGATTCGTCCCCCGAGCCGTTCAACTTAACCAGCGGAAACCTTCCGTCCACGACCGGCTCGGCCCAATCCACCAGGACTTCTTCCAAGAATAGGACGAAGAGGAGGCTAATAAAGAACAATCGGCCAATCCCCAATGGTGCCCTTCGGACATATTCACCAAAATGCACAAAAGGAAAATTCATAGGCTTAAAAGTGTAACATCCTGAAAATCGAAGGAGTAGAATTCGGAACGTGAAAATCAGAACTCGCAAAAACTTTTTTTTGGAATCATTGCTTCTTATCGTGTTTTTCAATTTTATTTGCCAATTCAGTTGCGTAAGAATTTCTTTTGGAATTGCTTTGATGTGAAGTTGAATAAAATTCCTAAGCTTTGAGATCCCTGCTGGGAGAAGTAATTCACAATATATATATATATATATATATATATATATATTTGAAGAAGGGTAAACATATTAATTTTGGAGATTTACAAAAGATTCTTTGAAAAGAATATATTTGGTTAAAACCCTAACGATGGAAGAAAAATAATAAATATTTGAATGATAAAAATATATTTGAGAAATTAGAAACTTATATTAATCAAAGACCCCAATTTATTGATTTTAAAAGAAGTAGTGGAAATATGAAAAATATGTTTTGAAAAATAAAAAGTGGGGAAAAGTTTGAAAATATAATTTCAAAATTATTTTGGAGATATTGAAATTTATTTTGAATTTTTAGAGTGAAAGGAAATGGAAATAGAAAATAGGATTTCAAAATTCGGGAAAAAAGAGAAAGCACACTGTTTCATTTGTTGCCAGGTGTTCGACGCCGGTCATGCCGTACCACGCGCTCCTTACCGCGACGCCGCGCGTTGCGCGCGCGTTCCCGTCCCGCGCCCGAGTCAACGTCGCCGTTACGCCGCCGTCGCGTCGCGCCGCGCTCGAGCGCGCCCGTGCCGACGCCGGCCACGACGCTGACGCGCGCAATGTGCCGCGCCATGCCGCTCGCCGAGCCGCTGGGCAACGGACGCGCGCCGGTCCACGCCGTACTGCGCGCCACGCCGTCGCCGCCCTCGCCGCGTCACGCACGTCCACGCCACGACGCGCGTCCTCGCCTCGTCGCGCCGCGCACGCTCCCGCGCCACGTTCGCCGTACGCACACATCGGCCACAGTGGGCACAACGCGCGACGTGCGCACGCACGCGTGTACGGGCAGCGGTCGACGCGGACGTTCCCGAGCACCCCGCGCAATATAAATAGGTCCCAAGTTTCTTCTCACCCTCCCACACCGTGCCAACACCATTCCACTCCCCTATCTCCTTTGCCATCGCCGGAACGCGTCGGAACGTCGCTGAGTTGTGCCGGATCGGCCGAGCCACGTCGACGCCGTGTTCACCATTAGCCGACGATCACCGGAGCCCGCCGCCGCCGCCGGTTAGTTACTACCCCATGATTACATTTTTGGCCCTAGCTCGTGCCGCCGAGGTCGCCGTTGGCCGAACGCGCGCCATCGCTGCCGCTCGGCGGGCGCCCGTAGGGAAGGGGGTAGACGCCGAGTAGTAGAGAGAGAGAGAGAAGGAACAAGGGCTAGGGGGAAAAAAAAAAAAGAAAAGAAAAGAAGGGAGAAAAATTAGAAAAATATAGGGAAAAATTCTAGAAAAATTGGGGAACATTTTTAGGGAATTTTGGGGAAATATTTGTGCAAAAATATATAGTTTTCTCAGGAGTATTTTTCCCGGAGTAAAATGATTTTCTATATACGATTTTTGGAAAACTTCCGTTTACGTGAAACTTTCTTGAAGATTTAATATTTCTTTTCTTTTCCTTAAACTATACTTAACCATTGGACTCGACAAAGATATATCAACGAACCTCTTGAACAACATTCGCAAGATTTCCGCTTCGTCGTTTTATCGACCCCTTTTTTTTTAAAAAAAAACCCTAAAAGAGTCGAAACTCGTCGCTACGGCCGACTTTGCTATAAAAATCCTCCGTAACTCGAGTAGGGTCATAGGGGGAAATAGTTTGGAGAGTTCTTTATGATTTTTCATGCTTTTTCGTTCGTTCTTATCGGATTTTCACTGGAATCCATTTTTCTTTTTCCTTTTTGCTCGTATGATTAGCGACCGAGGAGGCGAACACTGACCCCGCAGGAAACCCCACTCAAGAAGCGTGCGAACAAGGCAAGTCTTCACACCCTTTGAACATATTGATCCCAATTGCGAAATGATGTTATTTTAAACTCTAAACATGCATGCTTTACCGAGTTACCTATACTTGTTATGCCATACCTTGCTATTGTTTACCTTTAGAATTACTCCTTGTAACTCACGATGTGATACAAATAACCGAAGCATAACTTCGGTAAATTGCTTAGCCATGCTACACTTAGATTTATGCATACTCATGACTTTATGAAAAAGCTTTATGCTTGGGCAACTACCTTAGGGAAGGTAGTTGAGATTCGGCATGTGGAGACATGAGCGCCACATGGCCATAATGAATTAAGTTTGATGAAAATTGAAAGTACTATACAAATATTTTAGACTGGGGCGGCTGGATGATTTGGGTGGATTCCGGAAAAGGCAAGTGCCGACCCTGGTCAATTAAGGACCGAGCCATGAGATAGCCGGAAACGAGCGCACAACCGTACTTCTCGAATGGGTATAGACCTAGCCGACTAGATGGCCGAGCGGAGGCAGTATCCTTGCATAGATGGTTCTCTATGATATGGTTATGGGATGAGAATGAGGCTACGGCCTTTGTTATGAAAGGTGGAATTTATCTACCGTTAATTAAACTTAAAGATTGGAAATGTCCTCCCTTACCCCGGTGCGCCAGAACTCCTCTCACTGCTAGAAAAGGACGGCTAGAGTGCATGAGGACATAAGTTCATGGAGCGGGTACGCCAAAGTGAGGTTATCGAAAGGCTTTGCCGTGACCGTCTCATGTGTTGAGGCGTAGGCTCATTTGTTGGGCTGTCGCGGAGTACGGGTAAAGTGTACATCCACCTGCAGTGTGAATGAATCAATCTATTCGAATAGCCGTGCTCGCGGATATTGAGCATCGTGACAAGACTTTCGCTTGGCTAGACTTTGAACTTAAAAATGCTGGGATGGGTTTGCATGATGATTTTATTATTGGTGGATCAACTTCTCGAGAATGCGAGAAGGGGTGGACTCCCGAAAATCATGACGAACCGGAGGCGGGAAGCCATCCTTGGAATCACGATGGATGGTAGACAGAACCGTCGCCGGGTTAATGAACTATGAAATTAAAACTTGATTGGCTAGACGATAGGCTTGTGAAAAGAATTGTGAAAACTGGCTTTACGCAAAAATAACCCTAGCCATGTTCTTTGAGTAACCTTATCATATGCATCAATTCTGTGTTGGATTGCCGAGTACGGTTGGTACTCACCCTTGCTATACGCACAAACCTCCGGTGATGGAGTTGAAGAGCCGGAAGATCCATATGCTTACCACCAGGAGGACGAGGAACCGACGGCGCATATTAGACTTTAGCTCCGGTCGTTGCCTGTGGCAATGGACAAGCCGCTGCCTCTTTCCGCTGCCTTATCTAAACTCTGTTCTTATATTGTAATCGGACCATAAGGTCCTGTGGGATGAACAATGCCTTCGGACCTATTTATGTAATAATGGTATTGTAAGACTATTCGTGCATGCGCACTTGATTATCCAGTACTGCATTCGTGGGTACCAACTACTTGATCCAGGGAAATGGTACTATGAACACGAAAGATTCCCGACTCAAAATCGGGGGTCCACAAAAAGCGAGGGACAGGAAGAAGAAGTCCAGTAGATGATTGAACAACGACAATGTCGGCAGGGCACAAAGCAATGGCGTGTCAAGAAATAGGCAGCCCCAGCCGGCGAGAGCCCAGCCAACAAGGCCAAAAGGGCGGCAAAAGGCAAAGGAGTGGTCGCTGCATCGGTCAATATGGTGTTCATATTGCCGGCCAAATTCGAGGTTGTCGAGGCCGATATAGACACAGTCGAGGATACAGTGGCCAAACTAGTACTGTCCACATAATAGACCATCTTTGAGAAACCCGAGGGGACAGAGAATTGGCACTTGAAGCCCCTGTACATCAAAGGATTCGTCAACGGCAAGCCAATGTCGAAGATGCTAGTTGATGGAGGGGCCGCAGTCAATCTCATGCCCTATGCAACTTTCAGAAAGCTGGGCAAAGGAGCCGATGATCTGATCAAGACCAACATGCTACTCAAGGACTTTGGCGGCAACCCATCCGAGGCCAAGGCAGTTTTAAACGTTGAGCTGACCTTCGGCAGTAAATCCATGCCCACAACGTTTTTTGTCATTGATGGAAAGGGATCATACAGCTTGCTGCTTAGAAGGGATTGGATCCACGCCAACTGCTGCATCCCTTCCACAATGCATCAAAGCTTAATCCAGTGGCAAGGCGACAAGATAGAAATCGTGACAGCCGGCAGGTCAGTCAATGTCGCTACCGCCGACTTGACTTTATGGGAAGTCGACGGAATTGATTGCCTGTCCGGCAAAGTTTGGCAAGCCGATTTTCTCAAGGTGTTCGATTCTGACATGCAGCCAATTGGAGACGAAGAGCCTCAACTATTACTTTGAGGGCGTCGTGGAGGGCTCGAGCGTCTACAACAAGGACACCATGGACGACACAGACGACAAACTAGGGCAAGGTTTTATGTCAGCCGATGAATTAGAATAAGTGGATATAGGTCCAGGGGATAGGCCTAGGCCGACATACACTAGCAAAAATTTGTCTTCTCATTTTAGGACCAAGCTTATTGATTTATTGAAGGAATATAAAGATTGTTTTGTTTGGGAGTATTTTGAGATGCCTGGTCTTAGCCGATCCATTGTTGTGCATCAGCTTCCCATTAAGCCTGGATATTGGCAGTACAAACAGCCTCCCAGGAGGTTTAAAGCCGATATGTATGATGCAATCAAAGCCAAAATCATTCGGCTATATGATGTTGGGTTTATTTGGCCCTGTCGATATGCAGAATGGGTTTCAAATATAGTTCCAGTGATGAAGAAAAAGGCAAGCTTAGGGTGTGCATTGACTTTAGAGATTTAAATAAAGCTACCCCTAAGGACGAGTACCCAATGCCTATAGCCAATCTGCTAGTGGATGCCGCCTCTGGCCACAAAATTATAAGTTTCAAGGACGGCAACACAGGTTACAATCAAATTTTTATGGCCGAGGAAGACATCCATAAGACAGCTTTCAGGTGCCCAGGAGCAATCGGCCTATACAAATGGGTCGTTATAACTTTCGGCTTGAAGAATGCTGGAGCTACATACCAGAGGGCCATGAATTACATATTTCATGATATGATCGGCTCCCTAGTAGAGATCTACATCGATGACGTCGTTGTCAAATCTAGGGAGATAGAAGACCATATAGCCGATCTAAGGCAGGTTTTGGAGAGGACAAGGAAGTATGGCCTGAAGACAACTGCGCGTTTAGCATATCGGCTGGCCAGTTCCTGGGATTTCTTGTTCATGGGAGGGGACTTGAGGTCACACCGAGAAGCATCAACGCCATTAAGATGATCCAGCCTCCGAAGGACAAGAAGGCATTACAATCCCTGATCGGTAAAATCAACTTCATCAGGCGATTCATAGCAAATCTATCAAAGAAGATGGAGCCTTTCACACCTTTGCTTCGGCTGAAGGTCGATCAAGCATTCACTTGGGGGGCATAGCAGCAAAGGGCTTTGGACAGTATCAAGAATTATATAAGCTCACCTCCAGTTCTGATTGCTCCACGAAAAGGGGTGCTATTCAAGCTATACCTGTCAGCCGATGAGAAAACTATCGGCTCGGTTTTGATTCAGGAGATCGAAGGAAAGGATAAGGCAATTTTCTATCTCAGCCGGCGGCTTCTGGACGGAGAGACAAGATATTCACTAGTGGAGAAATTATGTTTGTGCCTATATTTTTCATGCACGAAGTTAAGGCATTATCTATTATCTAACGAGTGTACTGTGGTATGCAAAGCCGACGTAGTGAAATACATGTTATCGTCTCCAATTCTGAAGGGACGAGTTGGGAAATTGATTTTTGCTTTAACAGAGTTTGATCTGAGAGACCAGGCACCCAAGGCAGTAAAAGGACAAGCTATAGCCGATTTTATAGTGGAACACAGAGATGATTCAATCGGCTCAGTGGATATTATGCCTTGGACTTTAACTTTTGATGGCTCAGTTTGCACAAATGGGTGCGGCATCGGCTTGGTGATAATTTCTTCCAGGGGAGCAAGCTTTGAGTTCGCTTCTTCAATCACACCCCATGCAACAAACAACCAAGCCGAATACGAAGCCGTTCTCAAAGGACTACAACTGCTCAAGGAAGTTGAAGCCTACACCATCGAGATAATGGGTGATTCATTGTTGGTCATCAGCCAGCTATCAGGAGAATATGAGTGCAAGAGCGACACGCTGATGATCTACTATCAAAAGTGTTGAGAATTTATGGACAGCTTTCGGCTAGTAACCTTGAAACATATCCCTAGGAAGCAAAACACGGAAGCAAATGATCTAGCTCAGGGGGCATCAGGCTACAAGCCGATGACAAAAGAAATAAAAGTGGAGATCGCAACCATGTCAGCCGACGACTGGAGATATGAAGTCTAGAACTATCTATGAAATCCTTCCCAATCGGCTTCAAGGAAATTGCGCTACAAGGCTCTACGATATGTTTTGCTCGATGAAGATTTGTACTATCGGACGATCGATGGTGTGCTACTCAAGTGTCTCAGTGCTGATCAAGCCAAGGTTGCTATTGGAGAAGTGCATAAAGGAATTTGTGGCATGCATCAATCGGCTCACAAAATGAAGTGGCTACTTCGGAGAGCAGGGTACTTTTGGCCGACTATGCTGGAAGATTGCTTCAAGTAGTACAAGGGCTGCCAAGACTGCCTAAAATTCGGAGCCATCCAAAGAGCACCGGCATCGGCTACGAACCACATAATCAAGCCTTGGCCGTTCAGGGGTTGGGGAGTCGACATGATTGGCCAGATCAATCCACCCTCAAGTAAAGGACATAAGTTCATATTGGTGGCAACCGATTATTTTACCAAGTGGGTGGAAGCAATTCCCTTGAAGAAGGTTGACTCCTGGGATGCGATCGAATTTTTCAAAGAGCATATCCTATACAGATTCGACGTCCCTCAAACTATCACCACGGATCAAGGGTCTATCTTTATCTCTGACGAGTTTGTTTAGTTTGCCAACGGCATGGGGATTAAGCTGTTAAATTCTTCATCATACTATGGTCAGGCTAACGGGCAGGCAAAGGCTTCAAATAAAAGTTTGATCAAGTTGATAAAGAGGAAGATCGCCGAGTACCCAAAGTAATGGCACAGCCGATTGGCCGAATCATTGTGGGCTTATCGGATGGCTTGCCATGGATCAATCCAGGTGCCTCCATATAAATTGGTCTACGGACATGAAGCAGTTCTGCCATGGGAAAACATCATCGCCTCAAGAAGGATCCAACTACAAGATCAGTTAACAGTTGACGACTACTATAATCTAATGGTGGATGAATCAGAAGACCTAGTTTTATCAAAGATGCGCGCTTTGGAGAAGGTGACAAGGGACAAGGAATGAGTAGCTCATCATTATAACAAGAAGGTTGTGCCCAAGTCTTTTGAAGATGTTTGGAAGCTGATACTACTGATCGGCTCGAGGGATAGCAAATTCGGCAAGTGGTCACCTAACTGGGAAGGGCCTTTCAAGATCCACAAATTCGTCTCTAACGGAGCCTACATGTTACAGGGATTGGACGGAGAGGTATTTGGGAGGGCTCTCAATGGCAAGTATCTGAAGAAATATTATCCCAGTATTTGGATCAACTCGTGATTCGGCCAAGGTTTTGTCGATCCATGCTAGCCGATGTATTGTGCAGATACACGCACCGCCTTTGGGACGTTTTACTCTAAGTTTTTCCCTTCTGATTTTTCCAATCGGCTCAATCTTGCCGACAAGTGTTGATTTGTTTCGTTTAATAATTTTATCAATGCTGCGGACATCATTGAGAAAATTATGGGGGCATATACGTCCAAAGTCGAAGTCGGACACAGAGGACTTCGCAAGATGTTTCAAAGAAATCGACACGAGAGGACTTCGCAAGATGTTTCAAAGAAATCAAACACAGAGGACTTCGCAAATTTTGGGCATTTTAAATTTTTCAAACTTCTAAAGCATTCAAGATATAGCAAACGAATGAATCGACAACACACAAGTGATTAGCATAGAATGCACTGCGAGCCGATTGCAAAGAGTTACAAAATCTTTATATAAGTCCAAAAGTTGCATAGTCAGATATTACATTCGGATCAACGAGATAAAAAGTCATTTATGGCCAAAATATCCTTGTGGCGGATTTGATCAATATCTTCAATTGCCTTGGCATCGGCAGCATCGCTCCCAGGGACCGGCTTCAACGCCTTCGCCAGATCAAATAGATACACTACCAAAGCTTTGATCCTGGCTTTTTGGTCCTCAATCTCCTTGGGGAGGCTGGCTACGCGTTGTTTTTTGAAGCAATCTCAGCGTCAAGCCTAGCAAGCTCGGCCGACACTTCTTCCCAGCGTTTGCGAAGCTGATTCAGTATGGCATCCGGCTCGGCCTTCAGGGCATCGAGTTTTGCCTTCTCGGCAATGATCTCTTGTTGGTTAACCTTGATGGTGGCCTCCAGCGATTGGTTCTCACGTCGATCGGCTAGTCTTTGTTTAGCCCTTTCAAACTTGTGCCGATGGGCCTCGAGGAAGGTAGCCGGTGCAACGGTGTCAGCCAATTGATCTGGCAGCCGATCTTGGATCTCTTCGAACCAGTTTCTGATAGAAGCGCAATCAGCAACCAGGGCATCAAGGGAGCTTTCCAGCCGACTGGCTATATCTGACAGAGTGGCCCTCAAATCCTCATCCAACGTGACCAGGGTCTTGCCGACATCCTCATCACCATCCATGAACTTCAAGAGATCAAAAGGGAGAAGATCGGCTATAGTCTGCAGGGTAGGAGATGATTAGGAAATCAATGGAAATTGATGAGCTGATTACTAGAGCTAGAAAAACTTACTCGGTTAACTGGGACTGAGGTAGCCTCGTCTTTGGCGTCACCACCACTTGGAGCCGATTGAGTGCGCTCGCTCGACACAAGGGGGGCAGGTGTTGGGGCACGATGAGGCTGAAAAGTATAAGTTTAGAAATCGGCCAAATTGAAATACTGAGGATGATGAAGCTTACCGATGGAGGAGGAGCTGCTCTTTTTCTGGAGGCTAGTTTCTTTTTCTTTAGACACAAGAGCTTGGTGAGGCATAGACATGGAGAAATTGATAGATCAAGTAACAAGAGATGTTTACCGGCAGAGGACGAAGAGTGTGTTTATGAGGGCTCGGAGTCCTTTCAACGGTCCGCTCGTCAACAGATGGAACCCGAGCATACTTGTTTGAGGAACTCGTCTCGGCTGCGGCGGCGTCAACAGCCTGTTCCATCTCCTTGTTTCTGACTTCTTCTTCCAGGAATGCATCTACATCCGAGCCAATGGGAGGCAGATTGTCGGCTGGGTTCTTTTTCTGCTTCTTCAAAGCCTTCTTCTTCTCAACGGTCGGAGCGGTAGCAGCAGATGGCTTGGTCCTCTTCTGCCGACGGAGTGGCTCGCGCGTTTGGCCATGTTGCAGTATTGACACCTTCGGCGCATGGAAGCCGATAATAGAAGGGGCCAGCCCCTCACCATTTGGCAGTAGTCCGGGAGCATAGCGCACGACCACCCCTGTGTTGCTTGCATGAGGAGGGGATGAATCGGTTGTCTGCAAGGAAATGAAGCATAATTGATGAGATATGTAAATAGGCAACCGACGAAGTAAAGAAACTAAGGGAAGAAGACACTTACCGATGGAATCAGGTCCAGATCAGCGATTATCAGATATATCAAAGCCGATTGGTGAAACAAGTACAGCTTCCATTCATTCCACCATCGGCAAAAGATGGTCGATCTTGTTACTGCCAGATCGATGTCATCAATACTGCCAAGATGGGGATCGGTGATATCCAGCAGCCGACGCATCATAAGAGCACCCTCGATCTTGCCTCTGGCTTGAATTTTATCTGAGTAGAACAGGCCTATCGGCAACTGACCCATACCCAGCTGTCTGGCAGCACTCATGGGATGATAGAACTCATAGGATTTCTGTACATTCCTCCCTTGATGGATGCCGACTGGAAGGATGCAAGGGGATATGGCCATCACAAAGATTTCCCTCGGCTTCTCATACTTTTCAGAGTTAATCTCGTCTAGCCTGAGGTCATCTCGGAGCTCGAATTTCTCAATGTTCTCATAGGCAAACCAGATCTTCGAGGTGTTTGGAAAGCCATTGTCGAAGTTGCTGAACCGGTTCTTGAAATGATCGGCTGACAACTTGGATCTAGAGTAAGACGAAGCTGCTTCTCCAAATGATAGGCATTTGCGTGTTGTAACTTCTTCGTCATCCTCAAATCTTGATTCGTCCAAAGGGAAATCGGCTTCAAGGAAACTTGGCCTTTGAGCAACTTTGTTGGTGTGGAGGTTCAACCATAACTGCAGCAACCACCAAGGACCTCCGGTGTTGATGGCTTGTTTGGAGGCAACTTTAGCCTACAAATTGCCTAATGTTTGGTAGAGGTAGCCGAGGAGGTATTTTCCTAAGGGAATTTGTTTCTTATCTACCAAGGCCTCGGCTACATGCTGCCAGTTGCTCGTCGGACCACAGCTCGATCCACATAATACAAATTTCTCTAGCCACATGAGGAGGAAGGTCGCATGTTCCCTGTCAGTTATTGGACCATCTTTCATGTTCATGAAGCCATTCCACCCCCATGCTCTTTGTTTTGAAGGAATGGCGGCATTTGGTGGTAAGGCCAATGGGGTCAACCGTTGAAGTGATATCTAGCCCTGTGATCATGACGACATCCAAAAGCGTCGGCATCATCGACCCTTGCCTAAACAGAAAAGCATTAAGGGTATCTGACCAAAAGTAGCTGGCGCCCGACAGGAGGGGTTCGTCCTTGGGCATATCGGCTATTGTTAAGGCTAGGCATTGGCTTATACTTAGTTCATTCCAATGAGTCTTCTTCCTAGCCGATATCCTAAGGTACCAGGATGGCCATGTCTTATCCGTTGAAGGCCATGATTTGAAGGCACTTGACCAATATGCCAAATTAGGGCTAGAGAATCTAAATGAAATCCGGTCGGTTTCAGCATTGATGAACTCAGAGGAGTCCAGATTGCCGATTGGCCCTAATAGGAACTAACTGGGATGAAGGAGGTTTGGGATTGCGATTTGGTGGGAGAGATGCTACAGTCGAAAGATGATAAGGGCAAGGTTATAAAAAGAAAATGACCAAATCGCAATGAAAGAAGGTTACAGCCGACAGGACTTACCTCGGGGTACTCCGCTAGGGCCACGCTGGAAGGGGTGCTGGAGGATGCCATCACCGGGGAAAAACGCCGCCGAGGGGGGAAATCACCGGTGAGTTCACTCTTCGGCTTCGATTGAATCGCCAAGAAGGGATGAGAAGATTTTTTGGTTAAGGCTTGGAGCGCAAAATTCACGGCGTGGGTTTGCTCGGCGCGGGTGAAGCGTTATTTAAAGGGTCTTGTGACGGCTGAAACATACTCGATCTAGGGTTGCGCCAGGAATTCGAATTGCACAAAATCCGCAACACTATGATATCGGGGACTTGGGGGCATGTGCTAACGACGAAATTTGGTAATCAAATCCCCGGATTTGATGCTAAGATTGGAGCGGAATTGAGGGAATGTGCGATCTGCGATAAGACAGAGGCCGCATCGGCTGAATCCGAATCGGCTACAGAGCCAGTCGGCTAAGCCCGATCGGACCAGGACAGCCGATAGCCGATTCTGACTGAAGATAGAAGTGAAGCCAGTTCCGAAAGGAAAGTTTAAAGATAAAGTATTGGATTCGGTTTCGAAAGTGCGTTAAAGATATTGCCATCTACGGATAAGGTCTTGCAACTTCAATTGTATCTTTTAAGTTAGGATATCTTATATAGTTTCCTTTTGTGATAATGTCGGTTTGTTTAGAGATTTAATCTGTAATAGGAATTGTGTCCGTCATGGACTTATTGTATGTTCGGTTGTAAATATGACCTGAGATCTTGTAAACATATCAACACACATCAATACAATCTCGGCGCATCACCAACCTGTTTGCTTTACGTTTTTCTTGACGAGTTCTTGCTTTGACCTCGGGCTGCATCGACTTCGATCTCCAAGGCAAGTAATTTCTTGTTACAAGCAGATTGTGGTATCGGGGCCAGTGCTTCCATCATTATGATACTCTGATTCTGATGTTGCAAACTGCTTAATTTATCATATGCGGCATATAATCTAGATCAATGTCTAGATCTATCTCGCGATCGGCTAACATCTCTTCAAAGATAGCAGCCGATAGAGCTAGATCCAGAGGTTGATTTAGGTGATATGGCCTATCTACCTTCTCGAGGAGTTTTCATTAGCCTACATAGATCTCATAATTCTTTTGGTACCTAATGTTGCATCTAATCGACCTATTAGGTCGCCTTTAGATTCTATGTAGATTTATTTGGTTCAATATTTGCTATTAGAGATAGAACCGGGGGTTTCAGCCGGTCTTACCTGTTCTAGTCATTTGTACGTATTTTTACATATAAACGTATTAGAACCACCTTTTATATTAAGCTTGATATCAATATGGTAGGTTACACTAACAATTGATTGACCTTAGTTTAGTGCATTTAATCCACAATAACATCTTTTTATAAAATAAATCGGAGTACTAGCCAATTAACATTAGATCTGCGAACATCGGTTAGATCATGAATATATATAATTGTTGTCCCAATGTGTATTTGGATCAAAGTGATTTATACTGTCTCGGTATACTACCTATCTATCCCAATCACTCAATCAAAATGTGTTTTGGGGTAGCAATTGTATATTTATTAATATCCATAGTCAATCGAGTAAGATCTAACTTTAATCAAACACCCATTTCTTTCTTTCTTGCTGGTTGTAGGATCAAACCAATTGGCACGCCCGTTTAATCACCAAAGGCGACCAATTTTGGACCTGCACTGGAGTTAAGCAGATCTCCCAGGCTAGTGCGTGTAAAAACATCACACCAACAACTGCCTTTCTCTTTCTGTTGCGCTGGTCTTCCTGCCGAATGGCCTTGTCAACCAACTTCTCAAAGTTAGCGTATTCTCCAGAGATCAGCTTGTCTTTGAGTTCATCATCATGACCGGCCAAGAACTTCTCCTGCCTTTGTGCATCTGTGCGCATGTCCTCTAGGGCATAACGTGCAAGACGGTTGAACTCATGCATGTATTCAGTAACCGACCTATTGCCCTGCTCAAGAGATCGAAATTCCCGCTTCTTCTGCGCGACTATTCTAGCAAGAATATGCGCTGTCCTGAAACTACGACAAAATTTTTCCCAAGTGACTGTCGCTCATCAGTTCTCATCCGTTCTCTTTCGATTTCGATTAGATGGCGACTCCAACTTCAAGTGCTACTTCTGGTTCTGCTGCTTCTTCTGCTTGACGAGTGACCAAATAATTATCCCACCAAGCGGAGGCAGGACCTTGTAGTTGATGCGTGGCGAAGGACACTTTCTCCTGGTCAGTGCATCGCAGGAGATCCAGCTTCTTCTCAATGGCATGAAGCCAGGCATTGGCCTCCATAGGGTTGGTGGTGATGGAGAAGGTTGGTGGACGGACACAAAGGCATTCTGGCAGCTTGGACTGGGGCAGTGGAGGAGCAAACTGATTGTTTTGATGTTGCTATTGCCGTTGCTGTTGCTACTGCATCTGCATTTGTTGCAACATCTGTTGTTGCATCTGCTGGTGTTGTTGCTGCATTTGATGCATCATAGCAGCCATCATCTGAGTTTTCAAGGCTAGCACCTGAGCGATAGTGGGTTCTCAGGTGGGGTTGGAGGAGCGTTGCCATTGACATCATGGTTGTTGTTGTTCTTCCGTGACTGCCCATTGTTGCTGGTAGCTCAACTGGTCCTAGTGTTCACCATTTGGAGAGGCCGACCGAACAAAGAGAGAAGAAAACATACTGACTTAGAAACTAAACTTTATTATTTGAATTAACTACATTGTTCTGATCTTAATTAAAACAAGTAAAACTCATGCAACATCCTTAATTGGACAGCCATACCACACTTGGTATAAACTGCCAGCTACCCCACACATAGTAACCTAACACACAGCAACTACTAAGAAGACAAACTAAGCAAAACGGTAAAACTAAGGGTAACGACTCTAGCGATCTGAATGGCTTCTTCGATCGGTGGAGTCAAAACTGCTCTCCTGGGTGTCTTCTTCTTCCTCAGAACGACTCCGAGAGTCTTCCACATCCACGTCTTAACTTGGGTCCTCAGAGCTGGAGCTGCTGCTAGAGCTGGAAACTATGGTCCATCCGCTTCCGCCATCTCCACCCTGGTACGCCGAAGCCGACGCCAAAGCGAGACTAGGTCCTGCAGCGCGAGAAACTAGAGCTAGGGCAGACACAGGAGCAGGCGCAAGAAGGACTAGGAAACTGATGGAGGAATCTTGGGCGCCAGCTGAATCCTCACAGGTGCGATGGTGGTCTTCCGAGGTGTAGTGCGGATCCTAACACCACCTGGTGCTGGGAGTCCTTTCAACTCAACGACCTCCTTCTTGAGATGAACCACCTGAGCGGGCAACGAAAGTTTTATAGGCACCGTCTGCCGTTCTGAAGAACCAATGGTCCAAATTTCACCTGAGGGTGACATGGCGTGCCGGGAAGTCGGATGGGCAGGAGGCGTTTTGAATGCTCTGTGTCGGTTTTAAACGGCGCTGCTCACGTTTTCCGAGACTCACGCCACCAAGTCCACCACTGCCCCCTATTTAAACCCGATCACCTCAACCTTCCTTCTCCTTATGCCATCTTACTCCATCAGTTTGAGAGAGATCCTCTGCACTCCTGTCCTTACTCTACAACCATTTTCTTCCTCGAAGCTCACCGAGACTCATGGCCTCGTCACTAAGCTCCGGCGAGGGTTGGAGTTGGAGCAGGAGTCTCGAGGGTCGTCGGCAACGAGTAAGTTCTGGGTTTCACCCTTTGCCTGAATTTCTCTACGGGAACCTCACCTGCCAGGTGTTGATGCCATAGCAGAATGTCGATGCCATTTCGCAACTGGAGTTTGCGGAAATACGTCTTCCCGTGATGACCGCCGACCCAAAGGGGAAACGAAAGTCAAGCTGCTTCCATGGAGGCGGGGCCGAGTGTCCACAGGGAGGCGGGTGGGCGAGCGTCGGGGCTGCTCCGAAAATCACCCGCCGAGGTGTTATGAAGTTCACAACCTCCTCTAGATGAGCATATTTCTTCCATTGGATTTTTGTTTTATTGGCGTTGCTGGCGCTAAATATCATTGTTGATAGGGAGCCGTCGAGGGCCAACCTTCGCATTGTCGAACCGCCTTTGCCATTGATGTTGTAGGGTCTGCTGCAGTTGAACAGTATACTCAGGCCCTCATCCAGGACCTGACCAAAGCGCTCGATGATGCTGAAGCGAAGTCGTCAGCGTCGAAGGTGGCAGAGGTCGAACTGGAGAGGAGGCTGGCAGTCACTGAGGTGGCCAGGGATGAAGCTTTGGCCAAGGGGGCTGAGGACCAAGCCGCACGAGTGGAAGCTATCCGTAAGTGTTGTGTTCTTTAATTCCCTCGTTTTGAGTTTGGAGTGTGCTCTAGCCGACTTATTTCATGACCAGGCCAACTGGCGGGTGCTGGCCGAAGACTTCGCCGGCTCGGGGACAGCCTGAAAACGGTCGACGGGCGATGGGAGATCTGTTCGGAGGTGGCCCGAAAGCTCCTTGCTGAGAACAACCCGGAGACGTCGTCGGCCATCCCGAACGACGACGTGCTTCAAGCACGCCTGCTGAACGGTCGGGAGCTCCTCCGACGCTACGCCCAAGGGGTGGCCAAGACAGTAGCGACACACGTCCTTGCCATCGTATAGCAGGTGTACACCGGGGCGGATATGGAGGCAATCATGGAGGGATGGCTTGCTGGAGTTAAGGCGGAAGATGTCGATGGCATCTACCGACGGTGGAGAAGATCGTCGCCTCTATGGAACTGTAAGCCGGGGGGTGCTTTTAAAAGTCCCATGCCAGGGTGGTGTGAAAGTATGGTACCGGCTGGGCCTTGTAGACCTAATCATTCCAGCATGAGCACACACCCTCAGCATGTTTAACCCTTGGAAGTTGAAGAAGCCGACTTGAGCTTGTAAGCTAGGGGGACCTCGGGCCCTATGTATGATCGTCCCCCCGCAAAAAAGATAAAGAAAACTTTTGACGGTCTTCTTCATATGATGTCTTCGATTCACGATATGCCTAATATGTATTTTTTTGGACACTTGACACGCCGCTATGTAATAGACCGTCCGAGCAACCTTGTCCTTCAACAGTCTGAGTCTGGAAGGCAGGCAGTCAAGCTCGGGGGAGCCTACCACTTGGGGTAGTTTGCGCTGAGCGACTTAGGCCGTCAACGGACCAACGACCTGAAGGCTTCCAGTCAAACTCAAGGACGTCTACCTCGTGGAGTAGATCCTACTGAGCGATCTTGTCGATCCACGGACCAGGTCCGGAGGGCTACGAATCAAACTCTAAGCAGATCCTTCTCCTTCATAGCGGGTCGGAACACGAAGAGACAGCCTTCTATTCGTTGCATGACCGACCTCCGATGCCGAGTGTTCTTCGGACCTTAATGGACAGATCTGAAGGATTGTTCAGTCTACTCAGATTGACTCAGCCGAGTGTAGGACGAATAGGAGGGCGGGGGAGGATCGGCGATCACTTGGTACGCGTATAACTCTCATGACCAAGCGGTGGAAGCCGGTGGGATGGACCTCGACTATGCCTGATGGCCATTTCAACGGCGCCACATTCGGTTAAGCAATGTCACTTAGTTGTGTATGTAACGAATGAACGCAAGGTCATCGACGTCCGACCAACCTCTCTGTGTCTAACCCGCGAAGTAGAGCGAGTCGGGCCATCGATAGAAATTCTTCGGGTGACCCGAGTCGAGCTCCTGGCATCTTAGTCATGTACACAGGATTTAGTCATTTAGGAGCCCTGAGCTCATTCGCCGGCACTTGACCAAAACACGACCAGTCCCGACCCCAACCAGCCCCGAATAGGAATGAAGTCACTACCCGAGGGACTTAGGGTCGAGCCGATCACGTTCAATCGAAGCAAGTAATGAATGAGCCCCAGAGAAGCTCAAGCTCAGCTGGCGGTACAACTTCTCAAAAAACCCTTCACTACCAAGCTAGGGCCACACTAGTCAGGCTTTGCCGTGAGCGTAATTGCGTGAGAAGGGATCAACGCAGCGGGCAATACTGCTCGGGAATGCTTCTGAGCCCCCGATTCGCTTGGTGTCGAAACTTGGTTTCGGCAATAGAAATTTGGGGGTGTAGTCAAGATCGCCAAGCACAATGGGTTAGATGGAGAACAAGGTTTAGACAGGTTTAGGCCCTCTCGTGAGGTAATACCCTACTCCTGTTTCGGGGATTCGATCCACCGAGTGTTTATTGATCTCAAGATCTTTTGCTCCTAAAGTTGATATCCCTCAAGGGACGCCCCTTACCCCCCTTATATAGTCTTGGGAGGTGGGCTTACAAGTCGGAAAGCCTATCTTACTCTAAGTCGGTTTCATCAATCTTACCAAACCGTGACTATGAGCCGTTGCCTTATCTAATCGGCAACGTAATACCCAAGTCATAGCCGGTTTACATAATTAGAAGACGTAACCTATCCCTATCTCCAGTCGGATAAGCTTGCCATGTGGATATCCGATTGCCATAATCTCCACAGTAGCCCCCGAGTCCTTCGCAGTCGACGACATAACTTTGCCTCAAACCAAGATAACATACAACCAAACAACTCTTTGGCCGAGTGCTTCTGGCGCCGAGTGGTTCCGTCATCCCTGCCTGAGTGGCTGGAAAATATCCCAAAAAATTCTCAAAAAATAAATATCTAGGCGCATCTCCTGATGCACCTAATTAGGTGTAGCTCCCGACTATGTGGTTAGTCAAAAACAGACTAAACATATAGTCAAGAACTATAAAAAATCATTCTTATATAAATGCTTAGCTTAAGCTAAAACAATCATAAAAAATCTCATCACTCGGCAAGCTCATGCTTATCTGAGTAAATTTGCCCAAGTCATCTCAGATCAAATAACCCAATTAACCCTCGCACGTGAAAAGCACTCGGTAAGCTCATGTTTATCCGAGTGGATCTACCCGAGTCATCTCGGAACAAATATTTTGACCATCCCTCATAGGTAATCAAGTTTTTCAGTCATCTGAAAAAATATGACCGAAATATTAAATAGCTCTTGCCAAAATATTGGTCTCAATCTAAAAAAAATCTTCACCAAGGTGGAAAAATAGCATTGATATAATCATTTAATCAAATTCTCTAAAACCAAATAGTTCCTGTCATCACGACAGCCATGGAAAACTTAACTGTTTGTCACGTTTCAAATTGCATCATGCCAACCTCTCATGAAGTTGTGCAAACCGCGGTATGAAAGGATTTCTAAAGGTACTGGGCACTCAGACACGTGCATATTGCCAAAGCAAATCTGCTTAAGTCCATCCACTTAAGACCCAAAGGACACGTGTCAAGGCACACCTCAGTTGGGCCGTAAGTCTCTGATGGGCTCGGCCCAATCGCGAGAGAACCTAGCGAAACCCTCAAATCTTTATACAAAGCCTCGAGGTCATCCCCACCACTTCGTCTTCCCAGAAAATTTCCCCACTCGCAACACTGTTCACCAGCTTGCAGCGGAAAACCCTAGGCTCACGCGCGCACCCAATCCCATCGATTCAGGAGCTCGCGCTTCTCCACAAGCTAGCCTCCGCATCCATCTCCATAGATCCCCATCTCAAATCCTCATCTTCCGAGCTAGATCCACATCCCCCAAAACCACATCCATGGCAGGAGAGAAGGAGATCCCTTTCGAGCAACGGGCGACCTCAGACGTCAAGGAATTGACTCTCAAGGAGATGGTGAAGAACGGAGTTCTCCCTACTAAGGAGATCATCAACTGGCGCCCGGCGGCCGGTGAGGAGTTCCCCACTCCTAACACCGGTGAGCTCGTCGTCTTTACCTCTTTCTTCTATTGTGGCTTCGGCCTCCCCACCTCTGAGTTCTTTAGGGGTCTCCTTGATTACTATGGCCTTCAACGTTATCACTTGAACCCCAATTCTATGCTCCATATAGCTCTTTTCATTCATGTCTACGAGGCCTTCCTTGGCATCCTTCCCCACTTCCAACTCTTCCGGCGCATGTTCTATCTCAAGCCGCATCCGAACAAGGATGAGCCCTGCATCGTTGGTGGGGCCGGCTTTCAGCTCCGCGGATCCCTCCGCCGAGATTATTTTTCTCTTCCCTTGAAATCCTCTAACAAGGGCTGGCACGTAAACTGGTTCTACATTACAAACCTCAAACCCAGTCTGCCCGACTTCATTGGCCTTCCTCCTATACCTAGATCCAACTGGAGCACATTGCCAGTGGCCCAAGATTGGGATAAAGCCAATAAGCTTTTGGCGAAGATTTTGGAAATGATGAATAAGGGCCTTCGAGGTGAACAGATCACTCGGCATTTTATCAGGAACCGACTGGCGCCAATCAAGGAGAGGTCTAAGCCTGCGTTCGAGTACGAGGGCGAGAGGGACCCCAATCGGGAAGACCGTGACTCCCTCAGCTTCGAGACCTTGAAGACCCGTATGTATAAGATATTCTCGACTGGGATTGCAGTCGAGCGCAGCCTCATGCTGCCGGTCCTCCCGTACAGCCTATATCGCCCTCTTCCTCCGGTAAGTTGACTCAGCCTCTTTATTGCCTTTCAATCTTGACGTCGCGCTTTTTAGCATTCAGAGAATCTCTCTTGCAGGAAAATGCCTTCATTATCTCGAAGCCATATAAAATACACCATGACTACGTGCTGGCTCGGCCTGCTAAAAAACCAGCCGGTGGCGTGAAGATCCAGGGCGATCCAATCGGCAAGAGGGCTGCCCCGAGCGAGGACATCAGCAAACGGGCGAGTAAGAGGAGGCTGGTCATTGATGACTCTGATGACGATGCTCCAGCCCCTCAAGCCGAAGCGACCCCTCCAAGGCCGTCACGAAAAACTGCGCCCAAGATTCGCCGATCAACCAGGTATATCTTATGACTGAAATTGTGCTCTTATTGAAAACCTCTCTGCCTTCATCCCAATTGCTCCTGTCTTTCTCTTTGCAGGAGACCTCAGAACATAGATCCCACTGGGCAGAGTGAAGGCCCTATGCCAACTGCAGCAGCTGAGGAATCAAAGCCTGCAGAGCCAAAACCCCGGAGCCCTCTCCCAAGTGAGAGCGCTCCGAGTGAAGAACCCACTCCTCCCAGTGAGGATATCCCAAGGGAAGAGCCCCCGACAGCCAGCCGGGAAGCCCAGACTGGAAACCAGTCGGCCACAGAAGAGCTCCCGGCTACCACTCAAAGGACCCCGACTGAGGACCAGTCGAGTAAGAACCAAGAAGAGAAAAGCAGTCGGGAAGTGCCGGTTAAGGATTCGGCCACTGAAGCTGGTAAGCCTTGAATCAATCTTTCGCTTTTTAATCTTCAGTCCACTTCTCCTGTGTCTTCACTCACTCTTTCTGAATCGATCTGCCAAAGTGGAGGAGATCCCCAGGTTGCAGTCCTCTGGGACCTGGGTCCCTCCAATCAAGATTGAGTGGCGGCAATTCTGAGGGCCAAAAACAGGGCATCATCCTGAACAAGCAAAAGGAGAATGAAGAAAGAGATATGCTTGTAGACAGCCTGAACGAAGCTAGTCGACTGCTGAACATAATTTTTGCTCCTTTTCTGTTGTAGCTTTGTGATTGCTTTACAGTCGACCAATCTTCATACTCGTGTGTAGAGGGTGTATTGCCGGTCGATGGCCAAATCCGATGCACTCGAGAAGCTGGTCCCGCACTTGAACTCTCTAGAGAACATCCAGCAAGAGCTTAAGGCCACTCGAGAAGAGGCCGCATCGAGAGAAGCGGCTCTGAGAAGAGAGATAGCCACACTTCGTGAGGAGAACCTTGACCTCCGGGGTTCAGCCGGGAGTAAGCTCGATCTCCTTAGTCTTTTGGTGCATTTATTTGCAGTCTGTATTGATCTTGGTCGTTGACAACTTTTCTTGTTGCAGAGAACTCGTCGGAAGTACACTCGCTCCAGACCCAGCTGGATGAGGCTAGCGCCAGCAAAGCCGAGCTGGAAACTGAGTTTTAAGGTGAGCTCTTTCAAAACAGCGTTCTTTGCGTTGCTTCATCTTTGAATGTTTGTGTGCTCGTATGTCTTTGACAGCTTATAAGATCAAGACCCGAGCCCAGTATGATGTCTTCACTGAAAGGGTCCGAAGGGCCGAAAGCGTAAGGGACGATGTTGCTAACGCGGCGACACCGATTCTCTTGTCGCTGTTCCATCATGGGCTCGGGACCAGTTCGCTGGATGCCATCGAGGTCTTCGACAAGCTTAGGCGGGCCCCAGATCAGTACCTGGCCAACATCTCAGAGGCAGCCATCATGGTAGCGAGCTTCACCCTTGCTCAGACAAAGTCACTCTATCCCCAGATAGATGTTGATTCAGTCGGGGAGGGCTTCGCCGATGGCACTTCAGACGAGCATGCCTTGGAATTGATTAGTGAAGCTCAGGAGTCGGCCAAGAAAGTAGCCGCCGATGTAGTGAACAATTTTCGATCTTGATTGCTTTGTGAACATTTGTATGCAACTTCCTGATGTAGACTTGTAAATACTCAGCTTATTTATGTTAATGCCTTGATCCGAGTCTGTATGTCAAATTTCTTAAGTAATTTTCGTCCGACTGTCATCAAGCCTAAGCTTGATTAGGTCATCGGAAAATTCTCAGTCCTTATCCATTGAACTCGAATAGAGGAACATTAAACAATGATAAACCGAATATGCACAGGTTGCCGAAGGAAACCATGCTTTATTGACATGTATGCAACCCCCGACTGCTAACTCAAGAAGTCATCTTGCTTGAGGTTGGCAGTCAAGAATAACATAAAACTTAAGGCAATTTAAGCATAGTATCGTCGAAGATGTTCGATGTTCCAGGAGTTCTCCACCATGGATCCGTCTTCATGCTTTAGTCGGTATGCTCCTGGCCGAGTCCCCTCAGCAATTATATATGGCCCTTCCCATAGTGGAGATAATTTGTGACAGTCCTTGGTGGCTTGAATTTTGCGCAGAACTAGATCACTGACAATAAAAGCTCGTGCTCAAACATTGCGGCTGTGGTATCGTCTGAGTCCTTGAAGATATCTTGCCGACTGGATCAGGGCTGCCTCACGGGCCTCCTCCAGTCGGATGAGGTCATCCACTCAGTCTTGATCGTAGCGTTCATCGTTAAAGATGCGGACTCGGAGATATTCATACTCCATTTCGTTCAGCAACATGGCTTCTGCGCCATATACAAAAAAGAAAGGAGTTTGGCCGGTAGCCCGACTGGGCGTAGTCCGTAGAGACCATAGAACCGAGGGGAGCTCTTGGACCCATTTGCCGGCATAAGGGTTTAGCCGGTCAAACACTTGGGCCTTGATGCCTTGAAGAACCATGCCGTTGGCACGCTCAATTTGTCCATTGCTTTTGGGATGTGCGACCAATGCATAGCAGATTTTGATCCCGAAGTCTTCCCAAAATTCCTTGAAGATGCCTCCAGTGAATTGGGTCCCGTTATCGGTTATAATTCTGTTTGGGACGCCGAACCGATGTACGATGTTGGAGATGAAGTCTCGTGCCTTGTCAGCGGTGATCGTAGCAACCGGCTTAGCCTCGATCCACTTGGAGAACTTATCGATCACGACGAATAGATGCGTGAATCCTCCTAGAGCCTTCTTAAAAGGATCGACCATATCCAAGCCCCATACCGCAAACGGCCAAGATAATGGAATCGTTTGTAGCTCTTGGGCTGGAACGTGGCTCTGCCGAGCGAAGAACTGGCAACCATCACACGTTCGGACCACTTTGTCACTGTCGGAGACTGCCGTAAGCCAAAAAAAACCTTGTCTGTAGGCTTTACCCACCAAGGTGCGTGCCGTCGCGTGACTTCCGCATATACCCGAGTGGATATCTTGGAGTAGTTGCCGTCCTTTCTCAGGAGTGATACATCTCATTAGGACTCCAGAGGGGCTCCTTTTGTACAATTCAGAGTCGACCATGACGTAAGGTTGACAACGACGTCAGACTCGTTCCGCCTCATCCCGGTTTTCCGGCAGCTCTTGCTGAGTTAAAAATTTGATGAGTGGTGTCCTCCAGTCGGCGTCGATCATGGCGACTTGTTTGCAGCTTGCTCATTGGGGGTTGGTTTTGCTTCAACAGTCGGTTCATAGAGATGCTCTACGAAGACGTCTGTTGGAGCAACTTCTCGCTTGGACCCGAACTGCGCCAACTCGTCAGCTGCCTCGTTGTTATGTCTCAAGACATGGGATAGCTCCAATCCGTCAAACTTCTCTTGAAGTTTGCAAATTTCTTTCCGATAGGCCTCCATGGTGTCGTTTAAACAGGACCAGTCTTTCATCACTTGGTTGACAACCAGCTGGGAATCTCCTTTCACGACCAGCCGACGTATCTCGAGTGAAACAACTAGTCGCAGTCCATGCAGCAGGGCTTCGTACTCGGCGACGTTGTGAGAGGCGGAGAAGTGGAGGTGAAGAACATATCTTAGCCTTTCCCCAGTCGGGGAGATCAACACGACTCCTAATCCCAAGCCAGTGATCCTCTTGGATCCGTCAAAGTGCATGGTCCAGTATTGTAGGTCTTCTCGAGGTACATCTTCTGGTTGTTCGGTCCACTCGCCCAGGAAATCCGCCAGGGCTTGTGACTTTACAGATGTCCTCGCCTTGAAAGTTAAGTCCAACGGCATCAGTTCCAGGGCCCACTTCGCGATGCGCCCAGTTGCCTCCCGGTTGTGGATGACATCACCGAGTGGAAAGGAAGTGACGACGGTGACCGAGAGACCCTGAGAGTAGTGCGCCAATTTCCTCGCGGTTATCAGAACACCATATAGCAATTTTTGTACTTGAGGATAGAGAATTTTGGCTTCTGCCAGTACTTCGCTAACGAAGTAGATTGGCCTCTGAATCTTCTGGACTCGTCCTTCTTCTTCGCACTCAGCCACAAGAACTGTGCTGACCACTTGGTGAGTCGCTGAGACATATAGTAGCAGGGGCTCCTGAGGCTGAGGTGAGGCTAGGATGGGTGGCGTCGTGAGATATTCTTTGAAATCTTCAAAGGCCTTGTGGGCTTCGTGGTCCACCGGAAGTCGTCGTTTTCTTCAATAGCTCGAAGAAAGGCATACCTCGTTCGCCGAGTCGAGAGATGAATCGGCTTAGCGCCACCATGCAGCCAGTAAGCTTCTGGACATCTTTCTGGTTACTCGGGGGCTTCATATTTAGGATAGATTTGATTTTCTCTGGATTAGCTTCAATGCCGCGATGGGACACCATGAAGCCGAGCAGTTTGCCTGATGGCACACCGAACGTTTAACTTAATTTTGAAGGATCGAATATTTGCGAAGGTTTCTTCTAAGTCGGCAATCAGGTCTTCCTTCTGCTTGGTCTTGATGACGACATCGTCGACATAGGCTTCCACGTTCTTCCCGATCTGTGTTTTAAAGCATCTTTGAATCATGCGTTGGTATGTGGCTCCGGCGTTCTTCAGGCCGAAGGGCATCGTGATGTAGCAGTAAGCTCCAAACGGCGTGATGAACGATGTTTTCAGGCAGTCGGATTCCTTCAAGCTAATTTGGTGGTAGCCCGAGTAACAATCCAAAAAGCTTAAGAGCTGGCAGCCGGCTGTTGAGTCCACGACTTGGTCGATGCGAGGCAACCCGAATAGATCTTTGGGGCAGGCTTTGTTGAGGTCGGTGTAGTCAACGCACATGCGCCACTGCCCTGTCTTCTTTCGGACCAGGACCGGTTAGCCGGCCAGTCGGGATGGAGGACTTCTTTGATAAAACCGGTGGCTAAAAGCTTTGTGAGTTTTTCCTTGATGGCATCTTTTCGATCCTGAGCAAAACGGCGCAATCGTTGTTTGATTGGTTCCGCGTTATCTTTGACGTGTAAAGAGTGCTCGATCACCTCCCTAGGAATTCCAGGCATATCAGATGGTTTCCAAGCAAAAACATCTTTATTATTTTGGAGGAAGGTGACCAGCGCGCTTTCCTATTTAGGATCTAGCTCAGCGCCGATTACAACGGTTTTGGAAGGGTCTCATGGATCAAGGGAGATTTTCTTCATTTTGGCGTCGCCTTGTCCCGACTTGGCTATCTTCTTTGCGAGGATTTTGCCCTCCCCCGAGGTTGATGCAGCCAGTCGGACTTCTTCCTGGCCACGTGATCTCTCACAAGATTGGGCCATGTCGTAGCTTTCCTTGTCGCAAGTGAAGGCTTGTTTGACGTCACTGCGCAGAGTGATGATGCCGTTTGGACCCGACATCTTCATGCAGAGGTAGGTATAGTGCGGTATCGCCATGAACTTGGCGAGTGCAAGCCTTCAAATGATCGCGTGGTAGGCCGTCTCGAAGTCGGCCACCTCGAAAGTGATGTTCTCCGTCCGGAAGTTCTCCCGAACTCCGAAGGTGACTGGAAGGGCGATGTGCCCGAGTGGCGTGGACGACAGCCCTGGGATAACTCCGTGGAAGGGGGCTGAGCTTGCCTTTAATTCGGCTCTCGGGATTTGCATCTCGTCCAGGGTCTTGGCGAACAAAATATTGAGGACGCGCTTCAGCTTGATGTTGCGGACAACCAGGTCTAGTACCAGGGGATACCACCCAGGGTGAACCACTCGATCAAGGTGATCCGAGTGGTCGAACGTGATGGCCACCTCCGACCATCGTAGGTATTGTGGGACTTCTTGTTGCGCCGCGTTGACCTCTCGGTCGGTTAGCTTCTGCTTCCTCTTGGATTCATAAGCTTGCAGCCCCCCGAAAATGTGATTCAGCTCGCCTACTGGGTCTTGAAAGGGCTCCGTATTTCCAGTCGGGTTGTTCTTCTTGGTCCACGATGGGCCAGCTTCGTTAGTTGGCTTCTTGTTGAGCTGTGCCGCATATTGCTTGGAGAATTGCTTGTAAATGAAGCAATCCTTGGCCGCATGCTTGTGGTTTGGATGATGCGTGCACCGAGCGTTCATGATTGCGTCGTAGGCCGTGACTTGGGGACGGCGTTGGGAGTTGGACGTTGCGGCAACCAGATCCTCAGGCCGGCGCTTGCGGTCCTTCTGGCCCTGGTTGTTGTTGCCGTTATCCTTCTTAGGATGCCGGCTTCCTACCGACTGCTTATCGTCCCTTCTGTCAGGTCGGTCTTGCCGCGTCGCCTTGATTGCGTCGCTGGACTTGGCGTAAGAGTTTACTGTCTTGAACATCTGTTTCACCGTCTTCGGTGGCTTTCACCCAAATTTTCCGATCAACAGTTCATCACGGACTCCCTTCTGGAGGGCAGCGATGATGATGTCGTCGGTGATGTTGGGGATCTTGTTGCGCTTTTCGGAGAAGCGCCGGATGTAGTCCTTCAATGGCTCGTATGGCTTCTGGACGATGTTGTAGAGGTCGAAATGGGGTCCCAGGCCTTTCAAAAGTGCCCTGGAAGTTGGCGATGAAGTGATCCCGTAGCTCACTCCACGAGCCGATCGAGCCTCTTGGCAAGCTCGTGAGCCAGTTCCTGGCTGAGTTGGCGAGGGCAACAGGCTAGTAATTGGCCATGGCCTTGTTGTCTCCTCCTTCTGCGCGGATGGCGAGGGTGTACACGGTCAACCACGACTCGGGGTCGGTCTTTCCGTCATACTTCTCGATTCCTGTCGGCTTAAAACCATTCGGCCAATGCACTCAGCGCAGGTCCCGAGTGAAAGCAGGTACTCCGTCGTCGTTTCTGTCGGGTGAGCCCCTTCAATCTTCGCGGGAGCGCTGATCTCGTTCTTGATAGCACCGGTCGAGGACTTCTCGCAGATCACTCGGCGGGGTCCTTGGCAGGCTGCTTCAGTAGTCGGAGTTGTTGCTGCGGCGGACCCGGTGGTGGACGGGTGGTCGTCCATGCCGCTTCTTGTGGGAGTCGGCCGATTGCTCTTGATGGTTCCGTGTGGTCTCATGGCGAAGGTCTCTTGACCTAGTGGCTGTTTGATCTCGTTCGGGCCTCTTGTAGTCATTTGACCGCAGCGGCGGAAGTCGGCTTCTGTCGGGTGTCTCCGCGACAGACTCAGTCGGCCTTCGTGCTGAGGTGGATGGAGAGCAGTTGGCTGTGCCCGCGACGATGGTCTTGATCTTGTCAAGGAGTGGTGTTACCGTAGCGGGAGCCGCTTCAATAACAGTGTCAAGGAGGGTGAGGGCGGCGACAACGTTCTGTTGAGGCGTTTGGAAGATGTTGGTGTTGTCGACTCACGTCTGAAGTATGGCCTCCCGAGAGGATCGCCCAGTCGTCCTTAGGTCTCACTTTCTTCTGTCGGCTTCCTCCTTGCGCCTCTTCTCATCTTCCGCCAGCTTGCGCTCCTACTCAAGCCTGGCTTGTTCTTCCTCCGCGACCCTTCGAGCCATGACTGAGTCGGTCTCGGCCACGTCCGCCATGCATCGAAGCACTTCGGCTCATAGTCCTTGTCGCAGTCAGAGTCGTTGGCCTCGTCCGAGGGGATGCCGTAGAGATCGTCGAAGCCTGAAGAGCTGAGGTACTCATCGAGCTCAGTGGATGAGCATGACCCGAACGGTTTGAGGATGACGGCAATTTCCCTTGAACCCGGTTTGCTTGAATCTAGATCGTTCCAATCCGAGTCGTAGCTTGATGACGAGGGTTCCTCCGAGTGGGTCGATCTCGACTCGGGGGAGAGGAGTTTGCAATAGATCTCAGCGGCATTTGGTAGTCCAAACGGCGCCGAGAGGGTTTCTCCCTCCGAGTAGATTGGTTCCGACGGGGAGGTCAGGAGGTGGCTGTAGATCCGGGCGGCGTTCGGTAGTTCGAATGGCGCTGAGTGGGTTCCTTCTTCCGAGTGGTTGGACACCATCTTGGAAGTCAAAACTGTGTCGCAGATCTCAGTGCTGTTCGGCAACCCGAACGACGCCGAGTGGATTCCTCTTTCCAAGTGGGCAGAACCCATCTCGGAAGTCAGAACCTTGTTGTACATCTCGGCGTTGTTCGGTAGCCTGACCGGCGCCGAGCTGGTTCCCCCTCCCGACTGGTCCGAAGCTGAGTCGAGGAAGGAGAGCTCGTTGAATCCTTTGGCGGCGAAGTCGTCGATGCCTGATGAAGATCCCATCGCGCTGGCCGACGAGATTGAAGAAGAAGACTTGACGTGCGGGCCCTACCTGGCGCGCCAACTGTCGAAACTTGGTTTCAGCAATAGAATTTTGGGGGTGCAGTCAAGATTGCCAAGCACAATGGGTTAGATGGAGAACAAGGTTTAGACAAGTTCAGGCCCTCTCGTGAGGTAATACCCTACTCCTGTTTCGAGGATTCGATCCGCCGAGTATTTATTGTCTCAAGATCTGTTGCTCCTAAAGTCGATATCCCTCAAGGGACGCCCCTTACCCCCCTTATATAGTCTTGGGAGGTGGGCTTACAAGTCGGAAACCCTATCTTACTCTAAGTCGGTTTCCTCAATCTTACCAAACTGTGACTATGAGCCGTTGCCTTATCTAATCGGCAACGTAATACCCAAGTCATAGCCGGTTTACATAATTAGAAGGCGTAACCTATCCCTATGTCCAGTCGGATAAGCTTGCCATGTGGATATCCAATTGCCATAATCTCCACACTTGGGGCTCGGGTGAATGATCTGCAATAAAAAGGTTAAGGGATAACTGGGTTTGCAGAATGGAAAGGGTTGAGGGCTGAGTACTTAGATGTTCAAGCGTAGAATTGACCCAGGTGCTCGATGTTCCACGAGTTTGGCACTTCCTGTCCGTCATCGCGAATCAGCCTGTAGGAGCCCGAACGTGTGACGACGGAGACGATAAAGGGACCTTCCCATGGGGGCGAAAGCTTGTTCATGCCGGCCGTGGACTGCACCCTACGAAGAACTAGGTCGCCGACCTTGAAGGACCTCCCTTGGACATTGCGGTCGTGGTATCGATGAAGCGACTATTGGTACCGGTCCATTTTAACCGCAACAGCCATGCGTTCTTCTTCAATGTTGTCTATGTCCTCGGCCCACGTTTGCTCGGCCATCCCTTCGTCATAAAGCCAAACCCTTGGAGATTCGTGAAGCATGTCGACCGGGAGAACTACCTCGAGTCCTAGACCAGAAGAACGGGGTTCGTCCTTTGGCTCGGCTCGGCTAAGTACGGAGCCCCCAAAGTACGGCTGGAAGCTCTCGCAACCAGCGGCCTTGATGCTTTTGAAGTGGGACAAAGACCCGGGCCTTTAGGCCTTGCAGGATCATGCCATTAGCATGTTCGCACTGCCTCTTCACTCGGGGGTGCGCCACCGAGGCATACTTGACCTCGATGCATCTGTCCTCATAGAAGTCCCAAAAATTGTTGCCGGTGAATTGTGCCGAGGTCGGTGATGATCTCCCTCGGGACGTCGAAGCGGAAGGTGATGCCTTCGATGAACTCGGCCGCCTTCTTGGCGGTGCAAGATTTCAACGGCGTCACCTCGATCCACTTTATGAATTTGTCTATTGCGACAAAAAGGTGGGTGTAACCTCCGGGTGCCTTTGGGAAACGGCCGACCATGTCGAGCCCCCAGCACGCGAATGGCCACGACAGCGGGATCGTTTGGAGAGCCTGTGGCGGAAGATGGTGTTGTTTGGCGAAGAACTGATATCCCTGGCAGCATTGGACTAGTTCCTTAGCATCTTCATTGGCAGTTGGCCAATAATAACCTGCTCAAAAGGCCTTGCCGACTAGCTCCTTGTGCCCACGTGGTTGCAGCAGATGCCCGACTGTATCTCATCAAGAACCGGGATTCAACGGTCCCGGGGAACGCACAGCAGGAGCACTCGGGTGGATGCTGCGCGCTTGTATAGCTCGCTGCCCACCACGACGTACTGTTTGCTGCATCAGGCATGCTCGGCCTTGGCCTTATCGGGAGGAAGCGCCTTAGTGGTGATGTAGTCGATAAGCTCTCGATGCCAATCGTCAGGGGTGTCGGAGATGGCGAGCACCGACTCAGCTGGTTGCATAGGGACCGGCTTGAGAAGCTCCGGATCCTTGATCGACAGCTTTTGCAGCTCGTGGATGAAGATCCCCTGCGGCATCGAAGCTCGGGACGACCCAAACTTGGCCAGCTGATCGGCCGCCGACTTGGCGTCCCGGAGGAAGTGATGAAACTCGAGGCCGGTTAATTTGCCCTCGAGCTTTCAGACCTCGGCGCAATAGGCGTCCATATTTTCGCTCAAACAGGACCAGTCCTTGTTGACCTGACTAATGTCTAGCTTCGAATCTCTTGCGTTCCAAGCGTCACGGGGAGGGAAATTACCCCTAGGGGCAAGCTCCCCTGACCCGGGACAATGCCGTAAAACGACGAGTCCGTGGGCTCAAGGGTGGAGAGAGATACCTCGAGCTCACGAAGGATTCCTCTAAAGAGGATGTTGATGCCGATTCCTCCGTCGACCAGAACATGCTTGAGGCGCACCTTGAGCACCACCGGATCGACTACCAGTGGAAAACGGTGCAGCTTTAGGATATTGGCCCGTTGGTCTGCCCCGGAGAATGAGATCGGGACTTCGACCAACGAAGGTGCTCAGGTGAGTCGGTGGAGATAGTGTTCACGCGTCGAGACAGGAGCTTCTGTTGGCATCGACTCTCCGAGGTCGCCTCGTCCCCGAGGATCATGCTGACTGTGTGGATCGGCTCCTGGAAGCCATCCTCCCGTTGCTGATCCCCTTTTCGGCGCTTCAGGTCCGTGCCTCTCCCCTTCCTCGACCTTGCGGTCGGAGGTTTTGTGCCTCCTGGGCCATTTGGTCCTAGAGGGTGTAGCACTGCCAGATGGTATGGAGGCCATCCGGATGGAGGAAGCAGGGTTTGTCAAATGCCTCCCAAAGTGTATCCCCCGGGGGCTGTCCTCTCGAGCTCGGCCCCCCGAGGGCCGCAACCTTCGGAGTCGGCTTACGCTTCATCTCGACCTGCCGATCCCGTGGATGTGGGCGGTGACTTGATCTCCTCGACGAGCAACGCTCGTGGTCAGCCTGCTCCTTTTCCTTCAACTCCCTCAGGAGGTGGGAACTGGAGGGAACCATTAGTTTATTCTCGACATCCTCGGCATCGGCGAAGTTCTCGGCGATGGTGATCACCTGAGCCGGAGTGGTTGGCTTCGTCCGGACGAGGTAGCGGAAAAGCTCGGAGGGATTTCGGAGTCCCTGGGAGAAGATACTCATGACGTCTCCGTTGGTGATGCTCGCAATGGAGTTGCAACGCTCCGAGAAGCGTCAGATGTAGTCCCGGATGGACTCGTTGGCGCCTTCCCAGACTTGGCCGAGGTCGTAGCGGGTAGACGGGCGCTGCCAAGTGCCATGATAGTTGGCAACGAAGGCATCGCAGAGCTCGTCCCAAGAATCGATGGAGTTCTCGGGAAGTCGGGCGAGCCAGTTGATGACAGTTGTTGCCAACATAACCGGGAGGAAGTTCGCCATGACGTTAGCGTCCCCATTCGCAGCTCGAACGGCCGTGCAATATAGCTGGAGCCACAAAGTGGGGTCGGTCTTGCCGTCGTAAGGGCCGATTCCCATTGGACGGAAACCTTTGGGCCACGTGACCTACCAAAGTTTGGAAGTGAAGACCACAAAGCCATCATGTCGGGGCGCGAGGTCGGGGACTCCGTCAGAAGGACCATGCAGCAGGTCGTACTCGTCCTAGCGCCGGATCTCCTGGCGCCTCCGATCGGCGGCGCACCACACGATGGTGTTTCGGGCGTCCATCCTCTGCACAATCACTTCACACAGGTCACACGTGTGGGAGCTCCCCTGGTGCTCGGTTGAGAGAACACTCTTGGAACGTTGGGTGGTGCCTGTAGGAGCAGCCACGGTCTTCTTGGCCGCGTCCGCAGCAGGACACGGAGAGGCCGAATGACCGGCGCTCCACGCAGCCGTGACCTCAAGCATCGAGCACTTCCTAAGGGGCGCTCAAACGGACCCGGGACATTAAGCTGTGCAGCGGCAGCCTAGATCATGGCCATGGCCTTCTGGATCTCCGGAGAGTCAGGAAGACCGTTGAGGGCACGCTCAACGGCGACCAAATTGGCCGCAGGCATCCGAAAAACCTGTTGTCCTTCAAACTGTTAGTGATATGCCCTAGAGGCAACATGGAGATGTTGGATATCATTGTCAATGTTTATGTATTTATGAATAAAGTGTTATTCAGTTCCATGAAATAGACATCTTGTATTGATAAATAAGTACGTGACTTATTTATGAGACTCTATATGTATGAATCTATTTCTAAATGATCCCTGATCATATATCATATTATTGGAACTAATATGATTCTAAGATCGGCATGTTTATTGATTGATGATCATGTCTCATAGATCATGGGTATGGAGATACCAAATCAATAAACATGGACACATGTGTTAGAGAAGACATTGTTGGATAGACCCACCATGAGACACTACAGGAATTAATGTGCCATTAGTTGGGCTCAAGTAGTGTTGGTACAAAGTCCTTAGACCTGAGATCACCATGGATTCCAACATGTGTGGTAGCCTACTTTGGGACTACCAAACGCTATTCCGTAAATAGGTAGTTATAAAGGTAGTTTTCGGGTTTGCTATGAAACATGGAGTGGGATGTGAGTGATCAAGATGGAATTTGCCCCTCCTTTGGAGTGATATCTCTGCGCCCCTCGAGGTAATGGATTATGGAAATGCATGGCCATGCAAAGTTGATTGAGCAGTCAATCAACGACAGATAATCCAATACGATTCGAGTGAATGGTTAAGCTATTGAAGGGATGGCACACATCTTGCCTATAGCTTAATTGGTATCGTGAGGCAAAGGGATTTGTGTACACATAACAGGTTCAGAGTCAAAATTATATTCTTGTATACTATGGTGTTAATATGTGCTGCTAGGCGCCGCTGTTGACAGGTCGGCTGAGTTGGAATCGAGCCGACGATCGGCTAAGTTAGACTATAGCCAAAACCGAGTATACCTGAACCTACAGGGTCGCACGCTTAAGGGGATAAGAACAGGCATTCGAGTTGGACTCGGATACGGCTCGATCGGATAGGGATCCGATCGGATAGAGTCCTATGGGCTTACGACGTATGGGCGGCCAACTCTATGAGACACGGATGAGATCCAATTCAAAACAGAGTCCTGATCAGCCACTAGTCCCAGTAGGCCAACTCTATATAAAGGGGCGAGGGGTGGAGAGATGCAGTACATCACTTCAATAGAATTGCGGCGAAATCAATCTGATTTGGCGCAACAAGTCGCCGAGATCAATCTCCACGGAAGCCCTCCCCACTTTCGAGCCAAACCCTAGCCTTGCATCGCGTGCCAGCACACGGGTGTTCGGCATTCTGTCCCCGGACATGTGGATACCGGTAGAGGCGCTGCTACGTTGCACGCTGTTGATCGGTTACGAATCGGAGTGAGGCGACTGTGGCAGATTGGCGACGAGAGCACGGTCGGACGACTCGGATCGGCTGCGAAATCGGTGAATCGGCTGATTTGCGAATCAGCTGTCCCCAGGAATCGGCTGTCGGCTTGTGGGAATCCGCTGTCATCGGCCAGCACAGTTCCATATCGGATAGCCCTGATTGGCTGTTTCCGCTGCATACTCCAATCGGTAACGATCTATCGACCCTTACTTGCAAGTGTTCCTGGTTTGCGCGGTAGAAAAGTTTTGTTTTCGGCTAGCGTAGCCTCCGCGTAACCCTTCAGTGGTATCCGAGCTAACTTGTTTTTGCAGAGAATGCTTTGAGATGGTATGGCCCTATTGTATGTATGAGGTGCATGTGATGTGTGTAATACTCTGTCATATGTGTAATCCCTGTAATATTCTTTCATACGTGCAATGCTTGTAATATTCTTTCACGACCTACGAGTTGATGTAATCTTCAATTAGAGCTTCTATAGTAGTAGCTTAGTTTGAAGAAATCAAGCATCATGCATATTGGAAGATGGTGCCGAAGATGGAGATCCTCAGCGCCGACATGGAGATGGAGATCACCATGTGAAGGGGGCCATACTATTTCATTATATGCTATTCTACCTGCTTTCATATATGTGATGTCTTTGTTTGATAGGATAGCATCCCTCGCAAAATTAAGTAGTAATGATGCACTTCCAAATGTTGCACCCGTCACTGTTATGCTCGTCAATGGTGGGTCTGCCAAAGCATAGTGCCATTCTCTATCGTAACACGAGGGGGTATATGTCAGACATATACAGCAGGAGCATTTGGTTTATTTAAGAAGGCTATCAAAACAGTTTTGGGCCTTGGGGCATAGGTTGGCGCCGGGGCATGGAGATGCCACACCAACAACAAGAGTCACATAGAGATGTGATTAGCAAGGTGTTGCTTACCGATGTTATTAATTTTCTAGCAGTGATGCCAAAGCTCACTAGAAATTAACTAACATGTGGATCTTGACCCAAGAAGTAACCTAGAGGGTAGGTGTAAAATATGTAATGGGAGTCTAATGTTAAATTGTTTAACAATAGACATAGCATAAAAATTTTGCTAAACTTTGTTTTTTCTGTTGTAGAGTAATGGCAGCTAATACTGTACCCAGTGCTTTTAATTGGCGATCTATTCTCGAGAAAGAAAAATTAAACGAAACAAACTTTATGGATTGGTATCGCAACTTGAGAATTGTTCTCAAGCAAGAGCGTAAGGAGTACGTTCTTGAAGTACCTTATCCGGAGGATTTGCCTAACAATGCTACTGCAACTGCACGGAGGGCTTACGAGAAGCACACTAATGATGCCCTAGATATAAGCTGTCTCATGCTTGCTACAATGTCCCCTGAGCTTCAGAAGCAATATGAGAGCAGCGATGCTCACATTATTATTCAAGGACTACGTGGCATGTTTGAGAACCAAGCTCGGGCTGAGAGGTTCAACACCTCGAAGTCCTTGTTTTGCGTGCGAGCTTGTTGAGGGAATCCGTCGATCCGCATGTGATAAAGATGATTGGCTATATCGAGTCGGAAAACTTGGTTTCCCTTAGCCAAGAGTTGGCTACTCATGTGATTCTCCAATCGCTCCCTCCGAGCATCGAGCCATTCATATTGAATTATCACATGAACGTATGGATAAGACCTTGGCTGCATTGCATGGGTTGCTAAAGACAGTGAGGAGAGTATCTAGAAAAACGGTCATCATGTGATGATGATGCGAAGGCTAAGCGCAAACCACTGTCAAGAAACTTTGCACCAAGAGGAAGCTAACTCCGATGAGATCGCGAGTGCCTCCAATGCAAAGAAGGGTGTGAAGGGTCGGCGGCATCGGATGACGTTTGCTTCTATTGCAAGGAGATAGGCCCTTTGGAAAAGGCGCAAGAAGTACATGGAGGATCTCAAAAAGAAGCAAAGTACGACTTACGCGGTATTAATGTTATAGACATTAATCTTGCTACTTCACCTACTGACTCTTGGGTATTTGATACCGGATCGGTAGCTGATATTTGCAAATCGTTGCGGGGAATGAGAAGAAGTAGAGGCTTGAGAAGGGCGAGGTGAACTGCGCGTTAGCAATGGAGCAAGCGTTGCTACGATTCTTTGTTGGCACGCACCACTTCATACGCCTTCGATTAGTTTTGGAATTAAATAATTGTTATTGTGTTCCAACACTATGTCAAAACGTTGTTTCTGCTTCATGTTTGCAAGCGGAAGGATATGATTTTACATCAATGGACAATGGTTGTTCAACATATCTCAGAGATATGTTCTATTTTCATGCTCCATTGGTGAATGGATTATATGTTTTGAATCTTGAAGTGTCTCCCATCTATAACATTAATACGAGAAAGGCAACTCTCTAATGATACAAACCCCACGTTTATCGGCATTGTCGCTTAGGCCATATAAATAAGAAACGCATGGAGAAGCTCCATAAGGATGGATTGCTTCACTCTTTTGATTTTGAATCATTTGAGACATGTGAATCTTGTTTACTTGGTAAGATGACAAAGGCACCTTTCACGGGACACAGTGAGAGAGCAAGTGACTTCTTGGCACTCGTACATGCGATGTATGTGGACCAATGAGCTCAACGGCCGAGAGGTGGTTATCGTACTTCATTACCTTTACCGATGACTTTAGTAGATATGGTTATATCTACTTAATGAGGCATAAGTCCGAATCCTTTGAAAAGTTCAAAGAATTCCAGAATGAAGTACATAATCATTTAGGGAAAACAATCAAGTTTCTACGATCGGATCGTGGAGGGAATACTTGAGCCAAGAGTTTGGTAATCATCGAAAGATCGTGGAATTGTTCCACGGTTGACTCCGCCGGGAACTCCGCAATGGAATGGAGTGTCGAGCGGAGAAATCGCACCTTGTTGGACATGGTGCGGTTGATGATGAGCCAAAGTGATCTTCGCTATACTTACGGGGATATGCTCTTGAAAGCATTGCGCTCACACTAAATAGAGTTCCATCTAAGTCGGTTGAAAAGACACCATATGAGATATGGACGGGGCAACCCCCTAGTCTGTCTTTTCTCAAAATTTGGGGATGCGAAGCTTATGTAAAACGTTTACGATGCGAGAAGCTCACACCCAAATCGACAAGTGCTTCTTTGTGGGATATCCTAAGGAAACTAAGGGATATTACTTTTATAATCGGGAACAAGGCAAAGTGTTTGTCGCGACACGGTGTCTTCTTGGAGAAAGAGTTTCTTTCAAGAAGGGTTAGTGGGAACAGGGTGCATCTTGAAGAAGTTCAAGAAACACTAGAAAATATTTCAGCGACCACAGAACCACAACAGGAGGAGCAAAGTACTTGAGAATATCCTCAAGTACTTGAGAAGAACTAAGGATATGTTCCTAGTCTATGGAGGTGAAGAAGAGCTCGTTGTAATATTCTCAAGTACTTGAGGAACATATGTTCCATAGACTAGGAACATATCCTTAGTTCTTCTCAAGTACTTGAGGATATTCTCAAGTACTTTGCTCCTCCTGTTGTGGTTCTGTGGTCGCTGAAACATTTTCTGGTGTTTCTTGAACTTCTTCAAGATGCACCCTCGCTCCCACTAACCCTTCTTGAAAGAAACTCTTTCTCCAAGAAGACACCGTGTCGCGACAAACACTTTGCCTTGTTCCCGATTATAAAAGTAATATCCCTTAGTTTCCTTAGGATATCCCACAAAGAAGCACTTGTCGATTTGGGTGTGAGCTTCTCGACCGTAAACGTTTTACATAAGCTTCGCATCCCCAAATTTTGAGAAAAGACAGACTAGGGGGTTGCCCCGTCCATATCTCATATGGTGTCTTTTCAACGACTTAGATGGAACTCTATTTAGTGTGAGCGCAGCTGTTTCAAGAGCATATCCCCGTAAGTATAGCGGAAGATCACTTTGGCTCATCATCAACCGCACCATGTCCAACAAGGTGCGATTCTCCGTTCTGACACTCCATTCCATTGCGGAGTTCCCGGCGGAGTCAACGTGGAACAATTCCACGATCTTTCGATGATTACCAAACTCTTGGCTCAAGTATTCCCTCCACGATCCGATCGTAGAAACTTCATTGTTTTCCCTAAATGATTCTCGTACTTCATTCGGAATTCTTTGAACTTTTCAAAGGATTTGGACTTATGTCTCATTAAGTAGATATAGCCATATCTACTAAAGTCATCAGAAAGGTAATGAAGTACGATAACCACCTCTCGCCGTTGAGCTCATTGGTCCACATACATCCATGTACGAGTGCCAACAAGTCACTTGTTCTCTCACCGTGTCCGTGAAAGGTGCCTTTGTCATCTTACCAAGTAAACAAGACTCACATGTCTCAAATGATTCAAAATCAAAAGAGTGAAGCAATCCATCCTTATGGAGCTTCTCCATGCGTTTCTTATTTATATGGCCTAAGCGACAATGCCGATAAACGTGGGGTTTATATCATTAGAGAGTTGTCTTTCCGTATTAATGTTATAGATGGGAGACGCTTCAAGATTCAAAACGTATAATCCATTCACCAATGGAGCAAGAAAATAGAACATATCTCGAGATATATTGAACAACCATTGTCCATTGATCTAAAAACATATCCTTCCGCTTGCAAACATGAAGCGGAAATAACGTTTTGACATAGTGTTGGAACACAATAACAATTATTCAATTCCAAAACTAATCCTGAAGGTAGATGAAGTGGTATCTGCCGACAAGAATCGTAGCAACACTTGCTCCATTGCCAACGCGCAGTTCACCTCGCCCTTCTCAATCCTCTACTTCTTCTCATTCCCGCAACGATTTGCAAATATGAGCTACCGATCCGGTATCAAATAGCCAAGAGTCGTAGGTGAAGTAGCAAGATTAATGTCTATAACATTAATACCGGCGTAAGTCGTACTTTGCTTCTTTTTGAGATCCTCCATGTACTTCTTGCGTTCCTCTTCCAATGGCCTCGTCTCCTTGCAATAGAAGCAAATGGCATCTCGATGCCGCCGACCCCTTCTTGCCCTTCTTTGCATTAGAGGCACTCGCGATCTCATCGGGAGTTAACTTCTCTTGGAGCAAAGCTTCTTGACAGTGGTTTGCGCTTAGCCTTCGCATCATCATCACATGATGACCGTTTTCTCGGATACTCTCCTCACTGTCTTCGCATCCCATGCAATTCAGCCAAGGTCCTATCCATATTGTTCATGTGATAATTCAATATGAATGGCTCGAAGCTCTGAGGGAGCGACTGGAGAATCACATCGCAGCCAACTCTTGGCTAAGGGGAAAACCTAGTTTTTCCGACTCTCAATGTAGCCAATCATTTTTATCACATGCGGACCGACGGGATTCCCCTCAACAAGCTCGCACGCAAACAAGGACTTTGAGGTGTTGAACCTCTCGCCCGAGCTTGGTTCTCAAACATGCCACGCAGTCCCCGAATAATAGTGTGAGCATCGCGCTCTCATATTGCTTTTGAAGCTCAGGGGACATTGTAGCAAGCATGAGACAGCTTATATCTAGGGCATCATTAGTGTGCTTCTCGTAAGCTCTCCGTGCGTTGCAAGTGGCATTATTTGGCAAATCCTCGGGATAGGTACTTCAAGAACGTACCCTTACGCTCTTGCTTGAGAACAATTCTCAAGTTGCGATACCAATCCATAAAGTTTGTTCCATTTAATTTTTCCTTTTCGAGAATAGATCGCAAATTAAAGGTACCGGGTGTAGTATTAGCCGCCATTTATTCTACAACAGAAAAAGCAAAGTTTAGCACAATGTTTATGCTATGTCTATTGGTAAACAATTTAACATTAGACTCCCATTACGTATTTTCCACCTTCCCTCTAGGTTACGTATTGGGTCAAGATCCACATGTTAATTAATTTTCTAGTGAGCTTTGGCATCACCGCTAGAAGATTAATAACATCGGTAAGCAACTCCTTGCTAATCACATCTCTATGTGACTCTTGTTTTTGGTGTGGCATCTCCATGCCCCGGCGCCAACCTATGCCCCAAGGCCCAAAACTGTTTTGATAGCCTTGTTAAGTAAACCAAATGCTCCCGCATGTATATGTCCGACATATACCCCTCGTGTTATGATAGAAAATGGCACTTTGCTTTGGCACCCACCATTGACGAGAATAACGTGACGGGTGCAACATTTGGAAGGGCATCATTACTACTTAATTTTGCGAGGGATGCTATCCTATCAAACAAACATATCACATATGAAAGCAAGAAGAATAGCATATAGTGAAATAGTATGGCCCCCTTCACATGGTGATCTCCATCTCCATGCCGGTGTACAGGATCTCCATCTTCATCACCGTTCTTTCGAGTGCTGAATTCTTGATTTCTTCAAACTAAGCTACTACTATAGAAGCTCTAATTGAAGATTACATCGACTCGCAGGTCGTGAAAGAATATTACAAGCATTGCACGTATGAAAAAATATTACAGGGATTGCACATATGAAAGAATATTACATGCATCACATGCATCTCATACATCTCATACATACAATAGGGCCATACCATCTCAAAGCATTCTCTGCAAAAACAAGTTAGGCGTAGAAACGTTTTCTGCTTATCGCAGAGCTACGGCATCGAGACAACCTATAAGGGGGTACGCATACGGCGGTCCCGCTTAAGGAAACCATGTCGGCATAATCATATTATGCCATCCCGATACACTATCAAGGGAAATGGTTTGCGTAGGCACGAGGCAGCTAACAAGATCGGACTACGAGATAACTTCGGCATAATCACATTATACCGTTCCGATACACTATCAAGGAACGCTATCTCGAACCCAACTCAACCGAGTTACATGGAAATTGCTTCGACGTAATCACATTACGCCGTTCCGATACACTATCAAGGAACGCAATTACCATTAACTCTCCTCAACAGATCCCGTAAAACCGATTGATCTAATCAACCCGTCCACAAAACTTGTTCCAGATCCAATCTAAAACCCAAACTAAGCAAGATTAGCTCTGATACCACTGAAGGGTTGCGCGGAGGCTACTCTAGCCAAAAACAAAAATTTTCTACCGTGCAAACCAGGAACACTTGCAAGTAAGGGCCGATAGATCGTTACCGATTGGAGTAGGCAGCGGAAACAGCCAATCAGGGCTATCCGATCCGGAACAGTGTAGCCGATTCTCGTAAGCCGACAGCCGATACCCGGGGACAGCCGATTCGCCAATCAGCCAATTCGAGTCGTCCGGCCGCGTTCTCACGCCTCGCTCCGATGCGCCCGACCGCAGCCGATTCCTCCACAGCCGATGAACAGCGTGCAACGTAGCAGCGCCTCTACCGGTATCCACACGTCCGGGGACAGAACGCCGTACACCCGTGTGCTAGCACGCGATGCAAGGCTAGGGTTTGGCTGAAAAGTGGGGAGGGTTTCCGTGGAGATTGATCTCGGCGACTTCTGTTGCACGCGATGCAATTGACGTGTGGCAGCTCTCCACCCCTCCCTCCTTTATATAGAGTTGGCCGACTAGGACTAGTGGCCGATTAGGACTCTATTTTGAATCGGATCTCATCCGTATCTCATAGAGTTGGCCGCCCATACGTCGTAAGCCCATAGGACTCTATCCGATCGGATCCCTATCCGATCGAGCCGTATCCGAGTCCAACTCGAATATCTATTCTATCCCCTTAAGCGTGCGACCCATGTAGGTTCAGGTATACTCGGTTTCGGCTATAGTCTAACTTAGTCGACCGTCGGCTCGAGTCCAACTCAGCCGACTGTCCCAGCGGCGCCTAGCAGCACATATTGACACCATAGTATACAAGAATAATATCAGCTCGAACCTGTAATGTGTACACAAATCCCTTTGCCTCACGATACCCGTTAAGCTATAGGCAAGATGTGTGCCATCCCTTCAATAGCTTAACCATTCACTCGAACCGTATTGGATTATCGTCTCGTGATTGACTCCTCAATCAACTTAGCATGCCCATGCATTTCCATAATCCATTACCTCGAGGGGCCCAGAGATATCTCTCCAAAGGAGGGGCAAATTCCATCTTGATCACACACATCCCACTCTATGTTTCATAGCAAACCCGAAAACTACCTTTATAACTACCCAGTTACGGAATAGCGTTTGGTAGTCCCAAAGTAGGGTACTACACATGTTGGAATCCATGGTGATCTCAGGTCTAAGGACTTTGTACCAACACTACCTGAGACCAACTAATGGCACATTAATTCCTGTAGTGTCTCATGGTGGGTCTATCCAACAATGTGTTCTCCAACACATTTGTCCATGTTTATTGATTTGGTATCTCCATACCCATGATCTATGAGACATGATCATCAATCAATAAACATGCCGATCATAGAATCATATTTGTTCCAACAATATGACACATGATCAGGGATCGTTTAGAAATAGATTCATACATATCGAGTCTCATAAATAAGTCACGTACTTATTGATCAATACAAGATATATATTTCATGGAACTGAATAACACTTTATTCATAAATACATAAACATTGACGTGATATCCAACATCTCCATGTTGCCTCTAGGGCATATCACTAACAAAGGGGGCCGGGCCCTCGACCACGTCCCGAGGACTTTCGACTTGACTTTGGTTGGGATTTGATTCTGGTCTTTGGGGTACCCCGGGGTGACACCCCCACATACAGTCAAAGGCTGGCTCTGATACCAACTTGTCATGCCTAGAAATTCATACTAGAATTTCCAAAGCTAATTTATGCATTCAATCCTCGTCCAGGAATCAGCCGAGGTACACAAATCGATAATTATTAATATTACAAAATCCATGTCTTAGATAGAGTATACAAGATAACAAAAATACAGCGGAAAAGAAAATACTATCTAAACTGAAACTCTATTCTTGCGACAGAACTCCAACACACCATAGGCAACCTTGACGTCGGACGCAAGCCTAATCCTCGTCAAAACCTTCCTCTGCTTCAACATCTGGCTCTGGTGGGGAAAATTAAGCAGCGCTGAGTACTACCCACTGTACTCAACAAGTCATACCGGAAGCGAAGTTATGATGCAGGATAATTCACAAGGAAGGATAGGGTCTCATTTGTGTAAACAAAATTTAAAAAATGATAATAGTTGAAGGCAGTAAAACAGTAATATATAATTAAGAAATATTAATAATCACTGTCCAACGTTAAACCTATGATGCAACAGGCCCAACCATCCATCTACACTAGTCAAGTTCCATTAGTCATATTATTATTTAAATGAGACTAATCACAATGAATCTGGTTGATCGCCCATAACCGCGGGCATGGCTATTCAAATAGTTTTACTCTGACCAGAGGTGTACAACTATACCCACAAGACACAGCCCCACGACACATTTTTGCATGCCGGTGTACCACCATGATACCCCGGAAAGAAACTGTGACAGAACCCTTGGCATAACCTCCTCTAACCAATCGTACCACACCAAGGTTTTGCCCCCACTCCCATCAGGGCAATGGGCAGCCCCCCACCCCTGCGTGCCGCAGTGAATCCGGTAGCCGATCAACCCTTTCAACCGGGGCCGACCCAACTCCATCACGCCCACCCTCACTAGGGTACGTCAGCTAGAGATAGCCAATACCTATTCTGGCTTGTGGTATGCACGGTATTTCTTCCAGGGTTTCCCGACAACCGGTCCTTAACTGCCATGGGTGCGGCTATCTGAAACCATTGCACCCACAGCGCACCATTGTCATGTTTTGATATTATTAATATCATATCACATTCTTGACATCATTTGTATAATATTCTCCACTGAAATATTTAGATAATGTGATTCCCTTAAGTGAATTAATTGATCTAAGCGATGCTAAGCATGTCCTAAACCAATATCTAGTTATATTGAACCCAACTTACCAATGGTATAAGGTATTCAATTCCTATGGCTTGAGTACAATGGGTATAATAGACCCATGAAATAACATTCTAAAGCATATGCACTATTTGAGAAAATTGAGATATTTAAATAAAATAGGTACAATATGATCAATGTAAAGTATGACTTGCCTTGCACTCAAGATTGGGGAACTTTGGCGACTACTTCGAAGTAAACGGGATCGCTGAAATTACCGGAATCTACACGACAAACAAAGCACTCAACAAAACTATTTTTAATGGATTCTTGGTATTTTTCTTGATTTAATGCAATTTTATTGGACTAAAACGGAGCTCGGATTAAAAAGATATGAATTTTAGAAGTTTAACTATGATTTTTAACTAAACAGAAAAGCCCTAAATTAATTATTGCGCAATTAAGTCCCTGCTGATGTAAGCAACTGGCGCGCGTCGGGTCAGCATGACGCAAGCAAGGGCTGGCGAAACAGCAGATGCGATCATCTAGGGGTGATGCAAGCATCACATCAGCAGATGACGTTAGCGGCGTGGGGCTCCCGGTTTACGGTGGACCGAGTCCATGGAGCGACGGCGGTGGCGGTGCACCACGTGGCGGCATCAGGGCGGCCGAGCGGCTTGCGGGAGCGGACGGCTCCGATCTACTGCCTGGTAGATCGGACGGCCAAGAGGTATAGGGTTTCGCCGGCGGCGGCCGAGCTTGGCACGGCCGTCCATGGGCTGCGGCGGCCCCCGGCTTGCCCCGCGATGCGAGCGGCGACAGCGGCAGCGGTGCGAGGCTCGGGAAGTAGCGCGGCATTACGCTAGGGTTTTGGGATTGCACCACAAGCTCGCTATTAACAACCAAATTTGGTAAGCAAATTATTAGGTTTAGAGCTAAGGCCGAAGCCGATTTGGAGGGAATCAGTTGGTTTTAGAAATGGAGTGCGCGCCAAGTGCAGACTGAATCGGCAGAGGAGTTCGTCGGCTGGTAATGAAATCGGCTAAAGTGACTATTGGTTGATATCGAATCGTACAAGGATAGCCAATGCAGCCGATTCTGATAAGGATAGCTGGTATGACCAATCTCGAGGATAAGACGTTGGAATTATCTTTGGATTCGGTTAAAGTGCTTCATGGAGATTGCCATACACGGATTAAGTCCTAAAAAGGCAATTGTATCTGTTAATTATGATATTTTAAAAAGTTTCCTTATAGATAACGATGGTGACAGTTTGTTTTAGGCATATCTGTAATTCAAATTATAGTAGAGATAGGAATCATGTCCGTTACGGACTTATCTTGTATCTGGGTATAAATATGACCCAGGACCATGTAAACAAATAACAATCAGGTTCAATACAATCTTCAGCGCATCGCCACCCTTTTTTAGTTGTTTCGACGAGTTCTTACTTCTAGTTGGGCTACATCGTTTGATCTCCAGTTGTTAACGACCAAATTTGGTAAGCAAATTATCAGGATTAGGTCTAAAGTCGAAGCCGATTTGGAGAGAATCGAGTTCTTCTAAAGACGGAGTGCGCGCCAAGTGCAGACCGAATCGGCTGAGGGTTTAGTCGGCTGAGACCGAATCGGATAAGGATATCTGACATGGCCGATTCTGATTGGGATAATAGATATGACCGATCCCGGAGAGGAGATATGAAGATCATCATTAGATTCGGTTTCTAAGTGCTTCAGAGATATTGTCATCTATGGATAAAGTCCTGAAAAGGCAATTGTATCTTTTAATTTAGGATATTTTGTATAGTTTTCTTATACATAATGTCGGTTTGTTTTAGGAATATCTACAATTCAATCTGTAGTAAGGATTGGAATCGTGTCTGTTATGGATTCATTGTATATCTGGGTATAAATATGACCCGAGACCATGTAATTTAGAATGAATCACACAATCAATACAATCTCAGCGCATCACCATGTTTTTCCTTTAATAGTTTCGACGAGTTTGGCTTCTAGTTGGGCTGCATCGTTTGATCTCTAGCAAAAAGACAATTCTTATCACAGCGGCTTGCATTATCGGGGTTAATGCTTCCATCATCATGATACTCTACTCCTGTCTTCGTAATCTGCAGAATTATCATATATGCTATACAATTTAGATTGACATCGTGGTCTAAACCTTAATCGGCCAGCATCAATCAATATATCATAGCCGGTAAGTTTAGATTTTGAATGTTAATCTGGATTATATAATATATCTACCATCTTGAAAGATGTTCATAGACTCGTATAGATTCTATGCTCCTTTTGGTACTTAAGGCTGCATCGGTTAAGTTTGATCTATTAAGTCGCTTTTAGAATCATAACAGATCTATCTTGTTTTATGATCATTACTAGAGATAGTCGGAGTTTAAGCCGATCTTATCTATTTTAACTGTCTCGTATGTTTTATATTAACTTGATATGTTGAAGCTCTCCTTTATATTAAGATCTCTCTATAATTAAATATATTAAGCTTGTAATCGATTTGTTATGTTATCTTAGTATATGATTGATTCTTATTTAATATATTTAGCTAGCAGTGATATCTTAGTATAAAGCGGTATCGGAGTACTAGCCGATACATGTTAGATTAATCTCTTCGGCTATGCTGTCAACAAGTATAATCTTTGCCTTACAGTAATTTTAGACCTGAGTGATTTATATTGTCTCGGTATACTACCGATCTATGCCAATACTAGGTTTAAATATGTTGTTACACCTGCAGCCGATCGGATGAATCTAGTCGCTGCCGATTCAGTATGCACCGCATCAGCTTAATCCTAGACGATACGTCATCGGCTACCAGCCGATCGGCTATCGTTTGCAAGCTAATACTTTCTATTGTTTCTTGTCGATTGCAAAATAAAATCAAGTCGCATGCCTACGAACCTCGATTCAAAAATTTGGACCTGCACTAGAGTTAAGCTGATCTCTCATGCCAGTGCGTGGGAAATTTTCTCAACAACACGCTTTTGGCACGCCCGGATGGACCCAAGTCACAAGACAGATGCCATGGTAGACATCGAAACCTCTGAGGTTGATTTGGAGAACATCATTTCGATCACCATGGATAAGTTAATGGCAGAGCAAAAGGCCTAGCTTGAGGAGATAATGAACAAGCTGCAGAGTCAGTAGCTGCAATCTTTTACACAAATTCGGTCCGGCACGGTCGTCCAGAGGTACAAAGTGAAACTGCCAGCCGATGACGAGCTCGAACCAAGCTCTGGCAAGGGCAAAAAGCCTCAAGAAATCAACCAGGAAGATGGGCCAGAGCTGAACAACCTCCAAGACAGGATTGATTATGCAGTTCATCATGCCTTGATCAACCAATCTGGGATACTGGTCAACACCCTGAACAACATGATCAGTACAGTTGTCGACTCCAGAATAGCCGAACTGAAGGGTTACGCGGAAGCTACGCTAGCCGAAAACAAAAACTTTTTACCGCGCAAACCAGGAACACTTGCAAGTAAGGGCCGATAGATCGTTACCGATTGGAGTATGCAGCGAAAGTAGCCAATCAGGGCTATCCGATGTGGAACTGTGCTGGCCGATGACAGCCGACTCCCGCAAGCCGACAGCCAATTCCTGGGGACAGCCAATTCACCAATCAGCCGATTCGCCGATGTAGCCGATTCGCCGAGTCGTTTGACTGCGTTCTCGCGCCTCGCTCCGACAAGCTCGACCGCAGCCGATTCCACCACGGCCGATCCGTAGCCGATCAACAGCGCGCAACGTAGCGGCGCCTCTACCGGTATCCACACGTCCGGGGACAAAACACCGTACACCCGTGTGCTAGCACGCGATGCAAGGCTAGGGTTTGGCTCGAAAGTGGAGAGGGTTTCCGTGGAGGTTGATCTCGATGACTTTTGTTGCGGATTCGGTTCAACGCGATACAATTGAAGTGCCGCAGCTCTCCACCCCTCCCTCCTTTATATAGAGTTGGCCGGCGGGACTAGTGGCCGATCGGGACTCTATTTTTGAATCGGATCCTATCCGAATCTCAAGAGTTGGCCGCCCATACGTCGTAAGCCTATATGACTCTATCCGATCGGATCCCTATCCGATCGAGCCGTATTCGAGTCCAACTCGAATGCCCGTCCTTATCCCCTTAAGCGTGCGACGACCGTAGGTTCAGGTATACTCCGTTTCGGCTATAGTCTAACTTAGCCGATCGTCGGCTCGAGTCCAACTCAGCCGACCCGTCAACAGCGGCGCCTAGCAGCACATATTGACACCATAGTATACAAGAATAATATCGGCTCGAACCTGTAATGTGTACACAAATCCCTTTGCCTCACGATACCGGTTAAGCTATAGGCAAGATGTGTACCATCCCTTCAATAGCTTAACCATTCACTCGAACCGTATTGGATTATATGTCGTTGATTGACTCCTCAATCAACTTAGCATGGCCATGCATTTCCATAATCCATACCTCGAGGGGCCCAGAGATATCTCTCCAAAGGAGGGGCAAATTCCATCTTGATCACTCACATCCCACTCCATGTTTCATAGCAAACCCGAAAACTACCTTTATAACTACCCGATTACGGAATAGCGTTTGGTAGTCCCAAAGTAGGCTACTACACATGTTGGAATCCATGGTGATCTCAGGTCTAAGGACTTTGTACCAACACTACCCGAGACCAACTAATGGCACATTAATTCCTGTAGTGTCTCATGGTGGGTCTATCCAACAATGTGTTCTCCAACACATTTGTCCATGTTTATTGATTTGGTATCTCCATACCCATGATCTATGAGACATGATCATCAATCAATAGACATGTCGATCTTAGAATCATATTTGTTCCAACAATATGACACATGATCGAGGATCGTTTAGAAATAGATTCATACATATCGAGTCTCATAAATAAGTCACGTACTTATTGATCAATACAAGATGTCTATTTCATGGAACTGAATAACACTTTATTCATAAATACATAAACATTGACGTGATATCCAACATCTCCATGTTGCCTCTAGGGCATATCACTAACAATCTCCCACTTGCACTAGAGTCAATCATGTAAGTATCTAATACCCATCGCTCTTGTTGTCGGCGGATCGGCTATGTTGAGATCCGTGTGCACTTTGCATATCTTGACATCACCTCTGTCCACTATCTCGCGGATGAGATGATATCGTCGAAGTATGTGTTCGGACTTCGATGTGACCTCGGCTCTTTGGCTTGCGCAATGGCTCCACTATTATCACAATAGAGAGACATTGGACCATCGTACAAGTCATCACACCAAGCTTAGAAATGAATTTCTTGATCCAAACAGCCTCCTTTGCAGCTTCCGAAGCAGCAATATACTCGGCCTCCGTTGTAGAATCAGCAACGTATCCCGCTTGGAACTCTTCCAGTGACGCGCCTCCGTTTAGGCGAACACGAACCCAGGTTGCGATCTATAATCATCCTTGTCTGTTTGGAAGCGGCATCGGTGTAACCACTTACAATGAGCTCTTCTTCACCTCCATAGACTAGGAACATATCCTTAGTTATTCTCAAGTACTTAAGGATATTCTTTACGGCGATCCAGTGACCTTCACTGGATCGATGTATCTGCTCGTAGCACTCAAAGCGTACGAGACATCCGGACATGTACAAAGCATGGCATACATGATGGATCCAATTGCCGAAGCATATGGAACCATACCCATCTTATTCCACTCATCATGTGTCCGAGGACACCGATTCTTGCTAAGATTAATACCATGTGACATGGGCAAGAAACCTTTCTTGGAATCATGCATGTTGAACCTTTTCAACACCTTGTCAATGTATGTACTTTGGCTTAATCCAATTAGCCTCTTGGATCTATCTCTATAGATCCGAATGCTAATATATATGCTGCCTCCCTAAGTCTTTCATGGAAAAACTATTTTTCAATCAAGACTTGACGGATTCTAGCATAGGGATATCATTTCCAATCAACAATATGTCATCCACATATAAGATTAGAAATACAATTGCGCTCCTCTTGACCTTTTTGTAAACACAGGCCTCTTCTTCGTTTTTGATGAAACCAAACCCTTTGATTACTTCATCAAAATGAATATTCCAACTCCGAGATGCTTGCTTCAATCCATAAAGGGATTTCGTAGCTTGCATATCTTTTCAAGCGATTGTGGATCGACAAAACCTTGAGGTTGTATCATGTATACATCCTCGCTTAGGTTTCCATTTAGGAAAGCCGTTTTGACATCCATCTGCCATATCTCATAATCGAAATATGCAGCAATCGCTAGGATAATCCGAATAGATTTAAGCATTGCAACGGGCGAGAAGGTTTCATCATAATCAACTCCTTGAATCTGTTTAAAACCTTTCGCCACCAATCGCGCCTTATAGACGTGAACATTTCCATCCATATCGGCCTTTTCTTAAAAACCCATTTACACTCAATGGTTTTGACACCATCAGTGGATCAACCAAGTCCCAAACTTGATTGTCGTACATGGATTCTATTTCGGATTTCATGGCTCCAAGCCACTTGTTGGAATCGGGTCCCACCATCGCTTCCTCATAGGTCTTAGGCTCATCGTTGTCCAACAACAATATATGACGTTGTTCCGCACTGTGTACATCGGGCGCACGACGTGATCTTTCAAACCTCCGTGGGGCTGGTGTATCTACACGGTGGCACAACACTTTGTTCCTCTGTTGTGGTTACGTGGTGAAACATTTTTCGATGTTTCTTGAACTTCTTCAAGATGCACCCTGCTCCCACTAACCCTTCTTGAAAGAAATTCTTTCTCCAAGAAGACACCGTGTCGGGCGACAAACACTTTGCCTTGTTCCCGATTATAAAAGTAATATCCCTTAGTTTTCTTAGGATATCCCACAAAGAAGCACTTGTCGATTTGGGTGTGAGCTTGTCGATCAAACGTTTTACATAAGCTTCGCATCTCCAAATTTTGAGAAAAGACAAACTAGGGGTTGCCCTGTCCATATCTCATATGGTGTCTTTTCAACCGACTTAGATGGAACTCTATTTAGTGTGAGCGCAGTTGTTTCAAGAGCATATCCCGAGAAGGATAACGAAAGATCACTTTGGCTCATCATCGACCGCACCATGTCCAACAAGGTGCGATTTCTCCGTTCGGACACTCCGTTCCATTGTGGTGTTCCTAGCGAGTCAAGCGTGGAACAATTCCACAATCTTTCGATGATTACCAAACTCTTGGCTCAAGTATTCCCTCCACGATCCGATCGTAGAAACTTGATTGTTTTCCCTAAATGATTCGTACTTCATTCGGAATTCTTTGAACTTTTCAAAGGATTTGGACATATGCCTCATTAAGTAGATATAACCATATCTACTAAAGTCATCGGTAAAGGTAATGAAATCGATAACCACCTCGGCCGTTGAGCTCATTGGTCCACATACATCGGTATGTACGAGTGCCAACAAGTCACTTGCTCTCTCACCGTGTCCCGTGAAAGGTGCCTTTGTCATCTTACCAAGTAAACAAGACTCACATGTCTCAAATGATTCAAAATCAAAAGAGTGAAGCAATCCATCCTTATGGAGCTTCTCCATGCGTTTCTTATTTATATGGCCTAAGCGACAATGCCGGATAAACGTGGGGTTTGTATCATTAGAGAGTTGCCTTTCGTATTAATGTTATAGATGGGAGACGCTTCAAGATTCAAAATGTATAATCCATTCACCAATGGAGCATGAAAATAGAACATATCTCTCGAGATATATTGAACAACCATTGTCCATTGATCTAAAATCATATCCTTCCGCTTGCAAACATGATGCGGAAATAACGTTTTGACATAGTGTTGGAATACAATAACAATTATTCAATTCCAAAACTAATCCCGAAGGTAGATGAAGTGGTATGTGCCGGCAGAAGCGTAGCAACGCTTGCTCCATTGCCGATGCGCAGTTCACCTCACCCCTTCTTAAGCCTCTACTTCTTCTCATTCCCCGCAACGATTTGCAAATATGAGCTACGATCCGGTATCAAATACCCAAGAGTCGTAGGTGAAGTAGTAAGATTAATGTCTATAACATTAATACCGAAGTAGAAGTCGTACTTTGCTTCTTTTTGAGATCCTCCATGTACTTCTTTAGTTCCTTTTCCAGTGGCTGTCTCCTTGCAATAGAAGCAAACGGCATCGATGCCGCCGACCCCTTCTTGCCCTTCTTTGCATTGGAGGCACTCGCGATCTCATCGGGTGTTAACTTCCTCTTGGTGCAAAGTTTCTTGACAGTGGTTTGCGCTTAGCCTTGCATCATCATCACATGATGACCGATTTTCTGGATACTCTCCTCAGCTGTCTTTAGCATCCCATGCAATTCAGCCAAGGTTCTATCCATATTGTTCATGTGATAGTTTAATATGAATGGCTCGAAGCTCGGAGGGAGCGGCGGAGAATCACATCAGTAGCCAACTCTTGGCTAAGGGAAAACCTAGTTTTCTAGACTCTCGATATAGCCAATCATCTTTATCACATGCGAACTAACGGGATTCCCCTCAACAAGCCTGCACGCAAACAAGGACTTTGAGGTGTTGAACCTCTCGGCCCGTGCTTGGTTCTCAAACATACCACGCAGTCCCGAATAATAGTGTGAGCATCGCTGCTCTCATATTGCTTCAAGCTCGGGGACATTGTAGCAAGCATGAGACAGCTTATATCTAGGGCATCATTAGTGTGCTTCTCGTAAGCTCTCCGTGCGTTGCGGTGGCATTATTAGGCAAATCCTCGGGATAGGGTACTTCAAGAACGTACTCCTTACGCTCTTGCTTGAGAACAATTCTCAAGTTGCGATACCAATCCATAAAGTTTGTTCCATTTAATTTTTCCTTTTCGAGAATAGATCGCAAATTAAAGGTACGGGTGTAGTATTAGCCGCCATTATTCTACAAAGACAAAAGCAAAGTTTAGCACAATGTTTATGCTATGTCTATTGCTTAACAATTTAACATTAGACTCCCATTACGTATTTTACACCTTCCCTCTAGGTTACGTATTGGGTCAAGATCCACATGTTAATTAATTCTCTAGTGAGCTTTGGCATCACGCTAGAAAATTAATAACATCGGTAAGCAACTCCTTGCTAATCATATCTCTATGTGACTCTTGTTGTTGGTGTGGCATCTCCATGCCCGGCGCCAACCTATGCCCCAAGGCCCAAAACTGTTTTGATAGCCTTGTTAAGTAAACCAAATGCTCCTGCATGTATATGTCGACATATACCCCTCGTGTTATGATAGAGAATGGCACTCGCTTTGGCGGACCCACCATTGACGAGCATAACGGTGACGTGCAACATTTGGAAGGGCATCATTACTACTTAATTTTGCGAGGGATGCTATCCTATCAAACAAACACATCACATATATGAAAGAAGGTAGAATAGCATATAATGAAATAGTATGGCCCCCTTCACATGGTGATCTCCATCTCCATGTCGGCGCTGAGGATCTCCATCTTCGGTACCATCTTCCAATATGCATGATGCTTGATTTCTTCAAACTAAGCTACTACTATAGAAGCTCTAATTGAAGATTACATCGACTCGCAGTCGTGAAAGAATATTACAAGCATTGCACGTATGAAAGAATATTACATGCATCACATGCATCTCATACATACAATAGGGCCATACCATCTCAAAGCATTCTCTGCAAAACACAAGTTAGGCGTAGAAAACGTTTTCTACCTATCGCAGAGAAACGACATCGAGACGACCTATAAGGGGGTACGCACACGGCGGTCCAATCTATGAAATCGCTTACGGAAACCATGTCAGCATAATCATATTATGCGTCCCGATACACTATCAAGGGAGATGGTTTGCGTAGGCGCGAGGCAGCTAACAAGATCGGACTACGAGATAGCTTCGGCATAATCACATTATATCGTTCCGATACACTTTCAAGGAATGCTATCTCGAAGCCAACTCAAACAGAGTTCTATGGATATTGCTTCGACGTAATCACATTACGCCGTTCCGATACACTATCAAGGAACGCAATTACCATGAACTCTCCTCAACAAATCCCGTAAAACCGATTGATCTAATCAACCCGTGCGCAAAACTTGTTCCAGATCCAATCTAAAACCCGAACTAAGCAAGATTAGCTCTGATACCACTGAAGGGTTACGCGGAAGCTACGCTAGCCGAAAACAAAAACTTTTTACCGTGCAAACCCGGAACACTTGCAAGTAAGGGCCGATAGATCGTTACCGATTGGAGTATGCAGCGGAAGTAGCCAATCAGGGCTATCCGATCTGGAACTGTGCTGGCCGATGACAGCCGACTCCCGCAAGCCGACAGCCGATTCCTGGGGACAGCCAATTCACCAATCAGCCGATTCGCCGATGTAGCCGATTCGCCGAGTCGTTTGACCGCGTTCTCGCGCCTCGCTTCGACGCGCTCGACCGCAGCCGATTCCACCACAGCCGATCCGTAGCCGATCAACAGCGTGCTACGTAGCAGCGCCTCTACCGATATCCACACGTCCGGGGACAAAACGCCGTACACCCGTGTGCTAGCACGCGATGCAAGGCTAGGGTTTGGCTCGAAAGTGGAGAGGGTTTCCGTGGAGATTGATCTCGATGACTTTTGTTGCGGATTCGGTTCAACGCGATACAATTGACGTGCCGCAGCTCTCCACCCCTCCCTCCTTTATATAGAGTTGGCCGACGGGACTAGTGGCCGATCAGGACTCGTTTTGAATCGGATCCTATCCGAATCTCACGAGTTGGCCGCCCATACGTCGTAAGCCTATATGACTCTATCCGATCGGATCCCTATCCGATCGAGCCGTATTCGAGTCCAACTCGAATGCCTGTTCTTATCCCCTTAAGCGTGCGACCCTGTAGGTTCAGGTATACTCGGTTTCGGCTATAGTCTAACTTAGCCGATCGTCGCTCGAGTCCAACTCAGCCGACCCGTCAACGTAGCGCATAGCACATATTGACACCATAGTATACAAGAATAATATCGGCTCGAACCTGTAATGTGTACACAAATCCCTTTGCCTCACAATACCGTTAAGCTATAGGCAAGATGTGTGCCATCCCTTAAATAGCTTAACCATTCACTCGAACCGTATTAGATTATCGTCTATTGATTGACTCCTCAATCAACTTAGCATGGCCATGCATATCCATAATCCATTACCTCGAGGGGCCCGAGAGATATCTCTCCAAAGGAGGGGCAAATTCCATCTTGATCACTCACATCTCACTCCATGTTTCATAGCAAACCCGAATATTACCTTTATAACTACCCAGTTAGGGAATAGCGTTTGGTAGTCCCAAAGTAGGCTACTACACATGTTGGAATCCATTGTGATCTTAGGTCTAAGGACTTTGTACCAACACTACCCGAGACCAACTAATGGCACATTAATTCTGTAGTGTCTCATGGTGGGTCTATCCAACAATGTGTTCTCCAACACATTTGTCCATGTTTATTGATTTGGTATCTCTATACCCATGATCTACGAGACATGATCATCAATCAATAGACATGCCGATCTTAGAATCATATTTGTTCCAACAATATGACATATGATCAGGGATCGTTTAGAAATAGATTCATACATATCGAGTCTCATAAATAAGTCACGTACTTATTGATCAATACAAGATGTCTATTTCATGGAACTGAATAACACTTTATTCATAAATACATAAACATTGACGTGATATCCAACATCTCCATGTTGCCTCTAGGGAATATCACTAACACGAACACCAAGCCAGGGGACCAGTATTCCTCCCTAACGGTAAATTTCGTCAATACAGGGCCTTGGCAACAGATGGGTTGCCGACTACTTTAGGAGTTCCTCCCAAATAGCCAATCGCGCCAGGATCGGTTCCCCTCAAGTCGTTCGTGCCACCATTGGCATCAAAGTCGACGGACTTCCAACCCAGGGTCCTGATAAGGCCACAAGGTCACCATGCAGGCCATGAGATCCCTCAGGTGTCCTCAGAACAGATTGCGGCCATGTTTAATGCAGATCGGCCACCTGTTCTACCCAAGGTGCCGATAGGATCCTATCCATCAAGCTTCCCACAACATCCTATCGACTCACAACCTCTTCAGGATCAATAGCCTCCCATGGTGCATCAATTTCCCCAGCATTATCCAGGAGGCAACTTTAATCAGCATTATCAACCTCATTCACCTCGGATGCAACATCGGCAAGGACCACTCCACTTTGATCAATACGAGCCGATGCTGCAACAAGCACAGGAGGTGCCTCGACAGAACAATCCTTGGGTGGACTTGATAGCCAACGTGATGAGAGAGCAATTCGGCCTCAAACCCAAGGACACACGCAACATGTATCGATATCCTTATCATGAGTATTTTGAAAGGGTTCCATTACCTAACCGTTACAAGGTAATGTGTCTACCTATGAGCACGTTAGCCGATTTTTAGTCTAGTGCAGAGAGGCATCGGCTACAAACGCCCTAAGGGTTAGGCTTTTTCCCCTCTCACTCTCTGGATCGTCTTTTACCTGGTTTTCTTCACTCCCATACAATTATATACAGAGTTGGGCCGATTTGGAGAAGCAGTTTCATCGATACTTCTACACCGGCATCCATGAGATGAAGCTGTCTGATTTAACAGCCATCAGGCAGAAGCTTGACGATCAGTCCAGGACTACATCCAGAGATTTAGAGACACGAGGAACCGATGCTACAGCCTGGTGCTATCCGATTCCCAGCTAACCGATCTTGCCTTCCAGGGTTTGCTAACACCCATCAAGGAGAGATTTTCAGCTCAAGATTTTTAAAGCTTCGCACACTTGGCCCAGAATATCACTGCCCACGAGCAACATTTCGAGGAAGCCAAGAAAGCCTTTAAAAAGGTTAGCCATGTTGCATACGCTTCTGACTCCGATTCAACCGATAGCGAAACCGAAGTAGCAGTAGCCGAATGGGCTAGAAATAAAAAGATCATAACCTGCCAATGGGTGAAGAATTCGGCTAAAGAGGAAAAATATTATTTCGAAATCACCAAAGCCGATAAAATCTTCAATCTGCTGCTTTGGGAAAAACAAATCCAACTGTCGGCCAATCATGTCATTCCATCGGCCGAGGAGTTGAAGAAGAGAAAATATTGCAAGTGGCATAACACTGGTTCCCACAATACAAATGACTGCAAGGTGTTTCGCCAACAAATCCAGTCGACTATAGAAGCGGGGAAGATCAAATTTGAAGATCCAAAAAAGCCGATGAAAGTTGATGGGAATCCTTTTCCCGTTAACATGGTGTATGCCAGCCGCCGATCACCCGATCATCGTCCCCGAAAATTGAATAGCTTAGTCAAACTCATGAAGGAACGTGAAGAGAGGGAGACGGGCATAATATACAAAGTGCATCCAAGAAGACACAATCGGCAGGAAGGGGCTTACCATCGGCAATATGACGGCTTCGATCCCCATTGGAGCTGCGATTTCTTCAGGTTTTGCTGGAATCAGGGGATGAGACTGCCATCACTACAAGACTGCCTGGCGTGCAGTGGCTATGAAGATGAGCAGGCCGAGAGCTCCAGCCGATTTCCGCCCAGAGAAAATTGGCCGAAACAGAAGAAACGCCCTGTGCACCAAAGGCTGGGCCCAATCCATCAAGATTTCTTTCAGGAGGACTTCGAGGATGACGAAGAACAGGCTGCCAACCCACAATGGTGCCCCTCTGACACTGTTACAAAGACCCAAAAGCGAAAGGTGCAACGGCTAAAGAGAGAGGGTTGGCTGAAAGAGGTCCAAGCAGAAATCGACTATCGGCTAAAAAAGAAGAAGAAACAAGAGCGCCCAAGGAAACAATGGCGCGTGAAGAACAAGGATATGTCGGCCGATGAAGACCAAGCCCACCAGGAAAAAATAAAGGCCAAGGGAAAGGCTGTAGCCGCTGCATTAGTTAATATGGTTTTCGTGTTACCAGCCAAATTTGAAGCGACCCAAGCCGATGCAGACGTCGTAGAGGAATCATCGGCTAAACTTGTGTTATCCCCAGAGCAAGCAATTTTTGAAATGCCAGAAGGGACATGACATCGGCATCTCAAACCTCTCTACATCAAAGGATTCGTCAATGGGAGGCCGATGTCAAAAATGCTAGTTGACGAGAGAGCCACCGTCAATGTGATGCCCTATGCTACTTTTAGAAAGCTAGGCAAGGGTGTCGATGATCTCATATAGGCAAACATGGTTCTCAAGGATTTCAGTGGGAACCCATCTGAGACCAAAGGGGTTCTTAACGTTGAGCTGACCATCGGCAGTAAGACGGTGCATACCACCTTTTTTGTCATTAACGGGAAGGGGTCATATAGCCTGCTGCTAGGGAGAGACTGGATCCATGCCAATTGTTGCATCCCTTCCCCCATGCACCAGAGCTTGATCCAATGGCAAGGCGACAAGATTGAAATCGTGCGAGCCGACAGGTCAGTAAACGTAGCCGATGCTGATTTAACACTTTGGGAAATCAATGGCATTGAATGCTTGTCCGGCAAAGTTTGAGAGGCCGGTTTTCTAAAGGTGTCTGATTCTACTATATAGCCAATTGGAGACGAGGAGCCTCGATTATTACTCTGAGGGTGTCGTTGAGGGCTCAAGCATCTACACCAAGGACACCATGGACGATCTCGACGGCAAACTAGGACAAGGTTTTATGTTGGCCGACGAGCTTGAAGAAGTTGATATAGGTCAAGGAGATAGGCCTAGGCCGACATACATTAGTAAAAGTCAAGGAGATGCCAGGTCTTAGCTGATCGACTATGGAACATCGACTCCCTATTAAACCAGGATATCGGCAACACAAACAACCTCCCAGGAGGTTTAAATCCGATATGTATGTCGTGATTCAAGCCGAAATCACTCGGCTGTATGATGCTTGTTTTATTCGACCCTGCCGATACGCCGAATGGGAATCGAACATAGTCCTACTAATCAAGAAGAACGGGAAGCTCAGGGTGTGCATCGATTTTCGTAACTTGAACAAAGCCACCCCCAAGGACGAGTACCCCATGCCGATTGCCGATTTGTTGGTCGATGCAGCTTCAAGACATAAAATCATAAGTTTTATGGATGGCAATGCTGGTTATAACCAAATCTTCATACCCGAAGAAGACATTCATAAGACTGCCTTTAGGCGTCCTGCGGCAATTGGCTTATATGAATTGGTTGTCATGACATTCGGCTTGAAAAATGCTGGGGCTACTTATCAAAGAGCCATGAACTATATTTTTCATGATTTAATCGGCTTCTTAGTGGAAATCTACATTGATGATGTGGTTGTCATATCAAAAGAAGTTGAAGAGCACATGGCCGATTTAAGGAAAGTATTGGAGAGAACGAGGAAATATGGCTAGAAGATGAATCCTACCAAGTGTGCTTTTGGTATATCGGCTGGGAAATTTTTTGGTTTTCTTGTTCATGAGATGGGGATTGAGGTGACACAAAGAAGCGTTAATGCAATCAAAAGTATTCAACCTCCACAGGACAAGAAGCAGCTACAATCTCTAATCGGCAAGGTAAATTTCATGAGACGTTTCATTGCTAATTTATCTCAAAAGATGGAGTCGTTCACAACTTTGCTAAGACTAAAAGCCGATCAAGAGTTTACTTGGGGGGCAGAGCAGCAGAAAGTTTTGGACAACACCAAGGATTATTTAAGCTCTCCTCTAGTATTGATCCCTCCATAGAAGGGAGTACCATTTAAGTTGTACTTGTCAGCCGATGAAAAATCAAACGGCTCAGTTTTGATCCAGGAGTTTGTAGGCAAGGAAAGAGCAATATTTTATCTCAGCACAAGACTTTTGGACACAAATACAAGGTACTCTCCTATGGAAAAGTTGTGCTTGTGCTTATATTTTCTCTTGTATAAAGTTGAGGAATTATTTGTTATACAACGAGTGCACCATCATTTGCAAAGCCCACGTAGTCAAATACATGCTATCAGCTCCAGTTCTAAAAGGGCGAGTTGGGAAATAGATTTTTGCCTTGACAGAATTTGACCTTAGGTATCAGGCACCCAAGGCAGTCAATGGATAGGCTATAGCCGATTTCATCGTCGAACACCGAGATGATTCGATCGGCTCAGTCGGCATAGTGCATTGGACGTTGTTTTTTATGGACAATTTTGCACCATGGATGTGGCATCGGCTTGGTTATCATATCACCTAGGGGCAAGTTTTGGATTTTCTTATACTATTGCACCTTACGCTACAAACAATCAAGCCGAATACGAAGCAGTCCTCAAGGGTTTACAACTTCTGAAAGAGGTCGAAGCCGATGCTGTGGAGTCATGGGCGATTCCTTATTGGTCATCAGCCAGTTAGCAGGAGAATACAAATACAAGAACGACACGTTGATGGTCTACAACCAAAAGTGCCGAGAATTGATGGATAGTTTTCGGCTAGTAACGTTCAAACATATCCCTCGAGAGTAGAAGGAAAACAATTTGTCTCAAGGGGCATCAGGTTACAAGCCGATGACCAAAGCTGTGGGAGTTGAGGTAGCAACGATCACAGCCGATGATTGGAGGTATGAAGTTTTCAATTACTTGAAGAACCCTTCTCAATCGGCTTCAAGAAAATTATGTTACAAGGCTTTGAGATATGTTTTCCTCGACGACGATCTCTACTATCGAACGATTGATGGAGTGCTACTCAAATGTTTAAGTGTCGATCAAGCAAAAGTCGTAATGGGAGAAGTGCATGAAGGCATTTGTGGTACTCATCAATCAGCTCAAAGATGAAATGGTTACTTCGAAGAGCCAGGTATTTTTTGTTGACGATGCTAGAAGATTGTTTCAAATATTACAAGGGATGCCAAGATTGTCAGAAGTTTGGAGCGATCCAACGAGCACCAGCGTCGGCTATGAACCCTATTATCAAGCCTTGGTCGTTTAGAGGATGGGGAATTGATATGATCGGCCAGATTAATCCACCCTCGAGTAAATGACACAAGTTCATATTGGTGGCAACTGATTATTTTACAAAGTGGGTGGAAGAAATTCCCTTGGAAAAATTTGATTCTGGAGACGCAATCGAGTTTGTAAAAGAACACATTATTTACCGGTTTGGCGTACCTCAGACAATTACAACCGGTCAGGGATCTATCTTTGTCTCAGATGAGTTTGTCCAGTTTGCAGAAAGCATGGGAATTAAGTTGTTAAATTCTTCACCATATTATGCACAAGCTAATGGATAGGCAGAAGCATCCAACAAAAGTTTGATTAAATTGATAAAGAGGAAGATCTCTGAATATCCAAAGCAGTGGCACAGCCAATTGGCAGAATCATTGTGGTCTTATCGGATGACTTGACATGGATCAATCCAAGTGCCTCCTTACAAATTGGTATATGGGCATGAAGCTATGCTGCCATGGGAAAGTGGCATCGGCTCAAGGAGGATTCAATTGCAAGATGAGTTAACCGCTGATGATTATCACAATCTAATTGTGGATGAATCGGAAGACTTGGTTTTGTCCATAATCCGCGCTTTGGAAAAGGTGACCCGGGACAAAGAAAGGGTTGCTCGTCATTATAACAAAAAAGTTGTGCCTAAGTCATTTTTAGAAGGCGAGCTACTTTGGAAATTAATTTTGCCGATTGGTACAAGAGATAATAAATTCGGCAAGTGGTCACCTAACTGGGAAGGGGCCTTTAAGAAACACAAATGCGTTTCCAAGGGAGCCTACATGCTAGAAGGATTGGATGGAGAGTTGTTTGGAAGGGCTTTAAATGGAAAATATTTGAAGAAGTATTATCCCTGTATATGGATCAACTCATGATTCGGCTGTATTAAGCCGATGCATGGTAGCCGATGTGTTTTGCATCGCCTTTAGATGGCCGATATAGCTCATATCGCCCTTCGTCTCTTCACTTTTATCATAATCGGTTGTGCTCTACCGATGCATGATGGCCGATATAAGTTATATCGCCCTTAGTCATTTTATCTATCATAATCGGTTATGATTTTCTTCTTGTACATGATGGCCGATTTCGAGTGTTGTCCTCGAACTATAATTTTACCAATGATTGGTTGACATTGTAAAATTAGGGGGGCATATATACATGCACAAGTAAAATCAAGGGGACTTCAAGGACTTCAAAAAAAATTCTGTGGACTTCAGAAAATTTGCAGAATGGAATCGGCAGTAATTATATTACAGGGTGTGAAGCTGATTTTAAGAAGTTGCCGATGCGAACGATTATATTACAAGTATTTGCAGGAGTTCACAAAATGTTTAAGTCCTAGACTATACAGTCGGCTTAATGAGACAGAAAGTCATTTATGGCCAATATTGCTTTTTGTCGGATTTGGTCAACTTCTTCGATTACTTTGAGGTCGGCTGCATCGTTCCCGAGGATCACCTTCAAGGCTCTAGTGAGGTCTAATAAGTTTTTCATGGAAGCCTTTAACTTGGATTTTTGTTCTGATACGATCCTCGGGATATCGGCAAGCCTTCGTTCTTCAGATACGACATCGGCATCGCACTTTGCGAGTTTGGCTAGTAGCTCTTCTTTCCGCTTGCGCAGCTGATCAAGGCTAGAAGTTGGCGTAGCTATCATCTCATCAAGTTTGGCCTTGTCTTCTAGTATGGATCGCCGATTAGCTTCTATTGTAGCTTCGAGAGCTGTCCTTTCACGCCGATCGGCTATCCGTTGCTTGGTTCTTTCAAACTTGTGTCGATGTTGTTCAAGATGTGCAGCTTGAGAGATGGCGTCAGCTATATGGTCTTGGAGCTGATTTTGAATTTATTCGAATCTGGCTCTGATTGATCCACAGTCAGTGACTAGGAAATCCAAAGAATATTCTAGCCGGCGAGACAAATCTTGCAGTGTGGTTTTCAGATCATCGGCAGCAGAGGCCACGGTCTTGTCGGTAGTGTTCTCCTCATCATCCATGAATTCCTTTATATCAAAAGGAAACATATCAGCTAGGGCATGTGAATAGAATATTGGGATTGATAAGTGTTGAGACTGTTAATCATTAAAACCTTGGGAGCAGCTGACGTGAAGAGAATAGACTTACAGGGATGACGGGAGCCGATGTTGTTGCTGCCTCAGCGTCGTGGCTGCCCCAAACCAATGGAGTCCTCTCACTTGATGCTTGGGGGAAGGCGTTGGAGAGCGGGGAGGCTGTATGCAAACAAAGACAAGTTTGGCTGAGCATCGATTAGTTTAATAATAAAGAGGAGTTTGGAGCCAAGTTACCGATGTGGCTGCAGCCGATTTCTTCCTTGATGCCAACCTCTTTTTCTACAAGACGGGATGTAATGAAGGATTGCATATGAACTTGGAGTGGGAAGTTTCTCTATACTTCTCTAGACTTCTCAAATTTTTCAGAATTTATATCATCGAATCTGAAGTCACTAGGGAGTTCAAAGTCTTCGGAGTTCTCATAGGCAAACCAAATTCTTGAGGTTCTCGGGAAACCGTCATAGAAGTTGCCGAACTAATGCTTAAAAGGATCGGCTGAGAGTTTGGATCCTGAATATGATGATGCTACTTCTCCGAATGACATGCATCGGTGTGTTGTGACTTCATCGCCATCTTCATCCGTGGTCGGCTGTGCTAGTGGGCAGCTGGCGTCTTGCAACTCTGGGATCTGAACAACTTTGTATGTGTGTGGATTTAGCCATATTTGCAGCAGCCACCAAGGACCTCCAGTGCCGATAGCCAAGTTCATGGCAATTGTGGCTGATACATTCTTCATCATCTGATACAAGTACCCTAGCAGATATTTTTCTAAGGGAATCTACCTCTTTTCTACTAGGGCCTAGGCTATGTGTTGCCAATTGGTTGTGGGACAGTAGCTCCGTCCACAAAATAGGAATTTCTCCAACCACATAAGAATGAAAGTTGTGTGCTCTCTAGAATCCACTGGGCCAATTCCTATGTTCAGGCTTGTGAACCCGTTGCAACCTCCGATGGCCCTGGTCTTGAAAGAATACTGGCAGTTGGTATGTAAGCTGATGGGGTTAGCCGATGATGTGATATCAAGGCCCGTGATCATGACTATGTCCAAAAGACTGAGGGTCATCGGTCCTTGATTAAACAAGAAAGAATTCAGCGTGTTGGACCAGAAATAACTCGCAGCCGATAGCAGGGGCTCATCTTTAGGCATGTCGGTTGTTGTTAGGGCTAAGCATTGTGCTATCCCTAGTTCCTCCCAATAGTTTTGCTTACTAGCCGACACCCTTTTATACCATGTTGGCTAGGTCTTATCGGTTTAAGGCCATGATTTGAAAGTGCCATTCCAATGTATCATATTGGGGTTCGACAACCTAAAAGGGATCCAGTTGGTTTTGGCATTAATAAACTCTGAACGGTCTAGGTTGTCAATTGGCCCTAAAAGGTACTGGTTGGGATGGTTGGGATTGGGAACTACAATCTGGTGAGCAAGATGCTACAATGAACATGAAAGAGAAAGGGAGAATCACAAAGGACAGATGCTAGATTGCGGTAAAGAAAAATGAGCAGTTGAAGCCAATGGGGCTTACCTCTGGAAATTCGGCCGATGGCGCTGTGGATGGGTGGTTGAAGTCGACATCGTCGAGGATGAGTTCGTCGCCGTGCGGAGGACGCCTATGAGTTCGCAGAGGACGCCGGGGAGGTCGCCGGTGTAGAATAGAATTATTTGGGGCTAAGGCGGCGGAGGCAAAAGTGACGGCGTGAAAAACACTAAGGTGGTGGCTGTTATTTAAAGAAACGTGGAGACGGCCCAAACGGAAAAGCCCTGAAATCTCTTCAAGATAAGATTCGATCAATCTGCAGCATTTACAACATAGCGGACTTGGGGGAATGTGTTAACGACCAAGTAAGCAAATTATCAGGTTTAGGTCTAAAGTCAAAGCCGATTTGGAGAGAATTGAATTCTTCTAAAGACAGAGTGTGCGCCAAGTGCAGACCGAATCGACTGAGGGTTTTGTCGGCTGAGACCGAATCAGATAAGGATACCTGACATGGCCAATTCTTATTGGGATAATAGATATGGGCGATCCCGGAGAGGAGATATGAAGATCATCATTAGATTCAGTTTCTAAGTGCTTCAGAGATATTTCCATCTACGGATAATGTCATGAAAAGGCAATTGTATTTCAATTTAGGATATTTTGTATAGTTTTCTTATAGATAATGTCGGTTTGTTTTAGGAATATCTATAATTCAATCTGTAATAAGGATAGGAATTGTGTCCGTTATGGATTCATCGTGCGTCTGAGTATAAATATGACCCGAGACCATGTAATTTAGAACGAATCACACAATCAATACAATCTCGGCGCATCGCCACCTTTTTCCTTTAATAGTTTCAATGAGTTCTTGCTTCCAGTTGGGCTGCATCGTTTGATCTCCAGTGAAAAGGTAATTCTTGTCATAGCGGCTTGCGTTATCAGGGTTAGTGCTTCCATCATCATGATACTCTAATTCTTTCTTCGTAATGTGCACAATTATCATATATGCTATATAATTTAGATCGACATCGTGGTCTAAACCCTAATCGGCTAGCATCAATCGATAGACGATAGCCGGTAAGTTTAGATTTCAATGTTAATCTAGATTATATAATATATCTACCATCTTGAAAGATGTTCATAGACTCGTATAGATCCTATGCTTCTTTTGGTACTTAATGCTGCATCGGTTAAGTTTGATCTATTAACTCGCTTTTAGTATCATAACATATCTATCTTGTTTTATGATCATTACTAGAGATAGTATTGGGGTTTCAGCCGATCTTATCTATTTTAACTGTCTCGTATGTTTTATATTTACTTGATATGTTGAAGCTGCCCTTTATATTAAGAGTTCTCTATAATTAAATATATTAAGCTTGTAATCGATTTGTTACGTTATCTTAGTATATGATCGATTCCTGTTTAATATATTTGGCTAGCTGTGATATCTTAGTATAAAGCGGTATCGGAGTACTAGCCGATACATGTTAGATTAATCTCTTCGGCTATGTTGTGAACAAGTATAATCTTTGCCTGACAGTATTTTTAGACCTGAGTGATTTATACTGTCTTGGTATACTACGATCTATCCCAATCACCGGGTTTAAATATGTTTTAAGGCATGGATTATATTCTATTAACATCTGCATCCGACCGGATGAATCTAGTCACTATCGATTCAGTATGCATCGCATCGGCTTAACCCTAGACGATACGTCATCGGCTACCAGCCGATCGGCTATCGTTTGCAAGCTAATACTTTCTGTTGTTTCTTGTTCATTGCAAGATCAAATCAACTGGCACGCCTACGAACCTCGGTTCAATAATTTGGACCTGCACTAGACTTAAGAAGATCTCTCAGGCCAGTGCGTGGAAAATTTTCTCATCAACACCAGCGAAAAGGTAATTCTTGTCATGGCGGCTTGTGTTCTCGGGATTAGTGCTTCCATCATTAGATACTCCAATCCTGGTTACGTAAATCGTTGAGTTATCACATATGCCATATAACCTAAATCGATAATGCGATCTAACCCTGATCTGCTAGTATGTTAATAGATAACAGCTGATAGGGTTAGATCTCATCGTTGATTTAGATTATATGGTATATCCACCATCTTGAAGGGTTCTCATAGATTTGTTTAGATCTTATGCTTATTTTTATACTTAATGTTGCATCGGTTAAGTCCGACCTATTAAGTCATTCTTAGAATCATAAAAGATCTATCTTATTTTATGATTACCACTAGAGATAGCATCGAAGTTTCAGTCGATCTTATCTATTTTAATTGTCTTGTATGTTTTATATTTACTTGATATGTTAAAGCTTCCCTTTATATTAGGATCTCACTATAATTAAATATAAAGCTTGTTATCAATCTGTTAAGTCATCTTAATACCTGATCAGTTCACGTTTAATACATTTAGTCTATAATGATATCATAGTATAAAAGTGGTATCGGAGTACTATCCAATATACATTAGATCTATGGCATCGGCTACGCTATAAATATATATAATCTGCATATTGAAGTACTTTTAAATTTAAGTGGTTTATACTGTCTCGGTACGCTACTGATCTATCCAAATCACTTAGTTTAAATATATTTTGATATTTAGATTATATATTATGAATATCTTCAGCCGAACGATGGGTTTAATAATCCTAGCCGATTCAGTGCACACCGCATCAGCTCAACAACAGACGATATGTCATCGGCCACCAGCCGATCAGCTATCGTTTACAGATTAATACTTGTTTCTTTGTTTCTTGTTGATTGCAGGATCAAATCAACTGGCACGCCTACAAACCTAAGAAGAAATAATTTGGACCTAAACTAAAGTAAAGCAAATCTCTCAGGCCAGTAAGCAATTTTCCAAGTCAATGCACCTTCGATATGATTTGGGATCAACACGCTTTTTTGGCACGCCCGGTGGGACCTGATCACAAGTCAGATACAATGGCTGACATCAAGACCTTAGAGATTGATCAGGAGAACATCATTCCGGTCACATTGGACCAGCTGATGCCAGAGCAAAAGGCCAAGATTGAAGACATGATGAATAAATTGCAGAGCCAGTATCTGCACTCCTTCGCTCAAACTCAGTCGGGCATCATCCTCCAGAGGTACAAGATAAAACTGCCAGCCGATGACGAACCCGAATCAAGCTGTGGTAAAGGTGCCAAAACTCAGGACGTCAAGTAGGAGGAGGGCCCAGAACTCAACAATCTACAGGACAGGATCGACTATGCTGTCCACCAGGCCTTGATCAACAGATCAAGGATCCTTGTTAACACTTTGAACAATATGATCAAGGACGTGGTCGACTCCAGGATCTCTGAACACCAGGCCAAGGGCCCAATTTTCCTTCCTGATGGCAAATTTCCATCGTATAGGACTTTGGCCACCGATGGATTGTAGTCTGTCTCAGCCATACCCCCAGGTCAGTCGATGACATCAGCATCGACAACCAGGAAGCCGATTATTTTGTCATCGGCACAAAAGCCACCGGAGTTCAGTCCCATGCTTCTATCCAGGCAGCAGCATCAGCACAGTGGGCAAGATATCCCTTTGGCTGCTCAAGATCAGATTGCGGCGATGTTCAACACGAATTGGCCACCGGTCGAGCCGATTCCACGAGTGACGATAGGGTCATACTTACCAAACTTGCAGCAACACCCTATCGGTTCCCAACTCGGTCATGATCAGCCGACTCACAGGGTACATCAGTCTCCTCAGCATCACATAGGGGGGAATTTTCAGTCACGATATCAGCCTCATTCACCCCAGATGCAGTTCGGCAAGCACCACTTCAATTTGATCAGTTTGAGCCGATACAGCCGCAGGTGCAAGGAGCACAACAGCAAAAACCTTGGGCAGATATGATCGCAAATGTTATGAGGGAATAATTCGGCCTCAAGCCCAAGGACACAGGCAACATGTATCTGTACCCCTACCCAGAATATTCTGAGAGAGTTCCACTGCCTAGCTGATACAAAGTGCCTGACTTCTCCAAATTCTCGAGGCAGGACAATTTCTCTACGTATGAACACGTTAGCTGATTTTTGGCCCAATGTGGTGAGGCATCGGCTACTAATGCTCGGAGAGTTAGGCTTTTCCCTCTTTCTCTCTCTGGATCGGCTTTCACCTGGTTTTCTTCTCTATCTTACAACTCTGTGCAAAGCTGGGACAATCTGGAGAAACAATTTCATAGATATTTTTACAGTGGTGTTCATGAAATGAAACTGCCCGATTTAATAGCTATCAGGCAGAAACAAGACGAGTCTGTTTAGGACTACATTCAACGGTTCAGAGACATGAGGAACAGATGTTATAGCCTGGTTCTGTCTAATTCGCAGCTAGCCAATCTCGCTTTCCAGGGTCTGTTGACGCCGATAAGGGAAAGGTTTTTGGCTCAGGAATTTGAGAGTTTAGCTCACTTGGCCTAGAAAATATCGGCAGATGAACAAAGATTCCATGAGGCCAAGAAAGCTCTTAAGAATATTAACCATGTTGCATATTCTTCTGAATCGAAGGAAGACAGCGACTCCGAAATGGTAGCAGCCGATTGGGCTAGGAACAAAATGGTTATCACCTGCCAATGGGTCAAGAATTCGGCCAAAGAAGAGAAATATGATCTTGACATCACTAAGGCCGACAAAATTTTTGATCTGCTGCTTCGGGAGAAGCAAATTCAGCTGCCAGCCGGTCATGTGATTCTATCAGCTGAGGAACTAAAGAAAAGGAAGTACTATAAATGGCACAACACTGGGTCTCATAGCACAAACGATTGCAAGGCATTCCGATAGCAGATTCAATCAGCTATAGAGGCGGGAAAAATTAAATTTGAAGACCCGAAGAAGTCGACGAAGGTTGATGGAAACCCTTTCCCTGTCAACTTGGTTCACACCAGTGGCAGGCTAGCCAGTAGTGAGCCCCCGGAGATGGACAGTTTGGTTAAATTCATAAAGGATTTCATAGAGAGGGAATCACCATCTTCTGCCAACGTCGTCAAAAAATATCGGCAGCCCAAGTACCATAGAAGGCATGACATGCAGGAAGAGGACGATGGCTTTGATCCTCATTGGGGCTATGAATTTTTCCGATTTTGCTGCCATCGATTGAAGACTGTCCAGCATGCAGCGATCGTGGCGCCGATTACGCTGAGGAGTCTAGCCAATCTCGTTCTAAGAGAAATCGGCTACTACAGAAGAAACTTCCTGTTCACCAAAGGCTGGGTCTGATTCACCAAGATTTTTTTCAAGAAGATGATAATGAAGATGAAGACGAGACCATGAACCCGCAATGTTGCCCCTTCGGTACATTCACAAAGACTCATAAAAGGAGGGTGTAACGGATGAAGACCAGGGGTCAGTGTCGACCCCCGTTTTTTAGGACGGGAATGATTCGTGTTCATAGTACCATTTCCCTGGATCGAGTAGTTTGGTACCCACTAATACAGTACTGAATTATCAGGTGCAAAGTGCACGAATAGTCTTACACCCAAAGGCATATTACAATAATAAGCCCGAAGGCAATATCCAACACATATAGGTCCTCATGGACCGGATACAATCAAATACAAAAGGTAGGTAAGGCAGCGGAGTAGAAGGCAGCGGCTTGTTGACTGCCACAGGCAACGACTGGGGACTAAGACCTATTAGGCACCTTCGTCTTCCTCACCCTCCTGGTAGTAGGCGTACGGGTCTTCAGGGTCTTCATTATCCACATCTGAATGTTTGTGCGTATAGCAAGGGTGAGTACCAAACATACTCAGCAAGCCAACACAGCAAAGTTGCATATGATAGGAGATTCTCAAAGGATGGCTGTGGTTCATTTGCACAAAGCCAACTTTGTAAATCTTTTCACAACCTTAACATCTGGCCTAGTCAAGTTTTATTACCATAGTTCATTAAGTCGGCAACGGTTCTGTCCACCATCCATTGTGATCCCAATGATAGCTTCCCGCCACCGGATGGTCATGGTTTTCTGGGGAGCCTACCCTTCTCGTATCTCGAGAAGTTTGTTCACCAGTACATAAAAATCATTATGCAAACCCATCCCATCATTTTTAAATTTAGAGTCTAGCCAGGAGATAAACTTGTGACGCCGCTCATTATCCGCAAGCACGGCTATTTGAATAGATTGATTTACTCACACTGCAGTGGATGTACACTTTACCTGTACTTCGTGACTGCCCAACGAATGAGCCTACGTCCCAACACATGAGACGGTCACGGCAGAGCCTTTCGATATCCTCACTTTGGCAGTACCCGCTCCATGAACTTTAGCCCTCTTGCACTCTAGCTATAAACGGTTCCTAGCAGTGAGAGGAGTTATGGCGCTCCTGGGGTAAGGGAATGACTTGCTCCATCTTTAACTTCCAACCTTCATCTTCATCTCCTCACATTGATCGAATGACCCGATCTCTGCCCAGGTACCTACTAGCGGTAAATCCCCTACTGGTAAGCCCTTAACTCAACCCAACTCCTGAACCACTATGCAGGGATACTGCCTTCGCTCGGATATCTACTCCGCTAGGTCTATACCCATTCGAGAACTATGGTCGTACTGGCTCGTTCCATGTTAAAAGTCTCATGGCTCGGTCCTTAATTGACCGGGGACGGTACTTGCCTTTTCTAGAATCCACCCAAATCATCCAGCCGCTCCAGTCTAACATATTTGTTTGTTTTAATTTTTCATCAAAACTCATTTTATCATTCTCATGGCAATGTGGCGCTCATGTCTCCACATGTCGTATCCAACTACCTTTCCCAAAGGTAGTTGCCCAAGCATATAGCTCTTTTCGTAAAGTATGAATATGCATTGAGTCTAATCATGGCATGGCTAAGCATTTTAGCGAGGATTTCCTTCGGTCACATCATATCGAGGGTTACAAAGAATATAACTAAAGGTAATCAACATCAAGGCATGTGATAACAAGAATATGTATTCTTTTTGTGTGTATCATGCACATTTTAATTTTTGAATCAATACAAATTTGCAAATAGGATCAATATGTTCAAAGGGAGTGATGACTTGCCTTGCTCGCGACCTTCTTGACTTGTGTCTTCAGCGTACTCAACGACTCCCGTGGATTCTATACATACGTGCGAAATATCCAATTGAATTCGATCAGAATTCAAATAAAAACCATCAAAACCAAATAAATTGCAAAAGCGATCCCTACGACAAATCTATGGTCGTAAACGGATTAATGATCGGGTTTTGATAAAGTCCGAGTCGAAACGAGCGAGTTTCTTTAATTTGAACTCTTGTGTTTTCTTTTGATTTAATTCATATGGGTGGCCTTATCCCTAGTTAATGTAAGTTTATCGGCATTACAACCGATGATCAAAAATGTCTATTTTGATGAAAGGGTAATGAGAGTGTTTACGTCGATTTTTTGGTTGAATCCTTAATCCTCCGGTGAGCTTGGTGTCGCGGTCTACAGATAAATGGGTTGGGAAGGATTAAATATAAAACATATATGTATATATATAGGGAGGGGTTGATTAGGAATTATAAAGATAGTTTATAATTCTTTGGAAAATGTTTCTATTTGTACATATAAAACAAGGTGTATAAATGAACTTCTCAAAAGATAACATTGTTGGAAATTGAATAGGTTAAAAAGTTTGAATATTAAAACTTATAGTTATTTGCAAAAGAAGCTTTTAGAAGTGAATGAATAATGATCTCTTTAAAAGATGAAAATCTTTGTAAATAATGTTTAGGGAGTTAAAAAGAATTTTAATATTATTCTAGGATTTTTATTAGGCTTATATTTATTTTTAATCCCTTAGAAAAATTAAAATAAGAGTTTTCAAAAATTTTTCTTTGGTCGGGAATCGAACCAGCGCCCTCCCTCTCACTCGGCTCGGCTAAAACCACTGAGCTTGCGAGCCGATCTCTTCCTCTCTCTCTTTTCTTTTGTTTTCTTCCCTCCTGTCTTCTCCTTCTTCTTCCCGGCGAGGCCGACGGTGGGGCACGGTCAAACGGCGGCGAGGAAGGCCGGAGCTCGGAAACAATAGGGCCCTACACCATCTACGTGACGTGGGGAATCCGTTTGAGGCACGCCCTGGTCGGGAGGCGGCGGGGAGGTCGGCAACGACGGGCGATCGGCGACAGCGAGGCGGCCGTGGCGGCGGAGGCGCACGGTGCGGCGGTGCTCCGGTGACAATGCGGCCGAACCAAGGGGTCCTAGAGCATCTACGGGACACGGGGGTGCTAGAAAGGGGGTTGGTTTGGCCGGAAAGGGACGGTGGTGGCCTGGCGACGTGCGCACAGCGGCGGCCGAAACAGAGGGCTCGGCGGCGCTCGTCGCCAGCGATTTCCGGCAGCTATTCGGCTTGGGAATCCTAGGGGAAATGAAGCTCGTGACATGAGGATTGTAATAGGACCTTTAATTCGAGAAGAAATTGACCCAGGACGACGAATTTTGAGTTTTGCTCCGGGAGGCCGATTTAGGGTTCTTCCGATCGGGCTCCGATCTTTTGAGAAAGTCTAGCGCTGTGGTGAATGGATTTTGGGGAAAATTGGAGTTGAGCTAGATGAGACGATATGGCACAGATTTCGTGTTGAGAGTTTTGGCCGAGGAGCGCTATTTATAGCCGACCGCGTGAGCTCGAGCTCGGCGGCCAGGGCGGCAGCGCTAGGGGTGACGCGTGCGCGAGTAGGGGGACGGAAGGCCGACGCACAGCGGGCATGGCTACAGCGCGGGCGGAATGTGCACGGTGGTACGGCGCGGCATGGCCTGACGTTGGCTACAGCGGCGGCGTTGACGCGGGTGCGCGCGCGGTACGGCGGAGTTCGGCGAGGCATGGGCGTGGCGCTGTGGCTGACGCGCGCGGCGTGGGCGTGGCGCTGTAGCTGACGTGGCGGCGTGGGCGCGACGTGCGGCGCATGGACGGGGGCAGGCCACGCGCGCGTACGGCACGTCATGTGCGCGCGGTACGTCCCCGACCACCGTCGAACACCTGGCGGGCAATGAACAGCGTGATTTCCGATTTTCCCTCATTTTCTTTTCCTTTTCCGTTTTCTTTTTATGTTTTTATTTCTATTCATTCCTTTTATATTTCTCCTAATATGAAACATAATTTGGCCAGTTTATAAATTTAGTTTAACTCCAAATTTTCAATCTTTTGCCCAACTTTATTATATATTATTATGTACGTATTCATATATATTCCTCCTATTTCTATTCTTTTCTTTTATTCCATTTTATTTTATTTCTTTTTTATTTTCCAAAATATAGTTTTGATTCAAATTAAATGCTTATCAACCTTAGTTTTATTTTTATAATTGTATATTTTAAAATTTTTATTTACTTTTAAGTTTTATTCCCTTTTATGGTTTTCGAAACCCTTTTTGATTTCTCTTTCTTTTAGATGAGTGTATTTTTATTTATAACATGCAATAAAACTTGCAAATAAGAGGCAAATAAGTACTACAAGATGCAATGCTTCAAAAAGTTTTTGTGGGCTCTGGTTTTTAAGTTGCGATTTTTAAGTTCCGATTTTCAGGATGTTACAAACCTACCCCCCTAACAATAAATCTCATCCTCGAGATTTCTTACAGATCGCTAAGTAGGTGTGGGTACTCGGTTGCTAAAAAGTCCTCGCTTTCCCAGGTGGCTTCTTCTTCGGTGTGGTTGCTCCATTGCACTTTGTGCATCCGCCATGTCTTGTTTCGGGTCCTCTTCTCTGCCTCATCCAAAATCTTTACTGGATGTTCAGAGTAGGTGAGGTCTTCATTGATTAGGACGTCTCTTGTAGGGACTGTTTCTTCCGGCACTCGCAAACACTTTCTCAGTTGCGATACGTGGAACACCGGATGTACGTCGGAGAGGTTTTCTGGTAGGTCTAGCTGATAGGCCACTTTGCCTCTCCTGGCTCTTATCGGAAAGGGTCCAACATATCTTGGCGCCAGTTTCCCCTTAACCATGAACCTCTTAGTCCCTCGTAGTGGCGAGACCTTTAGATATACGTAGTCGCCCACGTTGAATTATAAATCTCTTCGGCGAGTATCTGCGTAGCTCTTTTGGCAGGACTGCGCTACTTTTAACCGATCTCTTATTAAACGAACCTTATCCTCAGCTTCTTTAATGATATCTGGTCCAAATACAGCTCGTTCACCGGTTTCTGACCACATTAGCGGGGTCCGGCATCGCCGTCCAAACAAGGCTTCATTTGGTGACATTTTCAGGCTAGTTTGGTAGCTATTGTTATAGGAGAATTCCACATAGGGCAGACATTTCTCCCAGTCCTTGGTAAAATCCAACGCACATGCTCTCAACATATCCTCAAGGACTTGGTTCGTCCTTTCGGTTTGTCCATTAGTCTGAGGATGGTAAGCGGTACTGAAGGCGAGGTGACTTCCAAGTGCTTCGTGAACCTTTTCCCAAAGTGAGACGTTAATTGGGTACCACGATCCGATACGATCCTTTTTGGTACCCCGTGAAGGCACACTATCCTGTACATGTATAGTTCTGCCAACTTAGCACTGTTATACTGAGTCTTGACAGGGGTAAATCGGGCAGTTTTGGTGAGTCTGTCCACGATCACCCAAATGGAATCATACCCTGTGGTAGTTTTGGGTAATCCTACAATAAAATCCATGCCTATTTCGTCCCATTTCCATTAAGGGATCTTAAGCGGCTGTAACAGTCCTGCCGGTCGCTGATGTTCAGCCTTGACCCGTTGGCACACATCACAAGTGGCTACGTATTCTGCTATGTCCCTCTTCATGTTAGGCCACCAGTATTCTTCCTTCAAGTCCTGATACATCTTGGTGCTGCCCAGATGTAATAAAAAGGCTGACTCATGCGCTTCCTTTAAAATTAATCTCCTTAAACCTCCTTTCTCCAGCACGTAGATCCTTTTCCTATACCATAGAGTTCCATTATCGTCCGCCAAAAATTCCTTTGCTAGCCCTTTGGCCATGCACTCTTTGATTAGCTGGGTTTCCTCATTATCTTTTTGGGCTTCCTTGATCTGAGTCCACAGGAGGGGTTGTATCTCCAGCGAATGCAGTTGTCCATGAGAAATTACCTGCAAGTTAAGCTGAGCCATTTCTTCTTGCAGGTTGTTAGCCGTGCCTTCTGGACTTAAATGGTTGCATTGGGCCTTGCGGCTCAAAGCGTCAGCTACAACATTGGCTTTGCAAGGGTGGTAGTGGATCCCTAAGTCGTAATCCTTGATTAGTTCTAGCCACCTTCTTTGGCAGAGGTTGAGGTCCGGCTGGGTAAAGAAGTACTTCAAGCTCTTGTGGTCCATGTATATGTCGCAGTGGTTTCCGATTAGGTAGTATCTCCATATCTTTAACGCATGCACAACTGCGGCCAATGAGTGGGGTAATTTCCCTCGTGTGGCCACAATTGCCTTGAGGCATAAGCCACAACTTTTCCGTCTTGCATCAACACTCCTCCCAGTCCTTGCCGAGACGCGTCACAGTATATGACAAAGTCTTTCCGATTGTCTGGTAGCACTAAGATTGGAGCGGGTGGTTAACTTTTCTTTGAGTAGATCAAAGGCTTTTTGACACGGTCCCGTCCATTCGAACTTGTTTTCCTTTTTTAGCAATTGGGTCATGGGCCGGGCTATCATGGAAAATCCTTCAATAAATCGCCTGTAATATCCGGCCAATCCTAAGAAACTTCTGACCTCGGTTACTGACTGGGGTGCCTTCCACTCGGTGACAGCTTTGACCTTGGCAGGGTCTGCAGCTACACCTCCGGCTGAGATTATATGTCCAAGACGACCTCCTTTAGCCAGAATTCACATTTACTGAACTTCGCATACAGCTGGTGCTCTCGTAACTTCTCCAGCACCAAGCGTAGGTGTTCCGCATGCTCCTTTTCGTCCTTGGAGTAGATAAGGATGTCGTCGATGAACACTACTACGAACTTGTCCAGGTATTCCATGAATACTTTGTTCATAAGGTTCATGAAATATGCTGGGGCATTGGTTAATCCAAAGGACATCACCGTGAACTCATACAAGCCGTAGCGAGTAGAGAACACAGTCTTAGGAATATCTTCAGCCCTAATCTTTAGCTGATGGTATCCAGACCGAAGATCAATCTTTGAGAACACTCGGGCACCATTGAGTTGATCGAACAAGTCATCGATTCGAGGTAATGGGTATTTATTTTTGATGTTCACTTCATTCAATGACCTGTAATCTATGCACATCCTCATGTTTTCGTCTTTCTTTTTGACGAACAGCACTGGGGCTCCCCAGGGTGAAGAACTAGGGCATACAAATCCCTTTTCTTGTAACTCTTTGATTTGCTTCTTGAGCTCTTCCAACTCGTTGGCAGGCATTCGGTAAGGTCTCTTAGATATGGGGGTCGTGCCTGACATTAGGTCAATGATGAACTCTATATCACGGTCTGGGGGCATTCCAGGTAATTCTTTAGGAAACACATCCGGGTAATCCTGCAGTATTGGCATTCCGACAATAAGTAGCATGGTGAATATCCCCGTAGCTCATTCACAAAGCATAGGGTCTTGGTCCATGGTTATGGTCATTGGCGATCCCCACGGGGTAGATACAGTGACCTCTCTTCGGCCGCAGTCTAGGACTCCATGGTTCGCAGTTAACCAATCCATTCCTAGGATGACATCCAGGGTTTGGGGTGGCAATACAGTAAGATTTGAAAAGAATACTACATCTCTGATCCGGATGGGTACATTGGTGCAGGCATAGGGTATGGTTATGTCTCCCCCGGGTGAATGTACTAGCATGGGTCTCTTAAGATTTACCCGGTGTAGGTTGTGTTCTTTGCTTATGCGAGATGATATAAACGAATGCGACGCTCCGGAATCAAACAAAAATTTAACCGGTGTAGAGTGGATAGAGAACATACCCATCAGCACGCCTTGATCTTCTTGTGCTTCCTCAGCATGCACATGATTTACTTGCCCGCGGCGGAATCCCATAGTAGCCTCCTTGGGTTGCGGTGTTCTGAATAAGTTGCGTCCAGCCACAGGGGTGGCGGTTCCTCGTACAGCCGTGGCATTGGCGCCGATACGGTTGGGGGTGTTGAGAGGCTTGGGGCAGTGGTTGGCATAGTGCCCAAACTCTCCGCAGTTGAAGCAATTCACATTCTTGTTCCCTGGAGTTGTCAGGGTAGGCGTCGGGGTACAAAATGGTGTGGCAGCTGACCTGCTGATGTAGCCAGGTGCAGAGGGACGGTGGGTCACCACGATGGTTGGCTTCCATCCTAACGATGCTGCTCCTTTAGGACGCTGTGATGTTCCTTGGAGTGGGCGAGTCATCGCGAGTCTCCTTTTCTGGTTATTTTCAACCGTCTTTTGGTCATGTTCCAATCATACGACCTTGTTAATCAGACTTTGGAAGTTAGCATGGTCCTGTCCGATCATTGGTCCTCGCAACTCGTCGTTCAACCCTTCAATGAATTTATCTATCTTCTCTTCTTCGTCCGCCAAGTCGCTGGTTACGTAACGGGCAAGCTGGGTAAACTTGTTGAGGTATTCTTGTACCGTGGTGTTGCCCTGACGCAATCTCTGAAATTCATTCTTCTTCATCCTCATGACAGCGGTGGGCATGAAGTTTTCACGGAAGGCTGCCGTAAATTCTTCCCAAGTTGGTTCTCCAGCATCCTCCGCTCGGGTGTCCTTGTATGTGTCCCAGCAGTCGCTAGCGGGTCCTTCCAACTGGTTTGTGGTGAAGATAACCCTGTCGGTTTCCCGCACTCGCACAAGGGTCAGTTTCTTCTCTATCACGTGTAGCCAGTCTTCAGCGTCCATGGGTTCTTCCGTCGTGGAGAAGGTAGGCGGCTTGGCTCTCATAAACTCTCCTAAACTTGAAGTTCCGCGATTCCCCTGGTTGTTAGCGATGGCTTGTAACAACTGAGTCTGCAATGCCATGACCTCTGTCAGGGTGGAGGGGTTAGGCTCCGGTGGGTTCTCGTTGGTCGCGGTTGCTCTACGTCGATTAGCCATCTGAACGACGTGGATAAGGTAAGAGACTTGATCTACTAAGGTCACTATTCTAAGGGATTTTTCTTCAAGTTGTTTAAGGTGATCTTTCAAAGCAAGCTTGGTGGAATAAACTCATTTAGGATACACCATAGAACATCTCAATAGTTCTTAATTAATACATCATAAGAGATACATTGGACTGCATATACACAGTCCCATACAACACAATACAACACTAACATCGTTCTATATCACACCATAACTAGGGGGAAATCAGGGTGTGGCCCTTGCTATCTCAACACCATCCAAAGCAAGACCAGAACCCTTGCAGATATCCAATCTAATCATCCAACCAACCGCAGGATCCGGGTGTAGGCAACGGGTAGTCCCCAGCAGGTGAAAACTGAAGTTCCCATGACTCGGAAGCAGTCGCTTCGGAGTCGTGCCTGAGCTTCCTGCCTGGTGGCCGAGTACTTTTGCGGGCTGTCCTGCGGGTGATAGGTCCTCCCGCAAATGTAACGCGGTAGGTAGGGGCCTCTTCCTCTGATGGATCAGTGATACTAGGCTCCCACTCGACCTCCATGGGTTCTGACTCATCCTCCGAGTCAGTGCCAACCTGAATGGGGTTCTCTACTCTAGAACCAGGCTCGGATGGAGTAGCCGTGGTAATCTGTAGGGTATCTGTTTGTGCAGCAGCTGGTTGGGTGATAGTAGGGTCCATCAAATATGGTGCGGACTCAGTGCTCAGCATGTTGGCCTGCTCCAGCAAGGCGTAGAAAGTGGTTAAGCACGAAGGAGTCAAGAAGTAGTAGTCGAACACTGATGCAGGGGGTGGTGCGCGGTGTAGTCAAGGTGGAAACGTCCTCAGTCGGGACAGCACGAAGTTGCTCCTTCAACTGGCCGACCTGCCTTTGGCTCTTCCTGAGTTGCTCCTCCAGGGTGACCAGGGCTTCTCCTCGAGAGACGTATTGAAGTGAGAGCTGTTCGTACTATATGCTGTTGAACTGGAGCTGAGTCTTCAGGGAGTTAATCTGGCTGCCATAGTTGCGGTGCTCCTCTTCTAGGTCGCTCATGCGCCTCAGCTGCTCATCAATTTCCCGCAGCGCTTCCTCGTAGCAATCATCCGCACCTTCAGTCCATCGGGACAGTCGGGTTACCATCGGGTTGTAGCAGCAGGGTGTGGCCTCCACGGTGCAAACCGAGTTGCCCTCCTCCCGATAAGGGTGGTGCACAAACTCGGTCATCGTCAGCTCTGCCCGGTGGATGGCATTAAGGCGTAAGAACGCCTCACAGGCAGCATCCTGAAGTGCGGCCTCTATAAGATCTCGCCGGTAGCGGGTCTGGAAGCAGTATGATGGCTCGCTACCGACACGGGCCTCAATCGATACGGCGGCTTCCCACTCAGGGTGGTTCTCGGTACCGTGTCTCCTGCTCCGATAAATGGGTGTGTCCGGGTACCTTAAGCATCACATCAGCTGCCTAAGTTGCACAACATATCCCTCCTCCAGAGGGATCTCAAGCTCCCAAGCTCCGATCTGATCATGGCTTGCCATCTGCTTTTGAAACTATCTTAGAGTTAGAGAGGGGTAATATCAAAACAATTTTAGTAGAGAAATGGGGGACTAGAGTATAAGGGAAAACACATTCTGTTTTGTAGACATAGTTTGTACTTGAAATAATCCTAAGTAGGGATATTTCCCTTTAGCCAACTACAAAGGGGGTGGGGCGCCATTGGTCTTATCCTATAGTCGCATCGCTCTGATACTATCTGTGTCGACCCCCATTTTTGTGGACGGGAATCATTCGTGTTCATAGTACCATTTCCCTGGATCGAGTAGTTTGGTACCCACGAATACAGTACTACATTATCAGGTGCAAAGTGCACGAATAGTCTTACACCCAAAGGTATATTACAATAATAAGCCCGAAGGCAATATCCAACACATATAGGTCCTCATGGATCGGATACAATCAAATACACAAGGTAGGTAAGGCAGCGGAGTAGAAGGCAGCGACTTGTCGATTGCCACAGGCAACAACTGGGGACTAAGACCTATTAGGCACCTTCGTCTTCCTCACCCTCCTGGTAGTAGGCGTACGGGTCTTCAGGGTCTTCATTATCCACTTCTTAATGTTTGTGCGTATAGCAAGGGTGAGTACCAAACGTACTCAGCAAGCCAACACAGCAAAGATGCATATGATAGGGGATTCTCAAAGGATGGTTGTGGTTCATTTGCACAAAGCCAACTTTAAATCTTTTCACAACCTTAACATCTAGCCTAGTCAAGTTTTATTACCATAGTTCATTAAGTCGGCAACGGTTATGTCCACCATCCATTGTGATCCCAAGAATAGCTTCCCGCCACCGGATCGTCATGGTTTTCTGGGGAGCCTACCCTTCTCGTATCTCAAGAAGTTGGTTCACCAGTACATAAAAATCATTATGCAAACCCATCCCATCATTTTAAAATTTAGAGTCTAGCCAAGAGATAAACTTGTCACGCCGCTCATTATCCGCGAGCACGGCTATTCGAATAGATTGATTTACTCACACTGCAGTGGATGTACACTTTACCCGTACTCCGTGACTACCCAACGAATGAGCCTACGTCCCAACACATGAGACGGTCACGGCAAAACCTTTCGATAACCTCACTTTGGCAGTACCCGCTCCATGAACTTTAGCCCTCTTGCACGCTAGCTGTAAACGGTTCCTAGCAGTGAGAGGAGTTCTGGCGCTCCCGGGATAAGGGAATGACTTGCTCCATCTTTAACTTCCAACCTTCATCTTCATCTCCTCACATTGATCGTATGACCCGATCTCTGCCCAGGTACCTACCAGCTGTAAATCCCCTACTGGTAAGCCCTTAACTCAACCCAACACCTGAACCACTATGTAGGGATACCGCCTCCGCTCGGATATCTACTCCGCAAGGTCTATACCAATTTGAGAAGTACGGTTGTACTGGCTCGTTCCATGTTAAATGTCTCAAGGCTCAGTCCTTAATTGACCAGGACGGTACTTGCCTTTGCCAGAATCCACCCAAATCATCCAGCCGCCCCAGTCTAAAACTCATTTTATCATTCTCATGGCAATGTGGCGCTCATGTCTCCACATGCAGTATCCAACTACCTTTCCCAAAGGTAGTTGCCCAAGCATATAGCTCTTTTCGTAAAGTATGAATATGCATTGAATCTAATCATGGCATGGCTAAGCATTTTACCGAGGATTTCCTTCGGTCACATCATATCGAGGGTTACAAAGAATATAACAAAAAGGTAATCAACATCAAGGCATAGCATAACAAGAATATGTATTCTTTTGTGTGTAGCATGCACATTTTAATTTCTGAATCAACACAAATTTGCAAATAGGATCAATATGTTCAAAGGAAGTGATGACTTGCCTTGCTCGCAACCTTCTTGACTTGTGTCTTCAGCGTACTCAACGACTCCCGTGGATTCTATACATACGTGCGAAATATCCAATTGAATTCGATCAGAATACAACTAAAAACCATCAAAACCAAATAAATCGCAAAAGTGGTCCCTACGATAAATCTATGGTCGTAAACAGATTAATGATCGGGTTTTGCTAAAGTCTGAGTCAAAACGAGCGAGTTGAATTAATTTGAACTCTTGTGTTTTCTTTTGATTTAATTCATATGGGGTGGCCTTATCCCTATTTAATGTAAGTTTATCAGCACCATCCAACCCTAGGCTTGAGGGCTACATCTGGAAGGTGCACCTGGGCAGTGCACTTGCTGAAGCTCGAGCTGCAAGATTCTGGGAACCTGCTGAAAGCCCTTCTCCAATGCCTTGGGGACTGACTAAAGGCGATGAAGAGGACCTTAGATCCTAAGGATGGATGTCTCACTCCTCCTTAGTCTCGGGGGCTGCTATGGGGGGTGTCACCCCGGGGTAGCACTCGGACTAGAGTTGAAGTCAAGCTGGAGTCGGATTGCGAGTCTTCGGGATATGGTCGGGAGCCCGACCTCTCCTCGGGGTCGGCCGCCCCGACCTCCCCCCAGTCCGACCTCGGCACTCCTTTCTCGACCTTGACTCCTCGACCCGACTTCCAGCCTCCTCGGGACAAGACTTGGCTTGCAAGGAAGCGAGGAGGGGACAACCCGGCAAGGAATGACGTCACCTGACAGCACAGTACAGGTGGTATCTGCAGAGGAGGGGTCCCAAGGCAGGATAAGGCACAAGATACCCACGGCGCGCAAGGCCCAAAGAGCATCTCCTTGTTGTTTGTATTCACCTTTTTAGGTCTTTTAGTCTTAGCTTTCTTGGCCACCAAGTCCCTCGTAACTGCCCCCTTTGAGCTATAAAAGGGAGGACAGGACGGGCTGAGGGGGAGATCCCAAAATCTGAACACTCTTAGTTCCTTGCTTGTTCTTTGCCAGCTTGCTCTAAGCCCCAAGAACTCTCTCTTGTAAACCTTGTTCATCATCCACTCCAACAAAGAACACTGGATGTATGCTTTTTATCCTTCAAGAGGGTTGAACCAGTATAAATCTCGTGTTTCTTGTTCCTTGGCTCGTCTTAGTGACTCGAGTCGACCACCAAGCCCTGAGAGGAAGCGCATTCCCGATCACTCACTCATCTCCTTGGGAACCCCCCTCGGAGGACTGCCGACCTTCCCGTTGACAGATGTTAACCCTTCACGATCTCTCTAAGGAATTTATCTCGAGAGGCACAGCAGGAGAAACTGGAACTGGTGGTCTCTTTTTGCAAAGGAATTTTGAGGTATTCCCATAATCTTTGAAAAGATCATCCTCGAAATTGAAGGGAAACTCCGAAGAGTGAATTTCTTCATCCTTCGGTGTTCTCGGTTTGGCTGAGGTTTCTATAGCCGGATCTTGTGATATGCAAGGTAAAGCATTGGTCTCGGCTGGAGAATTATCCTCATCGCTTTCCTTGACCGCTGGTAGTGATTCACGATAATCTTCGACGAAGGAGGTGTTCTCTGAGATATGACTTAGGATTTTCATTCCTTCCATCGGAGTCTTATGTGAAAACGAACCACTGGATGTGATATCAAGGTATTGGGCAGACTCTTTGCCAAGACCTGACCAGAAATGCTGCAACAACACGTGGTCGGGTAGAGATAGGCCGGTGCCGAATTGGATAAGAGTTAAGAACCTGGCCCAAGCTACACCTATAGTTTCCTTATCACTTTGCTGAAAGCTGAGAACTTCTACACGAAGAGATGTGATATGGGTTAGCGGGAAGAAAGCGAGACAAAATCTACCTCTGAGTTCTTTCCACTCCCCGTTTGCTTTCTCTACAGTAAGAGTGTACCATTGCTTCACCCTTTTGGTAAGCAAAAAGGGAGACAACTTCCACTTCAAAGTTCTTTGTGTCATGCGTGGAATCATCAAGCAAATGGTAGTGTGGGTTTTCATGATCGCGCCAAGAGAAAGATTGCTCCCAAACCATGGCTATAAAGCCAGGGCGGAGTTCAAAGCCAGATGAAAGAATTGGCTCAGAGGAAGATGGTGGCTCAAAGAACTCGCCCTTCGGAGTAGATAGACTTTCGATAGATTGCTCCATAATCTAAAAAGGAAAAATAAAAAGATACGAGAATAAGCTAGGCTCTAGGATAAAATAGCAACCGTCCCCGGCAACGGCGCCAGAAATGCTTGTTGGTATTTCTTGCGACCACAAATAAAGTCCACAAGCGCCCAGGTATTCCAAGGGATACCGAATCCAAGGGACAGTAGGGATTATCGAAGAGTTAGGATCATCCAAGGACATCCAAGAATAGGTAGGCTAAGGTATAGAGAGGATTTCTATTGTTGTGGCTCTAAGAAGCTGGTAACTTACTTTACTTTCTTTACTTACTTCGGGAGTTGGCTTATACTCGGTTTGCCGAGTGACTCCGGTCTACAGCTCTACGCCGTACCCGAACGTGGAGGAATACAAAGGACGGACAAGGTTGTCACCACCTGCCGCCTACCTCTCACCCGTGGAGTACGAGGCAAAAAAGGTAAACTCTAGCCTAGACACCATGTCTGGAATACTACTCTAGCCTCGCAAAAGAACACACGTCTTCATCAGGGGTCCTAGTACTAGAGCACCCAAATTAATTGGACAATGATCCTGTAAGTAAATGCGATAAAGTAAATTACTTAAAGTAAAAGTATAACAACCATAGTAAATCATGAACGCTTACTTTATTGAAGAAAGTATTCGTCGAGGTGCAAGGCTGGAGGTCGGTGCCAGGACTCCCAGTACTCCTCCGAGCTACCCCTCGGAGAAAACTCTGACATTTCGAGCACTCCTTTCGGAGCTTCCTCTCACTCTCTAAACCTATTCACTAAGCCTTTGGAGTGAAGCTTTAATCTTCTTGGAGGTGTGTTGAAATGAAGTGAGTGCCCTCCTTATATAGCCCTCCATGGTGGTTTGGAGTCGGTTTGTAACCGCCAAACTACCATAACCACCATTGGGAGAGGCTAGGGAGTCGCTACATGGAAAATGGGTCGGTTTGGTCTCAGTTTTAGTTCGGCCGAACCATGATCTGGGCCAAACCCCTCCAATTTTCTCTGGTGGCTAACATGTGGGCCCCTAAGGTGGTTCCTGGGTGTTTGGTCCCACTTCAAGGCAGTTTCACCCGACTTATGGGCCCTCCGATCCGTGGGAAGCTGACGTGGTGATTGCTGATTGGTTGGAGTTGTGTTTCTTCACCACGAAAGCACACTTTTTCTTCATTTTGATATATTATTCACCTGCATAAAAATAATCACCAATACTCATGGAAAGAGTTAGCAAATAACCCTACCCCTACGTTGATGTGCATGGTTTGTTTGATTTATACAGGAGTTGACGGTCGGATTTTAGGTGATAGTGACCGTCAACAACCACCGCAAGAGGTGTGCTCCTCCTCGCCCCATGACAAAGGACAAGAGGTTGTGTTGTGCGGACTTCGCTCCCGGCAACCGCTGGCCGGCTAACTTCGTCATGATGGTAAAGGTGGTTTTGGACGATGAGGCCACCGGCTCCTAGGAGTTCGACGCCCATCGCAATGCCCGCCGACGCTACAATGCTGGCCGGGTTGCATGGCGTGAGCAGGCCCAACCTACTCGCGTCCAGCCCTGGAACCTGGCATCCGCCTTCATCATGGAGTTTGAGGGGCATTAGGTCTTTTGGACTCCTACGGCCAACTTGGTGGCCATCGAGCGCGCACTCGTCGCCCTTCCAGACTCTCTAGAGGTACGGAAGGCGATGGCTATGACCCAGGCAGCAACCACGCAGCTCATCGTCCCGGGCCCATCCGAGCACTCCCCTAGGAGTGCTCGTCGACCGAGGTCACGACGACAGCCGAGCGCTGGCGACTCCACATCGCCTTGCAACACCGAGGATCGGGCGACGGGAGCCAAATCTGCTTCTGTTGCCTCGGGTGGGCCCCGGAGGGAAGCCCCACCCCATGAAAAATAGGACAGTTCCTACACGGGAAACGCGCGTGAGATCATCGTGTAGTGGCTCGATTCCTAGAACCCCATCGAGCGTCGTGTCGCCAGCTGCAGGTGCCAGGAGCTACAGCGTTGAGAGAACTATGATCGGGAGCACGATGCCACCGAGGGCGTCGCCGGTGCCAAGCACCCGCCCTGGCACAACGGGTTCTCGGCCTTCACTAATTATCTCCGTTGGGTGACATGGCCCAAGGGGTTTCGCCCAACCGGAATCAAGCCCTACCATAGTAAGATCGATCCCTCGTTGTGGCTTCGGTTGTACTGCACTGCCATTCGGGCCGCCAGTGGCGACGACCACGTGATGGCGAACTACCTTCCCGTCATGTTGGCGCCAACCACCATCAACTAGCTCGCTGGGCTCCCTGAGAACTCCATCGATTCTTGGGACAACTTCTGCAACGCCTTCATCGCCAACTATCAGGGCACCTGTCAAGGACCGTGTCACGCGCAGAAATTCAGATCCGAATTTCCGAAGCTATATGTGTATTAAAATCCCTGTCCAGGACCAGCCAGGGGTACACATACGACAATTATTGATATTACAGGTCCACGTGTTAGAAACATTATAAAAAGATTACAAAAGAGCAGCGGAAAAAGGAAAAAAGGGGCCTAAGCCTAAGCTTGACGCTGGCCACGTGGCTTCAACCATTCCACAAGCATCTTCCAGAGTGTAGGACAAAGCCTACTCAACTTCGTCTTCTTCTTCAGCTTCTTGCTCAGGTTCTGGTGAAGAGGCAAGGATGAGTACTTCAACGTACTCTGCGAGTCACACCGGAAGGGGGAGAGAATGAATGCAGGGAAGACAAGGGTTTGGCTAAGGTTTGCTTTTGTGCAAACAGCAAGGGTTTTCCAAACAAAAGGGAATTTTAAGCACGAGCAAAACAGTAGTACTTTAAGTAATTAAGACATTTTTAAACCAACACTGTCCAACGTTATGCCCACGTTGTGACAGGCCCAACCCATCCAACTATACTAGTCATGTTCCATTGATCAGGGTTTAATAGTGTGAGACTAATCACGTTGAGTTCGGTTGATCGCCCAATTATCGTGGGCACAACTATTCGAATAGTTTTACTCTGATCAGAGGGGTGAAACTGTACCCACAAGACACAGCCCCATGACACGGTCTCCCGTGCGCCAGAATACCACCATGGTACCCCGGGAAGGTTACTGTGATAGGACCTTTCATATAACCCCCCGCTAACCAAGCGAACCCCACAAGGGTTTCGCACCCTCTCCCGGACCCTGGGATGTGGGCAGCCCCCCCAGTGCTTCGATGAATCGGGCAGCCTAGCAACCCTTATGTCGGGGCCGACTGAAACTCCATCCCGCTCACTCTTGCCGATGGGTTCGTCAGCTAGGACAGACTACCTTACGGGACCCACCTTACCCATTTTGGCTTGTGGTTTGCACGGTCATTCTTCCGAAGGTTCCCGTGAACCGGTCCTTAATTACCATGGGTGCCACTAACCAAAACCATAGCGCCCACAGCCCACCATTTGTCATATTTTAGTTATTAATTCAGTTCACCAAGTTCTCAAATTTTATTCTTTCGAACAGATGTCCAGGAGTTGCATATTAAGTGAGAATGACCCATTTAGTGAGCTAGTGAATCCAAGCCAGGCTAAGCATAACCTAGTCCTGAATCTAATCATATTACTTTCCCAAGTTCAATCAAAGGGTTTGGAGTGTCAAACCTAAGGCATAAAATAAATATACGGTGTACTATTTCCCATGAAATGACATTATAAAATACATGCAATTTAATAGAGGAAAACAGGTGTTTCAGCAAAAATGGGAGCAATATGATCAATAATAAAGCATGACTTGCCTTTCTCTTCGACTTGGGGGACTTCAGCAACAACCTCGAAATAAACCGGGTCGGCGGAACTACCGGGATCTACACGGCAAACAAGCAATTCATAAAACAGGCTAAAAAACTACTGAAACAGAGAACAAAACTATTTTTAATGGATTCTTGGAATTTTTATGAATTTAATGAAATTTGAATGGGCTAAAACGGAGCTCGGATTAAAAAGATATGATTTTTAGAAGTTTTTTGTTTTTTTACTAAAACAGAAAAGTCCTTAATTAATTAATTGTGCAATAAATCCCAGGTGGTGACGTCATCGGCTAGGGCTGACGTCAGCGGCCGAGGGCTGACGTCAGCGGTCCGCGGGAGCGCCGGTCCACGGTGGACCGGGTCCACGGGCCGGACGGGAGCGGTGCACCACGTGGCGTGCCACGCGAGCGAGCGGGGATCGGACGGTGCCGATCGTCCGGAGCCGATCGGGCGGCCGAGAATAAAGGGGCGCGGTGGCACGGTTGACCGGCGACGGCGGCAGGTGGCCGGAGGCCGGCCGGCACCATTCGTGAGGCGGCGCGGGGCGGCGGAGTGCCGCGGCTCACACGCGGGCGGAGCCGTGCGCACCCGAGAGGGGCGGCACGAGCGACCGAGAGCAGAGGGGGAGATGTGGCTAATCTGTTGCCCATCCATATGGTTCCGTGCTCGTCTTCAGTGAAGTCACGAGCTTTTCCAACCCTCATGTTCTTCTTAAGCTCAGTTATGTCAGGATCCGAGGCTTGAGCTATGCGAATTTGGTCTAAGAGTGTGGGTTGGGCTTCAAGAGCGGCCACAAATCCGGGTTCGACAATTCCCAGGTTTAGGCGCTCTAGTTCTGGTTATAACTGTTCACATCTCCCTTTTATGTGGATAGAGTTGCAGTAACTCTTTCGGCTCAAAGCATCAGCTACCACGTTAGCTTTGCCAGGGTGATAGTGTATACTTAGGTCATAATCTTGATCAACTCCAACCACCTTCGCTGACGGAGGTTCAAATCTGGTTGGGTGAAAATGTATTTCAGGCTCTTATGATCCGTATATATTTCATATCGATTACCGACGAGGTAATGTCGCCATATTTTCAAAGCGTGGACGACTGCCGCTAGTTCCAAGTCATGTGTTGGGTAGTTAGACTCATGAGGTCTCAACTGGCGGGAAGCATAAGCAACCACTTCTCCTTCTTGCATCAACACACAACCGGAGAAGTGGTGCTCGAAAAGTAAAGAGAACACCAGTTCTATTGCGACGCATCACGCCAAGGAAGGAGATGGTGCTCGTGTTCCTTCTCCAACTGGGAATAGATCAAGATGTCGTCGATGAACACTATGATGAACTTGTCCAGAAACTCCATAAACACCTTGTTCATCAAGTTCATGAAAAAGGCTGGGGCATTGGTAAGTCCGAAGGACATGACCGTGCACTCGTACAAACCGTATCGAGTGATGAAAGCGGTCTAGGGAATGTCCTCCTCCCGAATCCTTAGCTGATGATAGCCTGACCGCAAGTCTATCTTAGAGAACACCTTTGCTCCCTTTAATTGATCAAACAGATCATCAATTCGAGGAAGGGGATACTTGTTCTTAATAGTGACCTCGTTGAGTGCGCGATAGTCGACACACATCCTCTTGGTCTTATCCTTTTTATCCACAAATATTAGTGGAGCACCCCAGGGCGATGTGCCCGGGCGGATATAGCCTTTCTGTAACTGTTCATCCACTTGCTTCTTGACCTCTGCCACCTCATTGGCTCCCATTCCATAAGGCCTCTTGTGGATCGGAGCAGTGCCAGAGACTATGTCAATCCAAAACTCTATTTCTCTTTCAGGCGGCATCGTGGTTAGGTCCTCTGGGAAGACTTCCAGGTATTTGCAAACCACGGGAATATTTTCTAACTTCATCAGGTCCTTTCCTTCCTCTTCGGGTTTCTCCTTAGCCGAGATCCGATTCAGACTTGCCACTACCCCCGACAGTTTAGGGGAGCAGTAAATAGCTTTCTTCCCTTCGCCATTGGTCAAGGTGATCGTGCGGCTTGCACAATCGATCAGGCCTTTATGACGGGTTAGCCATTCCATCCCAAGGATGACATCCAGGCCTTTTGATTCCAGAAGGATAAGGTTGGCTAGAAAGGGGGATCCTTGGATTTCTATTGCCACTGAAGGGCAAAAGTGGGCGGTGTTCAAATGTTTCCCGGGGGTTTGAACCCGCATGGGTATCTTAAGTTTTAGTACCGACAACCCATGTGTCCCCATAAATGCTTTTGATATGAAAGAATGGGTTGCACCCAAATCAAACAGGACTGATGCATTAAAGGAGTTCACAGGGAACATACCTAGTATGACTTCTGGTGCGTCCTGTGCTTCCTCTGCCGAAGCATGATTCACTCTAAAAACCGGGGCACACGTTTTGGTCTTGGACACTTATCTGCGAAATGTCCATGTTCTCCACAATCGAAACAGTTGCCGGGTTTGAATCCCGAGTCCTTCTTTGGTGGTACTGGCTTGGATTGAGGTGGCGGCTGCGCCGTTGGCGGGCGCGGAGCCGGGTTCCGCTGCGGCTTTCCGGGACGGCTTCCACTGGGTTGGAAATTCCCGGGATGGTATGGACGATGTTGGCGGACGATCATAGTGGTAGGTCCACTTTGACCACCTGAAGTGAAACGCGGCCGTTGGGGATTCCCTTGCTGAGGTTGTGGCCTAAACTGAGTGGCCTTCCACTTTCTGAGCATTTTATTGCGTTGATCTTCTTGAGGGATGGCTTTGTCGACTAACTTCTCGAAGTCGACATATTCTCCTCAGATGAGTTTGTCTGTTAACTCATCGTCCAGCCTGGCCAAGAACTTTTCTTGACGTTCAACGTCAGTGCATACGTCCTCTGGAGCATATCACACTAAGCGATTAAACTCATGCAGATACTCGGTGATAGTCCGAGTGCCTTGCTCCAGAGATCTGAACTCCCTCTTTTTCTGAGCTACTATCCCTTCGGGGATGTGCGCCTTTCGAAATTGGTGGCAGAACTTTGCCCAAGTGACAGCAGGTGCATCTGCCCGACGGGTAACCAAGAAGTTGTCCCACCAGGCTGAGGTGGGGCCTTGGAGTTTGTGGGTGGCAAAGGACACCCATTGTTGGTCCGTGCACTGTAGAAGGCCCATCTTCTTTTCTATGGCGGTGACCAATCATTAGCCTCCATGGGATTGGTAGTACTGGAGAAGGTTGGTGGTCGGACACGAAGAAACTCTGACAGTTTGTTTTGTGGGGGAGGTGATGGTGCGAATTGGTCGTGATGATTCTGGTTCTCCTGTTGAAACTATTGCATCATTTGCAACTGCATCTATTGATGCTCCTTTTGCATTTGCTGTATCATTGCAGCCATCATTTGTGTCTGGTTGGCTAAGACTTGAGCCAAGGTGATGTTCTCAGGTGGAGGAGGTGGGTGAAGGGTAACGCGGAGGCTACGCTAGCCGAAAACAAAAACTTTTAACCGCGCAAACCAGGAACACTTGCAAGTAAGGGCCGATAGATCGTTACCGATTGGAGTAGAGTGCAGCGGAATAGCCAATCAGGGCAATCCGATTTGGAACAGTGTAGACGATTCTCGGAGACAGCCGGCGTTCTCACGCCTCGCTCCGATGCGCCCGACCGCAGCCGATTCCACCACACCCGATCCGAAGCCGATCAACAGCGCGCAACGTAGCAGCGCCTCTACCGGTATCCACACGTCCGGGGACAGAACGCCGAACACCCGTATGCTACCACGCGATGCAAGGCTAGGGTTTGGCTCGAAAGTGGGGAGGGTTTCCGTGGAGATTGATCTCGGCGACTTCTGTTGCACGCGATGCAATTGACATGTCACAGCTCTCCACCCCTCCCTTCCTTTATATAGAGTTGGCCGACTAGGACTAGTGACCGATCAGGACTCTATTTTGAATCGGATCCTATCCGAATCTCACAGAGTTGGCCGCCCATACGTCGTAAGCCCATAGGACTCTATCTGATCAGATCCCAATCCGATCGAGCCGTATCCGAGTCCAACTCGAATATCTATTCTATCCCCTTAAGCGTGCAACCCTGTAGGTTCAGGTATACTCGGTCTCGGCTATAGTCTAACTTAGCCGATCGTCGGCTCGAGTCCAACTCAGCCGACCTGTCAACAGCGGCGCCTAGCAGCACATATGGACACCATAGTATACAGGAATATAATATCGGCTCTGAACCTGTAATGTGTACACAAATCCCTTTGCCTTACGATACCAGTTAAGCTATAGGAAAGATGTGTGCCATCCCTTTAATAGCTTAACCATCCCTTTAATAGCTTAACCATTCACTCGAACCGTATTGAACTTAGCATGGCCATGCATTTCCATAATCCATTACCTCGAGGGGCCCAGAGATATCTCTCCAAAGGAGGGGCAAATTCCATCTTGATCACTCACATCCCACTCCATGTTTCATAGCAAACCCGAAGACTACTTTTATAACTACCCAGTTACGGAATAGCGTTTGGTAGTACCAAAGTAGGCTACTACACATGTTGGAATCAATGGTGATCTCAGGTCTAAGGACTTTGTACCAACACTACCTGAGAGCAACTAATGGCACATTAATTCCTGTAGTGTCTCATGGTGGGTCTATCCAACAATGTGTTCTCTAACACATGTGTCCATGTTTATTGATTTGGTATCTCCATACCCATGATCTATGAGACATGATCATCAATCAATAGACATGCCGATCTTAGAATCATATTAGTTCCAATAATATGATATATGACCAGGGATCATTTAGAAATAGATTCATACATATCGAGTCTCATAAATAAGTCACGTACTTATTGATCAATACAAGATGTATATTTCATGGAACTGAATAACACTTTATTCATAAATACATAAACATTGACGTGATATCCAACATCTCCATGTTGCCTCTAGGGCATATCACTAACAATCTCCCACTTGCACTAGAGTCAATCATGTAAGTATCTAATACCCATTGCTCTTGTGTGCGCCTCATGCTTCGGCTGAGGGAGAGGTTTTGTCAGCGGATCGGCTATGTTGAGATCCATGTGCACTTTGCATATCTTGACATCACCTCTGTCCACTATCTCGCGGATGAGATGATATCGCCGAAGTATGTGTTTGGACTTCTGATGTGACCTCGGCTCCTTGGCTTGCGCAATGGCTCCACTATTATCACAATAGAGAGACATTGGACCAGTCGTACTAGTCATCACACCAAGCTCAGAAACGAATTTCTTGATCCAAACAGCCTCCTTTGCGGCTTCGGCGCAATGTACTCGGCCTCCGTTGTAGAATCAGCAACGGTATCCTTTACGTATTAGAGAGTTTATATCATTAGAGAGTTGCCTTTCGTATTAATGTTATAGATGGGAGACGCTTCAAGATTCAAAACATATAATCCATTCACCAATGGAGCATGAAAATAGAACATATCTCTGAGATATATTGAACAACCATTGTTCATTGATCTAAAATCATATCCTTCCGCTTGCAAACATGAAGCGGAAATAACGTTTTGACATAGTGTTGGAATACAATAACAATTATTCAATTCCAAAACTAATCCGAAGGTAGATGAAGTGGTCTGTGCCGACAGAAGCGTAGCAACGCTTGCTCCATTGCCGACGCGCAGTTCACCTCGCCCCTTCTCAATCCTCTACTTCTTCTCATTCCCTGCAACGATTTGCAAATATGAGCTACTGATCCGGTATCAAATACCCAAGAGTCAGTAGGTGAAGTAGCAAGATTAATGTCTATAACATTAATACCTGAAGCAGAAGTCGTACTTTGCTTCTTTTTGAGATCCTCCATGTACTTCTTGCAGTTCCTCTTCCGGTGGCTGTCTCCTTGCAATAGAAGCAAACGGCATCGATGCCGCCGACCCCTTCTTGCCCTTCTTTGCATTGGAGGCACTCGCGATCTCATCGGGAGTTAACTTCCTCTTGGTGCAAAGTTTCTTGACAGGTGGTTTGCGCTTAGCCTTCTACATCATCATCACATGATGACCATTCTTCTGGATACTCTCCTCAGCTGTCTTTAGCATCCCATGCAATTCAGCCAAGGTTCTATCCATATTGTTCATGTGATAATTCAATATGAATGGCTCGAAGCTCGGAGGGAGTGACTGGAGAATCACATCAATAGCAAACTCTTGGCTAAGGGGAAAACCTAGTTTTTCCAGACTCCCAATGTAGCCAATCATTTTTATCACATGCGGACTGACGGGATTCCCTCAACAAGCTCGCACGCAAACAAGGACTTTGAGGTGTTGAACCTCTCGGCCCGAGCTTGGTTCTCAAACATGCCACGCAGTCCCCGAATAATAGTGTGAGCATCGCTGCTCTCATATTGCTTCTGAAGCTCAGGGGACATTGTAGCAAGCATGAGACAACTTATATCTAGGGCATCATTAGTGTGCTTCTCATAAGCCCTCCGTGCGGTTGCGGTGGCATTATTTGGCAAATCCTCGGGATAGGGTACTTCAAGAACGTACTCCTTACGCTCTTGCTTGAGAACAATTCTCAAGTTGCGATACCAATCCATAAAGTTTGTTCCATTTAATTTTTCCTTTTCGAGAAGAGATCGCAAGTTAAAGGTTGGGTGTAGTATTAGCCGCCATTTATTCTACAACGAAAAAGCAAAGTTTAGCACAATGTTTATGCTTTGTCTATTGTTAAACAATTTAACATTAGACTCCCATTACGTATTTTCACCTTCCCTCTAGGTTACGTATTGGGTCAAGATCCACATGTTAATTAATTTTCTAGTGAGCTTTGGCATCACTTGCTAGAAAATTAATAACATCGATAAGCAACTCCTTGCTAATCACATCTCTATGTGACTCTTGTTGTTGGTGTGGCATCTCCATGCCCCCCGGCCCCAACCTATACCCCAAGGCCCAAAACTGTTTTGATAGCCTTGTTAAGTAAACCAAATGCTCCTGTGTATATGTCCGACATATACCCCCTCGTGTTATGATAGAGAATGGCACTCGCTTTGGCGACCCACCATTGACGAGCATAACGGTGACGGAGTGCAACATTTGGAAGGGCATCATTACTACTTAATTTTGTGAGGGATGCTATCCTATCAAACAAACATATCACATATATGAAAGTAGGTAGAATAGCATGAAATAGTATGGCCCCCTTCACATGGTGATCTCCATCTCCATGCCGGTGTAGAGGATCTCCATCTTCATCACCGTTCTTCCGAGTGCCGAATGCTTGATTTCTTCAAACTAAGCTACTACTATAGAAGCTCTAATTGAAGATTACATCGACTCGCAGGTCGTTAAAAAATATTACAAGCATTGCACGTATGAAAGAATATTACAGGGATTGCACATATGAAAGAATACTACATGCATCACATGCATCTCATACATACAATAGGGCCATACCATCTCAAAGCATTCTCTGCAAAAACAAGTTAGGCGTAGAAACGTTTTCTACCTATCGCAGAGAAACGGCATCGAGATGACCTATAAGGGGTACGCACACGGCGGTCCCGATACACTATCAAGGGAGATGGTTTGCGTAGGCGCGAGGCAGCTAACAAGATCGGACTACGAGATAGCTTCGGTATAATCACATTACACCGTTCCGATACACTATCAAGGAACGCTATCTCGAAGCCGAATCAAACCGAGTTCTATGGATATTGCTTCGATGTAATCACATTACGCCGTTCCGATACACTATCAAGGAACGCAATTACCATGAACTCTCCTCAACAAATCCCGTAGAACCGATTGATCTAATCAACCCATGTGCAAAACTTGTTCCAGATCCAATCTAAAACCCGAACTAAGCAAGATTAGCTCTGATACCACTGAAGGGTAACGCGGAGGCTACGCTAGCCAAAAACAAAAACTTTTAACCGCGCAAACCAGGAACACTTGCAAGTAAGGGCCGATAGATCGTTACCGATTGGAGTAGAGTGCAGCGGAATAGCCAATCAGGGCAATCCGATCTGGAACAGTGTAGCCGATTCCCGGAGATAGCCGACGTTCTCACGCCTCGCTCCGATGCGCCCGACCGCAGCCGATTCCACCACAGCCGATCGCTCCGATTGCAGCCGATCCGGCCGATCAACAGCGCGCAACGTAGCAGCGCCTCTACGGTATCCACACGTCCGGGGACAGAACGCCGAACACCCGTGTGCTAGCACGCGTTGCAAGGCTAGGGTTTGGCTCGAAAGTGGGGAGGGTTTCCGTGGAGATTGATCTCGGCGACTTCTGTTGCACGCGATGCAATTGACATGTCACAGCTCTCCACCCCTCCCTTCCTTTATATAGAGCTGGTCGACTAGGACTAGTGACCGATCAGGACTCTATTTTGAATCGGATCCTATCCGAATCTCACAGAGTTGGCCGCCCATACGTCGTAAGCCCATAGGACTCTATCGATCGGATCCCTATCCGATCGAGCCGTATCCGAGTCCAACTCGAATATCTATTCTATCCCCTTAAGCGTGCGACCACGTAGGTTCAGGTATACTCGGTCTCGGCTATAGTCTAACTTAGCCGATCGTCGGCTCGAGTCCAACTCAGCCGATGTCAACAATGGCGCCTAGCAGCACATATTGACACCATAGTATACGGGAATATAATATCGGCTCAACCTGTAATGTGTACACAAATCCCTTTGCCTTACGATACCGTTAAGCTATAGGAAAGATGTGTGCCATCCCTTTAATAGCTTAACCATTCACTCGAACCGTATTGGATTATCCGTCCGTTGATTGACTCCTCAATCAACTTAGCATGGCCATGCATTTCCATAATCCATTACCTCGAGGGCCCAGAGATATCTCTCCAAAGGAGGGGCAAATTCCATCTTGATCACTCACATCCCACTCCATGTTTCATAGCAAACCCGAAGACTACTTTTATAACTACCCGATTACGGAATAGCGTTTGGTATTACCAAAGTAGGCTACTACACATGTTGGAATCCATGGTGATCTCAGTCTAAGGACTTTGTACCAACACTACCGAGACCAACTAATGGCACATTAATTCTGTAGTGTCTCATGGTGGGTCTATCCAACAATGTGTTCTCTAACACATGTGTCCATGTTTATTGATTTGGTATCTCCATACCCATGATCTATGAGACATGATCATCAATCAATAGACATGCCGATCTTAGAATCATATTAGTTCCAATAATATGATATATGATCAGGGATCATTTAGAAATAGATTCATACATATCGAGTCTCATAAATAAGTCACGTACTTATTGATCAATACAAGATGTCTATTTCATGGAACTGAATAACACTTTATTCATAAATACATAAACATTGACGTGATATCCAACATCTCCATGTTGCCTCTAGGGCATATCACTAACAGTGGGGTGTTGTCATTAGCTCTGGTGTTGTTCTCGGCTGACTCAATGTTGGTGTTGGTACTGCCGTTCCTGGCGTTCACCATCGGAAGGAGCGGAACGAATAAGGCGGGAGAAGGAGTAAAACAGATTGAACTGAGAAGCTGAACTTTATTACTTGTTTTGATCTGTTCTTTATTAAAACACTTAAAACACACTCAACATCCTTAACTGGACAGCCCATACCCACACTTGATACAGGTTGACCACTACCCCACACACAACACTCCTAACACACGCAACTAAACAAACAGGAAAACTAGCGAAAATGGTAAACTAAGGGTGGCGACACTCTAGGGGTCGAAGTGGCTTCCACGGTCGGTGGAGTCGAAACCACTCCCTTGGGAGTTCTCGTCTTCCTTTTCCTTCGAGCGGCTTCGAGAGCTTGCTAACTCCTCTTTTCTGCCTGGGCTCTTAGAGCTGCCACTGCTACTGCCTCTACTGCTGCTGGACACGGAGATCCATCCTCCTCCTCTGCTCGGAGCGGGGACCAGAGCAGGAGTAGGATCTGGCATTGGGGCGAGAGCTGGGGAATGTGGCGGAGCAGGAAGGGGAGCACTTGGCGCCAGCTGCATCCGCACCGGGGCCTTGCTGTTTTTCCGAGGCGTGATTCTTATCCGAAGGTTGTTGGGAGGCGGAAGCCCTTTCAAGATGGCGATTTCTCTCTTGAGGCGATCCACTTCATCCTTCAGGCTCTTGATCCTTAGGATCTTTTGGTCATTCAGGGCCTTGGCTGCCATATGAAGGTCTGAGTGCATCTTGTCCAGCCCTTCAATCATGGTCCTCATGTGAGAGAAGGTGGTGTCGTTCTCTCCTTCAGCAGATTGGAAGGAGTTGACCACTGATGAACTTCCGCGCCGGGGATGGTACCGGTAGGCAGAGTGGCGGAGATGATAGTCATGCCTCTCCCTCATCCGGGCCAGCATCAGGAACGCAGCCTCTTGGCAGGCATGCTCATCAGTTCCTCCCAAAGCAGTGACTACCATGTTCGGGATGTTGGTGCTGACGAAACCGTGCATCTCCAGACTGACCTAGTGGGGCAACTCGTTGCCGAATGGTGAGATGACGGTGTACTCGGGAGCATCGGGATAGCCTACTGCCAAAGCCATCCTTGCCAGCTCTGCGATGAAACCCTTCAGACCCTGATCGTTGTGGGTGACGGGACGGCCTGCCATCTAGAGAAGACAAGGTAGGGGACCAATGCATGCTCAAACCCAAGTTAGATAAACGGTAAAGGACTCAAGTAAACTAAATGAGAAAAGGAGGGTTTTTGAGGAATATTTTTATGAGGCTAAGTAAAGCTTCTAACGACATCCCCTAGATAATGTGGTAATGCTTAAACATAGATGCTTAGTTATAATAAGTATAAAATCAGTGACCATTCCCTCCTATCTTGACTTAAGACTTTGCTCCCTTAGAAAAATCCTGACTGCCGGTCGAATAAGATTGCAAATGTTTTTTTTCCAAATCTAGCTTCAAAGTCCTATCACTTAGACTAACCTGGTTTTCAAAATTCTCTGTTTTGAAAGAAGCTCAAAATTCTCCCCAATCCCGAGGAAACAGAGACCCATTTTCCCGAAACGACTCCAAAAGCCAGGACTTATGCATATGAAAAGGTTCAGAGGGCTCCTAGGGTTTTTCCATTTGGCTTTTCCTATGGTCTGTAATTTGCTCTGATACCAACTTGTCATGCCCAGAAATTCAGATCCAAATTTCTGAAGCTATATGTGTATTAAAATCCTTGTCCAGGACTAGCCAGGGTACACATACGACAATTGTTGATATTACAGTTCCACGTCTTAGAAACATTACAAAAAGATTACAAAAGAGCAGTGGAAAAAGGAAAAAAGGGGCCAAAGCCTAAGCTTGACGCTGGCCACGTGGCTTCAACCATTCCACAGACATCTTCCAGAGTGCAGGACAAAGCCTACTCAACTTCGTCTTCTTCTTCAGCTTCTTGCTCAGGTTCTGGTGAAGAGGCAAGGATGAGTACTTCCACGTACTCCGCAAGTCACACCGGAAGGGGAAGAGAATGAATGCAGGGAATACAAGGGTTTGGCTAAGGTTTGCTTTTGCGCAAACAACAAGGGTTTTCCAAACAAAAGGGAATTTTAAGCACAAGCAAAATAGTAGTAGTTTAAGTAATTAAGACATTTTGAAACCAACATTGTCCAACGTTATCCCCACGTTGCGATAGGCCCAACCCATCCAACTATACTAGTCATGATCCATTGATCAGGGTTTAATAGTGTGAGACTAATCACGGTGAGTTCGGTTGATCGCCCAATTACCGTGGGCACGGCTATTCGAATAGTCTAACTCTGATCAGAGGGGTGCAACTGTACCCACAAGACACAACCCCACGACATGGTCTCCCGTGCGCCAGAATACCACCATGGTACCCCTGAAACGTAACTGTGATTGGACCTTTCATATAACCCCCCGCTAACCAAGCGAACCCCACCAACGTTTCGCCCGCACTCCCGGACCCTAGGACGTGGACAGCCCCCCGAGTGCCTCAGTGAATCTGGCGGCCCAGAAACCCTTATACCGGGGCCGACTGAAACTCCATCCCGCTCACCCTTGCCGATGGGTTCGTCAGCTAGGAGAGACTACACTACGGGACCCACCTTACCCATTTTGGCTTGTGGTTTGCACGGTCATTCTTTCGAAGGTTGTCAAGAACAGGTCCTTAATTGCCTTGGGCGCCACTAACCAAAACCATAGCACCCACAGCCCACCATTTGTCATATTTTAGCTATTGGCATGATATATTTTAGTTGCCGTTATATTTTAGTTGCTGGCATGATTGCGTCGGCCAGGTCATCATGGAGTCTAGTTTGAATATCTTCAAACCGAGCTCGGATGGGACCGCAATCGGCCACCAGCGTGTCTAGAGAGGCTTCCAGCCGTTTGCCGATATCGGCCAGTGTAGATCGCAGGTCCGTGTCTAGTAACACTAAAGCTTGATCGGCTCCGTCATCTGGCTCTACTGTGGACCCCTGTTTTTGGAACGGGAATCATTCGTGTTCATAGTACCATTTCCCTGGATCAAGTAGTTTGGTACCCATGAATACAGTACTGAATTATCGGGTGCAAAGTGCACGAATAGTCTTACCTCAAAAGTGTTACAATAATAGGCCCGAAGGCAGTATCATTACATGCTGGACCTACTGGTCCAGATACAACCAAAATCAGAGATTAGATAAGACAGCAGACGGAAGGCAGCGGCATGTCGATTGCCACAGGCGATGACCGGAGACTATGACCTAGTAGACATCTTCTCCTTCTTCGCCCACCTGGCAGTAAGCATAGGGGTCCTCCAGTTCTTCGTTTCCACCATCTGAAGGTTTGTGTGTATAGCAAGGGTGAGTACCCAACATACTCAGCAGCCAACACGGAATGATGCATATGATAGGGTCATTCAAAGGATGGCTATGATTTATTTTCATAAGCCAATTTTCACAAATCATTTCACAAACCTAATATCTAGCCAGGTCAAGTTTTAGTTCCATAGTATATTAAGTCGGTGACGGTTCTGTCTACCATCCATCGTGATTCCAAGGATGGCTTCCCACCTCTGGATCGTCATGGTTTTCTGGGGAGTCCACCCCTTCTCGCAGTTCGAGAAGTTGAGTCCACCAGCACACAAAATCATTATGCATTCCCACCCATCATTTTAGAATTTATGAGTCTAGTCATGGGAGAAACTTGTCACGCCGCTCATTATCCGCGAGCACGGTTATTCGAGTAGATTGATTTACTCACAATGCAGTGGATGTACACTTTACTCGTACTCCGCAACTGCTCATTGAATGAGCTTTCATCCCTTCATATGGGATGGTCACGGCAAAGCCTTTCAATAACCTCACTTTGGCAGCACCCGCTCCATTAACTTAAATCCCCTTGCACTCTAGCCATCCATTCCTAGCAGTGAGAGGAGTTCTAGCGCTCCCGGGGTAAGGGAAAACTCACAAAATTCTCATTCATTACTCAACACTTAGGCCGCAACCTTCTCTCGATAACTAGAACCACCTCTCCACTCAAGAACCACTATGCAGGGATACTGCCTCCGCTCGACTATTTACTCCGCTAGGTCTATACCCATTCGAGAAGTATGGTTGTACTGGCTCGTTCCAGGTTATAAGTCTCATGGCTCGGTCCTTGATCGACCAGGGACGGTTCTTGCCTTTACCGGAATCCACCCAAATCCAACCATCCGCCCCAGTCTAAAAACATTGGTTTTGTACTTTCATTTTTCCATCAAAACTATTTCCATCATGATCAAGGCAATGTGGCGCTCATGTCTCCACATGCCGTATCTCAACTACCTTCCCTAAGGTAGTTGCCCAAGCATATAGCTTTTTGTAAAGTGTGAGTATGCAAGATTCTAGTATAAGCATGGCTAAGCATTTTACCGAAGATATCCTCCGGTTGTATGTCATCAAAGGTTAGAAAGAATAATTCTAAGGGTAATCAATATCAAGGCATGGTATATCAAGCATAGGTATTCAATCGTGTGTAGCATGCATATTGGGAGTTTAAATCAACATCATTTTGCAACATAGGATCAACATGTTCAAAAGGGGAAGTGTTGACTTGCCTTGCTCGCACGCTTGTTGGACGGGGTCTTCACTGTAGTCAGTGTCTGCTTCCTTGGTTGCTATCTGTACGTGCGAAAAATTAATTGAATTCGATCAGGATTCAATAAAATTACCAAGAGATCAAAAAGAACCATAAAAATGACTCCAAATATTTAGCTTAAAATTTTAATCGAGTTTGGGTGAGGGTTTTGGGATGAAATCCGATTCAAAAAGCGAGTTTGAAATTTTTTAAGGTTTTCGCAAAATACCGATCTAATTGATTAAGGTGAGAAACTTAAAAAGGCGTTGTTCAAAAAGAATTGGTATTTAAATCTTTGAAGGTCCGAATACCAAAAGAACATATTTTTAATGGCAAAAAGAAAATAGGTAAACTCCGAGTAAAAATGATGCGAGAACGAGATCTCGGAAATTTCTATTTTTGAATTTCGAATTTGCTCAGAGAAAACATATGAGAAAACTATATACTTTTGCCCAAATATTTTCCCAAATATTAACCAAAAGTTTTTCCTAGTTTTTCTGGATTTTTCCTAATTTTTTCCTATTTTTCTGTTTTTCTTTTTCTTCTTTTTCTTTCTTTCTCTTTCTTTCCTTTTCTTTTTGTTTTCTTCTTTTTTCTACCCCTCTATCTTGCGCACTTGTCGCTTCTCTCTCCTCTACCACCCTCGTGTCTACCCCCTCCTCCCACGCATTCGGTGCGACCGGACGGCGGCGAGGCGCAGGCGGTGGCAACGACGGTGCAGCGGCACGTGAAGGGAAAAACGGCGAGGGCCGCGGCTTCGAGCGAGCAGCGGCGGCACGGCAATGGCGCGGCGGCGGCCCGCGGCAACGGCACGGCGGTCGGCCCGCGGCAACGACGCGGCGAGCGGCGGGGAGAGGAAGGAACGGGAGAGACAAGGAGTGAGGTGGGGAGAACGGAGACCTTGTGTCCCCTTTATAGGGCTCCGGCGACAAATAAAGGAGAGGGGCCCGGGCGGCGGCGGCGCGGCGAGCCACTCGGCGCGCGCGCGGTGGCGGGCGGGCGCGGCGAGCGCGGAGCTGCGGCGACATGCGCGCGGAGCGTGAGGCGCGGCGCGATGGGGTCCGGGCTAGGTCGACGCGTGGCGGCGCTCGGGGCGCGTTCGGGCGCAGGCATGGCGCAGGCACGCGAGGACGGTGGGATCCGGGTGCGAGGGCGGCACGTGGCGCGCTCGGGCGGCGGGGTCCGGGCGTGGGCGCGGCGTGTTGCGCGAGGACGCGTGGTCCGGGCGCGAGGGCGGCGCGTGTCACGCGCGTGCGGCGTTGTCCGGGCGCGACGAGCATAGCGTGCGGCCGCAGCGAGCACAGCGTGCGGGCGCGCGGTACGGCAGTACGGCGCCGAACACGTATAGAACAATGAAAAGTGCAATTTTCCAATTTCCCAATTTAATTTCCTATTTTCCCAATTTTTCCTTTCACCTCTAAAATTTAAAATATAATCTAGCACACCAAAATTAGGTTGTAAAATATGTTTTTAACCTTTTCACCCACTTTTATTGTTTTAAAAATATATTTTACATATTTAATTTAATTCTTTTCCTAAATTCAAGAAAATGTGACTTTGATTCAAAATAATTTTCTAAACTTCGATATATCCTTTAAAAATATTTTATCACTCATTTTGCTCACTTGAATATTATTATACCATCACGAAATAATGTTTTGATCCCAAGTATATTTTTACAGTATATTTTTGTAAATCCACCACCCTTTTCTATTTTATATTAAAATTTCCAACTCTATACTTTGAAATTTTTCTCCCCTTTGGAATTTCAAATCATTTGGTTTTTTCAAACATTAAGATGAATCACTCTATTTATAAATTTTGTGCAACAAAGCTGGCAAATAAGAAGCAATAAACACGAGAGATGCAACAAACCGAAAGTTTTTTGTAAGTTCTGATTTTTAATTCCCAGTTTTAAATTCTTCAATTTCCAGGGTGTTACATCCACGAACTCCGACAAGTCAAAGCCTAGCAGGTCGGCCATGCTCTACAAGAAAAGGAATGGGTGGAAAGTTAGCAGGGGTCATCAAGCCGATTATAAGGAATAATCAAAACTTGCTGGGATCGCTGCAGCTGAAGCGACTTCATCGTCAGCATGGCCGCCACCTACAGCCGATGGAGTGTGTTCACTTGAAACCATGGGGGCGGCGTCGGAGCACGAGGAGGCTAAAAAAAGGGATTAGTGCAAGAATCGGCTAACGAAGGAAGGAATATGAAGTCAAAATTTACCGAATGAGGGGAGCCATCTTCTCTTGTGCCTAGCTTCTTTCTTTGCTGATGTAAGAAGAGAGAATGAACAGTGAGAGAATTACGAATAAAAACATTAGAAGATTAAGTGTTGAAAGTTGCTTACCGGCGTCGGACGAATGGGACGTCATGGGGGACTCGGAGTTCTTTGTACAGATGCCTCGTCGGCGGATGGGGTTCGCGCGTATCTTTTAGAGGAGCTCGACTCGGCTGCGGCTTCGTTGATTGCGTCTTCGATTTCCTCATCCTCAACCTCTTTGTCGAGCACCGCATCGACCGCTGGGTCGATTAGGGACAGGTCATCGGCTGTGCTCGGTTTTTGCTTCTTGGCCAGTTTTTTCTTCGGTGCAGCTGGCGCAGCGGTAGACGATGGTTTGCTCCGCTTCATCCGACGGAGCGGCTCGCGAGTTTGGCCATGAAGGAGTGTGCCCACTTTCAGCGCATTATAGCCGATGGACGATGGCGCCAGTCCGCAGCCTTTCGGCAATATGTCTGGGCTGTAGTTAACAGCCACTCCTGATTGGCTGATCCGGGGAGGGGAGGAGTCGTTTGTCTACAAGAGTGAAAGCATGAATAACATGATGTGCATATAGTAAGCGGATGGAAAGAGAAGGAGACATGGAAAAGAATCTTACCGGTGGGATCATCTCGGGATCGACGGTTGTCAGGAACATAATGGCCGACTGATGAAAGAGATGTGTTTTCCATTCGGCCCACCATCGGCTAAAGGCGCTCGTTCTGGTGATTGCCAGTTCAATAACTCCAATCTGGCCAAGAGGAGGACCGAGAAGGCTCATCAGCTGATGCATCATTATGTTGCCATCAATGGTGCCTCTGGTTTGAATGTTGTCTAAGAAGAACAGCCCGATCGGCAGGTGGCCCAATCCAAGTTGTCTTGCGGCGGCCGATGGATGGTAAAATTCGTAACTCTTCTGAACATTTCGGCCTGGATGGATGCCGACTGGCAGGATGCATGGGGATATAGCAGTCATGAAGATTTCCATTGGCTTCTCGAATTTTGGATTGTTAATCTCATCAAGCCAAAGGTCGTCTGGGCGTTCGAAGTGACTGAACTTGTCGTAGGCAAACCACACCCTCGAATCGGCCGATAATCCGTTGTAGAAGTTGCTAAACCAATCTTTGAAGGGTTCAGCTGAAAGTTTGGAGCTTGGAAAGATAGAGGCATCTTCCCCGTATGACACGCATCGCCGAGTAGTTATTTCTTCATCATCACGGTAAATCGGCTCGACTCGTGGGAAATCGGTGTTAAGCAAACTCGGCCAATTGGCGATCTTGCGGGTATACAAGTTGAGCCATATCTGTAGCAGCCACCAGGGGCCTCCTGTGCCGATGGATTGCTTCAAAGCTGGTACAAATAGCCAAGCAGAAATTTCCCTAAAGGGTTTTGCCTCTTTTCCACTAACGCCTCGGCTATGTGTTGCCAATTAGTGGTCGGCCCGCAACTTGATCCGCAGAACAGAAACTTTTCCAGCCACATCATCAGAAAAGTTGCGTGCTCCCTGTTGGAGATGGGCCGTCCCTCATGTTCATTGTAATGTAACCGCTCCAGCCGCCTACGCTCTTAGTCTTGAAGATATGTTGTTATTTGATATTCAGGTCTGAAGGATCGGCAGTTAAGGTTATATCCAAGGCAGTTAGCATCACTATGTCTATCAGAGTCGGCGTCATCGGCCCGTGCTTGAAAAGGAAGGCATTCATCATATCTGACCAAAAATAGCTGGCAGCCGATAGAAGAGGTTCGTACTTGGGCATATCGGCTAGGGTTAGTGCTATGCATTGGCCGATGCCTATTTCATCCCAGAATGATTGTTTGCTGGCGGCCATCCTAGCATACCAAGATAGCCAGGATTTATCCGCGGATGGCCAAGATTTGAAGGCTCCCGTCCAATAAGCTAGGTCTGGGGTCGAAAACCTAAACGGGATTCGATTGGTTTCGGCGTTAATGAATTCAATGCGGTCTGGGTTGCCAATTGGACCTAGCAGTAGTTGGTCGGGGTGAAGGAGGCTGGGAATTGTGATTTGGTGGGTAAGGTGCTATAGATTGTAAAGAAGAAATGATGCAATCAGAAAAATGGGAAAAAGAATCAGATTGCGATAAAAGGGTAGTTTAAGCCGATGGGGACTTACCTCGGGGTATTCGGCGGAGGCCATATCAGACGGAGCGCTTGAAGAAGCCATTGCTGCCGGGAAGGTGTCACTGCGGGGCATGCGCCGGTGGGATGTGGGGCGGTTCTGACGAGGTCGCTGTGAAGTCGCCGAAGAGCGAGGAAGAAGAAGGGTTTGTTAGCTAAAGCTTGAGTATGGAAAAGTGACAGCGCGGCCTGTTTCGGCACCGGACAGGCGGTATTTTTGAAGAGTTTTTTGGGCAGCCGAAACGGTTTCGATCGGGAAAAGTGGGGATTTGGAAAGGCAGCAAATCCGCGATATAATCTTATCACGGACTTGGGGGCATGTGTTAACGATCAAATTTGGTAACCAAATCCCTAAGTTCAAGGTCGAATTTGAAGCGGAATTGGGTTGGGAAAATAATCTGCGGAAAAATAGAGGCTGCGTCGGCTATGCTTAAACCGGCTGAGTAACGATCGGCTATGAGGTCAACCGGCTGAGGCTGGATAGGACAAGGGTAGCTGATAGCCGATGCTGAGTGAAGAGGAGAGGATGAAACAGTTTCCGATGAAAGTGGTTGAAGATAAATAGGAGATTCGGTTCCCGAATTGCGCGTGAAAATATATTGCCATCTATGGATAGAGTCCTATAACAGCAATTGTATCTAAATTATGAATTTGTTTAAACTATTTATTGTAATGCGGCATGGGTCCTTCCCGGGATATTGTCGTATTTTAAATAATAGTTTAGATAGAGTCCAGGGTGTGTACAGATAATGTTATTCTTGGGTATAAATAGGACCGAACATCCCTGTAATTAAACATTAACACAATCAATACAACCTTCGGCGCATCGCCTCCTTTTTCTTCAGACGAACAACTGATCTGGCTTCGAGCTACATCGTTTTGATCCCCAAGTTAAGGTAAATGTTTGTCATTAGTGGTGTATCTCGTCGAATTTAGTGCTTCCATTGTTATGACACTCTAAATTCGATGATTTATGTTGCGCTAGTTATCATATATCACATATAATCTAGAACAATGTTTAGATCTGTCTCGACATCGGCTCGTTTCTGTCAACAACCGACAGCCGATAGAGCTAGGTCTAAAGGTTGGCCTAAATTATATGCGATATCCACCGTCTCAAGGTATTTACATCAGCTATAGTAGATCAGATTGTTCTTTTTATACTTAATGCTGCATCAGTGTTGATCCATTAAGTCGTTTTTAGAACTTTTATGATCTATTCTGCTAGATTTATATGTTTAGAGACAGTGTCGGGGTTTCAGCCGGCCTTATCTGTTTTAATATTCTTTTGGTATATTTTGCTATCAGATTCATTAAAATTGCCTCTTATATTATGATCTTGCTCTAGTTAAATGCCCTAAGCCAGAATCAGTTTGTGAGCTACAGCCGACAGCTGACTGATCTAGGTTTAGCACATTTAGCTCAGATCAATATCTTTTCATAAGATAAATCGGAGTATTAGCCGATTTACAGTTGGACTTACGACATCGGCTAGATTGTTAAAGCATATATTTGTTATCCCATTGTACATTTGGATTAAGTGGTTAATACTGTCTTGGTGCGGCCGATATATTCTAGTCACTTGGTTTAAATACACTCCGGGATAACATATATATGTAAATTGACTCTTGCAGCCGATCTAGTAGGATCTAACCTAACACTTAACGCATATATCTCTATTTTTCTTGTTGGTTTACAGATCAAATCAACTGGCACGCCTTGTACAACATAGGTAGCCGAGAAGGACCTGCACTGGAGTTAAGCAGATCTCCCAAGCCAGCGCGTGAGAGAAATTTCTCGTCAACAGTAAGCTAGTGGTATTTAAGTATGGCTAAGCTTATAATTCTAGCTATAATCAACATCAGTGACTAAAGCTAGTCAAATTAACACCTAAGGTTAACAAAGCACGGATAACAAGTAATAAGGCTCAAACAAATAGATAGGTAATCCCATCATTTCATGTAATTAGCGATGCACTTTTATTTGCAAACGTAGAACATTTATAAAAGTAGGATCAATATGCTTCAAGGGAAGTGTGACTTGCCTTGCGTCTTCAAAGAGACTAGACTCCTTTCCTTGCGGGCACAAACTCTGAAAACGACAAAATCTACACGCTGGCACGCAAAACGAGAAAAACCCTAATAAAACCAAATAACAGTACATAAAAAGTAAATGGCCCAATTTGGAGCCCATATGGATTAGATAAGAATTTTAGATGTTTTGGACCATTTAAATGAATTCTAGAAATTAAAATAATTTATTGCACAATTTTAATTATTTTTACAAAGGAAAAGGCTGATGCGCGTCATCAAAACAAGCGCCGTCGGCGGCATGGGCACGTATGACATCAGCAAACTAAATGCTGACGTTAGCTAGCAGCGCTGACGTCAGCGGCTAACGCAAGCAAGGACTGACATCAGCGGACCTAGGGCGGCATGGTCCACGGGCCGGTCCACCGTGGACTGGGTCCACGGCGGTCCACGGGCTAGCGCACAACGTGGCACCGACGCGGCAGCAACGCGGGTGGCTGCCCCGGATCCATCCCGAGACAGATCGGGCGACGGAGGAGCGGCGCGACGCGATGGACGACGTGGGGCGACGGCGCGTGCGCTCCGATGGTCGCCGGTTGCGGCCATCGGCCCAGCGGTGAGCGCGGAGAGCGATGGATGAACGCGGAAAAAGGACAGGGAAAGCTTACCGAGCGCGCACGGGAGGAGATGGCGCGGCGACGGCAGCGAGGAGGACAGCCGGCGCTCGGGATAGCGGGGCGGACAGCGGGCTTCGGCTGTTTCCGATGGCGGTGGAGTGCGGCCAAGGAGTGGAGGGGTGCGACGGAGCCGGAGGGAGGGGCGACTCGTCTCGGGAAGTGGCGAGGCGGCGGGAAACGGCGGCCGGAGACAAAAACAGGTGGCGCCGGCTCAGGTTAGCGGCGGTGGGCAGTTCGGCGCTGATCCGAGGACGGGGAGGTGGTGGCCGGGGTTCGGCGTGGCGCGGGTAAGGTGGCGGTGTCCTTGGCTTGCAACGGCGACGCTCGCAGCGGCGGCGATTTTCGGTCGAAGGCAGCAAACAGCGGCAAGGTTTGGGATACACGGCGATAGGGCGGTTCCGGCGACTAGCAATGGGCAGGCAGGGATGGTCGAGGTCTGGGCGATGCGGCGAACACGGTGGTGAGCTCTGCTTGTGACGGCGATGCTTGGAGCACCGGCGGCATGTGGCCGAACAATGGCGCACGACAGCGGAGGAGCGGGCGACCGGCGCAAGCTTGGTTCAGAGCACGAGGGGACGTGGCGAAACAGGGAAAGGGGAGAGGTGGAACTCGGCTAGCTTTATAGGGGGTGGGAGACCGGATTGCACATGGTAATAACGTGGATTCCTCGCCCTTTGTTTCGGACTCGGGAAGAGATTGCGATGGCGATGATTAGGGTTTGGCGGCATGCGCGGGTACGGGGCGGTCGAGTGCGCGTGAAGTGCGGGACAGGGCAGCACGGGCTCGGATGCGGGGTTGACGCAGCGTAGGCTTGGGTACGGGAAAACTGGCAGTGCGGGCGCGACGGCCGGCGACCGAGGTCAGGGACGACCATGACAGGTGGGGCCCACCTATCGAAGGATCGGGGAGAGAGGGGAGAGGCTGACCACTGGGGCCCACTAGTCAGAGGCTAGGGGAGGTAGGGATGCAGAGTGGACTTTGGTCGGTGCGAGAAACAGCGGGTTGGGCCGAAAGAAGAAGGAAAAGAGGGAGGGGCACTGGACATCAAGGAATGGGATAAAAGGCGGCCCAAAACAGGAAGGGGATTTTAAATTGGTATTCCATTTAAATTAATCGGTTAAATGATCTTTGAATTTTTTTATAAATGCTTCCAATGCTCGAATAATTCCAAGTAAAATCCTAAAAATATATGGACAATAAAAGTTTTTAATAAAAACATCTTTAGCTCATTTAAAGATTAATTAATTTATTTAAATAATTATTGAAGTTTGTTTTGTATTATTAAAATTATTTGTGGAGCTCCAAAATTTCATGAAAAATTTCAGAGAGTATTTTAGGGCATGGAGCATATTTCCAAAATATTTTCAGCCATGATTTTTAAAGGAAAATTTAATTTCCTTATTTAATTCACTTGATTACCTTGGTTTTATTTTATTTATTTTCTAGGAAATGATTTATTTAATGATATTTAATCCCGAATGAAAATCGAGATGTGACATTCTTGCACCCAAAGGGCAAGCACACCATCCGACAGTGCTACGTTCTATGAGACTACTTGGTCCGAGAGGGGCAAAACAACCCCCGGCCCCCGAGGGGTCGGAGAAGGAAGGATGGCGGTGCTAAGCGCAAGAAGGAGGACCACCCAGAGGGGGTTGACTTCCAGGAGCCGACGGGACTTAAAAGAGGCAATGATGGGTTTGGCAGCGCTATTCTCGAAAAGTGCATGGTGTCATTAACGACACATGCGTTGTGTCTGAAGCACCCCGGCCTGTCTGCCTCACAGGCCGCCACGTCATCCCAGCGGTAGATCTGGGTCGTCGGTCTAGAAGAGCGGTTAACGGCATGCGTGACGTGCGTTACGCGGCCCGGTAAACTCGCCTTCAGGCCCACCATGCCGTTTGAGCGATGAATCCTAGCCGTTGGATATGTGAGCTATTGGACGTGGGTGGGATACGGACATTTGATAAGCCGTTGCATGACTTCGAGTTCGACGGGTTTGATGGGACATCACAGGCGCTCTATTCAAACTGTGAGCAACCCATGTGTTTGGCACGTGCACCCGAATCAGGATGTCAGCCTGTCAGCCTCCAAGCAATGGTCCTTCGCCAACCGTCATCAGCCTCTGGGCTATAGCATCCCAACCATCAGCCTCTGGGCTTTTGTCATTCGCCGACCGCCATCAGCTGTCGGGCTATGGCATCCTGACCATCAGCCTCCGAGCTATGGTCCCTCGCTGACCGCCATCAGCCTCCGAGCTATGGCCTCTTGACCATCAGCCTCCGGGCTATGTTCTCTCGCCGACCACCATCAGCCTTCGGGCTATGGCATCCTGTTGATGAGAAATTTGATTCCCACGCACTGGCCTAAGAGATTTGCTTTACTCTAGTGCAGGTCCAAGATGGTCGCCTTTGGTGAATTTAGGGCCTGTAACCAACAAGAACAAAAATATACATTAAGTTAAAATTAGATCTTACCGGATCGGCTGAAGACATTAATAAACATATAATTGCTATCCCAAAGTGCATTTATACTAAGTGATTGGGATAGATCGGTAGTATACAGAGACAGTATGAATCACTTAAGCTAAAGGCACACTAGGATAATAATTATCTGCATTGATAACCTAGCCGATGCTGCAGGTCTAATATGAATCAGCTAATACTCCGATACATTTTATAAAAAGATATTAATATAATCTAAATGCGCTAAACCTAGATCAATCGGCTGTCAATGTAACTTGATAGATTGATACCGGCTTAGGGCATTTAAATAGATTGAGATCTTAATATAAAAGGCAGCTTTAATCTATCTAATAGCAATTAATACCATAAGATAACTAAAACAGGTAAGGTTGGCTGAAACTCCAGCGCTGTCTCTAATAATAAACATTAAACCGAACAGATCTTGATAGTTCTAAAAGCGACTTAACAGGTCAATTAGATGCAGCATTAAGTACAAACAGAAATATTAGATCTGTATAAGCTAATGAAAATGCCTCGAGACGGTAGATACGACATATAATCTAATTCAACCTCTAGATCTAGCTCTATCGGCTGTTGTCTTCAGAGAGAAGTCAGCCGATTGCGAGACAGATCTAGACATTGCTCTAGATTATATGCCGCATATGATAGATTAAGCAGTTTATAACATCGAAACTAGAGTATCATGGTGATGGAAGCACTAACCCCGATGATACAAAACCTTGTTCGGAGATCAAAACCGATGCAGCCTGAGCGAAAGCAAGAACTTGTCGAAAAGAAAGTAAAAGGGTGGCGATGCGCCAAAGTTGATTGATTGTGTGTTGTCCTTTGTTACAAGCCCTCGGGTCTTATTTATACCCGGATACGTAATGAGTCCGTGACGGACACGATTCCTATTACAGATTAGATTACAAAACAAACCGACATTATCACGGAAGGAAACTAAACAAAATATCCTAATTTAAACACACAATTGCCGTTATAAGACACTATCCCCAGATGGCAATATCTTTAACGCACAATTTGGAGACCGAATCCAACACCTTATCTTCATGTTTTCCTTTTGGGACTGGCTACAATTCTATCTCAACTCGGTATCGGCTATCAGCTATCCTGGTCCAATTCAGACCTAGTTGACGGGCTCCGCAGCCGATTCGGACTCGGACAAAATGGCCTCCGTTTCTCTGTAGATCGCGCATCTCCTCAGATTCCGCTTCAATCTCTGCTTCAAACCCGGGGATTTGGTTACCAAATTTGGTCGTTAACACATTCCCCCCAAGTCCGCGATATGAAAATGTTACGGATTTTGTGCAATCCGAATTCCAAGCGCAACTCTAGGTTGACTCTGTTTCGGCCGTTATGAAAACTCTTTAAATAACGTATGTCGCCCGCCGAACAACTCACGCCGTCAACAGCTAACCACTCCAGCAAATGTTTTGAGTCCTCCGGCGACCTCTCCGGTGTCCCTAAGCTCGCAGCGGTGATTTCTTCCTCCAGCGATCCCAGCGCCTTCCAATGGAATCCTCCGCTGCTCCATCGGCCCTTATCGGCTAGAACTCCCTTTCTCGCTTATTTCCCTTTATAGATCTGAATTCTAGGGTTTATGATTTTGAAATCCGCATTTTTTTGATTATAGCATCTTGCTCGCCAAGTAGCTATTTGTGGAGATTATGGCAATCGGATATCCATATGGCAAGCTTATCCGACTGGATATAGGGATAGGTTGCGCCTGCCAATTAAGTAAACCGACTACAACTTGGGTATTACATTCCTGATTAAGATAAGGCAACGGCTCATAGTCACGGTTTGCTAAGATTGAGGAAACCGACTTAGAGTAAGATAAGGTTTCCGACTTGTAAACCCGCCTCCCAAGACTATATAAGGGGGGGTAAGGGGCATCCCTTGAGGGATATGCTTTATCAGCTTTCAGCTTTAGATTCAAGAGATCAGACTTTAGGAGCAACAGATCTTGAGATCAATAAACATTCGGCGGATTGAATCCCCAAAACAGGAGTAGGGTATTACCTCACGAGAGGGCCTGAACCTGTCTAAATCTTGTTTTCCACCTAACCCATCGAGCTTGGCAATCTTGATTGCACGCCCAATTTTCTATTGCCGAAACCGAGTTTCAACAGTTAGCGCAATAGGTAGGGGCCCGCACGTCAAGACTCCTTCGATAATCTCGCCGGCAAGCGCGATGGGATCTTCTTCAGGCATCAACAACTTCGCCGCCAACGGCTTCAACAAGCTCTCCTCCCCCAACTCGGATTCGGACCAGTCGGGAGGGGGAACCCGCTCTGCGCCGTTCGGGTTACCGAACAATGCTAGGATCTGCGACCGAATCCTGAGCTCCAAGATGCAGTCCATCCACTCTGAAGGAGGAATCCACTCGGCGCCGTTTGGACTACTGAACGCCGCTGAAATCTACAGTTGTCTTATCATCTCCCCGTCGGAACCAATCTACTCGGGGGGAGAAACCCTCTCGGCGCCGTTTGGATTGCCAAACGCCACTGAGTTCTACTGCAAACTCCTCTCCCCCGAGTCGAGATCAACCCACTCGGAGGGATCCACGTCATCAAGCTACGACTCGGACTGGAACGATCCAGATTCGAGCAATCCAGGCTCGAGGGAAGTCGCAGTCATCCTCCAACCGTTCGGGTCATGCTCAGCCTCGAAACTCGATGAATACCTCAGCTCTTCAGGCTTCGACGACCTCTACGGCATCCCCTCGGACGAAGCCAACGACTCGGACTACCGAAGCAGCCTGCCAAGGACCCCGTCGAGTGATCTGTGGAAAGTCCTCGACCGACACTATCAAGAACGAGATCAGCGCTCCTGCGAAGATCGAAGGGGCTCGCCCGACAGCAATGACGATGGAGTACCCGCTTTCACTCGGGACCTGCGCCGAATGCATTGGCTGAATGGTTTCAAGCCAACAGGAATCGAGAAGTACGACGGGATGACCGACCCCGAGTCATGGCTAACCATGTACACCATCGCCATCCGTGCGACAAGAGGTGACAACAAGGCCATGGCCAATTCACACTGTTGCCCTTGCTAACTCGGCCAGGAGCGCTCACGAGCTTGCCAAGAGGCTCGATCAGCTCGTGGAGTGAGTTAAGGGACCACTTCATCGCCAACTTCCTGGGAACTTTTGAGAGGCCTGGGACCCACTTCGACCTGTACAACGTCGTCAAGAAGCCAGACGAGCCATTGAAGGACTACATCCGGCGCTTCTCCGAAAAGCGCAACAAGATCCCAAACATCACCGACGACATCATCATCGCCGCCTTCCAGAAGGGAGTCCGTGATGCACTGTTGATCGGAAAATTTGGGCGCAAGCCACCGAAGACGGTGAAGCAGATGTTCGAGACGGCAAACTCTTACGCCAAGTCCAGCGACGCGATCAAAGCGGCGCGCCAAGATCGGCCTAACAGAAGGGACAACAAGCAGTCGGGAGGAAGCCGACGCCCTAAGAAGGATAACGGCAACAACAACCAGGGCCAGAAAGACCGCAAGCGCCGGCCTGAGGACCTGGTTGCTGCGACGTCCAACTCCCAATGCCATCCCCGAGTCGCGGCATATGACGCAATCATGAACGCTCAGTGCATGCATCATCCCAACCACAAGCATGCGGCCAAGGATTGCTCCATTTACAAGCAATTCGCCGAGCAATATGCGTCACAGCTCAACAAGAAGCCGACTAACAAAGCCGGTCCATCGGGCACCAAGAAGAACAACCCGACTGAAAACTCGGAGCCCTTTCAAGACCCCGTGGGCGAGCTGAATCACATTTTCAGGGGGCCGCAAGCTTATGAGTCCAAGAGGAAGCAGAAGCTAACCGACCGCGAGGTCAACGCGGTGCAACCTACGATGGTCGGAGGTAGCCATCACGTTCGACCGCTCGGATCACCCTGACCGAGTGGTTCACCCGGGGCGGTATCCCCTAGTCCTAGACCTGGTGGTCCGCAACATCAAGCTGAAGCGCGTCCTCATTGATGGGGGCAGCGCCCTCAATATTTTTTTGCCAAGACCTTGGACGAGATGCAAATCCCGAGAGCCAAACTGAAGGCAAGCTTAGCCCCCTTCCACTGAGTTATCCCGGGGTTGTCGTCCACGCCACTCGGGCACATCACCCTTCCAGTCACCTCCGAAGTTCGCGAGAAGTTCTGAACGGAGAATATCACTTTCGAGGTGGCCGACTTCGAGATGGCCTACCACGCGATCATTGGAAGGCCTGCACTATACCTATCTCTGCATGAAGATGTCGGGTCCAAACGGTGTCATCACTCTTCGCAGCGACGTCAAACAAGCCTTCACTTGTGACAAGGAAAGCTGCGACATGGCCCAATCTCATGAGAGATTGTGTGGCCAGGAGGAAATCCGATTGGCTGCATCAACTTCTTCAGAGGGTGAAATCCCCGCAAAGAAGATAACCAAGTCGGGACAAGGCGAGGCCAAAACGAAGCAAATCTCCCTTGATCCATTGGATCCTTCCAAAACCGCTATAATCGGCGCTGAACTAGATCCTAAATTGGAAAGCGCGCTCGTCATCTTCTTCCAAAATAATAAAGATGTTTTTGCTTGGAAACCATCTGATATGCCTGGAATTCCTAGGGAGGTGATCCAGAACTCTTTACACGTCAAAGATGACGCGAAACCAATCAAACAATGATTGCGCAGGCTCGCTCAGGATTGAAAAGATGCCATCAAGGAAGAACTCACAATGCTTTTAGCCGCCGGTTTTATCAAGAAAGTTCTACATCCCGACTGGTTGGCTAACCCGGTTCTGGTCCGGAAGAAGACAGGGCAATGGCGCATGTGCGTTGACTACAGCGACCTCAACAAGGCCTGCCCCAAAGATCCATTCGGGCTGCCTCGCATCGACCAAGTCGTGGACTCAACAGCCAGCTGCCAGCTCCTAATCTTTTTGGATTGTTACTCGGGCTACCACCAAATCAGTTTGAAGGAATCCGACTGCCTGAAAACATCGTTCATCACGCCGTTTGGGGCTTATTGCTACATCACGATGCCTTTCGGCCTGAAGAACGCCGGAGCCACATACCAGCGCATGATCCAAAGGTGTTTTTAGACGCAGATCGGGAAGAATGTGGAAGCTTATGTTGATGACGTCGTCATCAAGACCAAGCAGAAGGAAGACCTGATCGCCGACTTAGAAGAAACCTTCGCGAACATCCGGGCCTTCAGAATGAAGTTGAACCCGAAGAAGTGCACGTTCGGCGTGCCATCAGGCAAACTGCTCGGCTTCATGGTGTCACATCGCGGCATTGAAGCTAACCCAAAAAAAATCAACGCTATCCTGAATATGAAGCCCCGGAGTAACCAGAAAGACGTTCAGAAGCTTACTGGCTGCATGGCGGCGCTAAGCCGATTCATCTCTCGACTCGGCGAAAGAGGCATGCCAGGTTTCTAAAGAAAACGGGCGACTTCTAATGGACTACGAAAGCCCACAAGGCCTTTGAACATTTTAAAGAATTTTTCGCGACACCGCCCGTCCTAGCATCACCTCAGCCTCAAGAGCCCCTGCTACTGTACGTCTCAGCGACTCACCAAGTGGTCAGCACGGTCCTCGTGGTCGAGCGTGAAGAAGAAGGGCGAGTCCAGAAGATTCAGAGGCCAATCTACTTCGTTACGAAGTATTGGCAGGAGCAAAAATTTGCTACCCTCAGGTACAAAAATTTTTGTATGGTGTTCTGATAACCGTGAGGAAATTGACGCACTATTTTCAGGGTCACTCGGTCACAGTCGTCACCTCCTTTCCACTCGGCGATGTCATCCACAACCGGGAGGCGACTGGGCGCATCGCGAAGTGGGCCCTGGAGCTGATGTCGCTGGACTTAACTTTCAAGGCAAGAACGTCGATAAAGTCACAAGCCCTGGCGGATTTCCTTGCCAAGTGGACCGAACAACAAGAAGATGTACCTCGAGAAGACCTACGATACTGGACCATGCACTTCGACGGATCCAAGAGGATCACAGGCTTGGGAGCGGGAGTTGTGCTGATCTCCCCGATTGGGGAGAGGTTAAGATACGTTCTTCACCTCCACTTCTCCGCCTCTCACAACGTCGCCGAGTACGAAGCCCTGCTGCACAGACTGTGACTTGCTGTTTCACTCGGGATACAACGGTTAGTCGTGAAAGGAGATTCCCAGCTGGTCGTCAACCAAGTAATGAAAGACTGGTCTTGTCTAAACGACACCATGGAGGCCTACCGGCAAGAAGTTCACAAACTTGAAGACAGGTTTGATGGACTGGAGCTATCCCATGTCCTAAGACACAATAATGAGGCGGCTGACGAGTTGGCGCAGTTCGGGTCCAAGCGAGAAACCGCTCCAACAGACTTTTTCGTAGAGCATCTCTATGAGCCGACTGTTGCAGCAAAACCAACTCCCAACGAGCAAGCTGCAGACCAGGTCGCCATGATTGACGCCGACTGGAGGACACCGCTCATCAGATTTTTAACTCAGCAAGAGCTGCCGGAAGACCGGGATGAGGCAGAACACGTCCGATGCTGCTGTCAAGCTTATGTCATGGTCGATTCTGATTTATACAAGAGGAGCCCCTCTGGAGTCCTGATGATATGCATCACACCTGAGGAAGGACGACAACTACTCCAAGATATCCACTCGGGCATATGTGGAAGCCACGCGGCAGCACGCACCTTGGTGGGCAAAGCCTACAGACAAGGTTTCTTCTTGCTTACGATGGTCTCCGACGCTGACAAGGTGGTTCGCATGTACGAAGGTTGCTAGTTCTTTGCTCGGCAAAGTCATGTCCCAGCCCAAGAACTACAAACGATTCCACTATCCTGGCCATTTGCAGTATGGGGCTTAGACATGGTTGGTCCTTTCAAAAAGGCTCCAGGAGGATTCACACATTTATTCGTCGCAATTGACAAATTCTCCAAGTGGATCGAAGCTAAGCCGGTTGCTACGATCACTGCTGACAAGGCACGAGACTTCTTCCTCAACATTGTGCATCGGTTCGGCGTCCCAAACAGAATAATAACCGACAATGGGACTCAATTCACTGGAGGCATCTTTAAGGAATTTTGTGAAGACTTCGGCATCAAAATCTGCTACGCATCGGTCGCACATCCCAAAAGCAATGGACAAGTTGAGCGTGCCAACGGCATGGTTCTTCAAGGCATCAAGGCCCGAGTGTTTGACCGGCTAAACCCTTATGCCGGCAAATGGGTCCAAGAACTCCCCTTGGTTCTATGGTCCCTGCGGACTACGCCTAGTTGGGCTACCGGCCAAACTCCTTTCTTTTTGGTTTACGGCGCAGAAGCCATGTTGCCAAACGAGATGGAGTACGAATCTCTCCGAGTCCGCAGCTTTAACGACGAACGCTATGATCAAGACCAAGTGGATGACCTCACCCGACTAGAAGAGGCCCGTGAGGCAGCCCTGATCCAGTCGGCAAGATATCTCCAAGGACTCAGACAATACCACAGCCATAATATTCGAGCACGAGCTTTTATGGTCGGCGATCTAGTTCTGCGCAAAATTCAGACCACCAAAGACCGTCACAAGTTATCTCCATTATGGGAAGGACCGTATATAATTGCTGAGGTGACTCGGCCAGGAGCATACCGACTAAAGCGTGATGACGTTCCATGGTGGAGAACTCCTGGAACATCGAACATCTTCGATGATACTATGCTTAAATTGCCTTAAGTTTCATGTTATTCTTGACTGCCAACCTCAAGCAAGATAATTTCTTGAGTTAGCAGTCGAGGGCTGTACATATGACAATAAAGCATGGTTTTCTTCGGCAACCTATGCATATTTGGTTTCTCATTGTTTAATGTTCCTTGATTCGAGTTCAATGCATAAGGACTGAGAATTTTTTAATGACCTAATCAAGCTTAGGCTTGGTGATAGTCGGATGAAAATTAGTTAAGAAATTTTACACAAAAACTCAGATCAAGGCATTAACATAAATAAGCTGAATATTTACAAGTCACATCAGAAAGTCACAAACATACAATGTTCACAAAGCAATCAAGATTGAAAGTGGTTCATTACATCGGCAGCTACTTTCTTGGCGGACTCCTGCGCTTCGCTAATCAATTCTAGGGCCTGCTCATCTGAAGTACCATCGGCGAAGCCTTCCCTGATTGAATCAACATCTACTCGGGGGTAGAGCGACTTGGTCTGTGCAAGGGCGAAGCCCGCTCCCATGATGGCGGCCTCAGAAATGTTAGCCAGATATTGATCAAGGGCCCGCCTAAGCTTATCAAAGACCTCGACAGTGTCCAACGAGCTGGCCCCGAGCCCGTTATGGAACAGTGACAACAGGATCGGCGTCGCCGCGTTAGCAACATCTTCCCTAACGCTTTTGGCTTTTTTGACCCTCTCAACGAAAACATCATACTGAGCTGGGGTCTTGATCTTATAAGCTATCAAAGACATATGATCACACCAACATTCAAAGATGAAGCAACACAAAGAACGCTGTTTTGAAAGAGCTCACCTTCAAACTCGGACTCTAGCTCGGCTTTGCTGGCGTTGGCTTCATCCAGCTGGGCTTGGAGCGAGTGGAGCTCCGACGAGTTCTCTGCAACAAGAAAAGTTGTCAACGACCAAGATCAATACAGACTGCAATTAGAGGCACAAAAGATTAAGGAGATTGAGCTTACTCCCGACTGAACCCCGGAGGTCGAGGTTCTCCTCCCGGAGTGCGGCTATTTCTCTCCTCAGAGCCGCTTCCCTTGATGCAGCTCCTTCTCGAGTGGTCTTTAGCTCCTGCTGGATGTTCTCCAGGGAGTTCAAATGCGGGACCAACTTCTCGAGTGCATCGGATTTGGCCATCGACCGGCAATACACCCTCTACACACAATTTCTGAATATTGATCGACTGAAAAGCGATTACAAAGCTACAACAGAAAAGGAGCAAAACTCACGTTTAACAGCCGTGTCGCTTCATTCAGGCTGTCTACAAGCATGTCTCTTTCTTCATTCTCCATTTGCTTGTTCAGGATGATGCACTGTCTCTGGCCTTCGGAATCGCGCCACTCAATCTTGATTGGAGGGACCTAGGTTTCAGAAGACTGCAACCTAGGGATCTCCTCTACTTTGGTTGATTGATTCAGAAGGAGCGAATGAAGATACAGGAAAAATGGACTGGAGATTAAAAAGCTAGAGATAGATTCAAGACTTACGAGTTTCGGTGGCTGAATCTTTAACCTGCACTTCATTTGCTTTTCCCTTCTTGGCTCTTGCCCGACCGGTCTTGATCGAGGCCCTTTGAGTAGCAGCCGGGGGTTCTTCTGCGGTCGACTGGTTTCCAGTCGGGGTACCTGAAGGGTTACGCAGAGGCCACGCTAGCCGAAAACAAAAACTTTTCTACCGCGCAAATCAGGAACACTTCCAAGTAAGGGCCGATAGATCGTTATCGATTGGAGTATGCAGCGCAAATAGCATATCAGGACTATCCGATCTGGAACAGTGTAGCCGATTCCCGCAAGTCGACAACCGATTCCTGGAGACAGCCGATTCACCAATCAGCCAGTTCGCCGATGTAGCCGATTCGCCGAGTCGTCTGACCGCGTTCTCGCGCCTCGCTCCGACGCGCTCGACCGCAGCTGATTCCACCACAGCCGATCCGTAGCCGATCAACAGCGCGCAACGTAGCAGCGCCTCTGCCGGTATCCACACGTCCGGGGACAGAACGCCGAACACCCGTGTGCTAGCACGCGATGCAAGGCTAGGGTTTGGCTCGAAAGTAGGGAGGGTTTCCGTGGAGATTGATCTCGGCGACTTCTGTTGCGAATTCGGTTCAATGCAATACTGCAACTCTCCACCCCTCGCCCCTTTATATAGAGTTGGCCGACTGGGACTAGTGGCCGATCAGGACTCTATTTTAAATCGGATCCTATCCAAATCTCACAGAGTTGGCCACCCATACGTCGTAAGCCCATAGAACTCTATCCGATCGGATCCCTATCCGATCGAGCCGTAGCCGAGTCCAACTCGAATATCTATTCCATCCCCTTAAGCGTGCGACCCTGTAGGTTTAGGTATACTCGGTTTCGGCTATAGTCTAACTTAGCCGACTGTCGGCTCAAGTCCAACTCAGTCGACCTGTCAACAGCGGCGCCTAGCAGCACATATTGACACCATAGTATACAAGAATATAATATCGGCTCTGAACCTATAATGTGTACACAAATCTCTTTGCCTCACGATACCAGTTAAGCTATAGGCAAGATGTGTGCCATCCCTTCAATAGCTTAACCATTCACTCGAACCGTATTGGATTATCTGTCCGTTGATTGACTCCTCAATCAACTTAGCATGGCCATGCATTTCCATAATCCATTACCTCGAGGGGCCCAGAGATCTCTCTCCAAAGGAGGGGCAAATTCCATCTTGATCACTCACATCCCACTCCATGTTTCATAGCAAACCCGAAAACTACCTTTATAACTACCCAGTTACGGAATAGCGTTTGGTAGTCCCAAAGTAGGCTACTACACATGTTGGAATCCATGGTGATCTCAGGTCTAAGGACTTTGTACCAACACTACCTAAGACCAACTAATGGCCAACAAAGTTTGGCAGACTGGGTTCAAGGTTAGCAATATAGAACCAGTTTGCATGCCAACCCTTGTTGGAGGATTTCAAGGGAAGAGAAAAATAGTCTCGGCGGAGGGATCCGCGGAGCTGGAAGCCAGCCCCACCAACGATGCAGGGCTCATCTTTGTTCGGATGCGGCTTGAGATAGAACATACGCCGGAAGAGTTGGAAGTGGGGAAAGATGGCAAGGAAGGCTTCGCAGACATGAATGAAAAGAGCAATATGTAGCATGGAATTGGGGTTCAAATGATAGAGTTGAAGGCCGTAATAGTCAAGAAGACCCCTAAAGAACTCAGAGGTGGGGAGGCCGAAACCTCAATAGAAGAAAGAAGTAAAGACGACGAGCTCACCGGTGTTCGGGGTGGGGAACTCCTCACCGGCCGCCGGGCGCCAGCAGACGATCTCCTTGGGAGGGAGAACTCCGTGCTTCACCATCTCCTTGAGAGTCGACTCCTTGACATCCGAAGTCACCCACTGCTCGAAGGGGATATTTTTCTCTCCCGCCATGGATGTGGTTTGGGGAAGTGGATCTGGCTCGGTGGATGGGGATTTGGGATGAGGATCTATGGAGATGGATGCGGAGGCTAGCTTGTGGAGGAGCGTGAGCTCCTGGATTGAGGGGATTGGTCGCGTGCGCGAGTTTAGGGTTTTCCACTATAAGCTGGTGAATAGTATTGCGAGTGGGGAAATTTTTTGGGAAGATGAAGTGGCGGGGATGACCTCGAGGCTTTGTACGAGATTTGAGGGTTTCGCTAGGTTTTCTCGCAATTGGGCCGAGCCCATGAGAGACTTGTGGCCCAGCTAAGGTGTGGCCTAACGCGTGTCCTTAGGGACTTAAGTGGATGAACTTAAGCAGATTTGCTTTGGCAATATGCACGTGTCTGAGTGCCCCGTACCTTTGGAAATCCTTTCATACCGCGGTTTGCACAACTTCATGAGAAGTTGGCACGATGCAATTTGAAAGGTGACAAGCAGTGAAGCTTTTTATGGCTGCCTTGATGACAGGGACTGTTTGGTTTTTAGGCATTTGATTAAATTATTATATCAATGCTGGTTTTCCATTTTGGTGAAGATCTTTTTAAGATTGAGACCAATATTGTGGCAAGAGCTATTTTATATTTTGGTCATATTTTTCAGATGACTGAAAAACCTGTTTACCAATGAGGGATGATTAAGGTATTTGTTCTGAGATGACTCGGATAGATCCACTCGGATAGATCCACTCGAATAAACATGAGCTTACCAAGTGCTTTTCACCCACGTGGGTTGATTGAACTATTTGTTCTCATATGACTCGGGCAGATTCACTCGGACAAGCGAGAGCTTACCGAGTGATGAGATTTTTTATGATTGCTTTAGCATGAGCTAAGCATTTATATGAGAATGATTTTTTATAGTTCTTGACTATATGTTTAGTCTGATTTTGACTAACCACATAGTCGGGGGCTACACCTAATTAGGTGCATCAGGAGATGCACCTAGATATTTATTTTAAGAATTTTTTGGATATTTTCCAGCCCTTCACAGTCTTTGGAGCCACTTGGGAGATTCAAGCAGAGGTGATGGAATCACTCGGCGCCAGAAGCACTCGGCCAAAGAGTTGTTTGGCTGTGTGCTATTTTGGTTTGAGGATGAGTTATTTCGTCGACTGCAAAGGACTCGGGGGCTACTGTGGAGGTTATGGCAATCGGATATCCACATGGCAAGGTTATCCGACTGGATATAGGGATAGGTTGCGCCTGCCAATTATGTAAACCAACTATGACTTGGGTATTATGTTTCCGATTAAGATAAGGCAACGGCTCATAGTCACAGTTTGGTAAGATTGAGGAAACCGACTTAGAGTAAGATAAGGTTTCCGACTTGTAAACCGGCCTCCCAAGACTATATAAGGGGGGTAAGGGGCGTCCCTTGAGGGATATGTTTTATCAGCTTTCAGCTTTAGATTCAAGAGATCAGAATTTAGGAGCAACAGATCTTGAGATCAATAAACATTCAGCGGATCGAATCCTCGAAACAGGAGTAGGGTATTACCTCACGAGAGGGCCTAAACCTGTCTAAATCTTGTTTTCCACCTAACCCATCGAGCTTGGTGATCTTGACTGCACCCCCAATTTTCTATTACCGAAACCGAGTTTCGACACTATTCCTAGCCTCCTACAAAATGACAGATACTTTCTAGGGTCGATCGGCAATAAGGACCCCACAGAGTTCATAATAGCTTAAACCAATAGAATGCCCTATATGATGAAAAATCCAAGTCTTAGCCACTGGGCAGGCTCCTTCAAGTCTTGGTCATCAATGGACAAGTCTTGGCCAGCATGATACAAGAGAATGGAGCCGGCCAAGCGCAACCACTGGGAGGAAATTGGGATAGCCCAATGCTTAGCCGATATGGCAAAAGACGAACCACTGATGTCGGCTGCAGCTTATTTCTGGAACAACACATATGCTTTTATCTTCCAACAGGGCCCAATGACCATCACCTTAGCCGATGTAGTAATGATAACTGGATTAGATGTCCTGTCATCGGCTAACCCCAATAGATTGGCTGGCAAGGGCCAATTCTAATTTAGGACTAAGGCCATAGGGGGATGGAATGGATTTGTGGCCATGAACATGAAAGAAGGGCCGATCAGTGCTAGGGAGCACACTGCTTTTTTAATGATGTGGCTAGAAAAATTGCGGGCCGACGGCGAATGGACAAATAATAGCCGAAGCCCAGGTAGACAAAAAGAAGATCCCATTAGGCAAGTTCGTTCTCGGCTACTTGTACCAACCCTTGAATCAAGCCGTTTCCAAGATCGCCTCCAATGCCAACATCAATACCGGAGGCCCTTTGGTTCTCCAATTGTGGCTGGTGTTGATGACACAGAAGATAGCCGGTCAGCCATAATTGACTGAAACCCGCTTCCCCCTGTTGGAGCCGATCGAAGATGATGAAGGGGACGAAGTGACCACCAAGAGATGTCTGAGCTATGGCGAAGCAGCAACCACTCATATTGGATCTAAGCAATCGGCCGAATTGCTAGCCAAATGGTTCATGTCCCTATATGATGGTTTTGCCAAGGACAACCGATGTTGGTACTTTTACAGGGACAGAACACTTTTTGAGCTGCCGATCGAGTTAAAATTTGAAGAAGTCAATTCGAAAGATTACCCCAAATGCCGAGAGATCTTCACCACAGCACTTGCGCCATGCATTCTGCCGACAGGGATCCACCAAGACTGAGACGTGGCAAAGACTTAGGAATTTTATTATCCGGTGTCGGTTGCTCGGCAATTTGGACTTGGGCAACTGCTCGTCGGCTATTATTATGCCAACAAGATTGAAACCTGAGGGATGGTGGATGAGCCGTTGATCATGAACAGACTAATGGAACTGGCAGGCCCACCTCTCGGTAGCATCGGCACTATGGGGCTGTCCTACAAGAAGAGCACGACATATGACAGATGGTGGGTAGAGATCAAGAGACACTTGTTCCATCAACGGTCTTCCTACTACATCACCTCCTTGCTGCCGGACGAGATCCCCTCGGTGAGCTTCTTGACTTTGAAGATTTCTCCTTATTTGAGCGATCGGCTAACCTGGCTTGCTAACACTTAAGCTTCTTCTTCCTTGCAGAAGAAAGAAATAGATCCGCCGAAGGTGAGCAATTCTGGGATCACCATCGAGTACTGCCTAGGCATTCTCCCTGGTGGCTGTGGATTAGCTCCTTCAGCGATCGGCTGGGAAGCGCCAAAGCTAAAGTCCTTGTTGTATGGGCAAACGAGCGAGCCGCTGGCACGGAAGAAGAGGGCTGCCCCTACTGCAAAGTCGTCGGCTACACATGCCAAGAAGCAGAAGAAGAAGAAGCCGGCCACACTAGCCGACAGCCTCCCATCCATAGACCCAAGCATCGACCAGGCCCTCAACGAGGAAGTCATGGATGAGGAAATGTCTCGAGCTGTCGAGGAGGCGGCCCAATCAAGTGATTCTAAACACAACTCAGTGAGCCCACCAGCCGACGACCCATCTCCTCCAAGCCCTCCAGCCAAGAAACAGATGGTAAGTCCTTCTCTCGTCAAATTTGGCCTACGAACCTTAATCACCTTAATCCTTAACCAAATCTTCCTCTGTAGTTCAAAAGGCTAGCTGGTCGCCCTCCATGTTCTGCTTCACCAGTAGACTTCTGACCCTGTCTTTTCTTTGCTTTGCTTTCCTTGGCCGATCTGAACTAACACTTTGTCTCTTGTGCAGCCTCCTCGGTCTCCATTGGCTGCCCCCCAAGTCTCAAGCGAGCACACTCAATCGGCTGTGGGCAGTCGCAATGCCGAAGACATTGTTGGGCCGACCAGCGAGCACACTGAGGAGGTGGCAACTTTGGTCAGCAATCACGATGGGGAGGCCATTGCTCCAACCATCCCGGCGGCCGAGGAAGTGGTCACCCCAGTTCCTGCAGCAAGAGTAAGCTTTGTTCCTTTCTTCTCTTTGGTCCTTGGATGATCGGCCATTCTTGACTGTGATATGATCCCTCCATCTCTTTTGCAGGCCATGGCCGATTTGCTGTCCTTTGACATCAAGGAGTTCCTTGGTGATGAATAAGGCAAAGCAACCAAAAAAAGCCATAGCCGATGAACTCAAGAGCAAGCTCCAAGACATCCGCAATCGGCTGGATATTGACGTGGAGCGCCTGGTTGTGGAGTGCGGATCGGCCAGGTCACGGTTCTTCGAGATTGAGGACCAACTCCCCGAGGATCTGGCCACTAGAATCTCTGAGGCCATCCACATCGACCTGCATCGGCCTATGTTAGGGCGTGTCATGCAAAGGATGCTTGAAAGAATAGCCCAGGCCGATGTAGCAGCTAGGATCGAAGAGACGGTCAAGAACGTGGAAGCTGAAAAAGCGAAGCTGAAGGAACTGATGGCCGGTCCATCGACTTCACAGGCCTTGATTGCCGATCTCAAACTTGAAGAAGCCGGCCTGTTGCTATAGTTGGAACAATGCAGAGCGAAGATCGCTGCTGAAGAACAGCTGCTAGCCGATCTGTCCAAAGCCACTGAAGATCAAAGGAGCAGATTGATGGCCACGATCAAGCATCTAAAAGAGTTGCATAAGACGGCTAAGGTGGTCCCCAGCTCCGATGAGGAAGATCTGGTTGTGGTTGATAAAGTGAAGGCCATCAAAACTTCAGCAATCAAGGCCATAGATGCATTCTTAGGCATGTAATAGGATTTTGATCTCGAAACTTGTATTGCATTAACTATGTTTAAACAATCTTTTGTAATCGGCTTGCTAATCTCGATCTTACTCCTTCTGCCGATCTAAGCTTTGAATGCCTTGAAAAATTTTGAAAACTTGCTAAGTCTGGTTCCTGATGTTGTATATGTATATGCCCCCATAGTTTTGTCGATGATGGCAGCAGCATTGACAAAATTAGTATTCTGAACAAACCAAGGCCTTTCGGCTGTATTGAGCTGATTTAGGAAAATCAGAGGGAAAAAACTTAGAAAAAATGGTCTAAAGGCGATGCGTGTATCCCACCACATCGGCTAACATGAATCGGCCAAGCATTAGCCGAATCATGAGTTGATCCAAACACTGGGGTGATATTTTTTCAGATATTTGGCATTGAGAGCCTTCCCAAATATTTCTCTATCCAAACCTTCCAACATATAGGCACCTTTAGAGACGCATTTGTGGATCTTGAAAGACCCTTCCCGAGTTAGGTGACCACTTGCCGAATTTGTTATCCCTTGATCCAATCAGCAATATTAATTTCCAAACGAGCTCGCCCTCCTCAAAAGACTTAGGCACAACTTTCTTTTTATAATGACAGGCTACCCACTCCTTGTCTGTGGTCACTTTTCCAAGGCGCGCATTCTTGAAAGGACTAGGTCATCCGATTCATCTACCATCAAGTTATAATAATCATCGGCGGTTAGCTGGTCTTGTAGTTGAATTCTTCTATAGCCGATGATATTTTCCCATGGCAGAACTGCTTCATGTCCATAGACCAATTTATATGGAGGCACCTGGATTGATCCGTGACAAGCCATCCAATAGGCCCATAATGATTCGGCTAATCGGCTATGCCATTGCTTCGGGTATTCAGCGATCTTTCTCTTTATCAGCTTGATTAAACTCTTGTTTAAGGCCTCTGCTTGCCCGTTGGACTGAGCATAATATGGTGAAATATTTAGCAACTTGATCCCCATGTTGTTGACAAACTGAACAAACTCATCTGAGATAAAAATAGATCCCTGATCCGTAGTTATAGTTTGAGGGACGCCAAATCAGCATAAAATGTGTTCCTTAACAAACTCGATTGCATCCCCAGAGTCAATTCTTCAAAGGAATTGCTTCCACCCACTTGGTAAAATAATCGGTTGCTTGAGGGTGGATTAATTTGGCCGATCATGTCGATTCCGTTGAAGGGTTACGTGGAAGATAAGAAAGCTAATAACAAAAAATTTATACCGTGCAAACCAAGAACCTTGCAAGTAAGGGTCGATAGATCGTCACCGATTGGAGTAGAGTGCAGCAGATATAGCCAATCAGGAGCTATCCGATTCAGAACAGTACTGGCCAATCACAGCCGATTTGCTGACAGCCGATTCGCTATAGCCAATGCGCTGATTCCACAGCCGATCCGCCGTAGCTGATTTGCCGATTCATTGAACCGCGCTCGCGTTGCCGATCCGCCGCAGCCGCCTCACTCGAATACACTGCAGCTGATTTGTCCGATCACAGCCGATTCATAGCCGACGAACAGCACCGCAATGTAGCAGTGCATCTACCGGTATCCACACGTCCAGGGACAGAACGCCTAACACCCGTGTGCTAGCACAACAAGCAAGGCTAGGGTTTTGGCTCGAAAATGGGGAGGGTTTCCGTGGAGATCAGATTGATTCGGTTCAATGCAATGCATCTGTTCTCCACCCCTCGCCCCTTTATATAGAGTTGCTGCCTGGGCCTATAGGCCCATCGGGACTCTATTTTGAATCGCATCCTATCCGAATCTCATAGAGTTGGCCGGCCGGACTTCATAAGCCCATAGGACTCTATATTAAATCGAATCTTATCCGAATTGATCCATATTCGAGTCCAACTCGAATATCTTTCTATCCCCTTAAGCGTGCGACCCTGTAGGTTCAGGTATACTCGGTTTTGGCTCGAGTCCAACTCAGCCGACCATCAATAACGGCACCTAGCAGCACATATTAACACCATAGTATACAAGAATATAATATCGGCTCTGAACCAATAATGTGTACACAAATCCCTTTGCCTCACGATACCAATTAAGCTATAGGCAAGATGTGTGTGTCATCCCTTCAATAGCTTAACCATTCACTCGAACCGTATTGGATTATCTATCTGTTGATTGACTCCTCGATCGACTTGGCATGGCCATGCACTTCCATAATCCATTACCTCAAGGGGCCCAGAGATATCTCTCCAAAGGAGGGGCAAATTCCGTCTTGATCACTCACATCCCACTCCATGTTTCATAGCAAACCCAAAGACTACTTTTATAACTACCCAGTTACGGAATAGCGTTTGGTAGTCCCAAAGTAGGCTACTACACATGTTGGAATCCATGACGATCTCAGGTCTAAGGACTTTGCACCAACACTACTTGAGAACAACTAATGACACATTAATTCCTGTAATGTCTCATGGTGGGTCTATCCAACAATGTGTTCTCTAACACATGTCCACGTATATTGATTGTGTATCTCCATACCATAATCTATGAGACATGATCATCAATCAATAAACATGTCAATCTTAGAATCATATTTGTTCCAATAATATGACATGTGATCAGGAATCGCTTAGAAATAGATTCATACATAAAGAGTCTCATAAATAAGTCATGTACTTATTGATCAATACAAGATGTCTATTTCATGGAACTGAATAATACTTTATTCATAAATACATGAACATTGACCATGATATCCAACATCTCCATGTTGTCTCTAGTACATATCACTAACAGTCTCCCACTTGCACTAGAGTCAATCATGTAAGTATCTAATACTCATTGCTCTTGTGTGCGCCTCATGTTTCGGTTGAGGGAGAGGTTTTGTCAACGGATCGGCTATGTTGAGATCCGTGTGCACTTTGCATATCTTGACATCACCTCTGTCCACAATCTCACGGATGAGATGATATCGCCGGAGTATGTGTTTGGACTTCTGATGTGACCTTGGCTCCTTGGCTTGCGCAATGGCTCCACTATTATCACAATAGAGAGACATTGGACCAGTTGCACTTGTCATCACATCCAGATCAGAAACAAATTTCTTGATCCAAACAGCCTCCTTTGCAGCTTCTGAAGCAGCGATGTACTCGGCCTCCGTTGTAGAATCAGCAACAGTATCCTGCTTAGAACTCTTCCAGCTGACTGCGCCTCCGTTCAGGCAGAACACGAACCCAAATTGCGATCTATAGTCATCCTTGTCTGTTTGGAAGCTAGCATCAGTGTAACCACTTACAACGAGCTCTTTTTCACCTCCATAGACTAGGAACATATCCTTAGTTCTTCTCAAGTACTTAATGATATTCTTTACGGCAGTCCAGTGACCTTCACCTGGATCTGACTGGTATCTGCTCGTAGCACTCAAAGCATACGAGACATCTGGACGTGTACAAAGCATGGCATACATGATGGATCCAATTGCCGAAGCATATGGAACCATGCCCATCTTATTCTGCTCATCATGTGTCCGAGGACACTGATTCTTGCTAAGATTAATGCCATGTGACATGGGCAAGAAACCTTTCTTGGAATCGTGCATGTTGAACATTTTCAACACCTTGTCAATATATGTACTTTAGCTTAATCCAATTAGCCCCTTGGATCTATCTCTATAGATCTGAATGCCCAATATGTATGCTTCCTCTCCTAAGTCTTTCATGGAAAAACTATTTTTCAATGAAGACTTGACGGATTCTAGCATAGTGATATCATTTTCAATCAATAATATGTCATCCACATATAAGATTATAAATACAATTGTGCTCCCACTAACCTTCTTGTAAACACAGGCCTCCTCTTCATTTTTTATGAAACCAAACCCTTAGATTACTTCATCAAAACAAATATTCCAACTCCGAGATGCTTGCTTCAATCCATAAATGGATTTCTGTAGCTTGCATATCTTTCCAGGCGATTCTGGATCGACAAAACCCTGAGGTTGTATCATGTATACATCCTCGCTTAGGTTTCCATTTAGGAAAGCCGTTTTGACATCCATCTGCCATATCTCATAATCGAAATATGCAGCAATCGCTAGAATAATCCGAATAGACTTAAGCATTGTGATTGGCGAGAAGGTTTCAACATAATCAACACCTTGAATCTGTTTAAAACCTTTCGCCACTAATCGCACCTTATAGATGTGAACATTTCACTCCACGTCGGCCTTTTTCTTAAAAACTCATTTGCACTCAATGGTTTTGACACATCAGGTGGATCAACCAAGTTCCAAATTTGATTATCATACATGGATTTTATTTTGGATTTCATGGCTCCAAGCCACTTGTTGGAATCGGGTCCCACCATCGCTTCCTCATACGTCTTAGGTTCATCATTGTCCAACAACAATATATCACGTTGTTCCGCACCTGTGTACCTGTCAAGCGCACGACGTGATCTTTCAGACCTCCGTGGGGCTGGTGTATCTACAATAGGTGGCACAACATCTTGTTCCTCCTGTTGTGGTTCCGTGGTAGCTGAAACATTTTCTGGTGTTTCTTGAACTTCTTCAAGATGCACCCTGCTCCCACGAACCCTTCTTGAAAGAAACTTTTTCTCCAAGAAGACACCGTGTCGGGTGACAAACACTTTGCCTTGTTCCCGATTATAGAAGTAATATCCCTTAGTTTCCTTAGGATATCCCACAAAGAAGCACTTGTCAGATTTGGGTCTGAGCTTGTCGGACTGTAAACGTTTTACATAAGCCTCACATCCCCAAATTTTGAGAAAAGACAAACTAGGGGGTCGCCCTGTCCATATCTCATATGGTGTCTTTTCAACTGACTTAGATGGAACTCTATTTAGTGTGAACGTAACTATTTCAAGAGCATATCCCCAGAAGGATAACGAAAGATCACTTTGGCTCATCATGGACCGCACCATGTCCAATAAGGTGTGATTTCTCCGTTCGGACACCCCATTCCATTGTGGAGTTCCTGGCGGAGTCAACTGTGGAACAATTCCACAATGTAACATCCTGAAAATCGAAGAAACTGAAGTCGGAATGTAAAAATCGAAACTTGCAAAAACTTTCTCTTGTTGCTTTTTCCTCAGGTTTTGTTGCTTCTTATTTGCCGGCTCGGTTGCATAAATTTAGTTGTGAGCAATTCCTCTCGGTGTTTGTGAAAGATTTGGAGTTTGTTGGGAAGAAGATTTCGAAATGCGAATTAGGAATTCTAAAAGAAAATCGGAGAAGAGATGCGGATTTATGAAAATACAAATTTGAGAAAAAGAGTATTAATTGTTAATGGTGGAAGATTAAATGGGGTATAAAATAGACAATAAAATATTTGGCGAATTTACAAGAAATCTAGGAATTTTTGGAAATCAAAATAGGGAATTATGAAATTGGGAAAAATGAATTTAAATAAATATGAAAAATATATGTGAAAAAATAAGAAGTGGAGAAAAAGTTGAAAATATAATATAAAAAAAATTATTATTCTAGGAATATTAGAATTTATTTTGAATTTTTAGAATGGAGGAAGATGGAAATGGGGAAATTAGCAATTAAAAATCGAGAAAATGTGAAAAGCCACTATTCATTGCGCATCATTGTTCGGCGCCGTACCGGCCCCGGGTTCGCGCTCGCCGCGCGTCGCCCGGCCGTACGCGCTGCGCCGGATCCCGCGCCCGCGCGCGCCGTACTCGGCCCCCTCGCTTGCGCCGCCCGTCGCGCCACGCGCCTCCGCCGTGCCGGACCCCGCCGCGCCCGCGCGCCGTACTCGGCCCCGCCGCGCCCGTGCGCTCGCCCCACGCGTCCGACGCCGTACTCAGCCCCCGTTCGCGCCCGCGCTCCTCTCGCCATGCCGCCCGCGCGCCCGCCCGGCCTTCCGCGCCGCCGCATGGTGTCCGCCGTACCGCGCGCGCCGGACCCCCTTTCTCTCCCGTCCCCTCCCTCGGCCACCGCGATAAAAGGGGCAAAGCCCCACTTCCTCCCCCACCTCGCCGCCCCTAGCCCCCTCTCTTCCTCCGGTCCTCTTCCCCCTCCCGAGCGCCGACACACCGCCGCAAGTCACCGTGCACCGCCGTGCGCCCGAAGCCGCCGAACCTCATCATGCTTCCCCAAGAACCGCCGTCGCCGTAAGTCCCGGCCATCCCCCTTTTCCCCACGCGCTAGCGCGCCGCCGCCTCGTTTTTGCCGGGCTCCGGTCGAACACCTTGGGGGCAATGAACAGTCGCGAGAATAAAGAAAAAGAAAAAAAGAAAAAGAGAAAAAAGAAAAATAGGGAAAATTGGGAAAAATTTTGGAAAATTTGGAAAAATATTTTGTGAAGACTTGAGTAAAATTTTGGGCAAAAATAAATTATTTTCTTGCATGATTTCTCAGTGAAAAATTTGAAAATCAAAATGCGACTTTTCGAAATATCGTTTCGCGTCGTTTTCAAGTCCGGGTTTCGTTTAATCCTTTCTCACCGTTTAAATGTGCTGCTCTTTTGTGCTCGAATCTTCAAAACCTCGAGCACCAATCCCTTCGCGGATATTTTCAAATCTATTTTCTCGAACAAATCGCGATCGTTGCTTTTCGAAAACCCTAAGGCATCGACCCGATGTCAAAACTTGGAGTTTTCCCTGACGATCCTCGTACAAACTCAAGTAGAAATTTAGGCTAAGCGCTTGGGATCGTTTTCGTGGCTTTTATGGTTCTTTTCAATCTTTTGGTGTTATATTGGATTCTAATCAAATTCGATGGACCTTTCGCACGTACGGATAGCACCTGAAGAGGCCGGCATCGACCCCATTGAAGACACCACTCCACAAGCGTGCGAGCAAGGCAAGTTATCACATTCTTTGAACATATTGATCCCAATTGCGAAATGATGTTATTTTTACCTTTAAACATGCATGCTATACAGAGTTACCTATACTTGTTATGCCATACCTTGTTATTGGTTACCTTTAGAATTACTCCTTCTAACTCTCGATGTGATACAAACAACCGGAGAATAACTTCGGTAAACTGCTTAGCCATGCTATACTTAGATTTATGCATACTCATGACTTTATGAAAAGCTTTGTGCTTGGGCAACTACCTTAGGGAAGGTAGTTGAGGTACGGCATGTGGAGACATGAGCGCCACATTGCCATGAGAATGATGAAATGAGTTTTGATGAAAATGGAAAGTACTAAACAAATGTTTTAGACTAGGGCGGCTGGATGATTTGGGTGGATTCCGGAAAAGGCAAGTGCCGACCCTGGTCAATTAAGGACCGAGCCATGAGATAGCCGGGAAACGAGCCAGTACAACCGTACTTCTCGAATGGGTATAGACCTAGCGGAGTAGATAGCCGAGCGGAGGCGGTACCCTTGCATAGTGGTTCTTATGGATGGGATGAGATGTGAAAGAGATGATGATAATCTGAAATTTATTTTAACATGATGAATGAAATCTCCCCTTACCCCGGGTGCGCCAGAACACCTCTCACTGCTAGAAAAGGACGGCTAGAGTGCATGAGGGCTTAAGTTCATGGAGCGGGTACTGCCAAAGTGAGGTTATCGAAAGGCTTTGCCGTGACCGTCCCATATAAAGGGATGTAGGCTCATTCAATGGGCAATCGCGGAGTACGGGTAAAGTGTACATCCACTGCAGTGTGAATGAATCAATCTATTCGAATAGTCGTGCTCGCGGATATTGAGCATCGTGACAAGACTTTTGCTTGGCTAGACTTTAAACTTTAAAAATGCTGGGATGGGTTTGCATGATGACTTTTATTCACTGGTGGATCAACTTCTCGAGATGCGAGAAGGGGTGGACTCCCCAGAAAACCATGACGAATCGGAGGCGGGAAGCCATCCTTGGAATCACGATGGATGGTAGACAGAACCGTCGCCGAATTAATGAACTATGGAACTAAAACTTGACTTGGCTAGTTGTTAGGCTTGTGAAAAGAATTGTGAAAATTGGCTTTATGCAAAAGAGCTCCAGCCATTCCTTGGATAACCCTATCATATGCATCACTTCCGTGTTAACTTGCTGAGTACGGTTGGTACTCACCCTTGCTATACGCACAAACCTTCAGATGGTGGGAATGAAGAGTCGGAGGATCCTTACGCTTACTACCAGGAGGGCAAAGGAACTGATGGCGCTTACTAGGTCTTAGCCCCGGTCGTTGCCTATGGCAACTGACATGTCGTTGCCTCTATTCCGCTGCCGTATCTAATTTCTGCTTTTATGTTGTATCCGGACCATGAGGTCCTGTGTGTTGAACATTGCCTTCGGGCCTATGGTTGTAATAATTTCGTTGTAAGACTATTCGTGCATGTGCACCTGATTATTCAGTACTGTATTCGTGGGTACCAACTACTCGATCCAGGGAAATGGTACTAAGAACACGAAAGATTCCCGTTCCAAAAACGGGGGTCCACAGAGCTGGTATCAGAGCCATGCGACCGTAGGATAAGACCAATTGGCGGCCTACCCCCGACTAGTTGGCTAAAGGGAAGTATCCCTACGTAGGACCATTTCCAAACTATTATTTCCGAAAATACAAATATACCTTTTCTATATCGTATTTTCTTTTCTTTACCAAATGGTTTTGATGATAGCTCTCTCCCTCTAACCCTAAGTTGCCTTCAAAAGCGGATGTCGAACCATGTGGGAGCACGGGAAATCACCATCCCAAGAGACGAGGGATTCGTGGCACGGCTTCGATCATTGCGTGGTGTTTAAGATATCCGGAACCACCCACTTACCAAATCAAGAGGCATGGCTCGAAGGATATCCGGCATGGGAAGCGGCGGTTTCGTGGAAGCCCGCATGGGAAGTGAAACACCTTTTTGCTTCCACACCCGCTATCACCGAGATTTAGCGGAAGCACCATTCAAGACGCGGCCCGTGAAGCATTTCTTCGCCTTAATGCGATACCCCGTGCTGAACTTACGGTGACGAGTTCGTGCACCATCCCTATCGCGAGGAAGGCAACCCGGTTGCACCGTGGAAGCCACCCCCCTGCTACAACCCTATGGTCACATGTCTATCACGCCGGGCGGAAACGACGGATGATCGCTACGAAGAAGCCTTGCTCGAGATCAACGACCACCAGCAACGCCTCAATGATCGGTCGAGAGCCACCAGGCTGTGGGGATCGAGATCAACATGCCGCAGACTCAGTGCAGCCAACGGTGCCCAATATGAGCAGCTCGGGACCGTTACATGGCCCGTGGGGAAGCCCCGGTAGAGCTGGAGGAGCAGCTCGAAGGAGCAAGCAACAAGTCGACCACTGGAGGAGCAGTGCGCTCCCGCCCTGTCCATGCCGCAGTACTTCCACCGGAGTTGTACCAACACCTCCGCTCCCGTGCCCGACCACTACTACCTTATGACTCCAGCATGCTTGGACACCTTTCAAGCCATGATGGAGCAAGCTTTTATGTTGAGTACGAGCGGCGCCGTCACGATAGACCCCACGCTGCCACGTCCATGGGGCCCACCTCGAACTCAGAGCGGTGCCATCCGAGCCTGGATCGGGAGAGGAGAACCCCATCCAGATCCACACCGACTCTGAGTCTGAGGCGGAACCTATGGAGATCAAATGGGAGTCCAGCGACACCGATCCAATGGAGGAGGAAGATCCCACTCGTCGCCTGACTCACACCGGAAGTCCCCTCACCTGCAAGACCGCTCGCAAGAGTGCACGACCACCGAGCAGGAAGATCCAGCATGACTCCGAGGCCACCACCTCTGAGCCATGGGGACTCCGATTTGCTTCAGCAGAGGACTACCCCCTTCCTGCACCTGGCTCCTGCGGATTGTTGGATGATTAGGCGGGAGGACCACCCTAGCTTGATCTCGTTTTGGACGGTTCGGCAGCAAGGATCACACCCTTTCCCCCCCTTAATAGTTAATGCAGTAGGACGATGTAGTTGTTGTATCTTGGCATGTGGGACTGTGCATGTACAGTCCGTTGTACCCCTTGGATGTAATGTTATGGACCTAAGTAACGCTTTTGTGGTATTCTATTAATGAGCTTATTTTACCATGCTTGTTGGTTGAAGATCATTTAAAAACAACTTGAAGAGAAAGCACCTAGGAACCATGACCTTAACAGGTCCGGTCTCTGAATTCATCTATCTTCTTCGGATAGCGCATCGCCGCAGAGCCGCAGCAACCAACGAGAACCCGCGGAGCCTAACCCCTCCACTCGGCGGAGGTTATGGCCTTACAAACCCAGCTGCTCCAAGCAATTGCCAACAACCGGGGAGTCGAGGAGGATCAAGTTTAGGAGAGTTCATGCGAGCTAAGCCACCAACCTTCTCCACGGCCGAAGAACCCATGGATGCTGAGGATTGGTTGAGGGTGATCGAGAAAAAGCTAACTCTCGTCCGAGCTCGAGAAGCAGATAGAGTTATCTTCGCCACTAGCCGCTAGAGGGTCCCGCAAGTGACTGGTGGGACACCTACAAGGAGACGCGAGCGAAGATGGGAGAACCGACATGGGAAGAATTCACGGCTGCGTTCCGTGAAAATTTGTACCAGCTGCGATTATGAGGATGAAGAAAATGAGTTTCGCAGGCTGCGCCAAGGAAACACCTCGTACAAGAGTACTGAACAAGTTTACTCAGCGGCCCGTTACGCCACAAGTGACCGGCGGACGAAGAAGAGAAGATGGATAAATTTATCGAGGGACTAAGCGATGAGTGAGAGGACCGATGATCGGACAAGACCACACCGGCTTCCAAAGCCTCATCAACAAGGTCGTACGGCTTGAACATGACCAAAAGATGGTAGAAAATAACCGCAAAAGGAGGCTTGCTATGGCCCGCCCATTTCAGCGAGCGCCTCAACGTCCCAAGGGAGCCACCCTGTCTGGATGGAAGCCAAACGTTTCGGCAACCGATCGTTCTCCCGCACCCGACCATGTCAACAGCCAGCTACACCTCGTTCCGTACACCGACGCCAACCCTAGCCGCTCCAGGAAAAGGAATGTGAACCGCTTTAATTGTGGAGAATTCGGGCACTACTCCAACAAGTGCCCCAAACCACGCAACACTCCCGTGCGCACCGGCACCAATGCAACGGCCGTCCGAGGAACCCCCACCCCTGCTGCGGGACGCGGTCTGTTCAGGACCCCGCAATCCAATGAGGGCCGCCACGGGTTTCGACGCGGCCGGGTGAATCATGTGTGTGCTGAAGAAGCGCAGGAGGATCGAACGTGCGATGGGTATGTTCTCTATCAACTCTACCCCCGTTAAAGTCTTATTTGATTCGGAGCCTCGCATTCATTCATATCTTCCCAAGTAAGCAAACAACACCACCTACACCAAGTAGAACTTAAGAGACCTATGTTGGTACACTCACCTGGGGGAAACATAACCGTACCCCATGCTTGTATCAATGTGCCCATACGGATTAGGGACGCGGTGTTTCTTTCAAACCTTATGGTGCTATCACCCCAAACCATTGAGATCATACTCGGGATGGATTGGTTGACCAAGAATAATGGAATCATAGACTGCAATCGAAGGGAAGTCACGGTGTCCACCCCATGGGGATCACCAATGAGCATAACTATGGACCAAAACCCGAAGCTATGCGAGCAAGCTGCGGGAGTATTCACCATGCTACCTCTAAGCGGGATGCTAGTAGTACAAGAATACCCGAACGTATTCCCGAGGAATTGCGGAATGCCCCCGGATCGCGACATAGAGTTTATCATCGACCTAATGCGCATCGCCCCCATATCCGGGAGACCTTACCGAATGCCGACCAACGAGTTAGAAGAACTCAAGAAGCAAATCCGAGAACTACAAGAGAAAGGATTTGTATGTCCCAGTTCTTCTCCCTGGGGAGCTCCAGTACTCTTCGTCAAGAAGAAGGATGGGAGTATGAGGATGTGTGTGGACTACCGATCGTTGAATGAAGTGACTATTAAAAACAAGTACCCACTACCTCGAATCAATGATCTATTCGATCAACTTAAGGGTGCGCAAGTGTTCTCAAAGATTGATCTTCGGTCGGGATATCATCAGTTGAAGATTAGAGCCGGAGATATTCCTAAAACGGCGTTCTCTACATGTTACGGCTTATACGAGTTCACAGTAATGTCCTTTGGATTGACCAATGCTCCGGCATATTTTATGAATCTGATGAACAAGGTATTCATGGAATACCTGGATAAATTCGTAGTGGTATTTATCGACGATATACTTATCTACTCCAAGAACGATGAGGAGCATGCGGAGCATCTACGACTGGTACTGGAAAAACTGCGAGAGCACCAGCTGTATGCAAAATTTAGCAAATGCGAGTTCTGGCTCAAAGAAGTTGCTTTTCTTGGCCACGTGGTCTCAGCCGGAGGAGTAGCGGTAGATCCCGCCAAGGTCGAAGCTGTCACGGAATGGAAGGCACCCAAGTCAGTAACGGAAGTTCGGAGTTTCTTGGGCTTGGCCGGGTATTACCGAAGGTTCATCGAAGGGTTTTCCACCGTAGCCCGACCTATGACTCAACTTCGGAAGAAGGAAAAGAAGTTTGAATGGGACGAGAAGTGTCAAGAAGCCTTTGACCAACTAAAAGAAAAGTTAACCACCGCCCCAATCTTGACTTTACCTGACAACCGGAAGGATTTCGTGATGTACTGTGATGCGTCTCGGCAAGGACTAGGAGGCGTGTTAACGCAGGATGGGAAGGTCGTGGCTTATGCCTCGCGACAGTTACGACCCCACGAGGAGAACTATCCCACACACGACCTGGAATTAGCCGCGGTTGTTCACGCATTGAAGATCTGGAGACACTACCTGATCGGGAACCACTATGATGTGTATACTGATCACAAGAGCTTGAAGTACTTCTTTACTCAGTTCGATCTCAACCTACGACAGAGGCGATGGTTGGAATTGATCAAAGATTACGATCTAGGAATCCATTACCATCCCGGCTAGGCAAATGTAGTGGCCGATGCGTTAAGCCGCAAAGCCCAGTGCAACCATATGGGAAAGGAAGGTATGGCCAGTGAGCTCCAAGAAGAGATTGGCTCGGCTTAACCTGCACCTGATTCCTCACCGAGAAGCAAACTCGCTGGAAATCCAACCCCTTCTGAGGACTCAAATAGAAGAAGCCCAAAAGGGAAATGAGGAAACCCAGGAAATCAAGGAACGCATGGCCGCTGGACGCGCTAAGGAATTTTCGGTAGACGACAAGGGAATCCTGTGGTACAAGAAAAGAATCTGCGTGCGAACAAGGTGGTTTGAGAGGGTTGATCTTAAAAGAAGCGCACGAATCAGTATATTCGTTACATCCCGGAAGCACGAAAATGTACCAGGATTTGAAGGGAGAATACTGGTGGCCCAATATAAAGAGAGATGTAGCCGAATACGTAGCCGTGTGCGATGTATGCCAAAGGGTGAAAGCTGAGCATCAACGACCGGCAGGCTTACTGCAGCCGCTCAAGATTCCCAAATGGAAATGGGACGAGATAGGCATGGATTCCCAAATGAAATCTCCCCTTACCCCGGGTGCGCCAGAACACCTCTCACTGCTAGAAAAGGACGGCTAGAGTGCATGAGGGCTTAAGTTCATGGAGCGGGTACTGCCAAAGTGAGGTTATCGAAAGGCTTTGCCGTGACCGTCCCATATAAAGGGATGTAGGCTCATTCAATGGGCGGTCGCGGAGTACGGGTAAAGTGTACATCCACTGCAGTGTGAATGAATCAATCTATTCGAATAGTCGTGCTCGCGGATATCGAGCATCGTGACAAGACTTTCGCTTGGCTAGACTTTAAACTTAAAACTGCTGGGATGGGTTTGCATGATGATTTCATTCGCTGGTGGATTAACTTCTCGAGATGCGAGAAGGGGTGGATTCCAAGAAAAACCATGACGAGTCGGAGGCGGGAAGCCATCCTTGGAATCACGGTGGATGGTAGACAGAACCGTCGCCGAATTAATGAACTATGGAACTAAAACTTGACTTGGCTAGTTGTTAGGCTTGCGAAAAGATTTATGAAAATTGGCTTTATGCAAAAGGCACCAGCCATTCCTTGAATAACCCTATCATATGCATCACTTCCGTGTTGACTTGTTGAGTACGGTTCGTACTCACCCTTGCTATACGCACAACCCTTCAGATGTTGCGAATGAAGAATCGGAGGATCCATATGCCTACTACCAGGAAGGCGAAGAAGCTGATGGCGCTTACTAGGTCTTAGTCCCCGGTCGTTGCCTGTGGCAACCGACATGCCGCTGCCTTTATTTTGCTGCCTCATCTAATTTCTGCTTTTGTGTTGTATCCGGACCATGAGGTCCTATGTGGCGAACATTGCCTTCAGGACTATCATTGTAATAATTTCGTTGTAAGACTATTCGGGCATGTGCACCTGGTTATTCAGTAATGTACTTCGTGGGTACCAACTACTCGATCCAGGGAAATGGTACTAAGAACACGAAAGATTCCCGTTCCAAAAATGGGGGTCCACAGAGCTGGTATCAGAGCCATGCGACTGTAGGATAAGACCAACTGGCGCCCTACCCCTCACTAGTTGACTAAAGGGAAGTATCCCTACGTAGGACCATTTCGCAAACTATTATTTTTGAAAAGACAAACATACTTTTCCCTATACCTTTATTTCCCTTTCATTACCCAAATGGTTTTGATGTTATCTCTCTCCCTCTAACCCTAAGTTGCTTTCAAAAGCAGATGTCGGACCATGTCGGAGTTTGGGAAATCACCATCCCACGGGATGAGGGATTCGTGGCACAACTTCAGTCATTGCTGTGGTGTCTAAGGTACCCAGAGCCACCCACTTACGGATCGGGAGGCATGGCTCCGAGGAATATCCGGTATGGGAAGCAGCAGTTTGTGGAGGCCCGCATGGGGAGTGAGACACCTTTTGCTTCCACACCCGTTACCACCGAGATCTAGTGGAAGCAGCTATTCAGGACGCGGCCCGTGAAGCGTTCCTTCGCCTCAATGCTATTCATCGTGCTGAGCTCACAGTGACTGAGTTTGTGAACCACCCCTATCGCGAGGAAGGCAACCCGGTCTGCACCGTAGAAGCCACCCCCTGCTGCTACAACCCTATGGTCACCCATCTATCCCTGGGCAGAGACAACGGATGACTGCTATGAGGAAGCTTTGCTCGAGATCAACGACCAGCAGCAACGCCTCAATGATCTGGTCGAGAACCACCAGAGCTGCGGGGATCGGATCAACATGCTGCGACTCAGTGCGGGCCGGCGGTGCCCGGTATGAGCAGCTCTCGGACCGTTACATGGCCCGTGGGGAAGCCACAGTGGAGCAGGAGGAGTAGCTCGGAAGAGCAAACACCGAGTCAACCAGTGGAGGAACGACTTCACTCCCGCCCGTCCATGCCGCAGTACTTCCACCGAAGTTATACCAACACCTCCTGCCCCTGTGCCCGACCACTACTACCTCATGACTCCAGCATGCTTGAACACTTTTCAAGCCATGATGGAGCAAGCTTTTATGTTGAGCACAGAGTCGGCACCATACCTGATAGATCCCACTGCTGCCACCTCAATGGGACCCACCTCGAACTCCATGGCTGTACCATCTGAGCCTGGTTCGGGAGAGGAGAACCCCATCCAGATCTACACCGACTCCGAGTCTGAGACGGAGCCTATGGAGATCAAGTGGGAGTCTAGCGACACTGATCCAACAGAGGAGGAAGCTCCCACTCGTCGCCTGACTCACACCGGAGGTCCCCTCACCCGCAAGACCGCTCGGAAGAGTACCCGACCACCAAGCAGGAAGATTCAGCATGACTCCGAGGCCACCACCACCTCTGAGCCATGGGGACTTCGATTTGCTTCAGCGGAGGATCACCCCCTTCCTGCACCTGGCTCCTGCGGATGGTTGGATGATTAGGCGAGAGGACCACCTCAACTTGATCTTGCTTTGGACGGTTTGGCAGCAAGGATCACACCCCTTTCCCCCCCTAATAGCTAAAGGCAGTAGTACGATGTAGCTTTCGCATCAAGGCATATGGGACTGTGCATGTACAGTCCATTGTATCCCCTTTGATGTAATTTTATGGACCTATGTATCGTTTTATGGCCTGCTATTAATAAGCTTATTCTACCATGCTTGCTTTGTTCGGAGATCATTTAAAAACAACTTGAAGAAAAATCACCTAGAAACCATGACCTTAATGGGTCCAATCTCTTAATTCATCTATCTCCTTCAGATGGCGCATCGTCGCAGAGCTGCAACATCCAACGAGAACCCACCGGAGCCTAACCCCTCCACTCTGGCGGAGGTTATGGCTTTGCAAACACAGTTACTCCAAGCAATCGCCAACAACCAAGGGAATCGCGGAGGATCAAGCTTAGGAGAGTTTATGCGAGCTAAGCCGCCTACATTCTCTGCGGCCGAAGAACCAATGGATGCCGAAGACTGGTTGAAGGTAATAGAGAAGAAGTTGACTCTCGTCCGAGTACGGGAAGCTGATAGAGTCATCTTCGCCACTAATCAGCTGGAAGGTCCCGCAAGTGACTGGTGGGACACCTACAAAGAGACTCGGGCTGAAGATGCCGGGAACCGACATGGGAAGAATTCACGGCTTTCGTGAAAATTTCGTACGCCCGCGGTTATGAGGATGAAGAAAAATGAGTTCCGCAGGCTGCGCCAAGGAAACACCACGGTACAAGAGTATCTTAACAAGTTCACGCAGCTTGCTCGTTACGCCACCAGTGATCTGGCAGATGAAGAGGAAAAGATGGACAAGTTTATTGAAGGACTGAACGACGAGTTAAGGGGACCGATGATCGGCCAGGACCACGCTAGCTTTCAGAGCCTCATCAACAAGGTCGTGAGGCTTGAGCATGACCAAAAGATGGTAGAAAATAACCGCAAAAGGAGACTTGCTATGGCCCGCCCATTTCAGGGAGCGCCTCAGCGTCCTAAGGGAGCCATCCCGTCTGAATGGAAGCCAACCGTTCCGGCAACCAGTCGTTCCCCCCACCCGACCACGTCAACAGGCCAGCTGCACCCCAGTTCCGTACACCGACACCAACCCTAGCCGCTCCGGGAAGAAGGAATGTGAATTGCTTCAACTGTGGAGAATTCGGGCACTACTCCAACAGCTGCCCCAAGCCACGCAACACTCCCGTGCGTACCGGCGCCAATGCAACGGCCGTCCGAGGAACCACCACTCCTGCTGCGTGACACGGTCTGTTTAGGACCCCGCAACCCAATGAGACTGCCACCGGATTTTGGCGTGGGCAGGTGAATCATGTGCGTGCTGAAGAAGCGCAGGAGGATCAGAACGTGCTGATGGGTATGTTCTCTATCAACTCTACCCTAGTTAAAGTCTTATTTGATTCCGGAGCATCGCATTCATTCATATCTTCACAAGTAAGCAAACAACACCACCTACACCAGGTAGAACTTAAAAGACCCATGTTGGTACACTCGCCTGGGGGAAACATAACCGTACCCCATGCTTGCATCAATGTGCCCATATAGAGCATCAATGTGCTCATTTGCACAAAGCCAGTTTTATAATTCTTTTTGCAAACCTAACATCTAGCCAGGTCAAGTTTTATTACCATAGATCATTAAGTCGGCGACGGTTCTGTCCACCATCCATTGTGATACCAAGGATAGCTTCCCGCCACCGGATCGTCATGGCTTTCTAGGGAATCTACCCCCTTCTCGCAGTTCGAGCAGAGGATCCCCAGCACATAAAATCATCATGCAAACCCATCCCATCATTTTAAGTTTTTATGAGTCTAGCCAAGAGAGAAACTTGTCACACCACTCTATATCCGCGAGCACGGCTATTCGAATAGATTGATTTACTCACACTGCAGTGGATGTACACTTTACCCATACTCCATGACTGCCCAACAAATGAGCCTACGTCCCAACACATGAGACGGTCACGGCAAAGCCTTTCGATAACCTAACTTTGGCAGTACCCGCTCCATGAACTTAAATCCTCTTGCACTCTAGCCGTCATTTCCTAGCAGTGTGAGGAGTTCTGGCGCTCCCGAGGTAAGGAAAAATACTCACTCAATCCTCGTTCATCACTCAATACGTAGGCCGTAACCCCATCTCAACAACAATAACCACAACTCAACACCTGAACCACTATGCAGGGATACTGCCTCCGCTCGGCTATCTAATCTGCTAGGTCTATACCCATTCGAGAAGTACGGTTGTACTGGCTCGTTCCATGTTATAAGTCTCATGGCTCGGTCCTTAGCCTCATGGTACGGTACTTGCCTTTGCCGGAATCCACCCAAATCATCGAGCCGTCCCAGTCTAAAACATTTGTTCTGTATTTTCAGTTTTCATCAAAACTCATTTTATCATTCTCATGGCAATGTGGCGCTCATGTCTCCACATGTCGTATCTATACTACCTTCCCTAAGCTAGTTGCCCAAGCATATAGCTCATTGTGAAAGCATGAGTATGCAAGAATCTAGTATAAGCATGGCTAAGCATCTTACCGAAGATTTCCTTCGGACATGTCTTATCGAGGGTTACAAAGAGTATAACAAAAGGTAATCAACATCAAGGCATGGCATAACAAGAATAGGTATTCTTTTGTGTATAGCATGCACATTTGAATTTTAAATCAACATCATTTCGCAAATAGGTTCAACATGTTCAAAGAGAGTGAAGACTTGCCTTGCTCACGACCTTCTTGACTTGTGTCTTTAGTGTACTTTCAGTGTACTCAACGGCTCCCTCGGATTCTATACATACGTGCGAAAGATTCAATTGAATTCGATCAGAATTCAAATAAAAACCATCAAAACCAAATGAATCGCAAAAGCGGTCCCTAAGACGAATCTATGGTTTTAAATGGGTTTAAGTTCGAGTTTCGCTAAAGTTCGGGTCGAAACGAGTGAGTTGCATTAATTTGAACTTTTGCATTTTCTCTGACTCAACCTTTATGGGGTGGCCTTATCCCCAGTTAATTTAAGTTTTAGGGGCATTGTAATTGACGATCCACGAATATTTATTTGGATTAGAGATTAGCTATAGTGTTTATGTCGATCCTTTGGTCAAATCTAAATTCCTTTGTGAGTTTTGGTGTCAGGGTTCATTAGTATGTGGAACGGGAAGGACTTTATGGAGCAAAACCATCAAATATATATATGTATATATGTACATATATATATATAGTAAAGGGTTAATTAGGATTTATAAAGATGGTTTAAAAATTTTTATAAAGGTTCTTATTTGTAAATACAATGTTAGATGAATAAATGGGTTTCACGAAAGATAGGAATTTTGGAGATGGGATAGATTAAGAAGTTTGATTATAAATTCATAATTATTTGTAAAAGAAATTTTTAGAAATGAATGAATAATAATCTATTGAAAAGATGCAAAATTCTTTGTAAATAAAGTTTAGGGGTCCAAAAGAGTAAATATATTTTTTAATGATTTTTTACTAGGCCTCTACTAATTTTAATTCATTAAAAGAAATAAAATAAAAAAATTCAAAAATTTTGCTTCGGTCGAGAATCGAACGCGCGACCTCACTCTCTCTTAGCTCAGCCCACGCCACTAGGCTACAGAGCCAACCTCATCCTCCTCTCTCTTTTCTTTCTTTTTCTTCCCCCCTCTCTCTTTTCTTTCTTCCCCGGCGAAGCCGATAGCGGGCACGGCCGGACGGCGGCGAGGAGGACCGGAGCTCGGCATCTAGCTAGTCCTACACCATCTACGTGACGTAATGGTCTCCTTCCAAGGCACGGCCAGGCCCGGCAGGCAGCGGAGGGGTCCGGCGACAACGAGGCGGCCGTGGCGACGGCGGCACTCGTCACCGGTGGGTTTCGGCCCCAATTTAACCCAACTTTCCCGCTTTAGAGCATCTAGAGACTACAAGGATCATCCCTAGGTGGTTAGTTTGCTCGGATAGGGCTCGGGTTGGCCTGGCACCGTGCGCGGCGGCGACGGCCGAACAGGGGGCTCGGCAGCGCTCATCGCCGGTGAGTTCCGAAAGCCCATTGGCTCGGGAAACCTAGGGAAACGAAGGCTAAGGCTTCATATATTGCTACCGTACCTTTAATTGCATAGAAACGGATTGTAGACGATGAATTTTGATCCTTTGCTCCGAGCGGCCGATTTAGGGTTCTTCCGACCGGGCTTCGATTTTTCACGAAATTCTCAGCGCACAGGCTACGGAAGCTGGGGATTTTTGAGGGGTTTTGGAGAGGGAAAAGAGGCGATCAAGTTTGGTGTTTGGAGCTCAAGCTACCGAGGCCTATTTATACCATTTTCACGGCGAGGCCACGGTGGCGGTGTGGGCACGGCGCGGCACTGTCGCATGCGTCACGGGCGTGGCGCGCGCGTGGCCGACGACGGCGAGGCGTGGGAACAGGACGGTGACGACGACGACATGGGCACGGGGAGGTATGGCTGACGCGCGTGGCATGGGCGCAGTGTACGGCGTTGACGCGGGCGGCGTGACGCGGCATACGGGCAGCGTGGCGCGGCGTACGGCGTGGCATGGGCGCGGTGCTATGGCTGATGCGTGCGACGTGGGCACGCGGCATGGCATAGTGCGGCGACGCAACATACGTACGCGTGGCATGGCGCGGCGCCGTGGCGACGTCGGCTACGCGGCGGCGTTGACGCGGCGCGCGCGCGGTACGGCGGGACCGGCATCGAACACTGGCGCCCAGTGAACGGTGTACTTTCTCTTTTCCGATTTTCTTTTTTTCTTTTTTTATTATTTTTTTATTTATTCCTTTTTACAATTCACCCATAATTTAAGAATATAGTTTAGGCCTCAATTATAAATTTAATTTAATTCTAAACTTTTAATCTTTCATCTAACTCTATTATTATATATTATATATATATTCTTTTTATTTATTACATTTGATTTGATTTAATTTTATGTTATTATATTTTTTATTTTCCAAAAATACGTTTTGATCCAAAATAAATTTTTATAATCCTATCTTTTCCCAATTTTTATCTCTAATATTTATTTTGGAATTTCTTTTCTTTTTAGGGTTTTCAAACCCTTTTGATTTCTCCGACATTTATTAGATATTTCTTTATTTATAACACACAGTAAAACTTGCAAATAAGAGCCAAATAGCATGACAAGATGCGACAATCCAAAAGTTTTTGTAAGTTCTGAATTTTAGATTTCGATTTTTAAATCCTCGATTTTCAGGGTGTTAATTACTCCGATACATTTTATAAAAAGATATTAATCTAATCTAAATGCGCTAAACCTAGATCAATCTGCTGTCAACGTAACTTGATAGATTGATACTGGCTTAGGGCATTTAAATAGATTGAGATCTTAATATAAAAGACGGCTTTAATATATCTAATAGCAATTAATACCATAAGATAACTAAAACAGGTAAGGCTGGATGAAACTCTAGCGCTGTCTCTAATAATAAACATTAAACCGAACAGATCTTGATAGTTCTAAAAGCGACTTAACAGGTTGATTAGATGTAGCATTAAGTACAAAAAAATTTAGATCTGTATAAGCTAATGAAAATCCCTTGAGACGGTAGATACGACATATAATCTAATTCAACCTCTAGATCTAGCTCTATCTGCTGTTGTCTTCAAAGAGAAGTCAGCCGATTGCGAGACAGATCTAGACATTGTTGTAGATTATATGCTGCATATGATAGATTAAGCAGTTTATAACATCGAAACTAAAGTATCATGGTGATGGAAGCACTAACCCTGATGATACAAACCACTTGTAACAAGGAATTACCTTGTTCGGAGATCGAAACCGATGCAGCCCAAGCGAAAGCAAGAATTTGTCGAAAAGAAAGTAAAGGGGTGGCGATGCATCGAAGTTGATTGATTGTGTGTTGTCCTTTGTTACAAGCCCTCGGGTCTTATTTATACCCAGATACATAATGAGTCCGTGACGGACACGATTCCTATTATAGATTAGATTACAAAACAAATCGACATTATCACGGAAGGAAACTAAACAAAATATCCTAATTTAAAGACACAATTGTCGTTACAGAACATTATCCCCAGATGGTAATATCTTTAACGCACAATTTGGAGACCGAATCCAACACCTTATCTTCATGCTTTCCTTTCGGGACTGGCTCCACTTCTATCTCAACTCAGAATTGGCTATCGGTTATCCTGGTCTGATTCAGACTTAGCCGACGGGGTCCGCAGCCGATTCGGACTCAGCCGACACGGCCTCTGCTTCTCCGCAGATCGTGCATCTTCTCTGATTCCGCTTCAATCTCTGCTTCAAACTAGGGGATTTGGTTACCAAATTTGGTCATTAACACGTCCCAACCATCAACCTCCGGGCTATGGTCCCTCACCGACTGCCATCAGCCTCCGAGCTATGGACTCTTGACCATCAGCCCCTACGCTATGGTCTCTCGCCGACCGCCATCAGCTTCCGAGCTATGGCGTCATGGCCATAGACCTCCGGGCTATGGCCTCTCGACGACTGCCATTAGCCTCCGGGTTGTGGCATCTCGGCCATCAGCCTCCTAGCAATGGCCACTCACCGACCACCATTCGTCCCCTAGCAATGGCTCTATCGACTCCATCAATCACTACCGACCTCTGAGCCGCAGCGTTGTCGACTACGGGCGACTATGGCCGGCTTCAATGCTGTGAGGCAATTGGCTAATTGGTTAATTCCGTACTGGCCAAGGCAATTTGGAGTTGGCCAGAGGTTGATGCTTCAGGCTTGACCCTAGCCCTGTATGTACCATCCAACCCCAGGCTCGAGGGCTACACCTAGCAGGTGCACCTGGGCGGTGCACCTGCCAACACACACTTAGGAAATCTCAAAGGCTAGGCCAATGGTCTTGGCTTGAAAAACTTTGACCCTTGGTCGAGATGTCCCATCTGGCCCCAAGCTCTGGAGCTGCACCTAGGCGGTGCACCTGCCAAAGCATCTTCAGAAAGGCCTCAAGAGTCAGCTAGGGGACTTGACTTAGGGGATTCAGACCCTAAGGACGAATGCCCCATTCGTCCCTAGGCTCGGGGGCTGCTATGGGGGATACTACCCCGGGGTAGCTCACGCAAGGAAAAGAAAATTAGCTGGGTCGGACTAAGGGACCTTGGATTTGGTTGGTGGCCCCTCATTCGGGGTCGGCAATCCGACCCCTGCCTTCTAGTCCGACCTCAACTCTCTAACCTGACCTCTATGATGGCCCCGACTCGGGAAGGGCAAGCTTTTCTCCTCGGGAAGGAGGCTTCCTTCGTAAGGATCATAGAAGAGACAAGGAGGGGACAACCCAACAGAGGATGACATCACTCGATAGGACTACGCACAAGGTACCTGCGGAGGATGGATCCCAAGGCAAGACTACACATGAGATACCCATGGCAATTAGAGTCCAAAGGATCTGGGTGTACTTTTCAAATGATGTTTGTACTTGCTTTTTAATTTAGAACTTAGCTTTCTTGGCCCCAAGCCCCCTTGTAATTGCCCCCCTTGAGCTGTAAAAGGGATGGTAGGTCACGCGGGCGAGGAGGAGGCCAGATCCAATCTCTAGAGCTCTCACCATTGTACTCAAACCTTATTGATACACCACCCCAACAAAGAACACAGGACGTAGGCTTTTTATCTTCCGGGAAGGTTGAACCTGTCTAAAAACCTTGGCTCGTATTGTTCTCGAGTTGACGATCTGACCCTTTTGGTAGGACGCCCCGACCACTCTTTCACCTCCTCGAGTAGCCCCCTGGGAGGATTGATCGACCACCCGTCGACAATCCTACCTTGAGGTTGATGCACAAATGGATAGCTTTTACTATCTTTCCTAGAGAGGACGTAAGGCCTATTAGAGTTGATGAACTAATAATCCTTTATGTCATGGTCAAAAAGATAAAAATATCTCCCGTAAGGGTACTGATAAAACAATTATTAGAACAATTCAGGATGAAGAGACCTACTGAGTGCACTTCACTAATTACTCGCATTGCTCATAAAGCCAGGGCCCTAGGAAATGTACAAGTTTTGTACATTACCAGACCCCATGAAATCATAGATGAGGAGTATTTAGTGAAGGGCCATACTTTGAAGCATGGTCCTGATGGATCCCTTATATTTTTCTTCCCCGGATATACGAATGACATTCCGTTTCCTAACCCGAAATATCATTTGTATAAGTACTGGGTGCTAACCATTATTCTTCGACCAAGAGAGATTGCTCGCAGGAGTAGTATTTCAGGCAGGATCATGAGGAGCAGGTCTAGAAGAGCTGCTATGGAGGAAGAGCCTCAACAGCCTTCGCAAAACACTCCAAAGTCGGGGTGGGTTCCAACTAGATACACATTCGGTTGGGAACAATCCCAGCAATATTACGAGGCTGGAGGGTCATCATGACAGTCAGCCAGCAGTGAATAGTGGGCACAAGGACCTAGCTGGTACCATGGACAAGCCATGGAGTCATCAAGCTCCAGTGGTTTGCCTCCGTTGTTTGGTGCTCAATGCTCATTCTCGGCACGAGGCTTTTGTGACCAAGGATTTGCGGAGATCACCCAACAGATGGGAGAATTGGACATGAGAACTACAAAATTCAAGATGCACTTTATCAACATGTCCAAGGAACCCAGTAGTGGAAATAATAGACCCATCAGTGGTAGCAACAGACCAGTGAACAGCTCCGGAAGATCAACTCGACTCTGCAGCAAGGCCAGTTAGACATGATGGCCTACTTCCGGTCGCAAGGGTTTAATCCCTATAGCGGACTGTAAGTAAAAGAACAAGCTTGGGGGAGAACCCCCACCTGAGGTAACCCGTATCAACCTTTTATTGATTTCTTTTTCGTAATGCATTTAAAAAATTCATAATATAGATATGCATGGTAGGAATGTTTAATTCCCAATCTGTGAATATGATGAATAGTTGCTCTGTTTTAATTCCCTTTCGTGCCTAGTTTACAACCTAGCATTCTCCAAGTTTTGGGTTTGTTGGCTTAAGTATATCACCATGAACTTGAAAACTTGAGGGTAGCAAAGTGCATGATCCAAGTCTATGTTGTTTTGAATATGATATAGTAGAATGGAGTAACTACTATATTATTCCAAGTGAAACCGAAATCTGGAGATTTTAATTTCAAAAATTCAAAAATAATGAGTTCCTCAAGTGATGAGATATTCCTACCAGAGCCATATGTTGATCAAAATGCAATATCCTATATGCTGCTTGTAATCGATTTGAGTTTTGTCAAGTAGCCAAACCATTGTTAGAATCTTTTATGCTTTCATGGTCAAAGTCTTGTGCATATCCACCATAAAAATGCTCTCCCTCTACATTAGAAGTTTAGCCACAAAAATACTCCACTCATATGCTAACTTCTACTCTGAAAGTTTGCATCCACCAAATAAAGACTCCAAACAATTATGATCCTCTATCCTCGTACCAAAGCCAAATGAGACATGAGCCAAGAGAGTGCACACAAAAATGGTAGAAAATTCATGATGCTTACAAAAAGAAGAAATATATCTTCTTAAGCATGATGACAAAAAAAGGTGTGCTCATAGCCATGTTCTCCAAAATAAAAAGATAAGGAGGAGGATGATACAAAAAAAGAGTCATCCATCTATTTTCCTTTCTTCCAATTTTCCACTCATATTTCCACCTCCAAAAATATGCACAAGCTTGGTCCTGGTTGCATGATTAGTATTCTTCCAGGATCTGCTTTTTGACTTTACAAAATAATTGATGCAAGTATGCCTCATGATTTTTCCTACCTTGAACTCCACATAAGCTTTATTAGAAGTAGGAAAAAAGAAGACAAAATAATGACTTGGTAAGGAATTCAAACACATTGAGTGATACGAGAATATCATTCAAGGAACCCTTCCTCTTTCTTTTTTCAAAAATTTGAAAACCTTCGGATGAATGTGGAACAAGGAGTGAGAGAAGTAGCACTCCCATCTATCATTCTATTTCTCAACCACCCAAGATAAGGAGAAGTCGAAGCCCCATGACGACTAAGGTAATAAGGGTGAGACTGTCATTGCCAACTTATTCAATTCAAGGTAGAATACTTGGTTGTAGGCATGGTACCTTAGAGAAATAAAACATGATAGCAACTACTGATCCATCGAGCCTAAGTCTTGCCTTTGCTCAGGGACGAGCAAAGGATAAGCTTGGGGGAGTTTGTTGACGGTCGTTAAGTACCAAATCTGACCGTCATAGACCTTGAAAATGAAAGGGAATTAGCATCCTTTACCAACATATAGGTTTAGAATTAATAAAGCTCCACATGTCCTTGGAGTTTTGTAGAATGCAGGAACAATTATCAATAAATAAAGTGAACACAAGCTCGCGTGGCGAAGAAACACAACTCCAACCAATCGGCGATCGCCATGTCAGCTTCCTGCGGATCGAAGGGCCCACAAGCGAATGAAACTGCCTTAAAGTGGCTCCAAACACCCGGGAACCGCCTTAGGGGCCCACATCTCAAAGACTAGAGAAGGTCAGTAGGGAATGGCAGTGACCAAGGTTCGGTCGAACCCCTGCTACGGCCAAACCATGGTGGTGGCCATTCCCTCCAACTTCCACGTGGCAGCTCCTAAGCCTCTCCCAATTGCGGTTATGGGTGAGTGGCAGTTAGAAACCGACCTCAAACCGCCATGGAGGAGCTATATAAGGAGGGGAACTCACTTCATTTCAACATACACCATAAGAACTAGTTCCTACATTTCTACCTTAGTCTCTAGGCTAGTGGAGTTTAGGAATAGTTTAGAGTTTATACTCGGTTCCCGAGTCGCCTTCGAAAGTCGGGTATCTCTTTTGTATCTTTCTTCCTTTCTACGACTTTGAGCTTATTAATATATCAATCTTCTAGTTTATCTGAGTGTGGTTCAAGCTCTACTTTTGTAGATAGGTGTTCCATTTATAGTTTATATAATAGTCATGTTGTGGTTAGACGAGTAACTCTATTGCCACGGACACGGTCTAATGTGCAATTAGGATGTAGGTATGCCTTTGCGTTAGTCATTGACGTCCTGGGAGGTAAAGGTATCTATGGCAATGTAAACGTGGTGCTTAGATTGTTCCACACACATTATTTATGGCCATACCACACGGGTTGTAGAGGTAACCGGCAGGTGGTGACATCCCTGTCCGTCCACTGTAATCCTCCACGTTCGGGTATGGTGTAGGGTGAACAATAAGAGATCACTTAATGGTGGCAGGCCGGGCCACTGGTAGGCGGTACCCCCGTAGTCCTAGGAGCATAGAACTGGGTAACTAACCATGACTATACTAGTTATATAAGGTATGTACTCATACTAGAAGAATTATAGAAACCTGACTCTAAATACTATTCTCCACTTAGCTCTAGCGTACTATTAAATAGGACTCTTCTATGTGTGTCACACTACCTATATCCATATCTATCTTACTCCTGTCTAGACTTAGACATCTCAGTTATAATTTATGAATATCCATAGCACCTTTCTATTCTCTTCTAGACCACAGTCTTTCTTTGGGATAAAATAAATAACAATACCCTTGGAATACTCCTTGGGTGAAATGCTACAATGTTATATCCGTGCGCTTGCTGATTTATCTGTAAACGTAAGAAATACCAACAGTACCTCGACCACTCATAGAGGTGGTAGGAGGATCGCTACCACGCTGGTCGAGGACCAGGCGTGTAGTCGTATCTCGACCACTCATAGAGGTGGTGGGAGGGTCGCTACCATGTTGGTCGAGGACCAAGCATGTAGTTGTACCTCGACCACTCGTAGAGGGCTCGTAGAAGTGGTGGAAGGATTGTTGCCATGTTGGTCGAGGACAAGGTACGTAGTTGTACCTCGACCACTCATGGTAGGATCACTACCGCGCTGGTCGAGGACCAGGCGTAGTCCCAACCACACGTAGAGATGGTGGGACTACTACAACCGCTGGTCTCATGAAGACAAGGTGTAGTCAGCCCTCAACCAGTTTTAGGGGCTCTTGAGTCGGTAATTACATGTGCATCTTATGTGGCCAACATGACTTCACATACCCAACTTATAAGCATATTGAATGTTAGTTTGCAGTCATGTTGGTTGACTAAACCAACAACATTCGCGAGGAGATTGTACGTAGCAACCTTTTCACAAATAGACCGGGCGTGACCGGTAATAGTTCATTGACAAGGCAATGTTAGATATGGTCCGGAAGGTGTTGATCTATTGAAGTTTTGTGAAATCTAAGGGCATTGATATGTCAGCTGAGAGAACTTTTCAGTCAGTTTAAAGTTGGTTGATGCGAGGATTTGGAGTCGACCCACAAATCAACACAATGTCCGTTTCTATCGTAGTGAGCCGTGCAACACATGGTTATTTCTAGGAACTAATGTTGATGAATTGCACTGTCACGTGGAGATGATATGTGGAGATGGCTTTTGAATGGTCATGACCCCTTGTTATTTTTGTGTCGGTACATGAGAAGGATAACACCGTTGCAATGGAAACAAAAGATGTTGAAGGTCCAAACCTAATGGAGTTGAATTCTTCATTTTTGAGAAAGATAACGAGCTCAGAATATTTCCACCCAACTCCCATAAATTCAAACCAAAGGACCACATAATCGTAGATGAAGTGCAAGAATGTATTCTAGACAATTTCTGGTATCAATATAACAATAAGAGAGAAGAGAAGGGCTATATCCTATCAATATTGAATAGTCTTGCTGAATTTTTCATTTAATAAATGAATTAATGCCAGTTGCAGAAGATATTAAAAACATAGAGCAAAAGCCCATTTAAGTGATTTTTGAAGGCAGAGTACTAGGCATCTACATATCATTTGAAGAGATAATATTCCAGAAAATAGATGCGAAGCTAACAGGCGGAATATCATGGAAAAAATATAAAGACATTGAAGAAGCATTAGGCCAACCCAGGAAAATTTTGGGAATACATTATTATGAGCCAACAGCAAAGGAATATATTCAAAGGTGCAAGAAGGCTAAAAAGAAGAAAAACCTAGAGCCCACACATTATACAAATATAAATATAAAGGATGAAGGGTCATCCAGAAAGAATGCTTAACAAAGGGACTAGACACCTTAGATGGTGAATATATTGATTTAAAGATAAATGCAAAATTTGCAGAAGTTTCGACTCAATGGAAGAAAAATGTAAAAGAAGAAATTTTCAAAGAATTAAATCAATAATTAAATGAAAAATTTGAAACTCGAAAAAGCATATGATGAAAATTTTGAAATACCCTTTTCCGATGTTTACACTCATATTGGCGGTCATGGGCAACCAGATGAATAAGAATAATAGCAAATTGTTATGTGCCACATACCCAAATTCTAGGGGTCGACAAAATTTTGTCCAAATAAAATGGAAGAAAAGTTTTTCAATTTTGTGAACCAAAAATTTTCTTTTTCTAAATTAGGTTGAAGGATTTCAACCTAGGCCTTGTATGATAGACCTAAATTTTTGAACAAATTAAAAACTTTTTCATTTATAACTTAGGGCCAAAAATGCAAGCTCATGTGGAAGCATGCATACTAACATAAAGCCCATATTGACTTAGGTTCTTTACGTATATTCAGGTTTTTGAAAAACACATCTCATTATAGGTCATATACGCATAGCCCAGACGATTTAGAATTACCAAGCGAACCTACAACTAATTTTGGATGCCAGCAAGTAAACTTAGAAATTTAATTCAAATATCATTCCCTCAGCCCAAGGGGAAAGTTAATGCAAATCCAAAGAATGAAACAGTCGGGTGCACCTAGCGTAGACGTGTAAACCTAGAACGGGTTACCTTAATTTTCTAGACTAAACCGTATAAGGTAAAACCATGGAAAAATTTATGTAGAAGCCAGAGGCTATAATCAACTTAACACAATTTTTGTGCAATGTAATAACTAGGTTTGATGCCCCAAATAAATTAAACACAACAGTTCCATAATAGGTTAATTAATAACTTTAATCGGCTAAAATGACAACAATCCAAAAAGGGCATTTAGGTGCACATAAGTATACACATGAAATATTTTATTCAAATACTAGGATAAAACCCATGAATAAATATAATTTTTCTAGGATTTTTTCCCACTGTTTAGGCCTTCTAAAAATTCAGACAAGTCCCAAAAGTACCCTGTCTTCAAATAATTACTGGGAACAAACCACTAATTATTTTTTAGTGGAACCAAAGAAAATGGAACCTAGGGATGCTTAACTAACACCAGTAAAAATCTCATGAATTTACCATGACCACAGTTTAAACTACAGGGCTGCAAAGTGAGAGAGGGAGAAATAATTCGGAAATAAGTTTGAAATCCAGGTGCACACTGAGACTTGCCCATCCCTCACTCCTCTGCCTTGAGTACCACGAACTTGGGCCCATTGTCAGCCTCTATAGCTTCCTCCCTCACTATGTAAGACACCCCACTGCTTGAACCGAGCCAGCCTGACCGGGGAACATGAAGACCAGTGAGCCAGGACGCCGGAGATCGAGCCGCCAACGTGCTTGACGCGTGTCCGACGTCGTGGCCGCGCCTAGCTCGCCTCAAGACCCCCAGAACATGTCGCTCCCCTTCATTCACCACTCCAGTGCCAAGAAACCAAGGGGAAGAGCCCCATCCTACTCTAGACACCTTCTACCCCATCACCGGCCGTTGAGGGGAAAGCCATGGCAATTGACGTCGAACCGCACTCATCAACATCCACCTTCTGTTCAATTCTCCCCACGCAATGCCGAAACATTTCCTTCTTGACCCCATCGCGCTTCATGCACCAACTCGACGGGAACGCCGCCATGCCATTGCTGACCTGGAGCATGCCCCGGGCACCGTCGCCACGGCCTCGCCACACATCCCGGCCGACTTCAACCACCCCGAGGCAAACCGGCGCACCATGAGGACCGCCTCAGCGCCCTCTTCAAAACACCTCAATTACCCTGGCCGAAGATGCCCTGGACACGGAGAACGCACTCTTTCTCCCTCGGCGCTGATCTGAACTCGCCGCCGAGCGCCACCTCCAATTCCTTTCATTTCGGTAAGTCCCCGTTCAATTGCTTGCGTTGGGAGCATCCTTGGGACCTAATCTACCCTTTCAATCTGCCTGCGAGGTTGCTCTTCGACTGGGCAAAGCTGTCACCGTACATCCCGAAGACTTTCGCCGCCGCCGTGCCCTGCCCACCGTCGACACCGCCACTCGCACCTTGCCAGGACCGGAAATAGGACGGTAAGTCCCTACCAGCTCTCCGAAAGCCTATGCGAGCCTTGCATTGCACTAATTTGAACCGAAACCCAACTTGTCTCCGCACGTCGGGCCGCACCGCCGCCTGCGCTCATCGCTGGCGCGACTCCGGTCACCCCAATACTCGAGACCCCCACCGATAGGTTTGCCATGAGACCCTCTCCATTTTCTCTTGTGGCCATCCACGCTAATTCGCCGCCATTTGCCGGCGGTGCTGCCGCGAAGCACCTCCTGCCGCCGGAGCTCTGCTCCCTCTCCTGCCAGCCTCACTACCACGCAGGCCCGACACGATTAGGCGCTAAGGGATCCGGTTAGCAAGAGAGTTTAAATCTCGTGAGGTCCCAGATGCAAAATAGGTTAGACTTACATGTGGGACCAAGGATCTATTAGAGAATAAATTAAAACCCAGGGGCTCTTTAAGAACATGGCATTCACCATGTGTTAGGGACTGCGGAGCCTAAATACTAGAAGCCCAGAGGCCTTTTCGCATAATGGCCAATGGCTGACCTGTGGCCCTCTGTACTGTGGGTTTCGAAAAAAAAAGAGAGCAGCGAACTATGTGCTTTTACAGAAAACTTAGGAAATTTATAAAATTCATACAAAATTCATTTGGACACATTTTGAGATGGGGCAAATTTCTATAGCTTCTTTAGAAAGTGAACTTCAGTATGGAACCATAAAACAAAGCCCTTACAGTACAAACTTTACCCCAAAAATTTAAATAAGGCAGGCAATACATACCTCAAGATCAAAATTGTAAAATCCCTAGAAAATTCAAATCAACTCCAAATCAAGCAAACTCAAATCCTACAGATCCACCAACTTACCCTCTGTATTTAGGAAAAATTAAAACTCATAGTTACTTAGTACCAAATAACCCCAAAACTTTAAATGTTGAAATGTTGTGATTTGGGTAGGGTGAAACTTTAGAGATTTATTTAAAATTCATTTTAATTCCTTTTTGAGTGAACTCAGGCTCTGTAGAACCATCAAAATACCTATTTTCAAAATGTAAAGTAAAAGCATATGCCTACTGTGAAGATATATCACCTAAACATTTATATAAGGGATGCACAACTTAGATGTGCACTGCAACTTATAAAATTTGTAGAAAATCCATTTTTAATCCTTTTGAAGTGAACTAAGTTCCTAATAAGACCAGCAAGTGGTGAACCTCAATCAGGATAAATAAAATATGACAACTCATGCACTAGAAATATAAAAAATCTTACATAGTTAACCTAGGAGCTAATCCTAACAGATAGATTAAGCCCTAAATGCATATATGAATAGATGTATGTATAAATTGTGCCCTAGCTCTAAATAAATCAAGATAAAAGATGATGGACCAGTGAGACCTTAGGGACCATCCCTAATTAACAAGACATATCACACATAGCCCGAATAACAATCCCTAGGTTAAAATGTTAAGGGAGATTAGCTTAGAAACCTCTCTAGTCTATACAACACATGGTAGAACAACCAAAAATATAAAATTATGAACTAAGGCCAAATAGGTTAACTAAATAATTCATTTTGTTCATCCTTAGCAAGTAAAATAGGTTCTGGACCAAAAACCCACCTATACATAACACTATAGGTCCAAAACCCGTTGTAAAACTTGTAAAATGCCAAGGAAATTCATAATAGCTCTAAAAATTATGAAACCAATGGTGTGGCCTTGGAAAACCTACCTCCACACCCATGTGGAGTCAAATTAGAAAAAATCAAATTATATGAGCCCTATCCAAACAGCATCTATCCCTATGCCGCTAAAACCCGATAGAACTTCTAAAATTCATAACTCCTAATTGGAATAGGATAAATTAGAAATTCTTTCACCTAAATTCATTTTAAGCCTGTAGCTACACAATATGTGGAAATCATGCATTGTAGAGCATTTTGGATTTTCGCCTATTTTCGGTGTTTAATTGCATACCATATCTTTTATTTAGATATTTGCGTAAACGGAGGAGTGAAGGGTGTGTGTACATTTTCTTTAGACCAAGGAAAGTTCTTGCCCCTCCTTTGAACACATTGCTCCTATGTTTTTGGGCAAAGTATTTTGTTTATAAATGTGCATGCGTGTTTTACCGTATTGTCGTTTTAAATTGAGATTGGTAGATGTACCCTAAAAATTTGCATGTACCCTTTTGAAAATGCTCCCTTGCTGTTTTGAACCCTAGGAAATAAATTAAAGTACTTAGGTGAAAGTTTGCTATGCTTTACTAAAATGGTATGCTTAGCCTTGCTTAGTACTTTTCGAAAGAAAAAGGCATGGGCGGTTTCTAAACCCCTTTGGGAGAACTTTTGTGTGTTCTAAAACAAATGGGGAGGAACCCCAACTATTTGCGAAACAAAAGTCAAAACTTGATTTATAGACTTGGGCGGCAAGTGGTATGCGATTGATGTATTCGTATACCAATAGGGGGAGTGTTTGCCCGAGTCGATTAAGGACTGAACTACATGTCATTCATTGTGTATACCGTACATCCACATGTGCTAGTATGGGATAGCCTTAGCCGAGTAATCTATTTAGCATCTAGCCTTGCATTATGATAGACCGAAGTGTATGGGTTCGGAATAACCCAGAGGAACTTCCTATTTACCCCTTCATGGTAGTTTAGGCGACTAAGTCTGTCCAATACAACGGTATCGTGCCATGTGGGTGGGTTCCCTGTCATGTCCGCCACGACGGCGTTAAGTTAAGGTGTGGGCCCGCCACTTAATGGTTCTGGGTTATATTTCTAGTATGCCCATGATGGGAGAAACATGTATCGTGCTGGTGCAAGGCTAGGGACTAAGTAGTGTAAAGGCTTCGTTATGACCTCTAGACCACACTTATCCTGAAGAGTGTGGTAGTGCGTTGCGAGCACAAAACAAACTAGAGTGTTCATATCATGTTGGTAAAGCTATACAAACTCTGCAGAGTTAATAAAACAAATCGATTAGTCGTGCTCACGGTCATGAGCGACATAATGAAATGCTATGGGTATAGTTTTGTGATTTTGTGTTCTCCAAAATATTCTCGAAACTAAAATGTACTATGAGGAAATAATGTTGTTTCAGGCTTTGTAATAGCCTTACTCCCGGTGTGGGTAAGATGATGACATTTATCTATGTATATATATATATATATATGTATATTTTTGATAAAGCCATGCCATGTTTAATAAAGTTTGGTGTTTGCTGAAATTGTTTTGTTAAAAACCGCGTTGTAAAATACTTGCGAACCAAAACTAGCCTTATGCTGAAATTTAAGCCACTATTAGCCTTTTTCTTTGATTTAGAGCTATCATGTACTTAGGTCTGATTGGGCTCTTGCCAGTACATTATTTCAAATAATGTACTGACACTTGCGATTGGAATATCCATTTTGATGCAGGATTTAGACCTAGCTTCTAAGTGATGCGGGTGATCGATTGCTCTTCTAGGATGAGAACTTATCGGGATGAACCCCTAGTCAGTGTGCTTGTGAAATGGGTAGTAAGCCACTGCTGTTCGCTGCTCTCTGATATATTTATTTGGCCGGTCGGCCTATGTATTTATATAAGTGATGTAATCTTTAAGTGTGGTTCGATTCAAAGGTATTTGCTATGTAAATTCATGCTTGAGATGAAAGTGTGAATCTAGCGCACATTGTGGCAGCTAGATTCACATGAGTATGAGTTAGGAATAATTGAGGCGTCGTAGATCTTTAGCCATTTTGTCAAGTCTCCTGAACGTGTATTGCATCTGGTCGCCACCTTCGAGTGGTTTGACAGGCACGTCTCAGGCTGAAGTTGACTGGCAGGCTAAAGGCTCAGCGATGTCTCACTTATCCCTCTCTCGGGACTTCGGATGTTTCGTTATACTTGTCATATGAGCTGAACCATTTCAACTCATATTGCAAATAGAACGAAGGGTCCGGGCATCTCCGACATTATGATATATACATATATATATATATACCTAATTGATAAAGTATTATCAATTAATCGAGCATGGTAGATCATATATGTCAACGGGTGGGTCGACAGTCCTCAAAGGAGGTGTCCAAAGAGGTGAAAGAGAATGGTAGATAAGTTGTTCCCCGACGGATCCGATGGTCGACTCGAGTCCGGAGACGAGCCAAAGAGTAAAGACATAGGGAATTATACTGGTTCGGCCCTCCCAAACGATAATAGGCCTACGTCCAGCGTTCTTTGTTGGGGTGTATGATGACCAAGAGTTACAAGGAGTTGTTCTTGGTGCTTCAAGCAAGCTGACCAAGAACTGGGAATGGGAAAAATACAGTCCGATGCCCCTAGCCCCCTCGCCCGGCCCTCCCTTTTATAGCTCAAGGGGGACAGTTACAGGAGAACTTGGAGGCCAAGGAAGCTATGTCTAATGTGCTAAAAGGTGAGTACAAACAACATCTGAAAAGGTATAAAGTGGTCTGCTAGGTCCTATACACCGTGGGCATCTTGTGCTCTCTATCTCTCTTGCCTTGGGATCCCTCCTCCACGTGAGATGCATGTATTGTGTTGTCGAATGACGTTAGTCTCTACCAGGCTATCTCCTCCCTCTTCCTTCTTGCGCGCCAAGTCTTGTCTCGAGGATGGTCGAGGTCGAGCCGTGGTTGACGGGGTCGAGAGTGGATAACCGAGGTCGGACTCAGGGAAAGGTCGGGACGTCCGACCCCGCAGGAGGGGGTCAGACCATCGACCACGTCCCGAGGACTCTCGGTTTTCACTTCAGTGGGACATAGATTCCTATCCATAGGATACCCCGGGGTGACACCCCCACAGCAGCCCCCGAGCCTAAGGAGGAATGAAACATCCATCCTTAGGATCAGAGTTTCTTCTTCGTCGTCGTCTTCAAAGGATCCTCAAAGCATCGAGCCAATGTTTTTGCAGGTGCACCTGCTAGGTGTAGCCCCCGAGCCTAAGGGCGAATGAAACATTCGGCCTTAGGGTCAAGTTTCCTTCCAAGGTGCTAGTTCCCCTGTAGGTTGTCGTGGTTTTGGGGATTCTCGGTTTTACAGGTGCACCGCCCAGGTGCACTTGGCGGGTGTAGCCCCCGAGCCTAGGGTCGGATGATACATCCGAGCCTAGGTCAAGTCATCAAAAGTGTCTTTCGTTCACCTCCTGACCTGAGTATCGCCCGGGATCTAACGAAGGCTTTTTGGATCCGACGGGCTCGCTTCCTGGGAGCATTCAGTAGTCCTTGTGTTGCCCCATCGTGGCCCGAAGGCCACGGACGGAGTTAAGGATACCACAACCCGAAGGTGAGTGGTATTCGATGTGATGACTGGTTCCACTCCCGGGGGTAGCAAGCGGCCCCAGCTTTGACCGGGATTCGCCCGAAAGCCAGCCCCCGAGTGGGTGAATACCACCGCCCGGGCGTGGAGGTTGGCGGTGCAGCCGGGACCACCGCCTGGAGGCCTATAGTAGTCTTGACTCCGATGGTGGGCTAGCTCGAAAGCCCACACACGAGTCCTTGAGATCCATTGCCTTGAAGCAATGGAAGTCAGCAAAGTGGTCTGGACTACTGCCCGGAGGCTTCTGGTAGTCCTGAACCTGACCGGGGGTCGGCCCGAAAGCCAGCTCCCGAGTCGGTGATTGCCACTGCCCTGAGGTAGTAGGGGTGGTCGGGATTTGTGGACCCCCGTTTTTGGAACGGGAATCTTTCGTGTTCTTAGTACCATTTCCCTGGATCGAGTAGTTGGTACCCACGAATACAGTACTGAATAATCAGGTGCACATGCACGAATAGTCTTACAACGAAATTATTACAACCATAGTCCCGAAGGCAATGTTCAACACACAGGACCTCATGGTCCGGATACAACATAAAAGCAGAAATTAGATACAGCAGCGGAATAGAGGCAGCGGCATGTCAGTTGCCACAGGCAACGACCGGGGCTAAGACCTAGTAAGCGCCATCAGTTCCTTTGCCCTCCTGGTAGTAAGCGTAAGGATCCTCCGACTCTTCATTCCCACCATCTGAAGGTTTGTACGTATAGCAAGGGTGAGTACCAACCGTACTCAGCAAGTTAACACGGAAGTGATGCATATGATAGGGTTATCCAAGGAATGGTGGAGCTCTTTTGCATAAAGCCAATTTTCACAATTCTTTTCACAAGACTAATAACTAGCCAAGTCAAGTTTTAGTTCCATAGTTCATTAATTCGGCGACGGTTCTGTCTACCATCCACCATGATTCCAAGGATGGCTTCCCGCCTCCGACTCGTCATGGTTTTTCGGGAATCCACCCCTTCTCGCATCTCGAGAAGTTGATCCACCCGAATGAAATCATCATGCAAACCCATCCTAGCAGTTTTAAGTTTAAAGTCTAGCCAAGCGAAAGTCTTGTCACGATGCTCGATATCCGCGAGCACAGCTATTCGAATAGATTGATTCATTCACACTGCAGTGGATGTACACTTTACCCGTACTCCGCGACAGCCCAACAAATGAGCCTACGTCCCAACACATGAGACGGTCACGGCAAAGCCTTTCGATAACCTCACTTTGGCAGTACCCGCTCCATGAACTTAAGCCCTCATGCACTCTAGCCGTCATTTTCTAGCAGTGAGAGGAGTTCTGGTGCACCCGGGGTAAGGGAAAATTTCCTCAATCTTTAAGTTCAATTAATGTCGATTTAATTCCACCATTCACAACATAGGCCGCAGCCTCATCCTCATCACACAAACCATATCATAAAGAACCATCTATGCAAGGATACCGCCTCCGCTCGGCTATCTAGTCGCTAGGTCTATACCCATTCGAGAAGTACGGTTGTACGGCTCGTTTCCGGCTATCTCATGGCTCGGTCCTTAATTGACCAGGGTCGGCACTTGCCTTTTTCGGAATCCACCCAAATCATCCGGCCGCCCAAGTGTAAAACATTTGTATAGCATTTTCAATTTTCATCAAACTTAGTTCATCATTCTCATGGCCATGTGGCGCTCATGTCTCCACAGGCCGCATTTCAACTACCTTCCCTAAGGTAGTTGCCCAAGCACAAAGCTTCATTGTAAAATCATGAGAATGCAGGATCTAGTATAAGCGTGGCTAAGCATTTTTACCGAAGTTAGCCTCCGGTCATATCACATCGAAGGTTACAAAGAATAATTCTAAAGGTAATCGATATCAAAGCAGGGTATACCAAGCATAGGTACTCATTTGTGTATAGCATGCAATTTGTAATTGCAATCAACATCATTTCGCAAAGTAGGATCAATATGTTCAAAGAGTGTGATGACTTGCCTTGCTCTCACGCTTGTGGAGTGGTGTCTTCAACGGGGTCGATGCCGGTCTCTTTAGGTGCTACCCGTACGTGCGAAAAATCAATCGATTCCGATTAGAATCCCATATAACACCAAAAGGTCGAAAAGATCCGAAAAGTCTCGAAACGACTCCAAGTGCTAAGCCCAAATTCTGCTTAAGTTTGTACTACGATCGCCCGGAAAACTCCAAGTTTTGACATCGGGTCGATGACTTAGGGTTTTCGCAAAATGACGATCGCGATTTGCTCGAGAAAAATGGATTTGAAAACATCCGCGGAGGTGCTTGAGGTTTTGAAGGTCCGAGCACAAAAGAGAAACATTTTTAAATGGCGAGAAAGATCTAAACGAAATTCGGATTCAAAAACGACGCAAAACGGAATTTCGGAAAATTCCGGATTTGATTTTCAAATTTTGGCACCGAGAAAACATACAAAAATATACTTTAATTTTGCCCAAAATTTTACTCAATCCCAAAATACTTTTCCAAATTTTCTAAAATTTTTCCAAATTTTCCCTATTTTTCTTTTTCTTTTTTTTCTTTTTTTTTATTTTCTCTGCGCCACTGTTCATCGCCCTTAACGTGTTCGACCGGGGTTCGGCCGAAACAGAGGCGGCGGCGGCACGAGCGCATGGGGAAAAAGCGGCGGCGGGGCTTACCGGCGACGGCGGACCTCGGGGAGGTGTGGTGGGGCACGGGGGACGTTGGCGCACGGCGGTGACGGCGTCGGCGCTGGGAAAAGTAGAAGGAGCGGCGGCGGTGTGGGAAAGGCGGGGGCGCCGCCTTTTATAGGCGTGGCCGGGAGGGCGTGGAGAAGGGAGGGGGCCAGCGTGGCACGCACGGTGACGACACGCGGCGAGGCGCGGACGGGCTTGCAGCGGCAGCGCGACGCGGCGGCGGAGCGCGAGCGGCGCGGGCGGGTCCGGCACGATGCGCGCGCGGCGTGGGGTCCGGCGCGGCGAGCGCATGGCGGCGAGGGCGTGTGGCGCGGGCGGGGCTGGGCGTGGGCACGGCGCGGAGCGGCGAGGGCGCGCGGCGGCGGCCAAGGCGCGGGGCGTGCGTGCGCGCGGCGCGTGGCGCGCGCGGTAGGCGGCGCGCGCGCGGTGCGAGGGCGGCCGGGCGATGGCGAAGCGGCGGCGCGCGCATGCGCGCGCGGGCGGCGCGGTACGGCATCGAACACATGGCGCAATATGAACAGTGTCATTTATCAATTTTCCCGATTTTTGATTTTTAAATCCTATTTCAATTTTCCTCTCTTCTAAAAGTTCCAAAATAAATCCTAGTATTCCAAAAATAATTTTTAATACTATATTTTCAACTTTTTCTCCACTTTTATTTTTCCACAATATTTTTCATATTTATTTATTTAAATCCCTTTTTCCTAATTTCATAATTCCCTATTTTATTTTTTAAAAATTTCCGCAGATTTCGAGTACGACTCCCAAACATTTTATTATTTATTTGGTGTCCTAATTTATCTTTCACCCTCCACAATTAATACTCTATTTCACAAATTCGCATTTTCATAAATCCGCATCTTATCTCCGATTTCTTTTTAAAAATTCCTAATTCTGAATTTCGAATTTTTCTCTCCGACAAACTCCAAATCATCCACAAACACCAAAAGAGAATTGGTCACAACTATATTTATGCAAATGAGCTGGCAAATAAGAAGCAATAAACCCGAGGAAGAAACAATAAGCGAAGGTTTTTGAAAGTTCCAATTTTTATGTTTCCGATTTCAGTTTCTTCGATTTTCAGGATGTTACAAACCTACCCCCTAACAATAAATCTCGTCCCCGAGATTTCTTACCGGTTGCTGAGTAGGTGTGGGTATTCCGTCTTCAGAAAATCCTCGCTCTCCCAGGTAGCCTCCTCTTCGTGTGGTTGCTCCATTGTACTTTGTACATGCGCCATGACTTGGTTCGTGTCTTCTTTTCGCCTCGTCCAGTATCTTTATTGGATGCTCTAGGTAGGTAAGATCACCGTTGATATGGATGGTTTCCAAAGGAGCTTGCTCTTCGGCACCCGCAGCATTTCTTCAACTGCGACACGTGGAATACTGGGTGGACATCGGAGATGTTCTCGGGCAGCTCAAGCTGGTAGGCCACTTCACCTCTTCTAGCGTTTATTAAGAATGGGCCCACGTATCTTGGTGCGAGTTTCCCTTTGACCTTGAACCTCCGAGTTCCCCGTAGTGGTGAGACCTTTAGATACACATAGTCACCTTCTTTAAATTCTAATTCTCTTCGACGGGTGTCCGCGTAGCTCTTTTGTCGTGATTGGGCAGCTTGTAATCGGTCCGGATCGGCGAACCTTTTCTTCGGCCTCTTTGATTATGTCAGGCCCGAATACGGCTCGTTCTCCAGTTTCTGTCCACATCAATGGGGTTCGGCATCGGCGGCCAAATAAGGCTTCGTTCGGTGAATCTTCAGATTGGCTTGGTAGCTATTGTTGTAGGAGAACTCGGCGTATGGTAAACATTTCTCCCAATCCTTGGTGAAATCCAACGCACAGGCTCTCAGCATATCTTCTAGCACTTGATTTGTCCTTTTAGTCCGCCCGTCGGTCTGTGGGTGGTAAGCGGTACTGAAGGCAAGGTGACTTCTGAGTGCCTCGTGAACTTTGCTCCAGAAATGAGACGTGAATTGGGTACCACGATCCGATATAATCCTTTTTGGTACACCATGGAGACATACAATCCTACTCATATATAGTTCCGCTAGCTTGGCACTGTTGTAGTTAGTCTTTACGGGAATAAATCTGGCGGTCTTGGTGAGCCGATCTACTATTACCCAAATGGAATCGTAACCAGTCGCAGTTTTGGGTAGTCCAACTATGAAATCCATGTCTATCTCGTCCCATTTCCATTTGGGAATCTTGAGCGGCTGTAGTAAGCCTGCCGGTCGTTGATGCTCAGCTTTCACCCTTTGGCATACATCGCACACGGCTACGTATTCGGCTACATCTCTCTTTATATTGGGCCACCAGTATTCTCCCTTCAAATCCTGGTACATTTTCGTGCTTTCGGGATGTAACGAATATACCGATTCGTGCGCTTCTTTTAAGATCAACCCTCTCAAACCACCTTGTTCAGGCACGCAGATTCTTTTCTTGTACCACAGGATTCCCTTGTCGTCTACCGAAAATTCCTTAGCGCGTCCAGCGGCCATGCGTTCCTTGATTTCCTGGGTTTCCTCATTTCCCTTTTGGGCTTCTTCTATTTGAGTCCTCAGAAGGGGTTGGATTTCCAGCGAGTTTGCTTCTCGGTGAGGAATCAAGTGCAGGTTAAGCCGAGCCATCTCTTCTTGGAGCTCACTGGCCATACCTTCTATTCCCATATGGTTGCACTGGGCTTTGCGGCTTAACGCATCGGCCACTACATTTGCCTTGCCGGGATGGTAATGGATTCCTAGATCGTAATCTTTGATCAATTCCAACCATCGCCTCTGTCGTAGGTTGAGATCGGACTGAGTAAAGAAGTACTTCAAGCTCTTGTGATCGTATACACATCACGGTGGTTCCGTCGAGGTAGTGTCTCCGATCTTCAATGCGTGAACAACCGCGGCTAATTCCGGTCGTGTGTGGGATAGTTCTCCTCGTGGGGTCGTAATCGTCGCGAGGCATAAGCCACGACCTTCCCATCCTGCGTTAACACTCCTCCTAGTCCTTGCCGAGACGCATCACAAGACATCACGAAATCCTTCCGGTTGTCGTAAAGTCAAGATTGGGGCGGTGGTTAACTTTTCTTTTAGTTGGTCAAAGGCTTCTTGACACTTCTCGTCCCATTCAAACTTCATTTCCTTCTTCCGAAGTTGAGTCATAGGTCGGGCTACGGTGGAAAACCCTTCGATGAACCTTCGGTAATACCCGGCCAAGCCCAAGAAACTCCGAACTTCCGTTCGACTTGGGTGCCTTCCATTCCGTGACGCTTCGACCTTGGCGGGATCTACCGCTACTCCTCCGTGAGACCACGTGGCCAAGAAAAGCAACTTCTTTGAGCCGAACTCGCATTTGCTAAATTTTGCATACACTGGTGCTCTCAGCTTTTTCCAAGACGTAGATGCTCCGCATGCTCCTCATCGTTCTTGGAGTAGATAAGTATATCGTCGATAAATACCACTACGAATTTATCCAGGTATTCCATGAATACCTTGTTCATCAGATTCATAAAATATGCCGGAGCATTGGTCAATCCAAAGGACATTACTGTGAACTCGTATAAGCCGTAACGTGTAGAGAACGCCGTTTTAGGAATATCTCCGGCTCTAATCTTCAACTGATGATATCCCGACCGAAGATCAATCTTTGAGAACACTTGCGCACCCTTAAGTTGATCGAATAGATCATCGATTCGAGGTAGTGGGTACTTGTTTTTAATAGTCACTTCATTCAACGATCGGTAGTCCACACACATCCTCATACTCCCATCCTTCTTCTTGACGAAGAGTACTGGAGCTCCCCAGGGAGAAGAACTGGGACATACAAATCCTTTCTCTTGTAGTTCTCGGATTTGCTTCTTGAGTTCTTCTAACTCGTTGGTCGGCATTCGGTAAGGTCTCCTGGATATGGGGGCAGTACCAGGCATTAGGTCGATGATAAACTCTATGTCGCGATCCGGGGGCATTCCGGGCAATTCCTCGGGGAATACGTTCGGGTATTCTTGTACTACTAGCATCCCGCTTAGAGGTAGCATGGTGAATACTCCCGCAGCTTGCTCGCATAGCTTCGGGTTTTGGTCCATAGTTATGCTCATTGGTGATCCCCATGGGGTGGACACCGTGACTTCCCTTCGACTGCAGTCTATGATTCCATTATTCTTGGTCAACCAATCCATCCCGAGTATGATCTCAATGGTTTGGGGTGATAGCACCATAAGGTTTGAAAGAAACACCGCGTCCCTAATCCGTATGGGCACATTGATACAAGCATGGGGTACGGTTATGTTTCCCCCAGGTGAGTGTACCAACATAGGTCTCTTAAGTTCTACTTGGTGTAGGTGGTGTTGTTTGCTTACTTGGGAAGATATGAATGAATGCGAGGCTCCAGAATCAAATAAGACTTTAACGGGGGTAGAGTTGATAGAGAACATACCCATCAGCACGTTCTGATCCTCCTGCGCTTCTTCAGCACGCACATGATTCACCTGGCCGCGTCGAAACCCGGTGGCAGCCTCATTGGGTTGCGGGGTCCTGAACAGACCGTGTCCCGCAGCAGGGGTGGGGGTTCCTCGGACGGCCGTTGCATTGGTGCCGGTGCGCACGGGAGTGTTGCGTGGTTTGGGGCACTTGTTGGAGTAGTGCCCGAATTCTCCACAATTAAAGCGAGTTCACATTCCTTTTTCCGGAGCGGCTAGGGTTGGCGTCGGTGTACGGAACTGAGGTGTAGCTGGTCTGTTGACATGGTCGGGTGCGGGAGAATGATCGGTTGCCGAAACGTTTGGCTTCCATCCAGACAGTGTGGCTCCCTTGGGACGTTGAGGCGCTCCCTGAAATGGGCGGGCCATAGCTAGCCTCCTTTGCGGTTATTTTCTACCATCTTTTGGTCATGTTCAAGCCGTACGACCTTGTTGATGAGGCTTTGGAAGCGGTGTGGTCTTGTCCGATCATCGGTCCTCTCGGCTCATCGCTTAGTCCCTCGATAAATTTATCCATCTTCTCTTCTTCGTCGCCGGTCACTTGTGGCGTAACGGGCCAGCTGAGTAAACTTGTTCGGTACTCTTGTACGAGGTGTTTCCTTGGCGCGCCTCGCGAAACTCATTTTTCTTCATCCTCATAACGCAATGGTACGAAATTTTCACGGAACACACCGTGAATTCTTCCCATGTCGGTTCTCCGGCATCTTCACTCGCGTCTCCTTGTAGGTGTCCCACCGGTCACTTGCGGGACCCTCTAGCGGCTAGTGGCGAAGATAACTCTATCGCTTCTCGAGCTCGGACGAGAGTTAGCTTTTTCTCGATCACCCTCAACCAATCCTCAGCATCCATGGGTTCTTCGGCCGTGGAGAAGGTTGGTGGCTTAGCTCGCATGAACTCTCCTAAACTTGATCCTCCTCGACTCCCCTGGTTGTTGGCAATTGCTTGGAGCAGCTGGGTTTGTAAGGCCATAACCTCCGCCAGAGTGGAGGGGTTAGGCTCCGGCGGGTTCTCGTTGGTTGCTGCGGCTCTGCGGCGATGCGCTATCTGAAGAAGATAGATGAATTCAGAGACCGGACCTGTTAAGGTCATGGTTCCTAGGTGCTTTCTCTTCAAGTTGTTTTTAAATGATCTTCAACCAACAAGCATGGTAAAATAAGCTCATTAATAGAATACCACAAAAGCATTACTTAGGTCCATAACATTACATCCAAGGGGTACAACGGACTGTACATGCACAGTCCCACATGCCAAGATACAACAACTACATTGTCCTACTGCATTAACTATTAAGGGGGGGAAAGGGTGTGATCCTTGCTGCCGAACCGTCCAAAACGAGATCAAGCTGGGGTGGTCCTCCCGCCTAATCATCCAACCATCCGCAGGAGCCAGGTGCAGGAAGGGGGTAGTCCTTTTTGCTGAAGCAAATCGGAGTCCCCATGGCTCGGAGGTGGTGGCCTCGAGTCATCGGATCTTCCCGCTCGGTGGCCGTGCACTCTTGCGAGCGGTCTTGCGGGTGAGGGGACCTCCGGTGTGAGTCGGCGACGAGTGGGATCTTCCTCCTCCATTGGATCGGTGTCGCGGACTCCCATTTGATCTCCATAGGTTCCGTCTCGGACTCGAGTCGGTGTGGATCCGGATGGGGTTCTCCCTCTCCCGATCCCAGCTCGGATGGCACTACTACGAGTTCGAGGTGGGCCCCATGGACGTGGCAAGTGGGGTCTATCGTGCACGGCGCCGGCTCGTACTCAACATAAAAGCTTGCTCCATCATGGCTTGAAAGGTGTCCAAGCATGCCGGAGTCATAAGGTAGTAGTGGTCGGGCACGGGAGCAGGAGGTGTTGGTACAACTCCGGTGGAAGTACCTGCAGCATGGACAGGGCGGGAGCGCAGCTGTTCCTCCAGCTGGTCGACTTGTTGCTTGCTCCTCCCGAGCTGCTCCTCCAGCTCTACCGGGCTTCCCACGGGCCATGTAACGGTCCGAGAGCCGCTCATATTGGGCACCGTTGGTGGCTGCACTGAGTCTCGCAGCATGTTGATCTGATCCCCACAGCCCTGGTGGCTCTCGACCAGATCATTGAGGCGTTGCTGGTGGTCGTTGATCTTGAGCAAGGCTTCTTCGTAGCAGTCATCCGTCGTTTCCGCCCAGCGTGATAGACGTGTGACCATAGGGTTGTAGCAGCAGGGGGTGGCTTCCACGGTGCAAACTGGGTTGCCTTCCTCGCGATAGGGATGGTGCACGAACTCTATCACTGTAAGTTCAGCACGGGGTATCGCATTAAGGCGAAGAAATGCTTCACGGGCCGCGTCTTGAATGGCTGCTTTCGCTAAATCTCGGTGATAGCGGGTGTGGAAGCAAAAAGGTGTTTCACTTCCCATGCGGGCTTCCACGGAAACTGCTGCTTCCCATGCTGGATATCCTTCGGAGCCATGCCTCTTGATTTGGTAAGTGGGTGGTTCCGGATATCTTAAACACCACAGCAATGACTGAAGCTGTGCCACGAATCCCTCGTCTCTTGGGATGGTGATTTCCCAGGCTCCCACATGGTTCGACATCTGCTTTTGAAGGCAACTTAGGGTTAGAGGGAGAGAGCTATCATCAAAACCATTTGGTAAAGAAAAGAAAATACAGATATAGAAAAGGTATATTTGTATTTTCGAAATAATAGTTTGGAAATGGTCCTACGTAGGGATACTTCCCTTTAGCCAACTAGTCGGGGTAGGGCGCCAATTGGTCTTATCCTACGGTCGCATGGCTCGATACCGCTCGTGGACCCCGTTTTTGGAACGGGAATCTTTCGTGTTCTTAGTACCATTTCCCTGGATCGAGTAGTTGGTACCCACGAATACAAGATCTGAATAATCGGTGCACGTGCACGAATAGTCTTACAACGAAATTATTACAACCATAGGCCCGAAGGCAATGTTCAACACACAGACCTCATGGTCCGGATACAACATAAAAGCGAAATTAGATACGGCCGGAATAGAGGCAACGACATGTCAGTTGCCATAGGCAACGACCGGGCTAAGACCTAGTAAGCGCCATCGGTTCCTTTGCCCTCCCGGTAGTAAGCGTAAGGATCCTCCGACTCTTCATTCCCACCATCCGAAGGTTTGTGCGTATAGCAAGGGTGAGTACCAACCGTACTCAGCAAGTTAACACGGAAGTGATGCATATGATAGGGTTATCCAAGGAATGGCTGGAGCTCTTTTGCATAAAGCCAATTTTCACAATTCTTTTCACAAGCCTAACAACTAGCCAAGTCAAGTTTTAGTTCCATAGTTCATTAATTCGGCGACGGTTCTGTCTACCATCCACCGTGATTCCAAGGATGGCTTCCCGCCTCCGACTCGTCATGGTTTTTCTGGGAATCCACCCCTTCTCGCATCTCGAGAAGTTGATCCACCAGCGAATGAAATCATCATGCAAACCCATCCCAGCAGTTTTAAGTTTAAAGTCTAGCCAAGCGAAAGTCTTGTCACGATGCTCGATATCCGCGAGCACGGCTATTCAAATAGATTGATTCATTCACACTATAGTGGATGTACACTTTACCCGTACTCCGCGACAGCCCAACAAATGAGCCTACGTCCCAACACATGAGACGGTCACGGCAAAGCCTTTCGATAACCTCACTTTGGCAGTACCCGCTCCATGAACTTAAGCCCTCATGCACTCTAGCCGTTATTTTCTAGCAGTGAGAGGAGTTCTGGCGCACCCGGGGTAAGGGAAAATTTCCTCAATCTTTAAGTTCAATTAATGTCGATTTAATTCCATCATTCACAACATAGGCCGCAGCCTCATCCTCATCACACAAACCATATCATAAAGAACCATCTATGCAAGGATACTGCCTCCGCTCGGCTATCTAGTCGGCTAGGTCTATACCCATTCGAGAAGTACGGTTGTACCGGCTCGTTTCCGGCTATCTCATGGCTCGGTCCTTAATTGACCGGGTCGGCACTTGCCTTTTCCGGAATCCACCCAAATCATCCGCCGCCCCAGTCTAAAACATTTGTATAGCATTTTCAATTTTCATCAAACTTAGTTCATCATTCTCATGGCCATGTGGCGCTCATGTCTCCACAGCCGCATTTCAACTACCTTCCCTAAGGTAGTTGCCCAAGCACAAAGCTTCATTGTAAAATCATGAGAATGCGGGATCTAGTATAAGCGTGGCTAAGCATTTTTACCGAAGTTAGCCTCCGGTCATATCACATCGAAGGTTACAAAGAATAATTCTAAAGGTAATCGATATCAAAGCAGGGTATACCAAGCATAGGTACTCATTTGTGTATAGCATGCAATTTGTAATTGAAATCAACATCATTTCACAAAGTAGGATCAATATGTTCAAAGAGTGTGATGACTTGCCTTGCTCTCACGCTTGTGGAGTGGTGTCTTCAACGGGGTCGATGCCGGTCTCTTTAGGTGCTACCCGTACGTGCGAAAAATCAATCGATTCCGATTAGAATCCCATATAACACCAAAAGGTCGAAAAGATCCGAAAAAGTCTCAGAAACGACTCCAAGTGCTAAGCCCAAATTCCTGCTTAAGTTTGTACTACGATCGCCCCGAAAAACTCCAAGTTTTGACATCGGGTCGACGACTTAGGGTTTTCGCAAAATGACGATCGTGATTTGCTCGAGAAAAATGGATTTGAAAACATCCGCGGAGGTGCTTGAGGTTTTGAAGGTCCGAGCACAAAAGAGAAACATTTTAAAATGGCGAGAAAGATCTACACGAAATTCGGATTCAAAAACGACGCAAAACGGAATTTCAAAAAAGTCCGGATTTGATTTTCAAATTTTCGCACCGAGAAAACATACAAAAATATACTTTAATTTTGCCCAAAATTTTACTCAAATCTTCCCAAAATACTTTTCCAATTTTCTAAAATTTTTCCAAATTTTTCCCTATTTTTCTTTTTTTTTTTTTTCCTTTTTTATTTTCTTTGCGCCACTGTTCATCGCCTTAACGTGTTCGACGGGTTCGGCCGAAACGAGGCGGCGGTGGCGCGAGCGCATGAGGGAAAAGAGGGCGGCGGCGGGCTTACCGGCGACGGCGGACCTGGGAGGTGTGGTGGGGCATGGGGACGTTGGCGCACGGCGGTGACGCGTCGCGCTCGGGGAAAAGGAGAAGGAGGCGGCGGGTGCGGGAAAGGGGGGGACGCCGGCCTTTTATAGGCGTGGCCGGGAGGGGCGTGGAGAAGGGAGGGGCCGGCGTGGCGCACGGTGACGACACGCGGCGAGGCACGGGACGGGCCGTTACGGGCAGCGCGACGCGGCGGCCGGAGCGCGCGGCGTGGGGGTCCGGCGCGGCGAGCGCGTGGCGGCGAGGGCGTGCGGCGCGGCGGGCGGGCGCGGCACGGGCGCGTGGCGGCAGGCGGGGCCAAGGCGCGGGCGTGCGTGCGCGCGGCGCGTGGCGTGCGCGGGGTAGGGGCCGGCGCGCGCGCGTGTGAGGACGGGGCCGGCGCAGGAGCGCGGCGGCGGCGCGTGTCGCGCGCGGCGGGCGCGGTACGGCGTCGAACACATGGCGCAATATGAACAGTGTCATTTATCAATTTTCCCGATTTTTGATTTTTAAATCCTATTTCAATTTTCCTCTCTTCTAAAAGTTCCAAAATAAATCCTAGTATTCCAAAAATAATTTTTAATACTATATTTTTGACTTTTTCTTCACTTTTATTTTCCCACAATATTTTTCATATTTATTTATTTAAATCCCTTTTTCCTAATTTCATAATTCCCTATTTTATTTTTCAAAAATTTCCCAGATTTCGAGTACGACTCCCAAATATTTTATTATTTATTTGGTGTCCTAATTTATCTTTCACCCTCCACAATTAATACTCTATTTCACAAATTCGCATTTTCATAAATCCGCATCTTATCTCCGATTTCTTTTTAAAAATTCCTAATTCGAATTTCGAATTTTTCTCTCTGACAAACTCCAAATCATCCACAAACACCAAAAGAGAATTGATCACAACTATATTTATGCAACTGAGCTGGCAAATAAGAAGCAACAAACCCGAGGAAGAAACAATAAGCGAAGGTTTTTGAAAGTTCCGATTTTTATGTTTCCGATTTCAGTTTCTTCGATTTTCAGGATGTTACAGGATTACTACCCGAAGGCCTGTAGTAGTCCTGACCCCGACGGTGGGCTAGCTCGGAAGCCCACGCACGAAGCTCGAGGAATTCTCCCGATCAACGAAGTCAAAGGGGAATTCTCCCGAACCTTATCGCCAGGCGGTTACTTGGCCTCGAGGTCTACTCCACAACCGGGGCCCCCTGCCAATTTGATCGAGGGTGCCCGTGATGTCTAATCAAGGGACCACGAAAGTCGGAGCGGCACAACAGCTAACTATGCTTCCACTTCCCCACTTTTCCCAAAGCATCAAACGAAGTTGGTGGCTAAGGTGAGAGAAAAAGGAAGGCACTTGTCGGCAATTTCTTTGGAAGTTGTAACGACAACTTGACATGTGCTGTTACGCGCTCCCAAAGATGGGCGGTCCGGATCCGGCGCCAGGGCGACGTGGACTGCCGAAGAGGAAGGCGAGTGGGCACGCCTCGAACGCTCCGCATACATCATTAACAGCGTCGCGTGCTTTCCGAAATTGGCGCCGCCTGACTCATCATTGCCTCTTTATAAGCCCTGCCGCTGCCCAGCTTTCTCTTCTCCTTCACGCTATTTTCCCCGTTGAAGAAATCCCGAGAGACTTCTATGCCTCCAGCGCTTGCGCCTTCATCTTGGCTCCCCCTCACTTCAATCGCCAGAATCGCCATCCCCACTGCCGGTGCATCGTCTGCTATCGCAAGGGTTGCAGACTTTTCTTGCTGAAGCCGATGGCATCGAAGAAGACATTGAAGAAGGCGGCGAAGACTCCGTCGGCTTGCCAGGATGAAATTGAGGTTGTCTCGACCTTCACTCCCTCGCATGTCGGAAGGGCGATGATAGAGGGGCTGGAGCGACTGGGCGTCCTCCCTAGTTGGAGCATCTCGCTGCCCTTGGAGAAATGTTCCCGACCCCGGAAACCGGTGAGTTGGTGGTTTTCTCCGCTTTCCTTCTCCGTGGCTTTGGGGTTCCGGCCCATCCTTTCATCCGGGGCTTGCTCGAGCACTACGCAATTGTGCTCTGCAACCTTAACCCCAACTCCATTCTCCAAATTATCTTCATCCATCTCTGTAAGGCCTATCTCAGGATAGACCCACATTTTGCTCTTTTTCATCATTATTTCTATCTGCGGCGAACGAGGAGCAGTGGAGTCGTCGGCGGGGCCAAAATCCAATTTCGGGTAGGGATGTCGGAGAGCTACATCCCGTCGGCGTGACCTCATTAAACAAGGGCTGGCACACTGAGTGGTTTTACATCGGTAACCATGAGCCGGCTCTCGTCGCTGACACCCATCGGGAGCCGACTCCCAATCCCAACTGGACGTCCGCCCCCCGCGCCTGTGATCAAGACCAGGTTGACAAACTCGTTTCCTTGGTCGAGAATCTGAAGAAGCAGGGTCTGACCGGCGCCCGAGTGGCATTCAACTTCGCCCTCCGCGACGTTTAGCCTTGCATGGACAGGGCCAACCTGGCATATCTGTGCGGGGGAAGCCAAGATCCTGAGAGGATGGTCCCCGTGGAGCACGTGAATCAGCGACTGTCTGACTTTTTCCATGGCTCGTCAGACTTCAGCGCGGGAGGGCGGCTCCTTTTAGCGCGCTCAACCCCCGACCCGAGGTAACTCGACCTTTCTTTCCCTCTTTCTTGTCCCGATTGAACTTTTGTGTTTTTACCCGAAACCTCACCTGCCAGGTGTCAGCACTGACAGCGTTGGGAGGCGTATGTTTCCCTGGCCTCGATTCCCGAGGCGTACTCGGTCGACAAGCTGAGGGCTCGGAGTCCTCCGGTGAGGCCGGAGAGGAAGGGGAGGGGAAAGGAGCTTAGGCTCCTCCAGCAGCAGCCGAAAACTAGTGAGGCAGCGTCGGGGGGGCACCAACCAGAAGCTGGTGCTTTCCTCTCCCGAGGAGGAGTGGAGCGACGACTCGTCCGAATCGGACGTGTCGAGACCAAAGCCGACCTCGCCACCAAAGAAGGTGGCGAAGCGGATCGTGTTAAAGTTCAAGGCCTTCACCTCATAAGTACCAACCTTGACTCCGGCACAGCTCTGCTCTTCTGTTTTTGTTTTGATTATTCCTCTCGATCAGACCTCACACCAAGGCGTCTTCGAGGGCGACCGAGGTCGCCGTACCAAGCGCAGCGGGGGCAGCAGGCTCTGCTCAGCCTGGTGTGGGCTTGGGGTCTGTGGCACCGGTGGACGTTCGGGAGGCGGAGCCCCCGTCGGTAGAGACTGTCGACGGGGTCGAGAAGGAGGCAGCCGAGAGTGTGGTCGCTCTGGCGGCCAAGGCTGCCACTGAGGTCGAGCAAGCGGCCAAGGTGACTGCTGAAGCCGAGCTAGCGCCTACGGCGGCTATAGAGGCTGAGGTCGTCGGGTGGGTGGTGGAGGCTGCCACGGGCATCGCCGAGCTGGCTGCCCGGCAGCCGCTGGGGCCATGGCCGGCCTGGCGGCTGAGGACGGGGAGGGATCGACCGGCATCAATTGGGACCGGTTCCCCCATATCATCGAGGAGGAGATCGGGACCGAGTCGACCACGGCGGGAGCCTCCGACCCGCGTGCCACAGGGTCTGTGGCTCAGCTGGTGGAAAACACCGAGGATCAGCCCGGCACAAGGATTGGAGAACCTGACCTTGGCAGCGCTGCAGGCTCAGAGGCCCCCGGAATCGAGCTGGAGGTCGAGAAAGGCTCCGGGACCTAATCTGCACATTTACCGAAGCTCGACCGCTTCTTTGCCAGCATTCGGGAGCTGTTCTTGGTAAGACCCAGAATTTCTCGTCTGCAACTCGGAAGCCATGCTGACATCTTGTCCTTGCAGGAGGGCACCCAACCGACTCGACCTTCAGCAGTCGAGCGGGAGCTTGAACGAAAGTTGGAGGAGGCTTGTCGCCGTAAGCTCTCTTCTTTCGTCCTTTTTCCTTTCTCTCAAACCCTGAAATGACTTATGACGTTTTGCAGGCGCCGAGGAGGCCAGTAGGTTGGCCGAGGTGTTTCGGGCTTAGCGAGATAGCGCCCGAGAGTTCCTCGGGCTCTCGAACAACGCCTTGAAGACGGCCGAAGCTGCCCGTGGCTTGGTAGAGGAAAGGCTGGGGAAAACCCAAGCCGACCTTGAGGCAGCAAAGGCCGAGGTGGAGGAGTTGGCTCGGTCCAAGGCCGAGGCCGAAGAGGCCAATGCCGAGGCTAAGACAGCCAAGGCCGAGGCGGAGGCTGCCAAAGCCAAGGCGGAGGCTGCCAAGGCCGATGCGGAGGCGACAAAGGCCGGGGTGAAGAAGGAACTCTCCGCCATGGAAAGGTCAATGGTCGATCTGGCCAAGGAGCTGAAGGAGACCAAGGCCGCCAAGGTTTCCACGGAAGGTAAGTGCTAATCCCGTCATCCTCTTCCACCTTCTTGATTTCCTTTGCTTTCCCTTATCTCGTTTCTCGACCTTGACTTGTGCAGAGCACGCCTCGATCTCCCTCCAACAGATCAGTCACATCAAGGAGTGCTTGGATACGGCGGAAGCTCGATCAACTGAAGTCCGAGATGGCGCTCTCGCCATTTTGAACAAGGCCGATGATCAACTCCCGCCAGCCCAAGAGTCCGACACCGAGTTCCTTGAACGCCTGCGGGATGGCCCTCGTCGCCTCAACATTTTTTGAAGGACGCAGCGAATGTTGGCATAGCGGTGGCCCTCGGCATCCTGAGCCGCTAGTATCCCAAGGTTAGGATTCCCAACCTCGGTGACGGGTGGTCGTCAAGTGTGCAGCCTAGCAACGTGGACGATATCCTCGCTGAAGTTGAGGCGACCGCGGATAAGATCGTTGCCCTCCTAGACTTTTCGCCGAGCCTCCTTGTAATGTCCCTATTAAACAGGAGAGAATTTATGTTAAAGGTGGAACTTAAAGTCCTTTTTATTTTGAGAATTCTGCATTTTTTAGCCAAAGAAAATTTGACCAAGTCCGAGTAGAAATGGCTTCGCCTATTCGCATTGTTCCCGACACCCGAGCGTTTAGATAGCAATCTTGGACGGCAGGATCCGGGAGGATTCTCTGACCGGACCCCTACAGGTTGCAGACCGATCCTTAGCGTAGTTGTCATTTGCTTTGCGAAATAGGCGAGTCTGAAGGTCTTGAAAGACCAAGTCCCCCGAGTAATTTGATAATACGCCAAGCCATCGCGCTTCAGACCCCGACCCAAGTCCAACTCCGGGAGGAAAAAATCCAACTCTGACTGGAGGGCATGAGATCGAGCCATTGCTGTGGGCTGGGACACATTGATCTGATACTCGGGAAAACTTGTTGGAGCGTCAAGTCATCTCAGATTCACCCAATATTCTTTCGTCCTGGGAACCCGGACCATGAGGGGTCGGGGCCGTGAATCTCAGAGCTGGTCATGAGTCCTTGCACGAGAGTTATCGGGTCACTAGAACATTACTTGACGGTCGGGAGGCAACGTCGAGCCCCCGAGCAGCTGGTGTTTACTTCAACAAGACTTCCTACCTGGGAACCCGGACCAAGAAGGGTCGGGGCCACGAATCTCGAAGCTGGTCATGAGTACATGCGCGGAAGCTGTTGGGTACACAAGAGACTGCTCGGCGGCGGGGAGATAAGCAACAAACGACATAAGTGCAAGTATCGATGCTGCTTTTGAAGATAAAGATGAGGAAAAACACGTATTTGTATAGGAATCGGTGCGGAAGAAGATTGCCATCAAATTGCACGGTACGAAGAACAGCAACCCCTACCTAGTGCGCCAACTGTCGACAGGTGGGTCGATAGTCCTCAAAGGGGGTGCCCAAAGAGGTGAAGAGAATGGTAGAGAAGTTGTTCCTCGACGGATCCAATGGTCGACTTGAGTCCGGAGACGAGCCAAAGAGTAAAGACACAGGGAATTATACTGGTTCGACCCTCCCGAAGGATAATAGGCCTAAGTCCAGTGTTCTTTGTTGGGGTGTATGATGATCAAGAGTTACAAAGAGGTGTTCTTGGGGCTTCAAGCAAGCTGACCAAGAACTGGGAATGAGAAAAAAATACTAGAGTCTGATCCCCCTGGCTCTCTCGCCATGCCCTTCCTTTTATAGCTAAAGGGGGACAGTTATAGGAGAACTTGGGGCCAAAAAAGCTATGTCTAATATGCTAAAAGTTGAGTACAAACAACATCTGAAAAGGTACAAAGTGGTCTACTAGGTCCTATAAACCGTGGGCATCTTGTGCTCTCTCTTGCCTTGGGATCCCTCCTCCACGTGAGATGTATGTACTATGCTGTCGAGTGACGTCAGTCTCTGCCGGGGCTGTCTCCTCCCTCTTCCTTCTTGTGCACTAAGTCTTGTCCTGAGGATGGTCGAGGTCGGTCCGTGGTTGATGGGGTCGAGAGAGGAGAACCGAAGTCAGACTCGGGGAAAGGTCGGGACGTCCGACCCTGCAGGAGGGGGTCGATCATCGACCACGTCCCAAGGACTCTCGATTTTTACTTTAGTGGGACATAGATTTATGTCTATAGAGTACCCGAGGTGACACCCCCCACAATATATCTATTATTAAAGGATCTGAAAATATAATTAAGGTTACGAAGGTCTGTCATCATGTATCCGAAAATATAATTAAAATTATAAAGGTCTGTCATCATATCATTTACTTCAAGAAAAGACTTTGAAAAATTTGGGGAGAATATTCCGAAAGACAATAATTACCAAAGAGCATCGGTGTGTTAACTATTCTCTCAAATAATCCAAACCAGCATGCATGCAGAAGGCAACGAAGTCACAATATCCACATGTTAAATCCAAGTTCTCGGGAATAAACAGAGCTCCCATGATTATGCCGCGGTATGAAAAATAAGAGTTAGGATTAAGCTCCCTCTTCGGCTTCTATAAAAAGGAAAGCTTCTTTGCTCAACCCTGTTTAAGTTCTACGGTAAGGACTCTATAGGAGAGTCGCTCTTTGGTAAGTTCTTGTAGACCACCTTGCATGTGGCAGGTAAAGAGAACCTTTATCCGTTGAGAAGTGTTCTTTTCGAGTGGAACGGGAGACGGTATATTTTTCTCATTTATATATAGTCGCAAGGACAGGATTAGGGTAAAAACTTAAGCTGCTTCTTATGCAAAATAGTTAGATATATGGTAAGTACCGAGTAGGACTATGCATCTATCATCACATACCCGACTATTTTAGTGGTTTCGTCAACCCGTCAAGATCATGAAAATTTTAAAATTAAATTAAAATAAATTTAATAACCTAGTGTGTATATCTATAACTATCTATAAAGCAAGTAGTGTTTCCACCCAAATTTTGTTCTGCCTGGCTATTTTGTAGAAAACCCCTTGAGTTTTTTAAATTAACCCACAGTCCGCCTGACTATTTAAAAAAACAGTTAAAGAAGAAAAAGATGTTATTTTGCAGAAAACCCCTTGAGTGTTTATAAAATTAACCCACAGTCCCAATGCTAAAAAAGGGAGAGCTTGGATGAAAAAAGACCTCCTGCGTCCCTCTACTCCGTCCCCATCCGCGTCGTGCCCCTCCCCGCGCTTCCGCCGCTCCCTCCCGTCGCCGCTCGGAGCTCCCGCGCCGCCGCCTGGACCTTCGCCCTCCGCCCGCTTCCTCCCTCAGTATCGTCGTCCCGTTGCAACGCACGGCATTTTGCTAGTATATATATGGCTATTTTGTAGAAAACCCTTGAGTTTTTTAAATTAACCCACAGTCCGCCTGACTATTTAAAAAAACAGTTAAAGAAGAAAAAGATGTTATTTTGCAGAAAACCCCTTGAGTGTTTATAAAATTAACCCACAGTCCCAATGTAAAAAAGGGAAAGCTTGGATGAAAAAGACCTCCCGCGTCCCTCTATTCCGTCCCCATCCGCGCCGTGCCCCTCCCCGCGCTTCCGCCCCTCCCTCCCGTCGCCGCTCGGAGCTCCCGCGCCGCCGCCTGGACCTTCGCCCTCCGCCTGCTTCCCTCCCTGTATCGTCGTCCCGTTGCAACGCACGGGCATTTTGCTAGTATATATATATGTGAGAACTTTACATTAAGACTAATCTCATTATTAAATATTATAATCATATGATATTGATATATAATGGTTACACCGGCTTCGACCTATCGGAATAGAGCTACTACACATAAACACATAAACAACACATAAACAGAAGGCTGACCTCGATCTCGTATACACTGAAATGATCCAGCTAGTCTCTCGTATCTAGTCGTGTGGCATGACCGCGGGAGGCGACGCGATAGCTCACCAACCGGAATCAAAAGCGAACCCAAATTTGGAAACCCAACCCGTAGGGCCCACTCTTCCAGCCCAAGAACCACGAGTGCACAGACAGAAAGAACGAGGAAAAAAAACACAAAGGAATTTTCCTCCTCCCTTCCCCTCCCTTCCCCTCGCTGAACCACCGCGGAAGAAGGAGCTCGCCCGCCGGCTAGGGTTTCCCGCCCGCCGCCGCCGCCGTCGCCGTCGCCATCGCCGCCGAGAAGCCAGCCCCGTAGTGTTGGGAGGGGAGTTTCGACCGCCGTTATGCCGCAGTCGGTGCTCGTCGACCGCGCGACGAGCGAGTCGCTCATCGGGCCCGACTGGTCCCTCAACCTCGAGATCTGCGACATCCTCAACCACGACCCCTCGTGAGCGACTCCTCCTCCCCTCCTTTCTCCAGTTTCGGCGTATAATTTTGGTTGAGCGGCCGCCGCCGGCCTCCCCCGCTGGTGACCGGCGGCGGCGGCGGCGGGGTGCGAGTTTGTCGGTCGCGCGGCCCATTGCTTGGGTGGTTCCCCGCGCCGCGAATTTAGTGCTTGCTGGTCCAGGGGCGGAGCGCTGATCGACCCTTGCAGTCCTTTCTACTGTAGGTAGTTGTGGGAAATAATGGATTGGTAGGTGGCTGCGATGTACTACTGGTTTTCGTCGCCGAGAATTGAAAGTTGGGGGTTTCTGGCAGAGATGGTGTGGATCGATGCATGTGCAAGCAATGGAGGGATTTTTGGGCAAGTAATTGAGGGATTTTTTTTTTGCAATGATGGGGAAAGGGGGAAAGTGAAGCGGGCAGCTTGCTACCCTCACTATATATCACTATTATAGCTTGTGTTTATTTAGTGAGTTGTTCAACTTTCTGCTCTCACGGTACCACTAGTATAGGTGATATTTTGGTTCCATGGATGGACTGACGGCGAATTTGCATCCTGCCTTGCAAATATGACACTTTACAACCTTATAAACAGGTAAAGTGGTCATTTGTCAATGAAAAATAAATTAAGTTACAGTGAGTCAGTGACTAACACTCTTAACAACCATGGTAAAACGAGAAGAAAAATAATAGTGTGAAATTTCAGTGCTTCTACAGTTTATGTTACATGTCGGAGCTTTATTGTTGTCTTATGATAATAGCTTGGAGAGGCTATTCAATATTTGTGCAGACGTGCCATTTGTTTCCTTTGATGTCATAGAATTGGAACTTTTCACCTGCTGGTGAATCTTGCACTTAAGTTTATTCTTCAGGAACTAATACAAAATGAGTAGATGCGTTGATTTTCTCTCTAGCACCGCCAAAGGTGTTAGACAAATCATGATGTTATCTGCTTCCATCTTTATTGTGCTTTTAGTTGGTTGTTGCTCTTCTTTTTGTTAAATTGCTTCCTGATAACATACTTCGATCCTTTCGTATGGTGTTTTCACTTCTAGTATATTTACTCATACTTCAATATCCACATAGCCAAGCCAAGGATGTAGTGAAATCTATCAAGAAACGCATTGGGCACAAGAACTCAAAGATCCAGCTTCTCGCACTAACAGTAAGTGTCATTCTGTATATTTGGTTTTTCATTGAATAAACTTAAACCATCAATTGTCAATTTTCCATTGACATAGGATAGGAGCATTGTGGTGTTCCTGCACATAATGATAGCACCAGATGGCATTAAAATTTTATCATTACATGGTATAATTTGATCAATTAGATAATTATTATGCACATTTCATCAATACGACATGGTTCTGTATTGATTTTCAGTTAGTTTAGTTGGCTAACTTAAAAATCATCATTCCACCACGATTATGTTGGATCCCTAACGGCTGTTATAATCAGGTTTCAGTCCATTCTGGTTCTTGCCAGCGACCATAAATTGTTTACCAACAAAAACCTGTTAAATCTTGGACAATTTTGTACCTCCAGCATTCAAATTGAAAATTGAACATGAGATGGTTACCAAAATAAAACATAATAACTGTTTGATAGGTGTTACAGCAGTTGTTTCATATGTTGAATTGATTGAATGTAAATTGCTTATGTACACTACATGCAATGGATTCTGTACAGCCACACATTAGCAATCCTGTGAGTGGAGGAGTCTGAACCATTCATGTCAACAAGGCACACACACAATGAACAATGCATGCCTCTACTCCCTCTGTATTTTCTGTGTGCGCATTCACATATACAGAGTCCATGTTTCTGTACAATAACATAATAAAATGCATAGTGCATATCTTGCAATTGTCGTGATTTCCTCATTTATCTTGCTGTTACTCTTTGGCACACATATACCATGTAGATGTAACCAGATATAGCATTGTGATAGATTGAGCAATATACATTGCAGTAATGCAATAATGCACATTATCTCTTGCCTAGTTATTCCATAAAATCTAACATATCCAGTTTGTTTTTATGTTTCCATGGGGTTGGTATGCCTGGTAATGATGCCAACTTGTTCCCAGTGGCCAGTGGTAAAATTTTTTTTTTAATAAAAAACTGTAGGATAGACCCCTACAGTGATAAATATGGGAAAAAAATTACAAAATTTACAGGGATATTTACAATATTATATAAACAGATTTTCTATCCATTGTGAAATTTCTGGAATTAAACTTTCTTTTCCCCTATGGATAACCATGGCAAACTCCTTTTTTAATAGAGTGATCTCTGGTTATAACAGCTTAGACCTCGTTTTAAATGGATGAATAGGCCAAATTATCTGATTAGCCGGGGTGCTTAAATATTATTTTAGAAGGTACCATGATTAGGTATGCCAAGTTGATAGGGTGGTCCATCTTATGGATGTTTTTTTAAGGAAAACAGCTGGTGGATGTTGGGGGTATTAAGTAATGGGATTGTATACATTCATTGCATGGCCAGCATAATTTGCTTGATCAAGAGAGTTCTACCTCAATATGGAGTTGACAAGAAAAGGAATAGTTCTAGAGGGAGAGCATATAGGCCTAAATGCAGCCTTTTTTTGCTTTTCCTTATAATGGGCAGTTTTACTGCATTTATCTTTTTTACTGTGTTTAATCTGTCGTGTCATACTTTTATTATGAATTTGTTGAATGTTTTCGTTGCTTTAGAATTTAATTTAATAGCTTGTGGAAGGCTTATACTTGAAAATGGGCACCCAAATAAGCATGTGGTGAATTATGGTGTTTATTTTATCTTTTTTTCCAGTTGCTGGAGACATTGATTAAAAATTGTGGAGACTTTGTTCATATGCATGTTGCTGAGAGGGATATACTCCATGAAATGGTGAAGATAGTTAAGAAAAAGGTCTGCTGACACTGTTTGATGCCCTTCCATACTGAAAGATTTCTATATTGATTTATCCTTTTGTTTTGTAGCCTGATTATCATGTAAAAGAGAAGATACTAATTCTGATAGACACTTGGCAAGAAGCTTTTGGTGGTTCCCGTGCAAGATATCCACAATATTATGTAGCATATCAAGAGCTTCTGGTATTATTTCTTGTGCTATTTACTTGCTATATTAACTATCCTCACAATTATTTTTCATCTTCTGTAAAATTCCATGTCATGTAATACTATCCACAAAAAGTAATGACAGACCAACCGGTATTTATTCCACCTTTTATACTCCTTACTAAAAGACAGTAACAAAATAAATGGATTGCTTTTCTTTGTTTAAGCTGATCATTTGGAAATATCTTTTTATTACTATACAGCTGTCCAGAAATAATCTTAATTTCATAATTTGATTTGTCAGCGTGCTGGAGCTGTATTTCCTCAAAAACCAGAGAGCTCTGTGCCAATCTATACTCCTCCACAGACTCAACCTCTGCGGAACCTTCCTCCAGCTCTGCGTAATACTGAGCGTAAACAAGAAGCACCTGAATCGTCTTCAGCACCAGAAGTGCCTACACTGAGGTAAATGGTTTTGAAACCTGCTTTACCACGCAGCCATGGAATTAATATTATTCATAACTAACGTGGAAGTTAGGCTTTATATTGTGAACTTTTAAGTTCAAAAAAAAGAAAACTGAGGGTTATCGTATTATTTGTCTTGTCACCTTTTATGCTTTTCACTTGTTCCCCAAAAGTAAGTTTGGATGATTTAAACGAGGACTGAAGACTTGTATAATTTCATTTCTGTTAAGATCAATTTCTAGGAGATTGGTAGGATTCTACCAAACAAAACCCCTTTATCCATAGCTTGACTTCCTTTACCTTAAAAAACTCAGAGCTTATCCTTTCTGTGGCCTTGTCAAGCAACTGCTTTTAATTTCCTCTCTAATATTAAAGCTGCCTTTTCTAAGAATGTATAAATCACATTATCTTGTATCCACTTTCCACCAGTTTGATAGAAATCCAGAATGCACGTGGTGTCATGGATGTTCTTTCAGAGATGTTGAATGCTATTGATCCTGGCAACAGAGAGGTAATTTCCTGTACATTGCAGTTCATAGAATGATCAGATGACAAATATATCTTCAGAAAGTTACTGCAGGGAAAAACGATCCATTCCATTTCTAGTGTAGGATCTTTTTGATAAAAATTGAATATTTTTGTTGCCTAGTTGCTAAAATGTAATGAATACAAAGGGTCTAAGACAGGAGGTTATTGTGGACCTCGTGGATCAATGCCGTTCTTACAAGCAGAGGGTGGTACAGCTTGTCAACTCAACCACGTAAGTTCCTATTTTATGTTTTTACCTTTCCAACCTCATATGAATTGCAGGGTACCAGGTAGTGGGAATGTAGGACACATATTTCTGACCTTGTTTTTCTCCTTGTTTTGTAATAAACAAATTAGAATTTTGCTGCCAAGTTTGTTATCATTCCCAATTTGTTCAATTATTTGAAGGCCATATGATGCTTCAAATCACCCTGCTATAGATTGTCCATTGATTTTCTCAGAATTTTTCACTAAGTTTGTTATTGTCATGCCCATTTTCTTCAATTATTTGAAGGCCTTGTGTGCTTCAAGTTTCCCTGCTAATGACTGTCCATTTGTTTTCTTTAATCCATTTGTCTAAATCAACTTGGGTTTGCTCTTTTAAGCATTTTGTGGAAATATCACTAATCCTAACAAATTCCTAGTTTGTGAATAGCATGTCATTGACCTGTTTGTTAATCCTAATGTAGACTTTAGACATGTCTAAAAAAACATCCTATTCCTGATGGCATTTCCAGATCACAAGTGTTAATCCTAGTGTAGTTGATTTCTTCCTTGAATGTATGCAGTCTTATTCTTGGACCAGTAGGTCAGAGAATCAGACAAGAGATAGTTGAACGATGATTCCAGGGGTGACCCACATCTCATAGCCAATCATGAGGGGAGGGGTGGACAGAAGCTAGTTAACAGAGCAGAAAATTCTTGTAAAAGTACCACTCTACCTTTTTTGTTTCACGCATTGGAAAAATACAGCAACATGTTTTGAAAGCCTGAGCAATAACTTCTTATTATGCTTCAGTTATGAACCGAAATGTGATATAGTGCATTCTGTCTGATATGAACCCTTTATTTAGTAGTGGTACCAATCTACCGTTCACCTGTTAGTCTCCTTTCAGTGCATAGTTGGTTGAAAATCTGGTACAATATTCCAAAGTAAATGCTAGGTTCCTTAAACTTGTTGGGTGTCATCCAGGTCCCTAAACTCTGGTAGTGCATATTTAAACCTACAATATTGTTAAAGGTCCAAAAGTACGCATGAACCTTTAGGAGCCAACATGGCACACAACATGGAGGCCACCTGTGGCATGCGCTCTCACATGTGGCCAACTGATGTAATACAGGATATCAACCTGTGGTGGAATATTTTTTTCCTTAAACTTCTTTTGACGACATTTATTTTTATCACCTTTTGAATTGCTGTCTTTCCATTGGCTTCATAGGAGTATGGAATGACCCTCTTAAATTATTTTTGTGGATTGAACTGTGACAGGGACGAGGAGCTGCTAAGCCAGGGTCTTTCATTGAATGATGATTTACAGCGTGTTCTTGCAAAACACGATGCAATTGCTGCAGGCATAGCAGTTCGTGTAGAAAAACCAAAATCAGTCCAGGCCCGAGGGGATAAGTCTCCATCAATCAAACCAGAAGGGGCAAAACAGCCAGATCAGAGGTGGTTACTTTTATCTCATATCAAGCATTATGTTTTTATGAGCTTGTGTTTCGCTTCTTGAGAGAAATGATTCTTTATCTGTTTAGGGTTAAGTAACATTTGAAATAACACCTGAATAATAGAGCAACACGTCATTAATTACTTGCTGACTTCTGTATACCTAGTGTACTTTTCAGGTCTTCTGAAGCTGCCAGTACCGTGACTCCATTTGAGCAATTAGCTCTTCCAGCACCCGCATCATCCAGCAGTTCCAAACCTCCTGAAGAACCAGCTGTTGGCCCTAGTATTGACCTACTTAGTGGTGATGACTACTTCAAGCCAGAACCTGTTAATTCCCAGGCCCTTGTTTCTGTAGGCAATCCACCTGCTGCTTCAGCCAACAATACCTTGGACCTGGTAGACATGTTTGCACAAAGCAATGTTGGCAACAACCAGAACCCTGCTGTCACCTCTTCTATGTTGAATTCAAATCCTAGTCTCTCCGAGCCACAGCTGTATCCCTCACAGCAGACTGTGCCACCACAACAGCCTTCTCCATACTCTAATGGGTTAACTTCAAATACAAAGGCACTGTATGATCAACCTTCTGACATAAACGCCACAGGTTCATGGAATGGTCAATTTGCTCATGGAATGCTTCCTCCACAGCTTCCTCCGCAACTGCCTCCACATCTTCCACATCAACCACCAAATTACGGTACTATCATTTCTTCTATAATGGGCTTCATATATTAGGTTTGTAGCATTTCCTGTTTTATTTCTATTAGCTCAGAAAGCTCTAGTAGAATCATTTTGCTAGACTAGCTAAATGCCGTACTTTGCTATAGATAAAAAGAAAACTATCATATATTTTATAAAATAAATAAAAACATTTTCTATGAAATATGTTACCCACAATTTTCTATAGAAAAATATAGCTATCCACATTAATTTTATATGTGGTTATCCATTTATATTTTGTTGCTATGTAACATTAAGAAGTTTAAGGTGTTATATATAAAAATTATAAGGGGTAGGTGAAGTGGCAGATTCGCTGCCACCACCATTGAAGTCTTTTTAAAGGAAGTAGAGATAAGGTATTTATGTACTAGCATTTCTGAAGAGAGCACATCATTATTGTAAATGTTCATATAGAACATGGTGAAACTTGATTTCATTTGTTTGCCAAGTATTTTTTTCTTGTAGCTTTGCCTTTTTATCTTTTCATGTATAAGTGGTGCCATTATTTATGGGTGCTCCCTTACAGGTCAAGGTCAAGATCAGAGTGGTGATCTCCCACCACCACCCTGGGAAACTCAACCTGCAGAAAGTGATCAATTCCAGCCTGGGCAATCTGGTGGGCTAGCAATGCCATCAGGGCAAATTGGAGGCATTCAATCCCAACCTGTTCAAGTTCAGCCTGGGCAAGTTGCACCATCACAACCAATGCTGACCGGGCAACCCACAGGAATGCAGTTTCAACAAGGGTTTGGGGATCAGCTTGGGGCTCAACAAACACAACCCTTGAACACGCAATATGGTGGAATGTATCCTACAATGCAAGGTAACCAAACAGCTGGCATGTATCCCCAGCAGATGGCTGGAGATTTCTACCAGCAACAGATGTATGGTGGTCAGATGGCTGGTTATGGATACGGTCAGCAGCCTGGAGGCTACTATGCTCCAAACACTGCGTATGGGTATGGCGGTGCAAACGAGCTTTCTCAGGGAATGAACGGGCTCACAGTGCAAGACAACAGTTTGTATGGAACTTCTGCATCCTCTTCCTTCCAGCAGCCAATGAGGCCATCCAGACCCGAGGATTCCCTCTTTGGCGATCTTGTTAACATTGCCAAAACAAAGCCTAGCAAAACTGCAGCTAATAAGGCTGGTGGCTTGTAAAGATGAGTGGATGCTTATCAACACTTGTGGCCGCGGAGATAGCTTTTCCTCATAGTACATAAGTTCTTCGAATGTTTTCTCTATTGGAAAGTACTAGGTGAGCGTTATAGATTCTAAATTCATGGCAAGTGCAGTTCAGTAAATTTTTCTTTGTCGACTTGCAAGCAATTATAGTTTGTTTGCTTCTTGCAAGCTTTCAATTTCCTGCGCCATCAGGAGTTTTCTGTAGTCTGTAAACCTTGGTAAGAAAAAAATCATTGAACATTCTTTAATGTTTCCTGTAAAGAATTGAGATCGTCAAGTATTATACTGATAGCTACAATCTTGTTCATGGATCAGATTTAGAAGATTTTTACATATGTTACGCCCTTCATCTTTGTTGCAGGTCCGGGAGGTAGGCTAGCCGCAGGAGCGTTGGGCTTCAAACAAGATGCACACTAGAGTTCAATGACCTTCAAAATCGGGAATATAAGGGAAACACGGGCGATCAGGGTCAGGGCTGCATTTCTTTTTTCTATTTTTAATGTATTTGTTAGCTTCATGACAATTAGCAAACGTGGACCTCGTCCCTGTGAAAAACAAAATTCGAGGTCGAACTAATGGGATAAAACCATCATTCCAATTTGTAGTTTCGACTTCCAATTCCAAAACGTCGTGAGCTTGTCCTGTCAAGACGGAAAGCCTAATGCACAAACGCGTGTGAGATGGACATCTCGCAAATGCATCCCGATATCCCGATATCGTAATGATAATCATTGGATTAGGGTTAGGGTTTCTGGGATAATTCTCGGGTTAGGGTTGGGGTTTCAGGGGTGCGATGGAGAGTGGCGCTAGGAATGGGAAGTAGGGAATCAGGCTTAGAGGGATGTCATGGAAGATGACGAACTAGCGGTGGACAAGGACAGGCAACGAGGCGTCGGCGGTGGTGCCACCGTAGCCACTGGGTCAACAGCTGGCGGTGGGTTGATGTTAGTGACAGGAGCAAAACGAGACGAAAGGGGTGGGAGAACGCTGACCAAGCGGGGCTTTGCCAACACGTTAATACCTTTTGGCGATGGCGAGTTCAGGCAGTGGCGACGAGGATTCGAAGCTAGATGTGTATTTCGCACCGAAGGAGAGAAAGGGAGTTCGTTGAAGAGAGGGCATCGCCAATGCCAACCGTCGTCGACGCATCTAGCTCCTACCTTGTTGCCAAAGCCAGAGGGGGCTCATCGTTAGGTGGAAGAGGGTCTTGCCAAACGAAGCTAGAGCGAGCTCACAGTTGGGTGGAAGAGGGTCTTGCTAAAGAAAGCTAGAGCAAGCTCGCCGAAGGGCCATAACCGGCGTTGTCACCGAAGGGAGGGGGCATCGCCGTCGCTAGCATGCACAGATGAGTGGACAGAAAGAACGAGATATAAGGTAGAGAGAAATGCCAGATAAGGTGAAGAGAGATTATCGCTGGGCCATTGTTACGTCCAAAAATTTCTGTCCAGAATTTCCTAAGCTGAAAGTGCATTACATCCTTGTTCAGGACCAACCAGGGTACACAAACGACAATTTCATATATGGAATCCACGTCTTAGAAATATCATAGAAGTCTTACATAAATGCACTGGAAAAATTAAACGAGCTAAACTACATCTTGACGCTCACAGCGTGGCGACTCCACTCCACGGGCATCCTTGACGGTAGGTGTAAGCCTATTCCTTTGCGTATCCATCATTTGACTCAAACTCTAGCTCTGAAGTGGGAAAAATGAAGCAAAGTTGAGTACTTTCCACTATACTCAGCAAGTCATACCAAGAAAATGTATGATGCAAGTAATTTCAAAGGAAGGCTAGGGGTTATTTGCATTAATAAAGCAATTTAAAGATAGTAGTTGAAAGCAATAAAAATTGTTAGGTTTAAATAAAAAAGAATTAATAATCACTGTCCAACGCTACACCACGTTGAGACAGGCCCAACCCATCCATCTAATCCATGCCAGCTCCATTAAATCAAACTATTACAAATGGGACTAATCACGGTGAATCTGGTTGATCGCCCATAACTGCGGGCACGACTATTTGAATAGTTTTACTCTGAGCAGAGGTATACATATGTACCCATAAGATAGCCCCACAATACGATTCCGTGCGTCGACATGCCGCCACAGCGTACCGGAAAGGGAACTGTGGCAGGACCCTTCGAATAACCCTCCCTGACTAAGCGACACCACACTTCAGATTTCGCCTCTACCATTAAATCCAAGGTAGACACCCCCTCTAGTGTATATGTGAATTCGGAAGCCGCCTAGGTCTTGCCTAGCCCATCCAAACTCCATCACGTCCACCCTTGCCTGGGTACGTCGGAAAGGAAAAATCTATACTACAAGCCCAACAGTTGCCCACGCTGACTTATGGTATGCACGATAATTCTTCTAGGTTTTTTTGCGAACCGGTCCTTAACTGTCATGGGTGCGTCTATCAAAACTATACACCCACAACCCATCATTAATCATATTTTAGTTGAAACTGATACTATAGTGGTACATGTCTATAAACACCTTTACTAACTTCATCATAGAATAGTGGTAACATTTCCCATAGTGAGCTAGTTAATCTAAGCATGACTAAACATTTTCTAATCCAACGTCATATTCAATCCCAATTTATCAATGACATAGGGTAATCAAGCTAGGCTGCACACTATAGTTCTCATCCCACATGACATTATAAAATAATGTAATTTAATAGAAAAGCGAGGTACTTTACAATTGTGTACAATATGATCAATGTAGAATGCATGGCTTGCCTTGCTCTTGCTCTTGAGGAACTTCTGCAACTTCTTCAAAATAAACGGGAGCGTCGGAGGTGCCGGAATCTAAGCGATAAACAAAACACAACACAAACATGCTACAAGTCTACTGAAAAAGGCATCAAAACTATTTTTAATGGATTCTAGGCATTTTTATGAGTCATCTGCAATTTGAATGGACTCAAACGGAGTTCGTATGAATTTTGTATGAATTTTAGAAGTTTCAATGTATTTACTATACAAAGAAAAAATTAAACGATTTATTGCGCAACCAGCCCTAGGCCGACGCTGACAGGCGAGACCCACCTAGCGGTGGCACGTGGAAGAGGTGGCCCACGGTGGACCAAGTCCACGGGTCGGGGTTGTGTGCGTACCACGTGACGCACACGTGGCGCCGACGCAGCAGCCACACGGCGGACACGTAGGCGGGTGGTGCTACCGCTGGCCTAGGTGGCGCCGACGCGGGACGGCATTGGGGTGACGCGTGGATGGTTCGGATTCACCCGACGATGGATCCGATGGTGCGGGAGAGGCGACGACGGCTCCGTCGGCCGACGGGGTGTGGCGGCGGCGCGCGGGACCCTATGGTTTGCGACGTGCGGGAGCAGCGAGCGGAGGCGCGCCCCGTGTGGGCGAATTGGCAGAGTGCTCGGCCGAGGGAGGAAGGAGGGAAAATGGGAAAAAGGCGGCTCACCACGGCGGCGGTGACCAGTGTGGAGAGAGAGGACGGCGGGACGACGAATGTGGCGGTGATCCGATGAGTCAAAGGACGGCCAAGGTCCTGCATCGTCTGGTGGAGGTAAGAAAAGAGAAATGAGGGTAGGAGAGGGTGCGCAGCGACGAGAAATGCCGGTCAGAAGGTGGAAAAGAAGGGCGGCTCACCAGCGCATGGGGGAGGAGGGGTTCTGGCGGCGCAGGGCGACGTCCAAGGGGTGGCCAAGGCTCCTCGCGACCTTGCGAAGCCGATGGCGGTGACGGGAAGGTTTGGTGACGGATGGCGTGGCGGAATTAGGCTGCCGGAGCGGTGGAAAATGCGATAGTGTTAGGGTTTGACGGCGCGGGTGTGATTGAGAACACGAGGGCTTCGGTGAGTTAGGGAAAATGATGAGCGGACCTCGGGGCGGCGATTTATATCCATTGGTGAGTCAGACGTGGCCCGAGGGCGTCGGGAATGGTGGCAGTGTGGATAGGGAGAGAGAGTGAGGCACGGGGATTTCGAGTCTGGCTGTTCCATAGCTCTACTCGCATGGGGAAGAGAGGGGGAGTGGGTACGCGACTCGAGGCGACACGGCGTGGTGCGGGAGGTACGGGAGCACGCGGGGAAGACTACGGTGTGGGGCGGCTCGGTCCCGCCTTCCTACGGGAGGTAGGGATGGTGCGACGGTGGGGCCCACTGTTGGCGTCCCGAGCGAGCGAGGAGGGCGTCGGACTTGCACCGTTAGCTGGGCTGCGGCCTTGGGCTGGCCCAATGAGAGGGAGAGAAGGGGTCACGCGTGGGTGAACAAGAACGGGCCACCGACCCGCGACCTAGAAAAAAAGAAAAAGGATTTTTTAGATTGAATTTAATTTCAATAATCCTATTTCAAATTTTAAAATTATTTACTCTGCTATGAAAATTCCAAAAAAATCCTGTTAATGTATTTTCACATGGGAAATTTAAGAAAAATTCCACCAAGTCCATTTTATTTATTAAATAGATTTATTTATTGGGGTTTCTCTTTGGGTTAATTCCCAACATTTTCTTTGTGCATTTTCTCGGATAAATTTTAGAACTAAAGAGAGAATTTTGGGGTGTGACAAACCTACCCCCTTAAAGAATCTCGACCACGAGATTCGGAGGCGTTGGCAAAGAGGTACGGATGGGCAGCCTTCAAGTCGTCTTCTCTTTCCCAAGTGGCCTTTTCCTCGAATGGTGGCTCCACTACACTCGACGAATCGGTCACCCGATTCCTAGTTCTCCTTTCGCTCATTTCGAGGATGCAAGTCGGCTTCTCAACATACATTAAGTCGTCTTGTATTTCGATGTGCTCAGGGCTTGGTTGCTCCTCAGGTAGTCTTAAGCATTTCTTCAACTAGGAGACGTGGAATACGTCATGAATGCCTTCCCTAGTGGAGGAAAGTTCAAGTTGATAAGCAACTTCTCCTCACGTTCCAGGATTTTGTTTGGTCCCACAAAGCGTGGTGCCAACTTTCCTTTCGTCTGGAAGCGATGTGCTCCCCGGAGCGGAGTGACGCAGAGGTACACATAGTCTCCAGCTTCGAAACTAAGTTCTCTCCGACGGTTGTCGGCATAACTTTTCTGTCGAGACTGGGTAGTTTTCAGCCTTTCCCGAATAAGCCTTACTTTCTCTTCTGCCTCGTTCAAGACGTCAGTCCCAAATAGCTGGTGTTCTCCTGTTTGATCCTAGAAGAGTGGTGCGCGACACTTTCTACCATACAATGCTTCGAACAGAGCCATCTGCAGACTGGCTTGGTAAATGTTATTGTACGAGGACTCGGCATATGGCAGGCTCTTGTCCCAAGCTCCGCCAAAGTCGAGCGCACAAGCTCTCAACATATCTTCCATTATTTGATTGACTCTTTCGGTCTAGCCATCGGTTTGAGGATGGTATGCAGTGCTAAAGTTCAAACGCATTCCCGATTCCTCTTACAGTTTCTGCCAGAACTTTGAGGTGAACTGACTCCCTCGATTGGACACGATCTTCTTAAGCACTCCATGTAGACACATGATTCTTGCTAGGTAAAGTTTCGCTAGCTTCTTCCCAAAATAGGTGGTATGTACCAGAATGAAGTGAGTGATTTCGTAAGTCGGTCCACAATCACCCAAATAGAATCGTGACCGGTGGAAGTTCTGGGTAGACCCGTGATGAAGTTCATCCCAATTTCTTCTCATATCCATTCCGGGATCTTAAGAGGTTGTAACAACCCTTTAGATCTCTGGTGTTCCGCCTTTACTCATTGACATATGTCACATAGTGCAACGAAATCTGTGATTTCTCTGCTCATGCTAACCCATCAAAATTTTTCCTTAAGATCCTGGTACATTTTGGTACTGATAGGGTGGATGGAATACTGGGTTTGATGAGCTTCCCTGAGGATCAGATATTTTAGTTCCTTGTTCTCAGGTACACACAGTCTTTCTCCCATCCAGATTGTCCCTTGTTTGTCTTCTGTGAAGTCTCAGCCTTGCTAATCCTCATGTTCTTCTTTAATTCTGCTATTTCGGGATCCCTCGCCCGGGCTAGGCAAACTTGTTCCACGAGCGTGGGTTGTGCCTCCAGAGCAGCCACGTATCCATGCTCAACTATTCCCAAGTTCAAACGTTCCACGTCCCGTTGCACGTCGTTACACATCTCTTCCATCCAAGTGATATTGCAGTAGTTTTTCCTGCTTAGGGCGTCTGCCACCACATTAGCTTTGCGGGGGTGGTACTGTATCCCCATGTCATAGTCTTTGATTAGTTCCTACCATCTTCGCTATCAGAGGTTCAAATCAGGTTGGGTGAAGATGTATTTCAAACTCTTGTGGTCTGTATATACCTCACAGCGGTTACCGAAAAGGTAGTGTCGGTGGCCAGAGGTGGTGGAGATGGTTCGGCCAAACCAGGGTTCGGCCGAACCACTCCTAGAGCCCCTAACCACCAAATTGCACGTGGCACCATTGGTCCTCAATGACGGTTAAGGGTGTTTACTGACTTTTCCGCCGACCTACAACCGTCATTGGCACACTATAAAAGGAGCTCACTCTCTTCACTTCGACAACACACAAGAAGAAGATCAAAGCTCTATTCCAAAGGCAAAGCCCTAGTTCTCTAGTGCTTAGAAAGTAAGGAAGAAAGTGAGGGGTAGTTCGAAGGATTGCCGAGTATCTTGCGACTTACCTCCGACCTTGTACCTCAACAGATGTTTCTTTTAATAAAGTAAGTGTTCGTGATTACCTATGGTTGAATTCCTTTCCATTGAGTAATTACTTTACTTTATTTACTTACGAGATCATTGTCCATTCGTAGGTGCTCTAGTCTAAGACTCTTGATGAAGATGAATGTTCTTGGCCAAGTCTAGAGTAGTAATCAATAGCGTAGACGTAGTGTCTAGGCTAGGGTTTACCTTTGCTTGCCGTGTACTCCATGTTGTAGAGGTAGGCGGTAGGCGGTTACAGCCCTATCCATCCTTGGTAATCCTCCATGTTTGGGTACGTCATAGAGTTGTAGGCTGGAGTCACTTGGCTGACCGAGTGTAAGCTGGCGCTCAAAGTAAGTAAATATAGTGAGGAACTTACCATTTATCTAGAGCCATAACCATAGAAATCCTCTCTATACCCTCGCCTATATATTATTGTTGTCCTTGGATGAATCTGACCCTTAGGTAACTCACACACGTTTCCTGTGAATTCAATACCTTGGAATACTCCCAGGTGAAGTGCTATAACGGTATTTCGTATGTTTGCGGATTAATCTATGATCATAAGAAATACCAATAGTCACCAACTTTTTCTTGAGTTCTTCAAAGCTTTTGTCGCACTCCACAGACCACTCGAATTTTTCATCTTTCTTTAGCAGTTGTGTCATTGGCCTGGCAATCCTAGAGAAGTTTTTGATGAACCGACGGTAGTAACCCGCGAGTCCAAGGAAACTCCTGATCTGAGTGACTCTCCTTGGTAGGGTCCACTTGGTAACTGACTCCACATTCGTCGGATCTATTGCCACTCCTTGAGCAGTTATTACGTGACCGAGGAACTTAACTTCCTCAAGCCAGAAGTCACACTTGCTAAACTTAGAGTATAACTGGTGCTCCTTCAACCTTTCGAGTACCAGATGCAGATGTTGTTCATGTTCAGTCTCGGACATGGAGTAGATCAGTATGTCATCGATGAATACCACTACGAATTTGTCCAAAAAATCCATGAACACTTTATTCATTAGGTTCATGAAGAAGGCCGGTGCATTCATGAGTCCAAAGGACATAACGGTGCACTCATACAATCCATACCGAGTGGTGAAGGCCGTATTTGGGATGTCTTCTTCCCTGATTCTTAACTGGTGGTAGCCTGATTGAAGGTCTACCTTGGAGAATACAGTGGCTCCTTTCAGCTGGTCAAACAAGTCGTCAATTCAAGGTAAGGGATACTTGTTCTTGATAGTGACCTCATTGAGCACACGATAATCGACGCACATCCTCTTGGTTTTGTCTTTCTTCTCCACAAAGATCACCGGAGCACACCAAGGCGACATGCTCGAGCGAATGTATCCCGTCTGTAGTTGCTTATTGACTTGCTTCTTGACTTTTGCCATTTTGTAGGGCCTCTCGTATATCAGAGCTGTTCCTGGTACCAGGTTAATCCGGAACTCGATCTCCCTTTTTGGTGGCATGGTTGTAAGATCCTCCAAAAAACCTCCGGATACTCTCGGACTATAGGGATGTCCTCTAAATTCTTGGGATTTTTCTCATCTACCATTGTCTTGTCCTCGCCAGTAGTCTGATTCAAGCTTACTCCATGCTCTTGGGGCGTCAGAGATTGGAAGGTGACCACTTTTCCTTTCGTGTTGGTAAGAGTGATGGTGCATATCGCGCAGTTGATCACTCCCTTGTGTCTTATCAACCAATCCATCCCGAGAATGATATCTAGGTCTTTGGATTTAAGAAGGGTGAGGTTGGCTAGAAATCGTGATCTTTGGATTTCTATTGTCACCGAGGGACTATAGCTGACAAACGTCAAGCTATTTCCCGTGGTGTAAAGCCGCATCAGTGTGACAAGTTTCTCTTTTCTTAGCCCATGTTTCCTGACAAATCTCTTGGATATAAAAGAATGTGTTGTGCCCAAATCAAATAATACGTTAGCAGAGATTGAGTTCACAGGGAACGTACCCAGTATTACTTCTGGTGCTGCCTGGGCTTCTTCTGCTGTGGTGTGGTTGACTCGTGCCTGGACAAACTTAGGCCCCATGAGCTTTGGCTTCGGGCACTTGTCGGCAAAGTGTCCGGCCTCGTTGTAGTTGAAACATACCAGTGGCTTTCCTCTAAAATCCTTCTTGGGTTGTGCCGGCTGGGCTGGGGCCATTGGCGGGCGTGGAGCTGAGTTTCGTTGGGGATGTCCCCTGCTCGTGTTGCTGCCACGGTTGGTGTTGGGGTTGAATTTCCCTAGGTGATATGGGCGGTGTTGGCGGACGATCATGGTGGAGGGTCAACCCTGTTGCCCAGCTATAAAGCGAGGCCTTTGGTTGTTCCCTTGGTGCATTTAGAACTGGGTTGCCTTCCTCTTGCGATCCATTTTATTCTGCTGGTCCTCTTGGCAGATAGCCTTGTCCATCAGCTTCTCGAAGTCGGCATAGTTGCCGGAGCTTAGCTGGTTGGTCAGTTCATCGTTGAGGCCAGCCAAGAACTTCTCCTGCCTCTCGGCATCGGTGCGCACATCCTTGGGTGCATAGCGTGCGAGGCAGTTGAACTCATGGAGGTATTCCATCACAGTCCTATTCCCTTGATGCAGTGCACGGAATTCTCCCTTCTTCTGTGCCACTATCCCATCGGGAAAAAGAAGCAGATCAACTCCTAATTAAGAGCAACCATACCACAACCACTTGGTAAGGTCTACCGATTACCCCACAAGCACACAAGCAAACCTAAACACAAAAGCTAGCATATAAACAAACTAGGAAAAACGATAAACTAGGGGTGATGGTCCTAGTGCTCGGATCGGCTCCTGTGGTCGGTGGAGTCGAAGTCGGACTCGGGCTCGTCTCCGTTCTCCTCCGAACGGCTCCTGGAGTCTAGCAGATAGGTCTCTCCACTGTCAGTCTCGGAGCTGGAGCTGTTGCTGGTGGTGGTCCTGGGCCCACGGGGAGATCTAGGCATAGCGGATATCCAACCACCACTGTTGTCGCCCACTGCCACTGTCGCGGGAGCGAAGGTGAGTCCTGGTGCCGGGGCTGGTGACAGTGGAGGCGAGGGCGACACGAACACTGGGAGTGGCTCCGGTGCTGGTGGCGGGTTCCAGTGTGCTAACTAGATACGCACGGGAGCTGTGGTCGATTTCCTCGGCGTCGTACAGAACCTGGCTCCCCTGGGTGGTGAATGTCCTTGGAGTACGGTGTTCTTCCTCTTGAGGCGAGCCACCTCGTCCTTCGGTCGCACGATCTCCACCAGCTTCCTGTCGTTGAGGGTCTTGAACGCCCTATGCATGTTGGCATGCATAGTATCAAAGCCCTGCAGCACGGCGCACATAAGCTCGAAAGTGGTGTCGTTCTTCCCGGAAGCTGACCGTAAGGTGTTGACATTGTCCTAGCTACCACGACTGGGGTGGTAGCGGTAGGCGGTGCTGCGGAGGTCGATGTTGTGCCTCTCACGGAGTCGGGCCATCATCCGATACGCTGCCTCCTAACAGGCGTGCACGAAAATGCCCCGAGAAGCTATGACCACCATGTTGAGCAGGTAGGTGAGGATGCCGTGTACCTCCAGACTAACATGGTGGGGAAACTCGCCACTGAGAGGGCGGATCTGGGTGTACTCCGGGTCGTGAGGGTAGCCGACCAGGAATGACATGCAACTAAGCTTGACTTCAAAGTCACCCATTCCCTGGCAATGTGCGTTGGGGAAAGGTCTGACATCTATAGAAGACAAAGGAGAGGAATCAATGCATGCTCAAATCCAAATTAAATAAAGAAATAAATAACAAATTAAAATAAAGCAATAAATAACCAAGTAAGAGGCAACTTTTATGTATAGAATATTTTAGCATGACTCTAGATAAAATTCTATTGACACTACCGAGCGATAAATTAATGCACCAAACATAGATATATAAGAGTAACAAGAAGCATAAAAATTTGCATCCCGCATAGCCTAGACACGACTTAATGCATAGTCCCGATAAATCCCAGTCCGATTGTCGAATAAAATTCAATTCGAATCCAAGTCCTGTCTATACAAAATAGCATACCCTAGACTAACCATACTTGGAAAGATCCAATTCGAATGAACGGTCAAGATTTTTCATGCAAACCAAGGAAACAAAATTTCCAATCTTCTCGAAACAACTCCAAATGCAAAATACAGATGAAAGAGTTTTAGAGGGCTCTTAGGGTTTACAGTTGGCTTATTCTACAGTAAAGGTTGGCTCTGATACCAACTTGTCACACCTAGAAATTTTTGCCCGGAATTTTCGGAGCTGAATGTACATTACATCCCTGTCCAGGACCAGCCAGGGTACACAAATGACAATTTGATGTAAAAAATTCATGTCTTAGAAACATCATAAAAGTCTTACATAAATGCAGTGGAAAAATTAAACGAGCTAAACAACATATTGACGCTCGCAGCATGACGACTCCACTCCACGGACACCTGGACAGTAGGTGTAAGCATATTCCTCCGCGTCTCCATCATCTGAATCAAACTCCAGCTCTGTGGTGGGGAAAATGAAGCAAGGCTGAGTACTACCCACTTACTCAACAAGTCATACCAAGAAGAGGTATGATGCAAGTAATTCCAAAGGAAGACTAGGAGTTATTTGTATAAATCAAGCAATTTAAAAACAATAGTTGAAAGCAGTAAAAATTGTTAGGTTTAATTAAACAGGATTAACCATCATTGTCTAACGCTACACCACGTTGAGACAGACCCAAACCATCCATCTAGTCCATGCTAGTTTCATTAAATCAAATTATTATAAATGTAACGAATCACGGTGAATCTAGTTGATCGCCCATAACTGCGGGCACGACTATTCAAATAGTTCTACTCTATTTAGAGGTGTACATCTATACCCATAAGACATAGCCCTACAACACGTTTCCGTGCATCGACATGCCGCCATGGCATACCGGAAAGGAAACTGTGACAAGACCCTTCGCATAACTCTCCCTGACCAAGCGACACCACACTTCAGGTTTCACCCCTACCTTTAAATCCAAGGTAGGCAGCCCCTTCTGGTACCTAGGTGAATCTGAAAGCTGCCTAGGCCTTGCCCGACCCTTAAATGGGTACGTCGGACGGGGAAAAGTTACACTACAAGCCCAGCCATTGCCCGTGCTAGCCTGTGGTACACACGATAATTCTTCCAGGGTTTTCCGTGAACTGGTCCTTAATTGCTATGAGTGCGTCTATCAAAACCATGCACCGACAGCCCATCATTAATCATGTTTTAGTTGAAACTGATACCATAGTGGGTCCATAAACAACTTTACTAACTTTATCATAGAATAGTGGTAGCATTTCTTGTAGTGAGCTAGTTGATCTAAGCATGACTAAGCATTTTTCAATCCAAAATCTAGTCATATTCAATCCCAATTTTTCAATGACATAGGGTAATCAAGCTAGGCTGCACACTATAGTTCTCATCCCACATGACATTATAAAATAATGCAATTTAATAGAAAAGCAAGGTACTTTACAATTAGGTACAATATGATCAATGTAGAATGCATGAATTGCCTTGCTCTTGCTCTTGAGGAACTTCTGCAACTTCTTCAAAATAAACAGGAGCGTCGGAGGTGCCAGAATCTAAGTGACAAACAGAACACTACTGAAACAGGCATCAAAACAAATTTTTAATGAATTATAGACATTTTTATGAGTCATCTGTAATTTGAATGGACTCAAACGGAGTTCGGATGAATTTTATATGAATTTTATAAGTTTCATGGTATTTACTATAAAAAAAGAATTCAACGATTTATTGCGCAACCAGCCCTAGTGCTGACATCATCGAGCATGGGCTGGCACCGATAGGCGGGACCCACCTGGAGGTGGCGCATGGGAGAGGCATCGCACGGTGGACCAAGTTCACAGGTCGGGGTTGTGCGCGCACCACATAGCGCACACGTGGCACCAACGCGGGACGACGTCGGGGTGACGCGTGGATGGCCCGGATTCACCTAAGGTTGGATCTGATGACGCAGGAGAGGCAACCATGGCTCCATCAGCCGATGGGGTGCGACAGCGGTGCACGGCGGCACGTGGGACTGTATGGTCGCCAGCGACGCACGAGAGCGACGTGCGGAGGCAGCGGTGACCGGCGTGGAGGGAGAGGACGGCGGGACAGCGATCCGACGATTCAAAGGGCAGTCGAGGTCTTGCATCGTCCTAGAGGTGAGAAAAGAGAAACGAGGGAGGAGAGGCGCGCGACGGTGAGAAATGCCAGTCGTAAGGGGGAAAGGAAGGGCGGTTCACCAGCGCATGGGGGAGGAGGGGTTCCGACGACGCGGGGCGACGTCCAAGCGATGGTCGAGGCTCCTCGCAACCTTGCGAAGCCGATGGCGGTGACGGGGAGGTTTGGTGACGGATGGCATGGCGAAATTAGGCGACCAGAGCGGTGGAAAATGCGACGGCGCTAGGGTTCGACAGCGCGGGCACGATTGAGAGCACGAGGGCTTGGCTTTGGTGAGTTGGGGAAAATGATGAGCGGACCTCGGGGCAACGATTTATAGCCATGAGAGAGTTGGATGTGGCCCAAGGGTGGCGGGAATGGCGGCGACGTGGATTGAAAGAGAGAGTGAGGCGCGGGAATTTCGAATCCGACCATTCCACGACTCGCACATGGGAAGAGACGGGGAGTAGGCACACGACTCGGGCGACAAAGGGTGACGCGGATGGCGCGGGAGCACGCGGCGAAGACGGCAGCGTGGGCTAACATCAACCCCGCCTTCCTCGACGGAGGTAGGGGACGGTCCCGACAGTAGGGCCCACCTATCGGCGTCCCGGGAGAGCGAGGAAGGGGCGACGACTTGCGGTTAGCTAGGCCACAGCCTCGACCCAGGGCACGCGCGACTGAACAGGAACAGGCCGCCGGCCATGGCCTAGAAAAAAAAAGGAAAAGATAAAATGAAAAAGAAAAATAAAAATAAAAGATTTTCAGATTTGATTTAATTTTGATAATCCCATTTCAATTTTTAAAATTATTTCTACTCTGAAAATTACATAAGAAATTTAAGAAAAATTCCACCAAGTTAATTTCATTTATCAAATGGATTTATTTATTGATGTTTCTCTCTATGTTTATTCTCGACATTTTCTTTATGCATTTTCTCAGATAAATTTTAGAACTAAAGAGTAAAGAGGAAATTTTGGAGGGAATTTTGGGGTGTGACAGCCACCCGGGACACGCGTTCGAGGGCGCGAATGCGCGCCCAGTAGGCATACCCCCGTCAAGACCCTTTCCAGCCCTGCCCCTGTTCACGCCCTCAGCAGATATACCAGCCTACCACTGAGATGTGTACAGAGCTTGATTCCCAACTTTCAGACATTTAATTAAAAAATAAATTTAATAATGACCTACCCTAACGAGAAGTCTGGTTTCTTGGTGGCAACTACTGTAACAAGGCCAAAAAACCTGAACCAAATCGATATGGCAACATCACCATCTCAATGCTGTTGTATGCAGACACACTGGAGCTTCACGTCAAGAAGAGCATACTGAAGTGCATTCTCACTTATTACCAAGCCTCCTAACGCTAAAAGTTAGCAGCTAACAGCAGTGAGCTAATTGGTGCAATCAAAATGAAAGAAAATTGTTATCAAATACTCACATTTGCTCAAGGATGCTCATCAAAAGCTGCGTCCTCCAGAATCATGTAAATCAAAATGCACATATCTAAAATGAGCATCGGCAACATAACCAATAGCATGGACATGTGAAACTGGATGTAGCAGCACCCAAAAAAGCCATGTCATTTAATGGTTAAACAGTTTATGGCTTCTTGTAAGCTCTTCTATGGTTTGTGCTAAAAGGCATCAAGAGTTTCAAAAGCTTCTGAACCAAGTGCAGAGTTACAATGGCTAGGGCAGCAAAAGTATGTTGTCATAAAGGCATAGAATTCCCTGCAAACACAATAAGGAGCTTATGTCAGGAAATACTGCTGTAGCTTCACACAGTGTTCAATACAAAAGATAGAAGTGCACAATGACTTCAAATTAGTAGATAGTAATCACAGCTGAACTATAAGACAGTTATGTACTTATGAGAAAAGAGAGAATTCATATAACACTCATACCAACTCAGAAAGTGCAATATCAGAAAGTAATTATGTACAGCCAAGAAACAGGAAGCCATGTTCACGAACAATGCTCCAAAAATAGTTACGTTCACACATTCACGAAACAAAAAGAATTAAGAGAGATGGAGTTCTAGCCTTATAGGGCTCTATATTCCTAACGAATTTTGGCATATAGTAAAAACCGAAAACATCCCTATGATTTTGTTAGGCACAAATATAAAAGAAGATGCTACAGTAGTTGAAATCAACAGATGTGAATGAATGAGTGTTAACCAGATAAGAGGTAATACCTCCTATTCCAAATATAAGTCACTTTAGTCCTCTCAACTCTTTCCTAAATGTTCAGTCATTTTGGAACTTCTAGGCACTTTTGCAACTGTTTTTCCTCGTTTACCCTTGCTAAATAAATGATAGCACTCTCACCAATAAATGGTTCATCTTTTCCAATGCAATACAAATAAAGGGCAACTAAGTAGAGCTGTTTCCTTAATTTTTCTGCATAGTCTAAAACGACTTACATTTGGAATCAGAGTAGTAGTAGACAGGATAGGTAAAGAACGGATTTGAAGAAAAATTGTGTGAAAACTTACAAAAATATGACAAACAGAAAAATGGCCATAGATATATGTTAAAAGAATTCATCATACACTGTTACCTTCCAGTGGCACTAGAACTATCATAAAACATATGATAACAGAAGTCATTCTTACATCTATCTCTAAAAAAATGCATACGATTAAAGAAATATAATATTTTCACATCCTGAATTCCACACGTTTAAGTGAATGACCTATTTTGGTTCCTCAATTTACATTGTCTTGGGCATTAAGGTGCAAAGGGTGTTTGCAAGCATGTGCATATAGTTTAAACAACGACACATTGATGTAATTATTTCACATCTGATTTAGATTTTATTGAGATATACCAGATATCGGTTGCAGTAACCATAATATTTCATTTTGGACAATTAAGGGTCATCTAGTAAAAACATATGGATCTAAGCTAATAGGTAAAATTTCTTGTAATGTGAAATGTAAGCAAACAAATTGTACATGGGTAAGAAAAATTGTAAAAAAAATAATTTATACACATATAAACATTAAACATTTGGTTGTAACTTATAAGTCAACATACAAATGTTCTCATACTTGGCTATTCCATTTAGATTCGAATGCTAGAAAGATCAGATCAAAAATCCCAGATCAAACAAAACAAATATGATGAGTCCATAGCTTTAATAGAACACTGACTACATGCATATTTGCAGCAAAACATTAGGTTCAAAACGAATAGAAGATGCTCCTATCTATCTGTCCACATAGAACAAATCACAATACGTCATTAGCAAGGCTATTTAAAAAAAATACCAAAACAATCTAATAAAGAGCAGTCGAATCCAAAAATATAACTGTCCTTTCAATAAAAAAAACATATTATAAGTGTCCTATATTAATCAGATATTCATCTCCCAAGTAAGGCGTGGGAGGGTCGCCTTACTGCCTTAACAATCATAATACAATCTCAGAGCGATAACTATCCAAGTCACAAATTAACTGTCCTTTCAATAAAAAACATATTATAAGTGTCCTATATTAATCAAATATTCATCTCCGGAGTAAGGCGTGGGCAGGTCGCCTTACTGCCTTAACAACCATGATACAATCTCAGAGCGATAACTATCCACGTTAATTTGTATCCACGTCACAAATTAACGTTCCTAGGTCTAAGGAAATTACCATCCTTATTTACTTCAATAATAGCAACAGGAACTAATGATCTATTGTCACAGGGGATCCAATCCACTAACCAATTTAAAGGAGGCTTGTTGCCAAGCAGGCTCTTTCTCATAGTATAGCCATCTCATTGAGCTTGCCCATTCGAAAGTATAACTCGTGGAGCTTGCACAACTGGATTCCAGCGACCAAAAGAAACAAAAACGGGGGCAAAGAACCACACCTTGAGGGACGACACCCCAGCTCTGGGACTCGGGCGAGATGGCCGACCGGAGCCTGGCCGACGCGACAGCGCTGTGGAGCGGCATCACGGACAACAAGCCCCCGCACACCGAGGGTAACCTGTCCACCCGAATCGGAGCAATGTGAGCGGAGAAGGGAGGGATCGAACCAGGGAGCGCGAGGTAAGGGCCGGAGGAGGAGGAGAGTTTACCTGTGGAGGAAGGAGGCGCGGCGCGAGGAGGCGGCAACGAGGGGGGAGGAAGGAGCGCCGGAGCTGGCGGCGAGGCTGCGGTGGATGGAGGCGGAGACCGCGCGGGCTAAAACCCTAGATCGGATGACCACGGGCGAGGCCGCCATTACGTCGCGGCGATGGAGGTTCCGAGGATAACAAGACGAGAGAAGTGCTGCCCTCACAAGTAAGGTTTGGGGCTTTTCGGCTATGCATGCGGGCACCGATCAAATCTAATGTTCTCTTTTTCTTAATTGAAAAAGACTGCAAGCCATATTAACTACCAAATTTTATACGAGGAATAAGAAAAAATACAGGTGAGCAGCCCGATATACTTTACAGTCCTGCAGGGGACACCGAACCCAAATAGAAACTGAATAAAACACGGAAGATTAAATCAGCTAAAAACATCTAACCAAACACAAAACAAAGATTTAAGGGAATCGGACCGTCTATAGATAGTATTGATTTTAAAATTAGCATTCCATATCCTATGAGTTAGGCTTTTACGTTAAAAGACTTTATCATTCCTTAACTTCCACATCTCCCAGGCTGCTATCAAAACTATCTTCGTGTGAAAAGGCGAAGGACTTGTGGAAACCTCATTCATGAGTATATCAGCATATTGTAAAGTATTGTCTCACTGAATATGTACATATGCCCAGCACTCACAGGCAAAAGGGCACCAAAAGAACAGATAATTAATTGTCTCTTCCTCCCCCGTCACAACGAATATAAAGGTTGTTATCTTGCATATTGAGATGGCCTTTTTGGAGCATTGATTTGGTGTTAAGCCTGTCCACCAAAAGCAAAAAACTTGATTCTGTGTGTGTAGCTAGAATGCCATAAAGTCTTGAAAGAGGGGTGAGACTTAATGGTAGCTAGAATGCTATAAAGTCTTGAAACAGGGGTAGGACTCAATGGTGCTGAAGACGTGGAAGTAAAAATGGCTAAAATGACGTGAAGTGTATTTGTTTTCCCATACCGATGTCTACCAATCCTTGGAATATTCTTCATAAGATAAGTTTTGTAACTGTATATGCAAATTGTCTAATTCCTGAAAAGCTTATGTGAGAGTGGGAGGTAGAAGAGAACTGATTTGTTGATTTGTTTTTTTAACGATTTTGCTATATAAAATTTATCAAATATAAATATAATATAATTGTAGTATAATTCTTTGTTTTTTATATATGAAGTTGTTGACTTTTTACAAATGTTTAATCATTAATCTTATTTAAACTTTTACAAATATAAAAAAATCATCATGTTTAAAGAATATTTGACGATAAATCAACTCAAAATAAAATAAATAATAATTACTCAAACATATAAAAAAAATCAATGACATCGTATATTAAAAATAGAGAGAGTAACTTACACAATATATCTTTATATTATATGTAACTTTCACATCATTTTAAACTATTAGTTAGATTTACATTTTAAGATATGTGGGGAAAGAAAAAAATTATAGTGCACGTACAGATAGATTCGATCTTGCAACCTCCGCTTCATGAAAAGATCTTGTTACCATAGAAATTTTAAAAAAAAGTTATATGTAAATATATATTATATTATAGTTACACTACGATTATATTGTATTTATATCTACTAAATTTTTAGGAAAAATTTTATCGAGAAATATATAGATAGATTGTGAGGATGAGTTTTTTTAGCATTGCCCTCTAACACGTGTCATTGACACATGGACAGCTAGGTGTGAGGTCCATATACCCACAGAATTTTTAAAAGTTATATACAAATACAATACATATAATACAATACATATAATACAATACATATTACAATGTAATTACATTTGATTATATTATATTTATATCTGCTAAATTTTTTAAAAAAAATTTATTAAGAAATATATAGATAATCTCTTTCGAACATATCCTATCATGTGATAATACGATAAGTCTTCTTTGCATTATTACCCTCTAACGTGTGTCATTGACACGTGACGAGGAGGTAGGTGTGAGGTCCATATATCAGCCACACAAATTCAGATATTGATGGGTTGAGAGACATACACATAAAGTGAAGATAAATTAAATGATCTTACGAGATAGTTTCAGAGAATGAAACTTTTTTTTATTAAAGACTAAAGTTTAAAATTTTATGCTTATATTTTGGACGCAGTACACTTTAAGGCATCTTTCTAAGTTTATATTTATTTTTGAAAAAGACAAGTAGTCAAATCGTGGGAGTGAATAGCGCCTGCTATTCGTTTTTTAAAAGCAATGGGACTAATTCGTATTAAATTTAAAATGGGACAATTATGTTCTCGCCTCTATTTTCAGTTACAGTTGTGATTCTCCCCTCTTTACTTTCTCTATTTTTTAGGGTTTATGATTTTGCTCCCGTCTTTTTAAACAAAGCAAACATTTGTGCCTAGTTTGGATATTATTAGTATGGATTAGTAATTATGCACGTGCATATGTATATATACTAGTTTATATCCCTATCTCTCTCTATATATATGCTACTTAAAAAGCACATGACGTTTCTGTCACCCCCATAAACTCTGAACTCTCTCTGATTACATGTTGGTATTTATTACGATCACAGATAAATCTATATGCGTACGGATACCATGGTAACATTTCATCTCAAAGTATTTTATTACGATCATAGATAAATTTATAAGCGCATGGATACCGTGGTTAAGGGTATCAAATCACAGGGAATGTGTGTATAATATATGAAACAGGTTCGTCCAAGGACAACAACGTGGAAGATGATGGATAAGAGGATTTCTAAGGATTAAGATTCTTGAATTAAGTTAAGATAAAACTTTATCACTTGTTTCAGACACTGGCTCTTCCCTGGTCTCCCAAGCGAGTCGAGCCTATAATTCTATGATGAATTCGAATATGAAAGATTACAAAGGACGAACATGGCTATCACCACTGGCCGCCTACAACAAACAAAGGTAACCTCTAATATAGACATCACATCTATATTATTGATTATTACTCTATCCTTGGCCAAAAACTTTCTTCTTCATCCAGAGTCTTAGTACTATAGCACTTAATATAAATATTAAGCGATGAGCCTACAATGATGAGAATATATCTAACTTGAATAAGAAAATTAAATACCCAAAAGAAATCACGAATACTTATATAAAAGAAGCATCCGCTGAGGTACAAGAGTGGAAGAGTGCCGACAACTCTAGCACTCCTCTAGAGCTTTCCCTCACTCTCTCGCCATATTCTAACTCTACTAGAGAGTAGCCTAAATATAAAAGTGATGAAATTCTACTTGAATTGTGTCATGTCTTGAGAGTGAAGATTCTCCCCCCTTTTATAGTGTCAAATGGCAGTTGTGAATGGTGGTTATTGGGGTTCGGTTCACCCACAACCGCCATGAGTAGCCAATGGGAGAGCGTCACGTGGAAGGCGGTGATGAGGGGTGCCACTTCTGGTTCGGCCGAACCAAGGAAATCGCCTTTGGCCACCAACCTTCCCTGTGAGGCTGACAGGTGGGCCCTTATGACGGTGAATGGTGGGTAGGCCTCAATTATGTTGGTTTTGCTCTTATGTGACTCTAATTCGTGTACTCGCGTCTGATTGGCCGAAGGTGTATTTTGTCGCATGGTGGGTGTATTTTCATCCAAAATCTCCTGCATATAATTTTTTTATCACACTTGTAGAAATGGTTAGTAATAAACCCTACCATAATGTTTGGTGTTTAACTTTTATTCAGTTTTATGCAGGAGTTGGCAGTCAGATTTGGCATTTAAGGACCGTCAACATTGCACGATAGTTCCTTCTCCCTCTGTCGTCCTTCGTTCTCTAGCAACTCGGTTTTGTTTCCTATTTGGTTTGATTGCTCCAATTTCCTTCCCGAACACTTTTCAAGCATAAAAAAGCCTCCGCACACTGCATAAAAAAAGCTTCTGCATGCTATGCATTTGTGCGAAAGCTGTGTCCAGAGTGGTCTAGATTGGTTTCCCGTCAGGCCTCAACTTCTCCTCCCTCTTCCCTACTGTGTAGGACGCCGTGAAACTTCTCTCATGGGCTCATGGCTGCATCTCGTCATCATCAGCCCCAAACACTTATTCTACACCTACAACAGCGTAAAATGAGCTTCCCACATTCAGGAATGCGTAATGACGCCTTGAGGCTGCCAAGAACCCAGAAATTAAGCCAAATTTCTAGATTATTTTGTGTATAAATCCCTATCCGGAAATCAAGCCAGGGTACACAAAATGACAAATTGATATAGAAATCCATACGTAAATAAAGAGTAAATATTTACAAAAGAGGCACTTAGTTCTCACATTGAAAAGAAAGTAGCACTAGAAAAGGGGTGAGGCAAAAACTCAATTGGGGTATAAGTCTCGGTCCTCTAACTTCGTCTTTAATACAGAAGTACTACACTTCTAAAAAAGGGGAAAATAACAAGGCTCGGTACAACCACTATACTCAGCAAGCCACACCAATGATACAATAGTGCAAGGGGAGAGAAAAAGGGATGTTTGTGGCTATTTGCACAAAGGCAGTTATAAACATTTATAGTTGAAAATAGTAAAATAGTTGATTCATTAAGGCAATATTAATCTCCATTGAAAAACGCTACACCATGTTGAACAGGCCCAACCAAACCACTTGAATACCAGTTCATTAAGTCAAGTTAATTAATAGAGTGGGACTAATCACGTGCGAAGCTAGTTGATCGTCCATAACAACAGACATGACTATTCAAATAGTTTCGCTCTGGCCAGAGATGTATAACTATATTTGCAAGATACAATCCACCGTCATGTTATCGCACCCGGCCAGACACGTCATCATGCGAATGATTGTGTCAAGACCTTCACATAACTCCCTCTGACCAAGCGCACCACGCTGCAGGTTTCATCCCCACCCCTAAAACCAGGGTGGGTAGCCCTCTTGTGCCACGGTGAATCCGACAACCAATCAACCCTTAAAACCAGGGCCAACCCAACTCCATCACGCCCATCCTTATCTAGGTACATGAGAAAGGGGAATGCTATACTATAAGTCTAGCAGTTGCCCATGCTTGCTTGTGGTAAGCACGGTAAGTCTTCCAAGGGCTTCCCGCGAACTGGTCCTTAATTGTCATGGGTGCGACAATCAAAACCATGCGCCCACAGCCCACCATTAAGCCATATTTTAGTTGGATAACTACGACCAATAAAACATGGTGAGATATCCTGAGCTCGTAGCTCGTCAAAATACTAAATGTAAATAATGTGATTGTCTCATTAAGTGAACTAGTGCTATTTAAGCATGGCTAAGCATATCATGATTCTAGCTAGGTCACCCAAGAGACACAAGCTAGTCAAATTATTACCCAAGTTTGACAAAGAGTGGATATCAAGTAAATAGGTCTCAAGCAAGAAGATAGATAATCCCATAATCCCATGTAATTAGTAAAACATGCAACTTATTTGCAAACGGTGAAACATTTTATAAAGTAGGCTCAATATGCTCAGGGGTGAATATGTGACTTGCCTTGCTTCTTCAATTAATCTTCGAATTATTTTCCTCACGTTTGCGATCTTCCGAAATAGCGAAATCTACACGTGGGCATGCAAAACAAGAAAAAACCGTAATAAAAACCATGGAAATAGTACATGAAAAGTAAACGGACATGTAGACCTCAATTTTAGATGAATTTTGCAAGTTGAATGGCTTAATTTGGAGTTTGTATGAATTAGTTATGAATCTTAGAAGTTTTGAGCCATTTAAATAAATTTCTGGAATTAAACATGATTTATGACACAATTATTTTTTTTCTTAAAGAAAAACAATGGATTATTGTGTCAGCGGCTCAAAGAGGGATGTCTAGCATGGAACAAGTCCACGGAAGCACCCGGGTGCATCGTGGACCGAGACCACGGAGCGATCCACGGGTGCGGACGACCTAGATCGACCGAGACTGACCAAATGGCCAAGACAAAAAGGGACATGACTCATCGACCATCCCAGCTGAGAGGCGGTGGTGTGAAGCCCTGTGATTGCCACTGACGATCGCCCGGCGCAGCAGCGGTGCTAGAAGCAATGGGAGGAAAGGTGGAAAGGGAGGAAAGGTGCTCACCAAGCGCACACGATAGGAGAGGTGGCATAGGAGCTCGCTGGTGGCGAGGCTGCATTGGCCGATGCGGGGAACCGAAGGCTGGCACAGGGAGGCGAGCGACACGATGACAGAGATGGTGATGGGTGCAAGAGAAAATGCAGTGGGAGAGAGGGGGAAACAGGATGGGGTGCTCACCGATCAGCCGACGATGAAGATGGTGGCATGCGGGGCCTGGTGGTGAGGAAGGAATGGCGGCCGGTGCGGGGCGACGACGACCAGAAAGTTTCGGTGAGCTTCGACTTCGGGGAAGAAGCTCGCGGGGGTCTCCTTGACCTGGCGAACAAGGCGAGGGGTTAGGGAGGTGATGAGGTGAGGGACACCGAGGAATAGTGACCATAAGAGGACGACAATGGAGATGCTCACCTCCGGTGCGGAGATAGGTTATCTGGGGTGAATGGGCAGCAAGGGTCCATCAGCAAGGTGCGACGCATCGTGTCGGAGCATAATATGGTGATGGCGCGACTGGGTGAGGCTTCACTAGCTAGAGGGGAACAGCTAGAGGCGGCGGAATGGCGGCGGAGCTCGGATTTGAACCAAGGAGTGAGCTAGAGGGCACGATGGCTTGGGAAAAATGAGGGAAACAGACGAGGGAAGGATGGGGAGGAGTTTTATAGCCTCGAGGAAAGAGGACCTGGGACGTGGGGGAGTAATGGCGACTCGGTCTCCACACCACTTGAACGAGGAGGTGCGGGAGGAGGGCGCTGGATTCAGCGTGATGTGGGCGGGAGCGGCGGTTGCAGTCGACCGTAGAAAGAGAAAGAAGCTGACAGGTGGGATCCTCGGTCCCATCTATCATATATATAGAGAGAGGGAGGGAGGCAAATAGACTTCATGAGAGAGGGAGGAGGCAAGCCGGCTGGTGGAGAGCGGATGGGCTGACCGAGGGAGAGGAAGGAGAGGCCGGTCCAGGAGGGAGGAATGGGGAAGCGGGCCGAGGAGGAGGCCAAAAATGGCTCAAGGCGTAATGAAGGATTTTAATTTGTTTTCCTATTTAATTAATTGATGAAATAAATTTTGTATTATTTAAATTATTTCTGAAGCTCTGAAAATTCACGAGAAATTCCACAGAGTATTTTAGGCATGGAGAATATTAGAAAAATATTTTAAACCATGATTTTTAAGAAAATTTTATTTCCCGTTAATTTTACTTGATATATTGCTTTTTAATATAAATCCTAGAAATACATTATTTAATGATTTATAATAAAAAATCGAGACAAAATCTCATCCGTGTTGCTCCATTGTATCCCACGCCGACAGCCAACACCTGTGGTTGAGACACGCCATAGGACATGCTCTGCCTACATCAACATTGCCGTTCCGCCACCGGGGCCACATGCCACCCTCCGCCTCTCTTCACTCGCGTTTGGGGCTTCGGACCGAAAAAGAAGAGCTGTACAACAAGTACTGTTTCTATGTGGTCAAACCCAACCAGCTCGATCGAGCCACCCTAATACAGGAGCCGCCTACACGTAATGCTGGCCACTGACAGTCGCAGATCATCTACATCACATGCCTATGCACTTGCTTGATCGTCCTATTGTCCTTTTTGTGTAGAAATTAAACTAAGGAATTTCACTTTCTAGTAATTTTTGTGAGAAACTAATAACTAACTTTCTTGTTGTATTGTTAACAAAACTTTTGTGCAGAAACTAAAATTTTTCCGTGTAACAGAAACTTCTATAAACGATTTATCTCAACAAAAATACCGTGTCAGGAAACAATCCTTATTTAAAGAAAAAACTTTGAAGAAAACCCACGTAGACGGCGGGCAATTTATTTGTTGTGCATAAAAACAATGCTAGAAGAAGTCCTATCTCACCATATTCACTATAAGAAACTTACATTACATTATAATCATAAAACAAAATAAATATTTATACTATGAAATAGATCATGGACTTTGATATACTAAATGATAAGAATGTCTATCATACTAAGAAAAACTCGTCTATCTCCACTATTTATTATCATTGTCTTAAAAGATGGATGCCTTCTTAATAGATGGAATTGCATCTGTACCAACAATAAACCTAATTGTCAGGAAACCCGGCTAAATATTATGTAAGCTACTCAACATAACAGCACAAAATATTTAATTGGATGAGGTCTCAAATAAAATCCAAATAATAACTGCAACCATCTGTGGGGGTGTTACCTCAGGGTAGCTCGTGTAAGGGAAAGACATCCAGCTGAAGTGGGTTGAAAGGCCTTGGCATCGAGCCGGTTGACCAACCTCTATCGGGGTCAGGCGCACTCGCCTGGTTCGGGGTCAGCCATCCCGACCTCTTCCGGGGTCGGCCTTCCTGACCTCAACCTTGAAGACTCCAGCATCTCAGTCCCAACCTCCGCAACAACTCCGACCCAAGAAGACCAAGTCCGTCGCCTCGGGGAGGAGGCTTCTTCCCAAAGGATTGCATAGGAGACAAGGAGGGGACAACTCGAACAATGATGATGTCACCCGACAAGACTACGCAAAAGATACCCATGGCGAATATGACCCGTAGGACCTGTGTGTGTGTGCTTTTAAGATATTTTCATGTACTATTTCTCAGCTTTAGGGCATAGCTTTCTTGACCCCCAAGTCCCCTTATAAATGCCCCATTGAGCTATAAAAGGGATGGCAGGTGGTGGGGTGAAGGGGTGGATTCTCTAAAGTTTGAGCAAAACCCTAGCAAATTGGATCCAGGCTTTAGAGTTCATGCGATTGTACTCATTCCCAATTCATACACCACCCTAACAAAGAACACTGGACGTAGGCCTATTATCCTCTGGGAGGGCTGAACCAATATAAACTCTTGTCTCTTGGCTCGCTTTGTGTTTGAGTCGACCAGCGGATCCTTTCCGTAGACGACCCGACCACTCTTTCACCTCCTTGGGCAACCCCCTGGGAGGACTGACCGACCATCCGTTGACAGTTGGTGTGCCAGGTAGGGGCGTCGTCTTCGCCGATCAGAGCGATTCGATGGCTATTCTCTTCTCCTCCAAATTCAAGGCTCCAGCGGGGTCAACATTCATCTTTGGGAGTTTGGTGTTCTATGCTGATGATTTCGGCCGCCTCACCCTCTCCTAGGAGGCTTCCGGTGCACTGGAGCATGCCGCCACTCTACGGCATGCGACGGCAAGGGTGAGGCCCATGGCTTTGCGCCCTACCGCACTAGTGGATCATCCGGCAACACGATTCTGGAGTCCCAGGCCCTCAACCGCCCGTACAGCAGCCCCGGGGGCGGGCTCCGCCAGGGCGCGGGTTGGGCGTACGTCCATGTCCCTCCACCGTACGCGCAGTTTCCTCTCCTCGGAAGGTCTCTACACTTACCTCCGCTATGGCTGGTCGCGTCTCCAATTTCCCCTAGCGGAAGAGCTCCAGGGAGTCCCTCCAGTGTGATCCATCCTGTCACGTGACTCTGGCCAAGAGGTTGTGTCGTGTGGAGTTTGCTCTCGGCAATCACTGGCCAGTCAACTTCGTCATGATGGCGAAGGTAGTTTCGGATGATGAGGCTTTGGGCTCCCAGGAGTCTGACGCCCATCACCACGCCCGCCGAGGCCGCAATGCCAACTGGGTTATGCAGCACGAGCAGGCCCAACCGGCTAGTGTCCATACCTTCGCCATGGAGTTCGAGGGGCATTAGGACTTTTGCACCCCGGTGGTCGACCTGATGGCCATCGAGCGTGCGCTCATCGCCCTTCCAGATTCTCCAGAGGTGCGGAGGGTAGTGGCTATGATTCAGGTGGAAGCCACGCGGCTTAGCACCCTAGGCCCGTCTGAGCGCCCCCTTGGGTGTGCTTGTCGACAGTGGTTATGGCGAACCCCAAACACGAGACACACACTATCACCTCACACCTCTCAGGATCATGCCATGGGGTCCAAAGCCTCAAGTGCACATCGGGGGAAGACCCCACTCTTTGAGCAGCAGGGCAGTTCCCTTGTTGGGAACACGCACGAGACTGTCACGCAGTGGTTCAATGCACGAAACATCCCCGCGCATTGTGTGGCCGAGCGCGAATGCACAGAGCTGCGTCGCAGGGAGGATTATGATTGAGAGCACAAAGCCTCTGAGGGTGCTGATTGCATCGGGCCTCCCTCCCGACACGTTAGTGTCCCCGCCTTTGCCGATCATCTCCGCCGAGTGGAATGACCCAAAGGGTTCCGCCCGACCAGGATCAACCCCTATGAGGCAAGACCGACCCTTCTTCGTGGCTACAGCTGTACTATGCTACCGTTTGGGCTGCCGGTGATGACGACCATGTAATGGCAAATTACCTACCCATCGTGTTGTCTCCGACCGCCTTAAACTGGCTGACTGGCCTGCTTGAGAGTTCCATCAACTCTTGGGATGACCTCTGTGACACCTTCATTGCTAACTATCAGGGCACCTAGCAACGACCGGCCTCCTTTATGACCTTTGTCAGATCTGGCAAGGGGCCAATGAGCTGACCGGGGAATACATACGTCGTTTCTCCGAACGATGCAAAACTATCGTCAGCATCTCTGACGATGATGTCATGAGCATTTTCTCCGTGGGCCTTCGCAAGCCCTCTGAGTTGTTCTGGAACTTTGTCATGTTCCCGCCAACCTCCCTCGCAGACATGATCACCACTGCTGAGTGCTATGCCAAGGCTGAAGACGCCGAGCGGCAGCAAAGGCGTGGTTCTGAGCATCGGCCCCCAGGAGAATCTCGGGGCAAGGAGCTGACCGATTCGTCCGCCAGTCCCCTAGGAGGGCGATCGTCGGCTTCTCGATCGCCCTTGGAGGAATGATGCGACGCGAAGGCCGGACCCCGAAGTCGCAGCTGTAGATGAGTCTGGCTCGAGGCCGAGGGCTAAGGCCTTAGATGAAGCTATCACGGAAGTATAGGACGGGCCCTGCACCCGAGCGGCAATCATGCCAACTGGCAGTACTACATCCCACAAGACCACTTGCACCAGGGATTGTAGGGCGGCCCACAACCCCCGAGGGGTCGCAGGAGGAGAGGCTGCGGCGCCAAACATCGAAAGGAAGAATACCCCGAGGAAGGCGAATCCCAGGAGCCGACCCGAACGATCAATACGATCTTCGGAGGGAAGGCTGCTATGAGGGACCACCGTCGGCAGATGCTGCTCACCTAGGGGGTGAATGTTACTTCCACGGAGCCTCTTGACTGTCTTCGGCGGTTGGAGCCTTCAGTCTCCTTCTCCCAAGGGGATCAGTAGGCCAATGTCTCGAAGCCCAGACGATTCCCATTGGTGGTGGATCCTGTGGTGTTCGGGGTGTGCCTCAACCGCATGCTCATGGATGGGGGGAGCGGCATCAATGTGATCTTTCGAGGGACGTTATGCTATCTTGGTATCTCCATCGTCGCCCTTGAGCCCACCGACTCCCCTTCTACAGGATTGTCCCGGGCAAGGCTAGTGTACTGCTTGGCTTAATCTCCCTCCCCGCATCGTTCGGGACACGGGAGAACCACCGCACTAAGCTCATCAGATTTCATGTGGCGGACTTCGAAGACGCTTACCATGCGGTGCTCGGGCGTCCAGCCCTCACTAAGTTCTTGGCGGTCCGACATTATGCATACCTGGTCCTAAAGATGCCAGGCCCCTCTGGGGTAATTTCTATTCGGGGTGATATCGTCACCTCCCGTGCGTGCGATAGTGAAAACCTAGTCCTATACGAGGCTGCTGATCGCTCCTCCCGTAGGTGAGAGCCTACCTCCCAGGCTAGTGGGCCTGCTTTGTTAAAACGCAAGGTCGTCAGCAGTAGGGTGTGAGCTCGGTTGACCTCGAAGGTCCTTTCAGGAAGTTACCATTGGGCCCATCGCCTTCACCACAGTGGAAGATTCATGAAGCAAGTTCCTTGTGGTCAGCAACTTTGAGTTCTATTTGGCGCAACTCTCGACTAACTCGCGAGTATGACCGGAGACCTCTAGAGGACTTCGTCGTCAACCATGCTGTCTCTCGTCAGGACTTCTTTGAGCTAGAACTTGGAAGCGGATCGGAGGTGCTTAGCTCCTAGGACAACAAGCGCTTGCATCGATTCTACATCTAAATAGCTAAGTACCCCATGCTTTTCTCCTGCAATAAAGAAATTCTTGAAGGGTTACGCGGAGGCTACACTAGCCAAAAACAAAAACTTTTACCGCGCAAACCAGGAACACTTGCAAGTAAGGGCCGATAGATCGTTACCGATTGGAGTAGAGTGCAGCGGAATAACCAGTCAGGGCAATCCGATCCGGAACAGTGTAGCCGATTCCCGAAGACAGCCGATTCGCCAATCAGCCGATTCGAGTCGTCCGGCCGCGTTCTCACGCCTCGCTCCGATTGCAGCCGATCCGAAGCCGATCAACAGCGCGCAACGTAGCAGCGCCTCTACCGGTATCCACACGTCCGGGGACAGAACGTCGTACACCCGTGTGCTAGCACGCGATGCAAGGCTAGGGTTTGGCTCGAAAGTGGGAGGGTTTCCGTGGAGATTGATCTCGGCGACTTCGTTGCACGCGATGCAATTGATGTCTATGCAGCTCTCCACCCTCCCTCCTTTATATAGAGTTGGCCGACGGGACTAGTGGCCGATTAGGACTCTATTTTGAATCGGATCTCATCCGTATCTCATAGAGTTGGCCGCCCATACGTCGTAAGCCCATAGGACTCTATCCGATCGGATCCCTATCCGATCGAGCCGTATCCGAGTCCAACTCGAATATCTATTCTATCCCCTTAAGCGTGCGACCCCGTAGGTTCAGGTATACTCGGTTTCGGCTATAGTCTAACTTAGCCGATCGTCGGCTCGAGTCCAACTCAGCCGACTGTCAACAGCGGCGCCTAGCAGCACATATTGACACCATAGTATACAAGAATATAATATCGGCTCGAACCCGTAATGTGTACACAAATCCCTTTGCCTCACGATACCGTTAAGCTATAGGCAAGATGTGTGCCATCCCTTCAATAGCTTAACCATTCACTCGAACCGTATTGGATTATCCGTCCGTTGATTGACTCCTCAATCAACTTAGCATGGCCATGCATTTCCATAATCCATTACCTCGAGGGCCCAGATATCTCTCCAAAGGAGGGGCAAATTCCATCTTGATCACTCACATCCCACTCCATGTTTCATAGCAAACCCGAAAACTACCTTTATAACTATCCGCATTACGGAATAGCGTTTGGTAGTCCCAAAGTAGGCTACTACACATGTTAGAATCCATGGTGATCTCGGGTCTAAGGACTTTGTACCAACACTACCCGAGACCAACTAATGGCACATTAATTCTGTAGTGTCTCATGGTGGGTCTATCCAACAATGTGTTCTCTAACACATATGTCCATGTTTATTGATTTGGTATCTCCATACCCATGATCTATGAGACATGATCATCAATCAATAAACATGCCGATCTTAGAATCATATTTGTTCCAACAATATGACATATGATCGGGATCGTTTAGAAATAGATTCATACATATCGAGTCTCATAAATAAGTCACGTACTTATTGATCAATACAAGATGTCTATTTCATGGAACCGAATAACACTTTATTCATTTATACATAAACATTGACGTGATATCCAACATCTCCATGTTGCCTCTAGGGCATATCACTAACAATCTCCCACTTGCACTAGAGTCAATCATGTAAGTATCTAATACCCATTGCTCTTGTGTGCGCCTCATGCTTCGGCCGAGGGAGAGGTTTTGTCGCGGATCGGCTATGTTGAGATCCGTGTGCACTTTGCATATCTTGACATCACCTCGTCCACAATCTCGCGGATGAGATGATATCGCCGAAGTATGTGTTTGGACTTCGATGTGACCTCGGCTCCTTGGCTTGCGCAATGGCTCCACTATTGTCACAATAGAGAGACATTGGACCATCGTACTAGTCATCACACCAAGCTCGAAACGAATTTCTTGATCCAAACAGCCTCCTTTGCGGCTTCCAAGAGCAATGTACTCGGCCTCCGTTGTAGAATCAGCAACGTATCCCGCTTGGAACTCTTCCACCGACTACGCCTCCGTTCAGCAGTAACACGAACCCTGCATTGCGATCTATAATCATCCTTGTCCGTTTGGAAGCTAGCATCGGTGTAACCACTTACAACGAGCTCTTCCTCACCTCCATAGACTAGGAACATATCCTTAGTTCTTCTCAAGTACTTAAGGATATTCTTTACGCGATCAGTGACCTTCACCTGGATCGGCGATATCTGCTCGTAGCACTCAAAGCGTACGAGACATCCGGGCGTGTACAAAGCATGGCATACATGATGGATCCAATTGCCGAAGCATATGGAACCATACCCATCTTATTCCGCTCATCATGTGTCCGAGGACACCGATTCTTGCTAAGATTAATGCCATGTGACATGGGCAAGAAACCTTTCTTGGAATCATGCATGTTGAACCTTTTTAACACCTTGTCAATGTATGTACTTTGGCTTAATCCAATTAGCCTCTTGGATCTATCTCTATAGATCCGAATGCCAATATATATTTGCCTCCCTAAGTCTTTCATGGAAAAACTATTTTTCAATGAAGACTTGACGATTCAAGCATAGGGATATCATTTCCAATCGTAATATGTCATCCACATATAAGATTAGAAATACAATTGCGCTCCCACGACCTTTTTGTAAACACAGGCCTCTTCTTCATTTTTGATGAAACCAAACCCTTTGATTACTTCATCAAAACGAATATTCCAACTCCGAGATGCTTGCTTCAATCCATAAATGGATTTCGTAGCTTGCATATCTTTCCGAGCGATTCGGATCGACAAAACCCCGAGGTTGTATCATGTATACATCCTCGCTTAGGTTTCCATTCAGGAAAGCCGTTTTGACATCCATCTCGCCATATCTCATAATCGAAATATAGCAATCGCTAGGATAATCCGAATAGATTTAAGCATTGCGACGGGCGAGAAGGTTTCATCATAATCAACTCCTTGAATCGTTTAAAACCTTTCGCCACCAATCGCGCCTTATAGATGTGAACATTTCCATCCATATCGGCCTTTTCTTAAAAACCCATTTACACTCAATGGTTTTGACACCATCAGTGGATCAACCAAGTTCCAAACTTGATTGTCGTACATGGATTCTATTTCGGATTTCATGGCTCCAAGCCACTTGTTGGAATCGGGTCCCACCATCGCTTCCTCATAGGTCTTAGGTTCATCGTTGTCCAACAACAATATATCACGTTGTTCCGCACTGTACTCGGCGCACGACGTGATCTTTCGCACTCCGTGGCCGGGTGTATCTACAACCGGTGGCGCAACACTTTGCACCTCCTGTTGTGGTTCCGTGGTCGCCGAAACATTTTCCGGTGTTTCTTGAACTTCTTCAAGATGCACCCCTGCTCCCACTAACCCTTCTTGAAAGAAACTCTTTCTCCAAGAAGACACCGTGTCGGGCGACAAACACTTTGCCTTGTTCCCGATTATAAAAGTAATATCCCTTAGTTTCCTTAGGATATCCCACAAAGAAGCACTTGTCGATTTGGGTGTGAGCTTGTCGATCAAACGTTTTACATAAGCTTCGCATCCCCATATTTTGAGAAAAGACAAACTAGGGGTTGCCCCGTCCATATCTCATATGGTGTCTTTTCAACGACTTAGATGGAACTCTATTTAGTGTGAGCGCAATGTTTCAAGAGCATATCCCTAAAGATAACGGAAGATCACTTTGGCTCATCATCGACCGCACCATGTCCAACAAGGTGCGATTTCTCCGTTCGGACACTCCGTTCCATTGTGGAGTTCCTGGCGGAGTTAAGCGTGAACAATTCCACAATCTTTCGATGATTACCAAACTCTTGGCTCAAGTATTCCCCTCCACGATCGATCGTAGAAACTTGATTGTTTTCCCTAAATGATTCTGTACTTCATTCTGGAATTCTTTGAACTTTTCAAAGGATTCGGACTTATGCCTCATTAAGTAGATATAACCATATCTACGAAGTCATCGTAAAGGTAATGAAGTACGATAACCACCTCGGCCGTTGAGCTCATTGGTCCACATACATCGGTATGTACGAGTGCCAACAAGTCACTTGCTCTTTCACCGTGTCCCGTGAAAGGTGCCTTTGTCATCTTACCAAGTAAACAAGACTCACATGTCTCAAATGATTCAAAATCAAAAGAGTGAAGCAATCCATCCTTATGGAGCTTCTCCATGCGTTTCTTATTTATATGGCCTAAGCGACAATGCCGGATAAACGTGGGGTTTATATCATTAGAGAGTTGCCTTTCGTATTAATGTTATAGATGGGAGATGCTTCAAGATTCAAAACGTATAATCCATTCACCAATGGAGCATGAAAATAGAACATATCTCGAGATATATTGAACAACCATTGTTCATTGATCTAAAATCATATCCTTCCGCTTGCAAACATGAAGCGGAAATAACGTTTTGACATAGTGTTGGAACACAATAACAATTATTTAATTCCAAAACTAATCCGAAGGTAGATGAAGTGGTACTCGTGCCGACAGAATCGTAGCAACGCTCGCTCCATTGCCGACGCGCAGTTCACCTCGCCCCTTCTCAATCCTCTAGTTCTTCTCATTCCCCGCAACGATTTGCAAATATGAGCTACGATCCGGTATCAAATACCCAAGAGTCGTAGGTGAAGTAGCAAGATTAATGTCTATAACATTAATACCGAAGCAAAAGTCGTACTTTGCTTCTTCTTGAGATCCTCCATGTACTTCTTGCAGTTCCTTTTCCGGTGGCTGTCTCCTTGCAAGAGAAGCAAACGGCATCCGATGCCGCCGACCCTTCTTGCCCTTCTTTGCATTAGAGGCACTCGCGATCTCATCGGGAGTTAACTTCCTCTTGGTGCAAAGTTTCTTGACAGTGGTTTGCGCTTAGCCTTCGCATCATCATCACATGATGACCGTTTTTCGGATACTCTCCTCACTGTCTTTAGCATCCCATGCAATTCAGCCAAGGTCCTATCCATATTGTTCATGTGATAATTTGATATGAATGGCTCGAAGCTCGGAGGGAGCGGCGGAGAATCACATCGTAGCCAACTCTTGGCTAAGGGGAAAACCCAGTTTTCCGGACTCTCAATGTAGCCAATCATCTTTATCACATGCGGACGACGGGATTCCCTCAACAAGCTCGCACGCAAACAAGGACTTTGAGGTGTTGAACCTCTCGGCCCGAGCTTGGTTCTCAAACATGCCACGCGAGTCCCCGAATAATAGTGTGAGCATCGTTGCTCTCATATTGCTTCGAAGCTCGGGGGACATTGTAGCAAGCATGAGACAACTTATATCTAGGGCATCATTAGTGTGCTTCTCATAAGCCCTCCGTACGGTTGCGGTGGCATTAGTTGGCAAATCCTCGGGATAGGGTACTTCAAGAACGTACTCCTTACGCTCTTGCTTGAGAACAATTCTCAAGTTGCGATACCAATCCATAAAGTTTGTTCCATTTAATTTTTCCTTTTCGAGAATAGATCGCAAATTAAAGGTACTGGGTGTAGTATTAGCTGCCATTTATTCTACAACAGAAAAAGCAAAGTTTAGCACAATGTTTATGCTATGTCTATTGTTAAACAATTTAACATTAGACTCCCATTACGTATTTTCCACCTTCCCTCTAGGTTACGTATTGGGTCAAGATCCACATGTTAATTAATTTTCTAGTGAGCTTTGGCATCACTGCTAGAAAATTAGTAACATCGGTAAGCAACACCTTGCTAATCACATCTCTATGTGACTCTTGTTGTTGGTGTGGCATCTCCATGCCCGGCGCCAACCTATGCCCCAAGGCCCAAAAGCGTTTTGATAGCCTTGTTAAGTAAACCAAATGCTCCCGCATGTATATGTCGACATATACCCCTCGTGTTATGATAGAGAATGGCACTCGCTTTGGCACCCACCATTGACGAGCATAACGGTGACGGTGCAACATTTGGAAGGGCATCATTACTACTTAATTTTGAGAGGGATGCTATCCTATCAAACAAACATATCACATATGAAAGCAAGAAGAATAGCATATAATGAAATAGTATGGCCCCCTTCACATGGTGATCTCCATCTCCATGTCGGCGCCGAGGATCTCCATCTTCGGCACCATCTTCCAAGTGTCGAATGCTTGATATCTTCAAACTAAGCTACTACTATAGAAGCTCTAATTGAAGATTACATCGACTCGCAGTCGTGAAAGAATATTACAAGCATTGCACGTATGAAAGAATATTACAGGATTGCACATATGAAAGAATATTACATGCATCACATGCATCTCATACATACAATAGGGCCATACCATCTCAAAGCATTCTCTGCAAAAACAAGTTAGGCGTAGAAACGTTTTCTACCTATCGCAGAGCTACGGCATCGAGACGATCCAATCTATGAAATCGCTTATGGAAACCATATCGGCATAATCATATTATGCCGTCCCGATACACTATCAAGGGAGATGGTTTGCGTAGGCGCGAGGCAACAACAAAGTCGGACTATGAGATAGCTTCGGTATAATCACATTATACCGTTCCGATACACTATCAAGGAACGCTATCTCGAACCCAACTCAAACCGAGTTATTTGGAAATTGCTTCGACGTAATCACATTACGTCGTTCCGATACACTATCAAGGAACGCAATTACCATCTACTCTCCTCAACAGATCCCGTAAAACCGATTGATCTAATCAACCCGTGCGCAAAACTTGTTCCAGATCCAATCTAAAACCCGAACTAAGCAAGATTAGCTCTGATACCACTGAAGGGTTACGCGGAGGCTACGCTAGCCAAAAACAAAAACTTTTACCGCGCAAACCAGGAACACTTGCAAGTAAGGGCCGATAGATCGTTACCGATTGGAGTAGAGTGCAGCGGAATAGCCAATCAGGGCAATCCGATCCGGAACAGTGTAGCCGATTCCCGGAGACAGCCGATTCGCCAATCAGCCGATTCGAGTCGTCCGGCCGCGTTCTCACGCCTCGCTCCGATGCGCCGATCCGAAGCCGATCAACAGCGCGCAACGTAGCAGCGCCTCTACCGGTATCCACACGTCCGGGGACAGAACGCCGTACACCCGTGTGCTAGCACGCGATGCAAGGCTAGGGTTTGGCTCGAAAGTGGGGAGGGTTTCCGTGGAGATTGATCTCGGCGACTTCTGTTGCACGCGATGCAATTGATGTCTATGCAGCTCTCCACCCCTCCCTCCTTTATATAGAGTTGGCCGACTGGGACTAGTGGCCGATTAGGACTCTATTTTGAATCGGATCTCATCCGTATCTCATAGAGTTGGCCGCCCATACGTCGTAAGCCCATAGGACTCTATCCGATCGGATCCCTATCCGATCGAGCCGTATCGAGTCCAACTCGAATATCTATTCTATCCCCTTAAGCGTGCGACCCCGTAGGTTCAGGTATACTCGGTTTCGGCTATAGTCTAACTTAGCCGATCGTCGGCTCGAGTCCAACTCAGCCGACTGTCAATAGCGGCGCCTAGCAGCACATATTGACACCATAGTATACAAGAATATAATATCGGCTCGAACCTGTAATGTGTACACAAATCCCTTTGCCTCACGATACCGGTTAAGCTATAGGCAAGATGTGTGCCATCCCTTCAATAGCTTAACCATTCACTCGAACCGTATTGGATTATCCGTCGTTGATTGACTCCTCAATCAACTTAGCATGGCCATGCATTTCCATAATCCATTACCTCGAGGGCCCGAGAGATATCTCTCCAAAGGAGGGCAAATTCCATCTTGATCACTCACATCCCACTCCATGTTTCATAGCAAACCCGAAAACTACCTTTATAACTATCCAGATTACGGAATAGCGTTTGGTAGTCCCAAAGTAGGCTACTACACATGTTGGAATCCATGGTGATCTCAGGTCTAAGGACTTTGTACCAACACTACCCGAGACCAACTAATGGCACATTAATTCTTGTAGTGTCTCATGGTGGGTCTATCCAACAATGTGTTCTCTAACACATATGTCCATGTTTATTGATTTGGTGTCTCCATACCCATGATCTATGAGACATGATCATCAATCAATAAACATGCCGATCTTAGAATCATATTTGTTCCAACAATATGACATATGATCAGGGATCGTTTAGAAATAGATTCATACATATCGAGTCTCATAAATAAGTCACGTACTTATTGATCAATACAAGATGTCTATTTCATGGAACTGAATAACACTTTATTCATTTATACATAAACATTGACGTGATATCCAACATCTCCATGTTGCCTCTAGGGCATATCACTAACAATTCTCATTCTAAATTGATTTGTTTGCAGGTCATAATCGGACTCGGACACCCAGGTACGCGTGAGCTTCCCGTGGCTCGGTAGCCCTCCCGAGCAGCGTCAACAGCCATCCTGACCCCTTGCAAACACTCATGGAAAGCCTTGAGTAGCACGACCCGAGTTTTTAAGCCGAAAGGCCTTTGGAAGAGGAGATTCGCTGGCTATGCCTGAACTACTCGAGGGCTCATTCTTTGCCCATCCGACTGACCCTGGTGGCTCGACCCGATGCCCCTTGCGCTAGGGGCCTGATCCCTACCCGAGGCTGACTAGGGTCGAGACCTTCCTTGTGACGGTCGGGCGCTAGGCGAATGGGCTCGGGGGCTCTTAACGCCTATTCCCTGCTTAAACGGTTAAGTTGCCTGAGCTTGACTTGGATTCCACAAGACCGAGGTCTGACAATGGCCCAAGTCGCTCTACCTCGAGGGCTAGACATGCAGGGATAGTCGGTCGTCGCCCATACGGTTACTCGCTATGTAAGCAGCTAAGTCGCCCGAGCTAGACTGGGCATCCGTCGGATCCGTCCGTTGCAGTCTTTAATCGCTCAGCCACATGGTCATACACAGATCGAGTAGCTGTCATTTTCCATCCCTTGTTCGCCCATTTGCAACGTATACAGCTAAGTTGTTCGAGCTTGACTGGGAATCCCTCGGATCCATCTATCGAGGCCCCGAGTCGCTCGAATTCGAAGGTCAGACACGAAGTGAATGGACGGTTGTCTCTTCGCATGCTAACCCGCTACACTAACAGCTAGGATGCCCGAGCTCGACTGTGATTTCTCCGGACCGTTGAGAATCTAAGTTGCTCGCTCGGAAAAGTCAAGCATTTAGCGGGCATTTGGCTGTCCCCGAAACGACTAGGATGCCCGAGCTTGACTAGGAATTGTCCGGATTCGTTCTGTTGGGAGGCAAAGTTGCACGTGCAGGAAAGTTGAATGCATAGCGGGCGTTTAGCTGTCCTCGAAATGACTAGGCTGCCCGAGCTTGACTAGGAGTTCTTCGGATTCATTCTGTTGGGGCCAAAGTTGCACATGTAGGAAAGTTGAATGCATGCGGGTAAGCGGCTGAACAGACTAGGTTGCCTAGGCTTAACCAGTTGATCTCCGGGTTGATCCCATCGAGATCCTAAGTCGCCTAAGCATGATAGTCGAACATGCCGCGAATGGAAGACAGGAACTAAAAGCTTTCCTGTTGCGAAAGCTAGATATTTGAACTAAAACAAGAACAACTAAACTTTCTTATTAGAAGGAGGCAGGCTTTACATAGACCTCGAGATGGTACGAATTACAGGGCCAAGTTGGCGATGATCTTCTCTACTGTCAACTCCACCTCGGCATATATGAAGGGGATGTCCGCCTCAGTGACGTCGACCGGCCACCCCTAGGCGATCGCCTCAACCTCAGCACGGGGATACAACTTGTGCACCACTCCGAGGATGTGAGTCACCGTGGTCTTCGCTGCGTCCTGAACGAAGGCCTTGAGGAGCTTTTGCCCTTCGGGAAGACGCACCAGGAGTGCGTCCTTGGTCGCGTAAGCCACCTCCGGGTCAATCTCGGTGAGAAGTGTCCAAACCCAGTCCTGGTAATAATCTCAACGGGACTCAACCACCTCCGCACGGACCCACAAGTCGCTGACCTGCCTGCGAGTGACTGACAAGTAATCTGCGAAGTAGATGAATGGTTGAAATAGGCGGGAAAACATAAAAGGAAAAAGAAGAAGGCCGGTCCTCACCATGGACCTCTTCCCGAAATCTCTCCGTAGTGACCATCCTAGCCATGGCCTCAGGCCTCGCTGCTTTCACTACCACTAGTTTCCCCTCCGCCTCCGCCTTTGCCACCTCGGACACGGCCAGTTTGGCCTCAATGTCCTCGAGTATGGCGCCCATAGCGTCGTGAAGACCCTCGAAATGCTCGCGGTGCACAGCGAACTCACTGGCCGAAGGTCCGACCCCCCGTGTGACAACATCGGATGTCACGCCTTCCCCAGCATGGGGGACGGCCCCCCGGTGTGGGGGACAGCACCCATAGCCGTCCTGCCCAAGGCCATCGGTCAACATACGCAAGCAAGAGGGTGGAAAGAAGCTCCACCAACTTCGGGACGAACCTAATCGACGCCTTAGCAGCACGATTGGCATCGTAGGGGTGCCCCGTTCGAACCTAACCCTTCCCTTGGGAAGGTGACCAGCTTCTGCTTCCCCTTTGAGCCTTGGGCCCCTTGGGGACAAAAGACCTCTGATGCAACACCCTGTTAGGGTATTGACACTTGGCATGTGAGTTGCTTTTAAAGAAAAGAAGGCAAAGTCACCGCCCGCCAGTGACAACAAAGAAAAGGCAAAAAATTATTGGCTGCTGGTGATCGTTGCCATCACTGCTAGAGGTCTCCTTCGCCATACTCGAAGCATTCTTGGAGGAATCCATGGCTCCTAGTAAAAGCTGATGTAATGGAAGGCCAAGAAGAGAGAGAACAAGCGTAGAGGTTTTTGAAAACTTTGAGAAAGGTAGTAAGGGAGAAGAAGGTAACTTGACGGGTTTTAAAAAGTGGAAATGATTGGCCTGGCAGCACTATTCTCGAAAAACACGTGGTGCCATTAACGACGCGTGCGTTGCAGCCGAAGCGCCCGGTGTCTCTACCTCCCCAGCTTCCACGTCGTTCCGACGAGGGATCTAGGCCGTCCGTTCTAGTGCGTGGTTAACGGGTGCACATAACATGCCCCGATAAACCCACCTTCGGGCCTGCCACATCCGTCGAGAGATGAATCCCGACAGTTGGATTCACGAGGTGTCGAGCAGGGAGGATTGTTGACATTTGATGAGTCGTTTCCCTACTCCGTATTTGATGGGGTTGATGGGACGTGATGGGCGCTTTGTTCAAACTGTCAGTGACCCACGCGTGAGGCACGAGCGCCCGAGTTTGGAGGCCGTCTTGATGACCAACTTTCCCGAGGCCTTGCTTCGACCTTGCCCCTTTTCCCTCAACATCTGGGTTATAGTATCCTAACCACTAGTTTCTGAGCTATGGTCTGTTCTTTGACCACCATCAACCTCCGGGTCGTGGTGTTACGACCATTAAGCCTCTGGGCTATGGACCATTTCAAACCATCATCAGCTTTTGGGCTATGGTGACCCGACCATTAGCTTCCGAGCAATGGTCAACTTTAGAACGCCATTAACCCCCGGGCTATGGTCAGCTTTCGATCGCCATTGGCCTCCGGGTTACAGCATTCCGACCACCAGCCCCCGGGCTGTGGTCTCTCGCTTTCGATTCTACCAACTGCTGCCGGCTGTCGAGCCAAGATTTTGTTGATGATACTTCAAGCTTGACCCTATACTTGAATGTACCATCCAACCCTAGGCTCGGGGGCTACACCTGGCAGGTGCACATAATCGGTGCACCAACCAAACACACTCCCAAGAAATTGCAAAAGATGAACTCATGGCCTTGGCCTAAGAGAAACTTTGACCCTAGGCCCAGATGTCCCATCAGCCCTAGGCTTGAGGGCTACACCTGGCAGGTGCACCTAGGCGGTGCACCTGCTGAAACACAGTTGGAAAGCCTTGACAGCTAGCCAAAGGACCTGACCTAGGGAACTCAGACCCTAAGGGCAAATGTTCCATGCGTCCTTAGGCTTGGGGCTGCTGTGGGGGGTGTTACCCCAGGGTAGCTCGTGTAAGGGAAAGACATCACACTTAAGTGGGTCGAAAGGCCTTGGCATCGAGCCAGTTGACCAACCTCTATCGGGGTCGGCCGCACCCACCTGGTTCAGGGTTAGCCCCCCGACCTCTCCTTGGGTTGGCCTTCCCAACCTCAGCAATGACTCCGACCCGAGAAGACCAAGTCCGCCGCCTCAAGGAGGAGGCTTCTTCCCAAAGGATTGCAGAGGAGACAAGGAGGGGACAACTCGACCAAGGATGATGTCACCCGAGAAGATTGCGCATAAGATACCCACAACAAATAGGACCCATAGGACATATGTGTGTGTGCTTTTAAGATATTTTCCTCTACTATTTTTTGGCTTAGGGAATAGTTTTCTTGACCCCCAAGTCCCCTTGTAACTACCCCCTTGAGCTATAAAAGGGATGGCAGGTGACGGGGTGAAGGGGTGGATTCTCTAGAGTTTAGGCGAAGCCCTGGCAAATTGGATCCAGGCTCTAGAGTTCACGCGATTGTACTAATTCCCAGTTCATACACCACCCTAACAAAGAGCACTGGACGTAGGCCTTTTATCCTCCGAGCGGGCTGAACCAGTAAAAACTCTTGTCTCTTGGCTTGCTTTGTGTTTGAGTCGACCATCGGATCCTTTCGATAGACGCTCCGACCACTCTTTCACCTCCTTGGGCAACCCCCTGGGAGGACTGTCTGACCATCCGTCGACACCATCCAACCTCATCGCTGCCTTGGCATGACAAATAATATATACAATATAAAACCCAAAGCGCTAGGTAAAGAATAAGGGAGATATTCGATGAGAGAAGCGTGCCAATCAACTTCAGCCTGAGACATGCCCATCAAACCACACGAAGACGGCGACCAGATATGTTACACATCCCAGAAGACTTGACTAAATTGCTAAATTCATTGACCATATCAAATTCTCTAAACTTATACTCATGTTAGACTAGTTCCCAGGATGAGGACTAGTCCCACAGTTTCATCTCAAGCAATGGCATTCAACATATGGCATACAAATAATTAAACTTACAATACATTTACAACTAAATTATTACATAGGCCGACCAACCAAATATATATGTATCGTTTAGCAGAAGCATGTATACCCAAAAGAATCCCACAAGTAATCAACTAGGGGTAAGCTTCTAGTTAGAACCATCCTAAAAGAGCAACAATTTCCGCAACACTCAACCTAGAGCAACCTCAACACCTGCAACAAAGTCTAACGAAAACAAAATATATAACAAGCAAGAGTCAGTATATTAATCGAATTAATGTAGTGGCAATATAAAAATCAAACCTAAATACATGCAAGCTCTAAATCAAAGGAAATGCTATTTGTAGTTTCATTTTTGCCACAAAGCAAGTTTATTTCACGAGTATTTTGCAATGGTATTTAATAAAACATTTAAAACAAGCATATAGTGTAAATCATATTGTTCATCATGACAATTACAAAAGTATACACTTGTTGCCCTCCATGGTAACAAGTCATAATAAGCACCAACATAAGCATAAAAAGTACCATAAATCACCATTTTCATATCCCAATTTCACAACCACATTTAGAAAGCATTAAAAACTATACTCATGACACTTGCTATGTCGCTAATGACCGTGAGAATTGCTAATCAATTAGTTTTTGACTCAGCAGAGTTTGTACAGCTTGAACCACTTGATGTGAAACGCTCTAGTTTGTCTGGTACCCATTGGTACCTCCACACTCTACATAGTGGGTGTGGTCTAGAGGTCACAACGAGACCTTTACATTATTTATTGTCTAATCTCTGCATGAGCACGACAAGTGATATTCCACACTAAGTCTAGAATCATAATGCCATTATATTAGGGGGGGTTTATCAACATAACGCCATAGGCAAACTGGTACAGTCGTTCCCTATGTGGCACTCAACGTTTATGTGAGGTGGAACTCTTAGTCGTCCCCTACCAAATCATACATAAATAAATGTGAGGCGGAACATTACAGTCGTCCCCTCATAAACAATATCGTCCCCTACCAAATCATACATAAATAAATGCGAGGCGGAACATTACAGTCGTCCCCTCATAAACAATATACACAGAAAAGGCAGACCGATACACTCATCCCCTTGCAATTCACATAAACATGGGCAACTCCCACAAATAGCCTACAGTTCAATCGTTGGTACTATCACTACTACAACGGCCTCCCGAATGCAAGGATATATAATAAACAACGTAATAAGCTTAGGTCATCCCATACGAATGCATGTGGTTGCATAGTATACAATAGTTGTTGACATAGAGTTCGGTCCTTAGCCAACTCAGGCGAACATTCCCTCTATCGGTATGCAACTACCCCATATGCATACCACTTGCTGCCCAAGTCTTAAACACATGTTTTTCATCATTTTAGTTCACAATTAACCAAAGATTGCACCTCTGTCTAGAAGTTATAAAATGCCTAAAATATTGAGTATAAATGATTTATTATGTTTGATGTATATTTCTAAGGATGGCTAACCATATGGCAAATATATAAGCATGTATATACCCATTTGAGCACTTGGAAAGTACTCCAAACCATTCTAAGGTTACAAAAAGTAGGAAGATCAAGTTTTAAGGTGTAGTATGCAGCAAATAGGTCATATCTACCATCTAACAAATTTCAAATATCGATATAGCAAATATGTGTGCAATTTTGTAAACAAAACATCTCATTCCCCAAAGCATAGGCTTCAATATGTTCAAAGGATGAGGGGGGAACTTCCTTTCTCTTCTTCAACCTGATCAGCAACTAAAACCACTCCTTCACTGTTGACATACTCATTATCTATACAATTATAACATGTATGCATGTAAATACCGAAATATGCGAAAAATCCAAAATGCTCTAAAATGCACGATTTCTTCATAGTGGTTGGGTACTGACATGAGATGAATTTAGGTTAAAGAATTTCTATTTTATCACTTTTAATTTGGGAGATATGAATTTTACAAGTTATATACTAGAGATAGGTTAATTATGCTCTATTTAAACTTAGATGGTGTTTATTGTTACGCTCAGAAATTCACTTGTAATTTCCGAATTAATTTGTGCATTAAACCCTTATACAAGAATCAGCCGAGTTACATAAATCGATAATTTGAATATACAGTACCAAAGAAACTAAAGCGATAAATACTTACAAAAGAGGCTCTTGGTACTCACCAAAAAGAAAACTATAGTGGAAAAGAAAATCTAGCGAAGTTTCAACTTCACTCTCACAAGCAGCTCAACTGGGGTATAAGCCAAACGTCTTCTCCTTCAGAATTCTTCTTAAACTGAGGTTGATGATTATTACAAGGTGAATATGTGGAATACTCCATAAGCCACACGACGAATATGCAAGTGCACAAGGGTGTAACAAAGAATGACAATATAGGGCTTATTTGCAAAAGCAGCATTCAAATAGTTGAGAATAGTCAAAATGGTTGAGTAATTACATATCAATATTAATTATCATTGAATAGCACACCAATGCTGCACAGCCCAAGCCTAACCATGAACAACCAATTCCGGTTGCACAGATCCAACCTCTCCAATTAGGAGCTAACCATTACATATTAGGAGCTAATAAATTATCATTAATTACCAAATTATTATCATTAATTAGTAGTGTGAAACTAATCACGAAAAACATTGTTAGGCTTGCCGCTAATCGCAAGAATGACTATTTGAATAATTTTACTCTGGCCAGAGGTGTACAAATTTTCCCACAAGACATAACCTCAATATCATGTCAACCATGCATCGTGATTAGGGCTGTCAAAAAGCTTGAGGGTCGTGAGAAGTTCGAGCTTGGCTCATCCTAGGCCCGATTCGAGCTCTGCTCGGGCTCCAAACGATCCGAACCCGAGCCTGAGCAAAAGCTCGTGAGCTTTACCAAGATGAGCTCGAGCTTCTACCAAGCTCGACTATTTATAGTTTATATTGTTTGTTCACCTTATTGATTTAATAAACCAATAAATAAATATATATTAGTATCTATTTATAAAAAAATTAGCATGTGTTAGCATAATATATTTATTACTCTTTTATTAGTGTAATTAACTAGAAAATAATTATACTTATCAAGAGGTTATCATTAAAATATATATTATACTACTTATGGCTGAGCTCGGTAGCCGAGCTCGAGCTTGAACGATCTTGGACCGAGCTTGCCTAAAAGTTGGAAGGTGTAATAGGCTCGGCTCGAGCTTCATCTTGGGATAATGAGCTCACTCTAGCTCGTCTCATTGATAACCCTAGTCGCGATACTAGAATGTACCCAAATAGAGATTATGACAACATCTTTTGCATAACATAACTCAAAGCAATTTAGAGTTCCCGAAACATCCTTTCCATATCTCGGAACAGACTCCCCAGCAACCCCTATCTCGGCCACATCTCAGTCTGGAGCCCTACAATGAATCATGCTATACAAACAGTCTAACCGTTGTCCACGCTAGCTTGTGGTTAGTATGATAGATGCTTCAAACAGTAGCTCACGAACCGATCCTTAATTGTCATGAGCATGACCATCAAACCATGTGCTCACAATCCATGATGAGGACATCCCTTCATCAGATATACACAACATTGACCCTTCATCAACCATCCAGTTGCAAGGGCCAATTACATGTGCTAATTCGTTGTATAAGCCATAAAGTTAATTTGTTTCTTAGCATCCATAATAATGTTTCTTTCGATGAGATGCTACTAATCTCGTGTGATATTTTGGTGCTTAGGAACATGGGAGAGGATTCGTCCAAGCCAGAGATGAAGACGATATGACACGACAACTCTAAGGTAACAAATATTTTGGTTGAGAAAAGTTCTGCATGACTAATTTGGGCCAATATGGGCCTTGTGCCGGTTTAGGGTTTGATAAGAGTTCGAGTTGGAGTTGTGTACGACCTTCCTGGCCGCCCACAACCCTAGCGAACCCTCTCCTATATTTAGGTCAGTAGCCGCCTCAATTTTGGTGGGTTTTGCTTAGATTACATCTTCACGCATAGTGTTAGATTTTGCCTCGCACCGGACCGACTAGGCTACTGTGTTTGGTTTGTGGAACCCCAACTCTACCGTGTTCTTCATAATATATCTTGCAGTTCAGTTGTGTTATTCCTGTTCTTGCTTGTGTCTTGGATGCGCTTGCAGGGATAAGCCTTCTTGGCAAGGTCATTAGTGCTTCGGCAAGGTTGATAACCAACAGAGCAGTGGTGTTTTGATCGTGAGGGTTGATCTGTACTGATCGGAGCCTTGCATCGATTACGTCAAGATCTCCACCCATTCAATTTATCCCTTACCTACGGAAGATCGGGCCAACTAATCTATTAAGTGGTATCAAAGCGCCAAGTTGCCCGTAGGTAATCTATTAAGTGGTATCAGAGCGCCAAGTTGCTCGTAGGTAATCTTCTATTCTTCGTTTTTTATACCTAGAGTCCAGAAAAAGAGCCCAAAAATAGTAGATTAGTTTGTGATTCCTTAATCCTAGAACCCTTTTGATCCTTTTACTAGTACTACATAGTCAGGACTTGTTGAATTTTCGGTTGCTTCGGTTGAATTTGTTGCTGGTCAAGTTTAGTCATCTAGAGTTTCGAGTTCGAGTCCAAAAGAACCTGATTCGGGTACCCTATCTTGAAACAGACATAACTTTTACATACAAACTCGGAATCAGGCCAATTTTTTTTTGAAATTGGGTGAAAAAATTTTTACATCCGATACACCCCTGCTTCGCCAAGTTCGCCAAAATTATTATTGACAAATTTGTCTTTTAAAGTCGTCATTTTGAGGTTTTAAGTTTCTGCATGATTTTTAAAGCAGCAACCCAATTTTCCATAGGCCAAGTCCTTTGTCAGATTGAGTTCAAATTTGTTGTGCTTCCATCCTTTGTGCCTCTGATCAAAGGAAAAAAGTCATAAAAATCAAACAAAAAAGGAAAAAATTGTATATATAAGAAAAAAAGAGAAAAAAAAAGAAAAAAGAGAAAAAAGGGGGCACAAAGCAGCACTTCCCTTCTATTCTTTGTTCCTTTGGTGGTGTTTTGGTTGACATCTTGGTTCCTCGGCTTGCGTCTCTAGCATGGTCTACACTAGTACCAGCACAATTCTACCATTGAATGATTATTTAGCTTGTTTTAGACTAACGTGGTTCTAGTATTACATTGCTACTATAACTTGCCCTCCGAGCAACACTTATCTTTTGGTCAGGACAGGGCTACCTTGCGATCAACCCACGCTTCACCAGTATCACAACCTTTCCGGCTGTTGACCGTCCCATTGCAGCGTGGTAAGATCACTTGCAAGAGCGGGTAAGGCGCTTCTTGAGTTGTGTTTCCACTCCACACCACACCACCTCTCGTAGTTGCTAGGTTATCCTTTTTGTGTTTTTATTTGTCTTGCTAACATGGCAGAAAACGGAAATGAAGGCACCAGCCCAACGAACTTCAACGAGTGTGTCTCTCAGGCGGACCTTGACGCTACCCAACACATGCTGAATCAGACCCTTTAGCAACTACAATGGTCCATTGCTGCTCTGGGCACTCGGCTTGAAACATTGAGGCTGAGGTCCAACGGCAACAACCTCCACCACCGCCACTACATGAGGAAGTAGATGGTAATGATGAGGACGACATCCTTACTGATGAGGATGACCACGGTGACCGGCGCCACCGTCCAGCTAGGCATGGCCATGGTAACCGCCATGCCCACGGTATGAATGATTCATACTCTAAGATCAAATTTTATTTACCAACATTTGTTGGTACCTATGATGCGGCTAATCCTCAGACTTGGGATAGACTTAAACAAGCTATCTGTAATAGATTTATTCCTCCTTTTTATAAGCGTGATTTGAGAAAAAACTTACAGCGCCTTAATCGAGGAAATAGATGAGGATTACTATCAAGAGTTGCAAACTGGTTGTTTACGTGCTGAAATAGAGGAGGACGATGAGGATAACATGGCTCACTTTTATGGGGGATTATGTCGTGAAATTCAGGACATTGTTGATTATAAAGAGTACAATACTACTAACCGTTTTTTCCATCTTGCTATGTTGGCTGAAAAAGAGTTATAGGGTCGGCAAGCTGAACAACGCAGGAACAACATGTTTGGGAGTACATCTACATCGCGCTCGAGCGGCCAACCGCGTGCACCTCCTTCATCGATGTGACCACCGCCTCCTTCTACATTGTTGGCGGTTGTTAAGTACAAAATCCGACCATAACAGACCTCCGAACTAAAAGGGAATTAGCATCTTTTACCAGCATATAGGTTTAGAATTAATAAAGTTTCATATGTCCTTGGAGTTTAGTAGAATGCATAAATATTTATCAATAAATGAAGTGAAGACGAGCTCGCGTGGCAAAGAAACACAACTCCAACCAATCTTCGATCACCACGTCAGCTTCTCGTGGATCGGAGGGCCCACAAGTCAGGTGAAACTGCCTTAAAGTGGGGCCAAACACCTAGGAACCGCCTTAGGGGCCCACATGTCAGTGACCTATGAAAGGCGGTGGAAGGGAAGGCCGACCAGGGTTCGGCCGAACCATGACGGTGGCCATTCCCCTCCACCCAACACGTGGCAGCTCCAGATCCCAATGGTGGTTATGGGTGATTGGCGGTTAGAAATCGACCTCAAACTGTCATGGAAGGGCTATAGAAGGAGGGGAGCTCACTTCATTTCAACACACCACAAGAAGTAGTTCCTACATTTCTATCTTAGTCTCTAGGCTAGTGGAGTTTAGGAATAGTTTAGAGTTTATACTTGGTTCCTGAGTCGCCTTCGGAAGTCAAGTATGTATTTTGTATCTTTCTTCCTTTGTACGACTTTGAGCTTATTAATATATTCATCTTCTAGTGTACCTGAGTGTGGTTCATGTTCTACTTTCGTAGTGTTCCATTTATAGTTTATATAATAGTCATGTTATGGTTAGACGAGTAACTCTATTGCCACGAACACGATCCAATGTGCAATTAGGATGTAGGTATGGATTTGCCTTAGTCGTTGACGTCCTGGGAGGTAAATGTATCTATGGCTATGTAAGCGTGGTGCTTAGATTGTTTCATAGACATTGGTTGTGGCCATACCCCACATGTTGTAGAGGTAGGCGGCAAGTGGTGATAGCTTTGTCCATCCTTTGTAATCCTCCATGTTCGGGTATGCTATAGGGCAAACGGTAAGAGATCGCTTAGTGGTGGCAGGCCAGGCCACTAGTAGGCGGTACCCCCGTAGTCTTGGGAGCATAGAACTGGGTAACTAACCACGACTATACTAGTTATATAATCTATGTACTCATACTAGAAGAACTATAGGAACCTAACTCTAAATACTATTCTCCACTTAGCTCTAGTGTACAATTTAATAGGACTCTTCTGTGTGTGTCACACTACCTATAACCTTATCTATCTTACCCCTGCCTAGGCTTAGGCATCTCAGTTATAACTTATGAATATCCATAGCACCTTACTATTCTCTTCCAGACCACAGTTTTCCTTTGGGACAAAATAAATAACGATACCCTTGAAATACTCCCTGGGCGAAATGCTACAACGTTATATCTATGCGCTTGCGGATTTATCTGTAAACGCAAGAAATACCAACATACATCATTCCCTACAGCACCGGCAGCACCCATAGCACCCACGGAGGTGAGCAAAGCAGCGAGCTCAAAGGCACCGGCCAAAACCACTTCGTCGGTGGCCTCCACTAGTCGATCGACACAAATAGTGTGTCACCGATGCAAGGGTATGGGACACGTCATGAAGCATTGTGCAAGCCAGCGAGCCTACATTGCTATAGATGACGGCGGATGTGTAAGTGCTAGTGATATTGAAGATGATCTTGCACTTGCCACTAACATTGCAAGAAACGACGACATCGGATGATGGTGGTGTTGTTTGGACGCCGCGGCCTCAGCGGATCATGCTACACTTATCGTGCAGTGAGTGCTGAGCACACACATGGAACCAGCAGAACAGCTCCAACGCCATAATCTGTTTCAGACCTTCTTCGTTGTCAAAGACCAACGGGTACGCATCATCATTGATGGAGGGAGCTGCAATAATTTGGTGAGTTCTGACATGGTGGCTAAGCTTCAATTGCCCACACGTGACCACCCTCACCCATACCTCATCCAGTGTTCAACAACAACGGTAAGGTTGAGGTAAAACAGACTGCACACATTCATTTTTCCCAATTATCGTGATGTTGCTGATTTTGATATTGTCCCTATGCAAGCATGCTCTCTTTTGTTTGGACGTCCTTGGGAGTTTGATACTGATGCTATGCACCATGGTAGAAGCAATAAGTACACATTCACACACAAAGGAAAGAAATTTACTTTGCTTCCCATGACACCTGCTGAAATTGTGCAACAAGAACAACAAAGACGAGCTCACAATACACATACTAATTCTGATAAATCTTAAAATCAGCAAGTGGTTAAAAGTGTTTTTCCACCTAAGAAAGACAAGGTTGCACCTAGTTCTTCCTCTGATGCTCTTAAACTGAAAAGGGGTGTTATGCTTGCAACCAAATAAGACCTTGCTGTACTTTCTGATTTTGATATACCTTGTTATGCTTTGATATGTCTTGATGCTTTATTTTCATTTGAGAATGTACCTAGCTCGCTTTCCCTGCTGTCACTAACCTTTTGCAGGAATTTCAGGATGTGTTTCCACCGGAGATACCCCGCGGCTGCCACCTGTTCGTGGCATCAAACACCAGATCGACTTGATACCGGGTGCTTCCTTGTCAAATCGTGCAGCATACTGGACTAATCCGGAGGAGACAAAGGAAATTCAGAGACAAGTACAAGACCTTCTAGACCATGGGTACGTTCGTGAAAGTCTTAGTCCTTGCTTTGTTCCTGTTCTTTTGGTTCCTAAGAAAGATGGTAGTTGGCGCATGTGTGTTGATTGTAGAGCTATCAATAACATTACCATTTGATATCATCATCCTATTCCTCGGTTGGATGACATGCTTGATGAATTGAGTGGTTCTGTGATGTTTTCTAAGATTGACTTGCGTAGTGGCTACCACCAGATTAGAATGAAATTAGGCGATGAATGGAAACTGCTTTCAAAACTAAGTTTGGTTTATATGAATGGTTAGTTATGACTTTCGGATTGACTAATGCACCTAACACTTTTATGAGATAAATGAATGAGGTTTTGTGTCCTTTCATTGGAAAATTTTTGGTGGTTTACTTCGATGATATACTCATTTACAACAAGTCCCTTTATGAACATATTGATCATCTACGTGCTATTTTTTCTGTTTTGTGGGATGGACATTTATTTGCTAACCTTGACAAGTGCATGTTTTGCACAGATCGAGTTTCCTTCCTTGGATATGTTGTAACCCCACACGGAATTGAGGTTGATGAGGCCAAAGTGGATTCCATCAACAGCTGGCCACGTGTTGATGAGAAAATTCTCTCACGCGCTGGCCTGGGAGATCTGCTTAGCTCCAGTGAAGATCCGTCCTTGGCTACCTGTGATGATCTAGGCGTGCCAATTGGTTTGATCTGCTAACCAATAAGAAATAATAAATAAATACATGCGTTAAGGTTAAAGTTAGATCCTACCGGATCGGCTCAGGAAACCAACCTGCATATAATTGCTTTCTTGAAGCATATTTAAACTAAGTGACTAGGATAGATCGGTTGTGCCGAGACAGTATGAATCACTTAACCCAAATATACATCAAGATAATGAATATATGTGTTCATAACCTAGCGATACTGCAGGTCTAACGTAAAATCGGCTAATACTCCAATATATCTTATAAAAAGATACTGATCTGACCTAAATGCGTTAAACTTAGATCAATCGGCTGTCGGTTGATGCCATCGGACTGATACTGGCTTAAGGCATTTAACTAGATCGAGATTTTAATATAAGAGGCGGTTCTAATAGATCTAATAGCAAATAATACTAAAAGAAATATTAAAACAGATAAGGGTCGGCTAAAACCCCGGCATTGTCTCCATAAATTTACATCTAGCCGAATAGATCATAAAACTTCTAAAAGCGACTTAATAGGTGATGGATGATGCAGCATTAAGTATAAAAAAATAGCATTGGATCTATATGGACCGATGTAAACCCTGCAAGATAGTGGATACAGCATATAATCCAGGTCAATATTTAGATCTAGCTCTATCGGCTGCTGCTTCCCGAGAAGAACAATCCGATAACAAAATAGATCTAGACATTGTTCTAGATTATATGTCGTATATGATAACTTGCGCAGTTTATAACGTGAAATCTGGGGTGTCATAATGATGTAAGCACTAGATTCGACGAAATAAACCACTAAACGATGAGAAATTACCTTGTTCGGGGTTCGAATCGATGCAGCCCGAGGCCGGATCAAGAACTCATCTAAAAGAAAATAGGAGGTGATGCGGTCTCAGCCGATTGGTTTCCCAGCCGATTGAATCATAGCTGACGCGGTCTCAGTTTCTCCGCAGATCATTTCCCCGATCAGATCCGTTCCAATCTTGGCCTGGGCTTAAAGATTTGGTTACCAAATTTGGTTGTTAACACCACCCCTCAAACTGTTACACATGTTCGTAGTTTTCTCAGTCTTGCAGGTTTCTATCAGCGTTTTGTGAGAGATTTCAGCACCATTGCCACATCACTGAATGAGTTGACAAAGAAAGGTGTTGCCTTTGATTAGGTCCTGCTCAAGAGCAAGCTTTCAATACACTTAAAGACAAGCTCATGCATGCACCTCTCCTTCAACTTCCGGATTTTGGTAAGACTTTTGAGTTGGAGTGTGATGCGAGTGGCATTGGCATAGGCAGGGTGCTGCTGCAAGAAGGTAAACCTATGGATTATTTTAGTGAGAAATTGCATGGTCCTTCACTTAATTATTCGACCTATGATAAGGAGCTATATGCCTTAGTACGTGTGCTTGAAAACTTGGCAATATTATCTTTGGCCTAAGGAGTTTATTACACATTCCGATCATGAATCTTTTAAGCATATTCGTAGTCAATTAAATCTGAATAAACGACATGCTAAGCGGGTTGAATTTATTGAGTCTTTTCCATATATCATTAAGTATAAGGAAGGGAAAGATAATGTCATTGCGGATGCTTTATCTAGATGTTTTACCTTGCTCTCTCAACTTGATCATAAGATTTTTGGTTTGGAGACCATAAAGGATTTATATGCTGCTGATTTGGACTTTAAAGATGCATTTGAAAATTGTAGAGTATTTGGAATAAATATGTGCTGAATGAAGTATTTCTCTATCGTGCTAACAAGCTATGTGTTCCGGCAAGTTCTCTTCGTCTTTTGTTGTTGCAGGAGGTGCATGGAGGGGGTTTGATGGGTCATTTTGGCGTGAAAGAAATAGAGGAAGTGATGTCCACACACATCTTTTGGCCTAAGATGTGACGTTATGTTGTGCGCTATGTCTCCCGATGCACTACTTGCGACAAAGCTAAGTCCCGACTTAACCCACATGGTCTTTATATGCCCCTTTCTGTTCCCAGTCTTCCTTGAGAGGATATTTCTATGGATTTTGTTTTAGGATTACCTAGGACAAAGAAGGGAAGGGATAGCATCTTTGTTGTTGTTGATCAATTCTCAAAAATGACATATTTTATACCTTGTCACAAGAGTGACGATGCTACTCTTGTTGCTGATTTGTTTTTCAGAGAGATTGCTCGGTTGCATGGTGTCCCAAATACATCGTTTTAGATCATGATACCAAGTTTTTGAGCCTTTTTTGGAGGACACTTTGGCATAAACTTGGAACAAAGTTGCTACTTTCTACTATGTGCCATCCTCAAATGGATGGGCAAATGAAGGTTGTCAACCGTACGTTGTCCACCATGTTGCGGGCTGTTTTAAAGGCCAATTTGAAGCTTTGGAAGAGTGCTTACCTCACATTGAATTTTCCTATAACAGGTCCGTAAACTCCACTACTAAGGTAAGTCGGTTCCAAGTGGTATATGGCTTTAACCCTCGTACTCCTATTGATTTGCTACCATTGCCATCTTCAGCACAATTGAATTTTGATGCTACTTCCCATGCTGAATTGTTACTAAAGATGCATGAATCGACTAAGAAAAATTATTGAGAAGATGAATGAAAAATATCGTGCTTATGGCAGCCAAGGTAGAAAACATATTTCGTTTGAACCGGGTGATCTTGTTTGATTGCATTTGTGTAAGGATCGTTTTCCTAATTTGCGGAAGTCTAAGTTAATGTCTCATGCTGATGGTCCTTTTTGTATACTTAAGAAGATTAATGATAATGCATATAACTCGAGTTGTCTGCAGATTTTGGGGTTAATCCCACCTTTAACGTTTCATATTTAAAGCCTTACTTGGGAGAAGAAGATGAGTTTAGTCGAAGACAACTCCAATTCAAGAAGGGAAGGATGATGAGGACATCCCTTCGTTGGATATGCACAACACCGATCCTTTACCAACCATCCAGTTGCAAGGACCAATTACACGTGCTCGTGCCTGTCGTATAAGCCTTAAGGTTAATTCATTTCTTAGCATCCATAATAATATATCTTTGGATGAGATGCTACTGATCTCGTGTGATATTTTGGTGCTTAGGAACATGGGAGAGGATTCGTCCAAGCCGGAGATGAAGACGGGATGACACGGCAACTCAAAGATAACAAATATTTTGGTTCGGGATTCAGCAAACCACCTATCACAAAAACGGGTATAACTCTTTCATACGGAGTCCGTTTTAGGACGGGCATAACTGTTCCATACGAAGTCTGTTTTAGGTGAATGACCACTCTATGGAAAGCTAATGATGAGACCTTTAATTTGAATCTGATCCCAGCACCAGATTCATTGGAAAACTTTCTGTGTGATCGAAACAAGTCTTGCATGACTAATTTGGGCCAATATGGGCCTTGTGTCGGTTTAGGTTTTGAGAAGAGTTCGAGTTGGAGTTGTGTACGACCTTCCTGGCCGCCCACAACCCTAGCACACCCTCTCCTATATTTAGGTTAGTAGCGACCTCAATTGGTGGGTTTTGCATAGATTACATCTTCACGCATAGTGTTAGATTTCGCCTCGCACTAGACCAACTACGCTGTTGCGTTTGGTATGTGGAACCCCAACTCTACCGTGTTCTTCATAATATATCTTGCAAATCAGTTGCATTCTTCCTGTTCTTGATTTGGTCTTGGATGCGCTTGTAGGGATAAACCTTCTTGACGAGGTCAACCGTGCTTCGGCAAGGTTGATAACCAACGGAGCAGTGGTGTTTCGATTGCGAGGGTTGATCTGTTCTGATCGGAGCCTTGCATCGATTACATCAAGATCTCCACCCATTCAATTTATCCCTTACCTACGGAATATTGGGCCAACTAATCTATTAAGTGGTATCAAAGTGTCAAGTTGCCCATAGGTAATCTATTAAGTGGTATCAGAGCGCCAAGTTGCCCATAGGTAATCTTCTGTTCTTCGTTTTTTCATACCTAGAGTCCAGAAAAAGAGCCCACAAAAAATAGTAGATTAGTTTGTGATTCCTTAATCCTAGAACCCTTTTGAGCCTTTTACTAGTATGGGGAGTCCGGCCCAACGTGACGTGTTCTAGGCTCCCCATAACTAATCTAGTAGTTTCTGATAAGGTGAATTTGTGATTTGTGAGGTAGGACTACCATCAAAAAATTTCTTCCTATGCTACTGGAGAGTGGCGGCAGTCTTCAATGAGGCTCCTCCGATGATAGCAGAGTACGACGGCTTTGGGAGGCAAAGTACGATGGCCGAGGCGACGACACAGAGAGAAAAAGATAGAAGAGGAAAGAATAAGTGATGGCGAGGGAGTGTGGTGGAGATGAAAGGATGAGCTCTGAACCCTTTTAATAGGCGGCGTGGGCTTGGTGGGACGCGGCGGTGAGCTGGCAGCAACCGTTGGGAATAGGGCGGCCAGGCTAGCAACATTTATTGTGACGCGACAGCGACGCAACGTGAGAGAGAGCGAGTGTAGGGGGTGTCACCCCAGGGTACCCCTATTGACCAGAGTCAAAGTCCAACCGACATCAAACCGAGAGTCCTCGGGACGTGGTCGATGGCCTGACCCCCTTTTGCGGGGTCGGCCATCCCGACCTTCCCTCGAGTCTGATCTCGGCTCTTCTATCTCGACCCCGACGCACAACCCTACCTCGAGCGTCCTCGGGACAAGACTTGGCGCTCAAGGAGGAAGAGGGAGGAGACAACCCGGCAGAGTCTAACACCACCTACTAGCGTAGAGGAAGGATCCCAAGGCTAGAGAGAGCACAAGATGCCCACGGTATATAGAACCTAGTGGACCATCATGTACCTTTTCAGATATTGTTTGTACTCACCTTTTAGCACATTAGTCATAACTTTCTTGGCCCCCAATATCTCCTATTTCTGCCTCCCTTGAGCTATAAAAGGGAGGGCATGACGACGGGGCCAAGGGGCCTCGAAAAAGGCCGAACAGGGACATTCTGATCCCGAGCTTGCATTCTCAAACCCTTTGTAACTCCTGTTTTTTACCCTAAAAAACTAGGGGGGAGATCCCCACAGTTACGAGCAAATTTATAGAAGGAAAGGAGTTTAATGGTTTAGCATACAAACCTTGAAAGTAATTACAGACCTGGTGAGAGCCAGGCAAGACATGACAAGGCAAGCATAAAGAAATTGTCCATATTTAAAAGCTTGGGGTTGCGCGATGGAATACTTTGTCATTTCTCAGTTTCCATATTTCCCAAGCCGCAGTTAAAATCAGATCCGTCATGAAAGGCAAAGAGCTTGTGGGGATCAACTTAGCCAATTTGTCCACATGATCCAGCTCATTATCCCACTGAATTTGCAACGTAGCCCAGCATTGGCTGGCGAATGGGCACCAAAAGAGGAGATGGTCAATTGTCTCTTTTTCACCCCTCTCACACATGATACAAAGGTTGTTATCCTGAATATTTATGTGTCTTTTCTGCAGCATCAATTTAGTATTCAACCTATCCATCAGAAGCAACCAAGCAAAGAATTTTATGCGTGGTAAGCAGCTGGAGCGCCAGAGAAACTTGTAACTTGGATGATCCTCCATTGTGCGAAGATGTGGTTGTAGAATCGCTTGGAGGTGTACTTGTTTCCCCAGACTGGGGTCCAAACATCCAAGGAATCTTCATCATAAGACAAATCTTGCAAAAGAGATTGTAGTGTTTCCAGCTCTTGGAAAGCTTGATCTGAGAGCGACAAGTGGAAGATAGAATCTAAGTCTTCAGCTTGCATGATCTCTGCCACAGAGGCATTCCTTTTCTTGGCAAAGGAGACTAGGTGTGGATAGTTTATAGAGATGTTCATGTTATTCTAGTTATCATCCCAAAAACTAACAGTGTGCCCTTTCTCTATCTGGCAGGTGGTCACCGTCTTGAACACATCATTTAGTAGAAAGATACCCTTCCACCAAAATGACCATGTCTCTCTATTTAAATGGGGCACTGTAGAAGAATAATATCTGAACCAGATTAAGTTGACCCATGGCACATCCTCCTGGTTGTAAAACTTGGAAAGTTGCTTGATAAGAAGGGCATCATTCTGCAGCCTTAGGTTTAAAACCCCTAGTCCTCCTTTTAACTTCGGGCACATTACCATTGGCCAGGCAACCAGGTTACCCCCTTTCTTCTCAGGGTCATTTCCTCTCCAAAGCAATAACCCCTTTTGGTAATATGATAGTGCACATCGCGTAGGTTGTTATATGCGTGATAGCAGAGTTAACCATCTCCAATCTGCCTGAATAAGAGAGCCAGGTGGCACATGCCGATAATCTTTTTTCTAATCTATCCATCATCGGCACTAGGTCATCCATTCTTGGCTTTGTCGTACCCATTGGCAAGCCCAAGTAAGTGAAAGGCATCGACCCGACGTCACATCCAAAGGTGTTGGCAAGCAGGCTTAACTTGTCAGGGGAATATTAATTGGGTACATACTTGACTTTTGATAATTAACCTTTAATCCAGTAGCAATCTGAAAGCTGTTCAATAGACTTTTAAGGAAGAAAAGTTTCTGCGCATCCGCCTAAAGGATAAGAATTGTATCATTAGCATATTGAACCACTGGGAAATCCTCTGTGGGTTGAGGGATTGGCAAGCGAAGCAAGCTGCTTTGTCTTGCTCTATTGATCAGGATCTGAAGCAATTTTGCTGCCAGGACAAAGCGGAGGGGTGAGAGGGGATCCCCTTGCCTCACACCCCGTTTGCATTTGAAAGTCTTCCCCGGTACTCCATTTAGGATTACCGCAGAAGAGCCTGAAGAGAGAATCACTTTGATCCAGTCAATCCACCTTCTTGGGAAGCCTAGACTTTGCATCATCTCTACAATTGCAATATGCTCGATAGTATCAAAAGCTTTTTCGAAGTCTAATTTGAGGATGAAAGCTTCTCTTCGGGAGTGCTGACACTGGTGGATAGACTCATATGCCCAGGCTAAGCAATCATGGATCGATCTTGAACGGATGAAACCATACTGGTTCTGATGAATTACTTTGTGGATGATGCATTGCAGTCGCTCCGCCAAGACTTTAGTTATCACTTTTATTGAGATGTTCAAAAGAGAAATTGGCCTAACGTTATTAACCATCTCCGGGCTGTCCTTCTTTGGTATCAAGGTGATGTAAGAGGTGTTGATGGGTTCTAGGCTTATTTCTCCTTGTTGAAAAGAGTCACAGAGACGATAGAAGTCATCTTTAATGAGCTACCAGCATTTTTTCATAAATAATCCGTTGAATCCATCCGGCCCTGGTGCCTTCTCAGTTGGCATGTTTTTGATAACCAAATCAAATTCATCATGTGTGATGGGCATTGCCAAGGAATCCAAGTCATCCACTGGCGTGATCCAGCTCTGAAGATCAAAAACCATGAACGGGTCCAAGGTAGTTCCCATTCTGTTCTTGAAACCGTCCAAAGAACCCTCGCCTTGAAGGGTTACGCGGAGGCTACGCTAGCCGAAAACAAAAACTTTTACCGTGCAAACCAGGAACACTTGCAAGTAAGGGCCGATAGATCGTTACCGATTGGAGAAGAGTGCAGCGGAATAGCCAATCAGGGCAATCCGATCTGGAACTGTGCTGGCGATTCTCGCGAGCCGACAGCCGATACCCGGGGACAGCCGATTCACCAATCAGCCGATGTCGCAGCCGATCCGAGTCGTCCGACCTCCCGCAGTCGCCTCGCTCCGATGCGCTCGACCGCAGCCGATCTGCCGCAGCCGCCTTTCTCCGAAGTACCACAGCCGATGAACAGCGTGCAACGTAGCAGCGCCTCTACCGGTATCCACACGTCCGGGAACAGAACGCCGAACACCCGTGTGCTAGCACGCGATGCAAGGCTAGGGTTTGGCTCGAAAGTGGGGAGGGTTTTCGTGGAGATTGATCTCGGCGACTTCTGTTGCACGGGATGCAATTGACGTATCGCAGCTCTCCACCCCTCCCTCCTTTATATAGAGTTGGCCGACTGGGACTAGTGGCCGATTAGAACTCTATTTTGAATCGGATCTCATCTGTATCTCATAGAGTTGGCCACCCATACGTCGTAAGCCCATAGGACTCTATCCGATCGGATCCCTATCCGATCGAGCCGTATCCGAGTCCAACTCGAATATCTATTCTATCCCCTTAAGCGTGCGACCCTGTAGGTTCAGGTATACTCAGTTTCGGCTATAGTCTAACTTAGCCGATCGTCGGCTCGAGTCCAACTCAGTCGACCCGTCAACAGCGGTGCCTAGCAGCACATATTGACACCAGTATACAAGAATAATATCGGCTCTGAACCTGTAATGTGTACACAAATCCCTTTGCCTCACGATACCAGTTAAACTATAGGCAAGATGTGTGCCATCCCTTCAATAGCTTAACCATTCACTCGAACTGTATTGGATTATCTGTCTGTTGATTGACTCCTCAATCAACTTAGCATGGCCATGCATTTCCATAATCCATTACCTCGAGGGCCCAGAGATATCTCTCCAAAGGAGGGGCAAATTCCATCTTGATCACTCACATCCCACTCCATGTTTCATAGCAAACCCGAAAACTACCTTTATAACTACCCGATTACGGAATAGCGTTTGGTAGTCCCAAAGTAGGCTACTACACATGTTGGAATCCATGGTGATCTCAGGTCTAAGGACTTTGTACCAACACTACCTCGAGACCAACTAATGGCACATTGATTCCCGTAGTGTCTCATGGTGGGTCTATCCAACAATGTGTTCTCCAACACATATGTCTATGTTTATTGATTTGGTATCTCCATACCCATGATCTATGAGACATGATCATCAATCAATAAACATGCCGATCTTAGAATCATATTTGTTTCAACAATATGACATATGATCAGGGATCGTTTAGAAATAGATTCATACATATCGAGTCTCATAAATAAGTCACGTACTTATTGATCAATACAAGATGTCTATTTCATGGAACTGAATAACACTTTATTCATAAATACATAAACATTGACGTGATATCCAACATCTCCATATTGCCTCTAGGGCATATCACTAACAAGCCTTCCCTGCATGTTCTTGGAACCAAGTTCCATTGTCAATTCTAATCTAGGCTATGTTATTTCTTCGATAGGAAATATTAGCCATGTTGTGGAAGAACTTTGTGCATCCATCATCGAACTTTATCATGTTGACCGTGTATCTATTTTTCCAATAGATGTTCTTGTAGCGAAGCCATATCTGTAGTTGCTTCTTAACTATCTTCCTTAGGTTAGCTTCTATGAAGTATAGACTTCTTCTCTCCTCTAGGGAGTCTACAAAGCCGATGACTGTATTGCAATTGGTGATGAGGACTCTAAGATTGGAAATATTCTTACTCCAAACTTTCAGTCTAGCCCTTAAGGTTTTGAACTTCTTTGCAATATTTTTTGCTACATCCACCTATGCTGTGGGTGAAAGCCAACAATCTATCACAATGTCCATGAAATCATGTTGCTCATCCCAAAAATTCTCAAACCGGAAGATGTTTGCCTTGGGAATGCTTGTGCCGATTGCAATTTTGCAGGGAACATGATCCAAAGTGATCATGTTCCCTGCAATTCGATGGCGGATGGCGGATGAGCCAAAGGCATCACCATGGTGTTGGTAAAATCTATGGTCCAGTTGGTGGAGGAAAAAAACCAGTCCAATTGCTCTAGCAACGAGTCAGCTTGCATGTTGCTCCAAGTGAAGGCTCTGTCCTTGATAGGCAATTCGATCAACCCTAGGTGGCCAATCACCTCATTAAAAGTCAAAGTGTCTAAAAGATTCCCCCTAGCTTATTTCTGTTGCTCAGAGATCTATAGAAGTTGAAATTGCCCAAAAAGACCCAATTGACATTTTCATCAATATTATGGTTCCTGAACCAAGAGATGAAATCCGAATGCGACGGACCTTCACAGGGACTATAGACCATAGTCATTTTCCAAAGCCAGAGGAGCCTGCAAGGAGCTGAAAAGAATGGATATGCCAAAGCTCTGCTTATCAAAGACCACCCTTGTGAAGATACTGCTTTTCTAGATCACAAGAATACCTCCAGAAGCGCCCACTGAGAGGATAAAATTAAAACAATCAAAACGCTTGGGGTCTATCTTCCTAATATAGTTCCTATCAAAATGCGCCCTCTTGGTTTCTTGGATGCAAACCACAGAACAAGCACTTTCCTCTATTTTGTTTCTTACTGCCTCCCACTTCTAAGGAGCATTAATTCCCCTAATGTTCCAACATAAAATGATCCAATCTCGATTAAACATTTGGGAAAAAAGGTTGGGAGGAGCAGAAGCCTGGGATTCATAGCAATAGCAGGCAGATCGAGAGGCTACCCTAGATAAGCATGATCAGAGCAAAAGAGATCAACCATAAATAGGGATAGCGAACCATAAAGGAATTAACAGAGTACTGAATAGTTTACCACGGCACAAGGGGCCATAAAGATTCCAAAAGTCACCACAAGGATTCTGAGCATAAGACATAACAGAATCAAAAAGAGAGATAGGGAGAAGACAACTTAAAAGATTAGATTGGGCTAGCTGCTTGGGGAGTCTGCATGTCAGGATCATCATTAACATCAAACCTTTGCATCAAGATATCTTCAGTGATCTCTCCAGGAGTCACTCCAGAGTCAATCCCCCATCCCTGCAACACGGAGAGCTACACTAGTCCTTCTCTCCCAGTGTTCTCATCAATTTGCACCATAGTAATCTTCCTCTTCTTGGAGGGGTTGGCATCTAGCTTCACTGTGGGACAGAAAAAACCATTTGCATTAACATGCCTTCTCGAACTACGTCTCAGACTATTTTGAACCATAGGGATGAGGTTACTGTTAATTGAGACTATGGAAGGCAAGGCAAGAGATTTTATACCCGATTGGAGCTTGTTCTTCTGGCCTTTATGGGAGGAGGAGCAGACATTGGCTTGAGATTCATCAGGAGGCCTTTTGTTGGTTTTTGGGACAGTGACCTCCTTGTTCAAGTGTGCCGCCCTAAGAGCATTGTCCACCATGGGCCAGAGTTGCAAAGCAATGGCATCCGGGACAGGACTCTATGGCAGCAGCTCAAGCCCATGCCCTTGCCCATCTGGCAGTTCCTCTTTGTTCTAGGGCAGGTTTGAGTTGAGAAGAACAGGGGCATTGGGAGGCTCACCAATCTCAAACCAGTTGTTCGGGATATCCCTTCGCCCATAAAAAACCAAGTTTGCACATCTGGCCCGGGCTGCCTCAAAGCGCGCCTACTCTTCATTCATGGCTGGGGAGGTGACCTCACTCGACGAGGAGTTGTCCTGTTCACCATTCAGAGCTTTAATGAGGTCCTCCATAGGGATGCCCGGGCATTGAGCTCTGAGGTATCGCAATGAAGACCCCAAGTAATCAATATCAATATAGTGCCGAGGGACATGGGGGTGTTCTAGGATCAGGGGGTCCCAAACTGGCCAATCATCACCACCCGCATCAACATCCATGTCGTTGGCGACCAGCGGCTGGAGTTGCTGTTGCTCATGCTGTTGGTGGAGCCACTGATGCTGATGGTGTTGGCCCTCTCCTTGATGGGGATCCCTGCCCATGAATCCCAAATGGTCACCTCCTCCTTGCTGCTCTTGCTGCCAGTCCGGGACCGGTGGGGCAGGGTTCGGCAAAATAGGGCAAGGCTCAAAGTGAGGTTGCCCATCCTGGGGACTGGGTCCTCGTCGGCCGGAAATTGATCCGGGAACTGGCCGTTGAGGATAAAGACAGGCACCGTCCAGGATAATTCTTTGAGATCATACACCCCAACAAAGAACATTTAACGTAGGCATATTATCTTTCGGGAGGGCTGAACCAGTATAATTCTATGTCTTTGCTCTTTGGCTCGTCTTAGGACTCAAGTCGACCATCAGATCCATCGAAGGACAGCTTCTCTATCGATTCTCTTTCACCTCCTCAGGGACCCCCCTTTGAGGAATGTTGACCCACCCGTCGATAATTGGCGCGCTAGGTAGGGGTGTTGTTCTTCGTTTCGGGTGATCTGATGGTGGTTTCCTTCTCCACTGATTTTCCGGTTCCCGTCGGGACAACCTTCATCTTCGACACCCTGGTGTTCCGCGCTGACGACTTCTGTCGCCTCACTCTCTCTCTCTCTCTGGCGGCCTCCAGCAAGCTGTAGCGTGCGGTGGCAAGGCCAAATTGCACGGCTTCGCGCCCGATGGCCTCTGCCCCCAAGGCCCACACGACCACCAGGGTTTGGCAACCCAAGCCCCCGACTACCCATGCGGCGGTCTTGAGGGCGGACAACACATGGACCCGGATCGGGCGTCCTGCCAGGCTCCGCTCCACGCGCTTTGCTTCCCCACCATGAGGGTCGCCTTCCTCACCCTCGTGCACTGCGCCCCCGTGTCTTCCGGCGCTGTGAGTTCCAGCAAGATTGCCCGCTGTGCCTCTCTTCCTCGCGTGGCATCGGCTGGGCGGCTCCACGGTCCAGTGTTCACCCCTAGCATCCACTGGCCTGCCAACTTCGTCATGATGGCGGACGCGGTGTCCGACGATGAGGCTTCGGGCTCTCAGGAGTCTGACGCTCACTACAACACGCGCTGTTCCCGCAACGCGGGATGGATCGCGCGGTGTGAGCAGGCCTGTCGACCTCGAGTTCAGCCCCACGCTTGGAGTCCGACTTCACCATGGAGTTCGAGGGACACCAGGTCTTCCGGACGCCCACAGCCAACTTGGTCGCCATCAAGCACGCGCTCAACGGTCTTCCCGACTCTCCGGAGATCCGAAAGGCCATGGCCATGACCCAGGCAGCCGCGGCTTAGCTCAATGTTCTGGGCCCGTCTGAGCGCCCCTCAGGGAGTGCTCGACACTCGAGATCACGGCCGCTACAAGCCGTGTAACACCATCAAGTTCCAAGTCCTTGCCGACTTCGTGGCCAAATGGACGGAGATCCAGTTCCCGCCGACCTCCAAGACTTGGCCAACTTGGACCATGTATTTCGACGGCTCCCTCAGCATTGACGGTGCTAGAGTCGGCATGCTTTTGGTCTCCCCGAAGGGTGAGCATCTCAAGTATGTCCTCTGGCTACTCTTCAAAGCGTCAAATAATGTCGTTGATACGAGGCTTTACTCCATGGTCTTTGAATCGCCAAGTCCATCGGTGTCGACCACCTTGTGGTATACGGAGATTCGAAGCTAGTGATTAGCTAGGTCAACAAGGACTGGTCCTATTCGAGTGAGAGGATGGACGCCTATTGCTCTGAGATCCGGAAGCTCCACGGCAAGTTCAACGGCCTCGAGTTCCATCACGTCCTCCGTGACGCCAATTCAGCAGCCGACCAGCTGGCTAAGTTCAAGTCTTCTCGAGCTTCTGTTCCGCAGGGGATCTTCATCCACGAGTTGTACAAGCCGTCGATCAGGATTCGGAGCTCCCCGAGCCAGCCCCTTCTCCTCCAGCTGAGTTGGTGCTCGCCATCTCTGACACTCCGAACGACTGGCATCGAGAGCTTGTCGACTACATCACTACCAAGGCGCTCCCTCCCGACAAGGCCATAGCCGAACGTGTCGCCCGACGCAGCAAACAGTATGTCATGGTAGGATCCAAGCTGTTTAAGCATGCGGCCTCCACCTGAGTACTCTTGTTGTGTGTTCCCTGAGACCGTGGTATCCAGATCCTCGACGAAATTCACTCGGGAATCTGCGGCAACCACGCGGGCTCTAGGACGCTAGTTGGCAAGGCTGTCCGTATTGGCCAACCGCCAATGAGGACGCCAAGGAGTTAGTATGATGCTGCCAAGGGTGTCAGTTTTTCACCAAACAACACCATCTTCTAGCATAGGCTCTCCAAACGATCCCGCTGTCGTGGCCCTTTGCGTGCAGGGGGCTCGATATGGTCGGCCCGTTCCCGAAGGCACTCGGGGGCTACACCCACCTCTTTGTCATGATCGACAAGTTCACAAAGTGGATTGAAGTAATGCCGTTGAAAGCTTGCATCGCCAAGAAGGCAGCCGAGTTCATCGAGGGCATTACATTCTGCTTCGGCATCCCAAGGGAGATCATTACCGACCTCGGTACGCAGTTCACCAGGAACGACTTTTGGGAGTTTTGTGAAGAAATATGCATCGAAGAAAGTATGCCTCGGTGGCACACCCCCACGTGAACGGGCAGTGCGAACGTGCTAATGGCATGATCCTACAAGGCCTGAAGGCCCGGGTCTTCGACCAACTCCGAAAGCATGAATGCCGCTGGTTGCGTGAGCTCCCTGCTCTGCTCTGGGGGCTTCGCACTCAGCCGAGCCGATCCATAGGATGATCCCTGTTCTTCCTGGTCTATGGCTCGGAGGCAGTTCTCTCGGTCGACATGCTCCACGAATCCCCAAGGATTCGGCTCTACGATGAAGGGATGGCCGAGCAAATGTGGGCCAAGGACATCAACAGCATCGAAGAAGAACGCATGGCCGCAGTGATCCAGATGGACTGATAGCAGCTGGCGCTCTGTCGATACCACGACAGGAACATCCAAGGGAGGTCCTTCAAGGTCGGCGACCTCGTGCTTCGAAGGGTGCAGTCCTAGCCAGCATGAGCAAGCTCTCATCTCCATGGGAAGGTCCCTTCATAGTCTCCGCTGTTACATGTCCGGGCTCCTACGGGCTGATTCGCGAAGATGGACAGGAAGTGCCGAACTCGTGGAACATCGAACACCTGCGCCGATTCTACGCTTGAACAGCTAAGTACCTAGCCCTCAATCCCTTCAATTTCATAATTTCGATTATCTCTTGACCTTTTTTGTAGGACATTTTCTTGACCACCAAACAACTCGGGAGCTCGGAAGCCTTCCCGAGCAGTATTGCCAGCCACGCTGATCCCTTCTCGCGCAAATATACTCATGGCAAGCCCTGAGTAATGCGGCCCTAGCTTATTAGCTAAGGGTTTCTGGGAAGATGTTCCGCCTACTGAGCTTGAGTTGCTCGGGGGCTCATTCATTACCCGCTTTGACTGAACGTGGTCGACCTGACCCTGAGTCCCTCGGATAGTGACTTCATTCCTACCCGGGGCTGGCTGGGGTCGGGACCGGCCGTGTTTCGGTCAAGTGCCGATGAATGAGCTCGGGGCTCTTAAGAACTAATCTTGTGTATACGACTAAGATGCCAGGAGCTCGACTCAGGTCACCCGGACAATGTCTGTAGATGGCCCGACTCGCTCTACTTGGAAGGTTAGACACACAGAGATTGGTCGGACGAAAATGACCTCGTGATCATTTGTTATGTACACAACTAAGTGACCTTGCTCGACTTAATGCCCGCCCAGATCCGTCCCGCCAGCTTCCGCCGCTCCGTCATGAGAGTTATACGTGTATCGGATGATCGTCGATCCTCCCCCACCCACCTGTTCGCCCTACACTCAGCTGAGTCGATCCGAGTAGACTGAGGAAACCTTAGGATCTGTCCATTAAGGTCCAAAGAACACTCGGCATCGAAGGTCGGTCATGTGGCGAATAGAAGGTTGTCTCTTTGTGTTCCGACCCGCTATGAAGGAGAAGGATCTGCTTGGAGTTTGATCGATAGCCCTCCGGACTTGATCCGTAGACGGCCAAGATCATTCAGTAGGATCTACTCCATGAGACAGACATCCTTGAGTTTGACTGGAAGGCTTTCGGTCGTCGGTCCGTTGATGGCTTGAGTTGCTCGGCGTGAACTACCCGAAGTGGTAGCCTCCCTCGAGCTTGACTGCCTGCCTTCCAGATTCAGACTATTGAAGGACAAGGCCGCTCAGACGGTCTATCACATAGCAACGTGTCGAGTGTCCGAAAAAAATTCACATATCGGGCATATCACGAATCGCAGACGGCATACAAAGAAGACTAAAAAAGTTTTCTTTATTATATTTTGCGGGGTGACAATCATACAAAGGGCCCGAGGTCCCCCTAACCTACAGATCCATGGAGGCGACAATCTTCTCTGCCGTCGGCACCACGGTGGCGTAGATGTTATCGACATCATCCGCCTCGACGCTAGCAGGCCACTACTCGACAACAGCCTCGATGTCACCCTGGGGGTATAGCTTCTGTATGACACCAAGGACGTGCATCGCCGCCGTCTTGGCCACACCTCGAGCGTAGGTCTGTAGGAGCTCCCGACCATTCAGCAGGCACGTCGGAAGCATGTCGTCATTCGGAATGGCCGACGACGTCTCCAGGTCAATCTCGGTGAGGAGTGTTCAGGCCGCTTCCGAACTGATCTCCTAGCGCCCGTCGACCGTCTTTAGGCTGTTCCGAAGCCAACCAGCTTGACGGCGCATGCCTGCCAGTAGGCTTGGTCAGAAGGAAGGTCGGTTAGAGCTCAAACCGAAGTCAAGAATAAAAGAATTAAAAACCGATAAAACTCACGGAGAGCCTCCGCCCGCTCGGCCTGGACCTCGGCCATCCTAGCCGAGGCCTCTTCCCTGGCCGCCTCTGCGGCCACCAGCCTCCTCTCCGCCTCTAGCCTCACTACCTTCGACGCTGTCGCCCTTGCCTCGACGTCATCGAGTGCGTCGGTCAAGTCCTGGAGAAGGCCCTCGGTCTCCCGCTGCAGAGCCGTGGCCTCCTCGAGGTTCAATGCGGTGTAGCCGATGTGAGAGGATGACCCTTCAATGCGAGGGTCGATGGTCGAGGGCTCCCTATCAATGATGCTAGTCAGCATTTGCAACGCCAACAAAGCGAAAAACACAACAAAAATGGACTCATCCGGTGGAGGCTGTGAACCTCACAGTACCCCGGCGTGGGATTTTCTTGGCAAGCTCTAATGCCCGTCCTCCCGTCTCCCTGCGTGTGCTCGGCCCCGCCTCTACGGAATCGGTTAACTTCCGCTTCCCCTTCGGGTCGGAAGCCACCACGGGGATGCGCATCTCCGCACAATCCACTTGCGGCAGAGCACCAACATCCTGCCATGGCATCAACACCTGGCAGGTGAGGTTCCAATAGAAGAACGAAAAGACAACAAAAGAGGGAGCATCTGGGTAAAGGATGAAATCCAAGACTTACCCGTTGGCGACAATTCTCGGGGCTTCCAGTGGGGTCTCCTCCGGAGAGGTCAACTCTCATAATACCACATAACCTCCCAGGAGTTCGGTTATGCGTGAGATAGTACAGATACAAGAACTTCATTTATTATTATAAACTGTTAATATTCAAGTACAAACCATACAATACAAGAAAGCCGTGACACTTCCACAGGGATAGCCTGAGTGTAGAGTCGACCTAGAAATCGTACTCATCTTCCTAGTTTACTAGGGTACTAGGAACTTCTTCTTCGGCTTCAGGGTTTCCTGAAGATAATTTATGCAAGGTTGAGCACCGATGGTACTCAGCAAGCCAAACTGAATTCAACTACATGCGGATAAATATGCATGATAACTTAAAAAGAATATGAGATGTAAATCTAACCTTAACATGATATATATATATATATCCAATCTTTCTTTTAGAATATTTTATGTAAACATCAAAGAATATGAATTCATGAACTTAACTTTAGCCTTAATTTTATATTCTACCCCTTCCTAAAAGTATGTACATATGAATATTCAAATTTTATAATAGCATTTAAGAGAAGTGCTTATGCCATTATACTGGATTCACCCATAGACATAACTCCATTAACCTGGAGTAAGGTGTATTCGAATACGATCAACTCTGCAACGTTTGCCCAGCTTTACCAGAGGATTAACCTTAGGTTGCAAGACTAAGGGTAACATAGCATTTATATATAGTTCTAACCTTTTCTGATGTGTGAACGAGACCGGTGGGCTATCTTAATAGGAGCATCAATTCTAACTAGTAACTAGTGGATCCATCTCCTATTTAATAGCTGTTCATCACACACTTGCCTCGGCTTGGTGAAACCTGAGATGCTATCTTAACAGAGGGAACCAATCTGGTTAGTATTGGCATTTTTATCCGTTGTTTACATAGTTGTCCACCAATGAGACTTCTCCAATTCTCCAATGCATGAAATCGCAAGCCATATAAGGCAAATCCCCTAAGGCCCGAGGGAGATCGGAGAGAAATATATAAATGCTAAGCCGGTATAACCGGTCCAACGGATGGGCGAAACTATGTCCTTATTCTGGCGAGAGTTTTTATATTTTCTGGCATTCAGCCAAAACCATGTTTATACCACATGAAATGATAGGATTTTTATTTACCTATCACATGAAATAATAGATCATTTTTGATTCTATTACATGAAATAATAATATAATTCCCTATGACCATGCATAAAATATTAATACATGCGATAATACTCATTTTATTATGCTCATGATTTTATACTTAATCCAAACTATCAGAGTGTTGTTTAAGGAGAAGGAGAATATATCTAATCACATGAAATAATAAGCTTCTCCTTTTCTATACATAAAACGGTAGGATTTTTCTAATGCATGAAATAATAACTTATGTGATCCAAACATTTAAAGTTACATGAATTAATAATATTTACAATCTAAATAATAGTTGAAATCACATGAAATGACAAATTATAACTATATAACTCAAATAACCCATCCCACGGAATATTCCTAACTAAATACACTATTTAGAACATGGTGACCAATTATTTAAAGCCTATAAATGATCAAGGATAGTTTGACTTGCCTTCAGGATCGGTGGTCTCAAATTCTTCTTTTTCATGAATAGCAGCGAGGGTGTTTACGTCGACGATAAGGTCGAGTTTAGTCACCTCTGTGAACTCGATGTCGCGATCTATCGATATTTGATAGAATAAATCAAACGAACAACTCAAAGAAACATCAAATAAATATAGAAATTCAAAAAGAGTTTAAAAGATAATTTTTTGAAGTTTTGAAGGAAAAGTTATTTGTTAGATCCTAAAACTTAAAATTTAGATTTGAATAAAATAAAGAAAAATAAAAAGAGTATTTAAAATATTTTAAACAGGAAAATGGATAGTTTTTAAAGTTTTAAATAAGAAGATTATTTGCTAGATTTTAAAGTTTAAATTGAGCTTTAAAAAAATAAAAGAGTTGAATGGAATATTCGAATATTTTAAAAAGGAGAATAAATAGGTTTTAAGAAAAATATAAAGGATTTAAAATAAAGTTTGGAAGGAGCCAAAGGGGTCAAACTATTTTTCTAGGGTCATTTGTTAAATCCTAAAATTTAAAATTTGGGCTTGATTTAAAATAAAATAAAAAGAGTTAAAAGGAAAATTTAAAATATTTTTAAAAGGGAAAAATAAATAGGAAGATTATTTTTTAAATTCTAAAGTTTAAAATTTGGGCTTGTCTAAAATGATTTACAAAGAGTTTGAAGTTAAAAATATTTTTAAAAGGGAATATAAATAAGTTTGAAGGAAATAGGAAGAATTTTGAATTATAAAATAAAGTTTTTAAAAGGAAATCAAAGGGTCGAATTGATCAACTTGGAAATAAACTAATTTCCTAGAAATTATTTTTAATTCTTCTAATCTTCTTTCTCTCTTTTCTTTTTCTCTTATTTTTTTTTCTCCTTCTCTATTTCTTTCTCTCTCCTAGGCCGGCCGTTGTTAACGACCAAATTTGGTAAATCATACATCAGACGTGAAGATAAGGCCGAAGCCGATTTTGAGGGAATCGGGTTTTTCAGAAATAGATTGCACGTCAACTGCAGACCGAATCGGCTAAGGAGTTCGTCGGCTGATGACCGAATCGGCTAAGGTGTTCATCGACCAATATCGAATCACATAAGATAAGCCGATGTAGCCGATTCCGGTAAGGTAACATTGGAATCATCTTCGGATTTGTTTGAAGTACTTCATGAGGATTGCCATACATGGATAGAGTCCAAGAAAGGCAATTGTATATATTAATTAGGTTATTTTAAATATTTTCCTTATAGATAATATCGGTAAGAGTCCGCCTAAGGGACTTATCTGTAATTTGAATTGTAATAGATAGAAATCATGTCAGACAAGGACAAATCTTGTATCTGGGTATAAATATGACCCAAGACCATGTAATTTAACAACAATCAGTTCAATACAACCTTTGGCACATCGCCACCTTTTTCCTTTCAATTATTTCGACGAGTTCTTGCTTTGAGTTGGGCTGCATCGGGTTCGATCTCTGACGAAAGGTAAAGCTTGTTATGGCGGCTTGCGCTCTCGGGATTAGTGCTTCTAACATTATGATATTCTAATCCTATTTACGTAAATCGTCGAGTTATCATATATGCTATATAATCTAGATCAATATTACGATCTAACCCTAATCGGTTAGTCTATGTTACTAAATAACAGTCAATCGGGTTAGATGTCATTATTGATTTAGATTATATGGTGTATCCACCATCTCGAAAGGTTTTTATCGACTTGTTTAGATCTTATGCTTCTCTTTACGCTTAATGTTGCATCAGTTGGGTGGGTCTGACCTATTAAGTAATAATCAGAATCATAATATCTATCATGTCTTATGATTGCTATTAGAGATAGTATCGGGGTTTCAGCCGATCTTACCTGTTTTAGCTATCTTGTTGCTTATATGTTTATTTGATATGCTAAAGCTGCCCTTTATATTAAGATCTTACTATGACGAAATATGTTAAGCTTGCTATCGATTTGTTAGGTTATCTTAACACTTGATTGGTTCCTGTTTAACGTATTTTACGTATTTAATATGTAGTGATATCTTAGTATAAAGTGGTATCGGACTACTAGCCGATCCACATTAGATATATGACATCGGCTATGCTATAAATATGTATAATCTTTATCTTAAAGTACTTTTAGACATAAGTGATTTATACTGTCTCGGTACACTACCGATCTATCCCAATCACTTAGTTTAAATGTATTTCGAGATTTAGATCATATATTATGAATATCTACAGCAGATCGATTAGATTTAATTTTCCTTGGCCGATTTAGTGCACATTGCATCAGCTCAATATTGAATGGTATGTCATCGGCCACTAGCCGATCGGCTATCGTTTACAGACTAACTCTGTTTTCTTTCTTTGTTTCTTGTTGGTTGCAGGATCAAACCAACTGGCACGCCCTACGAACCTAAATACAAGATTTGGATCTGCGCTAGAGTAAAGCAAACCTCTCAGGCCAGTGCGTGACAACTTATAGTCAATAGCCACCGGTGAGAGGTGAAGACGCGCGGCAGCGAGGGCGGCCGGAGCTCAAAAGCTAAGGGGTCTAACCCCATCTATGGACTACGGGGAATCCATTTCAAGGCTTGGCCAGGCTGGGGAGACGGTGTAGTGGGCCGGCGACGACGAGGTGGCCGTGACGGCGGTGACGCTGCTCGTCATGGTAATCTGGCGATGGCACGACCAAAGTAATAGGTGTGGGGGCGTCTACGAGGTACGGGGAAGCTAGCTGGAGGGTTTGTTTGGCCAGAAATGCACTGGAATGACCTGGCAACGTGTGCGCGGCGATGGCCGAACAGGGGAACTATGGTGGCCTCGCCGGCGACGGGTTTTCGATGGGCTTTGGTCTCGGGAAAGCTAGGGAAAAGTAGGCTCTTGACATGAGGAACACAGGAGTACCTTCAATTTGAAGGGAAACAAATTGATGGCGACGAATTTTGAAGATCGATCTCGGGCGGCTATATTAGGGTTCTTCCGTGTTCTTCAAAATTCAAACGATTCGGAGGATGAAATTTAGGGAAATTTTGGAGGGAGGTAGAGGAAGGAACAAGGAAGAAATTTTGTATATAAAGTTTAGCCTGGGGTGCCCTATTTATAGTGGATTTAGGTCGGTTCTTAGGGCGGCAATGGCGGTAGCTCCATGTTGGTTTGGCAACGGAGGTTCGGCGATGACGGTGATGACCCAATCGTGTGATGCCAAGTGTGGGAGAGGATAGTGATGGCCAACATCGGTGCTGGGCTTGGCGGGCGGGCGGCGCCCATGGCTTGGTGGCGGGAGACAAGGGGCAGCCATGGTGGCCGAACCGGAGGAAGAAGAAGAAGGGAAGGAGGGAAAGGGGGAAAAGAAAAAGAAGAAAAGAAAAAAGGAAAAGGAAAAGAAACAAATAAGGGAAAAAGGAAAATAAAGGGAAAAAGAAATTTGGGGAAATTTTAGAAAGAATTGATCTAAAGTTCAAAACTATTTATGTTTAACTTTTTGGGAATTTCCTTTGAATAAAAAGTTAAATTGAAAATTTTCAACAATAAGGATTTAATTGATTTAGGATTTTTAAATTAAAACAAGGGAAATAAAATAAAGGTTGCAAGTGAATATTAAAAGATTTTAAATGTTTTCAAATAGAACACACAATAAACTTATTCGCAGAAATTTTCTACGTCAATTTGAGTGTTTTTAAAAATGTGAATTTTTTGGTATGTTACACTTCAGCTCCAGCTCCAATCTTCGGTGGAACTTAGCAATGAGGTCATGTGTCTCAGAATGCTTTGAGGAAGCAGAAGGTTGTGGACCAAAGGCGGGAGTCCTGAGGTTTGAAATAGACGGCGTAAGAAGAAAGGAACATGGAATGACCAGGTTTAAATAAGGAGCAATGATGGGCTTGGTGGCGTAGTTCTCGGAAAACGCGCGTGGCGCCGTTTATGACAGCGCGGAGCATTCGAAGCGTCCCCACCCATCCGTCTTCCTAGCATGCCACATTGTCCTTGGGAAAAATCTGGACTGTCGGTTTCTCGGAGTGGCAAACGGCGTCCGCAAAACTTCCATCGCACGTCCCGAAGAAATCGCCGCCAGGTCACACCACCTTTCCCATCTCAACCGCCAGCCCTGCCTGACGCTTGGGGAAAAGGTGGGATACCAAGGGTTCGATGTCCTGTTACGATATTCTGGTTTTCGCACCCTCGACAAGGCGTGACAGAGGATGTCAGAGGACTTTCTTTGACTTAGCTGACCACCGCTGGCCTTTGAGTCGAGACTTCAATGACTCGAGCATGGGCTTCCGAGCTAGCCCACAATCGGGGTCGGGACTACTATAGGCCTCCGGGCGGTAGTCCCGACCACCTCGTCGACCTCCACTGGCTTAGAGAAGTGGCTTCTATGACATGAGCGTGGGCTTTCGAGCTAGCCCACGGATGGGGTTGGGACTACTGTGAACCTCCGGGCTGTAGTCTCGACCAATTCACCGACTTCTGCTGTCTCTGGGCAGTGGCCTTCCCGACTCAGGGGCTGGCCCGTAAGCCGCCTTTCCCTCGGTCGAAGCAGGGACTACCTTATGCCTTCGGGCAGTAGACCTGTTGTTCTCGATAACTTTCATTAGACCTCGGACAACGCTCAGATCGCAGGGTGAATGAAAAACACCCTTGAAGATTTGACCCTAGGCTCAGATGAACCATCCGACCCTAGGCTCAGGGGGCTACACCTGCCAGGTGCACCTAGGCGGAGCAGCTGCGAAATTTTTGAGCTGCAAAAAACTTCAATAACCTGTTGGAGACTAACACCTTGGAAGAAATGCTTGACCCTAAGGCTGAATGTACCATTCGCCCTCTTGGGGGCTACACCTGGCAGGTGGACCTGGGCGGTGCCCTGTCAAAATCTTTGGCTCGATGCTTTGAGGATCCATTGATGACGATGACAAAGAAAAACTCTGATCCTAAGGATGGATGTTTCATTCCTCCTTAGGCTCGGGGGCTGCTGTGGGGGGTGTCACCGCGGGGTACCCATTGGCCAGAGTCAAAGTCCAACCGAAATCAAACCAAGAGTCCTCGGGACGTGGTCAATGGCCCGACCTCCTTTTGCGAGGTCGGCCATCCCGACCTTCCCTCAAGTCCGACCTCGGCTCTCTCTCGACCCCGACGCACAACCCGACCTCGAGCGTCCTCGGGACAAGACTTGGCGCGCAAGGAGGAAGAGGGAGGAGACAACCCGGCAGAGTCTGACACCACCTGGCAGCACAGAGGAAGGATCCCAAGGCTAGAGACAGCACAAGATGTCCACGGTGTATAGCACCTAGCGGACCATCATATACCTTTTCAAATGTTGTTTGTACTCACCTTTTAGCACATTAGTCATAGCTTTCTTGGCCCCCAAGCTCTCCTGTTTCTTCCTCCTTGAGTTATAAAAGGAAGGGCATGGCGACGGGGCCAAGAGGCCTCGAAAAGGCCGAACGGGACATTCCGATCTCGAGCTTGCATTCTCACACCCTTGTAACTCCTGTTGATCATACACCCCAACAAAGAACACTGGACGTAGGTCTATTATTCTTTGAGAGGGCTGAACCAGTATAATTCTTTATGTCTTTGCTCTTTGGCTCGTTTTAGGACTCGAGTCGACCATCAGATTCATCGAAGGATAACTTCTCTATCGATTTTCTTTCACCTTCTCGAAGACCCTCTTTGAGAACTGCTGACCCATCTGTCGACAGCGAGACAAGGTTGCGGCGATGGGACGAGGTTGTGGCGAGGCGACACGCGTGGCAGCGGATTGACGACAATGACGACTCGTGCGATGTCATGGTGGCGACACGACGGGCGAGGGCTCGCGTTAGCTTTTGGGGTGGGGACGGGTTACAAGGTCGCGGCGTGATGGCTTGAGCGGACGGGTTATAAGGTCGCGACATGACGGTTTGAGCGGACGGCTGACAAGGTCACGACGTGATGGTTTGAACGGACGGCTGACAAGGTTGCAACGTTAGGTTTTTCAATGGGGGACAGGAAAGAGGGGGTCAGGATTCGCACCTTGGCACGGCGCTGCCTTGCGTGACACTGCGGTGCATGGGAGAGGCGTACGGGACGATGCGGCGTCTGAGCGCAACGCCACACGGCATGTGCCACCCTGGAGCGTGCTACTCTGGCTGGCTTGGTTCGAAACTTCCTAACAACTATCTGGTGGGACAATTATCTATCCGTGACACTGTAAGATCTTTTTTTTTGTTATAATCTCGCGAACAATTTCTGCACAGTTAGGTCCAGATGGATAGTCATAAGTCATAAAGCCTGATGCAGGTAGATAGGTCTAGTGTTATGATTATTATTTAAAATCTCTAGTTTAATTACCTATCTCGTCTTATTTTACTAGAGAAAGATAGGAAAATTGTATTGAGTTGCATACGGAAGGCAACAAGTAACAACCGGGAACATATTGGACTGTTATTTTTCCTTTAACTAGAAAGTATTTCAAATGACACAGTACACTCTTTACGTTCTTTTATATCACAAGCTTTATTGACAATTATCCCATTGCGCATGTGGTTGGGAGTATGCAAACCGACAGTCGGACTCCCTTCACCGAATCGGAAAGAAGAGCCCGCTACTTGTTACACGGGCGCACGACTAATAGGATAACCTTGTAATTTCTTGTGTGCTTTATAACCATAGTTTGATACGGTATATGTATATCTAGAGATCATTTCACTTGGAAATAATAACTTGGCGAAAGTTTTGTTAGAAAAAATTAGTTTCATAGCGTCAAAATTGCGGGCCCTAAATTATGAGAAAGTCAAGTTCACGGCCCAAACGGCCCACCAATCTGGCCAACGATTCAACCACTCCCCTTCGGCTGTTTGCCTTGTCCCCAACGCCGCCGCCTCCCTGAGCTCAGGCACCTTCGGCGGTGCCTCCCCTCGCGGCCTCGCCGTCGCCGGCGGCCATCCTCGCTTCTTGGCAGCTCGCGCGACGCACCGGAACAGCCTAATCTGCCTTGGCCTAGGCGGCTCGGCCCCCCTCCAGGTTCCACGTATGTGGTTCAGTCTTCTGCAGTTATTCAGTTTCAAGCCTCATCCGATTACGTAATTCTGAATTATATCGAAATATATCAATGCTAGCTTAGGGGAACCGAGCTGGGTAGTTAATTCCCTCATTCCACGTGTAATCGTTCCGCGCTGTTGATTACTCGTGAAATTTGTGTGTATTTCCTGTTTTGATTTATCCGAGGGTTAGATGAGCGTATTTTAATGGCTTGTGAGCTGTTACACACTGCAGGCCTTGAAGTTACTTTTCTCCCAATGGCAGCATTCTCCATGTGCTCATTGCCACAAAATGTAGTTACCGCTGCTGCAGTCGTGCAATCGACAGGTAACTAATCTCTTCCTGATCTCCAGCGTTTTGGGTGATAATCCTAGTGGCTCAGCAATTAGCATTTAGACTGTAGTTCTTTGTTAATTCCTCACTTAACGCTCCCACTAGGCAAAGAAAAATGTAAGTGATACATTGAGATTCACAGAAGCACACATTTTATGTGTTGGTTACTGATATCTCTATGAGTATGAACATTGGACATATGAAAAGCATTTTTTTATTTGATATTTTGACTTGAAAAGTATTTTTTTCCATTATTTTGGATGACAATAAAATTTAGTAATCAAAGTTGCAGTTTCGAGATCATGTCAACATCCTAAACATCATTTATATGTGACACCAGGATGAGGTCAAGTGTTTAAATTTTCAAGTAGCCGATTAGTTGTATTCATATCCAAATCGTTTTTAGTTGATAATATCTGTTGATGCCTTTATCTTTGGTGTCAATAATACATTGAGTTTCCTCGACCATCATGCAGATATTCTAGTTGATAATGTTTGTTATCGTCTTTATTTTCAAAATGGTCCAATATAAATCCTTCATTTGATTTCACTATAACTATACATACAAAATTCGTGCCTGTTGTGCATTTGTATTTTCATTTAACTTCTGTGTATTTCTTGAGAGGCATGCGATTGTTCAATACTTGAAATATGGATAGAACACCTAATCAGGGGCGGATCTTCCCTTGTGGCAAGGTGTGGCATGTGTCATACCTAACCTCTGGCGTGAACAACCCCTGAACATAGACACTGAATGTTCCATTAGTTGTTGTGGCTACGAGGAAGGCACGGGGCATGTTCACCCTGAACATAGACACTGAATGTTCCATTAGTTGTTGTGGCTACGAGGAAGGCAAGGGGCAAGCGAGCTCGGCTGTAAAAACGTCATTTGATTGCCTGATAAACCTAGCACAGAGCAGTTGCTAGTTTGGCGGCCTCCCATGGGCAGAGGACGCATGGCTATGATGGTCCAATGAGAGATTAGCAGAGCGCTGGCATCAAGCCAATCAGTTTCTTCATTTTTCTTTGTTTCTGCACTTTATGGTTAAACTACTAATCTATTTGTACAAGCTAGCACTGATTAGCGACAATGCTATTGACTGCATCTGTTGGATTGTTGCTTGAGGAATTGACCAAAAAGTGTCATAACTGATTTTGAGACAGTAGCAGCAAAAATTTGGAGAATATATTGGAACATTGGATGGTCCAGTGTACACAACTTCACTTATAATGATTTATCCCAACAGTATAAATTCTCTAGTTCTAATAAGAGATCAGACATTACTATACTTTTTAATTAGTTTAATTGGAGATTTGTATGTGCGCACTGTCTTTTTTACATGAGAACAGCATTAATGTTTTGCCGTGTAAATGTTTTTGGAAACAGCATGCCACTGTATTGGTATATTGTATGTTGGTATTGATATGTCTAACAAGTCTGCTGGTATTCGTATGTCTAACAAGTCCACCATACCTATAATTTTGTGCTGGTCACGCCACTGCACCTAATCAGTTGGGATTGGGTGAATGAGTTTTTGGTTTCTGATCCTGGATAAAACTGGCAGCATTTTTTTTCTGCTTTATATACAGATTCTGCCAGTAGTGTCAGTCTGTCCTTGTATATGGTTTATGAGTTTTGAATTTGTAACCAGAAACCACTTGCTACTGCCAGTATGTCACTATGTCTACCTATTTTTACTTACATATAAGTAGTACTGCAATTGTAGCATAGCTATGAGATATTCCCTGTTAGCACTTTACACTGATAAAATAGAAGTATATCAATTAGAAAAGCTTTTTCACTTAAGTGTATTGCAGAAATTAATTCATGTCATTTTGATGCAGAAAGATGCAATAAGTTGCCTATGCCATGTTCACAAATTCTGAGGGCCAACGTCAATTCCCTATCATTTTCAAGGAAGGCGCCCACTAAACCAACATTGCATGTATGCTTTCTTTTACTCACTAGCTGTGTTTCTTTAGTCCGATGGAATGCTTCATAACTTGTGGATAGAGTGTTCTGTGAATTGACGTATTGACAAAGTACAATAATTTGTCAAACAAGACACTTCCTATCATACTTACAAACTGTGTATCTTATCCTTTTGCATTAGCACATAGTATATCCAATGCCACTGCCGCTATGTTGGCAATGGCACACAATACCTATTTCCTGGAAGGTTCAACAGATATCTACTAAATGCATAGATCTCAGAAAATTCAGAACAGAATGCATGAGAATTATACTTATTATGTCTTCCTGATATGATTAAGTTGATTGTATAAGCCATCAAAAGTTCAGTATGTGGTGATACTATGATTGTTTTACATTGTACTCCTTCAGATAATTGTGAGGGCAGAGTTACATTGTTGCTGGCAAATTTGAAATAGAAATATGGAGATAAATATGAGTTTTAGAATGAGACAGATCCGGTTTTCAATATTAGCTTTTAGTAAAAGATTATATAGCATCTAATGAATGTTCATTTGTTTGTTATGTATCTTTTGGATATAATTAAAAGAAGTGTAAATATAGTACTGAGCTATTCAACAATTATGCATTTCAGCTATAGGCAGAAGAGAAAATCAGTCAAATTCAGACAGATCCTTCTGCTATAAACAGATGTGAAAATCAGTCAATCTCGGTAGTTCCATTTTGCTACTTAGACTAAAAGAGAAGGTGCCTTCTTTAATTCTTTTATTTTTTTACTATGACCAAACACGATGATGCATTACTGTAGCTCAGTTATTTCCTTGTTGAACTTTGAATTGAGGAAATAATCCAGTTTATTCTCTTGTGAGGTATGATCACTAAGCATGAAATCTACCTTTAATTAACATAGTTACTTCAGAATTTAAGATGCCATGTGACTCAAACCCAAAGCACACAACGGAAATCTGCTACTTCAACCATCCAACGGTCTGATCCCGAAGGTAAAAAAGTTATGGATGCATTACCTCAATTGAATCTACTGATAGTGTGATAACTTATGTAAACATGTATTTGATCTTATATGGCTCATCTATGGATTTCAGGGAAGCTTAAAGGTCCTAAACTAGATGATGGAAGTGGAGGCTTTCCGCCATTCCGCTTTGGTAAAGGTGGCGGAGGTGGCGGTGGGGGCAGTAACTGTTTCGGCGGGTTCCTCCTGTTCACCTGCGTTTTGCTTATGGATTACTTGAAGGAATTCGAGAAAAACTTGCTTTTGCAAAGGCATCGTATAGCAGACGAAGCAACCGTTGGCCTTGCACAATAAATTTCGTCATCAGCATTAGTTGCTGGTGTTTGATGTAAATTACTTGATCAATTGCTGATGGTTGCCATCAAGCATGTCTGTGATTCACCATATGTTGTTACATGAGATCAGACTAGCTTCCATTAACACTACAAGAAATTGCCATTATTTGCACCAGAAATTGCATATTCAGACTATTATTTTATTGGCTGATAATAGCACTCAATTTCTCAGTTCCTTCTTCCTTGGATATCTTGGGAGTTATTTGGATATCTCACAACAATATATCACCAAGATGATGATATGTATCGATATACTCCATGCCATTAACTTTTAAAAACACGTTTGACCATTTATCTTATTCAAAAATTTATGTAAATGTATAAGTCACAACAAAATTATGATAATTAAATAAATTTTTTTAATAAGATAAATTGTCAAACATATATCAAAAGTTAATGGCTTTATCTATTAAAAAACAGAGATAGTATCATATAATATATTTATGAACAACAGGCTAGAGCAATCATATAAATAAAGAAATTGCGTGTTAAATTAATTACATAATCAGAAGGGGAAAATTGTTGCCTGCTCTGCTTTACACCTCATGAATGGCTCATGCTACATTGCCGGTTGCCTGAAACGGCAACAAGGACTACACTATTCCATATGTACACCATGGTGTGCTTTTTGTGGTACAGACTTTTGACATGAAACAGGCTAAAATCTACATCAACTAGCTTGATCACCGCAATTCGATGCCGATGGGCTTGCTTTAGGACTTTCAGTGCCATCAGGAACTTCGAGTTTTTCTTTTTCCACAGCATTTAGTGGGGGTAAAATTGTGGCTGATTCATCATGTTTTCGAGTATCCAACTGCATTGCCGCCTCTGATGACCTGTTGGCTTCTTAAAGAAACAAAAAAAAAGTTTAGTGCTAAAATAAGCAACAACTCATTTACGCATATATATATATATATATATATGAATAGTTGAATAAAATGCTATAGCATTTTAGAATATCCATGCAGCTAAATAATGTTGTGGCAACGAATCAATCATAAATCTTCGTAATGTGGTAGTACCACAAATATTTCACTGAGGTTCTATAGGAATTGGACTAGGAACATATGAATTAATCAACTTCAAAATCTCCACCAGAAGGCTGACAAGAGTTGTCTTTTTGGAACCACTATATATCCTAGATATGATCTAACTTGTGTATAGTTCTAACCACATTGCTGAAATTTAAATTTTCTGAATTTAACTCACCATATTGATTTTCCTATGCGAATACGACAGTTCCTTCTACTTTCAATGGGTCTGTTCGGTAGAGATTTGCTGCGGCTGTACAGCCGCAGCAGCTACAGTACAGCAGTAGAAATTACACTGCTTATGCTGTTGAGGCAGTGCAGCTATCGCTGCAGCCGGCTGCAGCGTCCAGCTAACGAACAGAACCAATAGGTTAACTTGAAAACTAAGTGCAAATAGTAGGGGTTTATCCACTTGCAATATAACCAACTATAGTGAGCTCAATATGTCAAATCACCATCTATCAATTTATTAACATCGTTTAAGCGATAGAAATATAGCAAATTCCGTACCATTTATTTTTCCACGTGTGATGACTGTCCGGAGGTAGTCTCGAAACCCTGTCAACACTGCTTTTTCTTGCTGAGCATTTAGTTCTGAAGTGTCTTGATCATGCAATGCCACTGGAAATGAAATTCTGTAATCCGTTCCAAATGTACTACCTTGCTCATCACACATCAATGCTTGTGTTCCTGGAGAGGCTGGCCTAGAATCCTCTAGGCTGTTACAGCAAGGACCAAAATCACCTCCATTCTGCTGATCCATATTTGTTGCACTATCAGAATTTGTGTGGATTTCCCTTTCTCCTTCCATCTCCGCTTTGTTTTCTGCAAAATCAAAAATATTTTTTAATATAAATACAGTAACAGTACTCCATCCGCATTTGGTGCTCAAACTATATAAATAAATTAATGTATACTAAAGTTTGCACCAAAATGATAGTTTGCACTATGTAACTTGATGAGGCAAAGCTATCTTCTGTAGGCACATAATTTTCAAATTGAAAATAGCAAACAGAATGTCTAGACACACTCATACTAAGGCAGTGTTCGCAACTGAAGGTTCCCAACCTCCACTTCCACGTTTTCCACGTACACGTTTCCCGAACTACTAAACGGTATGTTTTTTGCAAAAAAGATTATAGGAAAATTGCTGTAGAAAATCATAGTGATCCATTTTTCAAGTTTTTTTTAGCTAATACTTAATTAATCATGTGCTAATAGGCAACCCTGAGGTTCCCAACCTCTCCTCCCGAGTACAGCCTAATTGTATTGCAAAACACTCATGCACATATTCCATTTTTCTTATTAATAATTTATACAAAATATATGCAGGCATCTGGAGTCCTCCATCCATGTTCTGTTAACGTTTTGACCAGCCAAGTAACACGCAACTAAAAACACAGGAAGGATAATGTCTTTCCGGTCACCAAGGTAGTTCACCTTTCCATCATGAATGCTCCCTCTGTATTTTTCTTATATGATGCTTCGACTATGACTTGGTCAAACTTTTGAAACTTAACCATCAATAGCTCCCAAAATATTTAGTTTGAAAACATAAAAATCATATGGGTAGATTTCATTATATGTACTTTTACAATATTATATTTTTTAGACATTATCATTATATTATAATAGAAAATAGTGGTCAAAATTGCACACCATAGACCGAATGAAGTTAACAGCCTCATATATTTAAATACAGAGGGAGTAATTTATCTATTTTGCATGTTCATTCATGGAAGTTATGAAATTAGATCAGTTGAAGGAGAATAATAAAACCGTGTACCAGTTGTCATCAGGAATGCGTCTGCTGCCTTTCCGCATACAATCACCAAATGCTTGGCTAGAGCAGTAGCATCCGTAGGGCTGATAGTGTTTGCTAACGCAGACCTAAAAAATATTTGATAAAGTAAACAAAATAAGCATCAAGGTTCACAACCGCATCAATTTCTGTTAACAGGCATGTCCAGGATGTAGTGCCTATATTTGTTAGCATGCAGCCAAACTGTTCAAATTTTGGCTACTGACATAGGTAAAGAAACATTTTCTTAATATTAACATATTCAATACAGCAAATCAGAATACTTCCATAATGATATATTTTTGCAGTACATTATTATCATGCTTCAAATTAGTAGTCCAAATGATACTTTTAAGAACAGTTGATGTCCAAACATGTTTTCATGAACAGATAAAATCAATGCTTCAGTATTTTAACATTAACTGTGTGGCTAGTAGAACTTCTAGATGGCAAAACTATAAGAAATTGATGCCAAACGGGTACTTGTTTCCACTTTCCACAGCTCATGCCTTTTAAAATCGCAAGCCTTATGAAGCTGAGATGGTGCTTGCCATCCTTTCTTTGTAATCATCTGGCCATCAATTTATTCTGGATATAATTTGGCTATGGAGTTCATTTGAATCTGTTTTGTTCTTAGTTTATCTAGTAAAACAAACCAACATGGTTTTACTTACCTATAGACCACGTTAGATCTACTCTGGTAGTTAGTATAACACCCTTCAAGTCCAGTAGAAGAAGTAATTTCTGAAGAATCCACATGGTTAGCCTGTAGAAAACAAGAAACAGTTATGATTCCAGGAAATTCACAGCTAAAGTTACACAAAATCAGTAGCAGCGTGAAGTGGCTGAACAGCCAACTATGTCTTGAGTTTAAAGAACTATCCAGAAGCAAAACTATACTACCGAGAAATAAAATGTGTCACACTATAACAGAATTTAATCTAACAGGTTATTTATCATTGAACCAGCCCATGTGGACAATACCTCTTGAAACTGTGCTTGCATCATGCTTCCTTCACCATTCAATTTCTGACAAAGAGGATCTTCTGGAGGCCTTTTCCTACGCACTGGAGAATATCTATACCCTGAGGATCCAATCGCACCATTCAAAGCGACATTGGCAGCATGTTGAATGTTATTTCGATCTGATGAGTTATCCCCTTGAGTTATAAGCCGTAGCTCCTCACTTCCTTCAAAATTCTTGCAATCCTGGCATTTACAATTCTTGGAGCAAAGGATATTTGCTTGAAAGCATTCACAGTACTTCTTGAGACATCCTGACTTCTTGCAATGGCAACCTTTATTATGCTTTGGAAGTGAGGCTGGTGCTCCAGCATCATCCTGGTGTGCAGTTAAGATTAATCAAATGCATAAAAATATCACATGAAGAGAATATCGTATATAAATCTACCGAACAAAAGATATATACTACTTAAAATGTTAGTAGTGGTGTCCATTCTCACACCATCCCTACCACTGATATATGGGCCCCACAATCTATACTATTACACAATCTTTCAATGAGTACTCTTCCCTTTCACTATTGGCTCTTCACAAATTTCAAAATCACCTACTTGATCAATAAAGAAAATCATAGTATTACTTAGACTAAATAAGTACTTATTAATTGATTTAATAAGATAGAAACTCAATTTGTTTTCCGTTGCAACGCACCGGCTCTAGGCTAGTGAGTTTGAAAATTCAAAAGAAACACTAAGCAAAATATAACTGGTTTAACATGGTGGGCAGTGCAGAAGAGTTTAGTTTATAAACAACATAGATTGAAAAATAAAAATTGTGAGCTATTAGCCATTTGTCTATGAGTGGTTGATTACACTGAATCTTTCTACTGGTCACCTACATGCCTTCTAGAATGCGCATTAACTGATCAAATAGTTTGTTACGATTGAGGAACAAGTATAATATGCTGTGCAGATAGTCTTAAACAAAAGATCAGTGAGTCCTACGGCAATCATTTTGTAAATAAACTACTGTTTAGTGTAAAAATGTGCAAAAGCAAGATTTCAGATTACATGGTATGATATATTTCAAGTGATTCCATTTTTAAAACTAAATTTCACTTGATAAAACGCAAGTGGAATTTTTAACTATAGGCTGTTGTTGTTATGTATCTCTGGTTCAATGTGTGGTGTTTCTAGATACAAATAGAACGTTCATTTTCTTCAAACTATTGATCAAATGCAGAAATTCCGTCCAGGACTTGCAAACTTATAGATGACCATTTTGTTATCAGTTTAGTTTTGTTTAATAGGTAATATTAATTGACTAGCTGTTATTATTAGCATAGAAACACATAAATATAAATATTATTGCATCAAATGTCATGTTTTAATGCAACCGATGAGATGTTTAGTTGCTACATAGCTTTTCCTTTTCGAATTTTTTTTGGCCAGCCTGGCAAGAAAGGCTGTAGATGAAAATTTATTGAGGTTACAAAAGAGGCTAGCAGCCATTATAGGGCTATTCGTGAGTTCTAGCTGCATCTTACAAGGTTCAGAAAGCACAGGCTGTCCTCTGACTCTTGTTCTTGGATTTCTTCCAACTTATAGCCTGCTTTATTAGCATTACTTACAAACATATCTTGTGCGTCTTGTAGGGTACATAAGAAATATGCAAGCAGAAATGTAGAACTAATGAGTTGTAAGTTTTATTACCTACTTTATATAACTTAGAGGGCATCTACTGTTGTGTGTAAGCTATTGGATGTTGCAAAAATACATGATGCACATAAACATTCTATTAGAGGAAAGCATGTACCTTTCTAAGATTAAGTGCATTTGAACAATTTTCAATCTTAGGTTGGAAGGCTTTTGGATTCCGTTGCTTCGTACTGTTAATGGCCTCCTGCCTAGCACTTTCATTCCCAACATAGTTTCCACATTGTTTACAATGGCAACCATCACAATAAAGACCTGCTGCAAAACACTCGCAGTACCTAACAGATAAAATGCTGTTAGTGATCTGTTAACATGATGGACTGTTTGAAAATAAATGACCTCATTTTACACATTAAACCAGATCCATCAACTCACCGTATGAAACAAGAAACCTTGAATATATGATAGTATAAACCAAAGAGATAAATCTGCCATTTTTGTTTCAAAATTATTTCTTAAAATTTTATTGATATTCTTACTACGAAAGCATGAGGTATCTTTTATAATTCAAATTTGACTAAGGACTCTAAAGCATCATTTTGGATCAGAAGGCACAGGCTATTTGGGCATGGCACAGACCCAGGGCTAGCTTTATTAGAAAGTGCACATATAATGGATCTGCCCCATATAATTGATCCAGTAAAAAGGTCAAGGATGCTGAAGGTAGCTCTAACATTAATTGATCGTGATTATCAAATATTGTGATAATCAACTGAGTTTTTATTCAAATAGGAGAAGCCATTGAAATTAATCTTGACGCAATGATAACATTCTTTCCATGCTAATGTAGTGTACATGTATGCGTGCTATTAACCTACACGCTTTCTTTTCAATATTTGATAGGTATGGCTAAGTAAAACTTTCATGTGCTAGTAAACTCACAGCTTTAGACATTGCGAATTTCTGCAATTACAATGCTTCTTTTTCTTTGTTGAAGGAGCATTCTTAATTTCAACCACCGGCTTCCTGAAAGAAAACAAAAGGAACATTAGTAAAAGAAGTTGTTTGAAAATGTAATATTGTGCTTGCTCTTGTTATCTCCAACCAGGAGGTAACATGACATATGAATCAAGAAATAAAATGGTTTTCACAAGCAACTAATATACCATGGAAGTTCATTTCCAGTAAATTTGGAGAATACATGTCTCTATTGTAGCATAGTGAGATTTTTTCCATATGCACTTTGAGGTGTAAGAGCCACAAAGATAACTCTGTACAATAAAGACCCATGCTCTCAAAATGAAGTGCAGTAGATGGGTAGATATAACGCTAGCAAATACATCAAGGTGAATGGCATGTAGCATACTTCCACTGGCATTTACATTAAGTCAAATTTGAAATGCTGAAACATCCAATAGCACTAAAAACAAAATAGCGAGACCATGATAATCTATGATAAACTCGATAGAAATAACCAAAGCACTGTGAAGAAGTAATGCGTCTAATGCTACACTTCTACAGGACTATCTAGCCCCCACCCCCCCAAAAAAAAGAAACTATTTGATTTCGACCTCGTCTTCTCTTCCTACTTGGTTCCTACTATATATGAAACTCCATAAGAAGAACTTTTGAAAAGTTCACAAGTTCACCAAGACAGATAAAACCCGAAGCGCCTCGATAGAGCTATATCGTTGATACCAACACAAGACAAATCGCAGCAGTAGATTCAAAACTCAAAAACGAAACAAATTTACTCACGGAGGGATGAAGGCCACTGGCCACGGCCTCGGCGTAGGCATCAGAGGCTGCACTGGGGCCGCCGGTTTCGGCTGCGGCGGTGGCAGTGGCGCCTTCGCCTCAGCTGCTGCTGCAGGCGCGGGTGGCCGAGCGGGCGCCGCTGGCTCTGGCTGCGGCTGCGGCTGCGGCTGCTGTTGCATCTGCTTCTTCTCCATCATCAATCAACCAAATAGGTCACGAAAAACAAAAATCCCCAGTCGGGCTCACCGATTCAGCCCCATGAACCACTCCGGCCGCCCCAAATATCGAATCTTTGAGCGTCCCTCGCCGGAATTGGCGCGGCTCCGGATCAAGCAAGCCCCCAAGAACTCCTGGATGGCTTCTCCAAACTCGAGAAAAGGACGAAAAAGCAAAGGACAAGAAAAAGGGAGGGACCGCCAGGCGGGGGGATTAAATCCAGCAAGTCGAATTCGACATGGGGATGGAGGAGGGGCTCGGAGAAGCGGAATCGGAGAGGAAAATTTGCGCCTTTTTTGGGATTTGGGAGGAGCTGATGGGCGAACGCAGGGGAGGAGGTTTGGTTTGGTCTCTCTTCCAGTTTTTGAATCTCCCCAGTGTTATATTCCGCTCAGTTTCCTTTTTTATCCACCTCTTCCGCGTTTATATTTATATTTATATATTTATATATATAATATCAAGTTTCCGTGTGTTCGATGGGTGAAGTGAGGTGAAGTGGGAGCATGGTGCAGATTGGGACGGGAGGAAGGGCGGGCGCCGCGCTGGATGGGGACGGGAAGGAGGGCGCGGAGGAAGGAAGAGACGCGGGGAGTTTTTTTTCATCCAAGTCGTCCTGTATTTTCGATGTGGGGCTCGGGTTAATTTTATAAACACTCAAGAGGTTTTCTGCAAAATATCTAGGTGGATGAAAATTTTGGGTAGAAAGACTACTTGCTTTATAAATAGTTATTATAGATTATAGATATAGATATAGATTATAGATATACTAGCAATTGTGCCCGTACGTTACAACAGGTAAAGTCGAGGCACAACGTGGATGGGGACGGGAGGGAGGGGCGCAGGCGTGGCGCGGGACGCGGCGCGAGAGCTCCGAGCAGCGATGAGAGGAAGGGCGCAGGCGTGACGTGGGGCACGGCGTCGATGAGGATGAGAGGAAGGGGCGCAGGGAGAGAGGGGCACAGAAGGTATTTTTTTCCATCCAGGCCCTCTTTTTTTTAGCATTGGGACTACGGATTAATTTTATAAACACTCAAAAGGTTTTCTACAAAATAGCGAGGCAGACAAAAATTTTGGATAAAAGCATTACGTATAAAACACTACAGATAGGGTTTCTTCGCTGATGATGGATTTAATTAAAAGATTTTTTGAAGAATCTGTTGCGGATTTGAACGGCAGGCTTTAATTTGGATGGTACATTAAGAGTATTTAGTATTTCACGGGTTCTGAAATTTTCTTTTCTTTCGGACAGATTTGAGCTGTTGATTTGTCATCGGACGGGTGATTACAGCAATGCTGGTTGGGTATCACTCCGAGATGGATATATGATGAACAGAAAATGTCCTTTTAAAATGAGAAATTTTCATAAAACCCAGGGTTTTTCGCAACATATACCACGCCGTTATCCTATTTAACTTGTAGCTAAATAGAAGGTGCCTAACTAAAAAAACTACGTTAGCTAAAACTTTTTATATGATGATTAAAGAATGCATAAATTTGATATTTGATTTTAGGGATCAAGAGTACCCTGGATCAAAAGAATAATTGATTAATTGTATCGTTGTGTAAAGATCCTTACACGTAACATGACAGGTCAAAAACATTATGGTTATAAGATGTGTCTGGCAGCTTGGACGGTGGGTGTGGTATAGCTAGCAGCAACAGTGTCACAGCCATGGTACCGTTTTTCGAATAGAGCCTTATACAATATATAAAAGTATTACGAAATTTATTTTTTAAAAAAGTCTTAAAATTTAATATTTTAAATGTTTATGTCATATTTTTCTATGTGTCCATACTAATTAAAAAACTCATTTAAATTTGTAAAAGGTCATTGGTTTCTGAGTTATAATTAAATCTGTATTCTTAAATCATCCCTAAACAATTAATTGCATATTATTTCTCCCTCCATTTCACCTGGCTGTCGTCCAAAGATCAAGAGTTATTATGTGCCCAGCCAGCCGTTACCCATAAATGATATTTTCAATCCCCTTTAATCTAGCATACAACCTAATTAGTTTTTTATAGTGCTTCATATTCGATACTTTTATTTAATGTAAATTGAAAAAATGTTAATATATTTTTTATCGAACTATAATGAAGGTAACTAGTTTTTACATTTCTATTTTGAAATGGAAATAGAAACAATGCATGTTATTTTTTCACTAACATTTTAGGTGGGAAGAAGTTTATGTACCTCAAAAAATGGAAATAGAAACAATGCATGTTATTTTTTCACTAACATTTTAGATGGGAAGAAGTTTATGTACCTAAAAACTATGCATGAAAATCCATATAAACATTAACCCCTTACTTTGCAATAATGTTTATGTATCCAATAGAGCAGTTTTGGATGGTGGATTTTGCATATGTGAAGCTTTAACAATCAGTTTTAGCTAGCCATCGGACAAGCTTGCACTTAGCTAGTCATCGATCCTCAGGCCCTCATCATTTTCTCATCAATCGCTGCTAAAATTTAAATTTTACTACTTAATTTTGTTATTTTAATTTTGTTATTTTAAAGTTTTTTAGAAGTTTATTTTTCAGCATTAGTATTTAAGTCACTAAAAACACATATGTGAAAATTTTAACCATAAAATTGTTATTTTTCTAATACGTCATATGATTATTTGTATTTGATGAAACGATGGGTCTCAATTTATACTTTATTGGGTAATGTACTAGTAATTCGGGTTCACATCTCTTGCTGCAAGAAATGAATAAAAAAGTGGAGGTTTTGACGTACATATGCAATGGGAATGCCAAACATAATCATCCAATAGATATGCCGATTAGACCTTTTCTTAAAAAAAACACCTTAGGAAGAGGTTAGGGGGCATTATAAACAGCAGTGCGGCTTTTTTTTCCGGAGGGTGTGGGGTACATGTACTATTTTAAAGTTTAAGTGCTACATGAACTTCCGCGCAAAATACAAGGGGCATATGGAGTTTTTCCTTATAAATGAAATGCAAAATAAACCACTATAGCCATTTGTCACGTGGTTGTTACTCCCTTTATTCCCTTCATTTTATATATAAATCGTTTAACTTTTTCAGTCAAATTTTGTTAAGTTTGACTAAGCTTATAAAAAATTTAACAACAATTAAAACATCTAATTAATTTTATTAAATTTATCTTTGAATATATTTTATTTTTTTAGTTAAAAATGCTATTACAATTTTTTTTAAATAAGATTGACTAAGAAAAAGTCAAACAAACAAACGAAGTACTTATTTCTACATAAACAACGATTTTTGAGCCCTGATACTGTAAAAGTCGTGTGGGCACACCAATACTACTTACTAGTGTGAAAAGCGATTAGCGGTAAAGCAGTAAATTTAAGCAGCTGGTAGTGATGGAGGAGTGAAAATGATGGGGTCAAGAATACATGTATGGACGGATGCACCCGATACGCTCGATCGGACGGTTCACATGAATGCTCCACGATCTATGAGCTTTCACAGTTTTGCTGTACCAACGACAGACCGTTTTTTCAACATAGTCCTTTTGAAAAACTTATTTTGTAACTATATCACGAAAAAAAAGGTTAATAAGAAATGGTCTGCCACCTCAGCGCTGAGGTTGGATGGATCAGTACCAAGTACACCAATGTACCTGGTGCTGACTCCTATTCATGTGGAGCCCAAGTCAATTCACTCACCTAGCCTTTGATCTTGATCTCACTGTCAGGCCCTTTGGCACCTAGCCTTGTGACCGGTCGCGCCGGCTAATTCACTCCTTCTTCCCTGTGGCTAGGGTTAGTGTCACATACTCAAATTCTATGAACAACAAAATTTTGTTCAATAAAAATAAAAAAAGTTTTTCAATTTTGTGAACAAAAAATTTTCTTGTACTAACTTAGGCTGAAGAACTTCAACCCGTTTGGATAAATTAAAACTTAGAGCCAAAATTTTTCTTTTCTAATTAGGTGGGGTATTCGACTTATCGCATGGAAAACATTTTAGAATAAATTAAAAACTACTTCTCCCTAAACCTGAGACATATAAGCCATTGAATATAAGTGCATGCATATTCATAAAAACATATGTTGACGAATGAGTCCCTTCTGTGCTATTGGATTTCGGTTCCGCTTTTCATGATAGGATGCATACGCATAGTCTACAAGATCAGACTTCACCAAAGCGAGCCAACAACTAATTTTGGATACTGGCATGTAAACCTAAAAATTTAATTCAAATATCTTTTCCTCAGCCCACGATAGAATTCAAATAGACCTCTACGATCATATTAGGCAAAACCGCAGAGCGGGAGCAACTATACATAAAGAAGTTACCCTAATTTTCTAGGACAAACCATGCAGGATAAAAACATGAAAAAATTCTTAAAGGTACAAAATGTTATGTTCAACTTAACATAAATTTTGTGCAAATTAATAACTAGGTTCGATGCCCCAAACAAATTAAACAAAACAGTCCCATAATAGGTCAAATAATAACTTTAATCGGCTAAAATACCAACTTACCTAAAAGACCATTAAAATGCACATGAGTATATACATAAAATATTTTATTCAAATACTAGGATACAAACCATGAATGAATATAATTTTTATAGAAGTTTTCTCCTCTGAATAGGCCTTCTAAAAATTCAAACCAATCCCTAAATACCCTACATTTGTAGAATTTCTGGGAACAAACCACTAAGTATTTTTGAGTGAAACCAAATAAAATGGAACCTAGGGATGATCAACTAATCCCAGTAAAAATTTTATGAATTTACCATGGTCACATATTAAACTATGAAGCTGCAAAGTTAGAAGGGGAAAATAATTCGGAAATTTAACCTAAAACACAGAGTCTACACCCTTCTGTACCCTTCTCCCTCTCATTTGCCTAGCTTGCCATGCCCTGGCCCCACCTGACAGTCACTGGAGTTCGCCCCATCTTTGTGCAAAGCGTCCACCGCTTGAGAGGAGCCGGAGCCGACCGAGAAACAAGCAGAGCAGAGGGAGACACGTGCCGGCTTCAACCCAACCCACCTAGCTCGCCCTCGCCAGCGCGACATCCACCGTTTGACCACCGCTTCGCCACCAAAACCAACACCTCTCCCTCATTTTGTTCTGTGTAGAGGCCAAGGGGGAACACCCCAGAATCACCTAGAACCAGCCTCATTTCCTCCTTGGCCGAAGGTGTTCGATTCTTGTTGAGTCGTCACTGGTGAGCTACGCTGCGACCTAGCCTCTGGAACACGATCTACTCCTTATGCCTAACCCATCCGTGCACTTGTTTTCCCATGTCGCAACGTGCGAGTTCACCGGGGAACGGCCGTTGCCGTCCAGGGCGCCACTGCTCGGGAATCGATGGCGCTCCGGCCAATGTGGGGCAATGCACAACCGAGGGCCTGCGTCACCATCTTCACTGCGACTCCCTCGCCGTTTTCCCTCAAGAATTGTGACCGATGGCGCTCCGTGGAGGGAGATCGACTTCCGCCTTCCCCGACTCCGGCCAACCGCCGCCGCCGGTGTTTCGTCCTCCCCGACTGGAGGCCGGAGCGAGCCGCCGCCGTGCAACCGACGATTTCCGCCGCCGCTGGGTCGTCCCTTGCGTCGCCAACGATGATCGAGCCCCGCCAACTTGCACACAACCTCAGGTAAGCTTCCATGAACCCTGTGAACTCTCGAGCATGCCTTAGTTTGCACTAAACCGAGCCGCAACTCTTTAGGCACCAACCACCCGAGCCGCCCCGCCGCTTGCACCACCCCCACCGGTGACGAGACCACCACCATCATGTGCACAAAACCCTTGTGCACACTTTTCATTTTGGCCGCGACAACAGACTTGCCGTCGTTCGTCACCGACGCCGCCTCCAACCTCGTCGTCGCGCCTGCCCTGCATCGGCTCAGCCTTTTTCCTCCCTGTCTCGCCGACGTGTGGGCCCAAACAAATTAGGCGCTAAGGACTTTAATTAGCAGACACTTAAATATTGTAAGGGTTGTTTTGCAAAAAAGTCTCCCTATGACATGTGGACCCATGGATATATATGTAAATAAATAAAAGCTGATGGACTCTTAATGGAAAATTCCATTGACCACATGCCAAGGACCTCAGGTCCTAATTCAAGGACTCCAGGGGCCTTTTTGCATAATGAGCAATCACTGACCAGTGGACCCTGGACCCCTTTGTAATATTGACAACATATCAGGGGCCCTTATTTAAAACTGAATAAAAAGACTAAGACATTTTCAAATTAGCTGAAAATGTGCATAACTTGTAAAATTCATATAAAATCCAATTTAACTCATTTTTAGGTGGAACAAATTTCTGTGAACTCATAAAGATATGAACTTTATTTTAGAAACATGAAACCTAGCACTCACAGTACTAATCTTGTCTCAAAAATTCTTCTAAGTTAAACCCCACATAGAGCTTGTCCAAGCTTATAAAATACGTAGAAAATTCAATTCAACATATTTTTAGACAAACTCAAATTCTGTGGATTCCTCAACTCACGCGCTCTATTTAGGAAAAATAAAAACATGCAGTTACTTTGTACCAAATACTCTTAAAATTAATTATGTTAAAATGGTGGACTAAATATTGGCTGAAATTTAGGGACTTGTATAAAATTCATCTTAAATCCTTTTTGAGCAAACCCAAGCTCTGTAGAACCACCAAAAAATGTAAAATAAAAACATATGCCTACTGTACAAAATATCGCTCAAATATTTATATAAGGAATTCACAACATAGATATGCACTACCACTTGTAAAATTTGTAGTAAATTCACTTTTTATCCTTTTAAAGTAAACCAAGTTTCTATTAAACCAGCAACTAATAAACTCCAATTAGGAAAATAAAATATGACAACTCATGTACTAAAAGTATAGGAAAACCTTAAATAGCTAACCTAGGTACTAATCCCAATAGGTAAATTAGGCACTATACGTATACATGCATAGATATATGTATAAAATGGACTCTAGCTCCAAATGAATATAAATAAAACATGATGGGTCAGTGGAACCTTAGGAACCATCCCTAATTACTAAGGCATAGCAGACATGGCACAAATAACAATCCCTAGGTTAGGTTAAAATGTTAAAGGACTAACATAGGACACCCCCTAGTTATAAAGTAAGTAGTAAAGAAATTAAACTCTAAAAATCTTGGACTAGGTTTAATAAACCAAATAACTAATTTTTATGCCTCCTTAGCAAATGAAACCAGATCTGGACCCAAAAACCCTATAGCCATATATATATATATATATATATATATAACACTATATGCCTAGGACCGTCGTAAACTTGTATAAGGCCTAAGAAATTCATAATAGCTCTAAAAATTATGAAACCAATTGTGTTAGACTTAGAAAATGTATTCCCTTTCCCCTGTTAAGTCAAATTAGTGAAAATCCAAGTTTAGAACCACTGCCCAAGCAGCACCTAACCCTAGGCCGCTACGACCCGATAAACTCCTAAAAATCATAACTTTTAATTGGAATAATATAAATTGAAAATTCTTTCACCTAAATTTATTTTAGATCAGTACCTACTCAATGTGTAAAAGTCATGCTTTTTAGGGCATTTTGGATTTTTCTCCTATTTTCGGTATTTTAATCGCATACCGTGTGTTTTGTTTAGATGATTGCGTAAACGGAAGAGTGGAAGGTGTGATAACATTTTCTCCAGACCAAGGCAAGTCCTTGCCCCTCCTTTGAACACTTTGCTCCTATGTTTTTTGGGCTACATGATTTGTTTGTGAAATCTGCATGCGTAATTCACTCTGTCGATACTTTTGACCTATGATCTGTAGCTATGTCCTGAAAATGCATGAATCCCTTTTGAAAATCACTCTCCTTGCTTTTTTGAACCTTAGGAGTAATTAGAGTACTTAAAATGTGCTCATCTGACTATGCTATGTTTTGTAAATTGCAAATGCTTAGCCTTGCTCAAGTAGTAAACTAAGACATGGTTATGGATTAAATATTGTTCTATTTGAAAATCCTTTTTGGACATTTTAAACCAGAGGTGAACCTCTGAATATTTGTGAAACAAAATGAAATGAAACATGATTTTAGACTTGGGTGGCAAGTGGCGTGCAGTTCATATATTTGCATTGCCGATAGGGGAGTGTTCTCCCGAGTCGATTAAGGACTGAACTACATGTCATTCATTGTGTATACCGTACATCCACATGTGCTAGTATGGGATAGCCATAGCTAATTAATCTATTTAGCACCTAGCCTTGCGTTATGGTAGGACGAATTGTATGGGTTCGGATAACCCAGAGAAACTTCCTATTTACCCCATTGTGGTAGTTTAGGTGACTAAGTTTGTCCAATACAACGGTATTGTGACACATGGGTGGGTTCCTATCGTGTCCACCACCACGACGTTAAGTTAAGGCATGGGCCCACCACTTAACGGTTCTAGGTCTTATTCCAGTATGGCCTAGGATGGAGGAAACATGTATCGTGCTGGTGCAAGGCTAGGGACTAAGTAGTGTAAAGGCTACGTTATGACCTCTAGATCACACTCAACGTGAAGAGTGTGATAGAGTCTTGCAAACTCGAAACAGAGTGTTCATATCATGTGGGTAAAGCTGTACAAACTTTGCAAAGTTATAAAAACTAATCGATTAGCCGTGTTCACGGTCATGAGCGACATAATGATATGCTATGGGTATAGATTTCAGATTTTGTGTTTTTCCTAAATGTCCTCGATGACTAAATGTTTTGTGATAAATAATGATGTTGATTTATGAGATGATATAGCCTTACTCCCCGACGCCATGTAAGGAATTGAAACCTATCTACTTATGTTGAAACCATGCCATGTTCAGTGATGATTTATACATTGCTAAAAGTGTTTTGCTTAAATTGCATTGTAAATAATTTGTGAACTACAACTTGCTTTATGCCAAAAATTTGAGACTACAGATAGCTTCCTCTTTGCCTTAGAGCTTCCATGTACGTAGGTTTGATTGTGCGCTTGCCAGTACATTAATTCGATTAATGTACTGACACTTGCGATTGGAATATCCAATTTGATGCAGGTCCTAGACTTAGTTTCTAAGAGATGTGGGTACTCAATTTGTGACTTTTAGGACTTTGAACTTAACGGGGTAAACCCCTAGTCAGTGTGCTTGTGGAGTTGACTGGCAGACTAAAGGCCCAGCAATGTCTCACTTATTTCTCTCTTGGGACCCCGGGTGTTTCGTTCTACTTGACTTATGAGCTGAACCATTTCGACTCATATTTCAAATAGAACAGAAAGTCCGGGCGTCTCCGACAGTTAGCCACCCCATGGCGCCTTCTCTTCTTCCCTCCAAAATTCTTCTCAAATTCACCCCAAATTAAAGGGATTCCATGGGCATTGTGTTGGAGATTGATTTTCAAGGTAAACTCCTTCAAAAACCGTAATTTCCACAACCTTTCTCTATGTATTTTGGGTGTTTTGGTTGAAACCGTGAATTTGGGAATGTGGCTCAGGATGTATTGTGATGGGGTGTTTGGTAGGGCTCCAACTTTAAGCTCCAGCTCCAACTAAAGCTGGTGGAAGATAACTTCAGCTTGCTAGTTCATTTTACTAGAGTGCTCATCCAGATCTATCTGAAGCTGGAGCGTTTGGCAGGGCTCCAGCTCCACTCCACCAGGATTCAGGATCTCGAGCCCTGTCAAACACCCCCTGAATTAGGAAATGTGGGTCGAGATGTAGTGTGGTAGTTCCATATTGATGTTGCTTCGAATGATTCATGTTGATTTCTAAATTTTTTAAACATTTGGATGTGTGGAGATGGCTAGGGTTAGACCTATTATTTTTTAGGCAATCTGTAGTAGTTGGAAAGTGAAGTTGTACTATGATTTATGTGTAGTTTTTATTCATGTGTAGTATTTTTTTGAACCATTAGGACTATGTGAGGTAGTGTTAGCTTTGGGATTGGTGTGACATTTATCAGTTATTTTGAACTGTTCTCCTTTTATTTATCGGTTATATGTTGTAGATGGATAGATTAGCACATCTTCGTTTTGGTGGCTATGTGGTAGATGAAAGTATCGGTGGAAGCCAATTTGAGGGGATGACTATTAGGCAGCTAGTGTTATGTGCCAAACCCACATTTGAGGAGTTACTCTCCCGCACAAAGGATGAATTGGGTTGGAGTGATGAGTCGGTTTGTATGCAAGGAAGATACGATGTGGGCGCCGATCCCATGTTGCATATTTTGATGTTAGACTTGAATGAAGAGGTGGAATGGAAAACATATGCAGATATAGTATTTGATAATTCGAACCGCTTGAGGTGTTTACTTGAAGAAGGAGCGCATGGAATTCAAGAAAGAATTATGAGACCTTAATCAAAGTCTGCACGCAGAATCCCCCTTGTATTGTCATGAACCGGAGAATGATGTGCTTGTGGCGGATCGGAAGGAAGAAGAGGTTAAGGACAATCCAAGGTATGCTAGGAAGGAAGAATGAGGAAGACATCACGGTAGGGGAGGAGATACCGATTGAGGAGGATGTGGAGGTAAGAGAGGATTTGTCACATGATGGCTTGGAAGTGAAACAAGTTGAAAATGAGACGGGAGGTGAACCTGATGATAGGCAGCTCGCTTCATTCATCAAAGAAATGCTTCGAACTAAAATTTACACCCGCCAAGAGTGTGAGGAGGCTATGATATTTAATGGATTGAACATGGATTTGTTGGATGAGCATTCAGAGGATGATGTGGATGAGTATGCTTCTAACTCTGATGACGATCGTCTAGTGGTAATCTAATCTATTTTTTGGCTTTTTTGGACGGTAGGAATATAACAGATGCAAAAGTAAAAATTTCTCACCGAGCAACCTAGCGCTCTGATACCACCTAATGTGCACTAGGGTGTATCGATGTTTCAGTGAGTTGATAACCTCAATTTGATGGAGCGACGTTCACGGCCCGACTAAAAAACTCCACGGTGGAATTGCGCCTTAGCAACCGATACACCGACTCCACTCGTTGACGCGATCTTGCGGAAGCCCGATCAACCAAACCACTAGGGTTTTTCCTACAAGCAATCGAAGAACTCGCAAGAACAAGATGAACAACACTTAAATTGCAAATAAGAATTTCAGATCTGAATCACACGAGAAAGGTGGGGTTCTGAAATAAATAGAACGAATTATCTAGCCGACACACGTGTCTATCAGGAATTAGCGATACCTAAACTTACATAAACAAAACCCAAATTGTTCTATGGTGGCTACGGGGTATTTATACAGGTGGCAGGACGAGTTGGGATTGTTCTCCAACCCTAAGACACGTCCATAATGGACTCAACTAGATACAAGGCCCATCGGCCCAATTTGGTGGCATAGTACCTCGGACAGAAAAAATTTGCTGCACTAATTTGACGATTGCGGACGATTCTATATAGATATAGCAGTGAGGTTGGATCCGTTGGAAAGTAGACTTTATAAGCTTTCCATGAAGTACTTGAACGTCCAAATCGGAGTCCGAATGAAGCCGTGACAACCGTCACAAGTTGGCACTGTCCTGCAGTCCCCTATTTAGCCCGCGCTAATCCTTCTCCCTTTTGATCCTCTCCATCGTTCCTAAGTAAAATAAGAGTGCACACATCTCCATTATCTAAATATGATGAACATGAGCTTAAAAATAAACTTACTTGATGATTGAGTTGACAGGCACGAGCGTAAGTAATAGGACCAAGCGGTGTAAGCAATGTTGGGGTAGGAGTGGATATATCAACGGTGTTGATGTCCTCATCAAGTGGGAATATGTCGGAGGAAGAGAGGAAGGTGTTTGAGAAAATTATTGGTCACAATCTATAAATCACTCAATTTGAGGATCTTAGCAATGCTAGGCTAGCAGTTGCCGATGGGGATGCACAATACGACGGAACCATCGATGCAATGGGGGAGGAATCGAGGAAGGGGTTGGAATTTCGATGTATGAAAGACTTGAAAATATGGCTGCAAAGCTACTCTATCCAGGTGCATCACCCATTCCATGTAAAGGAGTCCAATGCATTTGTTAAGTACACATTAGCTTGCCTCGATCCTGACTGCAAATGGCAGTATCATGCAACAAAGAGTATAGCCGATGGGTGGAGGATAGCTAGTGTAGGCGAAGATCGCAACTATTGTAGTGCCGAGGCATCGGGCAAGCACTTGCAGCTAACATCAAGGTTTATGGGTAACAGGTTACAACCATTTGTCTGAGCAGAACCAACTTTGTCCCTCGCAACTGTTGTCAAAGCAGTGGAGTTGCTATGACGCTATCGGTCTTCGTACAAGAAAGCTTGGCATGCTAAGCAAGCGGCTATGAAGGTCATTTAGGGAGATTGGAATGAGGCATATGGTCGCTTGCCTACACTCCTAAATGCCATAAAAGAAAAGAACCTGACCATGCATTTTCGTGTTGAGGCTCACCCCAAAAAGTCAAGAATGGTAGATGGAATATCCTGGCGTGTATTTGGGCGTGCTGAATGCATTTTGGGGCAGTGTGTGGAGGCATTCAAGCAATTGAGGCCGGTGTTAGCTATTGATGGGACCTTCTTGACAGGAAAGTTTAGGGGATACATTACTCACAGCAATAGAGAAGGAGAACACATACTGGGAGTGGTTCATCAGTATGGTTAGGCAACGCTAATCGTCCCTAATAGAGAATTATGTATAATATCTGATAGACACCTCAATCAAGAATGAGATACCGGGACATCAACCGGTTCACCATAGATGGTGCATGAGGCACTTCTGTGCTAACTTCTATAGTGCTAGAGCTACACAGGATGAGATGAAGGACCTCGAATGTACATGTCAAATAAACCAGAAAGCAGAGTTCCTACATGGGATCAAGCACCTCATGGATTTGATTGGGTAGTGGCCTAAGAAGTGGCTACATGACAATATGGCACATAAGGCTAAATGGGCTAGATCATTTGATACTGATGTCCATAGGTTCAGCTTCATGACTAGCTATTTCATGGAGAGTTTCAACAATGTGCTGAGAGGCATTTGAAAACTGCCCTTCATAGCTACTGTTGCATACACATTCACAAAGTGCAACACATGGTTCGTTGATAGACATAAAGGAGCTATCACGAAAGTGCAGAAGAGGCACAAGTGGCCTGAAAAGATTAAGAAAATCTTTGATACGCAGAAAACACAAACTCTAGGGTAATGTATAACATGTTTTGATTTTTCTTCTATGAAGTATGAGGTTATCGAGCAAAGCAGAGTGATGGTTGCCGGTGTGCAATGGGGTGGACGCCACTACTGTGTGATTGCAACAGCAAACATGTGTACATGCCAATTCCCTCAACTCCACCATATGCCATGTTCCCAGATAATCGTTTGTAGACTCCGAGGGTTGAATGCGGAGGTGCCCTCGTGGATGTGTTACGAAGCTTCCAACCAGGGTTTGTTGGACACATACTCCCCAAGGTTCGAGCCCTACTTAGATCCATCTCAGTGGACAAATTATGATGGTGAGTTCTTCGTTTCCAACATGTCTTTGATGATCGACACTCCTGGAAGAAGGAGGTCAAAAGGTCTAAGAATGACATGGATAGAGGCTACTCAGGGAGTCGACGGGTACAAAGGGCTAATGACGGAAATTCCGAGCCTTCCGTGCCAAATAGATGTTTCCATATGCCACCAGACAAGGCATAAGAAAACTCGATGTCCACTTCGGTACAAAACTAAGGATCATCCAAAAAAACATCGTAGGACGGGGGGAGGTGACGAGGGCTTGTATACAGGTTTTCTTTGCTTTGTTTTAGTAATCTTTGTTGGTTCTATACTTGCATTGTTCTTCAATTTTGTTGCTTAATTATCACAATTTGATGCATTTACTTTTGTCCCTCATAGCTTTACTTTACATATGTACAGTTTGACTTATGCATTCATGTTTTATTGTAGAATGGCGGCTATTGGTATTTCTTATGATTATAGATAAATCTACAAGCGCATGGATACCACTATAGCATTTCACCTAGGAGTATTCCAAGGGTATCGTATTTATATTTTCACAGGAAAGGCGGTGTAAAGATAAAGTTTATACACCATTAATCAAGATATAATTAACTCACCATAGTCTAAACATGGGTTAGAAGGATAATTATAATTGGGTAGTGTCACATACAGGAGGTTTATCTCCATATTAATGTATAGTGGAAAAGAATATAAGAGAACTACGACTAATATTTACTTTACTAATGTCTAGTATACACTAACACATACATGCTCACAAGGCTAGGACTTAGTTCTAGGCACCCAGGTACTAACGAGAGACTACTCCCTACTAGTATGCCAGCATGGTTATGATATTTTACTGACTCTTACGTCATACCCAAACGTGGAGGAATACAAAGGAGGATAGGGCTATCACCATATGCCGCCTACCTCAATTTCTGTGGGGCACACCCACATCCAATGATATTTAACTAACCTAAGCATCACTCTTATGTTAATAAATAATGTCACTAATTCCTCCGGGACTCCCACCCATCGGGTGGACAAGTTAGAACTAGTGCAACCCGTTAAGGTCATTGGACTGTTACCTTAGCATAGATCGACTAGCCTAATCAAGTGAAGCATATAAATGAAGTATATCTTAATCATAGAACACATAACTAATAATGTAGAACTATGAACACAATAATATGAAGAAGATAATTCTATTAATTCAGCTATAGTCTTACAAGAAGAGTAAAGTACTAAAGATATACCGGAATCTCTGAGAAGACTATAGGACCAAAGATTACTCTAAGCCTATTTCCACTAATACTATATAGAATACAATGTTGATAGAGAGAATTGCTCCTTGAGTATGTGTTGAAAGTGAAGAAGGCGATCTCCTTTTATAGCTCTCAATTGCGGTTGAGTATGATGGTTAGGGAGGTCCGTGCACCCCCTAAACATCATTGAGAGTGGCTGTGGAGTCAACACGTGGAGGATGGGGCCGAGGGGTGCCACCCTTGGTTTGGCTGTACCAGGGAAACCGCCTTTCCTCATCGCCTTTGGTCAGGGGATGACAGGTGGGCCCCTTGGTCGGTGCATAGGTGTTTGGCCCCACTTTAAGTTGGTTTGGTCTGACTTGTGGGCCCATCAATCCGTGTGCTCGCACATGATTCTCCGGAGATGTGTTTCCTTACATGTTGGCTCATTTCTCCTTCACTTTATTGTATAATCTCTGCATACACACTAAGTCTCCAACACAAGTGGAATTATATTATTTAATATAAACATACATGTAAGAAATATTAGTTTTCTCTTTATTTATTATGGTAGTTGGCGGTCAAAATCGGTACTTAATGACCGTCAACAGCGACGCAGCCTCGAGATCTAGACCAGTTCTACGAGGAGAAGCACGGGGCTCCCAGAATAGAGAACCGATAGGTTAGATTTGCTTTGACTAATGCATTTGTGGTTCATGCATTTTCATTTGTTACATCGAATTACTGACACTCATATCTTTCATATATTTTTTTAATGCAACGTCTCAAGACCTTGCAAGTCAGAGGGCACACAACACACATGTTGTTTGATGACCGGTACATCCCGTACCTACGACATGCCAAGCTGTTGGCCTTCATCAGCATGGCACAATAGCCCATGCCTTCATACAACGCCGTGATACTAATGACCCTTGTGCTCCGATGGAGGCCAGAGACACACTTTCACCTGCCCAGCAGCGAGTTGACGGTGACACTTGAGGATGTTACAATGATCCTGGCTGTTTGTCACACCCAAAAATTTGTCACAAATTTCAAGACTATTTTGTGTATTAAATCCCTATCCAGTAATCAACTAGGGTACACAAAACGACAAATCAATAAACAGATCCAAACGTAAAATAAAGCGTAAAATACTTACAAAAGAGACATTTAGTCCTCACACAAAAAAACAACAACAATGGAAAAAGGCGATCCTAGCGGGGCTTCAGCTCCACTCCACAGACAAACTCAACTGGGGTCTAAGCCTTGGTCCTCTAGCACCGTCTTCAGCTCAGAAGTACTAGACTTCAAAAAGGGGGAAAATATAAAGATTGAGTACAGCCACTGTACTCTACAAGCCACACCAATGATGCAGACGTGCAAGGAAAGACAAAAGGAGGCTTGGGGTTATTTTGCAGAAAAGCAGTTGAAGAACCTTTCTAGTTTAAAAACAACAAAACCATTGTTTAATTAAGGCAATATTAATCCTTCACTGAACAACGCTAAACCACGTTGAACATGCCCAACCATTCCATCTGAACTACATCAGTTTATTAAGTCAAATTATTAAGGGTGAGACTAATCACGGTGAATCTAGTCGATCGCTCATAACCACGCACACGACTATTCAAATAGTTTTACTTTGATCAGAGGTGTGCAACTTTACCCACAAGACACGATTCCACATATGTTGCCATGCCCCGATGTATCGCCACGATACTGCAAAGGAGGAAATTGTGACAAGACCCTTCGCATAGCTCCATCTAACCAAGCGCACCACACCTCAGGTTTCGCCCCCACCCCTCAAAAGGCAGTGAGCAGCCCCCTCGTGTTGTGGTGAATCCGGCAGCCGATCAATCGTACACCCCGGCTGACTCGATTCCATCATGTCCATCCTCGCCTGGGAACGCCAGTTAGGGAAGAGCTACACTACAAGTCCAGCAGTTGCCCATTCTTGCTTGTGGTAAGCACTGTTAGTCTTCCAGGGTTTTTCATGAACCGATCCTTAATTACCATGGGTGCGATAAGCAAAACCATGCACCCACAGCCCACCATTAAGTCACATTTTTGTTGGTTAATTATGACCAATAAGTATGGTCGAATGTTTCGAGCTTGCAGCTCATTAGATACTAAAGTAAATAGTGTAATTATCCCATTTAATGAGCTAGTGGTAATTAAGCATGACTAAGCATATAATTCTAGCAAAAGTCAACCTAAGTGACTAAAGCTAGTCAAATTATCACCTATGTTTAACAAGGAATGAATAAAAGGTAATATGGCACAAGCAAGCAAATAGGCAATTCCATAATCCCATGTGATTAGCAAACATGCACTTTATTTGCAAATGACAAAACATTTATAAAATAGGTTCAATATGCTTCAAAGGCGAGTGTGACTTGCCTAGCTTCTTCAAACAATCTTCTTTTCTTCGCGAGCACAACCCCCCGAAACGGCGGAATCTACACGCTGGCATGCAAAATGAGGAAAAACCCTAATAAAAACCAAATAAACAATACATGAAAAATAAACAAACATGTAGAGCTCAATTTTATATGAATTTTGCAATTTGAATGGCCCAGTTTAGAGTTCGTATGAATTAGATATGAATTTTAAAAGTTTTAGACCATTTTAAATGAATTCTAGAAATTAAATTAATTTATTACGTAATTAATAATTATTTTTACAAATAAAAAGCTCGGCCGATGTCGGCGAGCCGATGGCGATGTCATCCGCAGCAACGACAACGCGGTCCACGGGCCGGCCCACCGTGGACCAAGCCCACGGTGGTCCATGGGCTGGCGCGCCACATGGCGCACGTGTGGTGCCGACATGGCAGCCACATGGCAGCCATGTAGGCAGATGAGTGGACGGCCACGATCTGCCCCGAGGCGATCGGGCCGCACGGCGCATCCGAGGCTGCCCGACCGCCTCGCGAGCGGCGACGGCGTGGGCGCCATCGGCGGCGATGGAGCGGCGTGCGGGAGCGACGGAAGGCGCGGCAGCACGGGAATGTGCTGAAGAGAAGGGAAAAAAGAGTGAAGAGAGAGAACGCTCATCGGGCGTTCGGAGTTGAGGAGGACGATGTCGAATTGACGGGAAAAGGCGACGGAAAAAGGAAAAAAGAGGCGACCAGAGTGTGGCGGGATGCGGCGAAGGCAGCGGTGGACTCAATGCATGATGGTGACAATCGAAGCGGCGACGGTGCGTGACCGAAGAGGACCGACGAGTGGTGGCGCATGGGATAGGCGGCGTGAGCTCAATTCGGGCACGGGAAGGAGTGGCAAAAGGGGAAAAAGAGAGAGGAGGGACACGATGACATTTATAGGGGCTCGGGAGGTTTGGAAACGACAGAGAGGCGGCGGATTTGTTGCCGGCGCAGAGGCGGAGGAGTAAAGGCCGACGGTAAATGGCGGCGATCAGGCGGCGAGAATCGCGGGAAAAAGGGGAAATGCGCGGCGTGAATGTGCGGCGACTTGATTGCACGTGTGGGACCTGCGGGGAGGCGCGGGGACGGTGGGGAGGGTGGCACAAGCAACGACGGCGTGCGCGGCGGCCGGAAGGGTAGGAGGTGAGGGATGACAGGTGGGCCCCAGCTATCATCGACTCGGGAGGAGGAGGGAAAGCGGACTTTGGGCGGGGGTGGGATGGCGGTGGGCCGTGGCCTTCGAGCTAGCCCACGGGAGGGAGAGGCATGCGCGGGCAGGGAGAGAGAGGCAGTGGGCCTGGCCGAAAAAAGAGAGGAGGAAGAAAAAGTGGACTTTTTCGGATGATTGGGCCCCTTTCAGCCGAGGAACAAGAACATGGATTTTTATTTGTTTTTATTTTTTATTTAATTGCTTGCATAAATAAACTTTGTATTATTTAAATTATTTCTAGAGCTTCAAAATTTCACGAAAAATTTCAAAGAATACTTTAGAGCATGGAGAATATTTCAAAAATATTTCCAGCCATGATTTTTAAATAAAATTTTTATTTCTTTATTAATTTCACTTGATAAATTAATTTTGCCTTCTTATTTAATTTCTAAAAATGAATTATTTAGTAATTTTTAATCACAAACAAAAATCAGGACGTGACACTCTCCCTGTATCGGGCTACGTAGTCACTGGTTATACAAGCTCTGAAAGCTGGAGGCACCGTGTGTCGCAGTACCTTGGTGTGGAGCGTCCGAGGCACCTGAGGGACAGAGGCTGACGAAGACTTCCGGCGTGCCACTGAGTTGGTTGCATGCCAACTTCTCCCGATGTCCTCTTGACACTGACCAGGCAATGGTTCAGTGTTACTGCAGGGCGTACGTGCGGTACATCTTTGATAGTATTCTTTTCCTTGACGCTAGAGGAGACATGGCTTCCTGGATGTGACTACCTTTGCTAGGTGATTGAGACGAGGCAGGTACCTACAGTTGGGGTTCTGCTGCCCTAGCCTGGTTGTACAGGCAGCTGTGCGATGCCTGCCGGAGGACTAGCGCAAAAGCTAACTGGCAGACTGTGTTTGGTTGCTTCAGGTTCATATAAATTTGTATGACCGCCTCCATTTGTTCACAAATTGTAAATGCTAAGAAGTGTGCTGTAGGTTTGGATGTGGATTCGCCTGTCGGTTGGTTGTCCTACATGCAGGAATCATCACATGAGCTTGTTTTCCCTAAGTCCTCGAGAGGGAAGCAAATTATAGATTTTCACAATGCAAGCAACAAATGCACCAATACTGAATACATGGATAGAATAATTAGTGTTCAAAACACATAAATTGGTTACGATACATTGAAAACAAATGGGTTTGATAGGTTCGACTTTTTCTCAATTGATTTGACTACAAAAGGGTTCAAACAAGAGTTCACATACAACTTAGAGAAATTGAATACATTCTACGTGCAACATGGGTACTTCCCCTTTCCTAGCTACTTATGGCCCGGCTCTCTTCGCACGCTTCGCCCTAACAAGTTTACTTCGCCCTAGCAAGCTTACTTGCTCTTTCAACCACATGCTCCTCCTTCTCCTTTTGTTCTTTCTCCTTGATCCTCTTCTTCTCTTTGTTTTCTATCCAACCGTTCCTAATGCAGTAGTTGAAGTCTTTTTCCTACCAAATATTCTCCTTGCGAAGATCCTCAGTATCTTTCAGGTGAATCTCCTTATCGATCCACTCCACAAAGTCACATAGAGGAGGCAGTGGCTTCGGTACATACATAGTACACAACACATTGAAAATTCATACTACAATATCATGCATAAAAACATAAATCATCAAAAAGAATATTTTTTACCTCTATGGTTTTTTTGGACTTTCCTTTCTTTCCCGCTTTGGCTTCTCCGGGATGTATGCGTAGTTGCAACACATCCAATACTATTGGCGGTAAGTTCTTTGGCTCTCGCTTATTGCAAACTTGCACCCATCACCACACCAACACATGCGATGAGGAACACCCGAAGGTGGTTCTTGACGAGGGATAAGCCCCACTGCGTCTATCCTAACAAACCATATACAAATTTAATAAACATCAAACATACCTACAAAAATACTACCATAAACCCTAATATTTACTTTCCTAATCACACTAATATCCACAAATGAATCAACCAAACCATGCCAACTAGGAATAAGGGAGAAACACAAACCCTAATCATAAACTCGAATTTATTAGAGGCATGAGAGAGAAACACAGGTTCACAATATTGAACAAGACATTAGAGATAGTGGAAGGGAAAGAATGAAACTTACCTTAGAATTCACCTATGCTCCTCGAAAATCGTAGTTTGGGCGGGGAAAACTTGAGTGAGAGGTGGATAACACGGGGAAGGGGATATAAAGGTTTTCTATCTCAACGCCAAAGTGTCTGGCGCTGAGGTTAGGCTCTCAGCGGCAAACAGGTTGGCACTGATCGAACACTAGTACATAAACACCTATAGGTGCCGGTTGCAAACCTGGCATATGTGCCGGTTTGGCAGCCGACACCTATTACTCGGCACCTATGAGGCTAGATATTGGTGTCGGTTGTAGAACCGGCACCTTTATTCTCTCTCGATTCAAAAAAAAAAGCTGGCTCGAAGCATCGGCTCGGTGAGCCGATGCTTCGGAGCGACCCTCTTCAAGCAACCCCTAATCCATCAACAATCAAGAACAGGATAGATCAACAACATGCAAGAACAATAATCCCCATTCCATCCTTCATAGTCACGGCGCAAGTGAATAACAACAACCCATGATCAACATCAACAACATCAACACAACACAACACAACACAAGTGAACAAGAACATACACGGCGCCGGTGTTCTTCCTTCTCGCTGCTACTGCGCCGTCACCTAAGGCCGCCACCGCCCTCCCCTCCCGTCGGATCCGACGGAGGGGAGGGCACTGCCCCTGTCGCCATCGACGCCCGCAGATCTAGTGGAGGCCGCAGCCGCAACCGCATCGCCATCGACGCTCGCCGATCTGGTGAAGCGTAGCCGCAGCCGCAGATCCCGAGCCGGCGGCGGCGGGAGGGGATGGGAAGGGTGGGGCCTCTCCATATTCTCCGACGCCCTCCCCCATGCCCCATCTCCCTCGGCTTCGTGCTTCATGCTTCGCTGTTCCAAGATATCCGCAGCTGCCGGAGTAGGATGTAGGGACCGGAGGCGGGAAGGAGGGGGAGGGAGAGGACGAGGAAGGGGAGGTGATGCCAGCGAGGGGAATAGCGCGAGCAGGAAGAGGAGGTGACGCCAGAGCTCGCGCGAGAGAAGAGGAAGGAAGGGGAAAGAACTCTCGAGAGAGAGAGAGGAACAGAGAGGGTGGAGTGCTCGAGAAGCGCGTGATCTTATCTCCTTATCTCTTTTCGTCGGCTCGGCTCAACTGGCCCGGTTCGAATCTTAGGTGCCGGTTTTTTACGAAAACCGGCACCTATAGTATATTTTAGGTGTCGGGTTTTTTAAAAAACCGGTACTAATAGTATAGGTGTCGGTTTTTTATTAGACCCGATACCTATAATATATTATAGGTACATGTTTTTTTTTTAAAAACGGCACCTATAGTATAGGTGTCGATTTTTCTTTAGAGCCGATACCTATTGTTTTAATAGATGCCGGTTTTTGTTGAACCGATACCTATTAAGTCGACACCTATGCATGTTTTTGTATAGTCATGAGATCCTGTCACGTAGGCGAGGGGATTGACTCGGGCTCTACATGGACAGGGGATTAGCGCCAACTGTCATGGTGCTGACCCATAGAACCTCAGCACCATGGTGATTGGTGCGGATGCCACGGTCTATTTTTAATTGAAGTTTTTTTCATGGTCTAGTTTTAAAATAAGTTTTTAAAGAACCAATTTGTAGAAAAAAGAACAACAGATTTGTTGTACGCATGCTATATTTTAACTGGATGTTAGAGAACCTAGGAATTTGTCGTACTTTAATGTAATGAAAGATCACGTTTCCTTCAAAGAAATTACTAGTTTTTAGGTCTAGGTCACCGACTTGTTTGCTAAGTACCGGTTTAGTGTTTTGTGGAGGAATGAAAATTTAAGATGGTGTCCGATGTTCTTTCATTTACTTTTACACATGCAAGAGTTCACTACTGGAGAAACCATCATTGGTTGAAGTGGCAAAAAGCACAGTAGTCTCGGTTTGAGTTGCACTCGGGACTAAAGGTGATCTCTAGTCCCGGTTTAAAAATTCAACGGCCCTCTAGGAACATTAGTCCCGGTTCGTGTCACGAACCGAGACAAAAGATCACCTCTACTCCCGGTTCAAATGTTGTCAGCATGTGTCAGAGCGCTGGGGACCTTTAGTCCCGGTTGGTAACACTAACCGGGACTAGATATGCTACCTCTAGTCCGGTTCGTGTCACCAACCGGGACTAAAGGTCCCCAGCGCTCGACAATATTTGAACCGTCATCTCTAGTCCCTATTCTTGAAACGAACCGGAACTAAAGGTCCTAGAAAGCTGTTGAAATTTTTTATACCGTTGCCTCGGGACTAGAGATGACATCTCTAGTCCTGGTTGGTGTTACCAACCGAGACTAGAGATTTTCTTTATATACTCCTTTGTCCTCCATCCCGAGCCAGCCACACTTGTACATCTTCAAAATTTTTCTCAGCTAGAGGTCCGGTGCTGCCGAGGTTAGCACCTTCTTTGGTGATAATACACAAATATTTGCTATCTATAAGGTTAGAAACTTCTTACTCTAATATATTGCGGTTGTTTTTTATACATTTTGCTATCTACATGTCATGTGCTATCTACAATCTTAGCACTTCGTATTTTGCGGTTATTTTATATACATTTTCATCTCTAGATTTGTTTGCAAACATGAGAAGATGTTTTTCCGCCCACTGAAATTCACCTCTAGTCCCGGGTGGTTTCAAAAACCGGGACTAATTATTACAATGCCCAATTATATTGTGTTATATTCATATATAATTATAATTAACATATGTTCATATATTCATATATAATTAACATATGTTCATATAATTAACATAAAATATTATAAATTAAAATAATAACATATAATTAACATTTGTCATATTCCAAACTATTTAAAATTTCAATAATAATATATATTTAACATATGGCCTATTTGAAAAAAATTAAAATAAAACATATAATTAACATTTATCGTATTTAAAATTATTTTAAACCATAAACCATAAACCCTAAACCCTAAACCTTAAACCTAAACCCTTTTACCATTAACCCTTAACCTAAACCCTAAACCCTATTTTAAACCCTAAACCTCGTGCGGCTGCGTGATTGGCATGTAGAAGGATGCGACACGAGCCGGAACATCAATGCCTTCTTCTCGATCTAACATCGTCTCTCATGCTCTTGGAGGCGCTCCGTTCTCGTCACTGTAATAGAGCAGTGGCAATCTCTTCTCACTTTGTTCTACCTTGTTCTCCGATTGCTTCATCTCATCCCAATACTTGACACATCATCTTCAAAGATGACACCAAGCTCATCGCATGGCAAGAAACAAGTGTCTAAGCAACACAAATCCAGAAAGCATCATTCCTTTTCGATTAGAAAAAAGAGAGCATCATTCTTGCGTTGATGCGAGTAGAAAGAAAAGAATCATACCTTGTAAAACGTTGCTTTGCATGACGGTAGAGCGAGAATGGTGGGGATGAAACCTCGGGAAGGAGATCTCTGGAAAAGAGAGCTTCCTCCTCAAGCGAGGTAACTATCGGTCAAAGGCTAGTGCAATAAGGCCACCAGCTAGTTCATGAAAAAGGTTAGATCAATAACGAGATAAACGAGATAAACAAAGACAGTCTTGCGGCCAAAAGAAGCTACTGCTATAAAATTTTTCCGATGAGCATGGTTAACCATATGCATGATGCAAGGCAAAAGCGCATTTACCTATGTTTTTGGTGGGCTCCATTATTTCGAGAGACATGAATCAAATCTCACACTCAATGACTCGGGATCAATGAAATAGCTTATCTTAGTCGTCTCGTCCACAGTATCCGGTTGCTCGATGATCCGTGGAGAGGCCCCGACGTTTTCTTCCTTCCTTCTTCACCGATCTTGGTCTCTTCAACATGTCATGATCGATCGTAGTAGCTTTCTTCACCAATCTTGGTCTCTTCAACATTTCATGATCCGGATCACGGTCTTTTTCTTGCTTTTCTCCCTTTGCTTCATAATCTTTCGTCTTGCTCTCTCTTCGACCACGACATAAAAGTACTCGTGTATCTCCATCAAACTTTGAATAGCGAGAGATATGGCAATGATTGGATAGTGTGGTGTATATGGCATTGATGGCTTGCCTCCCCGTTCCGTCTCAATGCCTCGGCGGCGCCATGGAAGTCGCCGGTGACGCGCACGACGATGGACTACCTCTATCCGCTGCCGTGATCAAGCGGTACTACCACCGCCGCTGCCCGAGTCTTTGCTCCCGCCACCACCACTTTGCACGGTTTTCTGATTTAGAGGTGTGCTTTCTCTGTGTTTCAGCGACAATGTTCAAGTTCTCGTTGCTAATGTCTGCTTGTCTTATTCTCGTGAATTGTCACATAAGCATTAGCCGTTAGAGCATTATTTTCACGACCACAAGTTAGGATCTTACGTGAGTATGGAGCATATCGACGGCCGTCCTCCTCCGCTTGTAATTCTCCTAAGGACTTTTCGTCGACCTCGGTCTCACCGTTTACCGTTTTTATTCATAGCTCCTGCAATTGTAATATGATCTAGAGGAATTGACTATGAATTCGGTGGATGGTGTTGGTGCCTCCTCCAACGTGGTTCCCCTTGTTCCTTTGTCAGAGGGCTGTTCAATACTGCGCGATGACGTTAGAAAACAACCGTTGGAGGAGGAGGCACTGAACAGTCCCTCGGACAGTGAACAAGGGGAACCACGTTGGATGAGGCACCAACACCATCCATTGAATTCATAGTCAATTTCCTAGATCATATTACAATTGAAGGGAGCTATGAATAAAAACGGTAAACGGGTGAGACCGAGGTCGACGAAAAGTCCTCAGGAGAATTACAAGCGGAGGAGGAGGACGGTCGTCGACATGCTCCATACTCACAGAAGATCCTAACTTGTGGTCAGGAAAATAATGCTCTAACGGCTAATGCTTATGTGACAATTCATGAGAATAAGACAGAAGACATTAGCAACAAGAACTTGAACATTGCCGCTGAAACACAGAGAAAGCACACCTCTAAATCAGGAAAACCGGCGGCAGTGGTGGTGGCGGGAGCAAAGACTGGGGCAGCGGCGGTGGTAGTACTGCTTGATCACGGTAGGCGGATAGAGGTAGTCCATCGTCGTGCGCGTCACCGGCGACTTCCATGGCGCCGCCGAGGCATTGAGACAGGAACGGGGGAGGCAAGCCATCAATGCCATATACAGCCACACTATCCAATCATTGCCATATCTCTCGCTATTCAAAGTTTGATGGAGATACACGAGTACTTTTATGTCGTGGTCGAAGAGAGAGCAAGACAGAAAGATTATGAAGCAAAGGGAGAAAAGCAAGAAAAAAGACCGTGATCCGGATCATGAAATGTTGAAGAGACCAAGATTGGTGAAGAAAGCTACTACGATCGATCATGACATGTTGAAGAGACCAAGATCGGTGAAGAAGGAAGGAAGAAAACGTCGGGGCCTCTCCACGATCATCAGAGCAACTGGATACTGATGTGGACGAGACGACTAAGATAAGCTATTTCATTGATCCCGAGTCATTGGAGTGTGAGATTTGATTCATGTCTCTCGAAATAATGGAGCCCACCAAAACATAGGTAAATGCGTTTGCCTTGCATCATGCATATGGTTAACCATGCTCATCGCGAGAAAATTTTATAGCATAGCTTCTTTTGGCCGCAAGACTGTCTTTGTTTATCTCTTATTGATCTAACCTTTTTCATGAACTAGCCGGTGGCCTTATTGCACTAGCCTTTGACCGATAGTTACCCGCTTGAGGAGGAAGCTCTCTTTTCCAAGATCTCCTTCCCGAGGTTCCATCCCCACCATTGTCTCTCTACCGTCATGCAAAGCAACGTTTTACAAGGTATGATTCTTTTCTTTTTACTCGATCAACGCAAGAATGATGTTCTCTTTTTCTAATCGAAAAGGAATGATGCTTTCTGGATTTGTGTTGCTTAGACACTTGTTTCTTGCCATGCAGATGAGCTTGGTGTCATCTTTGAAGATGATGTGTCAAGTATTGGGATGAGATGAAGCAATCTGAGAACAAGGTAGAACAAAGTGAGAAGAGATTGCCACGCTCTATTACGTGATGAGAACGGAGCAGCCTCCAAGAGCATGAGAGACGATGTTAGATCGAGGAGAAGGCATTGACGTTCCGGCTCGTGTCGCAGTCCTTCTACATGCCAATCACGCAGCCGCACGAGGTTTAGGGTTTAGGTTTAGGGTTTAGGGTTTAAAATAGGGTTTAGGGTTAAGGTTAAGGGTTAATGGTAAAAGGGTTTAGGTTTAAGGTTTATGGTTTATGGTTTAAAATAGTTTTAAATACGACAAATGTTAATTATATGTTTTATTTTAATTTATTTTTTCAAATAGGCCATATGTTAAATATATATTATTATTTAAATTTTATATAGTTTGGAATATGACAAATGTTAACTATATGTTATTATTTTAATTTATAATATTTTATGTTAATTATATGAACATATGTTAATTATATATGAATATATGAACATATGTTAATTATAATTATATATGAATATAACACAATATAATTGGGCATCAGAATAATTAGTCCCGTTTTGAAACCACCCGACTAGAGGTGAATTTCAGCGGCGGAAAAACATCTCTAGTCCCGGTTGGTGGCTTAAACCGGACTAGAGATGCCCACCTACCTAGGACACGTGGCTGCCCGCCATCTCTAGTCCCGGTCCGTGGCTTCAACCGAGACAAAAGGTATGCTCTGTTGTCCCGGTTGAAGCCACCAACCGGGACTATATCATCTCTAGTCCCGGTTGGTGGCTTCAACCGGGACAATAGAGCAGGTACCTATATATAGCAAGGGCTTCACTGGGATCCAAACACTTAGCCGTTTTTGCACAACTGCATCGTCTTCTTCGCCGTCGCCGAGCACAAGGACGCCGCCGCAGCACGCCGTCTCCGCCGTCTTCGTCGCCGAGGGACCGCCGCGCCAAGGTCTTCGTCGCCGTCGCGGCCGCCGCCGAGTTAGCCGCCGCCGCCCCCTTTGTTCTCCGTGATGCGCGCTAGGGTTAGCCGCCGTCGATGCCATCGCCATCACCACCATTGTCGTCTCCGCCATCGCCGCCACCGCCGCCGCCGCTGCCGCTGCCGTGCTATATGTTTAATGAACAAGAATGTGAATGAATTTTGTGAATTTTCTGAATTTTGTGAATGTGAATGAATGAGGAGGATTTGAATATGATTTCGATGTGTATGTGTAAATTTGTGAATCTGATTTCGATGTGCATGTGTAAATTTGTATGGACTTTATATGTAAATGGACTGTTTATTTAAATTTTAATGCATGAATGTTGTGAATTTAGAATTTTGAATGTGTATTTAAATTTAAATGCATGAATAGATTTAAATTTGAATGTGTATGTGACTTGTGAAGTTTGTATTTTTCAACGAACGAGAACGATAAAATCAACAAACGGATGTGGACGGACGAACGGACGGACAGTCGTATGGACGTGGACGAACGGACGGACGCACGAACGAACACTCGTTCGGCCGGTCGGTTGGTCGTGCGTTCGTTTGTTCGTTCGGTCATTCGTTCGTTCGGTCGGTCGTTCGTTCGGTCGTTCATTCATTCGGTCGGTCGGTCGGTCGTTTGGTCGTTACAACGTACATAGGCATGCAACGTCCTCTCTGTCCTCTCCTCTCCACTTCCTCTCCTCTCGACCTTATCTCCCTCACATACATGATCATTTCTTTCTCTCCTCTCCTCCAAATGATCGTACTCACAGACGTGAACGAATGGACGTGAACAAACGATAGGTTAGGGTTAGGGATGGGTTTAGGGAACTGCATTTAGGGTTTAGGGTTTAGGGTTGAGGGTGAACGAACGAACGACAGAACGGAGACGTGAACGATAGATTGAACGAATGGTTGGTTGTTCGGTCGGTCGTTCGGTCGTTCGTTCGGTCGTTCGGTGTAGATCAGGAAGTGACTTCTAAAAAAAATATCAACATTGTGGATGTGCACAATTGGATCTGGTGTCTATCGATTTTATCTATTTTTTCCATCTTCTTCTTTTCTGACTATGTTTTTTTCGTAGACATACATGATATTCCTAAATAATTGGTACATGTATTAACCGACAATATTTTTTTTTCAGAATTCTTTGATTAAGTCCTCAACCCACATCAATCAAATGACAGATCGTGACGAGGAACAGTTTCTCCTTGATCAGATCGCATGAGGAACAGAGTTTTACAACGAGGAGGGACACGAAGATCCAGATCAGTACCTGATGTAAAATCAAAGTGTGTTTGATTCTTCTTTGGATGATGAACAATTGGGTATTTGGGATTTATTGATTTGAGTGTTTTGATTTTTGAAAGAGTTGAATTTTCGAACGATGAACGTGTTCGGCTGCCACAGTGGCCGGTCGGTGTTGTCGGCCGACGGAGGTGTTTGGCGGGACGGCGCTGCTCGGTCACACCGGCCGAGCCAGTCCGACTGGTTGCCGATTTTGTTTCGGTTTTGGTTTCGGTTTGTTTCCTTATACATATATGGAAGTTTCGTGTTCCTATATACGTGCCTGGTTGTTTATGCTAACAATGAGTCAAGTTTGGATAGCTTGTGCTCGGATATGGTATTCTTTATTTAATTGTATGCAGGTATTCTTTACGCCTCGGGAAAGTGTTGCCGGTGATCGAGTCGGAGTCAACTTGGAGATAAGGTGACGTTCGAGATGGGGATCATGCGGGATGATGAAGGGTAGAGATTAGTGCACATGATTGAAAAGTTTCCATATGGCATACAATGGAGATATTGTTGCGTATGGAAAGCGGAATTTCGGTTTTAGGAAAACCGAGATTGTTACGGTTGGTTTATGTATAGTTTGTTTCTTGTACGAGAAGGTTTCCTAGTGGATTAGGGTTTCTTGTATAAGTAGGATTCGTGGCTCTTGGCTGCGGATTTTGGATATAAATAGTGAGGGGAGACGTGGCCTCTCTGTATCGCTTCTATCGCTTTTGAGTTCAAGTTTTAGAGTTTCTCAAGTTAGGGTTTCAAGTTTAGATTGAGATTTTGTGAGGAGTGCTTTGTTCGCACTTTGTAAACACAAAGAGTTTCAATAAAGATCAATCTTCTTGAGAATTCTTTCTGTCTACTTCTTCTTCGGTGTGGCGGCGAAATTGTCGGTTCAACCGGATCTACTAACCGGTCAGACCGCAGACACTACGGCGGTCAGACCGCGCCTTCTTCCCGGTTAGACCGCAAGTACACCGGCGGTCGACCGGTGGGTGTTGGACTGTTAGTGATATGCCCTAGAGGCAACATGGAGATGTTGGATATCACGTCAATGTTTATGTATAAATGAATAAAGTGTTATTCAGTTCCATGAAATAGACATCTTGTATTGATCAATAAGTACGTGACTTATTTATGAGACTCTTTATGTATGAATCTATTTCTAAACGATACCGATCATATGTCATATTGTTGGAACAAATATGATTCTAAGATCGGCATGTTTATTGATTGATGATCATGTCTCATAGATCATGGGTATGGAGATACCAAATCAATAAACATGGACACATGTGTTGGAGAACACATTGTTGGATAGACCCACCATGAGACACTACAGGAATTAATGTGCCATTAGTTGGTCTCAGGTAGTGTTGGTACAAAGTCCTAAGACCTGAGATCATCATGGATTCCAACATGTGTAGTAGCCTACTTTGGGACTACCAAACTCTATTCCGTAACTGGGTAGTTATAAAGGTAGTTTTCGGGTTTGCTATGAAACATGGAGTGGGATGTGAGTGATCAAGATGGAATTTGCCCCTCCTTTAGAGAGATATCTCTGGGCCCCTCGAGGTAATGGATTATGGAAATGCATGGCCATGCTAAGTTGATTGAGGAGTCAATCAACAGACAGATAATCCAATACGGTTCGAGTGAATGGTTAAGCTATTGAAGGGATGGCACGCATCTTGCCTATAGCTTAACTGGTATCGTGAGGAAAAGGGATTTGTGTACACATTACAGGTTCAGAGCCGATATTATTCTTGTATACTATGGTGTCAATATGTGCTACTAGGCGCCGCTGTTGACGGGTCAGCTGAGTTGGACTCGAGCCGACGATCGGCTAAGTTAGCCTATAGCCGAAACTGAGTATACCTAAACCTACAGGGTCGCACGCTTAAGGGGATAGAATAGATATTCGAGTTGGACTCGGATACGGCTCGATCGGATAGGGATCCGATCGGATAGAGTCCTATGGGCTTACGACGTGTGGGCGGCCAACTCTATGAGATACGGATGAGATCCGTTTCAAAATAGAGTCCTGATCGGCCACTAGTCCTAGTCGGCCAACTCTATATAAAGGGGCGAGGGGTGGAGAGCTGCGACACAGTCAGTTGTATCGTGTTGAACCGAATCCGCAACAAAAGTCGTCGAGATCAATCTCCACGGAAACCCTCCCCACTTTCGAGCCAAACCCTAGCCTTGCATCGCGTGTTAGCACACGGGTGTACGGCGTTTTGTCCCCGGACGTGTGGATACCGGTAGAGGCGCTGCTACGTTGCGCGCTATTAATCGGCTTCGGATCGGCTGCGGTCAGGCGCATCGGAGCAAGGCGCAAGAACGTGACTGGACGACTCCGCGGATCGGCTGATTGGCGAATCGGCTTGCGGGAATCGGCTACACAGTTCCAGATCGGATAGCCCTGATTGGCTATTTTCGCTGCATACTCCAATCGGTAACGATCTATCGGCCCTTACTTGCAAGTGTTCCTGGTTTGCGCGGTAGAAAAATTTTTGTTTTCGGCTAGCGTAGCTTCCGCGTAACCCTTCATGGGCTTCATCGGGGTCGGCTACATCGACAATCGGCTAAGGCGATCAGCTACGGGCGGTCAGACCGACGAAGCACCTGCGGTCAGACCGGAGTTAGAAAATAGAGGTAAAGTTTTATTTCCGCTAAAACTTTGTTTTTGGGGTACTCAACCATTCACCCCCCTCTGGTTGGCTTTTCATTGGGCATTCGATCCTACAAGTGGTATCAGAGCCACGTTCTTCTGCTTTGGATTTTCTTTGATGTAAAGTTTTTTTCATCATGTCAGATAAATTTTCAACAAAACCGCATGTTTTTGATGGCACCGATTTTGCGTATTGGTGTAGTAAGATGCAATCTTACATCATGGTTCAAGACTATGATGTGTGGCAAAAGGTTGCGCTTTCCTACACCATACCCGATGCCATTAATACTGATGCTTTGAAAACTGAGTTTAATAACAATTGCAAAGCTCGAAACATTTTGTTGAATGGAATTTCACGTTCTAATCTTGATCGTGTTTCTCATCTTCAAACCGCTAATGAAATTTGGAACGCTTTGAAAAACTTTCATCAAGGAACTACAAACATAAAAGAACTTCGTCGAGATCTTTTTAAAAAGGAATATATAAAATTTGAGATGAAACTCTGAAGCTTTGGATGACTATCTTGGTAGGTTTAATAAAATCTTGAGCAATCTTGGATCTGTTGATTCTTCTTATGACACTAATTATCCACAGTCTGAGATTTCTCGCCACTTTTTAAATGGTCTTGACATGTCTATTTGGGAGATGAAAGTGACTTCTATTCAAGAATCTGTTAACATGGCAAATTTGACTTTGGATTCGCTTTATACAAAACTCAAAACTCATGAGATGAATATTCTTTTTCGAAAAACGGATTCTAAGTCAAGTGCTTTGATTTCTCCTTCGACTTCTTCGGATGTTGCTTCTTCGTCATCTCCAAATGCTCTTGCTTTGATTAACGCCATGTCCGATGAACAACTCGAGCAATTCAAGGAGGACTTGGCTCTTGCTACTAACAAACTTTTCAGAGCTATGAACAGAGTTAGGTTCAGGAAGAAAGGAGGACCAACGCGTTGCTTTGAATGCGGCGCCTTGGATCACATCCGCTCCCACTGCCCCAAGCTTGGGAGGAGCAAGAAGGAGGACAAGAGCGCCGAGAAGACAAAGGATGACAAACCCAAGGGTAGGTGCTCCAAGGAGATGATCAAGAAGGTGCTGAGTCAAGTCTATGCCGCTTTTGAGCCACTCAGCGACATAGAATCTGACAGTGAGGAGGAGAAAGGCAAGAACATCTCCGACGTTTGTCTCATGACGCATGGAGATGAAGATTCTTCAGATGAAGAAAATGAGGTAAGCTCACTTGAGGATGCAATTCTTGTTTTAAGTGCTAAGAATAAAAAATATGAGAAAATGTTTAAAAAACAAGAATTTGTAATTGAATCTTTAAATGCTGAAGGGCCAGACACTGGACTTTGACAAGTTCCCAAAGCTCATAGATCATTGGGATGCTTTTGTTGAGCACAAGACCAGTGAAGAAGCGCAATCAATCATAGAAAAGAACAAGGCCAACGCAGCAAAAAGAAATACCATCACGAGCTTGGGTCGGCGGCTATAAAAGAGCAATGGAGAAATGGGAAAAATGAAAGCTGACCTAGAAGCACGGGATATCGTTCCGTGCACAGCAAACGGCCGGAACGATCAAAGAACGGTTCTATGCTCACGGCGGCTCACTAAATCCCATCGATGGCACAGTGATCTTTGGTGATGAAATTCTAGAAGCCGGACGGAGGTTAGAGGAGGCGGTGCAGGCGGTTCCTCGGGCTCGTTCAGCCGATAGAGAGAAGGACGAGCTAACGCTCGTCCTCCGAAACCTGAGCACCCGGGCGTATGCGAGGAAAAGGCGTCGTCCCCTGGAAATACGGGTTCCAAGCTGACATCGCCACATACAAGAGCCGAATGAGGTCAAAGCGAGAGAATGATGCTAGATTCGCGAGATGGAAATGAGGCTCTCGCAGATCGATCGATTGTCGACGAAAGGGTGGCCGTAAGGTTCGAGGAGCGGAGCCGGTGGGTTAGCCAACAGCGGATTCAAGAACAACCGCACAACTCCAACAACAGCGCAGAGAATGCGCATCTACCGGAAATGAAGGCGAGCTGGCCCCACAAGCTCAACCGAGTCCGCCATGCCCCGTGGATGACATCACACACGGACCCCGTGTGATCCGCACATCCCGCGAAAAACATAACAATAAAGGTATGTTCGTACTTTTATGTTGTACGTATATTTTCTTGAATAACTTGTCGATCAACGTTCATTATTAACTAATAAGCAATCTTCTCAACAGGTCGCGTAGGGCATGGCTATTCCAGTAGCCCGAGACGGCACCTACCACTCCCGGCCCATTCCACCTTCGTACTCGAAGGTTGAAATTGAACAGGTGGAACGCGGCTATGAAGATCTGGAGCTGGATATCCCCGGAGGAGACGAGGAGACGACGCTAGGAGAAACGACTCATGGAATATTTCTCGGAGGAAGATCTACATAAAATTCCTCGGACGAACATCGTCTCCTATCGTTCCACCGCCTCGCCTCCACGTGGGCCGTCTCCTCCGCCTCCTTCGCCGCCTCCGCCTCCTCCGCCTCCCTGCGTCGCCTCCACGAGCACCGACTCCTAAACGGCCGTCTCCAACTCCACCGCCTTCCAACCTCCTCCGTCGCCACAACGAGCACCGACTCCTAAACGGTCATCATCCAAGAGCGCGCCGTCAATATCAAGCGGTCGTCCAAGAAAGACTCGAGAATTGAGAAGACGCCGCCACCCGCACCAAAGCGGTCGGCCTCAAGGGGAAGAAAGCGGGCAAAGATGTACCCACTTGGCATGCAGCCACGAAGCCTATGGAGTTCAAGACGATCCCAAATATTAGACCCGATTTAAGACAATTCATTCAAGAAGTCTGGAATTAATATGGATCAATTACACGGCGTGCACCCCTAGCGAAGGCTCCGCTTAAATACAAGTTCAACCTTGGGAAGCCTCTCGTCAAGCGGATCTCGTGAAAAGGCTTCCAACTCGATGTACCGCTTCCATCGGTGGTACATGCAACGATCCAAAGAAGGGTGAAGACATGATAACATGCAAATATTCAACCGACTACTTCTTCAATGGAGATGACTACCTTTATATCCGATTCGAAGATATATTCGACCTGTACCAACGTGATGCCCTTGACGTCTCACTTCTAACCACGCGGGTTTTGTAAGTATCGCCCGGTTATTTCGTTTCTTACCTCCTTGAATTTAGCCGACTAAAATTCTTTTTAACCGTTGTAGAATGGCGATCCAATACGCAACAAGCACGAATGCACCAAGCATGGATTCATGGATCCACGGAAAATCAACGGCCCATTGGTTGATCGGTTTCCTAATGACACAAAGTGGACAACATATACAACGCGCTTGTGAAGCAACCCTTCCGGTCCTTCATCCTTCTGCCCTATAATACTGCGGAAGTTTTTTCTTTCTTTCCGAACCAATTTCAATCCCATGCATACATAAAGTTTTATATGTGTCATCTAAACCAATTTACAGATTCCACTGGATTCTATTAGTACTTGACATGGGTCACAAAGATCCTTGTCTTTGACTCAATGGATAAACCGAGTCCACGTACTCCCACATATTTGAACTGTTTAACAGTAATGCCATCTTACTTTCTATTGCATATATGCGGTTCTCGGATAATTACGTGCTAACTTTCAACCGCACGTAGGGCATGGGAACGATTTGGGGTAATGTTCGCGGAAATTGGAAAGATAAGCTCTCGTGCGGATGAAGTTTCCAGTGAGTAACATGCCTCGCTCCTAATTTGAGTTGAATCATTATTATGTTCGAAAATATGATATGCATATTAAATATGTCGTCGTTTCTCTTTTAGTGTGCAAAACAGTCGCAGGGCACCGACCTATGTGGATATTACGTCTGCGACTACATTCACCGATTTGTGACCGAAGTTAAAACTGTCGATGATCTAGATGTACGTATAACACCAATTCATACATTTACGTCTCGATTTCTTATTCACTTCATATATTTATTTCTCATTTATTGTAATTAATGACAGCTTATGCGAGTAAGAGACGACCTCCCCCACGAGACTTTCATACAAGCCGCTCAGGAAGATTTGATGGGATTTATTAACGAGCAGGTCGTTGATCCCGCGGGGGAGTTCTTCATTAGTTTTAGTAGCTAAACCACAGCAAAGTAGATTAGAGACAATTTTTTATAAGCTAGCTAGGAAACATGTATGAATATTGTACATATTTTGGTAATATATGTATATTTCCTTCCTTAAATTCGTTTAAATGTGTGTAAATTATATATTTATGTGTAATATAATATATGGGTGTAATATATATATATATAGCATCCTGGAGAAAGGGCAAATTAAAAAAAAAAAAAAAATCTTTAGTACGGTTGAAGCCACCAACCGGGACTAAAGATTGCGAGCCGCCACGTGGCTCCGCAACCTTTAGTCCCGGTTGGTGGCTTCAACTGAGACTAAAGATGCATCTCTAGTCCTGGTTATTTAACCGGGGCTAGATGTCGCCTATCTTTAGTCCCGAATTCGTAGTCCCGGTTTGACAACCAGGACTCCTGAGGGTTACGAACCGGGACTAGTGTGGCTTTTTCCAGTAGTGGTTGTATTGGTACTATAAGACGTTGAGCCACTTTATTTTTTTTCTTGACTGATCTTTTGTTTCTTCTAGTAGTAAGATGAGGGTTATAATATATTGTCATTTTTAATATAATCAGCCCTGTCCTGCGAAAAAAGGGGAGATCTGTTGCATATGAAGTATTTTTTGTAAAAGTATTGACACCTGAAACAAAATACATGGACTGTCATATGTGAGCGCAAATAACCATCTCAATATTGTACTTAATAGCATAAACATATCTTAAAATCTTTCAATGGCATAACGCAATTTACACAATCCAAATTGTGGCAGGTCATCAAATGTTTACGCCACATGCAAAACACCATCCAAATGAATGAATGATCACAATAAGTTCCCATACTATTTTTTTTTAAAAAAAAGTTCGAATTACTCTCGTAAAGTATTATGATAATATGACTTACCACTAAGCAAAACAAATTTAACACTTTCGAACTTTTCAAACTAAAGAAATAACCCTCTGACTTGATTAGGATAGTTTTGAACTGACACATAATATGGCACATAGTTGAATGTCCGAAAATAGTAATAACACTCAATAGGCTCCACCTGTCAGTGCTAGTGCTACATCTTCTTCTCCCTTCTCCTTTCTTCCACCTCGTCCCATATACTCTGTTCCCCTTCCCCCGTTACCCACCTCGGTGTCATTTTGGGTCGCACTGGCGATAGCGTTCTCGGGCATCGGAGGCATCACACGACCTCCCCTACTCCACCTTCACCATCAGCGCATCATCCTCTCCGGCACACGTTATCAGCATAGGCGGCCGCTGCATGTGCAGCTCGATGGAGATCGGCATTGAGACAACAGCCAGATCCACCACATCCACCCTTGTGGGTGTTGGCGTCTCCATAAAGCAGCAACAACCTACATCGAAGAGATCTCATGGATGTCGGCGGTCGACGGGTGGCGGCCAGCAATTCTGTGGAGGACGTCGACGGGGCGAGCTTGCAGAGAGCAACAGCAGAGACAACTCTAGTGCCATGAAGATCTGTTGCAGAGAGGGGTGGAACTTGGGGCATACCGGTGGCGGTGGTGGTCTGACCAGAAGCCAGAGGAGGATGTGCCTACATAGAGTGTTGGCCCAAACACTAAGAACACACGCACGATATTGTGGCTAAATCACACATGGAAAATTCTAAAGGCACACAAGTATTTGTCTCGGCACTACACACCAGAACCAATGCATTGTTATTTTTTCTCTCACACATTACATGCTTATATAAGCACACCCATACACTAGTTGAGCAACTGCTCACCCTTAACTCATACCACGTCCAGCCGCATAGCTCGGCCAGCTCGGCCAAATACATCGGGACGATTTCACTCACTCACCTCCCAACATACAAGCCACACCTACCTGCATGCAAAGCACGACTAGCTAACACCTGCACGCTGCGAGCTAGATGATCCACAATTCGCTCCATGACTTCACAAACTTGGCCGTACCTCCAAGCCACCTGCATGTGATCACCTCCAAGCCGGTCTTTGGATGGAGATACGAGAGAGAGATGATGAAGAAAGAAAAAGGCCTGTTGAGGCCGACCATGGGGAAGGATGGAGAAGAAAGAAGAAGAGGGTGATATGTGAGACAATCTTATTTAGAATATTTATTTTATTAAATATTGCTGACTGCATTGCCATAGGTTTACCGTATCGCCATGCAGGATTAAACCACCGGACGGGGTAATTTAGCTGAGGGTGCTAAATATTTGATTGTGTAATTTAGGGATAATTTGTACTAGCGTAATAGTTTAGAGGTCATTCCGACATTTTTCTTTTATTTTCGTTATGAGAGCAACAAGATACTTTTAGTACTGACAAAGTACAGAGCTATATGCTTTGGTGCCTGAAATTGCCCCAATCCTAGAGCACAAATTGTTCGAGAGGACACAAAGTGGAAATGTTACAGATCCCTCAAAATTGCTCAAACACAAAATACAAACACAAACCAAAAGAAGAATATAAACCATTCACACTACTCTGCAGTTGAATCGGAAGTACTCATGAATCCACCCAAGAAGCCAGCACCATTGCAGCTACCGCACAAGATTTCCCGCTTTCCTCTGTATAATTTTGAATGAATTGGCATAAGAAGAAAACATAAAGATGACGTAATTCTAATTGAGATGTATGCCTAATCAACTACTTTTAGTGGGCCAAGATTTCTTTCTACCTGCAAAGCCAGCATAATGCTCCAGCTTTAAATCGGCCGTCGAAATGGTCAACAGAATTCACCCCGTTTCCCTTGCACTGGGTGCACAGTATTGCACCTGTTATTTTACCATGAGAGTTACAAGTTACAACCAAAACATGGCACATAAACTGAAACATGTAAGATTATTTTGCTTCTAGCGATTAAAAGGAAAGTTGCTTCGGAGGATGATCATACTCATACTGCTCAACAATACAACAGAGGAATTTTTCATTTTGGACATTAGGTAGCAGTTAAAGACCTGCTGTGTAAGATATTTTTGTTTTTCGCACTGTAAGGAAGTACACAACTATTTTAGCAAGTGCCCCAACAAAATATAATGGCCAACCTCTCTGTCGACATGTAGAGTTAAATTCCAGATCACAGATTATCAAATTTCAAACAAAAATCCAAATATTTTTATGGTAGGAGTAAAAAGATCAGTGCATGTGGGAACAAGTAATAGAACACACAATCAATCTTTTGTGTAGCACCTACAGGGATTTCTTGTCAGTTTCCTGCACTGAGGAAATCCACTATGAAAAGAGTCCAAACCCAATCAGGAAACAATAGAACAGTCTGGAGGGTTTCAAACTAGTTTCCACTACAGTTATACTGTCTCCACTTTCAATAATTCAGATAATGAGCTAACAGACTTAGAACAGTGCATGCTATATACTGTACAGAAAATGAAAATAAAAACGTGTAACTTTGATGAACCTCTACTTCAACTAATTTTAGACAAAAGGAAACTCACCGTTTCCTTCGCAGTCCTGGCAGACAAGGCTGCTTACCTTCGGAGGCTTCTTTTCAGTCTGATCATTTTCTGTGGCCTGTGTAGATGAACACTTTAAAACACTAGAAGATAAAACAAAGAAAGAGAACTAAAAACTTGTAAACATATTGCTCGCTCACTCCATATGTAAAAAAAAGAAGGGATATAAATGAGAAGATTATGTGACAACTTAATCGTGCGATCATATTTCTCTGTGGCACAGACTAAAATGTGGTTCTTTGACATTACATATTGTTGTACAGAAGATGGATATTGTCAATGTCAAGTTGTACTATTTATTCCAAAATCGAAGAAAGTTATGCTATTGTCACATAAATTTCTCTTTGCAATGAACATAAATATATGGAATCTGTTCCACTGTCAGAATATTTTGGCTTTACTCTACATGATAGAAAACAAAGCATAAAAGTATCCTTCTTAATAGCCATCTGGAAAAATCATCCATGTCATGCGCAAAGTTTTAATATGTGAATACAGAGAAAACATCAGATACACCTAGACAGGGGTTCTCTCCATATCCATCCACTCTACAACCTGTCGGCAATTCATCGACCACATGCTCAACCAAGTTCAACTGAATCATCACCACCTTATTATGTGGGTCAATCAGTGAACTAGTGTTAGTACTCAATTAAAAAAAATCAACAGAGGAGGAGATATGATATGAGCCAAAATGTTTACACAGACGAAAGGGCAACGCAGAGTTTGAGTTTGCAGACCTTGGTCTTGACGGACTGGAACCTGGAGCAGCGAGAGACGGGCCGGAGAAAGGAAGCAGCGAGCGGGGGAGGGGTGGGTTTGAGGAGGAGCGGAGCGGAGACGGCGGTCGCCGTGAGGCTCGAGTTGGCCGCCATTTGGGAGCAGCGAGCGAGGACGAGGAGAGGAGGAGAGATGGACGGCCAACACGAAAGTGGAGGCCAATCCACTCTGATAAGGAGAAACAAAACAAAGGAGACAAACCTTTTTGCAGACTCGCCCCTTCAGAAGTGCGATTTTCCAAGAACATCCATCACAGGAGTGAAAAATCAAAGCAAAGATATTTTTTTACCGAAAACACGGTGGGGGAGATCCCCACAATAACGACCAAGATAAATTTTATTAAAGATATGCAGGGTTACAAGCTAGAAAAAATATAAAATAAGCGAACATAGCCTTGCAAACCTGAGAGGCCATCACAAGCAATATCAACTGAAAGCATTTAACCAGGTGTAGAAGGAAGATTTGAGATCCTCTCTAAACCTTGTTGATTGCAAGTAACCCTGACTTTTGAAGTTGGATTTCCAAAGCCTATAGCTCGGGTTTTTCGGATGGAAGACTTTGTCACTACGAAGTTTTCATAGAATTAGAGTTATTAGCCTGCATGAGTCTATCTGCACAATGAAGGGTATTGTCCCATTGAATATGAAGAGCAGACCAGCAGTCAGTTGTCTCCTCTTCTCTGAAGGGTTACATGGAGGCTACGCTAGCCGAAAGTAAAAACTTTTCTACCGCGCAAACCAGAACACTTGCAAGTAAGGGCCGATAGATCGTTACCGATTGGAGTGTCGGCGGAAATAGCCAATCGTGGCTATCCGATCCGAACAGTGTAGCCGATTCCCGCAAGCCGACACCGATACTCGGGGGCCCGATTCGCCAATCGCCGATTCGCAGATGCCGTAGCCGATCCGAGTTGTCCGACCGTGTTCTCGCGCTCACTCCGATGCGCTCGACCGCAGCCGATCAACACGTGCAACGTAGCGCGCCTCACCGGTATCCACACGTCCGGGGACGTAACGCCCAACACCCGTGTGCTAGCACGCGATGCAAGGCTAGGGTTTGGCTCGAAAGTGGGAGGGTTTCCGTGGAGATTGATCTCGCGACTTCTTGCGGATTCGGCTCAATGCGATCCAACCGATGTGTCGCAGCCTCTCCACCCTCGCCCTTTATATAGAGTTGGCCGACTAGGACTAGTGGCCGATCAGGACTCTATTTTGAATCGGATCTCATCCGTATCTCATAGAGATGGCCGCCCACACGTCGTAAGCCCATAGGACTCTATCCGATCGGATCCCTATCCGATCGAGCCGTATCTGAGTCCAACTCGAATATCTATTCTATCGCCTTAAGCGTGCGACCCGTAGGTTCAGGTATACTCGGTTTCGGCTATAGTCTAACTTAGCCGACCGTCGGCTCGAGTCCAACTCACCGACTGTCAACAGCGGCGCCTAGCAGACATATTGACACTATAGTATACAAGAATAATATCGACTCGAACCTGTAATGTGTACACAAATCCCTTTGCCTCACGATACCGGTTAAGCTATAGGCAAGATGTGTGCCATCCCTTCAATAGCTTAACCATTCACTCGAACCGTATTGGATTATCCGTCCGTTGATTGACTCCTCAATCAACTTAGCATGGCCATGCATTTCCATAATCCATTACCTCAAGGGGCCAGAGATATCTCTCCAAAGGAGAGGCAAATTCCATCTTGATCACTCACATCCCACTCCATGTTTCATAGCAAACCCGAAAACTACCTTTATAACTACCCGCATTCGAATAGCGTTTGGTAGTCCCAAAGTAGGCTACTACACATGTTGGAATCCATGGTGATCTCAGGTCTAAGGACTTTGTACCAACACTACCCGAGACCAACTAATGGCACATTAATTCCGTAGTGTCTCATGGTGGGTCTATCCAACAATGTGTTCTCCAACACATGTGTCCATGTTTATTGATTTGGTATCTTCATACCCATGATCTATGAGACATGATCATCAATCAATAAACATGCCGATCTTAGAATCATATTTGTTCCAATAATATGATATATGATCGAGGATCATTTAGAAATAGATTCATACATAAAAAGTCTCATAAATAAGTCACGTACTTATTGATCAATACAAGATGTCTATTTCATGGAACTAAATAACACTTTATTCATAAATACATAAACATTGACGTGATATCCAACATCTCCATGCTGCCTCTAGGGCATATCACTAACAATCTCCCACTTGCACTAGAGTCAATCATGTAAGTATCTAATACCCATTGCTCTTGTGTGCGCCTCATGCTTCGTACGAGGAGAGGTTTTGTCGGCGGATCGGCTATGTTGAGATCCGTGTGCACTTTGCATATCTTGACATCACCTCTGTTCACTATCTCGTGGATGAGATGATATCGCCGAAGTATGTGTTTGGACTTCGATGTGACCTCGGCTCCTTGGCTTGCGCAATGGCTCCACTATTATCACAATAGAGAGACATTGGATCGCCGCACTAGTCATCACACCAAGCTTAGAAACGAATTTCTTGATCCAAACATCCTCCTTTGCGGCTTCGGCGCCAAGAATCGTATCCCGCTTGGAACTCTTCCACCGACCGCGCCTCCGTTCAGCAGAACACGAACCCATATTGCGATCTATAATCATCCTTGTCTGTTTGGAAGCTAGCATCGGTGTAACTACTTACAACGAGCTCTTCTTCACCTCCATAGACTAGGAACATATCCTTAGTTCTTCTCAAGTACATAAGGATATTCTTTACGGCAGATCCAGTGACCTTCACCGGATCGATCGGTATCCGCCGTAGCACTCAAAGCGTACGAGACATCGGCGTGTACAAAGCATGGCATACATGATGGATCCAATTGCCGAAGCATATGGAACCATACCCATCTTATTCTCGCTCATCATGTGTCCGAGGACACCGATTCTTGCTAAGATTAATGCCATGTGACATGGGCAAGAAATCATTCTTGGAATCATGCATGTTGAACCTTTTCAACACCTTGTTAATGTATGTACTTTGGCTTAATCCAATTAGCCTCTTGGATCTATCTCTATAGATCCGAATGCCTAATATGTATGTTGCCTCCCTAAGTCTTTCATGGAAAACTATTTTTCAATGAAGACTTGACTGATTCTAGCATAGGGATATCATTTCCAATCAACAATATGTCATCCACATATAAGATTAGAAATACAATTGCGCTCCCACCGACCTTTTTAAACACAGCCTCTTCTTCGTTTTTGATGAAACCAAACCCTTTGATTACTTCATCAAAACGAATATTCCAACTCCGAGATGCTTGCTTCAATCCATAAATGAATTTCGTAGCTTGCATATCTTTCCGTGCGATTCTCGGATCGACAAAACCCCGAGGTTGTATCATGTATACATCCTCACTTAGGTTTCCATTTAGGAAAGCCGTTTTGACATCCATCGCCATATCTCATAATCAAAATATGCAGCAATCGCTAGGATAATCCGAATAGATTTAAGCATTGCGACGGGCGAGAAGGTTTCATCATAATCAACTCCTTGAATCTGTTTAAAACCTTTCGCCACCAATCGCGCCTTATAGATGTGAACATTTTCATCCATATCGGCCTTTTTCTTAAAAACCCATTTACACTCAATGGTTTTGACACCATCAGTGGATCAACCAAGTTCCAAACTTGATTGTCGTACATGGATTCTATTTCGGATTTCATGGCTCCAAGCCACTTGTTGGAATCGGGTCCCACCATCGCTTCCTCATAGGTCTTAGGTTCATCGTTGTCTAACAACAATATATCACGTTGTTTCGCACGTGTACGTCGGCGCACGACGTGATCTTTCGACCTCCATGGGTGGTGTATCTACAACCGGTGGCGCAACACTTTGCTCCTCCCGTTGTGGTTCGTGGTCGTTGAAACATTTTCCGGTGTTTCTTGAACTTCTTCAAGATGCACCCTGCTCCCACTAACCCTTCTTGAAAGAAACTCTTTCTCCAAGAAGACATCGTGTCGGGCGACAAACACTTTGCCTTGTTCCCGATTATAAAAGTAATATCCCTTGGTTTCCTTAGGATATCCCACAAAGAAGCACTTGTCGATTTGGGTGTGAGCTTGTCGACGTAAACGTTTTACATAAGCTTCACATCCCCAAATTTTGAGAAAAGACAAACTAGGGGGTTGCCCCGCCCATATCTCATATGGTGTCTTTTCAACCGACTTAGATGGAACTCTATTTAGTGTGAGCGCAATGCTTTCTAGAGCATATCCCCGTAAGGATAACGGAAGATCACTTTGGCTCATCATCGACCGCACCATGTCCAACAAGGTGCGATTTCTCCGTTCGGACACGCCATTCCATTGTGGAGTTCTGGCGTGAGTCAACCGTGGAACAATTCCACAATCTTTCGATGATTACAAAACTCTTGGCTCAAGTATTCTCCTCCATGATCGATCGTAGAAACTTGATTGTTTTCCCTAAATGATTCTGTATTTCATTCTGGAATTCTTTGAACTTTTCAAAGAATTCGGACTTATGCCTCATTAAGTAGATATAACCATATCTACTAAAGTCATCGTAAAGGTAATGAAGTACGATAACCACTCTCGGCCGTTGAGCTCATTGGTCCACATACATCGCATGTATGAGTGCCAACAAGTCACTTGCTCTTTCACCGTGTCCCGTGAAAGGTGCCTTTGTCATCTTACCAAGTAAACAAGACTCACATGTCTCAAATGATTCAAAATCGAAAGAGTGAAGCAATCCATCCTTATGGAGCTTCTCCATGCGTTTCTTATTTATATGGCCTAAGCGACAATGCCGGATAAACGTGGGGTTTATATCATTAGAGAGTTGCCTTTCGTATTAATGTTATAGATGGGAGACGCTTCAAGATTCAAAACGTATAATCCATTCACCAATGGAGCATGAAAATAGAACATATCTCTAAGATATATTGAACAACCATTGTTCATTGATCTAAAATCATATCCTTCCGCTTGCAAACATGAAGCGGAAATAACGTTTTGACATAGTGTTGGAACACAATAACAATTATTTAATTCCAAAACTAATCCTCGAAGGTAGATGAAGTGGTATCGTGCCGACAAGAATCGTAGCAACGCTTGCTCCATTGCCGACGCGCAGTTCACCTCGCCCCTTCTCAATCCTCTACTTCTTCTCATTCCCGCAACGACTTGCAAATATGAGCTACCGATCCGGTATCAAATACCCAAGAGTCGTAGGTGAAGTAGCAAGATTAATGTCTATAACATTAATACCGCGTAAGTCGTACTTTGCTTCTTTTTGAGATCCTCCATGTACTTCTTGCAGTTTCTCTTCCAAAGTGGCTGTCTCCTTGCAATAGAAGCAAACAACATCCGATGTCGCCGACCCTTCTTGCCCTTCTTTGCATTGGAGGCACTCGCGATCTCATCGGGAGTTAACTTCCTCTTGGTGCAAAGTTTCTTGACAGTGGTTTGCGCTTAGCCTTCGCATCATCATCACATGATGACCGTTTTCCGGATACTCTCCTCACTGTCTTTAGCATCCCATGCAATTCAGCCAAGGTCCTATCCATATTGTTCATGTGATAATTTAATATGAATGGCTCGAAGCTCGGAGGAGCGACCGGAGAATCACATCGTAGCCAACTCTTGGCTAAGGGAAAACCTAGTTTTTGCGACTCTCAATGTAGCCAATCATCTTTATCACATGCGACCGACGGGATTCCCTCAACAAGCTCGCACGCAAACAAGGACTTTGAGGTGTTGAACCTCTCGGCCCGAGCTTGGTTCTCAAACATGCCACGTAGCCCCGAATAATAGTGTGAGCATCGCTGCTCTCATATTGCTTCAAGCTCGGGGACATTGTAGCAAGCATGAGACAGCTTATATCTAGGGCATCATTAGTGTGCTTCTCATAAGCCCTCCGTGCGCTTGCGTGGCATTATTTGGCAAATCCTCGGGATAGGGTACTTCAAGAACGTACTCCTTATGCTCTTGCTTGAGAACAATTCTCAAGTTACGATACCAATCCATAAAGTTTGTTCCATTTAATTTTTCCTTTTCGAGAATAGATCACAAATTAAAAGTACGGGTGTAGTATTAGCCGCCATTTATTTTACAACGAAAAAAAGCAAAGTTTAGCACAATGTTTATGCTATGTATATTGTTAAACAATTTAACATTAGACTCCCATTACGTATTCTACACCTTCCCTCTAGGTTACGTATTGGTCAAGATCCACATGTTAATTAATTTCTAGTGAGCTTTGGCATCACCGCTAGAAAATTAATAACATCGGTAAGCAACACCTTGCTAATCACATCTCTATGTGACTCTTTTTGTTGGTGTGGCATCTCCATGCCCCGGCGCCAACCTATGCCCCAAGGCCCAAAACTGTTTTGATAGCCTTGTTAAGTAAACCAAATGCTCTTGCTGTATATGTCCGACATATACCCTCGTGTTATGATAGAGAATGACACTCGCTTTGGAGACCCACCATTGACGAGCATAACGGTGACGGGTGCAACGTTTGGAAGGGCATCTTTACTACTTAATTTTGCGAGGGATGCTATCCTATCAAACAAACATATCATATATATGAAAGCGATAGAATAGCATGAAATAGTATGGCCCCCTTCAAATGGTGATCTCTATCTCCATGCCGGTGTAGAGGATCTCCATCTTCATCACCGTTCTTCCGAGTGCCGAATGCTTGATATCTTCAAACTAAGCTACTACTATAGAAGCTCTAATTGAAGATTACATCGACTCGCAGTCGTGAAAGAATATTACAAGCATTGCATATATGAAAGAATATTACGGGATTGCACATATGAAATAATATTACATGCATCACATTCATCTCATACATACAATAGGGCCATACCATCTCAAAGCATTCTCTCGCAAAACAAGTTAGGCGTAGAAACATTTTCTACCTATCGCAGAGACACGGCATCGAGACAACCTATAAGGGGGACGCACACGGCGGTCCCGCTACTCCTAGCGGGCGGGGGTCGAGGGGAAGCCGCCTCGCGGGCTCGGCGGCGCCGAACACCACACGAAATTCATAGATCCAATCTACGAAATCGCTTACGGAAACCATGTCGGCATAATCATATTATGCCGTCCCGATACACTATCAAGGGAGATGGTTTGCGTAGGCACGAGGCAACAAACAAGATCGGACTACGAGATAGCTTCGGCATAATCACATTATACCGTTCCGATACACTATCAAGGAACGCTATCTCGAAGCCGACTCAAACCGAGTTCTATGGATATTGCTTCGAAGTAATCACATTACGCCGTTCCGATACACTATCAAGGAACACAATTACCATGAACTCTCCTCAACAAATCCCGTAAAACCGATTGATCTAATCAACCCGTGCACAAAACTTGTTCCAGTTCCAATCTAAAACCCGAACTAAGCAAGATTAGCTCGATACCACCGAAGGGTTACGCGGAGGCTACGCTAGCCGAAAGTAAAAACTTTTCTACCGCGCAAACCAGAACACTTGCAAGTAAGGGCCGATAGATCGTTACCGATTGGAGTGTGCAGCGAAAAAGCCAATCGTGGCTATCCGATCCGAATGAAGTGTAGCCGATTCCCGCTAGCCGACACCGATACTCGGGGACAGCCGATTCGCCAATCAGCCGATTCGCAGATGTCGTAGCCGATCCGAGTTGTCCGACCGTGTTCTCGCGCCTCACTCCGATGCGCTCGACCGCAGCCGATCAACGCGTGCAACGTAGCAGCGCCTCTACCGGTATCCACACGTCGGGACAGAACGCCCAACACCCGTGTGCTAGCACGCGATGCAAGGCTAGGGTTTCGCTCGAAAGTGGGGAGGGTTTCCGTGGAGATTGATCTCGGCGACTTCATTGCGATTCGGTTCAATGCGATCCAACCGATGTGTCGCAGCTCTCCACCCTCGCCCTTTATATAGAGTTGGTCGACTAGGACTAGTGGCCGATCAGACTCTATTTTGAATCGGATCTCATCCGTATCTCATAGAGTTGGCCGCCCACACGTCGTAAGCCCATAGGACTCTATCCGATCGGATCCCTATCCGATCGAGCCGTATCCAAGTCCAACTCGAATATCTATTCTATCCCCTTAAGCGTGCGACCCCGTAGGTTCAGGTATACTCGGTTTCGGCTATAGTCTAACTTAGCCGACCGTCGGCTCGAGTCCAACTCGCGACCGTCACAGCGACGCCTAGCAAGCACATATTGACACTATAGTATACAAGAATAATATCGACTCGAACCCGTAATGTGTACACAAATCCCTTTGCCTCACGATACCGTTAAGCTATAGGCAAGATGTGTGCCATCCCTTCAATAGCTTAACCATTCACTCGAACCGTATTGGATTATCCGTCCGTTGATTGACTCCTCAATCAACTTAGCATGGCCATGCATTTCCATAATCCATTACCTCGAGGCGCCCAGAGATATCTCTCCAAAGGAGGGGCAAATTCCATCTTGATCACTCACATCCCACTCCATGTTTCATAGCAAGCCCGAAAACTACCTTTAACTACCCGCACGAATAGCGTTTGGTAGTCCCAAAGTAGGCTACTACACATGTTGGAATCCATGGTAATCTCGTGTCTAAGGACTTTGTATCAACACTACCCGAGACCAACTAATGGCACATTAATTCTGTAGTGTCTCATGGTGGGTCTATCCAACAATGTGTTCTCCAACACATGTGTCCATGTTTATTGATTTGGTATCTCCATACCCATGATCTATGAGACATGATCATCAATCAATAAACATGCCGATCTTAGAATCATATTTGTTCCAATAATATGATATATGATCAGGATCATTTAGAAATAGATTCATACATAAAAAGTCTCATAAATAACTCATGTACTTATTGATCAATACAAGATGTCTATTTCATGGAACTGAATAACACTTTATTCATAAATACATAAACATTGACGTGATATCCAACATCTCCATGTTGCCTCTAGGGCATATCACTAACATTCTCTCCTATCGCACATTACGCAGATGGCATTATCTTGGACATTGAGATGTCTTCTCTGTATCAGGGATTTTGTGTTGAGTCTGTCCACTAGAAGAAGCCAGGCAAATAACTTGATGCGAGGGGTGCAACTCGATTTCTAGATCTTCTTGAAGACAGGGTGCGAATTGATGTTACTAAAGACATGGTGGTAGAATTTTCTAGAGGTGTACTTACTCCCCCACACTGGCGTCCAGTAGTCATTTGCACTCTCTTCATAGGTAAGATTTTGTAGGTGGACCTGGAGTTCTTCCAAATCATGAAATGCTTGCTGCGATAGAGGAAGATAGAAAATAGTGTCTAGATCCACCGCTTGCATGACTTCTGCCACTGAAGCAGTACTATTTCTAACAAAAGAGGCCAGGTGTGGGTGGGCTTCTGAAAGGATATTATTGTTCCAGTAGTCTTCCCAGAAACAGACTGTCTGACCATTCCCTAGTTGACATCTCGAAATTGTTCTAAAAATTTCATTCAGTCGAAGGATGTCCTTCCACTAGAAAGATCCACTCTCCCTAACCGCATGAGGGACTTTATTGGAGTAGTATCTGTACCAAATTAACTTGACCCAAGGGATGTCTTTCTTGTTGTAGAATTTATTAAGTTGTTTGAGGAGGAGAGCATCATTTTGTAACCTAAGATTCAGGACTCCAAGGCCGCCTTTCATTTTGGGCTGCTATACCTTTGGCTAGGCTACCAGGCTCCCTGGCGCACGCTCCTTTTGCACTTGAAGAATTTTCCTGGAACTCCATTCAGGAGTACTGCTAAGGATCTCGAGGAGAGAATATCTCTCATCCAGAGCAGCCACTTATCTGGAAAACCTACGCAGGACATTGTCTACATGATCGCTGAATGTTCAATAGTGTCGAAGGCCTTCTCAAAATCAAGCTTTAAAATTAAAATATCTCTCTTTGAATGATGACATTGATGGATATATTCATAACTCCATGCTAAACAGTCTTGAATTGTTCTCGCACGGATAAAGTCGTACTGATTCTTGTGTATCGCCCTGAGAATGACATTCTGCAATCTATCTGCCAAGATCTTGGTTATAACTTTGAGAGAGATATTCATAAGACAGATTGGCCGGTAATCATTAACTGTCTCCGGGTTATCCTTCTTGGGAATCAAAGTGATAGCTGTTGATGGAGCCAAGGTTAATGTTGCCCTCCTGGAAAGCATCACATAGAGAATAAAACTCTGATTTGATGTGTTGCCAGCATTTTTTCATGAAGAGCCCATTGAAGTCATCTGGACCTGGTGTTTTATCATTTGGCATTTTTCTGATAACCAAATCTATTTCTTGATGGGTAAAAGGCATCGAAAGCTGATCCAGGTCATCCACCGGTGTTATCAAGTTATGTAGGTTAAAGACCATAATTGGGTTTGTGGTGTTGCCCATGTGGTTTCTGAAGGCATTCCAAATGATTCTTGCCTTACCAGCATAGTCCTGTGTCCAAATTCCATCCTCATTCTTGATCTGAGCTATGGAATTCCTTCTGTAAGAGATGGTCGCCATTCCGTGGAAGTACTTCGTGCATTCATCTCCCATCTTGATTCTATTAACCGTATGCCTGTTCCGCCGCAGTGTTCTTATAATGTAACCAAGTTTGAAGTGTTTCTTTACCGCATTTCTTAGGTTGAATTCGGGTTGTAGAGACCTCTCCTATCCTCAAGCAGATCCAAAAGTTAATAACCATGTTGTAGTTGCTGATTAGAGTCCCGAGGTTGGATATGTTCCTGCTCCACTCTTTAAAGTTGCCCCGAGAGTTTGAAACTTTTTGATATATTCTTCGCCGCATCGCTTAAACCGGTGGTGGAAGACCAACACTCGACACCGTCTGCAGAAGTCCTCCCGCTAACCCAAGAGTTTTCAAAACGAAAGATGTTTGCCTTTGGGATATTGGTGCCAATAATAACTTTACAAGGTAGGTGGTTAGATGTGATCTTGGCTAGAGGCATCACAGAGGTATTGGGGAAGTCAATGGTCCAATTCGTGGAAGTGAAAAATCAGTCTAATTGTTCAAGCAGAGGGTCCGATTGCATGTTGCTCCAAATGAAAGCTCTACCCTTCAAAGGCAACTCGATAAGGCCAAGGTGCCCAATAGCTTCATTGAATAGAAAAGTGTCCAAAACATTCCCTCCTGGCTTGTTTTATTTAGAGATCTATAAAAGTTAAAATCTCCAAAGAAGATATTTTGGCAACTCACTCACTTGGCGCTGCTTGATTGCCATCTCTGAAATTCTCTTCACATGTGATGAAAATACACCTGTAATATCGTGTTATCCATAATTTCTAGGATAATCAAGCCCATGTACCAATTTGTTTTGGAGAAATGATTCACTTCGTTTTTAAATGAATGAAGCTGCTAACTTTTTAAACATGTGTTTAGCCTCTTTTCTTATTTAAAAATTAGTACAAATATAAAAAATATAAGTCATCTTAAAATACCTTTATTTTAATTTGACGAATGGTCAAATGCTTTATTCAAAAATCATCAGCGTTATTCATTTAGAAACGAAGATAATATAAATATTAATTCATAAAAAAATTTGGTGGATGTAGCGCACAAAGCATTCAGACAAAAAATTGACATCAAAGAAGATTAAAATGTAATAAATCACAAACCGAAAAAACCGCAGTCATCGGCATACTATGTCATCGCAAGAGGGGAGTTCTCGGAAGCACAAGTGCAACGGCGTCGTGATTTGCACACAAGTGTTCACCGCACGGGTAAGGCTGCTCTGGCTCATGTACATAAAGTGCACGTCCATCTCTGTGGAACGATGCTCATGTACGGGGTAAGAGCTTTAAAGTAGGGGTAGGGTAGTTGTTACCTCTAATTTTATATTATATGGAATCATACTTTGCTTCTACCATATTTTTAGCGTATTAACTATAATAATTATATTTTATTTGTTTGTCCAATTTATTTTTTCTTTTATCTTATTTTTTGAGTTTATGTGAAGATTATTTTTTTCTTAGTTTTTTCATCTCATCATCCAATCCAATATGATATTTTTTTTAAAAGGGAGCACATCAATAGTATTTGCTATAAGGCAGCTGCCTTCATGGATTGACATCCCAGATCAACGCTAGGGCGGAGTGGATGGCACTGCGAAGTGAGGTCGGAACCTGGCATCTGTAGGAAGAAAGCCTGCAAAATGGATCGTAAACATCATCCAGGCAGTATTTTAGTGTCACTGGGTTAACACTTTCCGGCGAGTAGTTTGCACCATTTTCGGGCCCAAACCAGTTAAACAGGCCATTCAAGCAAGCACGTTGTATTTGCCTTTTTCTTAAAGATGAGACTGGTAAACTCTCTTGAAGTTGCATTTAAATCCATCATTGCTTTTGTTTTTTCTAGATTACACACATAACGTGTACATGAACACACACCAGTGCAGGCGCACACATGTTAGTGTGATGACGCGCGCTCTCTCTAGTGGCCTATGTTAGATCAAAATTGATCTACATTAACTAAAACAATCTTAAACAGGATCATCTAGTCCAAAGAAACACTTATATCTTATACTAATGCGGATTAACACAACGTAGTTCGGTCTTACCGACGACCATGGTGTCCATGGTCGTCGGTGTAGCTGTCACGAAGTCGATGGCGAGGGCGCTGTCAGGGATGTAGCGTAGTCGTTCCTTGAGGGACTTCTCAGGGTAGCGGCGTCCTTCGGGGCGCCACCTAGATTGTCCCGGCGAGGAGCTTGTGCTTCCGAGCCTTCCAGGCGCTTAGAGATCGGTAGGGTGGTTTAGGGTTTAGGTAAACCTTGGACTGCGTGCTTTTCGCGTTAGAGGAACCCTTGGGGTTGACCCTCTACTTATAGTCGCGTTGTAGGCAAGGGGCCGAGCCCAATGGGCTTAGGTTTCGCAGTCTCGGGATATGATTCCGAGTCCGATAAGATATGGATTGATATCTTTCTTATTTGAGTTGATTATTGTTGACCGAGGTCAAACCAAAATATCCAACATTCTCCCCCTTGACCGAAGGTCAATAACTTGACTTAAACTAACGACTATTCGGTCACTGACTTAAACTAAACTAAACTTAAGTCCCTCCTTAGTCAAACAACAAGTACCAGACCAATGCGTCATCAGCAGCGTAGCAACATACTGGGACAACATTACCCATAGTCTCACTGAAAAACCTTGTCAGAACTCTTACTCTTATTTGGGAAATCAATGACCCTGAACCAGGACTTGATCCAGGCTACCCACCAGACCCATGCCTAGGACATGCTTCTGAAAAAGGTGAGGTGGTAGACCTTTTGTGAGCGGATCCACGATATTCTCCTTAGTACTTATATGCTTAATCTTAAGTGTATTGTCCTGGTTTCTTTCTTTTATGACACGATACTTATGGTCTATATGCTTAGAAGCACCACTTAGTTTATCGTTTTCGCAAAAGAAAACTGCAGACTGATTATCGCAGAACATTGTGATAGGTCTCGAGATACTATCCACAATTCTTAATGCCGGTATAAAATTCTTAAGCCACACTGCCTGTCCCGTGGCATGATAACATGACACAAATTCAGCTTGCATCGTGGATGCAGCCGTTACACTTTGCTTACTACTTCTCCATGATATCGCTCCCCCTCGCTAATGTAAATATATAACCGGAAGTAGACTTCCTGTCATCTTCATCACCAAGAAAGTCGCCCGTGTAACATTCAACTTCAAGCTTATCTCGACCTCTTATATGTGAGCATGTAATGCTTGGTGCCTTGGCAATATCTTAATGCCTTTTGACACCTACCAAGTGAGCCCATCCTGGATTAGACCGAAATCTACTAAGTACTCCTACTGTAAATGCCAAGTCCGACGCGTGCGACTTGAGCATACATCAAGCTACCAACAGCTGATGCATATGGAATGTCTTCCATCTTACTTCTTTCTAAATCATTCTTAGGGCACTGACTTCCATTTAACTTATCGCCCTTCTGTAACGGAACAGGTGATGTGTTGCATTTATCAAGCTTATATCTCTTAAGCATTTCCTCAATATAAGTTTTTTGAGATAATCCTAGTACTCCTCGGGCTCTGTCTCGGTCTATCTCAATGCCAAGTACATGTGAGGCTTCACCGAGATCCTTCATGTCAAAATGAGATGAGAGGAAATTCTTAGTTTCATACAACATGTTCTTATCGTTGCAAGCTAACAGTATGTCATCCACATACAGTACTAGAATAATTAGTTTTCCACCCTTTGTCTTAATGTAGATGCACTTATCTGCATCATTCTCCATAAACCCGAATCTCTTAATGACTTCATCGAATTTATGGTTCCACTGTCTGGATGCTTGCTTAAGTCCATAAATAGACTTCCTTAATCTGCATCCTATATTTTCCTTACCCTTAATGGCAAAACCTTCCGGTTGTGCCATGTAAATGGTCTCATCTAAATCACTATTCAGGAATGCAGTCTTACCATTCATCTAATGTAACTCCAAATCAAAGTGAGCTACAAGAGCCATGACTATTCTAAAAGAATCCTTGGTAGACACAGGAGAGAAGGTCTCGTTGTAATCGATCCCTTCCTTCTGTGTAAACCCCTTAGCTACAAGCCTTGCCTTGAACCTTTCGACCTTCCCTTTGGAATCACATTTAGTTTTGTAGACCCATTTACAACCTACTATTTTGACTCCATCGAGAATTTCTACTAAGTCCCAAACCTGATTTGAGCTCATAGACTTTAACTCATCTTCCATGGCTTCAATCCATTTAGTGGAATTCTCACTTTTCACTGCCTCTCTGAATGTGGCAGGGTCACTAATCTTCCCAATATCATACATATCCTCACTTAAGTATGTCTCATATATATATCAGGAAGAGCCTGTCTCCTTTCCCGAGTTGATCTTCTTGATATCTGCTATTCAACTAGTTGAGGATCGGGTTGAGGCTGCTCTAATGGTGTAGTTTGTGCTCGAACCTCTGGGCTGGCTCTGGTCCGGCGCCCTGCGCCTCGGAGATGACTCGAGCCGCCACGTGCTGCTAATATGTGGAATTACCGGTGGTACAAACCGATATACCATCGTGGGCTCAGGAACTACTGAATCTGGAAGTTCGACTCGTAGTTCTTCGAGACTTATATCCCTCTTTGGAAATTCTCTACTAATACCTGAGTCCTCTAAGAACACAGCCTGTCTGGTCTCTACAAACTTAATGGAGCGACCAGGATAGTAGAATCAGTACCCTTTAGACTTATCAGGATATCAAGTAAAGTGTCAGCTTACTGTCTTATAGTCTAATTTCTTATGATGTGGATCGAATAACTTAGCCTCAGCAGGACAACCCCACACCTTTAGATAATTTAATGTTGGTTTCCTCTCATTCCACAACTCGAAAGGTGTTTTGGGAACTGACTTAGATGGAACCCGATTAAGGATGTGAGCAGCTGTCTTTAATGCTTCCATCCACAACTCCATAGGGAAACTGGAATAACTGAGCATGCTTCGTACCATATCCATTAGTGTACGGTTGCGATGTTCAGCCACTCCATTTTGCTGTGGTTCTCCTGGCATGGAGTATTGCGCTTTAATGCCATTTTCTTCTAAGTACTTGGCGAATGGTCCCTTAATTTGGCCATATTGTCCAAGCTTCCCGTAATATTCTCCACCCCTATCTGATCTTACAGCCTTAATGGTAGTGTTGTACTGTTTCTCAACTTCTTGCTTATATATCTTAAATATTTCTAGCGCATCTGAACACTTACGAATGAGGTAGATGTGTCCATAGTGGGAATAATCGTCAGTAAATGTTATAAACGAATCATAACCATCTACTGATGTCACTGAGAGTGGGCCATAGATATCTGTGTGAATTAATTCTAACACGCCCGAACTCCTAGTGGCTCCTTTCTTAATTGTCTTAGCATATTTTCCCTTAATGCAGTCAATGCAGCGGTATGAGTCGGAGAAAACTAATTTATCGATTATGTCATCTTTAATGAGACGTTCCATTCTCCCCCTCGAAATGTGGCCTAAACGACAATGCCACAGCTTTGAAGATGTCTCATTAAACGCTTACGCTTATGCGAAACATTATCGACATTCATCACGTAATCATGAGAGAACATATAAAGTTTGCCTTGCGACGCAAGACCTATATTTATTGAATTGTACTTAATCTCACATTGATTGTTGCCAAAACCACAATAATATCCTGAATCATCTAAAGCTGAAACCGATATAAGGTTTCTCTTTAAAATAGGAGCATAAAGGACATCATCTAAATTAATTTGGAAGCCACTTGGCAACTCTAAATCGAAGCTTCCAATGCCTTCGACTTCAACAGGATGTCCATTAGCCACTCTTAGGTTTCGCTCCCCCTTTCTTATAGTTTGGATCGAACGAAATGCCTATAATGATTTAGAAATGTGCACAGTGGCACCTGAGTCAATCCACCAAGTATCAGGGGAAAATTCTGCAAAGAATAACTCATCTATGAATGAAACAACATCACACTTACCATTTTCCTTTAGCCATTCCTTGAAACCAGGACAAGCCTTCGAAGATGTTTAGGTGAATCGTAGAAGGAGCACAACATCTTGCCACCCTTAGTCTAATGGCGCTTGAACTTGTTGTTTTTGTTCCTGGGACCAAAGTTGTTGTTCCCATTCTTCTTATTCTTCTTATGGCCTTGCTTACTGCTACCTAATTCATGCTGATTCTTTGGAGTGCCTGAAATGCTTAGGTTACCAACCATGTTCGCAACATCCTTCATTTTCTCAGTCTTAAGCCTTTCTTCTTCTTCAACACAGTAGCTGATCAACTCACTGATAGACCAAACGGTCTTGTTGGTGTTGTAGTTGATCTTAAAGGCAGCATACTGTGATTGTAGTGATGTCATGATGAAATGCACAAGGAAACCTTCATAAATCTCCATCTGCATCTCCTTAAGCCTGTTAGACATGTCACACATGTTGAGGATGTGCTCTCTTATGCCATTCTGACCATTGTACTGAGAACCCACCAACTTCATGATGAGTGTACTGGCATAAGTCTTAGATGAGCTCTTAAAGTTTTCCTCAATCTTGGCCAGGTACTCCTTAGCATTCAGATCCACCCCCTGAGCATTCTTAGTAGGGATAGCACTCTTGATGCCAGCACTTATGGTCTGCATCATGACCATTAGAGCCATGCGGTCAGATCTATCCCACTTCTGATTGGGAGCTGAACTCGCTCCTTCAGCAGGTGCAACAGGCTTATCCTCTCTGAGTGCAATGTCAAGGTCATTCCATGCGAGGCACGTTATGACCTTGCCCTTCCACTCATGAAAGTTCGCTCCATTGAACGGCTCAATGTTGTTCAGGTAGGAGGCCACAACATTGACATTAGTTGCTGAAAAATAAATTAAACTGAATTAAAATTGAACTTAATAAGCATATACAATGAAATGCGAATTAAAGCATGATTATAACCCTACGGTGGTCTGATTAAAATCATACAATTAAATTTCAAATTGCATCACCAAGTGGGGAAAACAATCGAAATTGTCTTATTACTCATGATTAAACAACGGTGGTTAGAATAATCACAAGTTTACTCTAAATAAACTTCTCGGTGGTTCCATTTACTTAGAGGCATCTCAAGGTATAGTGGTGGATTTAAATAATACAACACCAACAATTTAATGAATAAACGTACTTAAGAAATAAAATAAACTTACCGAAATACGAAAATAAAATACTCTAATAACTTATCTTAAAATTTGGGCTAAAACTTAATGAAAATAATTAAATTGAATTTAAAACCGAGCTTAAAACTTAATAAAATAAATAAACTGAAATTTAAAAGGACCTAAAACTTAATAGAAAGAAATAAAAAGGATTTTTTAACGGCGGCCATGTGTCGGCAGGCCGGCGGCCGCCGCCTCGGCCTATCGCCGTGCGCCGCGTGTCGGCCGCCGCGCGCTTCCCGTCGCAGCAGCCGAACAGCCACTCGCACCGCCCGGGCACCCTCTCTCCGCATGCCACGTGTCGCAGCCCGGCGGCCACCGCCTCGCCTTATCTTTGTGTGCCACGCGTCGGCCGCCGCGGGCTTCCCCGCGCGCCCGCGCCGGAGCCGCTTGCGCCGCTCAGCGACCTTTCTCTCGCATTCCATGCACCGTGCACTCGCCGATCGTCGCGCCGCCCCGTCTCCGCGCGCCACGCGTCGCATCGGCTCGGCTCCCGCGCGCGCTGCACTGGCCGTCTGTTCGGCCCCGTGCGGAGGCCGCCCGCAACAGAAGGCCGCCAAAACAGCCTGGGCCGCGTGCGCCCGCGAAGATGAGCGGATCGGCTTGATCGCAGCCGTCCGTGCCCATCGAACGGCCGGGGCTCGATCCGCCGCGCTTATAAAGGGCGAAAAATCGGGGAACCCTAACCCTAAAAATTTCTTCTTTCCCTTTTCGCCGAGCTCCACCTCCCTTCTCCCTTCTTCTTACTCAACTTAGCGAGAGAAACAAAGGGCTTATGGTGATGCGGCGGCGAGAGAGCGGCGGGTCTGCCGCGGATGCCCTCGCCCGCGCGCGCGTGCGCTTCCCTTGCGGAGCGCGCGGCCGTCGAGGGTGTCCACGTCGGCCCGCGAGGCCCTCTCTCAACGGCGACGGATCCGAGCGGCGCACGCGCGAGTGCCGGCCGATCTAATGGCCGACCATTAACTCGCGCGGCCGTGCGGCCGAATGTGCGGAAGAAACCCGTGTAGGGTTTTTAACTTCGGCATGGGATTAGGGTTAGGGTTAGGGTTTCAGTGGATTGTGGTGTTTTGGCTTCTTTTTCTTACTCCTCTTCCTAACCTGAAACCTAAACTCATAGATCTAAAGCTAAAACATGATAAAGTTTAGAAAAAAACTTAAAGAACTTGTAGATCTAGCATGCGAAACTTACTGTCTAATTAAAACTTAACTAAAACATGAACTAGATCTAGGCAATCACCTCGTGATTGGCTTGAACCGAACCAAAGTGAGTCTAGTGGACTAGATCTAGGCTTTGATACCAATTGTTAGATCAAAATTTATCTACATTAACTAAAACAATCTTAAACAGGATCATCTAGTCCAAAGAAACACTTATAGCTTATACTAATGTGGATTAACACAACATAGTTCGGTCTTACCGGCGACCGTGGTGTCTATGGTCGTCGGTGTAGCTGTCACGAAGTCGATGGCGAGGGCGCTGTCAGGGATGTAGTGTAGTCGTTCCTTGAGGGACTTCTCGGGTAGTGGCGTCCTGGGGGCACCACCTAGATTGTCCGGGCAAGGAGCTCGTGCTTCCGAGCCTTCCAGCGCACTTAGAGATCGGTAGGGTGGTTTAGGTTTAGGTAAACCTTGACCGTGTGCTTTTTCACGTTATAGGAACCCTTGGGGTTGACCCTCTACTTATAGTCGCGCTGTAGGCAAGGGGTCGAGCCCAATGGGCTTAGGTTTCGCCACCCGATCACGGCGAAATCGGACTCGGGATATGATTCCGAGTCCGGTAAGATATGGATTGATATCTTTCTTATTTGAGTTGGTTATTGTTGACCGAGGTCAAACCAAAATATCCAACAGCCTAATCTTCTGGTGAGAGATAAATCTTAGCTTTGATTGAATGTAACTTTTGTGAAGTGGCTACCAATCAGAAAAAGTCCAGGATACCATGCAATTATACTGCACTATAAACGATGTCGTACTAAGCATGACACGTGATTGGTGATCGCTACACTATAAACGATGTCATACTAAGCATGACATACGATTGATGATCTCTACAGTAAAAACGAGAAAACACTATAAGAGCAATGTAAATACTACAATAGGTAATAAAGTAAAAATAAATAGTGATGATTGAAGTGGTAGATCTAATTGACTCGAAAAATCAACACCAACTATTGAGGGCTTTCAATCTATAGTCGTTGACTAAACGACTAAGAATTAGTGACAAGGTGAATGACACTCGATAAAATTCAAGTAAACATAACCCAATTGTTCTAGAGGGTGTATTTATAGAGGAAAATAAGGCTAGGGATGTGTTTAAGTTTGTGGAGGTAGAGAGAGACACATCTGAGATGAGCCTAGTCTATTACAAATAGACTAGACCTAAGGCTAAGTTCAGTTTGAGCAACATTATTGTCTTGTTTTGACGATTCCCATTAATTCAGAATGAAGTTTGACGTTAGGTTAGATGCGTTTGAAAGGTGACGATATAAGCTTTCTAACAAGTTCAAGATTGCCCAATAAAAGTTGGAATGAAGGCGCTAGGTTTTTTAAAGTCAGTGTTGTCTTAGGAGTCCAAACCAAGTTAAAAACTCAACGGATTTGAATATATGCCTTTTGAGGGTCCAAGATGACACGTAACCTTTAGAAATAGTTCGGAAAGATCTTGACATGATCTTCAGTTAACTTTGTAAACCATCCATTCATCCATCCGATGTATTCTTAAGCCAAAATAGCATCTCCGGAGAGGTAAATATGAAATTAATGTGCAATATCATTGGCTCAAATAAATAACACGTAAATCTAACATAAATTGTGTGAAACTTTGATAATATTTTATATTTCTATTCTCATGTTTGGATAAATGCATACGCTTGGTCACATCCTAGCATGTTCACCTCTAAACATAGCTCTGATGATGACAAATCCGCAACCTCACTAAATTTATATTAAAAAGCACATTTGTGTGTAATATTATGTAGCACTAAGTAGGTCCTCGAAAAACACAATTATGCCAATTATATACTGAAAGTAGCGTACTAAATTGCTGCCTACTCCTTCCTTTCAAAAAATCAATTTCTAAGACGAAGCCGTTGTCCAAAAAAATATCAATTCTACTTTAGCCACCAAGAAACATAAATGTGACCGTCCATTGTCCTACTATCTCTCTCCTACGATGCCCACCTAGAGTTGGCCAAATGGGTCAGGCCGTAACGGGTCGGCACGAACACGACCTGTCATATAGCAGCACGGCACGGCATGACCTATGGGCGAAACGGGCCGTGTCGGCACGACATGGTTGTCGTGTCATGCTTGGCTGTCGGTCAAGCCCGTGGACCGCACGACACGGCACGGCCACTATAGCGGCACGGCACCGGCACGCGCACGACACGCGTGGGAGGGAGACCGATCGCGTGGCGACGCGTGGCGGACGAGGCTCCGCCAATCAAAACACGCCACGTACCCCTAACGGCTATATTAACGTTCAAATTTTAAAATAGCCGTTGGAGGGCTAAAAAATTCAAAAATATAAAATTTCACCCTATAAATAGGGCATCCACCCCACCCATTTCTCCTCATCCCAAACTTCTCATCTTGTGCTCTCAAGTGTGTAATTTTTTGAATTTGACAAAATTTGCTTAAATTTTGTCAAAAATCAAAATTAGCTTTGTTGTTCAATAGTTTGATCGGAGAGGTTTGAAGAGCTTGCGGTTGGAAATATGTAAGTGATATTCATATTTATGTATAATTTGTATTTTGTTTGTGAGTTGAATAAATATTCAAAAATTTGTTTATATTGGTTTAAATTTTTAGAATGGATTCGAACTATCCATACCGTCACCGTCGTTCACTTTGGGTGATTTCGACCCCAACTATATGTCGGGGTTTGACGATGTCTCCGGATTGGCTCCAACTCCACCATCCGTGGAGGAGGTACCGGTTTAGACGGCGACGGCGACGGCTTCAGAAGGATTTTTCGAAACCGTGAGTGGAAGTGTTTCGACACATACCGGCTCGAAAAGATCGAGAACCTCCGGTGTGTGGCAGTACTTCGACGAGGTGAAGGAAACAACCCCCGACGGAAGGGAGGTATCGAAAGCCCGTTGTTGAATATGTAGGACAATTTTATCTCGCTAGATCTTCGGTGGTCGGGACACCTAAAGCGCCATGCGGATTCGTGTGCCAAGAAGCAAGGAATACAACGCTGCAGAAGAAGAATCGATGCTAAACCTGCAAAGCATTTACGTAGTTGGGAGTACGATCTCATGGTTGCTCGGGAATCTCTTGTCCGGTTAATCGCCGGACAAGATTTACCCTTGAACTTTGGGGAGTCTCCTGCTTTTGAACAATACATTCAGCAATCTCATAACCTAGGTTTAAAGCTATGAGTAGGCAAACAACAACTAGGAATTTAGAAAATGTTTATCAAAAGGATTCTATCGTATTTAAGGAACTTTTTTGTACATGCACTTTCTCGTTAGTGTTACTTCGATTATGGAGTAGTAGAGCTAGGGAAGATTATCTTAGCGTAGTTGTTCATTTTGTTGATGATGATTGGCAATTGCAAAAGAGAGTTTTAGGTCTTAGGTTAATAGATGTCTCACACACGGGAAAAATATAGCTGAAAGAATTAGCTGTTGTGTGGATTAATGAATTTAATCTTGTAGATAAAATATTTGTTGTCACCCTAAATAATGCATCTCGCTAATTCTAGGGCAATGAAAATTTTGCAACCCTTATTTTCTCGTTTATGCTCGCCTTTTATATTGCATCGCGTTGTGCTTGCCATATAATAAATTTGATTGTTAAGGCTGGGATGAAGAGAGTAGGTGATCACATCGACGTTGTTCGTCAAGCAATCGTGTGGTTAACTCGCTTCTAACCCATGGATTGCTATATGGAAGAGGTTTTGCAATGCGGCCGGTAAGAGAGCACGTAAGTTTGCCACCGATGCGAGCATGAGTGAAATGCAACTTATTTAATGTTAAAAGTTGTTTTACCTTATAGTGATTTACTTATCGATTTTGTTCACCACGTGGTGACCCAAGAAACTTGTGACGGGTCACCAGATCGAATGAGCATGTTTGGGCAATTGTCCAAAAATTTTACCAATTTCTTGAAACTTTTTATGATTATACTCTTACTCTATCCCAAGTTTATTATCCAACTTCCAATATAATTTTGCACAATATTCTTGAAATTGCTTCTTTGTTTAAAGAATATGAAAATGATGATTTTCTAACTGAACCTATCTTTCACATGAAACATAAATATTTGAAATATTGGAAAACTATACCTATGTTGTATGCTTTTGCTTTCGTTTTAGATCCTAGGTGTAAATTAAGGGAATTGTCTACTATTTTGTCACTTCTTGGAGATACTGTAGGAGTAGATTATAATTTTTTTATACTGAGGTTAGGGGTAAACTATATGAAGATTTTGGAAAGTATGAACTAAAATTTCAGGGAGTTCGCCAGCAGAGACCCTCTCCTATCCCCACTAGTAAGAAGAAGATACGTGTGGTAGAATTTGGGGTGGATCGTCTTCAAGCCAAGGTGGTGGAAGTTCGTCCACTTGCAAGTGGAGACGCCTCTTCGCATGGTGTGGCGAAAGAGTTGTCCGGTTATTTGGACAGCGACGCCATCCACCATGAAGCACAAGACTTCAACGTCCTAGGGTGGTGGAATGACCACAAGATAGCATATCCCGTGCTTTCAAGACTAGCACGAGATGTGTTGACGGTGCTCTGTGTCGACGGTGCCCTCCGAATCGGCCTTCAGTCTATGCGGCCGAATCATCGAAGACCGAAGGATGAATCTGAGCAGCGACCACGTCGTAATGCTACTAAGTGTTAAAGACTGGGAGCTTGCTAGACAACATGCCCAATACACTGCGGACAACCATGAATTTTGTTAGAAGTAGTTGTGACCTTTGAGTGTACTCTTTTCTTTGTCATGGTTTTCTCGGTTTCCCTATGAGTTTTTACATGACAAAGCTTTTAACGAGGCAACATGTATCATTGCATCCTATAATGAAATATACATCAATAAAGGTCATTACTATTTTTAACATATTCTTTTGCAATATTTTAATAACATATTCTTTTGCAATATTTTAATAAGTGTGAATTTTACTTTCAATGATGTCAAACAACATGATGAATCTAACATTTTTAATTTTTTCAAGACGACAAAAATATTAATAGACCTTTTTTTTATATAGTCCTTATTTTTTAAACCTTTTTTCAATTTTTATTTTATTTTATCTTAGTATAGGGCTGTTTTTTTCAAAAACTATCGTCCAACTGGCCGGCCGGGCCGGCATGTCGGACTTGGCCCGCGGGCCTTGCACGTGCCATGCCGCACGGCACGACCCGCCACCGTGGGCCGTGCTTGGGCCATGTAACACCCTGAAAATCCGGAGTTTTAAAAATCAAAACATAAAAATCGGAACTTGCAAAAATCTTTTGATTGATTGCATCTTTGTCATGCCCGTAAATTCAAACCCAAATTTCCGAAGCTATATGTTTATTAAAATCCCCGTCCGGGACGAGCCAGATACACATACGACAATTGTTGATATTACGGTTCCACGTCTTAGAAACAATACAAAAAGATTACAAAAGAGCAAAAAAAGAAAAGGGCCTAAGCCTAAGCTTGACGCCGGCCGCGTGGCTTCGACCACTCCACATGCGGCTTCCGAGTGTAGGACAAAGCCTACTCCCAGTTCATCTTCGTCTTCAACCTCTGGCTCAGGTTCTGGTGAAGAAGTAAGGATGAGTACTTCCACGTACTCAACAAGTCACGCCGGAAGAGGAGAAGAATGAATGCAGGGGAGACAAAGGTCTGGCTAAGGTTTGCTTTTGCGCAAACGGCAGGAGTTTTTCCAAACAATACGAATTTTGAACACAGTCAAAACAACAGTAAATTGAGTAAGTAAAGCATTTTGACTCCAACACTGTCCAACATTATCCCCACGTTGCGACAGGCCCAAACCATCCATCTTTACTAGTAATGTTCCAAAACTTAGGGTGTAAAAGTGTGAGACTAATCACGGAGAGCTCGGTCGATTGCCCCATTACCGCGGGCACGACTATTCGAATAGATTTACTCTAATCAGAGGTGTACAACTGTACCCACAAGACACAGCCCCACAACACTGTTAGTGATATGCCCTAGAGGCAACATGGAGATGTTGGATATCACGTCAATATTTATGTATTTATGAATAAAGTGTTATTCAGTTCCATGAAATAGACATCTTGTATTGATCAATAAGTACGTGACTTATTTATGAGACTCTTTATGTATGAATCTATTTCTAAACGATCCCTGATCATATGTCATATTGTTGGAACAAATATGATTCTAAGATCGGCATGTTTATTGATTGATGATCATGTCTCATAGATCATGGGTATGGAGATACCAAATCAATAAACATGGACACATGTGTTGGAGAACACATTGTTGGATAGACCCACCATGAGACACTACGAAATTAATGTGCCATTAGTTGGTCTCGGGTAGTGTTGGTACAAAGTCCTAAGACCCGAGATCACCATGGATTCCAACATGTGTAGTAGCCTACTTTGGGACTACCAAACGCTATTCCGTAATCGGGTAGTTATAAAGGTAGTTTTCGGGTTTGCTATGAAACATGGAGTGGGATGTGAGTGATCAAGATGGAATTTGCCCCTCCTTTGGAGAGATATCTCGGCCCTCGAGGTAATGGATTATGGAAATGCATGGCCATGCTAAGTTGATTGAGGAGTCAATCAACACGATAATCCAATACGGTTCGAGTGAATGGTTAAGCTATTGAAGGGATGGCACACATCTTGCCTATAGCTTAACCGGTATCATGAGGCAAAGGGATTTGTGTACACATTACGGGTTCGAGCCGATATTATTCTTGTATACTATGGTGTCAATATGTGCTGCTAGGCGCCATCAGTTGATGTGTCGGCCGAGTTGGACTCGAGCCGACGATCGGCTAAGTTAGACTATAGCCGAAACCGAGTATACCTGAACCTACAGGGTCGCACGCTTAAGGGGATAAAAACAGGCATTCGAGTTGGACTTGAATACGGCTCGATCGGATAGGGATCCGATCGGATAGAGTCCTATGGGCTTACGACGCATGGGCGGCCAACTCTATGAGATTCGGATGGGATCCGATTCAAAATAGAGTTACGATCGGCCACGAGTCCCGCCGGCCAACTCTATATAAAGGGGTGAGGGTGGAGAGCTGCTTAGCACATCAAGTCAATTGATTGCACCGAAATCAATCCGATCACACGCGGCTTTAGAAGTCGGTGAGATCAATCTCCACGAAACCCTCCCCACTTTCGAGCCAAACCCTAGCCTTGCATCGCGTGCTAGCACACGGTGTTCGGCGTTTTGTCCCGGATGTGTGGATACGGTAGAGGCGCGCTACGTTGCGCGCCGTTGATCGGCCGGATCGGGCTGCGGTGGGCGCATCGGAGCGAGGCGCGAGAACGCGGTCGGATGACTCGGTGAATCGGCTGTCCCCGGGTATCGGCTGTCGGCTTGCGGGAATCGGCTACACTATTCCGGATCGGATAGCCCTGATTGGCTTTTTCCGCTGCACACTCCAATCGGTAACGATCTATCGGCCCTTACTTGCAAGTGTTCCTGGTTTGCGCGGTTAAAAAAATTTTGTTTTCGGCTAGCGTAGCCTCCGCGTAACCCTTCAGTGGTATCAGAGCTAATCTTGCTTAGTTCGGGTTTTAGATTGGATCTGGAACAAGTTTTGCGCACGGGTTGATTAGATCAATCGGTTTTACGAGATTTGTTGAGGAGAGTAGATGGTAATTGCGTTCCTTGATAGTGTATCGGAACGGCGTAATGTGATAACGTCGAAGCAATTTCCAAATAACTCGGTTTGAGTTGGGTTCGAGATAGCGTTCCTTGATAGTGTATCGGAACGGTATAATGTGATTATACCGAAGCTATCTCGTAGTCTGACTTTATTTGCTGCCTCGCGCCTACGCAAACCATCTCCCTTGATAGTGTATCGGGACGACATAATGTGATTATGCCGATATGGTTTCCGTAAGTGATTTCATAGATTGGATCTATGAATTTCGTGTGGTGTGCGTACCCCCTTATAGGTCGTCTCGATGCCGTTTCTCTGTGATAGGTAGAAAACGTTTCTACGCCTAACTTGTTTTTGCAGAGAATGCTTTGAGATGGTATGGCCCTATTGTATGTATGAGATGCATGTGATGCATGTAATATTCTTTCATATGTACAATCCCTGTAATATTCTTTCATACGTGCAATGCTTGTAATATTCTTTCATGACCTGCGAGTCGATGTAATCTTCAATTAGAGCTTCTATAGTAGTAGCTTAGTTTGAAGAAATCAAGCATCATGCACATTGGAAGATGGTGCCGAAGATGGAGATCCTCGAAGCCATATAAATAAGAAACGCATGGAGAAGCTCCATAAGGATGGATTGCTTCACTCTTTTGATTTTGAATCATTTGAGACATGTGAGTCTTGTTTACTTGGTAAGATGACAAAGGCACCTTTCATGGGACACAATGAAAGAGCAAGTGACTTGTTGGCACTCATACATACCGATGTATGTGGACCAATGAGCTCAACGGCCGAGGTGGTTATCGTACTTCATTACCTTTACCGATGACTTTAGTAGATATGGTTATATCTACTTAATGAGGCATAAGTCCGAATCCTTTGAAAAGTTCAAAGAATTCCAGAATGAAGTACAGAATCATTTAGGGAAAACAATCAAGTTTCTACGATCGATCGTGGAGGGGAATACTTGAGCCAAGAGTTTGGTAATCATCTCGAAAGATTGTGGAATTGTTCCACGCTGACTCCGCCAGAACTCCACAATGGAATGGGGTGTCCAACGGAGAAATCGCACCTTGTTGGACATGGTGCGGTCGATGATGAGCCAAAGTGATCTTCCGTTATCCTTCGGGGATATGCTCTTGAAACATGCGCTCATACTAATAGAGTTCCATCTAAGTCGTTGAAAAGACACCATATGAGATATGGACAGGCAACCCCTAGTTTGTCTTTTCTCAAAATTTGGGGATGCGAAGCTTATGTAAAACGTTTAGTACCGACAAGCTCACACCCAAATCGACAAGTGCTTCTTTGTGGGATATCCAAGGAAACTAAGGGATATTACTTTTATAATCGGGAACAAGGCAAAGTGTTTGTCGCCCGACACGGTGTCTTCTTGGAGAAAGAGTTTCTTTCAAGAAGGGTTAGTGGGAGCAGGGTGCATCTTGAAGAAGTTCAAGAAACACCAGAAAATGTTTCAGCGACCACAGAACCACAACAGGAGGAGCAAAGTGTTGCGCCATCAGTTGTAGATACACCAACCCCACGGAGGTCTGAAAGATCACGTCGTGCGCCTGACAGTACAGTGCGGAACAACGTGATATATTGTTGTTGGACAACGATGAACCTAAGACCTATGAGGAAGCGATGGTGGGACCCGATTCCAACAAATGGCTTGGAGCCATGAAATCCGAAATAGAATCCATGTACGACAATCAAGTTTGGAACTTAGTTGATCCACCCGATGGTGTCAAAACCATTGAGTGTAAATGGGTTTTTAAGAAAAAGGCCGACATGGATGGAAATGTTCACATCTATAAGGCGCGATTGGTGGCGAAAGGTTTTAAACAGATTCAAGGAGTTGATTATGATGAAACCTTCTCGCTCGTCGCAATGCTTAAATCTATTCGGATTATCCTAGCAATTGCTGCATATTTCGACTATGAGATATGGCAGATGGATGTCAAAACGGCTTTTCTGAATGGAAACCTAGCGAGGATGTATACATGATACAACCTCGGGGTTTTGTCGATCCGAATCACTGGAAAGATATGCAAGCTACGTAAATCCATTTATGGATTGAAGCAAGCATGTCGGAGTTGGAATATTCGTTTTGATGAAGTGATCAAAGGTTTTGGTTTCATCAAAACGAAGAAGAGGCCTGTGTTTACAAAAGGTCAAGTGGGAGTGCAATTGTATTTCTAATCTTATATGTGGATGACATATTGTTGATTGGAAATGATATCCCTATGCTAGAATCCGTCAAGTCTTCATTGAAAAATAGTTTTTCCATAAAAGACTTAGGGGAGGCAGCATACATATTGGGCATTCGGATCTATAGAGATAGATCCAAGAGGCTAATTGGATTAAGCCAAAGTACATACATTGACAAGGTGTTGAAAAGGTTCAACATGCATGATTCCAAGAAAGGTTTCTTGCCCATGTCAGATGGCATTAATCTTAGCAAGAATTAGTGTGCTCAGACACATGATGAGTGGAATAAGATGGGTATGGTTCCATATGCTTCGGCAATTGGATCCATTATGTATGCCATGCTTTGTACACGCCCAGATGTCTCGTACGCTTTGAGTCCTACGAGCAGATACCAGTCAGATCCAGGTGAATGTCACTGGATCTGTAAAGAATATCCTTAAGTACTTGAGAAGAACTAAGGATATGTTCCTAGTCTATGGAGGTGAAGAAGAGCTCGTTGTAAGTGGTTACACCGATGCTAGCTTCCAAACAGACAAGGATGATTATAGATCGCAATCTGGGTTCGTGTTTTGCCTGAATGGAGGCGCAGTCAGCTGGAAGAGTTCCAAGCAGGATACTGTTGCTGATTCTACAACGGAGGCCGAGTACATTGCTGCTTCGGAAGCTGCAAAGGAGGCTGTTTGGATCAAGAAATTCGTTTCTGAGCTTGGTGTGATGACTAGTGCGACTGGTCCAATGTCTCTCTATTGTGATAATAGTGGAGCCATTGCGCAAGCCAAAGAGCCAAGGTCACATCAGAAGTCCAAACACATACTTCGGCGATATCATCTCATCCGCGAGATAGTGGACAGAGGTGACGTCAAGATATGCAAAGTGCACACGGATCTCAACATAGCCGATCCGCTGACAAAACCTCTCCCTCAGCCGAAGCATGAGGCGCGCACAAGAGCAATGGGTATTAGATACCTACATGATTGACTCTAGTGCAAGTGGGAGATTGTTAGTGATATGCCCTAGAGGCAACATGGAGATGTTGGATATCACGTCAATGTTTATGTATAAATTAATAAAGTGTTATTCAGTTCCATGAAATAGACATCTTGTATTGATCAATAAGTACGTGACTTATTTATGAGACTCTTTATGTATGAATCTATTTCTAAACGATCCCTGATCATATGTCATATTGTTGGAACAAATATGGTTCTAAGATCGGCATGTTTATTGATTGATGATCATGTCTCATAGATCATGGGTATGGAGATACCAAATCAATAAACATGGACACATGTGTTGGAGAACACATTGTTGGATAGACCCACCATGAGACACTACAGGAATTAATGTGCCATTAGTTGGTCTCGGGTAGTGTTGGTACAAAGTCCTTAGACCCGAGATCACCATGGATTCCAACATGTGTAGTAGCCTACTTTGGGACTACCAAACGCTATTCCGTAATCGGGTAGTTATAAAGGTAGTTTTCGGGTTTGCTATGAAACATGGAGTGGGATGTGAGTGATCAAGATGGAATTTGCCCCTCCTTTGGAGAGATATCTCTGGGCCCCTCGAGGTAATGGATTATGGAAATGCATGGCCATGCTAAGCTGATTGAGGAGTCAATCAACGTACGTATAATCCAATACTGGTTCGAGTGAATGGTTAAGCTATTGAAGGGATGGCACACATCTTTCCTATAGCTTAACCGGTATCGTGAGGCAAAGGGATTTATGTACACATTACAGGTTCAGAGCCGATATTATATTCTTGTATACTATGGTGTCAGTATGTGCTGCTAGGCGCCGCATTGACAGGTCGGCTGAGTTGGACTCGAGCCGACGATCGGCTAAGTTAGACTATAGCCGAAACCGAGTATACCTGAACCTACAGGGTTGCACGCTTAAGGGGATAAGAACAGACATTCGAGTTGGACTTGAATACGGCTCAATCGGATAGGGATCCGATCGGATAGAGTCCTATGGGCTTGCGACGTATGGGCGGCCAACTCTATGAGATTCAGATGGGATCCGATTCAAAATAGAGTCCTGATCGGCCACGAGTCCCAGTCGGCCAACTCTATATAAAGGGGTGAGGGGTGGAGAGCTGCTTAGCACATCAAGTCAATTGATTGCGCCGAAATCAATCTGATCACACGCGGCTTTAGAAGTCGGCGAGATCAATCTCCACGGAAACCCTCCCCACTTTCGAGCCAAACCCTAGCCTTGCATCGCGTGCTAGCACACGGGTGTTCGGCGTTTTGTCCCCGGACGTGTGGATACCGGTAGAGGCACTGCTACGTTGCGCGCTGTTGATCGGCTTCGGATCGGCTGCGGTCGGGCGCATCGGAGCGAGGCGCGAGAACGCGATCGGACGACTCGGTGAATCTACGTCCCCTGCATCGGCTATCGGCTTGCGGGAATTGGCTACACTGTCCAGATCGGATAGCCCCGATTGGTCAAGCTCGCGCACACTCCAATCGGTAACGATCTATCGGCCCTTACTTGCAAGTGTTCCCGGTTTGCGCGGTTAAAAAATTTGTTTTCGGCTAGTGTAGCCTCCGCGTAACCCTTCAAACACGATTTCCGTGCGCCGGAATACCACCGTGGTACCCCGAAAAGGAACCTGTGATAGGACCTTTGTATAACCCCTCAAACCAAGCGAACCCACCAAGGTTTCGCCCCACTCCGGACCCGGAGTGGGCAGCCCCGAGTGTCTCGGTGAATCCGGCAGCCCAAGCAACCCTTATACCGGGCCGACGAAACTCCATCCCGCTCACCCTTGCCGATGGGTTCGTCGCTAGGAGAGGCTACACTACGGACCTACCTTATCCATTTCGGCTTGTGGTTTGCACGGTCGTTCTCCCGAGGGGTCCCGTGAACCGGTCCCAATTGCTATGGGCGCCGCTAACCAAAACCATAGCGCCCACAGCCCACCATTTGTCATATTTTAGTTATTAGTCCTGGTTCACCTAGAACTAATTAATAAACCTCCGAACCGAAGTCCGGAGAGATACATTAAGTGATAAAATGACCCATTTAGTGAGCTAGTGAAACTAAACCAGGCTAAGCATAACCTAGTCCTAAAATCTAATCACATTATTTTCCCAAGTTTTATGAAAGGGTTCGGGTGTCAAACCTAAGGCATAAACTAAGCATAAGGTGTATTATTTCCCATGAAATGACAATAAAATACATGCAATTTCATAGAATAAAACATGTGTTTTAGCAAAATGGGAGCAATATGATCAATAATGTGGCATGACTTGCCTTGCTCTTCGGCTTGGGGACTTCGCGACGACTTCAAAGTAAACCGGGACGGAGGGACTACCGGATCTACACGGCCAACAAACACTTCAACAAAGCAGGCTAAAAAGCTACCAAAACAGGGAACAAAACCATTTTTAATGGATTCTTGGCATTTTTATGAATTTAATGAAATTTGAATGGGCTAAAACGGAGGTCGGATTGAAAATATATGATTTTTAGAAGATTATCGTGTTTTTACTAAAACAGAAAATCCTTAATAATTTATTGCGCAATAAATCCCGGAATTGCGTCGCTGCTAGAGATGACGTCCGCGATGGCGTCATCGGCTGCGGAGCACCTGGTCCACGGTGGACCGGGTCCATGGGCCGAGAGGAGAGTGGTGCACCACGTGGCGCACACGTGGCGCCCGACGCGGCGGCCACGCGGCGGCGGGGACGGACGGCCCGACCGCCAAGGCGATCGGACGGCGGAAGGGGTTCGGGCGCGCGATCGGCCGGCGATGGCGCATGGCGGCGGAGATCGACCGGCGCCACTCGGGCGGTGGCGGGCGGCAAGGCCGCGGCTCACGCGAGGAGGAGCCGTGCGCACTGGGAGCGGTGGCGCGCGTTCGGCGAGAGGAAAGGGAGGGCGCTCACCGTGGGTCGCCGGAGGTGAAGGGGACGACGGCTCGGACGGTGAGGGAGACGGCGGAACCACTCGGGAAGGGTGGCAGTGGCGCGGGCACGGCGACGAGGAGGAGGAGTCGGCGGAACCACTCGGGAGGGTGGCCAGGCGGGCGGCACCGCGACGAGGAGGAAGGAGTCGGCGGAGGTCGGGACGCCTCGGAGCGGTGGGAAAACACGGCCGGCTCGCCGACGAAGGCCGAAGCAGAGCGCACGTTGCGGGAACGACGAAGAGAGAGGAGGCTTGAGTGGAGGTGTGGGGAGCTCGGGGAGGACGAGGGGATGCTTAAATAGGGGATGGGGAGGTCGGTGGCGACCTGATAAGGGCGCAATTGCTCGCCGACGTGATTTTGGGGAAATAATGACCGGCGGTTAAATCCTTTATTAAGGGGTGCGGAGAGCGCGCCGGGCGATTGAAGGCGGCGGGAGAGACGGGGAGTTAAGGCGGCGCCTTTAGGGTACGCGTGAGGACGGGCGGCCGAGATCGCGCGCGGGGCGAGAGCGGCGGGCAGCCGGGAGGTAGGGCAGGGGCGACAGCGGGCCCCACCGTCGGCGTCCGGGTAGAGGAGACAAACTGGACTTATTCACGGGCGCGAGGGTTTGGCGGACCGTGGCCTTTGGCCGGCCCGAGAGAGAGAGAAGGGCGCGCGTCGGGCTGGGAATGGCCCCGAGTCGGCTGGGCCGATCGGCTGGGCGCACATGGGAGAGGATGGGCCGTCGGCTCGGGCGGCGCCCACGTCCGAAAAGGGCGGGAAACGTACGGGAGGAGAGAGAAAAGAAAAACCCGGGATTTATTAATTCCGACTTTGATTTTAATTGGTTGAAAATTATTTCTTGGGCTCAAAATTCCACTAAAAATCCTGTTAGTGTATTTTGACATGTAGAATTTAGGAAAAATCCTACCATGCCATTTCCATTTAACATTTGGATTCTAAAATTATTAATTCTCTCTAGTTAATTCCAACGATTTTCTTTTACGATTTTCTTTTGGATTTTTAAAAGGGGAAAACACCTCAGGGTGTTACAAGCCTACCCCCTTAAATGAAATCTCGACCCCGAGATTCGGAGGTACTGGCAAATAGATAGGGATAAGCGGCCTTTTAGCTCATCCTCCCTCTCCCGTGTTGCTTCTTCTTCGAGTGATGAGTCCACCGAACTCGCGAACCCGATGACCTTGCTCCGGTCCTTCGTTCACCGGTTTCGAGTATTCGCGCCGGTTTCTCCACATGGGTCGATCTTCCTGGATTTCAACTGGTCCGGACTAGCTTGTTCTTCAGGAACTCTCAGACACTTCTTGAGTTGGGAGACGTGGAAAACGTCGTGGATTCCTGCCATGGTGGGTAGCAGTTCGAGTTGGTATGCCACTTCACCTCGTCGCTCTTGAATCCGATATGGTCCCACATAGCGTGGTGCCAACTTGCCTTTGGTTTGGAATCGGTGCACTCCCCGAAGTGGGGTGACATGAAGATATACATACTCTCCAACTTTAAAAACTAGCTCTCTAAGGCGGTTGTCTGCATAACTCTTCTGACGAGACTGTGCAACTTTCAGCCTTTCTCTTATGATTCTGACTTTCTCTTCGACATCACTTAACACTTCGGTCCCGAACAACTGACGTTCGCCGGTCTGATCCTAGAAAAGCGGGGTTCAACACTTTCGTTCGTAAAGTGATTCGAAAGGTGCCATTTGTAAACTAGCCTGATAACTGTTGTTATAAGAGAACTTTGCATAGGACAGGCTCTTATCTCAAGCTCCTCCGAAATCCAGAGCACAAGCTCGCAGCATATCTTCCAAAACCTGGTTTACACGTTCCGTCTGACCATCGGTTTGCGGGTGATAAGCCGTGCTAAAATTCAACCGGGTGCCAAGTTCCTCTTGTAGTTTTTGCCAAAACTTGGAGGTGAACTGGCTACCACGATCAGATACTATCTTCTTAGGTACACCATGAAGACACACAATCCTTGCAAGGTACAATTCTGCTAACCTTCTGCCTGTATAGGTGGTAAGCACTGGGATAAAATGAGCCACTTTAGTGAGGCGATCGATTATAACCCAGATAGAATTGTGTCCTGATGATGTCCGGGGTAAACCGGTGACGAAATCCATCCCGATTTTCTCCCACTTCCATTCCGAAATTTGAAGTGGCTGTAATAATCCAGCAGGCCTCTGGTGTTCTGCCTTTACTCGCTGGCATACATCGCATAGTGCCACGAACTCTGCTATTTCTCTTTTCATGCTAACCCACCAGAACTTCTCCTTGAGATCCTGATACATTTTGGTACTTCCCGGATGGATAGAGTACTGACTCTGATGTGCTTCAGTAAGGATTAACTTTCTCAATTCCTTATCTTCTGGCACACATATCCTGTTGCCCATCCATATGGTTCCATGCTCGTCTTCCGTGAAGTCACGAGCTTTTCCCACTCTCATATTCTTCTTAAGCTCAACTATGTCCGGATCCGAGGCTTGAGCTATGCGAATTTGATCTAAGAGTGTGGGTTGGGCCTGAAGAGCGGCCACAAATCCGAGTTCAACAATTTTCAGGTTGAGGTGCTCTAAATCTTGTAGTAGCTGTTCACATCCCCCTTCTATGTGAATAGAGTTGCATTAACTCTTTCGGCTCAGGGCATCAGCTACCACGTTAGCTTTGCCGGGATGGTAGTGTATACTGAGATCATAATCCTTGATCAACTCCAACCATCGCCGTTGACGGAGGTTCAAATCCAGTTGGGTGAAAATGTATTTCAGGCTCTTATGATCCGTATATATTTCACAGCGATTACTGACGAGGTAATGTCGCCATATTTTCAGAGCATGGACGACTGCTACTAGGTCCAAGTCATGTCTTGGGTAATTAGACTCATGAGGTCTCAATTGGCGGGAAGCATACGCGACTACCTTTCCATCTTGCATCAACACACAGCCTAACCCCTGGTGAGATGCGTCGCAATAGACTTGGAAATCCTTGGTTTGATCTAGCAAGATCAGCACGGGTGCGGACCCCAGTTTTCTCTTGAGTGTTTCAAAACTCTGGTTGCGCTCGGCAGTCCGTATAAACTTTTCATCCTTCTTTAACAACTGTGTCAAAGGCTTGGCAATTCTGTAGATGTTTTCGATGAACCGACGATAATAACCCGCAAGTCCTAGAAAACTTCTGACTTGGGTGACGGTTTTAGGTGGAGTCCATTTGGTCACAGCTTCTACATTGGAAGGGTCCACTGCGACTCCTTGGGCCTTCACGATATGGTCGAGGAATTGCACTTCCTTCAACCAAAGCACATTTGCTAAACTTAGCATAGAGCTGGTGGTCTCTTAAATTTTCAAGTACCAACCGAAGATGGTGCTCATGTTCCTCTTCCGACTGCGAATAGATCAAGGTGTCGTCGATGAACACCACGATGAACTTGTCCAAGAATTCCATGAACACTTTGTTCATCAAATTCATGAAAAAGGCTAGGGCATTTGTAAGTCGAAGGACATGACCGTGCACTCGTACAGACCGTACCGAGTGACGAAGGCAGTCTTGGGAATATCTTCTTCTCGGATTCTTAGCTGATGATAGCCTGACCGCAGGTCTATCTTGGAGAATACCTTTGCTCCCTTTAAGTGATCGAACAGTCATCAATCCTAGGGAGAGGGTATTTATTCTTAATAGTGACCTCGTTGAGTGCGCGATAGTCGACACACATCCTTTTGGTCTTATCCTTTTCTCCACAAAATGACTCGGCGCACCCTGTGGCGATGTGCTCTGGTGGATGTAACATTTTTGTAACTGTTCATCTACTTGCTTCTTGACCTCTGCCAACTCATTGGCTCCCATTCTATAGGGTCTCTTGTGGATCGGAGCAGTGCCAGGGACTAGGTCAATCCGAAACTCTATTTCTCTTTCAGGTGGCATTGTGGTTAGGTCTTCCGGTACTCACAAACCACAGGAATATCTTCTAATTTCGCCTAATCCTTTCCTTTCTCTTCGGGCTTCTCCTTAGCCGAGATCCAATTCAGACTTGCTACTATCCCTGTGAGTTTAGGGAGCGTAAATTACTTTCTTCCCTCGTCATTGGTTAAAGAGATCGTGCAGCTTGCAGCAATCGATCGACCTTTATGACGGGTTAACCATCCATCCCAAGGATGACATCCGTGCCTTTTGATTCTAGAAGGATAAGATTGGCTAGAAAGGGGAATCCTTGGATTTGTATTGCCACCGAAGGGCAAAAGTGGGCGGTGTTCAAACGGTTCTGGGAGTTTGGACCCGCATGGGTATCTTAAGTTTTAACACCGACAACCCATGTTTTCCCACAAATGCTTTTGATATGAAAGAATGTGTTGCACCCAAATCAAACAGGACTGATGCATTAAAGGAGTTCACAGGAACATACCCGCATGACATCCGGTGCGTTCAGTGCCTCCTCTGTCAAGCATGATTCACTCTTGCTTGGATGAGCCTCGGGCGTGCGTTTTGGTCTTGGACACTTGTCTGCGAAATGTCCAGGTTCTCCACAGTTGAAACAGTTACCCGGTTTGAATCCCGAGTCCTTCTTTGGTGGCATTGGCTTGGACTGCGGTGGCGGCTGCGCTGTTGGCGGACGCGGGGTCGGATTCCGCTGCGGCTGTCCGGCACGGCTTCCGCTGGGTTGGAAATTCCCGGGATGGTACGGGCGATGCGACGAACGATCATAGTGGTAGGTCCATTCGACAACCCGGAGTGAAACGCGCCGTGGGGATTCCCTTGCCGAGGATGTGACCTAAACCGGGTAGCTTTCGCTTTCGAGCATTTTATTGCATTGGTCTTCTTGACGGATGGCTTTGTCGAACAACTTCTCGAAGTCAAGCATACTCACCGGAGATGAGTTTGTCCGTCAACTCATCGTCCAACCCGGCCAAGAACTTCTCTTGACGCTCGGCGCGCACGTACGTCCTCTGGAGCATATCGTGCTAAGTGATTAAATTCGCAGTGCATACTCGGTGACGGTTCGAGTGCCTTGCTCCAAGGATCCGAACTCCCTCTTTTCGGGCTACTATCCTCCGGGATGTGAGCCTTCGGAATTGGTGGCAAAACTCGCCCAAGTAATCGCGGGTGCGTCCGCCCGACGGTGACCAAGAAATTATCCCACCAGCCGAGGCGGGACCTTGGAGTTGGTGAGTGGCGAAAGACACCCTTTCCCCGGTCCGTACCGGAGAAGGTCCAACTTCTTTTCTATGGCAATGATCCGTCATTAGCCTCCATGGGGTTGGTGGTGCTGGAGAAAGTTGGGGGCTCGGACTCAAGAAATTCCGACGCCTTGTTTTGTGGAGGAGGTGGTGGTGTGAAATGGTCGTGCCGATGCTGGTTCTGCTGTTGAAACTGTTGCATGAATTGCAACTGCATCTGTTGATGCTGCTGTTGCATTTGCTGCATCATTGCAGCCATCATCTGGGTCTGGTTGGCTAGGACTTGTGCCAAAGCGATGTTCTCAGGGGGAGGAGGTGGGTTGTTGGTATTAGCACGGGTGTTGTTTTGAGTGACTCATTGCTGTTGCTGCTATTCCTGGTGTTCACCATCCGAGGAAGCGGAACAAACAAGGCGGGGAGAAGGAGTAAAACAGATTGAACAGAGAAGTTGATCTTTATTATTTGTTTTGATCTCGTTCTTGACTTAAAACACTTAAAACACACCCAACATCTCTTAATTGGGCAACCCATATCCACACTTGATACAAAGTTGACCACTACCCACACACAACACACCTAACACACAACAACTAAGCAAACAAAAAAACTAGGAAAACGGTAAACTAAGGATGGCGACGCTCTAAGGGTCGGAACGGCTTCCACTGGTCGGAGGAGTCGAAACCACTTCCAAGGGAGTTCCCGTCTTCCTTTTCCTTCGAGCGGCTTCGAGAGCCGGCTAACTCGCCTTTCGTTTGGGACTCTTGAGCCGCGCCGCATCGCTTTGCCGCTCGGACACCGAGATCCATCCTCCTCCTCCGCTTGGGGCAGGGACCAGAGCAAGAGCAGGATCTGGCACTGGGGCGGGGACTGGGGAAGGTGGTGGTGCAGGAGGTGGGACCCTAGGCGCCAGCTGCATCCGCCCCGGAGCCTTGGTGTTCTTTCTCGCGGCGTGATCCTTATCCGAAGGATGTTGGGAGGTGGAAGCCCTTTAGACTCCGGCGATCTCTCTTGAGTCGATCCACCTCATCCTTCAAGCTCTTGATTTTAAGATCTTATGGTCATTCGAGCCTTTGCCGCCATGTGAAGCTCCGCATGCATCTTATCCAACCCTTCAATCACCGTCCTCATGTGGGAGAAGGTGGTGTCGTTCTCCTTCAGCAGATTGGAAGGTGTTGATTGCCGATGAAGTTCCCGCCGAGGATGGTACCTAGTAGGCGAGTGGCGGAGATGGTAGTCATGCATTTCCTCATCCGAGCCAACATTAGATAAGCCGCCTCTGGCGTGCATGCTCATCTGCTCCTCCCGACGCCGTGACCACCATGTTTGGGATATTGGTGCCGACGAACCCGTGCACCTCCAGCGGACTTGGTGAGGCAACTCACCGCCGAATGGTGAGACGACGGTGTACTCAGGTGCATCCGGATAGCCCACGCCAAGGCCATTCTCGCTAGCTCCGTGACGAAACCCTTCAAACCCCGACCGTTGTGGGTGACTGGACGGCCCGCCATCTAGAGAAGACAAGGTAGGGATCAATGCATGCTCAAAACCCGAGTTAGACAAACGAGAAAGGTCTCAAGTAAAGTAAACGAGAAAAAGAGGGTTTTAGAGAAACATTTTTATGAGGCTAATTAAAACCTCCTAAGGACATCCCCTAGATGATGCTGAAAAATAGATGCTTAGTTATAAAATTGGCGACCATTCCCTCCTATCTCGACTTAGGACTTTGATCCCTTAGTAAATCCCAACTTGGCGACTGAATAAGAGATCGAAAGATTTTTTTCAAATTTTAACTCCAGTAACCTTATCTCTTAGACTTGACCAAGTTTTCAAAAATGCTTTGAGAGAAACTTAAAATTTTCCCAATCCCGAGGAAACAAGTCCCATTTTCCCGAAACCATTTTCAAAAGCCAGGGCTTATGCATATGAAAAGATCCAGAGGGCTCCTAGGGTTTTTCCGTTTGGCTTTTCCTACGGTCTGGAAATTGGCTCGATACCAACTTGTCAAGCCCGTAAATTCGACCCGAATTTTCGAAGCTATATGTGTATTAAAATCCCCGTCCAGACCAGCCGTGGTACACATACGACAATTGTTGATATTACGTTCCACGTCTTAGAAACAATACAAAAAGATTACAAAAGAGCAAACGGAAAAAGAAAAAGGGCTTAAGCCTAAGCTTGACGCCGGCCGCGTGGCTTCGACCACTCCACGCAGCCTTCCAGAGTGTAGGACAAAGCCTACTCCACTTCATCTTCGTCTTCAACCTCGCTCAGTTCCGTGAAGAAGCAAGGATGAGTACTTCCACATACTCAACTAGTCACGCCTAAGAGGAGAAGAATGAATGTAGGGGAGACAAAGGTCGGCTAAGGTTTGCTTTTGCGCAAACGGCAGGAGTTTTTCCAAACAATACAAATTTTGAACACAGTCAAAACAACAATAAAATGAGTAAGTAAAGCATTTTGACTCCAACACCGTCCAACGCTATCCCCACGTTGCGACAGCCCAAACCATCCACCTTTACTAGTCATGTTCCAAAACTTAGGGTGTAAAAGTGTGAGACTAATCACGGAGAGCTCGGTCGATTGCCCCATTACCATGGGCATGGCTATTCGAATAGATTTACTCGACCAGAGGTGTACAACTCGCACCCACAAGACACGCCCCACAACACGGTTTCCGTGCGCCGGAATACCATCGCGGTACCGAAAAGGAACCGTGATAGGACCTTTCGTATAACCCCCTCTAACCAAGCGAACCCCACCAAGGTTTTGCCCCCACTCCCGGACCCCGGGAGTGGGCAGCCCCCGAGTGCCCTAGTGAATCCAGCACCAGCAATCCTTATACCGGGCCGATCGAAACTCCATCCCGCTCACCCTTGCCGATGGGTTCGTCGCCTAGGAGAGTCTATACTACGGGACCTACCTTACCCATTTCGGCTCGTGGTTTGCACGGTCATTCTCCCGAGGGGTCCCATGAACCTGGTCCTTAATTGCTATGGGCGCCGCTAACCAAAACCATAGCGCCCATAGCCCACCATTTGTCATATTTTAGTTATTAGTCCGGTTCACCTAGAACTAATTAATAAACCTCCGAACCGAAGTCCAGGAGAGATACATTAAGTGATAAAATGACCCATTTAGTGAGCTAGTGAAACTAAGCCAAAGCTAAACATAACCTAGTCCCGAAATCTAATCACATTATTTTCCCAAGTTTTATGAAAGGGTTCGGGTGTCAAACCTAAGGCATAAACTAAGCATAAGGTGTATTATTTCCCATGAAATGACAATAAAATACATGCAATTTCATAGAATAAAACATGTGTTTTAGCAAAATGGGAGCAATATGATCAATAATGTGGCATGACTTGCCTTGCTCTTCGGCTTGGGGGACTTTTTGCGACGACTTCAAAGTAAACCGGGACGGAGGGACTACCGGATCTACACGGCCAACAAACACTTCAACAAAGCAGGCTAAAAAGCTACCAAAACAGGGAACAAAACCATTTTTAATGGATTCTTGGCATTTTTATGAATTTAATGAAATTTGAATGGGCTAAAACGGAGGTCGGATTGAAAAGATATGATTTTTTGAAGATTATCTCGTGTTTTTACTAAAACAGAAAATCCTTAATAATTTATTGCGCAATAAATCCCGGAATTGCGTCGGCGCTAGGGCTGACATCAGCGATGGCGCCATCGGCCGCGGAGCACCGGTCCACGGTGGACCGGGTCCATGTGCCGAGAGGGAGAGCGGTGCACCACGTGGCACACACGTGGCGCTCGACGTGGCGGCCACGCGGTGTGCCACGCGGCGGGCTGGGACGGACGGCCCGATCCGCCGAGGCAGACGGACGACCGGAAGGGGTTTGGGCGCGCGATCGACCGCGATGGCGCATGGCAGCCTGGGTGATCGACCGGCGCCACGCTGGCGGCGAAAGGCCGCGCTCACGCGAGGAGTAGCCGTGCGCACTCGGGAGTGGTGGCTCGCGTTCGGCAGAGAGGGGAAAGGGGGGCGCTCACCGTGGGTCGCCGAGGTGGGGGACGACGACTCGGACGGTGGAGGAGACGGCCGAACCACTCAGAAGGTGGCCGAAGTGGCGCGGCACCGGACGACGAGGAGGAGGAGCTGGCGGAACCACTCGGGAAGGTGGCCGGGCGGCGCGCTGGCACCGGCGACGAGGAGGAAGGAGTGAGCGGAGCTCGGGACGCCTCGGAGCAGCGGGAAAACATGGCCGAACCTCGGCGACGAAGTCCGGCGTGAGCGCACTGCAAGGGAACGACGGAGAGAGAGGAGGCTTGAGTGGAGGTGTGGGAGCTCTGGGGAGGACGAGGGGTGCTTAAATGGGGATGGGGAGGTCGGTGGCGACCGGATAAGGGCGCAATTGCTCGCCGGCATGATTTGGGAAATAATGATCGGCGGTTAAATCCGGTCATTAAGGGTGTGTGGAGGGCGGCGGGCGATTGAAGGCAGCGGGAGAGACGGGAGTTAAGGCGGCGCCTTTAGGGCACGCGGGAGGGATCGGCGGCCGAGATCCGCGCGGCGTAGGCGGCGTCAAAGGCGGCGGGGCAGCCGAGGTAGGGGACAGGGCTGATAGGCGGGCCCCACCTATCGGCGTCCCGGGGAGGGAGACAACCGGACTTATTCGCAGGCGCGAGGGTTTGGCGGACCGTGGCCTTTGGCCGGCCCGCGAGAGAGAGAAGACGCGCGCTTGGCCAGCCGTCGGAGGATGGGCCGTCGCCGAGCGGCGGCCCACGGCGGAAAAGGGCGGGAAACGACGGGAGGAGAGAAAAAGAAAACCCGGATTTATTAATTCCGATTTTGATTTTAATTGGTTGAAAATTATTTCTTGGGCTCTCGAAATTCCACTAAAAATCGAGTTAGTGTATTTTGACATGTTGAATTTAGGAAAATCCTACCATGCCATTTCCATTTAACATTTTGATTTTAAAATTATTAATTATCTCCAGTTAATTCCAACGATTTTCTTTTACGTTTTTTTTGGATTTTTTAAAGGGAAAACACCTCAAGTGTGTTACAATCTTTTTGTATTTATTTGCCCTTTTATTCGCGAGTCTTTGATGCCAAGTTAAAATAAATAAATAATTGTTTTGAAAAGGATAAGGTTGAGAGCAATTTCAAAACCCCAAAAGGAAAAGAGAAGTTGCAAGAATGAAATAATTAAAATAAAATTCTAAGAAAAATAAATTAGGAGAGCTATGATCTAATAAAACTTGCTTTTGGGATCAATATTAAAATATTAGGATAAAATACCAAGAATTTCTAAATATAATTAAAAAGGAAAATATACATGTGAATATATATACATACATCCAAATATACATATGGATATATATATGTATATATATATATAATAAAGAGGGTAAAAGTCATAAAAATATTAATTAAGCCATAATTAAGTCAAATTCTAATTGCAAGTGAAATACAAAGGGTAGGCAACAAAAACAAATATAAAATCGGGAAAATCGAAAAGCTACACTTCATTGGGCGCCAAGTGTTCGATCCGAACCGCGCCGTACCTTGGCCCTCCTTGCCACCGCGTGCCGCGCGTTGCGCGCACTGGTCGCGCCACGCCGTCCCCACCGCGCGCCACGCCGCGCACCACGCCGCGCGTACCACGCCGCGCGCCCATGTGTGCGTGTCGGCCACGCCGTCGCCACCCATGCCCGCGCCGCCCGCGCCGTGTCACGCACCGCCGCCGCCGCCCGGCCGTCCTCGCCACCCGGCCCTCCCAGCCGCCGCCACGCGTCTTCCTCGCCGCCGGACGGCCCCGCGCGTGCGCCGCGCCAACCCGACTCGCGACCGTGTCGCGCGCCGACCCACGCCACGCGTCGCCGCCTACCTCGGGGCCCCGTCCTCACGCGCGCGCCGCACGCCGACATGCCGTCCTCGTGCCCCGCACCGTGCCGCGCCGCGCCAGCCCCACTCCCCACGCACGCGCGTGCGCCGCCGCTGCCCTTGTGCTCGCCGCGCGCCGCCGCACCGCGCCCGGCCCCCGTGTGCCCGCACCACCTCGCCCCCTCTCCACGCCCGCACCGGCAAACCTATAAAAGGAGGTCGCACCACCTCTCCCTCCTCACCACGCCTCCTCCTTCCCCCTCTTGCCGCACTGGGAAATAAAAAGAAAAGAAAAGAAAAGAGAAAAGCAAGAAAAGAAAAAGGAAAATTTTAGAGAAAAATTAGAAAAAAATTTAGGAAAAAGTTTTGAAAAATATTTGGGAAATCTCTGGGCAAAATATATATTTTTCTCTCGGAAACAAAATTGATTTCAAAATAATTAGGGACTAATTATTAAAAAGGGATTTGGAGATATCTAACCATCGCATAATTTATTTATCTAGGAATTTATTTATAGCTTAGCTTGTCATTAAATATTATTTTTAATATATGGATTTTCTAAACTAAATTCTAAATTATTTAGTATAGTGTTTAGCTTCACGGTTAATTTATTATTTTCGGATTCAATTATTTTAACCCTAGAGCTTATCGATCCAATAAAATTTGGATGAAAATTAGAAGTTAACCATTTTATTTTTATATTTTGAGTCATCACCCATAATATTTCTCAAACTTTGAATAAACTAACTTGAAATAATGCCACATCATGATTAATTAAATTGATTCAACGCAAAACTTCAAATCGTTGTAACTCGTTCATTCTAGCCCGATTTTATCAAAACTCGGACCTAAATCTACGTAAAATCGTAGCCTAGTGTTAGGAGCCGCTTTACGATTTATTAGGCTTTTATTGGATCTTATTGGATTTTATTTGAATTCTAATCAAATTCAAATTGGATTTCTCGCACGTACGATGAGTCCAAGGGAACCATTGAGAACGTCGAAGACTCAAGCCAACAAGGTCACGAGCAAGGCAAGTCAACACTCCCTTTGAACATATTGATCCTATCTTGCGAAATGATGTTGATTTAAACTTGAAACATGCATGCTTTACACAAAATACCTATGCTTCATATACCATGCCTTGATATTGCTTACCTTTAGATATAATCTTTGTAACCCTCGATGTGATATAACCGGAGGATATCTTCTGTGAAATGCTTAGCCATGCTTATACTAGAATCTTGCATACTCATACTTTTACAAAGAGCTATATGCTTGGGCAGCTACCTTAGGGAATGTAGTTGGAATATGGCATGTGGAGACATGAGCGCCACATTGCCTAGAACATGATGAAATGAGTTTTTATGAAAACCAAAAATGAAAAACCAATGTTTTAGAGGGCGTATGGATGGATTTGGGTGGATTTCAGCAAAGGCTAGTACCGTCCCTAGTCAATTAAGGACCGAGCCATAGGACTTACAACTTAGAACGAGCCGCACAACCGTACTTCTCGAATGGGTATAGACCTAGCGGAGTAGATAGCGAGCGGAGGCGTATCCCCGCATAGTGGTTTAGGTGTGGGTGTTGAGTTAAGGACCTACCAATAGGTAGAGTGTCCTGGGCCTACCAATGATAGAGTGCCCGTAATTGTGATAAGACAAAAGGCCTTTATGTGAATTATAAACCAAACTTAACGATGACTTAAAGATTAAGTGAGTTTTCCCTTACCCCGTGAACGCCTGTAACTCCTCTCACGCTAGAAACGACGGCTAGAGTGCATGAGGACTTAAGTTTATGGAGCGGGTACTGCCAAAGTGAGGTTATCGAAAGGCTTTGCCGTGACCATCTCATATGAAGGGATGAAAGCTCATTCAATGAGCAGTTGCAGAGTACGGGTAAAGTGTACATCCAATGCAGTGTGAGTAAATCAATCTATTCGAATAGCCGTGCTCACGGTTAATGAGCGACATGACAAGCTTCTCCCGTGGCTAGACTCATAAGTTTTAAAATGATGTGGTATGGATAATGATTTTGTGAGCTGGTGGACTCAACTTCTCGACCTGCGAGAAGGTATAGACTCCCTAGAAAACCATGACGATCCGGAGACGGGAAACCATCCTTGGTATCACGATGGATGGCAGACAGAACCGTCACCGATTTAATATACTCTGAAACTAAAACTTGACTTGCTAGATGTTAGGTTTGTGAAATGATTTGCGAAAATTAGCTTTGTGCAAATAAACCACAACCACCCTTTGAATGACCCTATCATGTGCATCATTCCGTGTTGGCTTGCCGAGTACGTTGGGTACTCATCCTTGCTATACGCACAAACCTACAGATGTAGGCATGGAAGACCTGGAGGACCCGTATGCATACTACTAGGAGGAATGAAGACAATGGAGCGCAATAGTTCTTAGTCCCCAATTGTTGCCTGTAGGCGATTGACATATCGCTGCCTTCCGTCTGCTATCTTATCTAATCTCGATTTTGATTGTATCCCACCGCAGGTCCCGCATGTAATGATATTGCCTTCGGGCCTATTATTGTAATACTTTTGGTGTAAGACTATTCGTGCACTTTGCACCTCATAATTCAGTACTATACTTCGTGGGTACCAAACTACTCGATCCAGGGAAATGGTACTATGAACACGAATGATTCCCGTTCTGAAAACGGGGGTCTACAGGCCGGGGGCATGGCACGCGGGCCGACATGACAAGACCCGTTTGAGCAACCGTGCCTAATGTGCCATGCCTAAACGGGCCATGCCGCTCCCGTGCCCCGTGCCAGCCGGCCGTGCCGCCCGCTTGGCCCTCTCAGTACGCCCACCCAAGCAAAGCATGATCTAGTAAAAACAAATGCCTCATCTCTCTCCCTCCCTCTTGTCCTATCCATATGCTCTCTCCATCCAAACAATCTCTCACCCATCCCCAAGGATGCATCCTCGCTTCCTCCAAGCTTTACCAGCCCCTCTCACCCACCTTGTGACATTTCCACGGTGTTGTGGATGCAAAGAGCTCTGATGCGGCGACGCCATTGGATCGATGCACGAGGCAAATGCACGAGCCAACGCCAACGGATGTGATGCGGGAGACACTAGCACCGTGGGAGGCTTTCAAAGGCATCGTCATTGTGGGAGGCTTGCTAGGCAATGCAAAAGAGCGGCAGACGAAGCCTCCATGAGTGTGGTATGCGGTCGATGTGGCTTGTATGCGTGGTGGGATGTGGTTCGGATGCGTATGTGACGGAGGAAGGAAGTTGGCGCTGAAGTGAGCATTGGCATTGAATTTTCTCCTCGCCTTATTTTTTATTTTTTAATTGATGGCTGCACTTTTGTACTTTGGGAGGGTATTTTAGTTACAAAATTTAGCTTGGGCTTCGGGGTTCGTGTCGAAACTTGGTTTCGGCAATATAATTTCGGGGTCGCAGTCAAGATCGCCAAGCACAATGGGTTAGGAGAAGAAGAAGATTTAGACAGTTCAGGCCCTCTCGTGAGGTAATACCCTACTCCCTGTTTCGGTGGATTCGATCCACGAGTGTCTTTATTGATCTCGTGATCTAAAGCTCTTGCTTATGAAGTCGTATCTAGAATCTAATCTCTCGATCAAGTCTAAGATATCCTCAAGGGACGCCCCTTACCCCCTTATATAGTCTTGGGAGGAAGGGTTTACAAGTCGGAAACCCTATCTTATTCTAAGTTGGTTTCCTCAATCTTACCAAACCGTGACTATAGGCCGATTGCCTTATCTCTATCGGCAACCGTAACACCTAAGTCAAGTTCGGCTTACAGATATAGGTGCGCAATCTATCCCTACCTCCATCGGATAAGCTTGCCATGTGGATACCCGATTGCCATAATCTCCACAAAGAGCCCCGAGTCCTTTCGCCGACGAGACAACTCACTGCATAAAGCAAAGACTCAACCAAAAAAATCCCTTTGACAAGTGCTTTTGGCGCCGAGTGATTCCATCATCTCTCGCCTGAATCTTCCCGAGTGGCTCCAAAGACTCGTGAAGGGCTGGAAAAATAAAAATTTCTCAAAAATAAATATCTAGGTGCATCTCCCGATGCACCTAATTATAGGTGTAGCCCCGACTATGTGGTTAGTCAAAAATAGACTAAGCATATAGTCAAGAACTATAAAAAATTATTCTCATTGAGATGCCTAGCTCATGCTAAAGCAATCATAGAAATCTCATCACTCAGCAAGTTCATACTCAACCGAGTGAATTTGCCCGAGTCATCTCAGAACAAATAATTCAATCATCCCTCATGGATAAAAAGCACTCGGTAAGCTCTTGCTCAACCGAGTGGATTTGCCCGAGTAATCCCGGATTAAATATTTCATTCATCCCTCATGGGAAGACAAGTTTTTTTCAATCATATGAAAAATATGACCAAGTTATTAAATAGCTTTTGCCATAATACTGGTCTCAATCTTATAAAGATCTTCACCAAGGTGGAAAATAAACAAAGGTAAGATTACCCGACCAAATGCCGAAAAACCAAACAGCCCTTGTTCGTCAAGGCGGCTATAAAAACTCGTCGTTGGTCACCTTCCAAATTGCATCGTGCCAGCTTCTCATGAAGTCAAGCAAACCGCTGTATGGAAGGATCTTTTAAGGTATAGGGCACTCGGACACGCGCATATTGCCAGGGCAAATCTGCTTAAGCTCATCCGCTTAAGTCCCTAAGGACACGTATCAGACCACACCTTAGTTGGGCCGTAGATTTTCTTATGGGCTCGGCCCACTCACCGTAAAACCTAGCGCAACCCTCAAATCTTTCTTATAAAGACGCGAGGTCGTCCCCGCCTCTTCATCTTCCAAACGATTCCCCTTCTCACAGATCGTTCAACACTCACCGCGGAGAACCCTAGGCTTGCGCACTTCTCGGCCCATCCGCCAAGAAGCTCGCTTGCCGCGACAACTAGCTTCTGCAGCCAAAACTCCCACATCCATCGCCCAAGATCTAACCTTTCTCAGCCAGATCCGCTCCCCAACAACCTCGCTCTCATGGCAGAGGAGAAGAAGATTCCGTTCGACCAATGGGCCACCTCGGACGTGAGGGAATACACCCTCAAGGAGATGGTAAAGCACGGCGTGCTTCCGCCGAAGGAACTTGTGGGATGGCGCCCGGCGGCGGGAGGACTCCCGACCCCAAACACCGGTGAGCTCGTTGTCTTTACCTCCTTTTTCTATTGCGGGTTCAGCCTTCCCACCTCCGAGTTCTTTCTGGGGCTCTTGGATTATTATGGCCTTCAAATCTACCATCGAACTCCCAACTCGATGCTTCACATAGCACTCTTTATCCATGTATGTGAAGCTTTTCTCGCATTCTTCCTCATTTCAAACTGCTCCGTCGTATGTTCTACTCAAACCCCATCCGAACAAGGATCAACCTTGCGTCGTTGGTGGGCAGCTTTCAACTTCGCGGATCTCTCCGCAAAGACTACTTCTCTCTCCCTTGAAATCCTCGAACAAAGGCCGGCACGCGAACCGGTTCTACATCGCAATCTTGAACCCGGCCTTCCCGCCTTTGTCGGCCTTCCTCCTGTCCCCCAAGCCATCTTGGAGCACCGTCCGTAGCCCAAGAATGGGATGAAGCCAACGATCCGCTGCGAAGATCCTGGCGATGAAGAAGAGGAATCTTCATGGGGAACAAATCACTAAGCACTTCATTAGGTGCCGACCGGCGCCGATCAAGGAGCGGCCAAGCCGGCCTTCGAGTATGAAGGTGGAACGGACCCCACGGGAGGACCCGGATCCACTCACATACGAGATCCTGAAGATCCGGATGTACAAGCTCTTCTCATCCGGATCTCGCCGAGCGGGCCCTCATACTACAGCTCTTCCCATTCAAGCATCCATCGACCTCCTCCTCCCTGGTAGCCGATTGGATGCTTCATAGTATCTTTCGATCTTGACGTCTTGTCGTTTAATGTTGCACTTTCCCTTTCTCGCAGGAAAACGCCTCTATCACCTCCAAGCCATATAAGGTGGCTCATGATGACGCGCCACGTCGTGCCGCCAAGAAACCAACTGGCGGGATCAAGATCCAAGCCGATCCGGGCTGGGAAGCGGGCGGCGCGAGCGAGGACTCGAACAGCGCGCAAGTAAAAGGCGGCGATCATCGAGGACTCGGATGACGACGTCCCGGCTCCTCCTGGCCGAGACCCCACCTCTAAGGCGATCGCCGCGGACCGCACCGAAGATCCGCCGGCCATCCGTAAGCTCCGAAACCAAAGTCCCGAGCTCTTTCGCAAAACTTTTCTTTATCTTCGCCGTGTTCACTTGTGCAGGAGGCCCCAGGGACATAGATCCCGCTGGAGGGGTGAAGGGCCAACCCCGCCGCTGCTCCCGAAGTGCCAAGGCCGTCGAGCCAAAACCCCGGAGCCCGCAACCGAGTGCGAGCGTTCCGGAGAAGCATCCTTCTCCTCAGAAGGAGAGCGCCCCTAGGGAGGAGCCCCCGACCGCGCCGGGTATCCCGACCGGAAACCATGGGCTGCAGGGAACCCTGGCCATGCGCCCGAGCGCCCCGACCGAGGGTCACTCGGCGCGAGCCCGAAGAAGAGGAAGGGCCCTATTGCCCCACCTAGGCGTGCAGCCAACCGAAACCGGTGAGACTTGCTTCGGAACTTTCCTTTGTTCTTTCAATTTTGAATCCTTCATGTCTTCATTGGTCTTTCTTGTTTGCCAGCCACGGTAGAAGAGATCCCCAGGCTACAGTCTGCTGAGACCTGGGTTCCTCCGATCAGAATCGAGTGGCGGGACTCGGAAGGCGAGAGACAGGGCATCATCCTCGACCGGCAAGCTGAAAAGGATGAAAGGGATGCCCTCGTCGAGAGCCCGAATGAGGCGACCCGATCGCTCAACGTAAGCCTTCGTCTTTCTTTTTGATTATATCTTCGTTACTCTTCGCCGATCATTCTTCTACTTTCGCATGCAGAAAGAATATTGCCGCTCAATGGCAAAATCCGAGGTGCTGGAAAAGCTGGTGCCTCACTTGAACTCCTTGGAGGACGTTCGCCGACTGCCTGAAGGTCACTCGGGAGGAGGCCGCTTCGAGGAGGCCGCTTTAAGGAGGAGATCTCGGAGCTTCGGAAGCGAACCTCGACCTCCGCGGATCAATCGGAAGTAAGCCCGCTCTCCCAACTTCATTATGATTCTTTTGTTGATCTTGTCAATCGATAATCCTCTTTCGTTGTAGAAAATTCTTCGAGGTCCACTCGCTTCAAGTCCAATGGAAGCGCAGCCTCGACAAGGCCGAGATGGAGGCCGAATTTGAAGGTAACCTTCTTTGAAGTCAAATCCCGTGTGCTGCTTTATTCCCGAGTGCCTTGAATGATCTGGAACTCCTTGCAGCTTATAAGATGAAGACCCGAGCCCAATACGACGTCTTACTTGGGCGGATCAAGTCTAGCGACGAGATTCGGAAGAGGTCGCCAACGCCGCCACGCCGATCTTGACATCCTTGTTTGATCAAGGAGTTGGGGCCAGCTCGCTGGAGCCAATCGAGATTTTTGACAAGCTTCTACTGGCTCCCGAACATGATCGAAGAACATCACCGAAGCGGCCAACATGGGGGCTGGTCTCGGCTCTTGCACGTGCACAAGTCCCTCTACCCCGAGTGGATATTCATTCAATCTGGGAGGGCTTCGCACGAGGGGACAACAGCAGCAGTGCCTTAGATATGCTCGGCGAGGCGCAAGAGGGCGAAAAGATCTCTTCGGATGTTGTAAACAATTTTAAGCTTTGAACTTATATTCGACTTTGCTTTGTGAATGTCATGTAATCGTAACACTCTTGACATGGAATCTTTGTGACTATTTTTAGTTTATTTATGTCAATGCCTTGATTCGAGCCTTTGCGTGAAATTTCTTAAGTAGTTTTCGTTCGTCTGTCATCAAGCCTAGGCTCGATTAGGTCATCTGAAAACTCTCTCCTTAGACACCGAGCTCGAGTCGAAGGACATTAAACAATGATAAACTAAATTATGCACAAAAATTTGATGAGGAAAATTCGAGCTTTATTGATATGTGTATTCAATTGCCTAGCTCAAGAAGTCATCTTGCTTGAGGTTGGCAAGTCAAGGAAAACATGAGGCCTTAGCCAAATTAGGCGTAAAACCGTCGAAGATGCTCGATATTCCAGGAGTTCTCCACCATGGACCCGTTTTTTCGCTTTAGCCGGTAGCACCGCCGAGTTACTTCGGCGATTATATAGGGTCCTTCCCATAAGGGAGATAATTTGTGTCGGTCTTTGGTGGTCCGGATCTTGCGTAGGGACCAGTCGCCAACAATGAAAGCTCGTGCTCGCACGTTGCGACCGTGGTATCTTCTCGAGCCCTTGAAGGTATTTGGCCGACCGGATGAGGGCCGCCTCGCGGCCTCTTCCACCTGGGTGAGGTCATCCACTCCTCGATGTCGTAGCGTTCATCGTTGAAGCCGCTGGACCGGAGGGACTCATACTCCATCTCGTTTGGCAACATGGCTTCGCGCCATAGACCAAAAAGAAAGGAGTTTGGCCGGTGGCCCGACCGGGTGTAGTTCGCACGACCATAGAACCGAGGGAAGTTCTTGACCCACTTGCCAACGTAAGGGCTTAGCCTGGCCGAAGACGCGAGCCTTGATGCCTTGGAAGGACCATGCCGTTTGCTCGCTCGACTTGCCCATTGCTTTTAGGGTGGGCTACCGATGCATAGCAGATCTTGATTCCGAAGTCTCTCGCATTCCTTGAAGATGCCTCCCGTGAATTGAGTCCCATTATCGCTATGATTCTCGTTTGGGACGCCGAAGCGGTGCACGATGTTGAGGAAAAATCCCGTGCTTTGTCCGCGGTGATCGTGGCGACTGGTTTGGCCTCAATCCACTTGGAGAACTTGTCGATTGCGACGAAGAGGTGTGTGAATCCTCCTGGAGCTTTCTTGAAAGGACCAACCATGTCCACCCATACCGCGAACGGCCAGAAAGTGGGATTGTTTGAAGCTCCTGGCCGAACATGGCTTTGCCGGCGAAAAACTGGCAGCCTTCGCAGTTCTTACGACTTTTCCGCGTCTGAGACCGCGGTAAGCCGAAGAATCCTTGCCCGTAAGCTTTACCGACCAGAGTGCTTAGCCGCCGCGTGGCTTCCGCATATGCCCGAGTGGATATCTTGGAGTAATTGTTTCCCTTCTTCGGGTGTGATGCACCTCATTAGAGTTCCGTGAGGGCTTCTCTTGTATAGATCTCGAGTCGACCATGACGTATGCTTGGCAACGACGCCGGACGCGTTCGCTTCATCCCTGGCCATCCGGCAGCCTCTTGCCGAGTTAAGAATTTGATGAGCGGCGTCCTCCGCCTCAGTATCGATCATGGTGACTTCGTTCGTGGTTTGCTCGTTGGGAGCCGTCTTTGCCGTGACGGTTGGCTCGTAGAGATGTTCGACAAAGACATCTCGTTGGAGCGGCTTCGCGCTTAGATCCGAACCGCGCTAGCTCGTCTGCAGCCTTCGTTGTTATGTCTCAGACATGTGAGAGTTCTAGCCCATCAAACTTGTCCTCAAGCTTGCGGACCTCTTGTCGGTAGGCCTCCATAGTGTCGCCTCAAGCAGGACCCGCCTTTCATCACTTGATTGACAACCACTGGGAGTCGCTTTCACAATAAGCCGACGATCTCGAGTGAGACTGCGAGGCGCACCATGTAAAAGAGTCAGATTCACGCGACGTTGTGTGATGCGGAGAAGTGGAGGTGAAGGACATATCTTAGTCTTTCTCCGCTTGGGGGAGATAAGTACAACTCCCTGCTCCCAAGCCGCTGATCCTCTTGGATCCGTCGAAGTGCATGGTCCAAGTGTTGGAGGTCTTCCCGAGGCACGTGTTCTTGCTGTTCGGTCCACTCGGCCAGAAGTCCGCTAAGGCTTGTGACTTAATGGACGTCCCGGGCTTGAAAGTTAAATCCAAAGGGCATCGCCTGTGGCCCACTTGGCGATGCGCCCGCTGCCTCGCGGTTGTGGACGACGTCGCCGAGTGGAAAAGAGGTGATGACGGTGATCGAGTGACCCGAAAGTAGTGTGCCAATTTCCTCGCGGTTATTAGAACACCATAAAGCAATTTTTGTACCTGGGGTATCGGATTTTGGCTCTCGCCAATACTTCGCCGACAAAGTAAATTGGTCTTTGAATCTTCGGTCCGTCCTTCTTCCTCTCGTTCAACCACAAGGACCGTGCCGACCACTTGGTGAGTGGCCGAGACGTATGCCAAGAGAGGGGTTCCCTGGGCCGAGGTGAAGCCAAGACGGGTGGCGTGGTAAGGAACCCTTTGAAATCTTCAAAGGCCTTGTCGCCTTCGTGGTCCACCGGAAGTCGTCTGTCTTCTTCAAGAGCTCAAGAAGGGCATGCCTCGTTCGCCGAGTCGAGATATGAAACGGCCTGCCGCCATGCAGCCAGTGAGCTTTTGGACGTCTTTCTCGATTACTCTGGGGCTTCATATTTAAGATGGCGTTGATCTTCCGGGTTTGCTTCAATGCCGCGATGTGATACCATGAAGCCGAGCGCTGTTGCCGAAGGGACGCCGAAGGTGCACTTCTCCCGGTTCAACTTCATTCTCAAGGCCCGAATGTTTGCAAAGGTTTCTTCTAAGTCGGCGATCAGGTCTTCTTTCGCTTGGTCTTGATGACAACATCGTCGACATAAGCTTCAACGTTTTTGCCGATCCGCGCCTCGGAAGCATCTTTGGATCATGCGTTGGTATGTAGCTCCGGCGTTCTTCAGCCGAAAGGCATGGTGATGTAGCAAAGAGGCCCCGAACGGCGTGATGAAAGATGTCTTCAAGCGCCTGGATTCTTTCAAACCGATCTCGGTGATAGCCCGAGTAACAATCCAAGAAACTTAAGAGTTCGCACTGGTGTGGAGTCGACGACTTGGTCGATGCGAGGCAGCCCGAATGGATCTTTGGGGCAGGCTTTGTTGAGGTCGGTGTAATCGACACACATGCGCCATTGCCCCGTCTTTTTGGACTAGGACCGGATTGGCTAACCTCGGGATGAAGGACTTCTTTAATGAAGCCTAGCCAAGAGCTTTGCAAGTTCTTCTTTGATCGCGTCTTTTCGATCCCGTGCGAACTCGCGTAATCGTTGTTTTATTGGTTTGGCGTCATCTTTGACGTCAGAGAGTGCTCGATCACCTCCCTAGGAATTCCAGGCATATCAGATGGTTTCCAAGCAAAAACATCTTTATTATTTTGGAGGAAGGTGACGAGCGCGCTTTCCTATTTAGGATCTAGGTCGGCGCCGATTGACAGCAAGTAGCTTTGGAGGGATCGACGAATCAAGGGAGATCTTTTGGTCTTGGCGTCGCCGGATCCCGATTTGGCTATCTTCTTCGCTGTGGACTTCGCCTCCGCCGAAGTTGATGCAGCCAATCGGACTTCTTGTTGGCCACGTAATCTCTCGCGAGATTGGGCCATGTCGCAGCTCTCCTTGTCGCAGAAGGCTTGCTTCACATCGTCGCGAAGAGTGATGACGCCGTTGGGACCCGGCATCTTCATGCAGAGGTAAGTGTAGTGAGGGATCGCCATGAACTTGGCAAGCGCAGGCCTTCCGATGATGGCATGATACGCCGTTTCGAAGTCGGCCACCTCGAAGGTGACGTTCTCCGTTCGGAAATTCTCTCGGGCTCCGAAGGTGACGGGAGGGAGATATGCCCGAGTGGAGTTGAAGATAGCCCCGGATAACTCCGTGGAAGGGGGCCGAGCTTGCTTTGAGTTCGGACTCGGATCTCGCATTTCATCCATGGTCTTGGCAAACAGGATGTTGAGGGCGCTGCCCCCATCGATGAGGACGCGCTTAAGCCTGATGTTGCGGACCACGGGGTCCAGGACGAGTGGATATCGTCCCGGGTGGACCACTCGGTCAGATGATCCGAGCGGTCAAAGGTGATGGCCACCTCCGACCATCGCAGATATTGAGGGACTTCAGTTGAGCCGCGTTGACCTCCCGATCGCTAGCTTTTGTTTCCTCTGGATTCATAAGCTAAGGGCCCCGAAGATGTGGTTGAGCTCCCCACCGGATCTTGAAAAGGTTCGCATTTTCAGCCGCGTTGTTCTTCTTGGCGCCTGATGGGCCGCCGTCGCCGGCTTCTTGTTGAGTCGCGCCGCAGATTGCTTAGCGAACCGCTTGTAGATAAAGCGCTCCTTCGCGTGCTTGTGATTCGGATGGTGGGTGCACCGGGCGTTCATGATGGCGTCGTAGGCGGCGACTGGGACGACGTTGAGTATTGGAGGTTGCGGCCACTGTGTCTTCGATCGGCGCTTGCGATCTTTCGGCCCCTGTTGCCGTTGTTGCCGCCATCCTTCTTAGGATTTCTGGCTTCCTCCCGTTTGCTTGTCATCTCTTCCGTCAGCCGGTCTTGACGGGCGGCTTTCATGGCGTCGTTTGATTTGGCGTATGAGTTCGCCGTCTCAAACATCTCGCTTCACCGTCTTCTGGCTTTCGTCCGAACTTGCCGATAAGCGGCTCATCACGGACTCCCTTCCTCGGAAGGCAGGATGATGATGTCATCGGTGATGTTCGGGATCTTGTTGCGCTTCTCGGAGAAGCGACGAATGTAATCCTTCGAGGCTCGTCCGCTCCGGATGACATTGTAAAGGTCGAAGTGCGTGCGGGCCTCTCGAAGGTGCCTTGGAAGTTGGCGATGAAGTGGTCCCTCGCCCGCTCCACGAGCCGATTGAGCCTCTTGGCAGCCGGTGAGCCGCTTTCTAGCCGAGTTTGCGAGGGCCACGGGCGTAGTTGGCCATGGCTTTGTTGTCGCCACCGCAGCTCTGATGGCAAGGGTATACACAAGCTAACCAAGATTCGGGTCGGTTTTGCCATCGTACCTTTCTATTCCCGTTGGCTTAAAGCCACTCGGCCAATGCACTCGACGGAGCTCCCGAGTGAAGGCCGGTACTCCATCGTCGCCGCTATCGGTGATCCCCTCCGATCTTCCCTGAGTGCGACTGGCCGCGCTCTTGGTAGCGGCGATCGAGGACTTCCCGCGCATCACTCGGCGGGTCTTCTCGTTGGCCGGTTGGGTAGCCGGAACTGCTGCGGCGGACTCGGTGGTGGACGGGTGGACGTCCATGTCGTTTGTGGCGAGAGTCGACCGTCCGCTCTTGGTGCCCGGGCGTGGACTCGCGAGGTGGGCCTCTGGCCTCAAGTTGTCGATCGAGCCGCCGGGCCTCCTTTAGTCCCCGACTTTAGGGGTGGGAGCCGCGTCTTGTCCGGCGTTTCGGCCACGGATTCGCCGGCCGCGCCAAATGGTGGGAGGGCCGTTAGCCGTGGCAAGAACGATGGTCTTGATCTTATCAAGTATAGGAGTCACGTTGGCCTGAGCCGCCTCCATGACGGTGTCCAAGAGCGTGAGTGCGGCGACAGCTGCTTCGCCGCGGCGCCCGGAAGACGTTGGTGTTGCGAACCCGTGTTTGGAGGATGGCCTCCCGGGCAGATCGTCCGGCCGCACGCAGATCCTCGCTTCCTTTTGTCGCCCTCGTCTTTGCGTTGTTTGTCCTCCCTGGCCATTGCCTTGCGCTCAAGCTCCACTCTAGCTCGCTCCTCTTCGGCAAGCCTTCGCCATGGTCGAGCCTCCGGATTCATCCTGGCCGGCCATGAGGACGTCAGCTTCCGCTCGCATCCATAGGGCGTCGAATTGTCGGCCTCGTCGAAGGGATGCCGTAGAGATTGTCGGGCGGCATGAGCCGAGGTATCCATTGAGCTCAAGATGAACAGGAGCCGAAGGACGGGAGGATGACAACACCTCCCTTGATCCTCGGAAATCCGGACCGGATCGCTCCGGTCCGAGCCTGAGCTTGGGGGATTAGGCTCCTCCGAGTGGATCCTCGCCAACTCGGGGGAGAGCAGTTGACTGTAGATCTTGGCGACGTTTGGTAACCCAAACGGCACCGAGAGGTCTGAAGCTGAGTAGATTGCTTCCGTCGGGGAGGCAAGAAGATTGGCGCAGATCTCGTCGGCATTCAATAATCCGAATGGCGCCGAGTGAAGTCCGTCGTCGAAGAAGGTGGATCGCATCTTGGTCTTCAAGATGTTGTTGAAGATCTCGGCGCCGTTGGGGAGCTCGAATGGTGCCGAGTGGGTCTTTCCCTTCGACTCGGTTCGAATCCGAGTCGAAGGAGGAGTCGTCGACGGTTGGCGGCAAAGTCGCCGAGTCTTGAAGGAGATCCCATCACGCTTGCCTGGCGAGATTTGTTGAAGAAGTCTTGACGCGCGGCCCCTACCTCGGGCGCACCAACCGCCGAAACTTGGTTTCGGCAATATAATTTCGGGTTCGCAGTCAAGATCGCCAAGCACAATGGGTTAGGAGAAGAAGAAGATTTAGACTCGGTTCAGCCCTCTCGTGAGGTAATACCCTACTCCCTGTTTCGGTGGATTCGATCCGCCGAGTGTCTTTATTGATCTCGTGATCTAAAGCTCTTGCTTATGAAGTCGTATCTAGAATCTAATCTCTGATCAAGTCTAAGATATCCCTCAAGGGACGCCCCTTACCCCCCTTATATAGTCTTGGGAGGAAGGGTTTACAAGTCGGAAACCCTATCTTATTCTAAGTTGGTTTCCTCAATCTTACCAAACCGTGACTATAGGCCGATTGCCTTATCTCTATCGGCAACCGTAACACCTAAGTCAAGTTCGGCTTACAGATATAGCAGGCGCAATCTATCCCTACCTCCAGTCGGATAAGCTTGCCATGTGGATACCCGATTGCCATAATCTCCACCGCCTTTTCTATAACTGAGGAGTAGGTTATAAGATAGTCGCCTAGTACCATATATAGTTGGCCAAACAGGCCAGGTTCACTAGGCCGGTACCGGCCCGACGCCAAAAAGCACAGCACTGGCACGACACGGCTCGATCATTGCGTTGTGCTTGGGCCTTGTCCTCGGCACGACGTGCCGGCCAGCACGGCCCGGTCTAATGAACAGGAAGGCATAATAGAGGAAGGTAAAATAGATGAGGGAGGCAAAATAGACTTATTTTAGTAATATAAGGCATGACCCAAAGTTTCGAGGATGAAATAGACTTATTCTAGCCAAAAATAAATGATTCAAAGAGATGAGGGAGGCAAAATAGACTTATTCCAAGAAGGAGCACGGTGGGGTCGTGCCTTGCCGGCGCACGGCACGACCCGAGTCCTATTGGGCTATGCCTCGGGCCGTAGGTGCAGCCCGTGGGCATGGCCTGCCGTGCCTTTGTCGGGCCTATGACGGTCGTGTCGAGCGGCCCGTCTGCCAACTATAGTACCATAATGACCTTTTGATGTGTTTTATGCGTACTATTATGAGATAGCCGTTGATCATTTCTACCGTAGGTCAACAAGGCAAGTCCTCGCTAGTAGCCGATAGACTAATCTCAACAATGCTTGCCAAAAATTGCTCTATCCGCGTGTGCACTTCATTGCTCTCTCCGCGCATTCGATTGAAAAAAAAATCGGGAATATACATTTTTAATAATTCCCGTCCCACATGACGAGGACGCGAGATAGCTCGCATGGCGATGCAGCTACAAGACCAACGGCTGAGGTAGTCTCACGCGGTGGCCTAGCGGCACCACCTCCGTCCTATGCCCTAGAAGCACGACATCATGTTGGCCGTGATCGCACCGCGCCACGACATGGTCGCATGGTTAAGTTGTGCGGAACCGAGGCGATCCCGTAGCTCGGGCACGCGGACCAAGGTGTGGCCCAACGCACGGCACCGCTCCAGCCGATGAGCTGCTTCTGGCCGTACGTGGCCGACTCGTGGTACCGCCTGGGCGCTCGTGGTGGCGTGCTTCCCATTGCCAGGGCTCGTGTTGGTGCCGCGCGATCTCACCGAGCACCGTGTTGCCGTGCTTCCGAGCCATGGGACCATCGCGGTTTCACTCGTATATGCAGGTGGGAACGCTCGAACGCGGTCCCATGGCTTCGCAACCCGATTTTGTAGTTTACCCATGTTGGGTACCAATTATAGGGATATCCACAGAGAGGGGATCACGAGTCGAGACACTTGACACCTTAGGCAAGCGATTCTAGTCCGGCCGACCCCAAAGGGATAGGCTACGTCCGTTTGACCCCGGCTCCATCTCGCCCGACCCTAAGGGAATGGGTCCACCTCGCTCGATCCCGAGAGAACGGGCCCGTCTCGCCCGGCCCAGGGGAGCAAGCTTCGCTCGACCAACCCCGAGGGGACACCACCTCGCCCGACCCCGTGGGAACGGGCTCATATTCCTCTCGTACTCCTAGGAAACGGGTCTCGCCTTTTCCCAAGATGTGGGAACCACGATATGACCCGTGCTATCTCCCAACCACTACGAGAGTGAGAAAGGAGTACCTGCGGCCAATCTCCAACCAAGAGTGGGAGTAGGAACGAGGTTGACTCTTTTCTCATGACCGACCGTACTGAATTGTTACGACATCTACAGTGCAGGTAAGCGACCACCGTATCGCCTAATCCATGTATGACACCCAATGCGGGTGTCCATCCCTATGTCATTCGCCCGGGCAAGATTGGGATGTCACGACCGACTAACCACTCCTTTGCGTGGCAACGGTGAAGGAATAGGGTCACTGGATAGGTTCAACCATGTCGTCATCAACAGGGCTCGTAGGGTCCACGCCGATGGAGAAAGAGGGGACAAGACAATGCCAAGCGCCTTTTCCCCTTACTTTCTCTTGTGTAACCCTCTCCTCCCTTTGGGCTATAAAAGGGGACGAGGGATGAGCGGAATGGAAAGGTCATAGAGACATAGCCCAACATACTCACCAGTCTGTAACCCCCTAAATATGAATTTACTGCAAGTAACACAAGCAGCTCTACACTAGGCGTAGGGACATTCTGCCCGAACCAGTATACATCTTTGTGTCCTCTCTGCACACCATCCGAGCCGATTGTGCAAATGACTAGAGATTTACTAGTTGGTGGTTAGAAACACCGACGCTGACGCGCGTGTAGGGATCTTTTGCGCGTCCGGTCATCACTTAGTAGGTACGGATGGCTAGCCACAACGGAGCTCGGCCCTGTGCACACTTGTGCGCTTCAGAGCCTCGACTTTCTTGCCACCACAGAGGGCGGACTGAGGCAAGTATGTTCCCCTGTCTGACCCCTTCACGCCTTCTGCCTCGATCACGTTATCAAGGCCCTCGGGGAGTTGTGCCTGCATGCCCCAGTGGCCCACTCCATCGGAACGGCCAACTCTCGACTTACTATGAGAGGCCGGAGTGTTGGCTAAGCGCTCCTTGGGGCCCCAGCCATCCCAAGGAGACTTGCATAGCCTCTCCTTCGCGTTTGCCAACGTCACAACATAGCTCGCCGGGAAGCACTTCTTTCCTCGGAAGGCTTATTCCAAGATGCCCCAACGGCATTCCCTATCGGCTCCGCACAACGCCGCACGGACGTTCGATCATCTTCCGGTGCAACGCGTGCGTCCGCTGCCCACGGACGGGAGTTCGTGGGCGTGACAGAGTATGTCTCGAGTCCATCCACGACGGCCTCATGGAAGGCTCCGAGGGTCCTTCGACTCGACTCAAGCGGAAAGCCATCATCCCTCATGCGAGTGTTTCATGATGAGGGCCCCAAAAGGGCACGTCGAGGGCGTCGATGGTAGGGAGGAAACTCCTCCGGATGGCCCCAGCGCGCGGCCAAGAGGAATGCAACGCCCGCGCCTCCCCGACGGACCAGCTCGAGCTCGATAGAGAGAGCTCAACCGGCGCGGCTCGAGCTAGAGCTCGAGCGCCGTGGCGATGGCGGACGAGCGCGTGCGCATGGCACGTGACATGAACGAAAAATTGTTGAGGATGATAGAACCCCCGCTTCGCCCAAGCGAGCCAAGACATCGCTGCGGTAGTAGCGTTGTTGCCCTGAGGGCTCCTGCAGCCCACGACGCCCGAGGATCATCGGGCCCAACAAGAGATCCACGTGCTACTCGAGTGAGCAAGCAGAGCAAAGATGTGAAGAGCTTCATGTCCCGGCGACACGGCCCGACGCCGCCCAATGCTCGCGTGCCCGGGCGACACGACAAAGACGCGTCGGTCTATTGGCCCGACGCCACCAAAGATCCGCCCTGGACAACACAACAAGGAAGCGCTCGGTCCACCAACCCCATGCAGAGCGAGAGACCACCATAGTCTCACTCCCGGACGCCTCTGGACCTCCATTGGTATTGGACGTCCTTTGGAGGTCTTCTTTGCCTCCACCAATTCCTCCAAGCTCTTCATGACCCTCTCCAATGTCCCTAAGACATATAAGATCATTATGTAGTAATCTATTCTAAAAAATATGAAAAGTATCACTTAAGAACGAGTTCACCTCTAAGTTTAGTCGCACAATCGAGCATGGGTCATTGGACCTTGCTTAACATGTTGTAAGGATCAGCGGGTGCATCCAAAGGAGTGATGTCCTCATTACAGAAGTCCCGACCAAAGAAGGACGACGCCAGGACAAGAACGAAGGCTTCCTGAGCCGAATGGCTGCCTCATGATCTTTGGCGGCCCGACGACCTATGACTCCAAGCGCTACCGAAGCCCTCATGCCACGAGGTTTACACGGCCGAGCCGGCTATGCCCATCCACCTCGACTGGTCCGAGGACACCATCACCTTCGATCAAACCGACCACCCGGATCATGTCCTACAGCCCAAAAGATATCCATTAGCGGTTGACTCGATCATCGCACAAAGCACCTCACAAAGGTATTGATAGACGGAGGCAAAGTGGCCTCAACATCATGTACGCCGAGACGCCGACGCTATGGGCGTCGACCGCCGCGCATTTGGCTGATTGGGGAACCTTTCCACGATGTTGTGCCTAGAAAGAGCTTGCCCCTGCAAGCATCGACCGCCTGCTACTTTTGGGAATCGACCAACTTCTGGAAGGAGACCTCACTTTCGAGGTGGTAGGGTTCCGTGGATATTTTGGGATGACCATGCTACGCGGTTCATGGCCGTGCCCAATTACACCTACCTTAAGTGAAGATGCCAGCCCACGAGGCATCATAACCGTCGCACCTCCTTCCAACATGCCTACCGATGCGAGGTGGAGTGCGTCGAGCATGCCTCAGCAGCCATTGCCTCTCGTGGGGGCTCGCGGTCCTCCTGTGCGAGGGCCGATGAGGAAACACCCGACCCCAAGCGGCCGGCTAGGTCCTTCAACCCCACTGGTGGGAACCAAGGAGGTCCTCATCGACCCCGAGAATTCCAGCCGACAAGGTGGTGTGCATCGGCACCGTGCTTTGTGCCAAATAGGAAAGCTCGCTTGTCGACTTCCTCCATGCCAACAAAGACATCTTTGCATGGAAACCCTCGGATATGCCCGGGATTCAGGGAAGTCAATGAGCATGCCTTGAAGATTAGGCCGGGCTCCAAGCCGACCAAGCAATGCCGCGTTGCTTGATGAGGAGAAACGCAGAGCCATCGGCGAGGAGATAGCGAAGCTTTTGGCGGCCGAATTTCATCAAGGAAGTTTATCACCCGAGTGGTTAGCCAATCCTTTTCTTGTACGAAAAAATGGGAAATGGAGAATGTGTGTTGATTACACGAGCCTCAACAAAGCGTGCCCAAAGGATCTGCTTTCCTTTTCCGCATAGACCAAGTAGTCGACCTCTGGTGCGAAACCCTTTGCTTCCTTGATGCATACTTGTGGTACCACCAGATTGCAATGAAAGAGTCCGACCAGCTCGCAACCTCTTTTATCACCCTTCTTGATCGTTTTGTTATGTCACAAGTGCCATTTGTCCGAAGAACGCGGGGGCTACATACCACTGATGTATGCTCAAGTGTTTCGGGAACTCATCCTAGCAACCGTTGAGGCATACGTGGATGACATCGTGGTCAACACAGACGGCTGACCAAATCGAGCCGACCGGAAAAGACCTTCACGAAGCTTCGCAAAATGACATCAAACTCAACCCCGAAAAGTGTGTCTTCGGGTGCCGAGAGGCATGCTCCTGATTCATCGTTCGCGAGCGCAACATCAAAGCCAACCCGAGAAGATTTCGCCATCATGAACATGGGTCCAATTCAGAATGTAAAAGGGGTTCAGCGAGTCACTGGATGTCTCACGGGTAAAGCCTCTTCATCTCGTGCCTTGGCGAGCACACACTCCCCTTTATCCGAAATAGACCGACCATTTCACGTGGACGCCCAAGGCACATGAGGCCCTTGACAAGATCAAGCAACTCTTGACCAAGGCTGCGATTTTGGTTTCGCTGCCAAGGGCGAACAACTCTTGCTCTACACAACGCCACCACCCAAGTGGTCGTTGCCGTCATGGTGGAGCGAGAAGAAGAGGGCATACCCTCATGGTGCAACCCCCCATATACTTCATCGGGCCGAGGTCCCGTTTCTGAGTCCAAGACCTGCTACCCTCGCATCCGAAACTCTTTTGCACTATCCCGATTGTAAAGAGGAAGCCGCGCACTACTTTGAGTCGCATCCTAGTGACATTAGTGTCGTCCTTTCCCTCTCGGCGAGGTTATACAAAGTAGGGACACTACGGGAAGGATCACACAGTGAACGCTCGAGCTGGTGGGCTAGGGCCTCATTTATGCCCCTCGGACGGCCATCAAGTCCCAAGTGCTAGCCGACTTCGACGGGTCCAAATGCCCCCCGACAGATGTCGACCAAGAATACTGGACGATGTACTTCGACGGGTCATTGATGAAGAAGGACGCTGGCCTTGGATTGGTTTTCGTCTCCCCTCTTGGAGTGCGCATGAAGTATGCAATCCGCATTCACTTCCCTGCATCCAACAATGTGGCTAAGTACGAGGCACTCATCAATGGCCTTCACATTGCCATCGAGCTCGGCATCTGACGACTTGATGTCTGTGGTGACTCACAACTGGTCGTCAGTCAAGTTATGAAGGAGTTAAGCTGCCACAACGACAAGATGGCCGCATACTGCCAAGAAGTCCGCTGGTTGGAGGACAAATTCGATGGCCTCGAGCTTAACCATGTCCTGAGGCGACTCAACGAAGCGGCCGACGCATTGGCAAAAATGGCGTCTGGTCGGGAACCCATACTGACCAGCATTTTCACCAGTGACCTACACAAGCCATCAATCCGCTATGAGGAACTGGGCCCGGAGGCTAACCAACCACCGACCCCATCTAGCGGCGAGTCATTTGCTCTAGGCTTGGGGGCTGCCCAACCCTCAGCTCCATCCAACCTCAAGGTCATGGAGCTCGATGAGGGGCCAGTATCAAAGCCCGACCCTCCGAGCGACTAGAGGACACCTTACCTAGACTACCTCATTCGAGAGATGCTCCTTGCCGACAAAACAGAGGCCGACGGCTCACGCATCGCGCCAAATCTTTCGTCATCATCGAAGGGGAGTTTCTACAAGAAAAGCGTTGCCAAGGTCTTGCAATGATGCATCCCTGCTGAACAAGGGAAGTTATTGCTAAAGGACATCCATGACCGAGCACTCGCGGGCACCACGGCGTGCCCGGGACCTTGGTTGGGAATGCGTTCCAACAGGCTTCTACGGGCCGACTGTGGTGGCCGATGATGAGCGGTCGTGCACACCTACGAAGGGTGTCAATACTATGCTCTAGCACCCACCTACTCGGCGCAGCAGCCCTCTAGACGATCCCCATCACATGGCCGTTCGTGGTCTAGGGGCTCGATATGGTAGGGCCCCTCAAGAAGGTGTCTGTGGGCTACACGCATTTGCTTGTCACCATGGACAAGTTCACCAAGTGGATTGGGGCACAACCGATCTCGGCGATCATATCCGAGGAAGCTGTAAAATTCTACCTCGACATCATCAACCATTTTGGGGTTCCAAACTCCATCATCATGGCATAAAGGCACACAGTTCACGGGGAAAAATTACTCAAGTTCTATGATGACCGCCACATCCACGTTGACTAGGCCGCCGTAGCGCACCCCCGTACGAACGGGTAGGTCGAGCGTGCTAACAGCATGATTCTATAGGGACTTAAGCCCAGGATCTGCAACCGCCTGAACCAGTTCGACAAGCGGTGGGTCACACAGTTGCCAGCGGTCCTCTGGAGCTTGAGAATGACCACGAGCAGAGCGACAGGTTACACCTCCTTCTTCATCGTTTACGGTGCCGAAGTCGTCCCCGACCGACCTCGAGTACGGGCGCCAAGGGTCGTGGCGTACGACGAGCAGGAAGCCAAGAGGTCCCTCGAAGATGCCCCTGGATCACTCGACGAGGTTTGAGACTCACCCTCCTCCATTCGACCAAGTACTGGCTGGAGCACTGCGATGGTATCACGGCCGGCCGCGTGCGGGGCCAAGCTTTTGAGGTTGGCGAGCTGGTGCTCCGTCTCGTCAAGAGCAACAACAACCGCCAAAACAAGCTCTCCTCACCATGGAGGTGCCGCACGTCATCGCAGAAGTACTCCGTCCGGCACCTACAAGCTCGCGACCGCCGCCGATGAAGTCTTCACCAACGCTTGGAATATCGAGCAGCTATGCCACTTTTACCCCTAATATTTCCAAGCTGCACACGCACTTATCCATCCGAAACTCGAGGAAAGTTTTTCCTCTTAGCATTTGTGGTTACCTCGGTGCTCGGTGATGCCCAACCCCGGCAACGACTCGTGGTCGACCTTGCCGGTGGGGCTGATGGAGGCCTTCTCATTCTCGTTGGTTTCGCCGACGCCCGACCTCAAGCAATGGCTCAGTGTCGACCTTGGTCTGGGCTGAGGAGGCCTTCTCATTCTTAGTTGTTTTCAGCAACACCCGACCCCCAAACAACGGCTTAGGATCGACCTTGCTCGGGGGCTGATGGAGACCCTCTCGTTCTCGTTGGCTCGGGCCGATGCTTGACCCTGCAATGCACTCGTGGTCGACCTTGCTCTGGGCTCGGGGAGGCCTTCTCGTTCTCATTGGCTCTCGGCGCCCGACCCCAAGCAACGGCTCAAGGTCGGACCTTGCTCGAGGGCTATCACACCCAGAAATTTAGCCAAATTTAGACTATTTTATGTATAAATCCTGTTCGGGAATCAACCAGGGTACACAAAAATGACAAATCAATAAACAGGCCTAAACCTAAATAAAGTGTAAAACACTTACGTAAGAGGCACTTAGTCCTCACACCGAAAAGAAAACAGCAGCAGAAAGGACGATCCTAGCGGGGCTTCAGCTCCAATCCATAGGCAAAACTCAACTGGGTATAAGCCTTGGTCTTCTAACTTCGCCTTTGACTCATAAGCACTACACTTCGGAAAAGAGGAAAATAGCAAAGGCTGAGTACAACCACCGTACTCAACAAGCCACACCAATGATGTAGATGTGCAAGGGAGTCAAAGATAGGCTTGTGGCTATTTGCATAAAGGTGGTTGTAAACATTTATAGCTTAAAACAGGAAAACTGTTGAGTAATTAAGTCAAGGTTAATTCTCTACTGAACAACGCTACACCATGTTGAAAAGGCCCAACCATCCCACCTAAACTAGACCAGTTCATTAAGCCAATTTAATTAATAGTGTGGGACTAATCACGGTGAATCTAGTCAATCGCCCATAACCACGGACATAGCTATTCGAATAGTTTTACTCTAATTAGAGGTGTACAACTATACCACAAGATACAATCCACCAATCCACCATATGTCACCATGTCTAGCCGGACAAGTCACCATATGAGTGCTTGTCACAAGGCCCTTCGCATAACACCACCTAGCCAACGATACCACACCGCAGTTTCACCCAAATTTAAATCCAAGGTAGGCAGCCCTCCTTGTGCCTAGGTGAATCCAGGAAGCCGCACAAGCCTTGCCCGACCAATCCAAACCCCATCACGCCCACCCTTGCATGGGTACTTCGGCCAAGGAAAAGCTATACTATAAGTCCAAGAGTTGCCCATTCTTACTTGTGGTAAGTATGGTAAGTCTTCCAGGGTTTCCCATGAACGGGTCCTTAATTGCCATGGATGCGACAAGCAAAACCATGCACCCACAGAAACCCATCATTAAGTGACATTTTAGTTGGGTAATTATGACCAATAAAACATGGCCAAATGTCTTGAGCTCGCAGTTAGTCGATACTAAAATAATTAATGTGACAATCCCATTAAATGAGCTAGTGGTAATTAAGCATGGCTAAGCGTATATAGTTCTAGCAAGGTGATGTAAGTGACGCAAGACGATCAAATTATCACCAGTTTAACAATGAATGGACATCAAATAAACATGGCACAAGCAAGCAGATAGGTAGTCCTAATTCTTAATTATTAGCAAAACATGCAATTTATTTGCAAACAAAAAACATTTTGTAAAGTAGGCTCAATATGCTTCAAGGGGAATGTGACTTGCCTTGCTTCTTCAAACAATCTTCCAAAAAGTGAGTCTACACGCCTCGCACAAAAATGAGGAAATATCCTAATAAAAACCAAATAAACAAGACATGGAAAGTAAACAAACTAGAGCTTAATTTTTGAGAATTTTGCAAGTTGAATGTGAAGGGTTGCGCGGAGGCTACGCTGGCCGAAAACAAAAATTTTAACCGCGCAAACCAGGAACACTTGCAAGTAAGGGTCGATAGATCGTTACCGATTGGAGTAGAGTGCAATGGAATAGCCAATCAGGCAATCCGATCCGAAAAGTGTAGCCGATTCCCTGAGACAGCCATCTGGCCAATCAGCCGATTCGAGTCGTGCCCGCCGCTCTCACCGCCTCCGCTCGATGCCGACCGCATTCGATTCCACTTTGGCAAACGATCGCTCCGATCTGTACCCGATCCGAAGCCGATCAAGAGCGCACAACGTAGCAGCGCTCTACCGGTATCCACACGCCGGGGACAGTAACGCCGTACACCCGTGAATGCTAGCACGCGCGATGCGCTGGGCTAGGTTTGGCTCAAAGTGGGAGGGTTTCCGTGGAGGTTGATCTCGTGACGACTTTCGTTGCACGCGATGCACTGGACGCTGCAGCTCTCCACCCCTCCCTCCTTTATATAGAGTTGGCCGACCGGGACTAGTGGCCGATCAGACTCTATTTTGAATCTGGATCCTCCGAATCTCACGAGTTGGCTGCCCATACTTGCATCGTAAGCCCATAGGACTCTATCCGATCGGATCCCTATCCGATCAGCCGTATCCGAGTCCAACTCGAATGCCGTTCTTATCCTTAAGCGTGCGATCTTATAGGTTCAGTATACTCGGCCGGCTAGTCTAACTTAGCCGACTCGTCGGCTTGAGTCTAACTCAGCCGACCTGTCAACATGGCGGCGCCTAGCAGCACATATTGACACCGTATTATACAAGAATAATATCGGCTCGAACTGTAATTTGTACACAAATCCCTTTGCCTCACGATACCAGTTAAGCTATAGGCAAGATGTGTGCCATCCCTTCAATAGCTTAACCATTCACTCGAACCGTATTGGATTATCCGTGCATTTGATTGACTCCTCAATCAACTTAGCATGGCCATGCATTTCCATAATCCATTACCTCGAGAGGCCCAGATATCTCTCCAAAGGAGGGGCAAATTCCATCTTGATCACTCACATCCCACTCCATGTTTCATAGCAAACCCGAAAACTACCTTTATAACTACCCACGCATTTGAATAGCGTTTGGTAGTCCCAAAGTAGGCTACTACACATGTTGGAATCCATGGTGATCTCGAGGTCTAAGGACTTTGTACCAACACTACCGAGACCAACTAATGGCACATTAATTCTGTAGTGTCTCATGGGTGGGTCTATCCAACAATGTGTTCTCCAACACATATGTTCATGTTTATTGATTTGGTATCTCCATACCCATGATCTATGAGACATGATCATCAATCAATAAACATGTTAGATCTTAGAATCATATTTGTTCGCAACAATATGACATATGATCGGGGATCGTTTAGAAATAGATTCATACATATAGAGTCTCATAAATAAGTCACGTACTTATTGATCAATTACAAGATGTCTATTTCATGGATCCGAATAACACTTTATTCATTTATACATAAACATTGACATGATATCCAACATCTCCATGTTGCCTCTAGGGCATATCACTAACGAGAATGGTCCAATTTGGAGTTTGTATGGATTATATATGAATTTTAGAAGTTTTTGAGCCATTTAAATGATTTCGGCAATTAAATTGATTTATTGTGCAATATTAATTATTTTAACAAAGGAAAAAAGGAAAAGCTACGAGGTTGACCA